>JAHRBC010000003.1:4800000-7200000 GCA_022702545.1 Phycomyces nitens
TTCTTTAGCTTGCCAGTCTTCTATCTGTCTCTCCAGATGATTTGCCTTGTTTCTCCAGCCCGTCATCTCATTCTCCATTAGCTCTGATCGTGTGTCGAGGGTCTGGCGCATGTGGTCTAGTTCGGTTGCCAATACTGACTCTCTTTCCCGGTGCTCACTCTCCATCGCACTCTCCTTCTTTGAATACTCCTCCTCCATCCGAGCCAACCTGTCTCTCAGTTGAATATTTTCAGCCTCGAGCTCATTGTTGATTGCCTGAAGATCGCGGTTCATGTGCTCTGCCGAGATGGTGCGAGTCTGAAGCTGATTATGGCTAGCAATCGATACTTTTCCCATAATTGAGGTAAGAGAAGTAACCCAGTCCTTGCGTGTCTGGAACTCATCGGTAGCAAGAATCACATCTTCGCGCTTGACAAGAATTCGCATCTCCCACTTTATTCCGGCCTTGTATTCTTGTGGGCGTGGTTGAACCTCTACTACCTCGCTCATGTCATAGGTCTGGATATGATTGGAGAACTATATGATTCAAGAGAATTCTCAATAAACATGCCAAGAACCGGTATTATTTTGAGGGTTACCTTGTCATCCTTGTAGATGTATAGTCCACCAGGCCTAACAGCATTTCCATGTTTTGCTACGACATACACAGGCTTCCATTGCTGATAATCCAAATAAAATGTAAGCGAGAGAGGTTACAGCCTATCAAGCTTGGCATCTTACCATTAAACTATTCTTCTTGTACAGCCAGCCTTCTTTTGCAACCTAGATTTAGAGAGAATTGGTATGGTGTTTTAAGGCGCTATTACCAACCGTACTTACAGTAAACTCCTGTGGCCCAGTGGTAGTAGTGGTAGTACTAGTCGATCCTTGAGTAAAATTGGGGCCGACGAGCAGACTGCGGTCTGAACGCATTGTCGACAATCCCGAGGTTGAAGAAGCAGAAGTTGACCCGGAATCTGATCGATCGTCCCTGCGAATTTTGGTCATGCTAGGCTTTCTTGTCTGTCTCTGGGGCTCTTCGATTGGTTCGTACTCTCCTTCAGAATCCCCTTCTTGGTCTACTGGACGCTTTTCTAGAGGTAGAAATGACTGTCTTGTCTTTGAGAGAGAAGAGACTGGTGATGGTGATGGTGATTGGCTGTGAAACGAAGCAAAGGATCCCGGAGGGTTTGGTTTGCGACTGCTTTGACCAGCCTCGGCTCTCTGTTGCTGTTGCTGCATTAGCCATTGGTGGTGTTGCTGAAGTGCTGCGACTGACTTTCCAGATGTGGCTATGGCAGGTCTTGGTTGGCGCGCATTGGACTTCTCGGGAGGACTCGAAGGATTTGAAGGATTTGAAGGGTTTGAAGGGTTTGAAGGACTTGGCGCTCTTTTAGCGTATCCTGCTAGCACTTCCCCAGAAGGCGACACTGGGCGAGAATCGGTGCGACTCCATGATGGCTTGAGTCTGATATTAGCTGGGTTGCCATTGTTTGGGTTAGGGCCTCTTTGGCGGGCACCTGGCTCTTTCCCGTAGTCATACATGGTCTATAGGTAAAGAAGAGTGACAGATGAAGAGCAGAAATAAAAGATTGATGGTGGAACTGGCATGAAAATAGGCCAACTGATAAAATGATGTGGAATAAATGCTGTTTGTGCAAATCAACAGTTGCCTTTTTAGGAACCATCAAAGCAAAGGTTTTGACCAAGTTGAGCAAGGAAACAAAGTTCTCAAAGGGTCGATTTGCTTTCTTTCTTTGTCGTTGCCTCTTGGCTTCTATTTAAAGAAATGCTTTTGTTTATTGCCTTGTCATAAGGAATAACAATCTCCAAAACCAGACAATCTCTAGACACAATGGGCCATTAATCCTTGGCACATTTTATCTTTTGGCTACAAAATTCCTTTATGCTCATATAAGCCATGTCCAATAAAGAAGTATATTCCCATCAGCATCCCCAAGTCCCTCTTTATTTTATTGTGGTTTGGTTTGGTTTGGTTTAACGAGCTATTTATTCACTCGAGAAATAAACTATGTGACTTTCATGTAAACTTGTTTGTGTTTCCTATTTTGTCTTTATTGGTACCTCATGAGTTGGATCCGATCTCTTTTGTGGGGATGCAATCCAACTAGGAATCCCCAAAGTAGCACATTTGCACACTACAATGCAATGTCCAAAGATCAACTTGTCAAGCGAGTCCTGGCCCTCGAGACTCAATTGACACAACCCTCACCAGATACTTCTCTGTACCGACCGCAAAAAAGGAAACCAGAACGTCCATTTGACATGAATAAGTACGGACAAAGGCGAGTGGCCTTCAAGGTTGCATACCTTGGCTGGAATTACCTTGGATTTGCATCTCAGAATGACCCCATTTCCACTCCCACTGTTGAAGATGAAATCTTCAAGGCATTCAGGGCAGCTCGCTTAATGCATCCCACACCTGAACAAGCTCAGTTTTCTCGATGCGGCCGAACAGATCGAGGAGTGAGTGGATTAGGCCAAGTGATCTCATTGAATGTACGGAGTACCCTGGCCAATGGCAAGGAGATTCCTTACCTCGAGACAGTCAATCGTCTTTTGCCCAAAGATATTCGGCTGTTGGCATGGTCCCCTGTCTCGGACGCTTTCAATGCTCGCTTTGATTGTCGGTCCAGAACCTACAAGTACTTTTTCCCAAAACACACTCTAGATATCAAACGTATGAAAGAAGCAGCATTGTACTTTGTAGGTACCCATGATTTCCGAAACTTTTGTAAACTGGATCCTTCAAAGAATATTACCAATTACCATCGTACAATTGTGTCTCTGGACATACGGCCGGTTCATGGGCTGGATACTTCTGGTGTGGGGTTGAATACTGATTTCTATGAGGTCAAGTTAAAGGGAACAGCATTCTTGTGGCATCAGGTCCGATGTATGATGTCTATCTTGTTCTTGGCAGGCCAGGGATTAGAATCACCCGAGATTGTCAAGCAACTCTTGGACGTCGAGACTATTGATGCACGGCCAGATTATCCAATGGCGAATGATCTCCCACTGGTGCTGTATGATTGTGAATTTGATAACATTGATTGGATTTATGCCTCGGATAACCACACTGCGCCTAGTGCGGTGCCTACGCCGTTGAGGACCTATAACCATATACGAGAACAATGGTCAGAGCAAATGACGCGTGGGTTGATGTACCAGACATTTATGAGCAGTATGACGGGAATGCCGGTTACGAAGCGGGACACGAGTATTACCAGTCTGGAAGAGTATATGGAATCCGACGAAGCAGAGGATCGCCAAAGTGCAGTGGCTGTTGTTCTTGGAGGAGGCAAGGAGATCCGGACCTCTCGATATAGACCTCTGGTCAGTAGACCAAGGGCAGACACAGATGCTGTCAAGAAAAAGAAATATAAGATTAGACTGCAGAAAAAGGCACTTTGTCTTTAGATCTAGTGAATTTTGGATTTTATTTGACGTTTAGGATGATATGTAATGAATGAGCTATTGTACAGAAAGATATAGATGGTATATTTAATGAGACCACTTGTGAGCAATAGATGATAGCCATTGGCTGGCACCCTCAAAGCCATTGCGACCCTTTTGATAGTCTTCGAATGCCTGGTAGATCTCCTTGGTAGTGTTCTAGAAGAAATGTTAGTTTGTGCTCATTAAACTCTTGAGAATATCTTACCATCACAAATGGACCGTGCTGGACAATGGGCTCTCCAATAGGCTTGCCTCCAATAATAACAAAGTGGCAGTCATCAGAAAGAGACTCCACTGGGACAAAGGTACCGCCGTTGTTACTGAGCACAAGTGTGTGATGGGCCTCTGAAGCATGGTTGCTGCCACCAAACTTTGCCTCACCAGCGATGGTGTAGATGAAGCCGGTAAAGTTATCAGGGATTACTTGTTCCATAGTCTTGCCCTTCTTGAGCTTGACGTCGATGTACATGGTGGGAGTGCGGGTCAAGACTGGGCTGTGGACACCATACGATTCACCGGCAATGACACGAATATCGATACCTTCTTCAGGAGATACCTGAGCGACATCATGGCTAGGCAGTTCTTGGTAGGAGGGTTCGATCATCTTGTCCTTTGCGGCCAGGTTGACCCACAGCTGGAGACCGTGGGAAGGATTCTTATTGGCTGGGATTTCAGCGTGGAGGATACCACGACCAGCAGTCATCCATTGCAAATCACCACCCTTGAGATGGCCCTTGTGTCCCTTGAAATCTTCGTGCAAGAACTCGCCGTCAAGCATGTAAGTCACGGTCTCAAAGCCACGATGAGGATGGTCAGGGAAGCCTCCTGGGGCACGGACATCGAATTCATCGAGCATAAGGAAGGGATCAAGATTGCGAAGAGCAGGAGTGCCGATGCTGCGATAGACTAAAAGACGAGGTTAATTTAATTCTAAAGAGACTGTTGTTACCTTTGGCACCATCACCATCCATCTGAGGACGGGAGAGGACTGACTTGATGACGTTTCTGGCGATGCGGGCAGACATTGTATTGTATTGTATTGTATTGTATTGTATTGTTGATTGTAAAATCTGGATACTCAAAAACGATTCTCAACCCCCCTGGGTATATATATGATTTCGATTTAAACTCAGACAACAGTGTTTGTAATCCATGACAGATTCTTATAAATCATACGCATTTTTGTGCATTACTTTATTTAATCTCCGCCTACATCAGCAAGTGAGTAACGGCTTACAAGATGATGATTCTAGGGCAGAATTGGTGATGGGTGTAATGTCGTTTGGTGATCTTTGTCTTTGTGTTCATTCCAAATATTATATTATAGATTGCTTTAGATAAATATTTATTACTGCAAATCAATATGTTTTTATTTATTTTATTATTATTCCAATTTCTGGATCTGGATCAAGCCTTTCAAAGGCCAATGGGATTTAAATACTTGGATGATTCCAGTCTTCTTGTACATTTATAATGTACATTTATAATGCTTGTTTTTTGTCAATACTCATCAGTAGCTGGTTATTGTGTATAAATCACCAATGAATACCAGTTTAACAAGCATACTAGTCTTGCAATATTAATGGGTAATCTTGTGACTTTTGCTGTTGGTTTACTGATACCGAGTGTTTGTAATCCATTACAGATCTTATATAAATTAATATAATATAATATTTTTTGGGCATTACTACATTTAATCCCCGCCCGCGTCAGCAAGTGAGTAATGGCTTACAAGATGATGATTCTAAAGCAGAGTTTGAAAATACAGTATGTACAAGAGGTCTAAATTTATACTGATAAGAGATGTATGAATCTAGGCAGCAAAGTTGAATTGAATGGTAGAGTCTAACCAGATGAGAAATAGAAAGAAAAAAGCTCTTCATTATCACAAAATAGAGCATTTAGGATATTCCCAGAGAACGTTTACTGAATTCATAGACAGCGTAACTTATGCTGACCGATGGAACAACCTATGTACACCAGTTCAGTAACATCTCTTTATACCCGTCTAGCTTACCTTGAACAGAGTAGGCCCAAGTCCCTTGTAGAATCCCTTGATTCCATCGGCCTTGAATGTCTTCTTGACCGCATCAAATGCAGAGTTATATCGATGGGGATGCCCGGCTGTTCCTTGTGCTTGTAGTCTTGTGCGTATCATGTTGAGTGGATACACACTCGTGGCTCCAATCGAACCGCTAACCATTCCACATGTCCATAGCACAAGCACATTTGGCTGAGGGGGTTCTCCTGGCTGTCGATGCTCTGATGCCTGTGTATTCATGTGTTGGAGATAAGTTACCTTTAGTGTCTCGTAGATGCCTTGAGATTAGTGTGCATTGGTGAGCAATTGAATATGAACCACAATATAAAGTTACCCATATCCAAGGCCTGGTAAGGGAAAACACCCAAGAGTCCTAATAGCCATCGATAAGCAACACAGGACATCAATAATAATAATAATAGGTGGTCTTACCAAGTGTGAGACCAGGCCAGAATGCCCGGATGCCCTTTGTCTTGTACATCTCCTTTGCTGTCAGAAAGATATAGGACTGAGGTTTGGCAGACCCACACGCCATGTGAGGGTTGGGAATTGCAACAGGAGATCCACCATGATTGGCCATTATACGAGTCTTTAGGGTCTCGACAGGATAGATGCAGAACTGCGAACAGAGACCTGCCACACCACCCGCAATAAAACGAGCGCTCACCGGTATACCATTCTTATCCTCTGAATTGGTCAATTCAGCCATGATTGACTTGGCTGTCTCAAACACATAAAACTTGATTGCAGACTCTGGCACAATCTTGATGACATTCAGACCATTTCCAACAAAAAATGCTCGCACACCACCTTGGCTGTAGATGTGTTTGAGGGCACCTGTGATGGACATTGGAGCCTTTGCCTGGGCCTGGTAGGAGGTCTGTGTGATAAGGTATACTTTGAGACGATCGAGCGGTGCAGTGCATGTCCTGGATACCGCACCGGCAATTCCACCAGCAGCAAGGTATTTGTATGCATTCCCAACGGCCTCATCGGTGTGGGGAAAGACGACTTCAGCATCAGGCGTGAGTTGAGTCGAGGTCTGGTAATATTTATAAATCTCGATGATCGTTGTGTCCTGTGGTAGCAGCTGGGGGATTGGTCAAGCGTTAGTTTTTATCGTCCAAGGTTATTCTTCTCTTGCGTGGGTTCACCAGCAGAAAATCTCGCCAGTCTTGGAAATCGATGTAGCCGTTGCCCTCTAGACAGATTACGATGTGGTTAATGTCAATATCTTGAGGTTGTTGCAGATCTATTCATGCATTATCTACGATAGAAATTGCTGCTCTTACGAGGCAAGGCCTACCGGTGTCAATCGCTTGAATAAACTGTTCGATATCGTCTTGGGTTACACAAACACCGGCTGCTTTTAATGCGCTTTTCAGGTCGCATGCGCGTAAGCGATGGTCATTGGATTTGTTGATTTCTGCAAACAGACCCCAGAGTTCTCGCTCCTTTTCAAGTACATAGGCCCTAAATTCCTCATAGTCAATCAGTCCGTCTCGAGAAGTATTGCACTTGGCCAGTAGATCTGTAGCATAGGATGTATGGGTTGGCAGATGCGTCAGTTTAAGGAAACCTCTAATGATCGCATCTGCATCAAGATATCCCGTGTTATTGGTGTCGAGAGAATCAAACAGGTTCTTTACACGATTCTCTCGTTCGGCAACTTTCTCGTCATAATAGGGATGGCGAGGTAGATCGGAATGCTGGTTCATGGCGTCCAAGCGAAATGCAATATCTCATGAAACAACAGTCTAGGCTGCTTTTGTTTTTAATAGGTATAAAGAAATCTATACAAGAAAGAGAAACAGCAAAAAAGGTCGAGAGGAAGTACTTTTTGAGTACTTGAGAGTAGGGAGGGAAAAAGATGAAGTGAAATCTGTAGCCGCTATTCCTTTTTTTTCTTTTCTTTACTTGCTTTAATTAGAAAAGGACATATTCAATGTGGCTTGGCATACCCCGGACTTGCATTTATTTTTTTTGACATGGAGATATGAGTTACACGGTCATTTATATTTTATTTTATTTTATTTAATTATTATTAAAGCTTAAGCACTTTCTGGACAGCCTTGAGGACGTTGTCGTGAAGACGGGAGCTAGAAGCAATGACACCCTTGTTCTTGGCCAGTGTGCGGCCAACAGAGAAATCCAAGAGGTTGCCGTAAATATCAGTCACCTTTCCACCAGCCTCGGTTACCAATACATTGCCAGAAGCATGATCCTGTAGAATAGTGAGCTTGGGTCTATTATGGCTATATTATACATACCCAGATCTTTTCTACATATGTGGCACTGACAGGCAAGCGAAGGTATATATCAGCATCACCACGCGAGATTGAGCAGTATTTGGCTTGGCTGTCCATGCGTACAGCAGGACGTGTGATTTCCAGTTCCTGTGCAATTTGTGCAGCATCACTATGAGAAGAATGGCCAGCCTCAACAGATTCGCAAAAGGTGGCATCTTTGGTGGAGGTCACATCAGCAAAGTGGATAGGAACTTCCTTGTCGCTCGAAAAAGGACGCTATACAAGTCCATAAAAGCAATTAGTCTTCATTCGCACCATCTAAAAGGCCTCGGTTTACCTGGAAAGCTCCCTGGCCACGAACAGCGACAAACAAGGATCCACGTTCACCATCGGGTTTGGAAGCATCGATAGGAAGGTTGGGTGTTCCCATAACACCCAGCTCAACCACACCATCAATGATCAATGCCAAGCACACAGCATACTGTCCACCACGCAAGAAACCCTTTGTACCATCAATGGGATCCAAAGCCCAGTGACCTTGAGATTAATAAGAATAAAGAAACATTTGAATACATTTTGTTGCAAATTTGAACCCTTTCTCTCTTTCTCTCTCTTTCTCTCTCTGTCTTACGTCCAGTAGGGCCACCAGCATAGTTGCCACGATCAATTGCCTTGAGGATCTAGATCATTTGTTAGATCCAGTCTCATGACCAAAACTTTTACCTGATCTTCACTCAATTGTTCACTAGCACTCAGCACACCGTTTGTCAAAGAGTGAACCTTTTCTCTGAGGATCTTTCCTGTATCGCCACGCAAATCTTGGGAATCTTCTTCGCCAATAATAGCATCGTTGGGAAAGGCCTTTTCGAGATATGTGTTGACAATGGCCTGTGCAGAAAAGTCGGCCACTAGACGATCGTGAATTGAGAATATGTTTGTCTCCCATTCCGAGATTACTTACCAGTGACAGGAGACTTGTCGTTCTTGGTCAGTGTCTCATTGGCAACAAGATGCTGGAATACTGACTGGCAAACTTTACTGGCTTGGAGGACAGCCTGAATGGCGACAGCTCTTTCGTGGGCAAGGGCTATAGGTGATTGTGAATAAAGATATCTTGCCTGATAAAAGCGTGAAAATAGCGTACCAGACATTTGTGAGATTCCAAGTAAAAAAAAGAAAAGAAGAGGGAGAAGTTTTTTTTAAGTCTATATATATATATATTAAAAAAGGCAGGCACTTTGGCAAAGTACTTATTGGCATCTTTCCCTATTTTTCAATTGTCGCGTTTGTAACACCGCGTATAATGCATCCTTTGAGCCTTTTCTGTGCCATTTGGTTCAATATAATTCTAGGGCTGTATACACTATCGACAATTGGCTCTTGGTAGTATCAGATAATACTCCAGTGCACAGTTTTTATAATCATAATAGAAGGTGTATGAGAGTCTGACAAATCAAGAGATGGTTGAGGCTGGCCATTAGGAACGCCATCAGATAACGCCATAAGTTCATTTGAAATTCAGCCAACATCTCTTATTTTCAGTCATTTCTCTTGGCTATTTAATAGAGCCATTTACTAATATTTTACAAGGCAAAAAAAAAACAATTGCCCAGAAATCTCTACAAGAAAGCGCTTATTCCAAGCATATATTTTATATCATAAATATCCCAAATAAAAGAAATATTCTTATAGTGTAGTCATGTCACACGAGTATATGCATAATTTCTATACATGACACATATCTAATCTAGACAAGCAATACTCTAGCAAAGTCATTTTTATATTTCTCTCTCTCTGTTTGTCAAATTAATCTGTCTCATTTATAATCTTGCAAAGTGACGGAGTATACGTGACTTGCAGATTGGGACAGTCGGACTGTCCTAATATTCCCAAAACTTAAATTATGCACTACTTTACAAGACGTCTTAACCTCTCCCAAAAAGTGGTTGGGGATGTGATGTAGTGGTATCATATTCGCTTCGCATGCGAAAGGCCCCGGGTTCGAACCCCGGCTTCTCCAGCTTTCTTCTTTTGCATCCACTCGATATTTGTTGTTTTTGCCGTTGTCGTTTCTGTCGTTCCTGATCTGGGATGGTCTTCCTTTTACTATAACAAAGCCAAAAGGTCAATCCCACTGGGGAAACAGGAGTATACGTAAAATCAAAGAGAGGATAAAAGATACTTTTTATTATTATGACTTTGGTTATCTTATATAGTTCTCTAACTAATACTGCGCATTATCCGCAGTAGTTATTATATGATATTTTCATAAAAGAAGAGACATTGTACTGCGGTTAATGCTCAGGAAGATGTTACTGCGCATAAAGAAGTACTGCGGTTAATCATCTTCAGATTTTACGGATTCATCAAAATAATGTCCGACATCACCCCCTCCCGAAACTGTTGATAGTCCTCGATCAACCACAGAGGAATCCACAAGGGAAAACGGCAAGGCAGAAGAGGCATCCAAGACAAGGTCACGGCGCATCTGGGCACGGGCAGGGGTTGGGTGATACCAGGTATTGTGAAAATCATCGGATTTGGCAATCTTGAGGCGATCGGCATGGACCCAGGAGGTATAAGGCACACCCTCCATGGTAGTGAGCTTGTATATGTTCTTTTCAAAGTTCTTGTCAACGACAATGTACGGTCCCATCCAGTTGTACTCTAAGCCAAATTTGTTCTCATGTCGTAGCAACAAATGCTCACCAATTGCAAACTGATGCGGTTTCATAATGGAGTCCCATCGTTCCTTGTCTTGTTGACTATTGGCGGCTACTCGAGCATCAGCATCTATGCGAGCTTGTTGGAGATTACGAAGAAAAGGAATGGCACCATCAGAAACAAGAGCAGGATCATTGGGAATCGATGTATCCATGAATGGGCGCAAGGGATCACCGGGAATACGGGGTTCGCGACCATATGTCAAGAAAAACGGGCTAAACCCAGTCGTGCGGTGCTTTCTGATTCGGCAAGCCCAAAGTGAAGTCTCCAGATATTCGTCCCAACGATGTATAGCTCCATGGACATATTTGCGCAACATTTGTTTGAGGATACCATTTAATCGTTCACATTTCCCATTGGTCCGGGGGTGAAAGGCAGAAGTCAACTTGTGGTGCAGCTTGATCTTTTGAATGTAGAATTTTAGGATATGCGACATAAAGTTGGCACCACGATCAGTGAGAATTTCGTCAGGGCAGCCAAAACGCATAACGATTTCTTCGTACAGGAAGTTGGCGATGGCTTCACCAGTGGCAGCAGGGACAGCACGGGCAATGGGCCAGTTAGTGGCATAATCAACTGCAACAAGAATCCAACGGTTTCCATTTACGGTAGTGGGTAGTTCTCCAATGAAATCGAGATGCCAGCGTGAGAATGGGGAGGAATATCCAGTGGCTCCATCGGTGCATGGTGGATGTTACGTTCCGCGTTGGAAGCCAATTGGCATTGAGGGCACTTTTCCAGCCATTCTTTAATCTGACTTCGCATGCCTGGCCACCACCAACGTTTCTTCATGAGATCGTATACCGTGGTTTCACCAGCATGTCCAAAACCATTGTGGAAGTTGTTTACCAGATCGGCACGCTTTGTGAACAGTGCAAATCGAATCTCTTGAACGGTGTCACCAATCTTAACCAGTCTGAACACCTTCTGTTCCCGGACTACGAACTTATTGCGTTGTCGATTTAGTAACTCTTTGATATCTTCTGGCCATTCATCTTCGGTACGAGCATAGAATTTCGGCCAATCGGAAGTCTGTGTGTCTGGCATAGTGTACAAGTATTCGGGTTCCATGGAGTCAATCGCAGAGGCATCAAATTCGGGACCGTCCATTCGGGAGAGTACATCGGGAACACCGTTATCCTTGCCTGGCTTGTATTGGATGATAGGGTCGTATAGTTCAAATTCAGCAATCCATCTTACTAGGCGAGGAGTTGGCTTCACTTGGCTGCGGAAGTACTTGAGTGGGAGGTGGTCTGTGTATACCGTGAACGGCTTTCCTTCGATCATACACCGCCATGTACGCAAGGCGTGTAAGATACCCAGTAGCTCGCGTTCTTGGGCCGGATACGATCTTTCAGCGGTAGATAACTTCTTCGATTCAAACGCCAATGGTTTCAAAATTCCTTCCTCATCTTCTTGCATTAGAACAGCACCAACACCGAAATCCGAGGCGTCAGTTTCAATACGGAACGGTTTGTCCATATCAGGGGCTAGGAGTACTGGTGCTGTACTAAGTTTTTCCTTGAGGATGTCAAAACTTGCCTGACATGTGTCCGTCCATACAATAGGGCGTCTCTTCGGCCCTGTGCCTTTGGTGAGATCCGTTAATGGGGCAGCAATTCCAGCAAAACCAGGAATAAAGCGTCGGTAGTGTTGTGCGAGGCCAATAAATTGCCGGACTTCTTGTACATTGGAGGGGGCTATCCATTCTTGTATGGTCTTGACCTTGTCCGGTGAGGGAAGTATGCCTTGTGCTGACACGTTGAAACCAAGGAAAGTTAGCTCCTTCTTGTTGAATTCACATTTCTTGAGGTTGGCAATCAACTTGGCTTCACGGAGGCGGTTCAACACATGGCGTACATGTTTAGCATGTTCTTCGGGGGTCTTGCTGAATATGAGGATGTCGTCCAAATATACCAAAGCAAACTGGTCTAAGCAATCTCCAAGAACCTTATTCATGAGGTGTTGGAAAGTTGGCGGGGCATTTGTCAGACCAAAAGGCAGGACCAGGAACTCGTATTGACCATATCGGGTGTTGAATGCGGTTTTCGGCACATCAGAGTCTTGGATACGTACTTGGTGGTAACCACTCTTCAAATCCAGACTTGTGAAATGGTTTGACCCGCGGAGCCGTTCCAAACACTCGTCAATTCTTGGTAAGGGGTGGTTGTTACGGACAGTAACCTTGTTCAAGGCACGGTAGTCAACACACATTCTCATTTCGCCGTTCTTCTTTTTCACAAACAATATAGGTGCACCCCAAGGTGATGAGCTTGGACGGATGAGGCCGAGGTCTAAGAGTTCTTTCAATTGTTTCTTGAGCTCGTCGAGTTCGCGCGGGCTCATCTTGAACGGTGGTTTGTTAACAGGGTATGCATCGCCAGTGTTTATTACATGTTGAACATCACGGCTTGGCGGTAATCCGGGCAAACCATCTTGGAAAACGTCATCAAACTCTTTCACCAATGATGTCCATTGCTCGTCTTTTGTCATTTCACCTTTCTCGCTCTTGATGTGCAACAAAAAGCATTCAGCCTCCTCCCTCCGAGAGAGTTTCTGGACTTGCTTGGCAGATATGAGGTAGCCCAGGTGAGGCTTCATCGGGCGGTTACCATAAGGACGCAGGACAAATTCATAGCCATCACGCGAGAGTAACCAGCTGTCACTATGCCAATCGGGAACGGGTTTGGCATTCTGCAACCATGTGCGTCCGAGGATCAGGTCGAATTTGGTGGGGAACACGAAGGCATCAACAACATCATTATAGCCGTTAAGAGAGAGAGTTAATGTGGCTTTTCGATTAATATTAATGCTGTGTCCGCCGGCAGTTTCAACTGATCGCCCAGGGATATCCGTGACAAGTGTGGCTAAATGAGTGATTTGCGGGGATACGTAGTTTGCACTAGCACCACTATCGACGAGAACCAATATCTGTTGTCCATTGAGTGTAGCAGCATACAGAGGGAGATCGGTATCCACAGCAGAGTGAAGATCTTCAAGAAAACTTTGATCGGCGGTGAGACAAGGGTCACAGTTCTCTTCAGAAATAGTCTTGTTCTCTTCATTGGTAACAACTTTATACTGGTCACAAGTTTCTTTATTACTCAAATGTTCAATAGGCTCATTATTGATACTGGCCTGTGGGGAGGAATTTTCTTCCATTGTACACAACCGACCTCCCGTTACGGTTGTGTTTCGCGAAAATCCTGCTTCTTTCGGTGCTCCTCATCCAACTGCTTAATCACAGCCATGCGTTGTCTGCAATTCCTCTTGATATGGCCGGGCTTGCCACACCAATGGCAAGTAGCACTGGTTCGTGCTGGCTGGGGACGGGACTGGTAGTTGTTGCGGCGGCCATTGATTGCATCCAGGTCCATGGGCTCGGGTCCACTATACTGCTGGTATTGTGGTTGGTACTGTGGCTGGTATTGTTGAGGCAATGGGGCAGGCGTGTACATTTCTTGTTGACCAAGCTGGAGACCACTGGCATATGCCAAGGCAATGTTACAGGCATCGTCAACGTCGACAGGGCGGGCAGCAAGGACATTACCACGCACACTTGGGTGGAGACCTCGGACAAACTTGTCAAGAGCTTCTTCGTCGTTCATCCCAGGAAGCTCCAACTGGATGTCTTGGAAGGCATCGATGTACTCGGCCACAGTTCCTCTTTGGTATAGTCTTGCGAGGCGGTCCCTAGAGGTCTGTAACGAGTATACTGGGCGGAATTCTCCTGAAAGAGCAAGTCTAAATTCGTCCCAGGTTGTTGGATGCTTCTCCTTGAGTTCCATTCGTCGCCACCAAGTGTCGGCTCGGTCACGCAGCAGGTTCACTGCAAAATCACAGGCTCTGGTGGGGGTGAATTTGTAGTACTTGGTGTAACGTTCGACTGCGCGCAGCCAACCATCGACAACTGCGGCAGATCGTTCTCCTCTAAAACAATCTGGTTGTTTTATACGTTCTGCTCGCGAGTCTTGCTGTGCAGTTACTGCCTTCATCGCTTCAGCCACAGCTGCTGCTATGGCTTCGGCTGTGACTGTGACAGGTGGAGGGGCCATTTCTTCTGGTTTTCTGTTCTTTCCTGTTAGTGTCGCGGCAAGGTGTTGGGCAAGTTCGGACCACTTTTCTTCTCGTGCAGGAGTACTCTTGATTCTTTGTTCTTCGGGTACGTATGGTACACGCCGGTTCTTCTTATAGTCGGTTACTAGTTCGCTGGGTAACAAGTTCTGGACTCGTTCTTCAATCTCGAACTGGCTAAGTGTTTTGTTGTCAAGTGTTTCTTGGTGTCTTTCAACCGGATTCATCAAAATTTATTAGGAGGAAAAATAGCTTCAGCTACCAATTGTCGTTCCTGATCTGGGATGGTCTTCCTTTTACTATAACAAAGCCAAAAGGTCAATCCCACTGGGGAAACAGGAGTATACGTAAAATCAAAGAGAGGATAAAAGATACTTTTTATTATTATGACTTTGGTTATCTTATATAGTTCTCTAACTAATACTGCGCATTATCCGCAGTAGTTATTATATGATATTTTCATAAAAGAAGAGACATTGTACTGCGGTTAATGCTCAGGAAGATGTTACTGCGCATAAAGAAGTACTGCGGTTAATCATCTTCAGATTTTACGGATTCATCAAAATAATGTCCGACATTTCTTTTTATTTATTGAACAAATTGAAAACTTTCGGGACTAACCGGTCATTGTGTCTTTTCTTTTTTGATTGTCGACTACAAACGTCAAGTGGTTTCTCAAGATAAGTATAAAAGAAAAAGAATAAAAAAAAGGATACTATAATTTCGGGATTGAACATTTTTTAGAAGAAAAAAGCCACATGTCATTTTGTGACTAGGATAATCAAACTGAGATCATATTGGTTAAACTTGCATGAAAAACAGTAGGTCTGGTCAACCGTAAAATACCGTGCTTTGTTCAAAAATTTTGGTCAGTCAATGATAGTACGATAGTATTGTCAATTGTGAGCGCAAAATCAGCGGTTGACTATCTTCTATCGCACATTGGAGCCTATCAATTTTTTGTTTTTGCATGTGTAAATTTACTAAAGATACAAATAAAATACACCATCCAAGCAGAGAAAGGATGAATACGATCATACAAGAGATCTGCCCAACCGAATAAAAACCGTCCTTCTATTCGGGATAAATATAAAGTAATACATGTGGTTGGTACATGGCTTCCAAGTGTAAACCAACTCACATCTCTTGTCCCATTTTATTACTATCTTTTTAATGGTTTCATCTACCCCATACATGGACAACTCCACCAGATCCAGAAACACCTGCTACAATCACCATGGATTCTTCATTGACTGCCAAGCTAGTAATGTCGTTTGTAGCTTGATACGTCTTTATAAGCTTACCACCGGCCATTGTATCCCATAGTTTAACCTATACACATATATCTACAATTAGCAACTATATCTTTATTGTTAATATATCAGTACTTACCATTCCATCCCCACCACTGGTTATAAGAATGGAACTATTAGACAACCAATGTACACCTGAAATACCAATATCTGCCTCATGGACACTTCGAGCGCTTGTACTTGGTGCTAAAGAGAAAATGTTAAGATTGAGGATAAAACTAATCGAACAACATACCATGAGAAAGACGATAAACAGGTTTTTCAGGGGATCGTACATCAACCACAGCAATCTCATTTGTAGCATTTCCAGATGCAACATAGTTTAAGCATGGACTAGATTGAAAATAAAGGATTCAATACTAGTCAAGACATGGCTTGTGTGTCTAATATTTTACCTATATGCTACCACATTCACGTCTATGTGATTAGTAAGTGCAGCAATCACAGGTGCTGTTATACGATAGTCATGTATATAAAGATATCCGTCACCCACTGTTCCATCTGCAGCACCGTAATTTCCTGTCGCAAAGCTTTTACCTAGCGTTTTTCCAGTTTAGCCAATATTAAAGTATTATCGACACACAAATGTTTACCATCAGGGCAAACATCCAGGGCACTAACAGCGCCACCTTTATAATCGTCTTTAAATGTATATAGCTCCATAGCTTCGCTTGTATTTATATCAAAACTTTGCACCTAAACATCTTGTCAGAACGGAATTAAATATCAAAAAGACTTACAAGTCCTGGCCGTAAAGGATTTTCATTTTTTATGCCAGCAAATAGGATGTTTTCAGATGAATAACGCCCAAATTCGAGACATTCGATACTTGGGTTCAACATATTAGCATAGTCCAAGACACACAGGGATCCTGTTCCCTTTGTGCCCGACTTATCTACGGTCCAAATGACAGCATCACCGTCTTCTGAACCTGTTGCCAGGATATTCTCTTTGACGTCACGCTTAACGGCAATTTGATTAATTCTTTCAGAATGGTATTCTATCAATGTATAAATATATCGTGTAAATGAGATTGGTTCTTAATTTTTTTTAGTACAATCATCATCTTGCCTAGCTTTGACAGAAACTCGCCGGTATCGGAGGACCATACCATGGCACGATGGTCAAACGACGCCGAATAGATTAATGTTTGGTCAACAGACACCTTGACATCGCTCACACTGGCCCAGAGATCTACAAATCATGATATTAATACAACGTATATCGAAAACTCCTTGGTATAATCAGGAAGCCAACCTTGCAGTGTATTGTCTGGAAGTCTTATAGGTGTATTGTGACACGGTAAGCATTGCACTTCATCGGATGTTTCTCTCCACACTCGCAGATTTCCAGGTCTATTGTATTCTATTTGAGAATCACACGTAGACCCTGCCACCACAGTAAGTATATGTGTTTTTGGATTTTGGAATACTCCTAATGAGAATACATCGCCACTGCCTTCTCCAAATGTACTAGATGTATGTAGGTTGCACCAGCCAGAAACTTCCAGAGGTATCGGTACAAATGTTGTAGATAGTTGACGTTCTTTCAAAAGACGATATGTTGATTTTCGTATGTTTCGGTCTGATTCAATGGATAGCAAGTTATTTTCTTTTCTAGACTTGTTTTCTTTTAAAGCTAAACTCGCCTTTCTTTCTGAGGATCATGGTAGGATAAGGGTAGACTTTGTGGACTCCTTCTTTATAATCGATCCAGTAACGCTGACAGTCTGCAGTTGTTCGCCCTGGCAAATATAGAGTCACTGTTACCCAGTCGATTGTCGACAGGCGTCGCTTGAACCTTTCTCCTGGTTCGACCATTTCTTTAATGATATCTCGTTCATAGTCGCTAAATGGCCAATGGACTATGTCTCCCTGTTCAAACTGCGCCCAGTCCTCCCAATTGGAATTCCCCCATGCGAAACATGGCATATATGGCTTCATGCGTTGAACAGAGGATGATGAACGGTCGGATGAAGATTTACCGGTGTTTTGGCGGCGTGTGGCGCGTGTGGCTTTGGTGGCAACATGTACACTAGGTTTTGGAAGAGAACCTCCCAAAGGTCCAAGAGAATCTATATAAATATCAAGCATCTCGAGCATCTCAAAAGCGCCTGTCCGAGGAGGGAACCGAGTCTTTACTTTACGAGGCAAGATATCTTTGGGTGGTCTGACCTAGATGCTTAAAATGCGTCAAGAACCCCTCGTCAACTTTTTCTTCAATCTTATATTACCCATTTATCGCCATCATGAAGTGCCTGAACATAGCTCCAATCCGGCTTTTCATTTGATTTCAGAGGTGCCTTTGGCTTACTCTGAAAAGAGTATTCCATAGGCTGATTGCTTGTGGTGATCGGAAGCGGTTCCGGTGTACGTTCAGAACACTCGGCCCATTCGCCTGATTCGTCTGAACTGGATTGATGGTCATCATTATCGATGGGGTCCATAAGCTGTGTGATATCCTCATTGGTGTCTTGACTATCAATCCCATCCAACCTATCTTTAACTCCAATGTTGTCATCAAAGTTATAGACATTGTTGATATCAGAGCATTCATTTTCACTATCGTCATCTTCATCGTCATCTTCATCGGACATTTCATCAAATATCTCGTCGATAATGATATCAGTATTGGACCTTTTGTTCGTTGTGTGAGAAGATTCGCTAGAAGAAGTACCATTTGTGGCTGAGGTCAAGAGTGAGAACGACGATATTGTCGACAGAGGTAGTTCGGTATCAGAGTGTTGATCTGGGATATACTTGTACTCAAATGGAGGAGGCATCGAGACATCCATACCGGCCTCTATAAGTATAGCTATATTCCTGCTGACTCTTTCTGTGAGCATATCTCTTTCTGCCATGATTTCTCGTTCTGGTCGTAGGTCAATTTCGCCCTCTTCTAGCTCATCTTCTTCATATTCTTCTTCTTCATATTCTTCTTGTTCTTGTTCTTGTTCTTCTTGTTCTTGTTCTTCGTGTTCTTCGTGTTCATCTGATTCTTCTTGTTCTTGTTCATCTTCTTCCAACTCCCCCTCCTCCAACTCCCCCTCCTCCAACTCCTCTTCGTTTTCTTCTTCTTCTTCTGTTTCAGAGTCAAGTGAGATGGGATTCGTCATGCTATTTCCCTGGGTCTCGGTGACTGGATCAATGTCAAATGTTGGATTTTGAAATAATGGCAAACTGTCTTCGTCATCACTGCTAATGTAGACAGTTTCTGGTTCAAAATTAGAAGAATTGGTTTGAGGGTCGGAGGTTGACTGGGCATTTGACAGGTTGGCTCGACCGGTTGTGAATGGAGGGCTTTGAGAAGTTTGACAAGAAATGTGGGATTCAGATACTTTATCGCCTGGAATGGCTGTATGCTTGCCATTATAAGAACGGTCTCGAATTGGCATGTACCTGGGAAAGAGAGTTTTGAAGAGTCTGACATAAGCTCCTTCGTTTTCCATATTGATGATAGACTAGCTTATTTATATATATATATATTTATTTATATATATATATGTGTGTGTGTGTGTATTTGTATGTATATATACACATATATACATATACATATACATATATAAATAAATATATTTATTTATTTATATTGTCTGTATGCGTGCTTGTTGGTGTGTGCACACGATAATGATAATGTTAGTAGCAGCAGTAATATTAACAATATTAACAATAGTAATAATATTAATAATAAATGCTGGCTTTAGCTAGAGCAAGAACAGGATTCCAAGCTTACTGCTGTTCAAGCTGACTTGTCTCAAACGAGCACAGAGAAAGAAAAAAAAAAGGGGGGGGAGGGCCGATGAGGAATGAAGACGAGAGCGGGTGGAATTCTTACTGAGATTAAAGTGCTGTGCATAAAACCATACAAGCCACAAATGTAAGGCAGTCACATTATACTCTCCAATACGTGAATAGCAAGTTTAATGAATAAAAGAGTGCCCGTAAGGAAGAAGGGTGTGTATTTGTGCGTGTGTTTCTTTTTTTTGGGTGTGTTGGATTTTTGGAATTATCTTTACAAGATTTACGGAATTTATTTTGATTATTAATTTATCTTTGCTTCTATCAATTCCAAGGATCAAACAATCTTTAAATTCTGAATAGCTTGCGTGCTTTCGAGACAATAATAATAATAATAATAATGTAATTAGCAGATTAATTAAAATAATTAATGATATAGCGGATATACATACATATATATACACTATATATTTTCTGCGGAACCATTTTGTAATAGACTAGTATTAAAATACAAGGTGTGTTGTAGTTCCGTTGAAAGTGGCGCGTAACACCATCGATCATGTGATTTGTCCGTGGTCGCCAGAGGTGATTTAGATTCAGGGCAGGGCTCTTTCCCCACAGTCTGGTACCTCTGAGCCAAGACAATTCACATACATTTTCAAAAAGGGCAAAAGACCTCAAAATATATGCATACTAAAAATATAATCTTGGTATGATGCAGCAATACAAAAGAGGACAGGGACAAAATGTCCCATATAGTCCCTTGTCCAATGTAAGATATTGTGTGATAGGGCATAAAGTGGAGGTAAAAACACGCCAGCAAGAATTTGCCTCTGAGTAGCAGTCATATTGAAATTTCCATTTATGGTAATAACCAAGTTTTGCTGTGTGGTGTTTAGTGACTGTGAACTAAACAATGAGATGGACAGGTTGGGACAAGAGCACAAAGGTTAATACACACAAGGAAACGTGCTTCAATAATACAATGGACCACATCTTCCGGGAAAAAGATCAAGAGTTGTTTTTTGGGGGAAATTAAGCATGGCCAATCCGCATGGGTTAATAAATTGGGCTAATTTGCGATATTGATTGCTTTTCTAGTAGCTGCCAAACGGAGTAAACAAGCGTGTTGTTTAGGCCAAGGCTTTCTTTGTATGTCACAAAGTAGGTAAAGAGAAGCAAGTAATGTCACTAAGAGCACAACACTCCGCCTTAGCGTGTGCTGGACCCGTTGATTGTGCATCCACAAAGACCAGAAAATGTCGGTAGATTGATAGCTTATATTATATTTTGTTTTTAATTTGTTTAATTTATTGAAAGATTTATAGATTTGAACCATAGGCATGAGCCAGCAGCTATAGACAAGACAACTCATTTGTAAATAAAATAAAATAACAACAACAACAATAACAAGAATAACAATAGAATCGACCCAGGGCAGGCTCCTCCTTTTTCAATTACATAAAGATAAAGAAAAGGGCAAAAGAAATGATAGTAATAATAAAATAAAATAAAATAAAAAGATTGAAATACAAGATGATTCATAAAAGGGTACATAGATGCATGAGGTAGTTATTGATCCATGGGCCTGGAGTCAATTAGAAATAGTAAGAAATGAAAATCATGGTAAAAAGATATATGGCGAAAGATGTGCAAAAATGATAAAGAAATAAATGATCATAATCCACTGGTGATGTCGAGCAGAATAGGAATAGAGGGCTTCTTGCGTGTCTTATACGTATTGAGGACAGTCAGATGCGATATGTTTTTTGGAACCACAAAAGTAGCAGAGGACTTCTGCTGTTGTCTTTTGAACCGTTGGTGGCTTTGAAGGGCGTGTGGACACGGGCGATTTGGTATGGCAGCAGGGCATGTTGATTATTTTCGTAAGGTAAAAAAAAAAGATAAAATGTGATAATAAATATATGTATTTTATATATTTATATATATATGTTATAATAAAATCTTATGTTGCAGAGAGAACAACAGAAATAATTGAAAAAGAAAAAAGTCTTATATATATATATTAATAAAAATCAATAGTGAAATACGTAGTTGCTGAGCAGGAAAGATTAAAGAAGTTGGCAAGGCGAAATTGTCTTTTATAGAATTCGAGGGGATTACCGGAAACAAGAGACCTGGGTGGTGTAACAGAACCGTACCTTGAGAGAAAGAGACAAGGCTAATCTCTCTGTGTGCGTGGACACGATCGGCAAAAATCCTTGTAGTATCACACGTGGGGATGTCAGATAGAAGATGTGTTACACTGGGGCCAAGGGTCTATTTAGCTCCCCCAAGAAACATTTGTAGAACATAATGCAGGCGTTGGTAAAGAAGTACTCTTACTTCCAGCTCCCAAAAACAGGGCGGTCTCGATCTACGCCAGGTCTAGGGAAAGAATCAAAACACAGCCTGACAATATATATATATATAAAGCGGCATCAATCTCGGGAGACCGGTCGGGTTATCAAGAACAAAGAAGATCGTCCGGTTCAAGAGTTGAAAATGGCGCATGTGACTGTCCTGATGAACCAAGAGATCAAGTAAATAAATAAATAAAAAGCCTTTAAAAGGTGTATTTCATGTACGTATAATTATGACATCTGTAGCACATTTGTCAGCCTATTCCTTTTCTTACAAGTGCTTTATAGGACATAAAGAAACAAATCAAGGTTTTGGGTCCAATAGGAATCTAGATTTGACAAAAAATCAAATATTCAAAGACTATTATTTGAATCGACGCATTCATTTGCCTTTTTATCTTATTGGCGTAAAATGATGGCAACAACAAACAGAGGTTTCTATTACATAATGATTCCCGATCAAGAATCTTACATTACATGTTCAAATAAAATAAAAAAAGAGCCTTTTTATTGTTGCTGTTAGGATAAGGCCATGACGACAGAAATGTAGTGGCTGTCAATACTTTGGTATTATTAATATATTAATATATTATTAAGATTACTAATAATTGCCACTATTCATTTTCAATAAATTTTTACCTTTGCAATTTAACCAAAATATCAACAAATTCAAATTAACCAAGCCTTAATTACCCAATTTCATCTCTATTTTTGTGCATTTTCTTAATTGCAAGTTTAATATACTGATTGTCTGAATATACCCAACTGGAATATTCATAAGAATTTTCGAGAATTTCAGGCCACAAAACAAATGACAAGCCAACTATTCATTAACGATTATCTACATTTGGTCTAGTAACCATAGGAACCAAGAAGCCTGTTTAACCAAGGCACTGTGTCTTTTGTATCTCGATACAGAGTTGTACACATGCTCTAAAAGAGCGTGTAGAGAATACATATTTAGTCTTTTTCTCTCTCTCGATATATATATATTATTGTGACAAAGATTGCGACGATTATATACTACAATTACGGTCATTAACGAGTCTGGAAACAATACAAAAAAAATTAACGAGTCTGGCCAAAGTTCAAATTAGAAAATATGTCTTGCCAGGTCTCAAGACCAAGGCACCAAGAAGTATGCCTTGTACATTGGCATACTTTACTAAACAAAATAATATTTATAATGTATTTTTTATTATCATTATTTATTATTATTTGTTATGTACTGCTGACATGTATTCTTTATAAATTCAAGGTATCCGTCCAAGCAAACTAAACTCGGCCAATATTGCCTTGTTTTCCTGAACCGAGTCTCTCTGTTGTCTCTCTTGCGCCTTGGACAATACATCGCTAATCAAACGAGTAGTTTCTACAGAAAAAGCATCATCGGGAGCACCGTGTCTCTTGAGGCGATAGTAGAATGCCAACGCCTTGAGGTCCTGTCCTCGGTCAAGAAAGGTGTCAAGAATAAGATTGATAGATTGATCCAAGGGGTCCAACGGTTCCCATGGATGAGGAGATGTCTTGATAAGGAGCATTAGCAATTGAGAAGCTGTAGTGGCATGTTCAGGCTTTTGAGCAAGGGTAAATACGGTCTTTGATAAGATCTGGCCAGCATGTGAATTCCAATGGAACGAGCTTGGTGATGCCATTTGACGGCGTAGCATTTCTTCGGTTACTTCCACTAGAGTCGGCTGTAATTCTGGCCGAGACCCCAGATAGTCCAGATGCTGTGTGTATAACCCCATTCCGGGTTTCACGTTGTCTGCGTACTTTAATATATTTCTCCACAGAAAATCAACTGCGTGTGAATCGCCATTGACAATATAATATTCGAGCATCACCGAGTAATCAAAGGCTGTCCTGAATTTGTTTAACAAGAGATGGCGCATCCTTTCCACATATTCTTGTGCCTTTTCAAGATTGTTTTTCCTGACATGGGCACGAATTAAATAGGTCATTGTACGAGTTGTTGGTAAGAGATGGTTTGGCTGTAGTCTTTCAAACACATTGTCTGCCAGGTCAACAGCATCAGCATGGATAAATCCACGTATCAGTCGATTATAAAGTCCTACTGCGCTAATATTTGCTTCTTCCATCTCACGGTGAATTGCTTTGAGTTGGTCAACATCTTGATTTCGACCTGCAGCGTCAATGGCGTGAGGAATCTCCTGGAGTCTTTCGACAGATAGTTTGGAGTTTAAAGATTCCTGAGGATTGTGGCCGTTGAAGATGGCCTGTTCAATAATATTGCTGTATGACTTTGCACTGTAGTTTGATTTTTCTGTAAGTTTTTCTCGGAATGTAGCAGTGAGGCCTAGATAAAGGTCCTTTTCTTCTTTAGGACTAAGGAATCTTTGAAACCATTGGGTAGCTGAAGTTCCATAGGCTGCATAGGTAAGTTGTGTCAGAGCAGGTGTCCAGGTACGCTGGATATATCCACGAGATAATAAGAGTGCGTTTTGTGCCATGGTGTTTGGAGATGAATATATTGGGATATTGATGTCTTTCTTTTTTCTTTTTTGTTAATAAAGAGATGACGTCAAGAAATACAGAGTGGCATTGTTACTTTTAGGGGAAAATAAGGAAATTATGATTCCAGTGACAAATGGATTATAGACATTTTTACATACTTGTATAAATATATGGACCAATCACACACAGCCTCTGGAATGACAAACAACGTTTGAGGATGGTACAAAGTAGCCCATTGAAGCTATACCTTTGCAGATTTAATGATGTTGTCAAAGTTAATTAATCACTTGCTTATTAAAAAAGAACAACATAGAGTTTCAAATAGCTTATCTATAAGATTGCTGTTTTGAGCCTTTCAAGGGGAATTGGACATACAGTCAAGCTGGCCTGCGCCTATTTTATTGCCTTTCTAATACGCTAAAACTGGCCAACCCAAACCCCCCTTTTATCCATCATTACCTTTACATTTGGCTGCTTCAAAGTATTTGAAAAGAAAAAAGTCACTTCAGAGTCCCGCTTGGCCAAAAAAAAAACCCCTTTTTTTCCCTTGAAAAATAAACTTGTAATTACCTCAATAATCATATTCCTCATGCCACTCGGAGCAGACCTTGATGTCCTCTTGGCAATTTCTGGAAGAGCAGGAGCTGTAAAGCTATCAAGTGGAACAGCCCCTGCCAATCCAGAAGCTGATCCTTCAAGAATCCAAAAACGACTCTTGGTTCGAAATGCTGAACCAAATGAACGCAAGTTGTTTGCAGCCAGCTTTGGAGATTCTGCACCACCATCAAGGTGAAGAGAAAACAATGGCATCATGGTTTTTTTTTGAAAAAAAATAGAGAGACAGCCACTTATTTGGTTTATGTGAAGAATACGCGCCGCATTACTCCAAAATCATCAGGACAATCTTGAGAATGAAGAGATTACCCAAATGTTGACAACTGCATACAACATGTGTGATATATGGTACATTATAAACCCCCCCAAAAGCAGCTCAGTCAATTGAACGCTGTATATCATACATGTATTGTTTAGCAATATACCCGAAATGAGATCCATTGTGGATGAGCTCAAGAGTCGTCATGAAGATACTCAACTTTCAATTGAATATCTTGAAAAGAAATCACAGCAGGTTGATAGTCTAGATCTATAGACAACAAAGACAGCTCAACAGATACATACTATACATATATATATATAGAATGAAAAGGAGTTGGAGTCCCTTTCAGCCTTGCCACCTCTGCCAACAGATGATCTCAAAGAACAAGATGATCCCAAAGAGTCGATTCGGTTAAAACTCGAGGCTAATGTCCGAGATCTAAAAGATGATATTTCCCAGTTAGAAAAGGGAGCCAAGGAAAAGAGAAAGAGGGTAAAATGTTGGCTTGGATAGATCTGTATTGTTATTGATACTCGGTCCAGATACATGATTTAATAGCAAAGATCGATCATGCAAAGGCAAACCAGGAGCCATTGAGGATAACTAGTAGTAAACAATCTGGGGAAGATTCGATAATCGAACAGATAAAACTTCAAGAGAATGTAGGTTGCTGGCTAGTTTAATGTGAAGTTAACCCCACCATGGATCTGGTATTTTTTTTTGTTTCTTTGTAGATGATTAATAAATTACAAAAAGATATTGAAAAGGAAAAGCATTTAGTTGAAGATTATGGCAAGGACAATGGATTCTGTTTTATAAAGTCACTCTAATACTATCAAGATAGACTCCAAATTCGAGGCAATTGTAGCCTCAAAGGAAGCCCAAACAAACGGAAAACAGACGATCTACAAGCCTTTACAAGAGACCCAAGCAGAACTTGGGACAGAGTCGTATGAGTTGTTTACTATACTTTGTGCAAAGGCAGACAAGATTATCAACAGTGCCAACGAGGTAAAGGTGCTTTTGAATGCATATGTTTTAGAATACTCAAGATGTCATTGAAATCTGTAGCCAAACCAGCCAGTTCTGGACATGGACCAGCAGAAAGAGTTTATTGAAGCAATGGTGAGTATATTTGTGGGGTGTATGTGGTTGATACTAAACCATGTTATGCTCTAGAATGAGATAAAATACTCTTTGGAACAAGTGATAAGTGAGGTCGAAAGAGCCCGGAATATCAGTATCGACATTGCTCATCTCAGGTACTTTTTCTAATAATCACTCTAATAAACTAACGCAATTAATTGTCTAGGAAAATTGACCAAAACATCAACAACTTTGCATTGGATGGTCACCAGCACAACCAGCCAAACGACACCCAATCTGGCTATATGCCTTCTCCAACCACAAGATTGATTGCAAAGATTCTCTGCATACTAGAAGCACCTAATAATCGAGATGGTATTCCAATGTCGATTCTAAAGAAGGAGCTCTATGAATTTGCAGGCACTATTGGTCAGGACGAAGGAACTGCAGCCCAGGCAATCTACCGGCTGGCAGCCATGGGACTTGCTTCTATTGACCGAAGTAGTCCTGATCTTATTATCCAACTCACTTGATATTTACCAAGTCCAATATTATTCTTATATATGTATTGTACACACGAATATATAATAAAAAGGGGAAATTTTAAACAAGATTAGCAAAACTAACGTCTGCAGAGAATAAAAGAAATAGAATAGGATTAGGATAACGGTGGGTTGGCATGAATCTAACATGCGCAACTGCTGGCCTCTGCATCAGTGCTGTTGTTCAGGTTGACCTTTTGCACTGCAAGAGAAAGAAATTAGTGGTTTGCGCTTTTTTGATCTCTGATCGGCGGCTTACAGGTATCTTTGGTCTCATCATTTGGGTTGTCGCCATTGATCCCAGGCAGCGATTGTGCAATCTTTTTGAACAGTGTCTTGACCTATCCAAAAAGGTCAATAATGATTCCAAGCAGCCAAGACATATCATATCTACTTACATTGTGTCCAAGTTTGGCACTTGTTTCGATAAACAAGACCCCAAGCTCCTTTGCGCGCTTCTCACCGTCCTCCACACTGACCTCTCTGTAAAGGTGGTTAGGGGGATGTGACACCAGCCAAATAGGCTTGCAAGGAGTTGCATGGCTTGTTATTGATTTTACCTTTTCTCACTCAAATCGCTTTTATTTCCCACCAATACAATGATCACTTCTGCACCTCTTTCTGCTCGAACGTCATCAATCCATTTGGTTGTATTTGTGAACGATTCTCTGCCTATTGTTGTTTTAAATATAAATTTCCATGGTTCAAATTCGATTTTCAATTCTTGGGTCAACTTACTGGTGATATCGTACACAATCACAGCAACAGATGAATCACGGATATAGCTAGGAATCAAGCTACGGAAACGTTCCTGTAATAAATATATGATTTTGGTGTTAATAATTATAATTATATAGTATTTTTTTAAAAAAAATTATAGTCACAGTACCTGTCCAGCTGTATCCCAAAGCTGCAGACGCACTGTCTTGTCTTCCAGATACATTGTCTTGGATAGGAAATCGATACCAATAGTAGCCTATTCCACACAGAGATGTTAAATAGTCTTTGGGTGAGCTGCTGATTAAATATATTCTTACCTGGTAGGTATTATCAAAAGTATCATACATGAAGCGTGTAATAAGAGATGTCTTGCCGACTACGAAATCTCATTGTGAGCCAATTTTCCTGGGTTCGTTTTATCGTCATTCCATCTACCACACACTACTTACCACTTTGCTCACCGAGAAAGACAAGCTTGTACTTTCTCAGAGGGTTGTTAAACTCGGTAGTTGCCATTCGAAAGTGCGATGAGATGGGAAGGAAAGCAAAGTGTCAGTCTTCAAATCAGCCCGTGACTTAAATTTGTCTGGGCAGTTGACAAAAAGAGGAAGAAGAAAAAAACTCCCCCCCTTTTTGTCTATTGCCTTTATGCAACTATACAAAATCCACTTGTTCTTTATAGGAATCAATCTAATCTTCAATCCTTCACATCTGAACAAGTACATCTCTTGTCTATTCATCTTTTCAGGCAATAATTGCTTAAATAGACGTGTAGATTTGTTCGAGTTTTATAAATGAACACAAGCCAAAGTATAATGTACTATATTTTATGTGTTACTCGAGAAAAAAAAAAGGAAGAAGTATATTTCGATACCTTTAGATGAAAGAATTCTGACTCTAATTGTTCGCCAGTATAAATACAGCTAACCACAGACGTGCATTATAGCGACCAAAAGGTAGAGGAGAAGGGAACTTTGGCACATATAAATAACAATGTCCAACAGGATTGCGCTTTATGAATTTGTGAACCCACCAAAAAAAATGTATATGTATTACAACTCCACCAAATGTATCCAAAGCTTCTCTTATAGTGGGGTACCAGCTATAACATAGCCCCCATCTGCCATATTTACAAGGCGAAATATTTTTTTTGTAAGCCAAGATACGCCTCAAAAATGAATCAATAATGTGGGATTCAACATATTTAAAATATACATGTGTATATATATTATTATACTCGAATATAAACTTGTTTTGTAACCACTTTCTTATTATCTGGGCTCCTTTGGTTGTTATCATTTCAACACCAATGATAGCCACACTTTACACTACTTGTAATTACATCTATTCGTCATTTTTATCTACAAAGAAAAAAAAAACTAATCTAACATAATCTAAAGGGTTTGAACCGTCAATTCATTCTTGTCTCCAACACAAACCGATCATTCAGTACGCTTCTCTCACCAATAAAACTCCTGCCATATGATCCCTAGACATCTAACTATACAAAAAGCCACCCCCTTTTGCCCTCTTGAACCCAAAGAACATCAAGTCTGACTCAAAAGCTACCTTGACTCTTTAACCCTTTCTGTAAGCCAATAGTAATAATAATTTTGAAACAGATGTGCAATGTAACCACAAAAAGAGCATATTCTGCGCCTATTCTTCCCAGAATGTTTTTACTAATAAACCATAAACACCATATTCTCACAAATATCCTCCAATCAGATCCACAAACTCTTGATGTGTGTGAAAATATAAATGCATTCTGTGAATGTGATTGGAGAATATTTGTGAGAATATGTTGTTTACGGGATTATAAAGAGTATAAAATGTCACTCGCATAAAAATACATCCTCTTTTTTCCAAAAAAAGACCCACAACAACAGACTCCAAGGGATTCTGGCAAGACAATAATATAAAGCATATATATATAGAGAGAGGAACAGACTATCGCTTAAAATCAAGATGACAACCACAAACAAACCATTCAAAGTGCTCATTACCAATGACGATGGCAAGTATATAAAGTCTCTTGATGAGGAATCATTAATAATCATATCAATCAACAGGTCCACCAAACCAAGAGGAATCTCCCTTTATCTTGTCGTTTGTAGAATATCTAGAGAGTCTTGGTTGGGATGTCAAGTATGTCGCGTATTGCCCACGAGTATTGCCCACAAAATATTGACGACAATCCTTAGAGTGTGTTTGCCCAATAGCCAAAAATCATGGATTTCAAAGTCCTTTATCATCAAGGACAGTATTGAAGTGAGCTATTATAACCGAAAGACTGGGCAGATTAGCTTTCACCAAAATGAACCTTGTGATTTTGTGCTGGTAAGTCAATAAATAAACGGGTTGATATTGGTGCTGATTTATCTTGCAGTTGAGTGGCACACCAGCAACCTGTGTGAATATTGCTCTACACCACATTTTCAAGGACGAGACCTTTGATTTTGTACTGGCAGGACCTAATTTTGGTCGAAACTCATCAACGTAAGGTATAAATCATATTGGATTGTCACTAAAGTCTAATAGGGTCTATACTCTTGCTTCTGGCACAATTGGGGCTGCAATGTGAGGATTATAAGCAGAATTGGAGACATATACTGACCTGTTTGACAAAGGGAGGCTGTATTGTGTGGACAAAAGGCAATTGCATTGTCATACTCTTTTTATTCAAGAGACTTTAGTCTGGCAAAGATAAACCATGCGCGTGAGATGGGTAAGATTTGGTAAAAAAATACAGCATGATATTCATGGTCTGGATAATTATATTAGCATTTAGGGTCATAAACCACCTATGTGTTCTTGACGAATGGCCCAAGAACGGGCTCTTTAATGTGAATGTTCCTCTGGTGGAGGAAGAGTGTCCTGTGCACCTAACCAGCTTTGCACAGGCAACCTATGGCAGCCTATTCAAGCCATTTGGACTTGGGGCCGAGATTGTGGAGACAAGTGAGGGTGTGGAGCAGCAGATCCGAATGGAAGGAGAAGGAGAGTCTAGCAGACAGGTGTTTCGGTTCTTGCCAGATTACAAGGCCTTGAGCATGAACAAGAAACCCCAGCCAGGCACGGATACCTGGGCATTGGAAAATCGCTTTATTTCTGGTAATTTAAACAAGGGTTATATTGCTGGTAACTAATGATGACTGTTGTTAGTGACACCCATGCTTGCTTCATTTGAGGTTGCCAAAACAAATGTAAACTATAGACTAGAGTCTTTGAATAAACTGTGATGGCCTTGGAGGGTCGGCATATTCGGTACAACTTTAAAAAAAATGTGTCACAGATCATCTCTTTACTGTAACAATCAGACCAGAGAAAGAGATAAAAGAACAGGCTTGAGAATGCGCCATGAAGGATCGACATCCACCCAAAGAATATTTAAAGCCAGATAGGCGGGAAGGGTTACCTGGAATGCCACCGATTTACAACCTCCCTGATAACAAAAGGCCTAGGTTTTTTGTGTATATATATATATATATATGGGATTTGACCAGGACAACAAGAGCTACAGAGCCAAAGGGTTATAATAAAGCACTTCTTTAGTACCAGTCAAAAACTGACATTTGTTTTTTTTTGCTACAATCAAGCCATGGCCATAAAGCCACCCATTTATATCATCATCATAATCATAATAATAATAAAAAAGACCCACAAAAGTCCTGCTGCAACTCGATCACAGCCTATGCGGGGCATGAATATTTAGGGTAAATTTTCTTTGTAAACTTGCTTTCGTATCCCTTTCTCTTTTTAAGCTGCTGATAATTACGCCATGGGCAATCCGGCTGAATGGCTTGAGACAGTCCGTAAATGCGAATATCTTCCTGAGCAAGACATAAAGAAGCTATGTGAGATGGTGGGTAATTGAATATTCCTCAACACACAGCAACCTCACTCCAACCAATCGCGTACTCCAATAAATAACAATAAGAGTGGATGTCTCATGCAGTTGTATTCGAAACTAGGTCAAGGAACTCCTCATGGAGGAATCCAACATCCAGCCCGTCCAATCCCCCGTAACGGTCTGTGGCGACATTCATGGTAATCAGCTAACCATTTTGTTCATGGATGATACCTAATCCGAGCAAGTAATAAAGGAAAAAACGAACAATGGGGTTACTTACAAACACTGATTTTTTAATAGGCCAATTTTATGACTTGTTGGAGCTATTCCGTGTTGGTGGGGATATCGAAGATACAAACTACATTTTCATGGTGAGGGCGAAAAAGGGGACAATTACGTGTAACGACAAGTTTACTAACAAAAAAGACCTCCTTTCTTCTTATTGTTCTTTTATACTGACTATAAACACATTAGGGTGATTTCGTTGATCGTGGTTACTTTAGTTTAGAAACATTCACCCTCTTAATGACTCTCAAGGCAAAGTAAGTCGAAATGGGATTAAATACATTGATTGATCCCCCTCCCCCTCCCCCCCTCCCTCCATAAATACCAGGTATCCAAACAAGATCACTTTGTTGAGAGGAAACCACGAAAGCAGGCAAATCACCCAAGTGTATGGTTTCTATGGTAACCATCCTTCATGATCTTCAAGAGGGGGTTTACTTACATGCAGATGCTTATATAGATGAGTGTCAGGCAAAATACGGAAACGCTAATGTCTGGAAATACTGCTGCTCTGTATTCGACTATCTCACTCTTGCAGCGGTATGTTATAAAGACCCATTTTTTTTGTCACCATCTGACTCGCAACCGATCGCAGATCATCGATGGTTCCATTCTTTGTGTTCATGGTGGTCTATCACCAGATATCAAAGCACTTGATCAGATTAGAACCATACATCGTCTGCAAGAAATCCCCCATGAAGGATCATTTTGTGATCTGATGTGGTCTGATCCTGAAGAAATCGACACTTGGGCCGTAAGTCCAAGGGGTGCTGGCTGGCTGTTTGGAGGAAAGGTTACAAGTGAGGTAGGGTTACAAAGAGATATGAATGTCAAATACGTCCAGCTCACAAGCAAAAAAAAAACACACAGTTCAACTATATCAATGGTCTTAATCTTGTGGCAAGGGCACATCAGCTCGTACAAGAAGGTTACAAGTATCACTTTCCGGATGATGAGTTGGTTACAGTATGGTCTGCACCCAACTACTGCTATCGATGCGGAAATGTGGCATCTATTATGGAAGTGCGTGATGTAAACGATGTAACCGAGAGAGACTTTAAGATATTCGATGCTGTCCCAGATCAGGATCGATTTACACCTTACAACGCAAGGAGTGGTCTTGGATTGACATCAAGACACGGAGGCTCTGGAGGCCAATACTTCTTATGAAGAAGTTGCTTTTTCTTCTTATTTACTAAAAACACAGGCATGTCGACTATACAAATCCTATTCAATTCTTACTCTTTTTCTTTTATTTTGTTATATTCGGCAAACTATTGTCCTTGTCTATCCTTCTATTTTTCTCTACACCATTTCTTTATATATAATCGTACTTTTCCCTCCTGTACTGCGTACATCCTAAATCCACTGCCATTCCAAGTAGAAGGTTCGCCGGATGATTTTATATATTTAGTATACAATGCATGACAGCTCTGTAATAAAAGATATTTTTTTCTATCAACACATTCTATAGCTAATCAGGCCATAATCAACAATGGTTCACAAGGAGAAAAAAAAGAATAGTGGCATATATAATAGACATTTAATAAGATATACAAAATACAATTTACTTTTCATAATTAATTTATCAAGATTATCTAATAGTCAGTTTTGCAGCCAAGCATGCTCCAAGACCTGATCTATGCTGATGCGCTCCTTGATATCTCTGTTTAGCATTTTTCTGATCAAGTCAGTTACAACAGGACAGGCATCAGGTGCAATTCTTAGTTCTTTGGCCATGATTTCGTCCATGTCATAGAATGGGTTCTCTCTGTGAACAAGCGTGTAGAGCAAGATGCCCAGGGCCCATACGTCCTGGGGTGGTCCTTCGTAAGTCTCTCCTCGAAGAATCTCGGGTGCAGCATAATCCAGAGTACCCACAAAGGTTTCGAATGATCGGTTTGGCTTGACATACGCTGCACTGCCGAAATCAATTAGCCAGACATGGTTATTCTCGTCCAGAACAATGTTTTCGTCCTTGATGTCACGATGAACAATCTTGTTGTGGTGTAGGTGCTGAACAGCCATGGCTATCTGCTTAAAGATGTGGCGAGAGTTTTCGTCCATGGCATTATTGAGTTCAATGTAATCAAACAGGTCCATTCCGCTTCCATGTAGTGGCATTACGATGTAGCAATAATCATCGTCTTCAAAAAAGTCGAGCATGGATCCACAGTTGGTGTGAGGGATCTTTCGAAGGGTGTTGAGGATATGAATCTCCACAGGAACGGCACCCAAGGCTCGATCTCGGGTCCAGCAGTCGACCAGGATGTTGGACTTCGTTACGTACTTGATTACAACCTTTTCGTCTGGTCTATCCTTGTGTACCGCAAGCCATACGACACCATATGCGCCTTCGCCTAGGATGTTCAAGACGGTATAGTCATTGATAGAAGGAGGTGCGATTGAGGCCTTTTCTGTGACTGGAGTTGTCATGGTAACTTTTGGAGTCGAATCTAGTCCTGATGACAAGCTTGATCCTGATCCTGATTGTGCTTCAGAACTGGGTAGAGATGGTTCATGAGATGCTTTCAGTGCAGGTAGACCGAGTCCGTCTTGGCTTTTGATTTCTAGATCCGAAGATTCGTTCCATGCGTGCCCATGGCGAACAAATGTGTCTTGCATATCGAAACTAATCCAGAGTCCTAGACGATTTGTGTCCTTGATAGGCTTGAGTTGTACTTTGACCTCGAATAGACTTCCGTCATTGTGCTTTACTAGCATTACAGGCATGTTTTCTCCATCTCTAGAAGCAAGCTGGTGTTCTGTGCCATCCAGTGGCGGTGAATCTACGACCAATTTGCGGAAGGCCGTGTTGTTGAGCAGGACATCGCTCTGTAGCAAAGAGTCTCTCTTGGCATGCTTGTAAAGCTTAGGGAACTGAGGGAAGAGCTTTTCAATGTTAACCTTGTGGACCAGTGAGTCTGCACTGCGACCAAAGAGATACTTGACAAACGTTTGATTGCAGCTTTCAATGATTCCATTGTCTTCTATTTCAATTAGACCGGCAATCATGGGAGTAGACGAAATTCTGAAATTGAACAGCGGCTTTTCAGACAAGGGTGTCTTGGCCTTCTCGAGTAGCTTGATGCTGACAGGGAACATGGCGCCCTTTTTGGTTTTGCTTCCAATGCTTTCCCACTCGGCCGATGTCTTGACAGTTTCAAAATCGTGGCTCCAAGTTGGGATCAGGTCGTTTAATGGCCGACCAACCAATTCCTCGGATGTGTATCCATACAGACCGAGAACGGCTTCATCGACGTGCAAAATTAAGCCCTGTTGGATAATTAGTTAAAAATTCTATTGTACTTTTCAGTTTTTTTAAAGAACTTGCCTTGCTATCAACAGAGACATGGACCAAGACTTCAAAAATCTCTTCAAAGATCCAAATATAGATCTTTTCTCCGGACGAACTTTGTTTTTCCTTTAGCCAGAGTGAGACAGTGGACGGAGACTGATTATGCTTTATGATCGGCAACTATTTTTTAAAGTAGGAAAAAGCAATTGATGATTAGAAGAAGAAATTTTTTGAGGGCAACCAAATATTTTTTGTTTGTTTGGTTCAAGATAAATACAAGGCTAGAGATGCTTACCACACTGCCACTGATCAAGAGACTGTATTCAATGTCTGCGTCTGGATGTTTTCGCTTGTTGAAGAGATCTTTAAACTGCGCTCTAAACATGGGATGAACAAAGTCCAGCATGGACATCCCTGTCAGACTCCGGTCGGCTGAGTTTCCCAAAAGAACATTGATAGCAGGATTGTTTGAAAGAATGATGCGGCAGTCTTCGCGCGTAGTCAAGATGGCCTGAGTCTCGGACTGGTTCTGGTGTTGGTGAAGCTCTGACGAGGGGAAGAGGTCAGGAGTGGAGCTGTGGCTTTTAATGGAGACTGGAGTTGTGACTTTTGTGGATGGAGACAAGTCACTCGAGTGGTTGGAGATCGGAAATCGAGTAAAATGAGAAACTGAGGATTCACTGTTTGGAGGAGAGTCTGGTAGACGTGGTGCCATATCCTTGTTGACGTCAAAGGCGGCTTGGGGATTGTATGGACTCAAGAGACGGTCATTGTGGAAAAGCATTTCGAATCGATCGAGGCAGTTTCCAGAGAGTGGTGGACTCGAGAGATCATGCTGGGTAATTGACGTGCTGATCTTGGGGATGTTCATGTCTGGAATATGCCGTGGGCTGGACGACACGTGCGATGGGATGGACTGTATTGGCGTGTCACAAAGCAGATCGACGGTGGTCTCTCTAGAATTTGTAAAGTGGTATTGTCAGTATAGCTGTGCATTGAAGATCACGGAGAAATATTTTTTTTGTAAACACTTACCGGGGATCTGGGCTAGGAAGACTGCAGAGATTCTGGGGCATAGAAAGAGGAGTCGTGATGTTGAGAATCATGTTGAAAATGGGTGTAATAAAGTTTTTTTTTCTTCTTCTTCTTGTAGAATCGTTATCGATAGTATTGAGCTTGTAAGGCGCTTTGTTTTCTTCTTGGAAACTTGGCTGTAGATTTAATATTAAATAGGCAGAGAGTATTAATTTTCGAATAAAACGAAATTAAATGGTGAAAGGGTGGGGACAATCTGGGCCCCACACACGACACACCTTTATACTCATGTCTTTTGCTTGTCTTTATACGTCATTGGGGGTAGATCTGAATCTTGTCGAATGGCAAAGAAACAGCAAAAAGAAAGTATTTGACTTTATTAACCGACATGACCCCGGTCCTTTGCTCAGGAACATATTAATCACACACATACACATTGTATTTTATAGCGTTGCTTTAAATGCATTTGCATATATACACATTAATAATATTTGTCTTGCAATTTTTGAAACGCTAGACGGAGAATTTGAAGGACACTCTGATGGAAGGTTGCATCATAAAAACTCATCATCATCATTCTCATGAATCTCCCAATGTTTCTCAAGTCTGCTTTTCACACGTGGCCTACAATTAGGATATTATTAATGCAGCAATCCAGAGTGTCTTAATTATTATTCCATGGAATTGGGATCGTCCAAGTACTCCATTTCAAAAATTACTCTTTAAGCTTTTACTTACACAAAATAAATATATTTATAATACTTATAATATTTATAATATTTATAATATTTATATATATATATATTCAAAGTAGCAGAGGCTTTGGCCAGTGAAGGTTTATAACGACTTGTACTAGAATGGAAGGCTATCGTTCATTCAAACTCCTTGCCTTTTAAAGTCGGTTCCATGGCCTCTATATATTGACCCATCTTTCTCTTTCTCTTTACTTTCTTGCTTTTCTTGCACACCTCACCTGTACGCACATCTACACTGGCCTCTCGACCTCTCTCCTATCAAACGATGAAGCAGCCTCATCACCATATCAACAGCGTAATTTTCAAGGGAGACCGTCCCCTGCCCGGGTCCCATCCATTTCTTAATTTTGCGCGAAAGATAGCTCAGGCTACTTCCATGCGTCGCCCGGTCGACATTCAACTCGGGTTAGCCAGGGGCTCAACTGTGGTGGTAGCCCACGAGAAACAGCAACAAACACTCCAGAAAATCAAATGGATGTTACCAAATCTGCTCAGTCTCAATCGACGAGAAGCTGCATTGTGGAGACAGCCATTTACTGCATTGTTGTCCTATCTGCAGCCTCCAAATCGCAAGAGTATTACAAACGATGATAAAGTCTGTCAAGACAAATTAGAACAGCTGATAAAAGATGTTCTCTCGCATATCGATGCCAAGCAAGATTCCTCGGATCTCAATGAGCTACGCCCCCGGCTGATTGCTTTTCTGGATGCCAAAGAAAAGGAGGAAGAAGAAGAAGAAAAAGAAGAAAAAGTAGAGGATCTATAAATCTACTCTTCTTTACCCCGTATATTTCTGTTGTTTTTTTTTTATATCTATTTCGCAGCCATGGTTACATGGCATGTATACATTAGTTGCTACCCAAAAAAAAAGTTTGTCATATACACTATATGATATTGTAAATAAAATACCCCACCGCATTGCATATTCTATTGGATTCCCACGGCAGCCTATCGATATACAACTATTGACGGTTGGTTTCATATCGGTGGGACAGATACGTTTTCTAGGGTGGTTTGAGCTTTTAGGTTTTCGTACCATTGCTCCCCGTCTTCATAAAAGTACAATCTATGAGGCCGCGAAAACAAAAAACAAAACAAAAAACATCTTCTCCTTGTTTTCTGATACGGCTGTACTCATTTTTGCCACAGCACGGGTCTTGACGGATTACACAGACTATTCTTAATTTTAATGTTTTGGATGATAGAAAATAATCATTAAATTGTGGCATGTTCTTTTTCAAACTGCTCCAAATAAGCAACCAATACGTCCACCTCCTCCTCAGGCATCGCATTGTAAATCGAAGCACGGGCACCACCTAACATGAATATATATATAGATTAGCCACGGCCACAACTATATATATGTATATGTTCTCGATAATTTACCCACTGAGCGGTGTCCTTTCAATTGGACCATTCTTCTCTCTTCTGCGCCCTTGAAAAAGTCGGCTTCGAGTTCTTTTGGCAACTTGAACACTACGTTCATCTTGCTTCTTGCTTCCTTTTGAACAGGAGCCGAAAACAGCTTACTGCGGTCAAGAGCATCATAGAGCTTGGCTGCCTTTTTCTCGTTCTTCTTTGCGATCCCACTCAGACCCCCGTTTTCCAAAATCCAGTCCAGCATCAGTCCAACCATATATATAGCAAAGGTCGGGGGTGTGTTGTACATCGACTCATTCTTGGCCAACGTGTCAAAATCGAGCATCAGAGGACGGAGGGGACCAACCGAAAGATCCACAATCAAATCTTTGCGGACAATAACCAGCGAAACACCGGCAGGGCCAAGATTCTTTTGGGCACCACCATAGATCAAACCATACTTCTTTACATCGATAGGACGTGACAAGAAGTTGCTCGATACATCTGTAACCAAGGGAACCGATGGGTCAACCTTGGGAATCGATTGGAACTCAACACCGTGTACAGTTTCGTTATCACAGTAGTAGACATAAGCCACATGGTTTTTTGTGGGGTCAGTGAACGACCAGGTCGCTTCGGGTGTAATTCTGTCATAGGCACCAGCGGCCTTTTTGGTGTCCACGACGCGGTTGACAACAATTGGGTTTCCCTTTACAGATCCTGCGAGTCTTTGGGCCTCATCTGCTGCCTTGCTAGACCAGGCACCAGTAACAATGTAATCAACCACAATAGGCGACTGATCGTTGGTCTTTGCCAATTCTTTTTGTTTGGCAGCAATAAGGTTGTAGAACACGGCAGCAAACTGAGTGGTGGCACCACCCTGCATAAACAGAATCTCATAGTTGTCAGGAATGTTCATGAGCTTAGTCAAGTTATCCTTGGTATGGTTGAGAATTTTGCCAAATGGTTTTGAGCGATGGGAGAGCTCCATTACTGACATGCCGGTATTGTCATAGTTCAAAAGTTCGCCCTGAGCACGCTTCAGGACAGATTGGGGACTAGAGAAAGGAATCCGGGGGGTTTGCAACTGGTATTTGTGGTATCGTGGGTTGGTTATAAAGCGCCCTTACATCTTTGCGGGTCCTGCACCAAAGTTATAAGTCTGAGTAGACATTTGTGAGTAGAGAGGTTTATGGGATAATGGGATCGAAACTTCTTGTGTTGGAGATTGACAAGATTTAAACAGGCCAATCTAGTGACTGTTCATCAGTCATAATGTGTGTTTTATTAAGTCGCATATCATTAATATATTATTATTTTTTTACAAATCTCCTCCAATCACATTTACAGAACAGCCTTTATATCCTTGGATTCTATTGGACAACATGTCTAGAAATATAGGCGAAAGAAGAAACATTCCTTCATAGTTTTAGAGCATAACATTTGGGGATTTCTTTGGATTGTGTGTGTGTTTGGTATCCTTTATTGATTTTATCCACAATATTTGAAGAAAAAGGCCAATTGCTTGCGGTTGTAATAATCTAGGTACTCGAGGCCATTTGAGATTCCAAGATATATATCCATAACAAGCTTCTTTTCAAAAAATAATTCTTTAGATGATCAGACGGGGACATGTCTTTGGTTTCATTGCTGATTGATTCGAAATTCTTGTTGATATTGCCAGTTCTCCTTTTAGCTGTGCATAGTATGTAATTAATCTAATAAATATATTCAAACTTTTTGTTATCCTGGGTTACAGTTGGTCTCGGACAAGAATGGCACCAATTCCAAGACACTCGCTGTGCAATTGAAAGGAAATCAGGTCCAAGTGCTACTACACAATCAAGAACAGGACCAGAATTGATTTTAGTATTGGCCAATGCTTGTCAAGGATCTATACAAGAATAGCAACTGGTTACCAGAATATGATTGTCGAAGCGTTTAAACTAGAGCTTGGGTCATATCTGATTTGTTCTGCACACAAAATTCGAGCAAGTTTAATACATGTATTAGTTTTAACTAAATATTCAATTATCATTTAAATAGCCCAAAGACAATGTCTAATAATTTTGTCAACTGATTTGCATAGACAATGTCCAAGTGACTAGAAAAGATACTAAAAACAAAATGCCAATTGCGTACGCCAACATATGTCTTTAACAATACTTCTTTAGCCCAAAAGAGACTTTTTAGCCATACGAAGAAAAATTATATAGATCAAGATAAATCTCGAGATCCGTCAAAGTCAATTTGGTCTATTGTTTCCAATACCATTTTCAAATAATGAGCTGTGTTTATCGATCTAGTCAATGCCCAAAAAAAAGTTTGGTTTTAAAAAAAAGCACCAGAACATATAGACAATGGTTCGATAAATCCAACATTGGACTTGATTTCAAAGGGCTGGATACAAGCAGATCAATTGAATACTTTTTTTTTCTCTTCTTCTCTTGATCATCACAAAGACCTCAAGTACCAATACAAAATAACAGCCATAATGGTTCAAAGAGTATTTCAAACTCGAAAGCTTTATGAAACCTGACGGGGTTACTGGTAATTTTGGTGTATGAATGAAATTTAAATGGCCAGAATTCAGACAATTAGTTTTTGAATATTATGATTTTCTTTTTTGACACCTTGGAATTTGCAAAAGTATGAAAAATATGTTTTGTGATTTATCGCACAAAAAGGAGACTATAGTCTTATTTTTTTTTATCCCGCCTTGGCACAAATCAAGTGTATCAAATGTTGAGATATTGTATAATACAATTATATAACATTTTATTTTTATTTTCTTTTAAAAAGAAAGGGGGGACATTTTTGATTAACAAGACCATAAAAGACTCCATAGAGCATATATAAAACACAGAATAATAGTAATAATAAAAAAGAATAATATTTTTATCACAATAGTAAGGAACGTCTCTCTCTCTTTTGTGTGTGTGTGCGAAAGGAAAGTGATTTGGGTAATTGTTTGCCTTCTTTTTTTAATATATATATGTGGTAATAGGAATAAAATGTCAATAAGAGGTGTGTACACAAAGGTAAAAGAAGGGAATATAATCTACAAGACAGTCTATAGACAACAGATTATATTTATATTTATATTTATATAAAAGGAAAGGTAAGGTTAGGTTATTTTAAGGGGAGGTATGGTCGTGGACTCGATGGCGCTTAACATCCAACAGATCCTGCTTTGGATAGCCAGCCAAGGCTAGGGTTCATTTCATTGTGTCTTTCAGGAGAATGGCTGTGTTGAATGGGGGGCAAATGATGAGGTAAATTATCCAAAGTCGGCCCAAAACTAGATTCATTTCCAAGATACTTTGGGTATAAAGTAGACAGGTCTGTGCTGTGTTGTTGGCGCCTGCGCTCTGCATGGCGCTCGTGCGTCTTCATATGTTGAGAAAGATTATCTGAGCGAGAGAATGTCTTGTGGCAAGTAGGCACAGAACATGCAAACGGCCTTTCACATGTGTGTATCCGCATATGTCGTTTGAGGTGCTCAAGTCTCTTGAATTGACGATGACATTGAATCACAGGACAAATGTGCTCTTTAGACGAAGATATACGACACGGGTGGCGATCGACTGGAGCTGGCTTTTCTTTGTTGGGAGACAATAGAATATCCATCTGCAGACCCGAGGTACATCTAGAGGGCAATTGGGATTCTTGGTGTGCAATTGGCGACAGATGAGGTGAATTATGTCTGCCCTTTGGAACATGGAATACACTGTTGTGAGATTGGAACAGGCGATTGGGCTGGGGAAGATATGTTTTGGGCTACATGACAATAAGATCAGTTTGTTTGTTTTTTTCAACTCTACTTTATCAATCATCAACACACCTCTTCTGGGTATGATAGCCGACGTTCGTCCAGGGTCGGGTAAGAGTACATATAATTCGCATTTTCATTAAATGTCCTTTGACTATCCATGTTGAGTGCATGGCTGGATTGTTTAGGACGAGAAAGGGTCTTCTTTGCATGAGTACGATAATGCGAATTGAAGTTGTCCGATCGACTGAAGCTCTTTCCACAGCCTGGATAGCGACATACATACGGACGCTCGCCTGTATGAACATACATGTGGCGCTTGAGGTGCTCATATCTCTTGAAGCTCCAGCCACACATTGGGTGTTTGCAGACGTGCTTGTTTTGATGCTGGCCATGGGGATTGCAAGGCATGGCTATATTGTCTTTAGTTAAAGACTGGGAGTTGATCTCAAGAGAGGATTGGCATTGAATCGGGGCTTGTGGGTGAGAAAGATACCCAGAAGAGTTGCGACGATAAAAAGACTCTTGGGGCGATTGAAGAGAGATGCCACAGCCATTAAAGGACGGTAGCTCAGTAGGAGGAGAAGACGAAGACGACGAAGAAGAAGAACAAGAAGAAGTGTGGTATTTGGGCTTGAATTGATGGCCGATTAGATATGGCGATACGGAGGGTGTGAGGGGAGGTGAGACGTCTTGGTAGGCATTAGTGTATGGCATTGGATAGGCTTGGTTTGACTTGGTCTGGAAGGCCGAGGGATATTGATAGTGGCGGTCTCTTTCAGATATCTCTGATGAAGGTGAGCCAGCTCCAGAGTCTTCTGTAGGTTTAAAGGCAAGCTTGTTAGAATTGATGGTTGTGTTGATGGTGCTGTTTGACTCGTGCTTCAACATGATCGTTATCAAACGGGCAAAGAAATATAAGAAAGCAGGGCAGATACAGAAAAAAAAGAGGGGGGTTAATAAACATTCACTGCTTTTTATAAAATTGACCTTTTTTATTTCCCAGAATTAGCACAAGAGTTTATTTGGGTCGCTACCTGAGCCGATCCCCTTGTCCGTATTCATTAGAGTCCAAGCAAGGGGATGAAGCTATATAGAGTGCGCGATTCATTTACACCCAAAAAAGAATCATTTTCTTTTTTGCACAAGCGCACAATTCCTATAAGCATCAAAATGCACCCCTCGCTTTTCTTCTTTAAACTGAAGAGGTCGTCTTTTGGGTTCAGGGGAACAAATGAGCTATAGAACATACTCCTTCTGAACAGTGGTGATTACAAGGCTACCTTGTCTACTATACGGACAAGAGTTTTGTAGAATGTCTTGATAATCAAAACGTTTCTTTATATATATAAAAAGAAGAAGAAGATCTTGAGAGTTATTAAAGAGTAAACAAGGATTGACAGTGTCAATGGAATATATATATAAATTAATCGACCTTATTAGACACATATACATACATACGTCTTGGTCAAAGCGCCTTGGTGCATATATGTAAAAAAATAAATAAATAAAAATAAAAATAAAGGGTTACAGATCCAATTCTCCTGTTTTATTCTCAAGGTCTCTAGACAATCATCTTGTTGTAAAGCCCATTTGGATTGTTGTGCTAATAAATCGTTTATTCTGTTCAAATAATTAATAAATAAAATATAAAATAATAATAATAATAATAATAAAATAAAAACTCCATATCAGAAATCGCCCCTTTATTTCTTTTTCTTGGACCTTTCATCCCCTTGACTGACCTCCTCACAAGTTGGCAGCATTCCTCCAAATGTTTTCAAAGTAAACCCAACATGCACAAACCTTAATAATCAAAAAGAAGGGGGATTCTGACGCCTCGTGTTCTTGCGACTTTCTTTGTTCCTCTTGGCTCCTAACCCCTCTTCTTTTCATACCTCCTTCACCCCGCTAACAATACGATCGCACCCACAAACCATGATCGGCAATAACGATTGATTAAAGAGCCCTGAATAGGTCGGACAAGGTTGTCGTTTCATTAACACACACCCCCAGAGATACCCCTTTAGCTCTCCATGATACGCGTAACAATGCAGGATGTCTAGGGGAGAATGAATTGGATTTTATTTCTTTTTTGTCTCTCTTACATCTAGATGGCTATGGAGTGAGAAAACCATACCACCGATAAAGGCAACAAAGTCCCCAAAAATATTAAAATGATGGAATTCAAAGGAGATCAACCTAGATATATAAAAGCGCACCTCGTACCTCGTGGGACTTGTAACCAAAAGGTCTGTCTACAGTGTTTCCAAAAAAAAACAAAAACCACTCATATATATTTATTTATCTGCCAAATTGTCTGTGCCAATTTCATGAATGTGCTGATCTCTCAAAGCACACCGACCATATCCAGCCCGGACAAGCTTAACGGTCACTTTGAGACTCCGGGTAGTTTGGGTGGGAGACAAGGCAAATACACAGGCCACAAGAATATGAAGATCCTCCTCTTTTATCATCCATCCGCAGAGCCGTAAGTGTCATCCTAATGGCCATCCAAGCCAAATCATTCTCCAAATATCCACAGATATATGGATGGAACAAGATCAGTACCGAAATCCAGATGTTGATATTTAATTTTATAGATGGCCAAGGACCAGAAGACCACCAAGCGTTCCACTCTCGCTGACGTTGTTACCCGCGAGTACACCATCCACATGCACAAGCATGTCTTTGGTAGATCCTTGAGAAAGCGTACTCCTCACGCTGTCAAGGCCATCAAGGCTTTTGCCGAGAAGGCCATGGGCACCAAGGATGTCCGCATTGACCCCGCACTCAACAAGTCCCTCTGGGCTCGTGGTGTTAAGCACATTGAGCACCGTATCCGCCTCAGAATCGCCCGCAAGCGTAACGATGATGAGGATGCCAAGGATAAGCTCTACTCTTACGTTACCTACGTTCCCGTTGCCAGCTTCAAGGGTAAGTTTGGATTAAGCCTTGAATATACATGTAGATGCAAAAGGTTAAACTTATTCTATTTAGGTCTCGAGACCACTGTCGTTGATGACGAGTAAAGAAATGTCCTCTGTAGCAGTTGGATAATTTTATTTTACTTTAGTAATAAAGCAAATACACTATTTTTTTGTTTCAAAAAAAAAAAAAGAGTGAATCTCTTTATAAATGATCTTTTTTAAGCTTTTTGGATTTTTTTATATATTTATTTTATTTATTTTGACCAGCGATTTAATTTACAAGTGCTGTGAACTGCATGAAATTAGCCATTCTCTCACAGGGCTCAAAACGATATAAAACCGGAGTTTTGGCATTCTGATAGTCTTTCTACCTGTTGCAACTTTTTACTCCCTCTTATGCGAGACAAGACCTTTTCCTTTGAAACCCCTTTACTGTCAGTTGGCATATATTCCCCAAAAACACTCGCATCCCTCTATGGCGTGGATCTCTTTGCAGCTGCTATATCTTCTGCAGCCGTCTCTCCCTTTATCGCTGTCGTGGATCGGTAGGGATCTATTTGGTCGTCTCACGTATTCACTCTTTCTTTGTCGATAGATCAATCATTGAAAATGCAAACGGCAAACAGGCCTTGAGCTTGGGTCTCAAGAGGGGGTTCCAGCAAGTATTAAAGAACCCTTTGCGCTTCTTGGCCACACCACAGTTTGGATATGTCTATGGAACCTACTTTACGACCTATATTGCTGCCAACACAATCGAAACTACTTGCGAAAACCATACAGTCGATCCAACCAGGGCTTCTCTTTTCAAATTCATCGGCACCAGCATCGTCAACATGTCGCTTTGCATCATCAAGGACCGTGCATTTACCCGCATGTTTGGCGTATCGGCCGCCAGACCCCTCCCTTTATTCTCTTATCTACTATTCTGTGCCAGAGATTCAATGACCATTGCAGCCAGCTTTACTGCACCATCCTACATCTCAGCCACACTACAACAGCACAGGATTGTGTCTAATTCTGATCAGGGCAATACGGCTGCACAGCTGGTCTGTCCAACGGCTGTCCAATTCCTGAGTACCCCACTACATCTCTATGCCCTCGATCTCTACAATCGTCCAACAGCAACTCTCTTGGAGCGAGCTAGATCTGTTCGGGTAGAATATCTAAAGAGCACTCTAGCCCGCATCGGACGCATCGGACCAGCATTTGGACTGGGTGGAATTGGCAATACATTCATAAGGAACCTTAGAAAGACAGCAATAGATACACCTGCCTAGGTGCCAAAGTATATCTTTTGTTTTTGTGTGTGTGAGTGATAGAAAGGCCGTTTGACTAACAAAATAATCCTACTTTCCCACGTTCATATCTGCCTTTAAAACCCACATTTTTCTCAACTTATTTGTCATCCAGAGTGGCATTTAAAGATGTAACCAATAACTAATAGTTGTTATATATAATATTCATATAAAATACAGGCAAATGCCATTCTAAAGATACTCGACCCACCAAAGCTTAGTGGTATACTTGCTTGTTAGGTTATTATGAAATGTCCAGAATGCAGGATTTATCAGCTTTTTTTTATTTCGTAGAGATCATCATAGATTACAAAAGGTAGTCTTTTGGCCCTGTAACCAATTGGGCCATCTTGTGCCTGGCTTGGTTTCTGTGTGCGTCAAAGATAATCTTGATGGAGCGGGGACGGGTATGCAGTATTAGAGTCAATGATCACAAGCATCTTCACGACTGGACTATTTACTACTGCCTTGTAAAGGGGCATCCTTTCAAAGGCATGATCTTGTGTTGGATCTTTATTTCTTTGAAACTAAAGCATCATCATGCTTCAAATTTGCCACATATTTATCATTGGTCTTTTTGATTTTATTTTTTTGGAGCATTTGAAGGAGAAACCCCCCCAAAGACATGATATGCCCCAGCATAAGAAACAGACTAATTTTTATATTGGGCTAATGACAGAAAACTACATACTTTCTAGCCTTCTTCAATGGGCCTCACATAGTTTTTTGGCGAATCTTGCATACTACTTGCATGGAGTATTCTTTTTTTTTTTGGGGTCTACTCTTTAATACCACTCTGCCATTTTTAACAAGCGAGATATTCAGCCTTTACATCAAATCTATTTATGAATAAATATTTCTCTCTCTTTCTCTCTCTTTCTTATCTACAACCGGCCTGGAATCTTTATTAGTAAATGCACAGACAATACAATGAATAAACAAGTTTATTCATTGATCATGATACCAGCATCTTTAATAGCCATGACAATCAAATGCTACACTCATCCTTGAAAAGTACTATTAGAGACACTAAAATTCCTTGTTACTTTCAAGTATGCTTCTTTTATAAACAAATGTATCGACTTTGGATACAAAAATACACTAAAGCACCAATCTAACATACAACTTATAAAACTTGTTTCGACAATAATCAAAAGCACTATACAGACAAATCCTCATAGCCATATAAAATCACTTGCAGCCCTGGCTCAAACACCCGGTACCTCAAAACTATTATAGGTCGATAATATATATATATATATTTCCTTTCTATTAATTGATACCTAGTTTAAAATATTCGCATTCTGGAAATCTTTTGATGTCTTTGCAAGACTTTTTATGACTACGGTTTACGGATCCGATCAGATATCTTCAACTTGATCAACTTTAATAAAGTGTATATACATGCTAAATCAATCTATAAAAATAATCAACTATGAAACTGAGACGAGCAGGATATATAGCATTTATATATCTACATGACCTGTTTTTAATCATTTTTATAAATTAGATTGTCAAAAAAGAAAAAGATTCGCCTCCTTTCTAGCAAAAATAAAATAAAATAAAGAATAAAATGTTGCTTTTCTGAAATCTCCAATAAATATATATATATATAGGATGGACTCGAACGGTCTGTACCAGCGCGTTAAAAATTGTGCAAATGGTTTATATGCAAAGGGTGACATCAAATATCTTCAAATACCAACGTTTAGGAGTTATGAGGGGTTATGAGGGGTTAGAATCCGATACATTACTTGATTAATTCAATACAGCCGAGGATAGACCTCGATTTCCAGGGAATACAAGACCCCTAGTTCTGCTGTTATCGAGTAATTTGATAATTATCCTTGGCAGTTTGAATTTCATTACTCAATATAGAGTATTTTTGGATTCTGTAAAGTCCGGACACAAGGGAGTCTTACGAGCCTTATCGAAACTCAAATTGTTCTAGTTTGGATAGCTTATCGTTAAGCCCAACAGTTTTAAAATAATAATAATAACAATAATAGTAGTAGTAAAATATACGTTTTACTCTTTCTTTATTTAAGAATCAGCGTGTAGTATTTCAGGACCGTGCGATTCTCTACCAATTTCTCGAGCTATTTTTTTTTCGATAAGGCTATCCCCTCCTTTTTTGTTTCAATCAAGATTTTATTTTATAAATATTCTAGTCTAGAGTTTAAAAAATTCCCAAGGCATACAACAAATTAACGTATACTACGGAATATGTCAAAAGAGACTTGTCAATGGCTCACATTGTGGTTTATAAATACTTTAGACGACTATGCTAACTGAACAGTCTGCAATTAAAACACTCTCATTAAGAGTATTTTGTAAATAGTTTCATATTGAATGTTAGAAGCTTACCCGTAAGTGAACTAATGTGTTACTCAGCTGTAAAAGAATAACGAGAAATAACAAGGGCGTGAAACAAATTGGTGAAAAGAATGCTTACACTAGTTATCAGAATAGCTACCTGTTTCTTAAAACTGTATTCAAATCGACCAAAACACATTATCTACTTGGTCAATCCGAGTTATACCAATAGTAGATGCCATATGTGAAGCCTGAATGATATCATACATAATTTTGAGTCTATATGTTGTGTACATTTACGTTTACATGGACAAGGGAAATAAAGGTATAAAACTAACTAACAAACTACTGAAATTGGACTATCTTTATGTATTACTTGGTCTAATCTTATTAAACAATCTGGATTGTAATAGAAAAAAAGAGCTCTAGTCAAAACAGGTTCAGCAACATTAAAGTCTTTGAACAATAGCAAATGAAGCTCGTCAATGTTGGCCCAATTCTTATATGTACATGGTACTAAAATGTTATTGTAGGGATAGATTTAAACTGGATAACCTAAAGGCGCGTAACTTGAAATTAGTCAAACATACATGCAGATATATTGAACAAGAGTCAATATATCCCTTTATTTATGTGAGAATCACATTGGTTCCAAGAAGTATCTTTACGTAATTTACTACATTCCATATTATATAAGCTTGACCGTACGTACAAAATTCATGTTTCTTTTCTTTACCACAAAAATTAAAATTCAATGGCGTTTCTGTTTTATGTGCACAGAAGATTCTCCTCTGCCCCCCCTATCCTATTCCACAGTATGTATTTTTAAATATAATAGCAATAATAATAACAAAAACAATAATAATACTTTTAACTCGAACTATGTTCTACAATGTTCTCGATACATTCGATTATCAGTATATTTTGGTTGATATAATTGATGTTTCCTTTCTTTATTTATATTTAGTTTAATAACAAGAAGGGTATATAACTCAGGAGAAATATAGCTCTTTATCCCTTAAATTTTTATAGCATATATATACATGACTTTTTGGAAAAATATATGGCCAATCTCAAATGGGTGACATTATTCAACCTGACGGCTATAACCATATATTGATACAGTTTAAATTAAGTTGAAAGTTGTTAATATATGGCAATCAATATCGTGGTAATACCAAAGATATTATATTATCCTAAAAACTTGATAAAATTCAACCTCACAGTGATTCATTATAAGGAATACAGACTCTTGCATCTTTATATCTACTGGTATAAACATCACTTGCAAAGTGTATTATTTAAAGAAGACGAGAATAAAGAACTATAATTGATTATAATATTACATAGATCTCCACCAGAATAAATAAGAGAATTCTTGTAAATATACGAGGCATTATCATTACCAAGGATAAACCAATTAGAGGCACCCATCTATCTTTATTAGCTTTCATATGATATTTTACACAAGATCTATAGATCCAAGTCCAGTATCAGACTTGTGGTGTGGGTTTTATCAATAAATAGTTTCAATAATTAAATTGATATCATCTACAAACAGTTGTGGTCAATACTAGAAGGGGTATTATTATACTTCAGTACAGTTGAAAGTGCGAATATATTAAGAGTGTCAATTAATAAATATATGCAGCAATATTTAGTTTTTACTTGGTCGGATGTACGGCTACAATTTCCTGACCGGTATTGTATCAAGGCTTCCGTTCAAACACACGTATTTTGTTTTATGCTTCACACTTTTCAAGTATTATTTGATCCCATCAACCTAGAGATACCTTATACATACCTTTGAATAGCAATAAAAAATACCTCTTTCCCCCTTTATATCCTGTTTATTTAGGCAGATCTATTTCATTGTTTCTTATCCTTTATCTATTTTATGTCTTTATGATCTCACAAGACTCTTTTATTTAAAGAAAAATAAAAATAAAATGGATTTTGCACGTATTGAAAACACAAGTCAAAAATAATAGTTGAATAAATCCACAAGAAATAGACTTGAAGTTCAATAAAAAAGACACACTGCTTATAGCAAAGTTTTGACATCTCTTGATTTTCCAAGGGAAACTATTAGGGATATCACAAAAGCCTTTAGAGGTGATGGTATTTCTAAGCCATAGGCATGCCTGGGAAGAAAAATAAAGGTTACAAATCAAACTCAAGCTACCATTGTTTGCTAACTTTACAGGAATCTATTCATTTCAATTACTTTCTCAACATTAAAAAATAGTGTATCCAAAAACCATTTCCTTGACTATGCTTTGTAAGAATATATATATATATATATATATATTCTTGGTTTTTAATTCTATTTACCAGTATTTGGCAATTTAGAATAGATTAGATGTTTAAGAGAGTTTGTCTGTGATAGTGTATAAAGCCAAGTCAAGTCAAGGGTAGTGTAAGATGGTTGGAATTGATTGATTGATTTTTTTTTAATTATTGTCCTTTCAATTGCTCAATTTTCTCCTTTAGCTTTCATTCAATTCTCATCTTCCCCATCACAACAGCTTAGTCTTTGGTTTCTGCCACCGCTCAGTCTTCCCGCTCTGCTCAATATTGGCCTTTCTGCTCAATTCAATACTAGTACTTTGGTGCTGTTCCGTGCAAGTCTTTTCTCTATGTTTAATCCAGGTTCTCTGCGTCATTCAATCCAAAATCTTCCAGACTTATTCGATCCTTGTTTGCTTTCATTGCCCAATCCCAACTTTTTTGTTCGTCTCAAGATCCATACCCGCTATCTGGGAGGGACCAAACAGGCTGTCTATCGACACGGATTTGCGGGCGGGAACCACGAGCACTTTGCCACAAGAGACATCCGGGATCACCGCATAGTCGTTTTTGGGGACCATTGGAACATCGTCAACGTCAATTGATACGGAAGAATCTGTGGAGAGATCGGCTCTAAAAATTCCATCAATTGTGAGAGATATTTGTGGTGTGAACTCTTTGTTTGAATCCATAATGATATAGTCAGAGACATCCATAATGATATAGTCAGAGACATCCATGATGATATCGTCGGCGACATTGTCAAAGGCATCATCAAAGGTATTGTCAAAATATCATCAAAGACAGCATTATAATTCACAGCGTCAGTCTCCATCGGCTCAAAAAAAAACCTAAGGAACCATCTCACAACCGTGAATCACTTTTTGCTCGAAAGCTTGGAGATCATCGACCGACCAATATATTGGCTGATATCCGTTTGGTTCTGCAGGACTTATAGGGTCTAGGAACCCAGGTTCATCAGATGAGCGCTCTTCGGCAGGTACGTCTGTCTTGAACTGGACTTTAGTAACGTTCAGAAACAAATCCTTAGGAGATTCTGTGGGGGGCTGTTGATCTCCTGGTCCACCATTTCATCAAGGAACTTGGCATATGCCTTCATCATCCTGAGTTCCTCTGAGGATTTGCTATTCCAGAAGAAGCTGTGCGGTACGTGCGACTCGGTCTTCTCACAGGTCTCCGTAAGCTCATTTGTCATGTTGGTACCCAGAGGAGCATGTGTTTTCCTATCAGTACCAGCCATACCATCGGCTGGAAAAACTATCATGGAACTGACACCATTTTCTACAAAAGAGTAGCAGCGGTGTGGGATATATCCCTGAAAGTCTGCGACAAAGGACAAAGAAGAGCCCCTACGTCGATGGATTTCACATCCAAAGACCAACCAGCAGATTCCAAAGAATCCGCGCAGTTTGACCCATGCCCAAGGGTTGTTTTTCCACTGCCCTTGATGTGACCCTCGGCCAGGCCTTCATCATCAAAGCTTGTATTATTGACTGGGGCAGCGTCCATACAAAGCGCAGAGGGACGTATTCGTACAGGTTTACCCATGCTAAAATCAGAGGTCAGAGGAGAAGCGGCCAACACCGTCATGAGGATAAGGAAGCAAAATATTGAAATAATTGTGTAAAGTAATTTGGCTAGCGAGAGTGCGTTATAAAGCTTGGGGTGTATTTTAAAATAAACGAATTGAGAAACAAGGAAAAAAAGAAGAAGACGGTCAAAACGCCTCTTTTTATAAGAAATAGGTGTTCTGCAATTACATCATCAATATCCTTGGCTTGATTATGATACAGATGGATTGAAAAAGAGCATGATTATATCTATATTTTACTACTTTCGACAATAGTTTGTGGAAACCAATGTGACGGTATTGATCTATTGGCTGTAATTGACCCCATGTCAAAACGAATGGTGTGGTAGGCTATTCAATTGATTATGAGTGAAAGTTAGTAGTTGATAAAATAAAGAGGTAAAGAAGTACAAAAAAACTAGACTTGTTGGTGTTTCTGTAACATTAAAAAGTCTAAGAAGAGCGATTTTGTGTTCTATTTTGTTACGGCGAAATGGCCCGTGCGTTATTTGGAAAGGAACATTAGGAACACGCAAATAGCTAGAAAGTCTGCCTTAACAAGTGGCCGAGAAAAAGGGTATTCTAGACCAACGCAATCAACATTAAGATGGTGTAAATTTGTAGTGAATTACAAGATGAATAGAAATAAGCAATATATGTCAATTATATGGCAGTGAGTACATTTTAAAGAGATATTGCAGCTCTTAGGTGTTTTGATTAAATAAATATATCAGCACTACTAAAAAAAAAGAGCCAAGCTTAGTCATCTGTAATATTCAGTACAATATATAAATACCCAACTTAACAAGACTATTCGATTGCAAAGAGGTCGAAATATGATATCTGAACAAATAATTCTGTAGACTATATGCTCTTTAGCTGAATTGTCTTGCTTACAAATAGTGCTTGTACAATTTAATTAATGGGCTCTATTAAAAGCCGTATTCTAGTACCTGCAGACTCCTAGTGGTAATAAGCTATCCCAATATTTGATAAATTAAAAGAAATACCTTTTTTTTTAACTTGATCATTGTATTTTACACACTTTTTATTTAATAAGCCATGTCTAAAAAACATATGGATATAAGCATACAGGATCATTACAAGCCTATTGACATTATTGATTCTCTCCAATGCTTCTTAATATACTTGAATTTCCTTATGTTTCTCTTTGACCGTTTAAACATACCTTATTCATGATCAAGTGATAAAAAAGAGAGAGAACTAGAAATATTCACACTAAGCACTCAGCTTCTGAAAAAGGAGTCCTTATTGCTATACATGGCTGGAATTCACAAATGTCGTAATGTTGATACAGAAATAGTACGCCATATAATTAAAAAATATTACAAAACCGGATAGGTAAAAGAAAAGCCTCACGCAGGGAGACCCAAGATTCTTACCGCTAGATACAAGCAAAATCTTGAAATGATTATTATGAGAAATCGCAATCAAATTTTAGATGAGATAACAAAAGACATGAAAGGAATCACCAGAATATCCATATAAAAAACCCATTAGCAGAACCTTGTACAGTTTCAACTACAATATATGTGTTTCATTGTCAAAGCCTTTCCTGACCAAGACCAATATGAGTGTATGGTAAATGTGGACTTGAGAGACAATCAACTGGAAAGAAGAATTAAAAACAGTAATATGAAATGAGGAGTCTCGTTTTACTCTTTTTAAAAGAGACGGGCAAGAGCGTGTGTGAATAAAGCCTAAATAAAGGTGCTTTTAGACTGCCTCTGACAAATAATAATAATAATAATAATAATAATAATAGAAAAGAGTATCAGTGATGGTGTGGGAATGTATTTGGTTTGAAGGCGTTGCCTTGTCTTTCTAGATAAGACCATATTCCAAGACAGATTCTAACCATCTTATGATACACTCTACAATGAGCTTATCAGCTATTAATTCCAAGAGGACAATGATATACCACATAAAGTTACAATTTTAAAAAGATGTAAAGACAAACTTGAGATATTCTTGACTGGCCATCAAAAAGTCCTGACTCGATTCCAATTGAGAACATTTATAGATTGGAGGATATTCATTCAAGAGCATTCCAGCCTATAGCACAAAATCAGTTGAGAGAAGCCCTGACCAAAGAGTGAATAAGTATAAGAGAATATATAAAAAGTATGCCTTTTATGTATAACTTTTTAATGGAGCTTGCAATCGTTCAAAATTTCAAAGTTGCTCTTAGTTGATAATGATAGAAGCATTAGGATTATCAGAAAGAATGGCAAGAGATATTTCAAAAATAATATTGTCAATACATAAAGGCTTTAGGTTTATTTTATGACCTAGGGCTGGTCTATAGAGAACTGTCCATCTGTTAATATTAAATGAAAACATTTCTCAAGGTAAATGGGTTGATTGCTTGGATAAGCACACTCTTCCGTCATATAAGAAATAATATCTCTTGAGCAGCTTTGACATTTTATCTACAAAAAGTCTAAATATTAATCATATTGAGTATATTTAGGCTTATAATGTATATAAAAAAAGAACATTCACAAGAATTGAGAAAAAGATAACTAATGTGGATGAGCTTGAGGTGGAAGATATTAAATTTTAATCGAAACTCTGATATCCCAAGTTTCTTTTGGCAAACATCTACCTATAATATAAATTACCATGAAATACTGCTAGATGATCCCGGTCATATATATATATATATACCTTTAACTTTGCTGGTATTTAATACATTGACAAAGGAAAATAACAAGTTGGTGAAAAAAGTTTAGACAAGTTCTATATAAAACTTACTATCCATAAGCATAACGCAACCATACTACATTTATGTGTAGAAAAGTTCTAGTACATGTATAATTGTGATTAATCTTGATGTTTTATGAAATATGGATTTATAATCAACTATACCTTAAGAAAATATCTAACTATCATAAGGATATTCTTCCAATAGGAAGTGGTGATATGGTAACGCAGAATATTTATGTTATCTCTTTCTCTCTTTTTTTATTATTGCATCAATTTACGTTATAGTGTACGCCATAATAAATCAGTGTCGCGTCAGTTTTGGGTATTACAGGACGGCAACGGTAATAGTATACTGGTTTTAAAAATATGAACATCGTTTCATTCAAACTCCTGGTATTTAGATCTTTTTTTTTTTCGGATTGTAGTTTTCGTAGAATTGTTTGGGTAATCAAGAGTTAGATCTTGTAAGAGCCACAAAGGTTACTTTTGATTGATATAAAGGCGAATGATATAAACTATAAGATATCCAGGGACAATGAACTCTAATATATGACATATTTTATGATACTTTGTACTCAACTGTCTTTTTGTACAGCGTATGGCCATCATATAATGGTTACCATCGACACATAAAGAACATGGCAATATTTTTCCGGCTACAAGGGCCAGACTACAAACCAAGATTCTCAATATTAACAAGACATATGGATTGTCTCCCTGAAAATCGACCTCAATACAAGCAAAGATGAGTTTTGGATTTACTTGCGTGCTACAAATCTTGTAATACTTATTCTAGAGTGTCACTTTATACAACAGTTAAACAATAAATGTTACTCTGTCATAGAACCTAAACTTTTCAAGGGTTATCGACATAGAATACTCAAATTCAAAACTTGAAGCACAGCACCAATTTAATTACAGCCAATTAATAAGCAAATGTGCCGTTTGGAATTATAACGTATAATTTATTATACCGTAAAATAATGCGGAAAATGAATAAATACATATAAAAAGGTTCGTTGGTAAAGTTTATTACATCTTATTCTTATACAATTCAATATGTCTGAAAACACTTTCCACGGATGGGCCTGCCCTGGAAAAGGTAAGCTTCTTTAACCAACCGTTGTCTGAAAGCAAGTTTTGCTTAGAATTTCAATTATATAGACAAACCCCTTGAGTGGACTGAATTGCCTCTGAAGGAGTTCGATGATGAGACTGTTGAGATGAATGTCACTCACTGTGGTATCTGTGGATCAGATCTCCACACTCTTGACTCCGGATGGGGACCCACAGACTATCCCTGCGTTGTTGGTCACGAAATCACTGGTGTCTGCACACGCGTCGGTAAAAATGTAAAGCATATCAAGGCTGGTGATCGTATTGGTGTTGGTGCTCAGTCTGGTTCATGCCTCGAGTGCGAGAACTGCAAGAGTGGCAATGAGAACATTTGCCAGAAGAAGTCGGTTGGTACTTACAACAGCCGCTGGTACAATGGCGACAAGTCCTTTGGTGGATACGCAGACAAGTGGAGAGGCCACGAACGTTTTGTATTCAAGATCCCCGAGAACATGACCAATGAGATTGCCGCCACTTTCTTCTGTGCTGGTGTCACTACTTACTCCCCTCTCAAGCGCTTTAACGTCAAGCCTGGGGACAAGGTTGGTGTGATTGGTATTGGTGGACTTGGACATTTTGGTGTACAGTGGGCCAAGGCTATGGGTGCCAGCGTCGTTGCTCTTTCCCACTCTGATCGCAAGCGTGCTGATGCCAAGGAACTTGGCTGTGATGATTATATTATTACCAGTGATAAGGAGGCTATGGATGCGCAAAACGGAACATTTACACACATCTTGTGCACCAACTTCAGCACCACTTTTGACTGGGGTCTTTACCTCAGCCTTATCAAGGCCAATGGTTACTTTATTATGGTTGCTCTTCCCGAGAAGCCCTTGACTGATATCCCTGCCATGAGACTTGTTTCTCGCCAAATCTCTCTTGTCGGATCCTCCATCGGTTCTCCTTCTATGATTGAGGACATGCTCAAGTTTGCCGCTACTCACAATATTAAGCCTTGGATCAGCAAGTATCCTATGAAGGAAGCAAACGAAGCTGTCAAGGCCATGAGAGAAGGAAAGGCTAGATATAGATTTGTGTTGGAGAACTAAGTGTTTGATCCTTGGTTAGATGTATATATAAAATATTATTTGTTAAAAAAAAAGAGTTCTTTTTTTATATATATGTTGTATTTGTGCTGTCAATATGCTTATAAGCTGATATATCTTATCTAAAATACTCTATGGGTTGCTTACTAATGATCTTGGAACTTTCATGAATTGTCAATAGTGTCATTTCACCTTTTGTATAGTAGCTAATCTTGCAGAGAGATACTCATCCAAAAAGAATAGAATATTTGAAAGCTGTAAAGGCATTCTATTGCAAATGTACAAAAAGTGACTAAGGGTTCATCTAAATAAAATGATAAGCTTTCTAGACTCACATGTATGATATATCAAGTAGACTCAAATAAAAGACAATAGGCCATATAATCAAAATAAAAATATATCATCAACCTTGATATTTTCTAAATATCCAAATGAGTTCAATTTATCACTGGTATCAAGCTTTATAACCAAAAGATTCTTTATCAGAAGACATGCCTAAATAATCAATGTTGACATAAAGTCATTTAATTTATAGTAAATTGAATGCATATATTTTGACAGCCATGACACAACCCAACTTTCCAAATGGTTTACCCTTTGTATATGAATAAGATAAGTAACCAGATCATGTCCGTTCCTTGGCTTATAGACCCAAAATATCTTCAAATAGATCTCTTTTGATTAGATATATCAACAAATATCCTTGGAATTATAATCATAAAAAATATCTTGCGATTACTATTATATAAACAGCTTATGAATCCTATCCTAATATGTATAAGGCATACGAATCATGTCCCAGAATATACATTGTGAAACAACTCTTGGATTTAATCAATTCAAAACCGACAGCTTGTTTAACATCAGAAATACAGAATCTAGCGCTCTTGCAGATAAATCTCTTGACTGATTTGTCTTTGGAGGAACCAGGTGATAAAGCTATTGATAAAAGTGTTACTGTGGTATCTGCGGATCAGATCTCCACACTCTAGACTCTGGATAGAGACCTAATACTATCCCTGATCTGTTAGCCACAGAATCACTGGTGTCTGCACACGCATCGGTAAAAATGTAAAGCATATAAAGGCTGGTGATCATATTGGTGTTGGTGTTCAGTCTGGTTTATTACTCGAGTGGGACAACCCCAAGAGTGGCAATGAAAATATTTAGCAGAAAAATCTGTTGGTACTTACAACAGTCGCTAGCACAATGGCGACAAGTCCTTTGGTGGTGAAGGCCACAAAAGTTTTGTAATCAATATTCCTGAAAATACATCCAAGATTACCACCACTTTCTTTTGTGGTGATGTTCAATGAACCAAGACTATGAATGCCAGTGTTACCGCACTTTCCCGCCTTGGTCGCAAACGAGCTGATACCAAGAAACTTGGTTATGATGACTATATTATTACCAATAAAAGAGGCCACAGAAACACAAAATGACATGTTTACACATAATCTGTGCACCAGGATTTTCAGACATTGATTGGCAAAGTTATAAAAGTCTTTTTTTTTTATCCAATGTCAATTTTATTATAATCTAGAGTTCCAAATTGCTTTGGCTAATATCTTTTTACTTTGAGTGTGATAACAAACATTGTGTTCAATCCACCAGGGGTTCATTTAATGGAAAATGTCAGATTCAATTCCTCATACTCATAGACTTTAACCCATGGTTCACAAGTACATCAGAAAGAAAAGACTGGATACTGATCCTAGTTAAAGATCCAAGATTTTTAAGATTATAGCTGTCTCTTTATGATCATGTATATACACATTCTACTATTTGCTATTTGAGCATATTTCTAACTATATTCAATTAATGAAGAATATTATTAATTAATTACAACTTTTGGAAACGAAAGGATTGTCATGTAATAGTAGGCTTCATACTTGAAATACACTGCATGATTTATACATATTTTAACAAGACCAAAACACACAATACTATCAATATATTACAAGTAAATATAGAGAGATACCCAAACCGTTCTACAAAAAGAAGACTATGGAGGCTCTGAACTACATTCTCAAGTATCTAGGGCCAAGCCAACATTTCCAAGGTGCAAATAGACTGCTCAATGATTGTTCATACTCCGTCCAACGTCATTGGCACAGTCACTTGCAACAACACATTTTGCAATTGGCAGTGGACGCTCAAAGACAGTTCTGCACTCATTGTACTTGACACGTAAGATGACCACGATTTCTCGATTGAAATGAGAAAAAAATATGGCACAGAACAGCTGTACTTAAGTTTTTGTCTAATTTACAGATAACTTAACATCATGGGCATCGCAACCACCCCAGAGCTCAAGAAGTAAGAATAATGTAACTGTTTTTATGAGAAATGGAATCCAGAGATATGAACGTGTTATTTGAAAATAAGGTATATGGATAAGCACCTTTCGCTTAAGCTCAATGGAAACCGACGAGTAACCGGTATCCTTCGCGGATATGATCCCTTTATGAACATTGTGTTGGATGAGGCTGTTGAGGAGATCAGTGAGACAGAGAAGCACCAGATTGGCATGATTGTAAGTAAAGAAAGAGAATTGAATGATGAGATTAGGTTGTGCATTTGTTTTTATTGGAGGTATTGATTCAGTCTATGATTCAGGTCATTCGCGGTAACAGCATTGCCCTTTTGGAGGCACTGGAGCGCATCTAATCTTTCCAGATGTTGATTTTCCATGACCATGCCTGACTATCTGTAGATTAATGCCCCCTTTTTCATAGTCCTTTCCTTTATTGTCTTGTGGGCTTATTGCTGTTGTTGTTGTTGTTGTTTTTTCCCTTCTTTTTCATGTTGGCTATGATATTGTAGTAGTCACGAATAGCAACAAAAATGTTTACTCTGCGCCACCAAATCTCTTTATCTCTCTCTCTCTCTTTACCTTTCTTAATTCAAGATGTCAACTGAAAACCTCTCTTTAATGAATAATGAAAACATTGTCGAAGATCTAGATCTTGAGGTCATGATGGAAGATCTAGACTCTGGTTCTGACATTAGCGATCAAGAAGAGACTGAAAGTGATTCTTCATTATCAAGCGAAGAGACAGATACAGATACAGATTCTAATGAGATGTCTGAATCAAACGCCATCAATAAACGTAAGAATTACGTAGAATCTGTATAATATACAATGTATTTTAGATAACTTATTAACTCTAATGTTTGTTAAAGGCTTTGATCGGGGAAATGAGTTGATGGGTAAAGAGAATCATATAATGTTTACACAACATAAACTCATTGTCATCCATCATGATCATAACAGGAAACATGCAAAATCAGGTAGAACTACTAGAAGAGACAGACTCAGAAGACGAATTCATGACAGAGATACCAATAACAAACGACAAGAATTCCTCCGAGATACACGCGCCAAAACACTCAAAAGACAATGCTTTAATTGAAAATAAGGATGAAATTTCTGCAGAAACAACTACCTCGACTGTCGAAAATAAGGATAAACCAAATTCAGAGGATATCGATATGGAAGAAGTACCACCAAGCACTAAACCAATTCCTGAAAATGTTGAACCTACTTTGAACAATTCAAACACGACAGAAACTCCAGCAACAGCCGCGTTATTATCCAAAGATAAACATAAAAACCCATTAGATGATGTAGAGATGATGGAAGTACCAAAGACCAACACTGAGATTCCCGAGAATAAAGACGAAGCAAGCTCAAATGACACACATATGGTGGAAACAACAACATCCAATCCTTCTATTCCAGCCAACATTGTCAAAGTACAAACTGCTCCTGTAGGAGAAATCGATGGACCCAAACACCAGCCGGGAAATGTCGATAAACTTTACGCAGAGATTGGTAGACAAGCGCCAAACCACTCTGTTGATACTCCTCTGTCAATTTCCAAGATGTACAAGGCACCATACATGGATAAGTTTTATTTCACTCAAGAGGCCTATGAAGCCATATCACTCGGTGAATCCCCAAATGAAATTATACAAAAAATGAAAGAAGCCACTTCTTTTGCATCATTCCTTAACTTTAAAAAGCAAATCGGACAAGATAAAATGACCGAGAGAAACGAAAAGGGACCAAGACCTGTTGATCCTGTAAAGGAAACGCAGATTCCTGCCCCAGTACGAAACAATGCTGGCGAGGCTCCTAGGATGGGGATTTTTGTGCCACACTCTAATCCAACTTCTCCAAAGGCTCCACAGACAGAGAATCCTGCCAGCAATACAAAACCAGCAAAAACTGAATTCTCTCTAGATGCTCTCTTGGAATCAATTTCAGACCGACCTGCCGACCCTATTCCCTCTATTGAAAAGCTTCCTCCTCTTCCAATGAAGCGAAAATCAAGACCAGATAAAAAATACCCCAAAAACAACAAATCCGAAAGAAATGCCTTGTCTGATATAGAAGTAGCTGCCATGGCTGCTGGTATATAACTTTGGAGCATCTAGTAAACTCATTTGCATACAAACCCCCAACTGTAAATAATAATGATAAAGATTGAACATCAAACAACTTTAGAAATCTCTAAAGAATTCATAAATGAAAAAAAATTAATATTTTACTTTAGTTTTATAAACATGTTGATATAAAAAGGACTAGACAAAAAGAATACATAGTCTACTTTGTCTTTTTTGTCTCTCCATCCTTGTCGCCTTCAGTAATGGCTGCGGTACCATCAGTACCATCAGCGCCAACCTGTCCAAACTCGTTGGCACGTGTGTGATCTTCCTTGTAAGCATAGCGCTGGTAAAGGTATACAAAAAAGACAACATCGTCGCGAAGACAGGCCAGACGATGGAGAGTGGGCATCTTGATGACAAACGCAAACAAATCGTCTAAAGCACAAAATGATGTTTAGGATGCCAGTTGAGAACGTATCGCCTAATATCTTACCAATAAATGTGTTCAAGGACTTGTACAAAAGAGTTCTCCAAGGCATATGTGCCACCTATAGACAATAAAGGCATGAATACAAAAGAACCCAAGCATTCCACTCGATATACTTACGCTCTTGAGACGGTAGTTGATGTACAGTTGGGGAACCATGGTAATGAAACCAAACATATAGACAAACTCAACCAGTGTCTTGAGAACAAATGAGTACCAACTCTTATGCTCGTCATACATCAAAGAGTAGATTGCATAGCCACCCAAAAGTGGATAAGACAGCCAGATCAGATATTTGAATGCAATCGCATCGTACTTGGCAGTGTCGTCTTCAGTCTCGGTAGACTCGATGGTCTGAGTACCAAGACGAGGCAACAATGATCCAGGAACCCAGACAAGTTCATACTTTAGTGCCTTGAATACCTTCCAAACCTCAATCAATAGTCCAAAACCTTGGCCAATCAACACCATCCAAGAAGTCTCTTGGTTGTTATCCAACAAGTACAAGAAGATGACAATTTGGAAAAAGATATTGACAATGATACTGCGAACAGATACACCAGCACTATTCTTCTTCTTGTTCCAGAAAGCAATATCTATAATCATAACAGATAAGTTCCCATGATTTATGCCTTGGCTCTATATATGTATTTTTCTTACCGTTCTTGAAAGCCAAGAATTCAAATAAACTATGAAGCAGAGAGACAACCAAGGTAGTTCCCAACAATACAGGGTTTGTTTCCATAAACATGCGTTTGACTTCATCGGTTTCAGAAGAAGACATGCCACCCAAAGGATTGTTTGCCTGCTGCTTCATCGAGTCGTCAAACACAGCATAGATATTGAACTTCCACATCGCAATAGGCTCAAAGTGGATAGTCAAGGGAAGAGTACTATAACACATTCACTCTTAGAAACCGAAACCTTTATCATTAAGCTTAAAGATAGCTATTTCACTCAATCTTACCTAATTGTCTCGTTTATGGGATAAGCATTTTGGCGCAAGACCCAAAAGTCATTGGGAAAGACAATAGGGCGATAGAATCCAACATTTCTAGAGGGATCGCGTGTTAATCCAGTATCAAAAGGAACATCTATGCAAAACAGTTAGCAGTACTCTTTTTTTGGGGGGCGTTGTAAATTTCTACTTACATTTAATGGTAGCAGGCTGTAATCCATTTCTTGGGATAGTACTCTTTGGGTCATTAACAAGTGACAAGGTAATGTTTTCATGCCAATAGGCAACCAGTGGAGCACGGCGAGTCCAATTGCCCAAAAAACTATCTCCAAACCCACCAAGAGCTGATCCTCCTTCCTTATCCTATACCATATATATATATATTTTAATCAGCCAGGTCAAATTCATATCTTCATTTCTTTACCTCTTCAAATATCTCTTCTTGGACTATTTCCTCTTCCTCGTCTGACTTTTGCAAAAGGTTCTTTTGCTTCAAGACAGCCTTCTTGGGGTAGTATTTAGTCAAGGCTAAAAAAAAAGGAGAAAGTGTCAAGAACTCATTAGAATGGAATACATTGGCAAACCCTCAAAATCCATTCACTTACTATGTCTGATATAAACCACGGAATCAGGAACAAACGTGGCATCTGCAGGATCAATCGAGCTTTCTTCGCGTACCAGGAACACGTGGGCATAAAGAGTTCCATTGTTCTGGAGAAACTATTGTGGATCAAACAGAAGTTAATATTCAAAGAGTTTGTCATATCAACAGAATATATTTACCTGGGTAGCGGGAATATCCATGTGGTACTCACTGCGTTCAAATGGTTCACCAAAGTGGATCTGGTCAGAAACCCAAGCAGGTTGGGAGCTGTATTCGACAAAGAAAGGGCTTTCGTTTACGTAGACAGATAGTTTCATGGGAGTGCCCTCTTGCCAGAGAGGAACGACGGCTGAAGGTAAGTCATTTGTAGGGATATCTACTGGATATGGGTTGTGATAAACGCCTGGGGGCAAGATAGGAAAATAATCGGTATCAACTGGACGTGAGTGGGGTTTGTCTGGGGTGGTGGCAGGAGCGTCGGCAGGGGAAGTGCTGGTTTGGTTACGACCTATCCAAATGGATTAGTATCAAACATGATGATACCCAAAGCATCAACTTACCAAAGAAGACCTGCATCAATACCCACATGACAACCATCTGTATGATTGTTCCTTTGTATTTTTCAAAGAAGCTTTGGTCTGCATTCTGATTTCCAGGAGGAGCATTGGCCTGGACTGTGCCCTTCTTTACAGAGGAAGACCCAGAGTCAGACATGATGATCAAAGGCAAAGTGGGATTCGAGAAAAAGGCAAAAAGGTACTTGCCAATGATATTGCAAGTCACGGTTACATGAATACAGAGCAAGATAGAATGGCCGATTTTTTTATTTTACTTTATATTTTATTTAAATGGGCCATCATCATCAGAGCAACATTTTAGTAACAAATAACTGATAAAAAAAACTAATTTGTGTGAAGGATACAGCTTGTATAATTCAACGTCTCTCTCTCCTTCTTCCTCTCTCTTGACTTCTTTCTCTGTATTTATCTCTGTCTCTCTCTCTTTCTCTATCACGGCCTCGATCTCTATCTCTATCTCGCTCACGGTCACGACTTCGGTAACGAGATGTGTGGTGACGGGAGCTTCGGTGCCTTGATGAGCTCGATGGCCGGTCTTTGTGCGAGCGTGAGGGCGATGCAGTGGCTGTAGCCTTGCTGCTGTTGTGGTCTGAGCGCTGTGGTGACGGCGAACGACTAGGTGTGCGCTTTCGGCTTCGGCTCTCCCGCTTGCTTTCTTCACTACGTTGGGGTGACCGTGACCGGGTAGGAGATCGTTTCCGGCTCTTACTTTCACGACGAGATGATGGCGAGCGTGAGCGGCGACGGCTAAATCGAGGCGACGGAGCACGCTTGTTATCACGCTCGGCTCGGGGACCAGTTGGTATTTCTTCATCCGACGTTACCATAGCAACACCTTTAATTGTCTGATGATGATCATCATTCGAATCATGATCATTGGAGCGGTTACCACGCATTCCTGTGTCGCTGCCATGATCACTTGGACCATTCATATTGTCACTTCTTCGTCGAAGGCCTTGATTTGAGAAGTGGCGACCACCTCTTCCACGCCCACGTCCATTGAACCCACCTCTAGGATTAAAATGCATATTGGGTCCACCAAAATGGAACATATCTTGAGGAGGCATTCCCGGAAAAGGATTATTCATTCCATTCCACATCTCATCTGGACCAAAACTAGGGAATCCAGGATTCATGAATGGAGGCCGTCCCATTTCACTCATCATATCAGACCCCATACCTGAAAACCGAATAAGTGTGTGTTACTTTTCCTGTTTAATTCAAAACTACCTTCATTCATACCAAACCCCCATTGATCAGGACCATTAGGTGCATTCATGCGCATGCGCATCATGGCAACTGCGGCTGGGTTCATGCCTGGAGGTGGCATGCCCATCATACCCATCCAGTTCATTTCAGGTCCACCAAACATCTCATTCTGTGGTCCATTCATACCGCTCATCATCATGTTTGTATTGTTTCCAAAAGGTGTATTCATGGACTCCATTATCATGCCATCTTGACCCGCTCTTGTTTTTCCTCTCGGAGGACGATCTTCGGACTCAAACACTTGTATAGGCAAGCCTCCTTTTGATCCATGCTATAAAGAAGAAGAAAAAAAGTACTGAGATTTTGGTCGATATGATATATAGCAAGCTTACCTCTGTGGTATTTTCATTGTTGTTGTTATTATTATTACTGCTGCTGCTGTTATTGTTGCTGAAAAGTTCTATATTGTCCAATTGTTTTTGAATGGGTGTAGCATCTTCTTCTTCTTCAGCTACTTGAATATCGAGAATGCTTGTGTCAACCTCCTCCATATCTTCTGTTTCTGGTATTTCTGCTGCTTGGCTTTCTTCAATGTATGCCAGAATTGTGTTTCTCAGGGATCTATTGGGAATTAACTGGCTTGGGGTCATGTTGTCCGCATTGCATAGAGGACACTTGCTGGTTTCGTTGAGTGTATTTGTGATGCCTACCATAAAAAGTGAATCCTATGTTAAGCATACCAAACAACAAAGGAAAAAAAACACATTTGAACCACAACAACTACTCCAAAGAAGAAGAAATAAATAGGTAAAAGAGCAGAAACCATGTTGGTTTTGTCTGTCTTTTTTTTCTCAGTGCATGCTTTGTCTGCCTGCTTGACTGATCTTTCTCACACCACTTTTGCCCACAACTACCATCTAATAGCTTATTCGTTCTCCCAAACATCTTTATCTTTTCAAAGGCCCAGAGCAGGCAAGACAAGCTGTCACTTGTGTCTTTTTGGCTCCACTCGACCCGGTATCCGAATTCAGGTGAGATTACTTGAGCAAAGATGTACATATATACAATGGCATAGACTAGCAAATGACACATGCAAAGAGCACCAAAGAAGATAATATCTCGAGTAGCAGTATACGTACATTCTTTACAAAACGACTTGCCGCAGCAAGGAACCAGAACCGCATCCGTCATCAACTTTTTGCAAATTCGACACGTCAATTCGTTTGGTTTGGATTGTCCAGCTGCTTCTGCTCCACCTTGTCCAGACATTCTATGGTTTGTAAATGTCAATACTAGAGGTCTCCCAATGACAACAATACTTACAATCCACCACCAACACGCTGTGGCTGTTGCCCCTTTGTAGCATTAGTGCAGTAGTAAATCCAATGGCCTGTAATGAAACAAAGGGTTCATATGCGTGTTTTATCAAAAGTCTGGTTCTTAAAGCACAATACCTGGCTGACCGCACTTGAAGCAGACATAGCCTGCTGGCGGTCTTTGTGTTTCTGGGGGAATGGTCGGGACAGCAGGATTGATCTGCCTTTGCATCTGCTGTTGTCTCTGAAACTGCTGCTGCATCATCATCATCCGTTGCTGATACTGCTGGAATTGAGGATTCATCATTCCCATGCTCATGTTCATCATTGGATCAAAGCCAGTAGAGTTATTCATCATGTTATTTCGGAACTGCTGGGGTGATCTGTTCTGCTGCACGGTTCTGTGATTGCCTAGTGTGAGTGCCGAATAGAGAGCAAGGGATATATTACTTACGATGACAACTGTTCCTGTTGATCGTTCCATTGATCCGAGCTCTGTTGAAACATGGCTTGGATCTTTTCATCTTCGCTTCTAAAATCTTCGTCTGCCATAAAGTCAATGATGGCTGGTCAATAAGTGTACGTGAATATGTTTCTGTTTTATTTTTCTTTTGTGCGGTGGAAGAAGCGCGCGTGTAAAAACTGTGCTTCGGAAGTTTGATATGCGCACCTTAAAATTCGATGCGTCAGCTCTTTGACTTTCATGGATGACAAGTCACTCTCGCCATATTTGCAGCCTGTCCCCGCTTATAAGCTTACGTCAACCCCGTTCCTTGTCAATCAAGCCCTGTGTACCTGTGTGACCCAAAGAGAGAAGGAGTACCAAATGAGTCCTTTAATCACATCACTTCTTTTGTAAACTCCCTCTTTCCTGTTCCCACCTCTTGCCAAGGTTATCTTGTCCTCCCCCTTTTTTTATTATTATTCAAAACCTGGAATCCTTGTTGACCCTTTACGAAACCCATTTAAACATCCTTTAATATTATTTAAGCTATCTCTATATCTCATGTCGAATACAGACTTTCTTGCCGTAAGACTCATCTCACCAGCACATTACGGGACTCAAATGTAGTCTTATAATCAATCGTCTCAATAGAAAGCCATTGAAATTGTCAAAAAGGCCACAGATGAAGATCACAAGGGCAACTATAAAGAGGCCTATGGTCTCTACCAAAATGCTCTCGAATATTTCATGACAGCTATCAAGTGTAAGCACAATACGTAAAGTCTAGGGCAACAGGCCTCCTTATATGGAAATATTAGACGAAAAGAACGATCGCTTCAGGGAACCTATTCGAAAGCGCTTTGTCGAATATCTGGACAGAGCAGAAATGTTGAAAGAGCTCCTGAACGAAAACGACCGGAAGAAACAACAGGAGTCTGTGGGTGCTAATGGTGGCAGCAAAAAGTGAGGCCTTTAAACGATTTGTGCCATATTTGAATATCATTTTTAACCAAACAATCTGGTACCTTTAGAAAAAAGGCCGAGGCAGGCAGTGATGATGGGGAAGAAGATGCGGATATGAAGAAGATGCGCTCTAATCTTACAGGTCTGTTTTTTTGTGTAATACAAAATCAGGTCATGTTTCAGCCATGTTAACATTTTGTATTCTATAGGTGCCATTCTGACAGAGAAGCCAAACGTAAGTTGGGATGATGTCGCTGGTTTGGAAGGTGCCAAGGAAGCCATCAAAGAAGCCGTCATTCTGCCCATCAAATTTCCCCACTTCTTTACTGGCAAGCGTAAGCCCTGGAGAGGTATTTTGCTTTATGGCCCTCCAGGTACCGGAAAGTCGTTTCTGGCAAAGGCTGTGGCCACAGAGTCCAACTCGACCTTTTTCTCCGTTTCTTCCTCTGATTTGGTATCTAAATGGCTTGGTGAGAGTGAAAGGTAAGGGGAGCCATTAAGCCATTCCTGAAATGAACCTGTGTTACAATAGACTGGTAAAGCAGTTGTTCCATATGGCACGCGAGAGCAAACCAGCGATTGTCTTTATTGATGAAGTCGATTCCTTGTGTGGTACTCGTGGTGAGGGTGAATCTGAGGCATCCCGTCGTATCAAGACAGAGTTCCTTGTTCAGATGAACGGTGTTGGCAATGACATGGACGGTGTGCTCGTCCTTGGCGCAACCAATATTCCTTGGGCACTCGATAATGCCATTCGACGAAGGTGCGAGAGATATTGCTGTTGTTGTTTTTTTTTGTACAGATTATTGATTCCATTTATCTAGATTTGAAAAGCGTATCTATATTCCCCTTCCAGATGCACCTGCCCGTGCTCGTATGTTCCAACTCAATGTTGGATCTACTCCTTGTAGCCTTACTCCAGCTGACTACAAACGTCTTGCTGAAATGACAGAAGGGTATGGCTATTAATCTAATGTGTCTTATAGCTCATGTTTGTCTCTAGTTATTCTGGATCTGATATCTCCATTATTGTGAGAGACGCACTGATGCAACCTATTCGCAAGGTCCAGTGTGCCACACACTTCAAATGGGTAATGATATTCTGTAATAAAGCCACTGGCTAATGGCTAATATTGATGTGCTTGTTGAAATGTAGGTAAATGCCCCCTCAAGGCATAATCCAGACGAGATCACACCTCATCTGACGCCCTGTTCTCCTGGTGATCCTGCGGCAGAGGAGAGGTCTTGGATGGATGTAGACACAGATCAATTGTTGGAACCCGAATTGACTGTTCAGGACTTCCTCAAGGCAGCTCAGACCACACGTCCAACAGTCAACCACGCCGATATCCAACAGCACATTCAGTTCACAAACGACTTTGGTAAGAGATTGGTCTATTATTCCAAATGTATACTTTACTAATGACAATTGTGAATAGGCCAAGAAGGATAAAAAACTATACAAAAGAGAAAGAAAGAGAATTAATGGAACGATGTGTATAAAAGTGTCTTACAAAACAATCACTTTTATATCTATGTATTCCTTTTTCTTTTCTTTTCTTTGCAAAGCAATGCTAATGTAAAACACATAAAAATATTCTGGATATATTTATATATAGCGTATAAGCTTGTTTTAATATGTTGTAGACTGGGCTATTCTCATGTTTGATGTATTCATAAATAGCTTGCTCCTCCAAGGAACAGTTCAATATGTAGGTAGGAGCGAGGGTATTACAATATAGATCAAGAGCCAAATCCCTCCCAACCAGATGGCTCTCGAATGATCTTTTTTAACAAAATACATTCATTCTGTTTATGAGAAACCAAGACAATGGAATCAAAGGTTACCAAAGATATATTGGTCCTTACACTTTTAAATGCTTTTCAACACACAAAAGCATGTATTTAATGGAGTCTATAGGAATTTATATCAGCCAAAGACATAATGCTGGTGATATTAATGCAAGAGCCTTGAGCCATTTCTCTCGCGTAAAATTAATCTGGGATATTTAGGGTAAAGAGCTTTATTCTACTATTGAAAGTTGAATAAAAGCAATATATTAATTTCACCAGTAATCAAGCCAATTTAAAAGTGCCTTTTAAGAGACTGGTAAAATCACCTTGAAAGCTCAACATGCATTATACTGGCCCTCGAGCAAGATACCTTGTATCTACCGAGGACATTTGTCTACCTATAAGTTTCAATCAATGAATTATGATCGAAAAAAAAGTGTAAGGATACCAAATCTTGTACACCAGAAAATATTCATCTACTTTTAACCGATTCCAAGACGTATTTTATTTATAGGTTATGATGCAACTGTTTCTAATCACCCGAGTTGAAAGTAATGGGAAATACACCGTGGTTCTAGAGCCGTGTCTTTATAATCGGACTATTGATAAGTGCATGGCAATACTTGTTAAGACTACCAGCAATAGATACGCACAAGATATCTGTAAGGTTAAAGGGTGAGCCTAAATATGAAGAATAGATATTTCTTACAATATTATTTACCTTGTTTGACAGCTGCATACAAATATCATTTGTGATTTTATCTATAGCACGTTTTTTATTTTTTTTGGTGTGAATCGCCAAAAATATAGATTAATACTGATATCTACATATTCCAATACTTGGCTTATGTTCCAACTGGAGATACCGGTATTTTATATATTTAAAATTCAATGTTTAAAAACAGGGTTTTCACGATAATCTTGTCAACTCGGCTTTAAGATCTAGACCTGATGATTAAACTAAATGTGTATTCCATCTTTAATAGTATTATATATCAGCCTGACATGGTCGGGAAACCACAGGGCTCTTTATAAGCTCAATTGAGAGGATATGGAGTATCGGATTAAGATACTACTTTAATTTGAACATGAGTCCAGACTAGAGAAAACATACCAAATGTAAGCATACTCATTTTATTTGGTTTCTGGTAATACAAATCAACAGCAGACTTTATAAATATATAATAATAATATTATTATACACACTTGAACTTGTACATTTGCCCCTTTTGAGCTGCCATGATCTGTGTTCCATTTAGCGCGTTGTTATGAACATTTTGGTTTTTTTTGGTTGCTGGTATATTTAAGAGTGGCATATGCCAATATCCGGGGTTTTTTAGATGCATATTTTAATTTTCATTTCAATTTTCTCGGATAACTTGGCCATATGAAATATCATCGTTGCTTTTTTGGTTTGCTTCGGCAGAGAAGCATTGAATGTTTTAAATAAGACGAATGTATAATCTATAATACTTTTACACACCATTGATCAGAATAAGCTCAATTTATTTTAAAATATCATAAAAATCCTAAACTTATAGACTCTTAACATTTGGGATTTCATACGAGCAGAATGACCGAATCAGAGCAATAATGGAATCTCAACACATGAAAAGGCTGGCCATTATATATCTGCTGGACATCGACAGACATACTGATATTCCCGTGTGTATTCAAGATGTGTAAGCGTCTTTAGGGCGAGAAACATCCCACTTCACTACAGGTGAATCTGTAAAATAAGCGGGACCTAGAAAAATGATCTGATTGAAGGCCATGATCATTAGAAAGTTTATATTCTCCTTATTATACCTCTTGGAGATATTCAATTCTCCTTTTACAACTATTAAAAATAAACATGTCCAAACAATACGACATTACTGTGTTTGGAGCCACTGGGCTAACTGGCAAACGAATTGTAGACCATATCTATGAATTATCTACTAGTCAACCTACAGCATTCCCCTCTACTTTTCAATGGGCTGTCGGTGGAAGAGATCATGAGAAACTAGAGAATGTCATTGACAGCATCTCTCAAAAGTACCCCAATTCATCCTTGTCTCGTCCGAGTATTATTGTGGCAAATGTCGTTCGTCGGGAAAGTGTAGATGAGATGACACGACAATCAAAAATGGTAATCAATGCCGTTGGTCCATTTCGCTACATGGGCGAGTACGTGGTCAGATCGTGTGTTGATGAGGGCTGCGATTACATTGATGTGTCAGGTAAACAATAAATTACTTGGATTGTGGTAGCCAAGTTGACTCTTGATTTAGGCGAACCCGAGTTCATTGAGCGTATGCAGCGAACTTATCATGATACAGCAATAAAGAAGAACGTGACAATTGTGCACTCTTGTGGTTTTGACAGTGTAAGTTACTCATGTGTATACTTTATGTCTTACTAACACCATAGTGTATGTAGGTCCCTGCAGACATGGGTGTCTTGAAGCTCAAACAGCTTTATGCAGCTAATGAATGGACGCCTATTCACATTGAGGGCTTTATGAAAATCCATGCAGGCTCAAGTGGTCTTCGTATGGGATACGCTACATATGAATCAGCTGGTAAAGTGCACTGGATTCTGAAACGCCTTTATTAATATCATCAATGGCCATTCTTAGTCAGTGGTGTAGGTTCAGTTGAACTTTTGCGAGAGATTCGCAAGGTTTCCGATCTTCCTCAACTCCCTCGCCAAAGTGGTCCTCGTCTAAAGTTCCGTAAAGGCCTTCGAAAGGACAAGGAGTATGGATACCATGTTCCCTTTTTATTTGCAGACCCTTCAATCGTCAGATTATCCCAACAGCTCTTCTTGGCTGGTCAGGCTGCTCCTCCCAACCTTCCCAATGATGCAAAAATGCCACCCACTGTTCAGTTTGCAGAGTATCTCTTACTACCATCTTTCTGGATATGTGTTCTCTACTACTTTTACACAACCATCTTTGGCCTTCTTGCCTCTTCTCCTTGGGGACGCAATGTGCTGCTCAATAATCCAGAACGCTATACACATGGCCTGGCATCCAAACAAGATCCTACCCAGGAACAGCTGGATGAGACCAGCTTTGAGCTGATCTTACGCAGCAAGGGCTACTCTTCCCAGACATTACCCTCTCAAGATGAGCCCCTGGATCAAGCCATAACACTTACTGTGCACGGACCCGAACCAGGATATGTGTCTACACCTCGCATAGCACTCCAATGTGCATTTACGCTCTTGAGAGGCAAAGAAGCTGGCCAAGTGCCTTTTGGAGTCCTCACCCCCAGTACAGCCTTTTGGAATACGGATCTGATTGATCGTCTATGCTCTGTAGGAATCACGTTTGACCAAGCTCCACTTGATACAAATACACAATAAGGCACTATTATCTGTTTTTTCTTTCTTTTTCATTTGTTCATTCCATTCATTATTGGTGAATATATATTTGTTTTTTGGATGCAAAAGGTGTGTTTGTCAGGATATGTTACAAGTGAATAAAGGCCAACCTAGAAATCGACATCGATGGCTGCACGGTGCTGATCCATACCGCTCATCTGGTCGGCTTCATAGCCACGACCTACACCACCTGCCTGGCTCTGCTTGGCGTCTTCAAATGTACGGTGTCTAATGACGTCCATGTCAAACTTGTTCTTGAGCGCATTGATTTCAGAAATCAATTCGGATGTAGCATCCTTGAGTGCTTCACCGGGTGCAGTTCCTGGTACTGTCTGGACCTTTATGAGGAAGTTGTGCTCGAGAGGGTGAGGTACTTTGTATCCTGCGAACAACACACGAGGATCCTTGAGGAGCTGCCTAATCGTTTTGTGCATATATATATATATATATGTATATGTATATGTATATACACAATGTATGTATATAGCAAATGGGTTCACTTTATCATTGAAGAACACAAACAGAAGAGCGGAAAACCTACGCGCGAAGCATGTTGGCCAATGTGTGATCCTCACGCTCGATTCTAAATGTTGCGGCGTTGGGGATTCGTGTGTCGACCTCCATCTCTACCCTTTAACACATACATTTGTATAAATACACAGATATTTGCTTGTTTTTTAAAATCCAAAGTGGATGATTGGATCCATTTGTCATGTATATACAAAAAAAAAACATTTCCATTCACACTTACTTTTTTCTTCCCTCAGGAATCACAAACAGCTCAAAACGATCGGGTGCATTCATTATGTTTTTAAAGAGTGTGTATGTAGGTGGATGGAAGTTTTACGATGGATACCCAAACAAGTTTAATATTTTATATATATAAATAGATGATATATGTGTATAACCTATATATGTGTATGTATGTATGTGTGTGTAATAGATAGGATACGTCATTAGAATGTGACTTTCTCTTTTTTCCAACCCAAAGCTATCGTTTCTCTCGAGTTGAAACAACCATCTAATCTTGACGTGTCCAACAGGAGAACAAGTAAGTTTGAAAAAGGTGTTTGGGAAATGTAATCGAGTGGAATTCCTTGGATGAAGGATTAGATCATGTCTAACCGTCAACTTTTGTGTGTAATTAGACATCATCCTTTCTCTGTAAAAAAAAAAGTTACTGCCGCAATTATACACACAAAACACACATGCTGCCATTATCTCTTTTGCACACGGCTGCTGGTCATCCAATGTTGGTCGAGTTGAAGAATGGTGAAACGTTCAATGGACATTTGGTCAGCTGCGACAACTTTATGAACCTCACGTTACGTGAAGTGATCCAGACCTCACCAGATGGAGATAGATTCTGGAGACTTCCCGAGTGCTATATTCGTGGCAACACAATCAAATACCTAAACGTACCCGAGGAGATTGTGGACATGGTGAAGGAAGAAGAAGGAAGACAGCGACAGATGAACCAGCGAGGACGTGGACGGGGTGGACGCGAGAATGGCTTCAATGGACGCGGTGGACGCGGTGGACGTGGTGGCGGAGAGGGTAACCGAGGTCAAAGTCGAGGCGGAGGACGTGGAGGTATGGGTGGACCTAGACCATGAGAGAACAAATGTACGTGTGCGTGGACTTGGGCTGTACAGCAAACTATGCTATGCAACTAAGCCAGGTAGTTGGAAGAAAATACATGTATATATATATATATACATATATATGTACATACATACATGTGTATATATATGTATGTATATATGTATATATTTATATATATTTATATATACATATATATATATATATATGCGCATTTATGTCTTATGCGAGATTCGGCAGTATCGGTTCTTTACTACTGGCTATTTCTTCTTATCCTTTACTCTTAAAGATCCAAAGCAAAATAGAGATGGTTTAATGGGCAATTAAAGTCGACTGCACATGCAAGATGACGAGGATGTTGTGATGCAGATGCAAGGATCTTTCCGAGTATTCTTTGCCAAAAGGCATTTATCCAAGTGTTCTGATACCAACCACACGAGGACATTAGAGATATACAAACATGACATTCTGGTTATAAATTGACTTTGGGAAGGATTATCTAAAGGCGTCTTTAAGAAACCTGTCTATTTCTCCTCTTCCTTTTTCTTTAAACTGCCACTCGAAACACTACACGATGCCTAATCTTATGGTTGATCAACAACAGTCTCTACGCTCAGATAAAAATCAGCGCCGTGTTACATTTTCAAGGGTGGTTATCCTCAACCACTCGAGTGTGTTTGTGATTGTTCAAAACAATGATTTACCACAAAGAGGACTAGTCCGTCGTATCAGCGAACGGTCCAAAGAACTCAAGCTATAATGCCAGCCAATTTTATTATCTCTTTAAAATTTTGGCAAACTGTCGAAATTGAAGGCTACAACACTTGAGCCCATCACTACCATGTACAAAAACTACCCTCTTCTATATATAAATTATATATATAAACCTATTGGTGTGAATAACCACTTGAATAAAAAAACTGTTGATCCAGTTCTGCTTAAATATCAAATATCAAATATCATATATAAATATATCATATATAAATATATATAAATGTACATACACGGCTGGTATTTGAATCATGCAAACATTTTGTTCAGTGGCCATTTTACAATAGTAAAATGAGCAATCTCTTGATCAGAATTCAAAAATAGCCAGGTATGCTTGGAAGCCTTTTTTTTATTTTGTAGGAATTGTTGGAATGTTTTTTATTATTTGACCAATTTTGTTCAACAAATTAATATATAAAGAGAGTAAGGATAATAAGATTAGTAAGACGTAAATAATAAATGATTAAGAGATATATGTATATAGTACAGAATTATGGGCAGTTGTCGAGGAGTTGTTCTGGGCAAGAGCCAGTATAAACATTTCCTTGGACACCAGAAATGGTGAATATAGCTTGGAGAACAGCAGCAATACCCTGACCGGCAATCAAACCACCAGCGGTACTGTACATGTAGTTATCGAAAGTCTTGGGACCGAAACGAGCCCAGATGCGGGCAGCAACCCATCCGATGAACATGGAGAGAGGGACTTCCATGGTAGTGTTGATCATGGCAATACCAATGGCACTGATCGAAGGGAAATACTGGTGGTACTTTTTGGGGAGGAAGGCAGTACGCAAAACTGGGCCAACGATACCGACAGCAGCGCACACACCGGTGACAATGATACAGGCGTGAGACAATGGGTCACCATCACCAGTCAAGAGCTTGGTGACATTGTACCAGGCACTGACAGCAACAAGGGCAAACTGGCACTTGGCATTCATGTCAGGGTCAATAATGCAGGGGTAAGCATCAGCGAACAAGATGAAGAGACCGACACCAATGGCAATGGCAAAGAAGGAGGCAATAAACTGGGCCAAGAACTGGGAACGAGGAGAGGCACCGACAAGCTGGCCAGTCTTGAGATCACCAACCATGTCGACAGCCTGGGAGGCAGCAGAGGCACTGATGTTACCAGCCATCAAGTTGACCTTTTGGAGATGCTTGAGATCATCGGCAGGCATTCTGGCGAAGACGAGCTGGGACATTTTACCGATACTTCCAACAGGGTTGATATCAGTCTCACCAGTGGCCTGAAGACCAACAAAGGCAAAGAGGAAAGCGAGAATGATGGCAATAATGGATTGGTAGACGGGCATTGCAAAGTATTCACCCATGATAGCACATGTAAAGATGATGGAAATGAGTGTTCCACTGAGCCACCACCAGGCAGGTACAAGTTCATGGGCCTGGAAGATCTCATCCTCATCGAGCACAGGCTTGATTCTATCATCTTCATGGACAGACATACGGAATACATGAATCTTGATGAGGTGGTAGCCGTGAACGGCAGTGTCACGGAGACTGATGCAACCACCCTTGACACCACGCCAGAGAGCCTTGTACTGGATAAAGAGTTCGGCAAACGAAGCAACGACCATGAGGGCAATACCAGGCCACAAGAAGAAGGACTGGGTAGTGTCACCCTTTGGATTGAAACCGTATGGTGCAACAAAGCTACCGTTATGGACCATGCAAGGACCAATGATGCCGAAAATAACGACGGATGTGATAAAGAAGGTGAGGACAGTGTTACCGGGTGTCATCAAACCAGCACCAAAGAAGGGGAAATCCCACTTGAAGCTCCATCTCCAGGCAACATCGGCACTCATAAGAGGAGCATAGCTAGCAGCATGGCCAATCCACCAGAGAATATGAACTGCTCAATGTAAGAATATGTTCAATTTTGATATAGATAACTTACTGGTATCGAAGAATGGGACAAAGTATGCAATGACGCTCCAGATAAAGGTTAAAAAGAAAAAGAAGCCCATAACCTTGGCCTTCTTCATGGCCTCACGTTCACCACCAACAGAGTCGTGAAGGGACATGATTGTGATTGCAGAAGCACGAGGGGTAGGGAAGGTCAGCTCTTGCTTGATAACGAATTGTTGACGGAGAGGCACGGCAAAGAAGAGACCGTAGAATGCGGCAGAGATTGTGAAGAGGACAAGAGCAGCGGCATCCTGACGGGGAGTAGTCATCAAACCAAGCTTGTACATGGCAGGGATACCGGATACGAAACCTGCAGAGAGACCACCAGCAGTGGTTGCAGCAGACTGGGCAGTACAGTTCTCTCTGGGGCCAAAAGAACCGCCACCCCACTTGAGGGGAAGTGTACGGGAGAGTGGTTTAATGATGGCAAAGGAGAAAATGGCACCAAAAAGGGAGGCACCAAAAGTCCATCCGATCTTCAAACCGAGGTATGTGTTTGAGGCAGCTGTTTATAACAAATGGTTAGAAAATTGTTGAATCTAAAGGTCAATGAACTTGCCTACAAGACAACCCAAGAGGGAGCCTACAATAGATGCACGCCAGGTAAATTGCCATTCTTCGACGACATCATTCTTAAGAGGTCTGTTGTTGGGTCCAATGTGGCTATAATCCTTGGTTTCCTTGGTTTCTTCTACGACGACTTCCTTGGTAGTGTGGATCTCGTATTCGGTCTTGTCCTCGATGGACTCAGGCTTGGCCATCTTGGAGAAGCTAATGAATTTAGACTAGAGGATAATAAAGAAGTAGAAGATGGTTTTTTCTTTCTTGTTTTATAGGTTTTTTTTTAAATTTGCAAAAGGTGGCGCAAATTTAGAGGGAAAATCGAGGTGTCAAATGAACCAATGGCGCTTAATCGAATAGACCTCCCTGTGCTTTGAGTGAGTTTTTCGTGTGCCTTGATTAATATTTCTTGTCCGATCTGATCCAGATCAAGGAATTTTTGTTTCGCACGCCATCGCCTCACAAATGTTTCTCCTCTATGAACGGACCTCTTGTCACTTCCAGTTTAGGAAATACAAGCCAATTTTGGACGGCAAAAGATTCTGTACGAGGGAAAACTCAATCTTGATTCTCACATGAGCTTTAGAATGCCAGTAGAGGGATGTAGATTGCTTCCACAAGTCAAGTGCTCCTGGGTACCAAAAATAGCAATATAATATGGATTAATTCGATTGAAAACCCATACTTGTTACATTTCTGGTTCATAAAGAGACATTCGGCTCACCTCAACCCAGCGATCAAAATTTGAGTGTCTAACCCTATCTATTTGATATTCTTATTCTTATTATTCATATTATGATTATGATATTTTACTTATTTATTTATGCCCTGCTTTATATTCCTCAAGAATACCCTTTTTTTTTTGGTTTCCCTTGCTATTCAGTTTGAATAGAGTAAAAAGAAGATGGTTTTTGTATTATTTTATCATTATATATATATGTATATATATATATTATTTATAATAATATATATATACTTATAAGACCATATACAAATCTACCTTAATGTCTATACATCTTACTAAAGATAAACCAATTTTGGACTCTGACTTCCAAGGCTTGGTTGTACTGAAATCAATTTGGGCCCAGTTCTCTTGTGTACTCTAAAAGGGAAAAAGGTAACAAAAGGAATTCACTGGCCGTTTACGAGCATAAGTGATTAAAATGATGTGATTATAATTAATGGTAATAAAACAGGCCCATATCGTTAAAGACGTTGTATCTAATCAATAGACAAGCATAGATTATTTTTTTAAGTAGAGCCAGATCATCAGGACTCCAAGGGTCCTTATGTCTTTAATTCCCTTGTTTTCTTCTAATCAGCGATAGAGGTGTAACAAGATACTATATTTTTTTTATAGATACACAACATTAAATGAATACCTCAAAGGTGTTCCGATTGATACGGAATGAATGCACGCTGGTTGGTTGTGCCAATTGAGTATAAAATATAACATGAAATACCTGGGTCTCGTATGATCCCATTATTATCAATACTCATTTAAATTGCAAAAATGCTGTCTGACCTTGCCATTAAATATTTGTACAAGATCAAGATGGGTTCTGGTGCCAGACATCACAGGTTCATGCCTTTCTTTTTTGTTCAACGTCGTTTTAAGTTTCCTTTAATTCAATTCATGGTTCTTGTTCAGTACAATTTTCCCATTTTCACAATCTCACCTGTCACCATAAATAACACTACTCAAAAAGACTTTCCAACCCACCCAAAATTAGAATGGTTCTTTACTTTCTTTTGGTTCCATTTAGTAGCAAGACTATCATTATCAATGTCTTTGTGGAATTAATGGAAATCCAATTCAAAGGCACCGCGTCTTGCCGTGTATTATCCAGAGACAACGGTCTCTATAAACCCAACCGTTCTTCAGGAGAAACCAAAATTAGCTCGTATATCCCGCATTCCGCAGTAAATGATGAGTGGCATTATCAAACTTTGAAAAGAAACCGGTACAATGGCCCCAGGGTCTAGTCAATATTCACAAGAAAATATTGAACACCGTCATTTTGGGAGCCATGGATTAGTATAAAAAGCATAGAGTTTATTTGCATAATTGTATGCAGAAAGGCAGCTATTGAATCTCTTTTAAAGTGGCTTTACTTATTTCCCAATGCCTAGACCAAGGCAAAAAGAAAAAAGAAACAATGTAACCCACCTGTAACTTTGCTAGTCTCGATAACATTCTCAAAAGACATATACTTTGAGAGCCTAAAAAAAAAGGCAAGAGTTTTTGTGATAAAAGGCTTGGACCATTCATGGCTTTTTGGGGTCCTTGTTAAACCAATATCTGTATATCGCTCATTTGTCTTGAGAGTCTAGCCCTTGACACCAAGGTAAAGTGAGCACTGTATTGAAATCTCTAGAGTTTGCCAAGAAAGTAGATGACATGGGCTCTGGACTTGTACATCTTTGTACAAGTATGCTTGATGGAATAAAGACTATATAATTTCTGCTCGTGGTGAAACCACCAAGTACCGGTCTCTGGCTATTGTTTATGCTTAAATTGTACACGCCATCTATTATAGAAATATAAGCAGTGGGAATAAACATTATAATAACATTTGTTAAAAATGATGCTTATATTTTTGGATGAAAAGGCTTCAATTTTGCAGCCCTTTTCTTCCTGGAACCACAAAAGGTATAGTTGCTATATATTAAAACCAAAAAAAGGGGAGTTGGTATGTATTCTATATTTCATGTGTTTACTATATCTTGGGAGTTGTTTATCAAGATTTCATTTTATCAAGTAACATGATAGTTTTATAGATACTAGAGGGTTTCTTTGAATTCTAAATCCTGTAAACCCGTTTGTTCACATTATCCCCAAAATTAATCCAAGAGCTGCACAGCATTTAAAAAAAAAGAGTGTTTTGAATACTGAATAAATATCTTTTATGTGGAAGTGTTATGGATAGCCGCAGTTTCAGCATTAGAATCTTGGTTTCCCTCTGTTTCCCAGTATTGGTCCAATATACGGGACCCTGGGTAACAAGGCTAACTATACACTTGTGATATCCATTTGCTTCGAGACATTGGTTGGTATATTATCTATAATAAAATTAAACCTTTCATGTCTTCACGTCTCATATAATATTCAAAGAACCTTTTTGATTATTAACCTTAGATAATGATCAACGTGTATTACCCCTCTATTTTTTTAGACTCTTACTTTTGTACTTTTCTTATCTTTGGCGATTGTTCAGGAACAATTTTATCCGAATGAACCAATTGGTAGGATAACATTAATAATTGAGTGTAAGACTAGTTTTGCCAAAGGAGTTTGGATACCTTTTTTTTTATATTAGTTTGTCCAACTATGTTCCACTTTATTGTATGCAAATATTAAAGCCATGATTATCAATACATATATAGTTTCTGTCAAAATACATGCCAGACTGGTTATACTACACCACCCAGTCAGAACAACTCCCAATGTTTTTTTTATTACTTTTCATACAATGGTAGATTATTTAATTGAGATGTTACACTTGCTCTTTTAACCATATTCGCTCTAGTATTTTAATATCAAGGCCAACAAGACGGCCTTTAACTTATCTACTACGCCTTTAATCAGGGTTTGAGGCCTGACAAAGTAAAAACTCAATTATAGCTGGTCATATTCGTTTTGGGATGGTGTTCAGGGTCTATCATATCGGCTGACTGTCTTGCCAATCGATAACTGTATTATTTAACATCAGTCTGCAAGACAGCAGCTTCAAATGATCAATATAGTGATATATATATACCAAAGTCGCCATTCTCTTGGCGCCAATTCAGAACCTTTACATGTTCCTGAACAAGTAATATATTTATTTTTAAAAGAGTACTTTATTAGGTTTTGTGATTAAAGATGATGAGCTCGAAATTGATCGAGGGCATATAGGAGATATTATATATTGTGTGAGTAATGACAATATCTTCAATAACCAATAATATATATATGTGTGTATATGTGTGTGTATATGTGTATCCTGACTTTCTTTACAATCTGCCGAATTTCGGTGGACTTGAGAGTTCATTCTTACATTTGTACTTTTTTTTTGTCGGGTATAATTTTTGTACTTGGCTTTAGATTGCGCTTTGTGTCTGGCTAAGAATATCAACTAGTCGAATTAAGTTTTTTTTGAGATAGATAAAGATTTAGATTTATGCAGTCTTTCCTAATTACCACACCAATAACAGTAAAAGTATGGAAAATGTTGTTCATGACAGAATATCCCTTTTAAAGCGTAAGCTAGTAAATTGAAAGAAGAAAGAATTGTACTGAAAAGGTACAAAAATTGATTCTAGATCCCCTTGGAGGTTCATATTTTTTGTGGTCTTGTCCTTCAAATATATATATAACGGAAGCTTATTTTTATTATTATTTCAAGGTACGGTCGAGAGATGCAAAAGATCCTCAGCTCAAGAGTCCAATGGCCGGTATTTCGCTCAATAAAATCAATTGGACTTGAAGGTTGAACTTAGTTTAATTATATATTATCTTGCAAAATAAAAAGGATAATCGCCTGCTCCAATGCTATTCTTATAAACCCAATGATAGCGAACCTTGGAATATTATTGGTATAAAATGCCTTAAAAAGTGTCAAGAGCCCATATTTTTGGACTGAAAAGCAATGATACGAAAACCAAGATCTAGGTATTGGTTTAGGATCGTTTAATATACGCCATGTATAAAAGGGAATAATTGTGTGCTCTGTACTTTCAGGGAAATTTAGTCCATAAAAATACAATTCCAATTCTTGTGAATCCTAACACAAACTTCAAGGTATTCTATACTGTGTAATAAAACGAGAATTAACAAGCTACTATTTTGTCAAATACAGAACTTCCATGCACAACCACGAACCACTTTAAAGGACTGGATATTACAATACCACGGCATCTAGACACCACGGCCAATTTTATATTACAGGCAGTTTGTGCAAGGTGATTCTATTTGATTATTAAATGCTTATATAAAGACTTTGACCTCTTTCATTACTTTACAATTTGTACAAAATGTCTAAATAATTAAATGAGCCATGGAATATACTCCTTTATTTCATTAGGGTATTTCACAACGGTCTAACAAATGCACCCCTAAAAGGCTCCTTTAACCTTTTTTTTTTCTTTTTCTAAATCATTATTAGAACCCTTGCAACAATAGGGTCAACAATTAAAGCTAATTTGTATCTTTTATTTCCCTTTGAAATTATATTTTTATATTTTTATATTTATTATTTATTTTTATACTACACTATTCCATCATCTATTCATCATTTCTAATCTTGCATTCTCATTACCATCTGAAATTCACCACCACCAATAATAATAATAATAATAATAATAATAATAATACACCCCTGGATTCCTAAAGTCATATATTTATACTTTTCTATTTTTATCTCTTTTTGCCTTGAGCTCTTTAATCTCTTGAATACACATAATGTCCAGTTGGGCAATCTCTAAACGATGGTTAAATTCTGCCGACGGAACATCTTTCTGGGAACGAAACGAATGGCATCGACGACATGGGTATCAGCTTCCAGTGGATTTCTATCTCTTGTCCCAATGGATCTGTTCATTATTACTTGACATTGGCTATTTTTATTTTCTCAACTTCTTTACTACCGATTTATCGGCATCAGAGCTGGATGTTGCAAAGAAATTAACAGCAGATTGGGATCTTGATGATCAGTCCAATCCAACAGAATGGTCTCAACTGCCATGTGCAGCCTGGAGCTGGCAAATATCCTTTTTTTTAACAATCATCAATAATAATCATAATAATCATAATAAGTATAAGCATAAATATTGGTATTAGAAAGAATAATAATGATAATAAGAATAGAAAAAAAAGTCAAATAATTAATTAATTAATTGGTTAATTAATTGATTAATAATATATCATCATTTGTCATTGTTTTCCTTGACCGTCTGTTTACATCATGGCATTCTTTAGTATTAGTGTCAAGGCCTTGAGCATCATTACGTCTTTTATCTCGACAGAGGATCCAGCAGTCGCATCCCAACGAGGCCATGTCCCGAGAAGCAAGACATATGTGCGTCGCTTTGGATTATCTGTAATCGACAGTCGAACGGGAGTGTGCAATATCTGCCGGGTCAGAGTGTAAGCCAATAATAATCATCTTGTAAAACGAAACTCAACAGTCATTTCTAGATCTCACACTACTCACCACTGCAAATTGTGTAATAAGTGCGTGTCTGGCATGGACCACCACTGTAAATGGCTAAACTGCTGTGTTGGTGACCAGAATTACAGGCAAGTTGGTCGTTTAAAATAAATAATAATAAGAATATCAAAGATTGATAATTGACAAATCATAAAGGTACTTCTTGTCACTTGTTGTCCTTGTATTTGGGGCCCTTTTGTGGTATACAAGTATTGCACTACACGTCGTTTCAATGAGTATCAAAACAAGACCCCATTTTGTTGGTCATGGTAATGTATTGTTATTTAACAGAAAAAAAATAAATAACAAACACCAAACACACAGAGAACAGAATTAAAGTATCTAAACTTATCCCCTTGTTTGTAGTGATCAATATGCTTGATCTTAATTTGTCTCCGCTTGAAGCCGAGGAAACACAAGCAAGGTTGCTACAATGGGTCTATTTCTCAATGGGCATGGCTACTGTCATTGGAGTCCTGTCATTGATTGGCCTGGTTGGAATGGCTCGTCTTCTATTGTTCCATATGAAACTAAGTAAGGTGTCTCTTTTTATTTATGGTGGTTGGGGGAGGTACTAATGGTATTAAAGGATACCTTGGGATGACCACAATCGAGTTCATCAGTCTGCCCGCAAACCCCTTGTATGATGATGACTATGAGGACGATTTGTATCTCGAAGATGCAGACCAAGGCAACCCCTGGCGTAAACCGTGGGCATCAGGAAGATCAACCAAAGGGGCTGGTCGCACAATTCAACGACGGACACGACGCTGGATACGTTCATGGCGTAATTTGATCAGAAGAGGGTGGCCGTCTTCAAATAATCTCAACAGACCCTATCGACGGGCACAGGTTTGCGTAGGAAGATTGCCGTGTATTGGTGACGTACATGAGAAGCGACACACGGAAGAGTATGACAGATTACCAGAGACTTACACAGATTTCCAACTGGAGGATATGCTGGCTACTCAGACAATCCGACCTACACTTGATTCACAGAGTGATCTAGAGGAAGAATTGGACGTGTCAGTCCTGATTGAAAAGGACACAGGAACGGAGCGGGGGCCTAGTAAACTTGCCTGGTTACTAGACATCTCAGAAGAGGAAGCATTACGATATCAAGGACACACCAGACCAGGCTTGAGACAAGAGATAAGAAGGAGTGTGGAGGATCACGAGAAGTAGCGAGCACTATATTTTCTCTTTTTTAAGATGAATAAATGCCTCTTATCCCACTGGCAGAAATATCGCACAGTTAAAGAAGTCCTGACTGGGTGACAGTCATCTTTTTTTTTATTTTTTTATGATTTTGAGTTGGGCATGAGCTGGGATGATTTTAGGATGATTTTGGGATCATATTTACTTTAATAAACTTGTTAATACGGTTCAACAAGTTCTATTGGCGTAAAATAGCAAAAGATTGTGATTTTCTTGTACGCCTTTGTTACTGAAACCTTTTGTAAATCTGCGACTATAAAACAGAATAAATATTAAAAAATCAAAAATGATAATCATAATCATCGTATCTTTCTCTCGACTATATTCTTCCCATGGCTCTCTCTATACACCTCAATACTCCCTGGGTTCTCTTTGGCAGAAAGTCCTTGGCCCACCTGGGAGGCTATGTCAAACTATCCAAAGCATCCCATCTTCCAGACAGTGTTAGGCTCCAATTTGTCGGAACGGAATATGTTGGCAGTGAATATCGACAGGTTTGCGAATACACACTCGACATCGATGGCTCAAATAAATGGATCCTGGCCAAGGACGAGAAAGAGCCAAGGTTAATGTTCACGTTTGATATTCCCAACCATCTGCCTGGCTCGTTTCAAGCAAACACGTACGACGGTGGGCTAGAGTACAGTCTGATGGCCACTGCTCAGACAACGGGTGAGGTTCATGCTGTGCAGCCAATCATTATTACCCGCACTCCAGCCCTCCAGCCACCAAGACTATGCTGGGGAACATCGTCCTTACCGCTGAGAAGATGGCATTATGAAGTCGAGGCTCCCCAGGTGTACAGCCTCCACCAGACCCCTACTCTCAAAGTACGAGTACGATCAGCCTTACATAAGCCCCACTTCCAGGCAACGCTGGAAACCTGTCTTATTGGCATCCAGGTGTTTGAATCGGTTCGGATAGGGTAAATATAGAGCCAGAGCAATTGGTTTATGGCCAGAATAACTAAATGTATTTTAGAAGAATGGATATTCCAAAATCAGAGCCTTTGATCACCTTGACACAACTACTTGTCGCACCGTCTCTGTCATGGAACTCACCTTGTGAAATACCAATACCAGCCGACCTTGGACGATTGCCTAGCGCCGATCTCTCGACGCCGTTACAGAGTATACAACATCGCCTCCGTATCACACTTGCGTTTTGTAATGCCCAAGGCGAATCTGATCATGTCAACCAGGAGTTTCCGATTACTGTCATTTCGGGAGAAAAGACCAAGGAGACCATTGGACGGCAACCCACAAACGATTCAGAGTCTGACAGTGAAGTGAGTAGTATGGACAGCCTTGGTGTGCGTACCTTTTGCTACTCTTCGTCTTCTTCCATGTAATATTTTGTCCACCCTTACCCCTTTGAATGTGTATAACTATGTATTAACAATAAAAAATAAAATAAAAAATAAAATAAAAAAACTATTCTTTCTTTCTTGTTGTGAAAATGAAACTGTTATTCCCGGGGTTTTCCTTATTATTATTATTTGGATTCCAAAACTGTTTCTCTTGGTTATCAGACTCTAGTCTTTGAAAGGAAGGTCGTGTGAGAAAGGGCAGTTGGGCAGGGATAATTGATACACATGGTTCCCATGAAGTGGCCATAATTTATCAAGGTTGTTTCCATTACAACCAGAGGACAACGACAATGAAACACAGCCCTGGCCATCAGCTGTCTAATATTTGTGTTTGTATTTAGCAATGCACAACAAAAGGCGAATTTATGGCAGACGGACAACCTTGTTTCTCCATTTGTCAATATGCTCTTTTGGCTAGATCAGGCCAAAGAATATAAATTGATTGAGTACAAGATAGAGAATATTAGGTCAAGAATGGTAAAATTGACTCAATAGACCACAATTTATAAATGTATAGATGTATAAATGTATATATAGATATTCTTTAATGATTTTAATGATTTTAATGCTTTGTATTTGCACCAATGCTGGCAATCTGATCTGGAGTCTCTAGCTTGTCAAATACATTGGCATGTCTGCCGGTTCCCTTTGCGTGGTGGTAGGTACGCAAAAGAGTATCGACATCGTCCAGAGACAGAGGTCGCACATCTGCCAGCTCCTTGATCTTGGCAGTCACTCTCTTGGCATCCTCGTCTGTCAGATCAAGATCAAGCTGCTCCACACGGTTCTTGACCGCATTCCAACCCGTGAGACGGTGGCCAATGCTGACATACCGGGTCATGCCAAAGTCCTGGGGGTTCAGGATCTCATAGGTCGATGGGTTGTTGAGAATGGCCTTGGCATGGATACCGGCCTTGTGGGTAAAGGCACAGTAGCCAGTGATGTAATTGTTGAATGGCACGGTGACCTCGACTGCCTCAGCCACAATATTTTCCACCTCACGGATCATTGTCAAGTCATACTTGTTCTTGACATAGTCCTTGTCGCCAGTATACATACGCGCCAACAGACCACCCAGGGGTGTAATACCATTTCGTTCACCAATTCCGAGCACGGACGTATCGATGTGTGTCGCACCAGCCTCGAGTGCTATGATGACAAGATAAAAAATAAAAAATCGCGCAAACAAGCCTTATCTTTAACCCATTGTGCTTACCTGCATAAGCATTTGCAATAGCACATCCAGTGTCATTATGGAAATGGCACTCAATATCACAACTGACCACACTACGCAAGGTCTTGACGAGCTCATAAACCTGGCGTGGATTTGCACAGCCGACAGTGTCAGCAATACCCACACGTGTGACACCAATCTTATCAACCGCCTTGTAGATACTCAAGAGATCAACCAGGTCAGAGCGGAAGGAGTCTTCGGTGGAGAAGCGGACCTCGAGACCCTTGCTCTTGATGTAATTGATGACCTCAATGGCCTTGTTGGTGATGTACTCCATATCCTTGCCATGCGAGAATTCGCGTAAATAGCTTGATGTGCCAATGACGACATCAAGGCCATCCACACCCGTGTCGATTGCCAGTTTGGCGTCATCCATGTGGCAACGTACGTGGGTGAGGATCTTTGCCTTTAGACCAAGACCAGCAATAGTCTTGCAGTCATTGTAGGATTGCTCAGACGCAGCTGGTGAGGTCAGCTCTAGATAGTCGACACCAACAGCATCCAGTGCCTTTGCGATCTCAACCTTTTTAGCAGTATCAAAGAATGCATTTGCAAACTGCTCACCCTCTTGTTGGCTATTAGTTTAAACTGGATCCAGAGCGATTGATCTTGATCTTGATCTTACCTCTCAGGGTGGACTCGATGATCTTGAAGTTTGAGATGTTGGACATTGGGTCAGGATATTTGGGCATATAAGGAGACACGACTGGCTCGCGTGTCTTTTGGCTGGCTGGTGTTGACATTGTATAGAGTAAAGGATAATATTAAATAATAATAAAAAGGATGCTTGCGAGTATTTTATAAATTAAATTAAAAAATAGGAATTATGAGAGATTATCCAGTTGTTTTTAGATGTCATCTTTCCATTTTTACCTAGTTATTTTATGCATCTTCATTGTTTGGACGAATCCCATCTTTCCATTTCATACTCCGCCAATGACTCGATTTTATACCAAGACCAAGGGAGGCAATATAAAATAAGAAAATCCGTTAATGTTCAATGGCCTCTAGATTGTTGGCATGTAACCCATATATTGGCCTGCCATATTATATATATATACATATTACAAATATAAACACATATACTTTATTAAGCCTTTTAAAATACTTGCCTAATATGTGCAACAACATTTTTTTTAATCGCCATACAATCAGTAATATAAATAAAATACAATAAAAAATCATCTAGAAAATAAAAATAAAAGGATCTAAAAAACCAAATCAAACACCGCTCTAATGGGAGGAGATTGTATACTTTGCATGCCAATCTCTGGGTCTCCATCTCCTCACACTAATCTCCGGCCCACCTCTGGACGACAAAAGAAAAGTCACACGGATCTTTTTTCTTGTCCAAATTGATGAATTAATTGTCTCTTATCCACTCAAAACCCTTTATTTTTGTGGCCATTGATATTCCGCAATAAGCTCTTGCTTGATTACCTACTTCTTTCTTTCTTTCCATTCCATAATAGCACCATGAAGGTCATTGACAAGATTAACCAGGCTGAGAAGGAAGGCCGTCACTACTGGTCCTTTGAATACTTTCCTCCAAAGACCCCTCAGGTAACCCCACCCAACAGTCTTGGCACCATTCTAACTTTTTAAAACTCAAAGGGTGTCCAAAATCTCTATGACCGTATGGAAAGAATGCAGCGTTTTGGTCCAGAGTTTATCGACATTACATGGGGTGCCGGTGGATCATCTGCGGACCTGACCCTCGAAATGGTTGCAACCGCACAGTCCGTCTATGGTCTCGAGACAATGATGCATTTGACATGCACAAACATGCCACTGGCTATGCTCGACCACGCTCTCAAGGTAAGCTAGACCATCAAGGCTACAAGTGCTGACTACGGCTCGGTAGACTGCAAAAGAATGTGGCTGTCAAAACATCCTGGCCCTTCGTGGTGATCCTCCAAAGGGACAGACCACCTGGGAGTCCTGTGCAGATGGCTTTGAACACGCTTCAGATCTTGTAAAATATATCCGCAAGCATTATGACGACTACTTTTGTATTGCTGTGGCTGGCCATCCCGAGGGCCACCTCGACAATCCTGACAAACACGACGATCTTTTGCAATTGAAGGCAAAGGTCGACGCGGGTGCTGATTTGGTCGTGACCCAGCTATTCTTTGACGTTGATTTGTTTTTGGATTTCGTCAAGAAGTGCAGAAAGATTGGCATCACTTGCCCTATTCTTCCCGGCCTGTTTCCTATCCAGAACTACAATGGCCTCAAGCGCGTTATTTCCTTTAACAACAATCATGTTCCACAGGCTGTCTGGGACGCACTGGAACCAATTAAAGACGACGACTCGGCTGTAAAGGAGTATGGTATCAAACTGACCATGGATTTTATTCGCAAGATGTGGGAAGCTGGCATCAATGGATTCCACATTTACACCTTTAACCTCGGTATGTTTATCAAGGTACATCTAGATCTTGACTACTAATGTGTCAACATGTTCCCAGAGCGAAGCACGCGTCTGGTCCTAGAAAGACTAGAGCTTGTGCCCAACATGGAGAATGTCAAACCATTGCCATGGAATCCAGTAAGTCTATTGATTGATAAAGCCATTGAGCTAACCTCGATCCTAGTCTCTCACCTCCAAAAGAGCCAAAGAAAATGTGCGTCCAATCTTTTGGAAGAACAGAGCAAAAAGTTATATCCAACGCACAGAGACCTGGGATGAGTTCCCCAACGGTCGATGGGGTGATTCTAGCTCGCCTGCCTTTGGAGAATTGGATGGCTATGGTGTGTCATTGAAATACCCGGTCAAGGAATGTCTGGAGATGTGGGGCAACCCTACATCCATAGACGATATATCTGTCTTGTTTGCAAAGTACTGTATGAACAAGGTACCAGCAATCCCATGGAGTGCACAGCCACTTGATTCAGAGACAGAGACCATTCGCCAGCGCTTGGCTGCCATCAACCTGTTGGGCTATCTGACCATCAACTCACAGCCTGCTGTGAATGGTGAAAAGAGCTCCCACAAGGTGTATGGATGGGGACCAAAGAACGGATATGTATACCAAAAGGCCTATTTGGAGTTCTTTGTATCCCCCAAGGATCTCGATGGTCTGCTGGCCAAGATCGCCAAGGATCCCCAGGTTACGTACTTTGCGGTCAACAACCAGGGTGATCTTCGTGCCAACACCCTCAATGACCATCCCAATGCTGTCACCTGGGGAGTATTCCCTGGCCAGGAAATCATCCAGCCCACCATTGTAGAGGCTTCTGCATTTATGGCATGGAAGGTACGTTAAATAATACCAAGGGCCAATTGTTTATTCAAATCTCAAATTTCAGGACGAGGCCTTTGGATTATGGCGAGAATGGGCCTCTATCTATGAGCCAAAGAGCGCTTCTGAAAAGTTGCTCTCTGATATCACTGATAACTGGTACCTGGTCAACATTGTCCAGAATGATTACCAGGACGAGGGTGGTATCTGGCGTCTGTTTGATCTTGAGATTGACGGTGAGATCTCACGCAAAATCAGACGCACTTCGATTGTACTAGAAGAATAAATATATACATATATGTATGCATATAATATAATATAGGCATCAGTAATAAATAATAAAATATAAAGCACCACCATGTGTGATCTTTATTCGTGTATAAAAAATATTTATTTGAATTTATTTCAAGGAAGATGGCATTTCAGGACATCTATCTCTAGGTTGACAGTAACAGACGATTGCTTTTGTACGGTTGGCTTGGTGTTTGATGGGTATCTCGGAACGAATGCAATGTTAAAAGGTGTAATCTTTGGCTGTGTAGCGTGTAAAGAATCGGCAGCCGGGTAGCTTCCATGTTGCTGAGTAAACCTTGTTCTGGGTCCCTCCAGGATAAGGAATTGCCGATAGACCACTGAGAGCATCGATCTGATACGTCTTTGTGGCATCCGAACGAGAAGTCCATTGAAAGGCAACGTCAAATGAAGATGGGTATTGGATTGTAAGAGGTGTGGTCACTATTTCCAAGCAACAGAAAGCAGATCAGTAGTGTAACATTGGGGCTCCCTTGTTTTCATGGTCCTTACATGTTTTGTTGCCCACGACCGTGTATTCGATTCTTTCACGATTGTTGCTTGTCCATAGCTGATTTGTCAAGGGCTGCTGGATAGTTAACATGCCCTGCCCGCAGACCATAGATACAAGGGCCAACAAAATTGTAAAACACAAAACCATTCCAAAAAGGTACAAAAATGCAATACAGGGCATCCATTCTCAAATCGAATATTTTTTGAACTCGGTGGTACATTTTTCTAAAATAAAATGGAACATTTAACCAATTAAACTCGAACAAAGTTTGAACTTAATTTGAAACAAATTGTGAACTTCAGTCTGAACATTATCTTTGTTATTCATTGTTCTGTATGCACAGACCTGGTCTTAAAGAAAAGAAAAAGCGGTTTGAAGAACTGTAGAATCGTAGTTACAATGATGTCTAGAGCAATGTAATATGGAAAATAGTGACGATGATAATAAACAAGTACTCAACATTTCAAGGATTGATTTTTATTTATATATTGAAAGGCTTATCACACTAAAAAAGCATCACTCTTCAAACAAATCAATTTTTGTTGCTACGTATCGTTGTTGTTTTTGGCTAATTTGATGTGCTTGATGTTTGAGAATTTTAAAGCACTAGCAAGTCAGTTATTATGAATTTCAATCAGACCGTTTTTGGTTTCTTTGGGTGGAGACAAAGAAAAAGAAGAGTTTCGATGCTGGCTTAGAAAAACAAGGTATTTCTTTATGAGATTATCGACAAATTTAAGAGACGAGTCGTCTTGAGCTAGCACTTTCAGTAGCAGGCAGTTCATCTCTTTTTGCTGTATTTCTTGGTATGCAAAGGACTTGATTCCAGGCGATGGAGCTGAATGCATGATATGCCGACTTTCAAATGGTAATTGGTTCGCTGGCGAGAAACCATTGTCCTCATACCTCTTGCTGTAGAATCCTCAGTTGTTGTTTTTTTTTTGCATTTAGCTTATAGTATTGGTTACTAATCTTGTTCTCGCTAATGCATTCTTTTTGTTCGATGGCAATACAAATTACATTGGTTGAGATGGTTTGAAAGCTTGTCGTGATAATGGCTGGAAGCTCTTGGACTGATGACACATGGAATGGACAGAAAAATGTACCATTTACTGAGGCAAAGAATCCACTTGTTGCGAGTAATTCAACATAATTAAACCGACAAGTCAATTCAAAGTAGTCTTTTCCGAATCGTGTCTTTCTTCTGATAGAATTCATGGCTTTTTCTTGGTGTCATATCTTTGACAAGTCGGCACAATTATCGATCTCGCGGGTTTTTGTCAATTAAACAGTAAAAGCTAGTCATAAAAAACCAATGATTTTCCAATATAACAACTGAAAGCCAAGCTTAAGTCTATACTCATATTAACGATTCTCGAGGCCTCCACTGCATCCAGGTTTGTTTTCATTAACAGATCGTCGCCATAATCGGTTTTCTTGACGAGATATTTTTTGGAGTTGAAGAATCGGTTGATAGGATAAACAATCATGTGGCCAAGGTTATCCTTCATGACTATGGTTTTTTTTTGGTTCTGGAGTGAAAATCTTGGCGATATTAACAGGTTGCTCATCTCCACTGATCTATGTAGTGACGTGATCCATTTCATCTTCTTCCACTATGCACTTGGATTCCCGTTCAAATCTTTCAGGTACAATGAATGTAACCTTCTTGTTCATATTGGAAGATCAAAGTAGAAATAATGCAAAACTGAAGGTACACTTTTGACGGTTGTCAAGTGTCATGGTGTGTAAACTGGCAGCGTGCAAGAAGACATGCTTCATGTATTTTTTTATCATAGTATCGATCTTGTACAATAAAAAGCACAATAATTTCTCAGTTACAGAGCAGGATACCGTTAAATCAACACAACGTAAACCAAGTCAAGGACTATATGAATTGCCAAGAATAGAGTAAGGTACAAGTCAACACATAATATAGGTGTTCTTCATTTACTTTCTTTTATATACGGAAACCAAAGCAAGAAAGAGATTGTTGTCATGAGCAGTAATTCATGTTCGACACCCCCCCTTTTTTTTAGAACAGTAATATTTTTGACATTTTGGTAATGAGAAGAGTATATTAGAATCAAATGTTGTCAGTTTGTTCGAGCTGTATGAATTGAGTTAGTTTAGAGTCTTTACTGTTTCAAGGTGTATTCCTAATAGACTTTGGTTTTGTGACTTTATTTGCTTTAAAAAAAAGATCTGCTCCCAAACAAGGAAAAGATATAGTTCATGAATTGATTCTAACACGTAGATTGTGATGCGTAAAGAGTAAATAGGTAATTAACAACCAAAATCTTGCAATTGATTAATGCGTAATCTTGTGACTCGCTTCCCGCTGTGTCGATTTACTGATACCGCCGAGCACGTGGATCGAAAAATAACTAGTGATATGAGAGGGGCTGGATAGAAGAATTAGGAACTAGTTAAAACTGGATGATCACCATGAAGCAGCTATACTTGAAATGATGAGATTACGCATGAGGCCTCGTCAGTTACAGGTCTAGAAAGGAAAGCAGTCCCCTCAAATACGAGTTACCAGTGGGCCCGCCAAATGGCGTGTGCCGTAATGGAGACCACCAGCACTTCCAAGCGCAAGTGTGGGATAGAAGGCGGGAATATCCCATTGAAAAGAAGCTTTTGGGCGTGGGTCAGAGTAAAAGCTGGGGTATGGTGAGATAAAGTATCTTCCCAGACAGCAAGTTTACTGGGATAGGAGAAGAAGAAATGATCCATGGATTCATCCTGTGAAAGACAGAGCTGGCAAAGTGGCAAGTGAACAACAGCGGGGAGGATGCGGTGCAGCCCCAATCTTGTGGGAACACAGTTCCGGAGTGTCTTTCATCAAACGTTATGACAGTAATGAGGGATGGCTTGACACAAAAATCGTTTCCAGCTGGCCTTGGGAATAATGTGGACTACACTAAAGGGAGGTGCACGCGAGCGTCGGAATAGACCTGTTAGACCTTCTTAAGCCTTTTTATTATCCATCCACACATGGCGAAGGAAAGACAACAGAGATTTTGTGGAAGAAGAGGGTAGAGAGGAGAGTTCTGGGTTGAGACATGATGAGAACCATCCAAACAGAACGGTGTGGCTGCCATCTAAAGCTTAGAAGAAATGTTGGATGCGATCTCGGGCTTTGGGCGGGTCGCCGTATGGCCGTCATTGGAGATGTCCTGTCGGCGCTGAGACCAAAACTCCTTTCATATTGGAGGGGAGAGGAAGAAATGGTGGAGAGACCGTCCAGATAGCACTCAGTGGGACATAAATGAGCAGGCTGGGAGGAAGAGGAAAATCACTAGGAAGAGTACTTGGCCAAACATGAGAGCAAGCCCGGTGGAGAGGCAGTAGAGAAGAAGGACATGAGAATGGGTGATCAGGCAACAAGATGGCAATTTAGACAGTTGGGGATCGAAAGTGGATCTGGAGGATAAAGTCAAGGTACGGTATGAGGAAGGATGAGGCCGACCTGGAGGAGAGCATTGGTGGGATCCAACGAATTCGCAAAGCACGTTGGTGTCGGTCAGGATCGAGTAATCCCTGGCCACCTTAGGAGTGTGACTGACACAGCTTTTCCCAACTTGGGCTGCCAAATCCAAGACCCAGGTATGATCGAATAGTCGAACGGATGAAAGCAAAGAAATAGAGAGGGGCAGGAGGGACATACAGAAAGTGCCATATGGAGATGAACAGAAGAGAATTTGCAACAATGCCCTTGCAGCGAACGGAGAGTTTCCATTGTTCAGAAAGCTGACAATTTCTTCCCAGTTTTTGTAGTAGGCCCAATCGAAACACATCAAGCTGGGCAGGATGGGAGGAGAGAGGAGAGTCCAAATACCGTACAGCTTCTGATGTCGATCATGCCGACAAGAGATCTCAGATTCGTCCAGTATTGGACCCCAGTCCTGAATGAAAGAACCAGATAGTGCCACTGCAATAGTCTTGCCCAAACTAACTTTGGTGTTGGAGGCCAGGCCGTTCATATCCAGAACGCTTGTGAGGGAGCGGAATTCTGTGGGCTCGGAAAGGAAGACCAAAAGATTATCGGGATACGCTAACAACTTAAGAGGAGGGGGTTTAGAGCTAGTAGAAGCCAAGTGGAGGAGACCAAAAGGTGCCAACTGTGGACTTGGCTACCGCTCTTTGTTTGAGGACTCGAAAAAAGTGATTATTGAACTGTTCGCCAGTTTCCCGCCACCGGGTGCCAGCGCGTTATGCCAGATTGGTTGCACGGTCTGTCTGCATGGAAGCTAATTGCTCAGCGATATTGGCCAAGTATTCAGGCTGGGGAGAAAGGTGTCCATGGAGTCTAGGAGTGGTGAGTCGGGAGAGCTTGTGTTGTAATATCGTTTATCGGGACCGAATCTTTCGTTGGAATTTCTTGCTGTAGGTAAGGGTTAGTTGCTTCACAGCTATCTTCAGGAGGTCCCATCGATACCCAAGCAAATTTGAATCCAATAGGAAGGAGCAGTGGAGAGAAGACCCACGTGTATGTCATCAAATTTATCATGCATCAGGTATGTCGTGTTGAAACGCCATATACCAGGGCCCAAGGGTCTGGAAATGATATTGTGATGGCGAGGAGGCTATGGCCTGTCCAGTTGAGGTTGCGGAATGATACATCGGGTGTAGTGGTGGTCAATGAACGTGTGTCCGGGAGCTGTAGAAGGTTGACTGGGGAAGTGAGCGTGCTCCGGTGATGGCTTTTACACAATGGGTTTACAAGAAAGTACGCCACTCCATCAGAATTCCACCATGACAGTACATGTTAGCTGTGGTAATTAGGGGTTGGGAACTTGTAGATAATGTGAGAGTGTTATTTATTGAAGAAAGAATATTATGGTGGTTTATATACTTATTATTCTAGTTCTCTTGTTCTATTAATATCTATTGTATAATGGTCAGTTATCACTGTTGGTGTGAATTGTACGTGTGCCTGGTATGAAACTGCCCCTGGGATATTAACTTGCCATGCTTATTATCAAAGAGTAACCGGAGATCGGTTGGGGGGTTTGTATTTCACTCAACTATGGTGTGTATACCACATTAGCATTAGAATTCCCAACGAGAAACAGAGGAAGGGTCGGCAGCATGCAAGACAGTGTCAACGCGAGGGAAGACAGAAATTAACGACGTTGAGAGATAGGATTGGGTGCATATATAATGACCAAGACAGAGGGTTCAATTGCGTGATCAAGGTGCTCGATTTTTACGAAATGGACGTGGTTGTCCTCAGATACGAATAGGGATGTAAGTAGCAAATGAGGATTGAAGGATACCAGGCCACAGTGGGGTATCTATAGACTGGAATGAGCTTGGAAAATGAGGATGGTGAGGGAATTGTGTTCGGGAGAGATGTGGGTTTATTGTAAGGCAAGAAGTGAGAGTTTGGGATGAAATGAACGCAGATTGCAGATAAGTAGATATTTAGGAGAGAAGGGAGTATTTACAACGGAGAGGAGCCCTCTAACATTGAGAGTTTCGAGTCAGATAGAGCTGACACTCATTATAAAAAAGATGGGCCGGACTGGGCAACATCCAAGTCATCAGTGTCTATGGGCGTAATTCCTGGAGGAGTGTCTGACATCTCATCAGAATTTCCGGGAGTGAACGTGAAGATCGGGTCATTGTCAACGCACAGAGGATGTCTTGAAAAATGGCGTCTCCATCCCCACATTTGTCTGCACATTTGTAGTCAGCCTTTGTGGGCTGGAGAGTGCTTGCTGCTGCAGGGCTCATGTTGAAGAGTATCTCGCTTCTAGGAGATGAGAACACCGTGGTTGTCTTATTTTTGGGACGAGGGGATGTAGATGCCTTACGGATGGATTCTGGGACCTTTGTATAGACTGATTATGTGCCGCCCGGTGGGGTGAATCCGTCAGGGGTTGCCATATGGATCCTTAGAGTGGAACTGCATATGTGTTTTATAAAATTTTCCAACTAATTTTTAGTGTGAAAGAAGAGTGATCTTTTTGCATCTATATTAATTAATAAACAAGAGAATTGAGGAGCTCAATTGGATATCCCAAGATTTCATCTTCTTTGGTGCCTTGATCAATACTTTCATATTCATGAAGTTCTCCAGGAAACTGGTCAAGAATAAGGTTTTTCAGCTTGGAAATGTCTGCGTTTTTCGGTGTGAGTATGGCGCGACCCATAAGGAATTGAAGTGTGGTGGAATTTAAGGAGAGGTTGGGGAATATAGCACTGACCAGGTGAACAGTTTTGCGGCCTTGGATCAACATTGTTGGAGGGATTGGGAGTGTGTCAGAACCATTTGTGGTGGGGACAACGCCGCTGCCTACTTGCAAGAGAAATTTTGCAAAGATCTTAAGCTCAATAGCTTCTTCGGGACTATTGGTCTGGGCAATTCTCATGTTTTTCCTGAGCCTGAGTGTTTTTACATGTCTCCATGCATAGACTCTGTTGATGCACTGGGACACGATCTGGGATCTGGATGCTCTGGGGATGACAGGAAGAACCTGACGAAAGTCATCACCAAAGACAAACAGTTTTCCTCCAAATGGGACGTACTCAAGTAGGGGGTCCATAGCCTTCATTATATCTTGAATTGATCGGATTACTGCGTTGAAAATATCCTTATTGATCATAAATGATTCATCCCAAATAGCTAACTCGGTTACTCTGATCAATTCAGCCATCTGCGAATTAGCTAAAATTGAACAAATGGAATGGGTGTCAATATTAATTGGTATCTTGGACCGAGAATGTGCCGTTTGTCCACAATATAAAAAAGGCAGCAATCCAACTTGTCGCAACATCAAGGGCAATATTTCCAGTTTGGCCCACTTTCTGGAATAATGCATTAACGACAAATGTATTTCCTGTACCACCTGGGCCATCGACGATAAAGAGCCTTGGTGCAATTTACGAGGTATCAACAGCTTCCAGTATAGTGTCATATATTAAGCGTTGATCCCCATTGTCGGAAAAGCTATCGGAACATGGTAATAGACGGGCGTTGTTACAGAGCTGTTGCTGTTATTGAAGAATTGGCTGTGATGTTTGGCGATTTCGTAAAGGATCGAGGTTATCGTGCATAGGAGGGAGAGTAAATCTGGTAAAGGAAGTGAGAGTGAGGGAGTTTACAGACAGGTGTATTTCAATATCCCACAGAAGTCTGGCGTACATGTCTTGGGTAGGCCCCAAAGAAGGATCTGATTCGTTTGTTCTAGCCAAGTGAAGATAATCTTTGACCATAGAAGTGTGATGAGACATCCAGCGGACAAAAGGATCGGAAACTTGACAAAATACCAAAAGACCAGCGAATAAGCGCCTCAATGATGATGTGATCTGGTAGTATGTAGCTTCTCCATCCAAGAATTCCATTCATCATCGTTTAGCCACAAGCCAAGAGTACAGGAGATAGCTTGGTTGGTCTCATACTAATGACCATTGACAGTACAAATGTCAGCAAAACTTGTGGAACCACAAACGTTATGGAGGAGGATCCTCAAACAGTACTTCTCGACATATCTTGGGGAGACCGTATACACTCTGCTGATCGTTCTTCTCTCCAATCTCTTACGAGGGGTCTATTCCCTATCCTTTCTGTTCCAGACAAAATGGGTAAGGAATTCTTGATAGAGGTATTGTCGAGAGTCTTGGTTGGCTGAGTTGTATGTAAACTATGATTTCAGGGTTGTATTGACATTGATGTTTGATAGCTGAGCTATATTATCAGAGTCGTGATAGTATACTTGCTGATAATTTTCGGTACGAATGGCGAGTCGTTGGTGATCAGGGTACTCTTGGTGAAGTTTAAAGGAGAAAATTCACCGGGATGCTTTAGAGGCAGAAACATATCGGGAATCAAGAAACTCTCTGACTTTGTCTGTTTGATCGACTTACTAGTGCTGGCCTAATAATGGCACGGCTGCCATTGCACAATTATGCCCTTTATATACATACTTGTAGTAGTATTTTACTGTCGAAATTGAGGCGCTGATCTCAACATTTATGCGGGTGTGGTATTTGGAACATAGGAAACGGGTATGGGGAACCACCCAGCGGTTATCCAGCTCAACAAATCTTTTTTTTTTATTGATCTTCCATCTTTGACTGTTTCTTCACTGAATCTCTTTGAAAAACGCTGTTGACATTTGTCATTATCCATACACCTGGAGTCGGGGTGGGTAGGACCATATGGACCATGCATCATGTTGCGATGTACAGTCTCATATTTCTGTGGCTCTGATTCGGAATTGGGCAACTTGGCCGAGACTATAAGATCATAGTCTTCTACACTTGTTGGCTTATCTTCTGTGTGAAGAATTAACAGGATGTTGACATGAGGAAGGCCTCTCTTCCAAAACTCGAGGACATAGATAAACGCCTTTACTTTTCACAAGATATGGTTCTTTGTCAAGTAATTCATGAGTTCCTTAAACTTGAGGTTAAAAATCTGGAAGCAGACATCAGGTCTGACACTGACCTTTTGTCCAGCCAAAAGAGCAGAGGAGCTTTCTGGTCAACTTGGGTTACAGGTAAAGGTGATGAGCAGGTCAGGCTTTCCAAAGTGGCGAATAATACCCATTGCATTCTGGTACAATTGTCGCATGTGGCGTGGACTGCCGATGAAAAAAGAAGGGAGGATAATTCACCAACCAAGATTTGCCAAAGTATTGTCATTGTGGTTTATCGCATCCTGAAAACCACTGTAAAGATCCACTCGGAGGCGCTCCTGATTGGTGATTATGTAATTCAGCCTGTTATGCTCAAGCTTTGCGTAAATGTCAACAATGTACTGCTGGAAGAGGCCACCAAATAGGTGGAGGTGGTGCTGTAAGTTTGGGCGGTACGTCAAGCAGCTAGCATACAACTACATAACTGTTAAATTATTTCCTGATAATAACCTTGGGTTGATGTTCCCGCCATCTTTGCCATTGAGAAAGAGCAAGACATAATACAGAGCATCATAGGTTCTGTGATACTCATTTATCTTTTGGTGAAAGTTGGTCTGGGTACGCAGTACAATATTCCTGAAAGTTCCGGGCACATTGTTCATAATCAAGACTGACACTTCTTCGGCAGTTGGGGCATTGTAGCGCCTATGATCTTGGGGACCTTCGGCAACCAAACGCAAAGTGAGATCTGTCGTATGATTCTTCAGACGAGAGGCTGGATCGTAAATGTAGATTTGGGAAAATTGAGGTCTGGCAACCTCTGTTTTGCTCATTGCCAAGATAGAATCGATCTTGTGACAAATAGAACCATGGATTCTGAAGCTATAAGCAATGCCTCTATTTTTGGCAACTGAAGAATTGACTTTTGCGTTCAAAGAAGTAAAGCTCATGGTACTGTTATAGCTTCTGATTTTGGAAAAGGAATATTTCCCAGCTGGTGTCGTGTAGCTTAGGAGCTCTGCAATTCCGGCGGGAAGTTGGCTCAAGAGGAAGAACATACTTTCCTTGACCACAACACATGGTGAAGGAAGGTCGAATGAAAGAAGATCTTGGACACTTTTCTTTCATACACATTGCGGCGCCACAGAACCAGAATTCTACATCCATTCAGCCTCTGTTGTCAACAGCTGGCTCTGTATCAGCTGGGAGTCGAGCAATGTTATCCATTGCAGATACTCGGGTGCGAATCTCAGGAAGAATGGGAAGAGAAATTGGGGGAATCTCTAGTCTCACTCTCAAAGCAGCAGCTGTTAGAGGAATATGAAGAAAAAAGAATATAATTAATAAAAGAATTGGTACTATACTAATATAATGATAATAATTATTACATCTACTACTCTCTTCAGAATACTCTTGTTCAATAGATATTTTGTCGCTTGTTCTCTTTTGAGGGATGAAAAGAAAAGTGCCTTTTTTTTGGATTCATAGGACAGCTGATGTTAGATCTACAGCTATGGCCAGTCAATCTGCATAAAGCACATCGTTTCTCAGCTAAAAAGCATCTTTGTCAAGTTTTAAGGAAAGGGGGTTTATATTGGGATTAGTATTGGTGATTTCAAGATTCATAAGAGATGATTGGAAAGTCTTTCATCTTATTGATTCATTTATTTTTAAAAAACAAACTAAAAATATGTCAGGAACACTGTTTTTGTTTAAAGCAGTTGTAAAGATTTAGCATGATAGCCTTTTAAACCAATTCATATATAAAGAGGCAAGAGGTGCTATTACTGCATCGAGAGAAAAATCAGGAGAGAGAGAGAGAGAGAGAGAGATAGGTTTTTAAATAGAGTTGTAGTATAAATCATAAAACTTGTAATATCAATAAAAAATTCCTGGGATTCATAGATATTACTCTTCAAAGTACTAATTTTATCGTGAAAAAGAACAGGAATCTTATGGGAGCTGATCAGTTGAATGGAGAGACAAGGAGACTGTGGATCATACATCTCATTGCTTTATAGGTTCTGAAGAGACTGGAATGCATTATTAATGGGATAATGTATGCTTATAATGAGAGGAGAAATATTGTCGCAAAGATGTACAAGTCAGGCATCAGAGACATTTATACTAAATTTCTGGAATACAAGAGATTAAATACAACGTGAGATATTCTCAAGCTAGATACAATTCTTACAACTAGGACACCAAGAATACTTTCAATATTCTAGTATTGTGTCAGTCCTGGGCTTGGGGCTATTAAATATGTAGCAGAAGAAATAAGGCAATCAAAAAAGGGTAAGTCAATGCACGTGACACAAGATGGTGTCCCTAGCAAAATTCGTGCATAAAATGAGACTCTCACGCTCAATCATTTTTTACATCTCTTGCCTCATTCCTCTCATTTACCTGTTCCCACATTTACTTTTTGCAAAGAAGTTACGCGTACATCTTTAAGACAGTACAGTATTAATAATAAGCTGTTTAGACGGCTATTACAGCCATATATAAAAACACTTTGCGTCTAGGTATACAAGGTAACTGAAGCATGACTCAAGTTTTATGAACGCGTTTTTTTTGACTTTTTTTATTTTAAAGGGCTGATATAAATACAAGCTACTGCAGAGCCCTTGACAAGAAGAGACACTGGGAGACGTGTCCTCAATCAAGATGTCAACACTTTTATGGATTCCTCTATTGAATTTACCTCATCATTAGCAATACAAAAGCCTGCCCATTGCATTCTCGCCTTTGAAAATGAGACGCGTACAACCCATGAAAAACCTATCACTGTTTTGCCAAGGCCTGCAAAAAGTAAGTTTGAGTTATTAAAAGACGATTCAAATGTAGATTATTCCCAAAGGCATTGCATCTGTTTTTAACACCATCGACTGGGGCTCATGTACCGACCAGTTTTTCCAGACTCTTGTTACAGTACCAGTGTAGAGTAAAAGCTGAGACAAGGCAGAAACATACCTATTGCTATCTTTTGAGATAGCAAATGAAGTTTCTGCAATATGCTTAGATGGTATTGTTAGACACCATACGTTACGGATATACCAGAAGTTGATAGTGAGAGGAATATCCTTTTTGTGCACCTAGACATGTCACAACTCTATAGAACAGTTAGATCAAAATATACTGTTTGAAAGATCATTAAAAATTATACGAATCCTTGATTACCACAACTTGGTATTATACTTTTATCATGATGGATACAGCTACGAGGAAATGATTAGACACATCCTTTGATATACGAGATAGATGTTAGACGAAAACCCAAGGTTTGTCCGAAATATCAGAATATGTTTGTTGGATTTAGTTACAGCCACAAAAAATGACGCGAAGGAAGATTGTAAAGAGAACAAAGGATTGTCGCCTGCCGTACAGTTGCAAGAAGTCAAGGTATATAAAAGCACAATACCCTCAGGAAAGAATCGAGATGGAACCCAAGCAGCAATATACGAATGACCTATCATTTGCTTTACTGGATAACGCATACCGCAGTGCATATATAGTAAAAGGTAAGTCCTAATGAGTAGAGAGAACAAAGTTTCTCTCATTAGAGAGCAATGGGAACAAGTCAACGGAACGCTTAAAGGCTGCACAATTATAGGCGCTCCTAGGAATAACAGAGGTAGTAACTCCAGATGATGGAGATATTGACATTCAAAGTGGCCCAGTGGAAATACCAGCATGCCAATTGAATTCAACTTCAAGCTATAAAATGGCATCGTTTCCATCCACACTATTGCGGGTAACCGAGGCAGTAAAAACACCAATCCAAGGGAACCGAAAGAACCATTTCTTTGGCCAGATATATCAGAATATTCTTGGTTAGCTACCAAGTATCAAAGAAGCCGTCAACCAGCTCTGACTAGCATTCCATCCGCCAAATTGAAACGAACATTTGCCATCCACTACCCAAGAATCACACAATGATACAGAGAGTATTGTCCTCCATTTTGGTTAAACTACTGGTAAGCTCAAGTACTTGGAGATAATATTGTGACACGGCTTCCTTAGAGTGTGAGTATTATATAGAATCTCAACCGAGACTGTTTGACTTCCACTCGTATCGCAAATGGCCGTCTACTCACTGTCGCAGTGCACCGTATTTACAAGATCTGTAGGCCTATCCACATGTTTATGATTCCCGCACCCACTTACTCTGCACGGCAGCTCTATTTCTGCTTTCATCTTGACCACGGAACTTCTCCAGTTCACCACATTGGCAAATATGTGGGATGGTTAACTACACTGAATACTGTCCTGTTGAGTTACAAACGATCACCTTGGCCGATGACCCTTCTCTTTATAGCCTCTCAATGTTTCCGAGGAAAGCCCTGCTCGTACATAACCAACGTTTTTGCAATATTTGGACTATCTATACTAGCAGTGTCTACATAAATACGGCCTAGATATCAAAATTTCCGCCTCCTTTCAAGGATGACTTGCAGGTAAACGAACTCTGGAGATGGATAAACAGCACAATTCCTAGCAGACCACTGGTGTTATACATATGATAGGTAAGACATTTCAAAAATATTCTATGTTGCGTCATTGGAAACTATCGGCACATATTCAATACATCCATGAGCAAATCCACAATTTTGTATCAAATCGAAGTCCTTCGATTGTATGCTATTGTCTATCGATAATTAACACCTTACCCGTTCTTTTCTAGAGACCCTGGACGACAACTATACTACAGCACATAACAAGATAATCACGGTGATCACTTCAAGACATTCAAGCAAAACGATCCCCAAGATATACTTCAAGGCTCATAGTTATCACCGACCTACATATTAGAAGATTGAAGATAGAAGACAACTCAGTCGTTATACGTAGATCATGTTCACCTCTGTTTGGAGATCACAGCCATAATAAAAAAAAACAAAATTAAAAAAAAATACAAATACAAAAAACATAGAAAAAATGAAGATAAAACCTCGATATCAGAAATTCATGACGAGAAACCTTTATATACGATATACCAGACGGCTAGTATGATAGATATATTTGGAATATCTATATCCACCGAGACCGAAGACTTTGGAGACAGAAATACATAGAGACATAACACAATATATATTCAGCGCAAAACCAATGTTGGATCAGTACATGTAGACAGACATATATCGTAGATTATATAGGACAAGTAATAACAAAGAAAGACTTGAAAGGAAAGCACAAACTAGTGCTAACAAACTAATAATTATTTCATCCAATATAGGTTTATCAAAATAGCAGATCGGTCAACGTAGTAATCGCAAAGATTTCCATGTTACATCTCACAGTGAGATAATAAAGCATAAAACAAGGTAAGTGTATATATATAATAATACTAGCCGAATATTGCATCTCATTAGGACTACTGTCCGAGATGTAAAAAAATATTGGTACAATAAGGTAAGTAAACACATATACTAACTTGAATATTTATAACAGGATATGAAATATAAATACGACGGACCTAAACGAACGCATGTCAGAACAGACGCAGACTATCAGCAACATACAGTGAAGATTGAGTCCAAGGTCAGAAACCAATGTATTCAACGAATGCCAACCAAATATCTTATCCGACGTCAAATTTTAATGGACACAAACGACAAGATTATAAGGTAAGCTAACATATACATTAATTTGCATGTTGATGGCAGTATATAGCATACGAGTACAACGAACCTTTGCGAATTACGAACGCACGAAAACTTGGATACAGACAAGTAACAGTTAACGACGACGATTACGTACGACGACGAAAACATTGACCCATTCGACGAGCACCAGACGAAAAAAAATACCAGACGTCGACGATAAGTGGATACAGACGACGAGTACAAACGAAATCGAATACGAACTATTGAAGACGATATGAACGACAGGGAAATAAGGTAAGTGAGCACATATTCTAAATTGGATTTTTATGGCAGAGCATGGAATACGAATACGACGAACGTTTACGAATTACGAACGAACGAAAACATGGATACAGACGAGCAGCATTTAACGACGACGATTACGCACGACGACGAATACATTGACCCATCCGACGAGCACCAGACGAAAAAAAATACCAGACGTCGACGATAAGTGGATACAGACGACGAGTACAAACGAAATCGAATACGAACTATTGAAGACGATATGGACGACAGGGAAATAAGGTAAGTGAACACATATTCTAAATTGAATTTTTATGGCAGAGCATGGAATACGAATACGACGAACGTTTACGAATTACGAACGAACGCACGAAAACTTGGATACAGACAAACAGCATCTAACGACGACGATTACGCACGACGACGAATACATTGACCCACCCGACGAGCACCAGACGAATAAAATACCAGACGTCGACGATAAGTGGATACAGACGACGAATACGAACGAAATCGAATACGAACTTTTGCGGACGATATGGACGACAGGGAAATAAGGTAAGTGAGCACATATTCTAAATTGAATTTTTATGGCAGAGCATGGAATACGAATACGACGAACGTTTACGAATTTACGAACGAACGCACGAAAACTTGGATACAGACAAACAGCATTTAACGACGACGATTACGCACGACGACGAATACATTGACCTACCCGACGAGCACCAGACGAATAAAATACCAGACGTCGACGATAAGTGGATACAGACGACGAGTACGAACGAAATCGAATACGAACTTTTGCGGACGATATGGACGACAGGGCAATAAGGTAAGCGAACACATATTCTAAATTGGATTTTTATGGCAGAGTATAGAATACGAATACGACGAACGTTTACGAATTTACGAACGAACGCACGAAAACTTGGATACAGACAAACAGCATTTAACGACGACGATTACGCACGACGACGAATACATTGACCCACCCGACGAGCACCAGACGAAAAAAAATACCAGACGTCGACGATAAGTGAATACAGACGACGAAAACGAACGAAATCGAATGCGAGCCTTGCAGACGATACGACGACGAGACCATATGGTAAGCCAACATATATATTAAATTGGATATTGATGACAGGACATAGGATACGAAGACGACGAACCTTTACGAAATTCGAGCGGACGCAAACGTAGAAGCGGATGACCGAGAGTAAATGATGACAAAAGAATGCTCATGTCATATTGTATGAGCCAAATTTTAAGATCTATGTCGCCTCAGCGATATAAATCTTGAATTTGGCTGTGACATTGAGTATACCCTTAGTTCTGATACTTCACCATTATTTTCAACAATGTTGTTCTTTTCACTTGAGTGTTATCAGGTAATTTTTAGAACCTAAAGTCTGTTTGTGTGTAGTAAGAAAACTAGACAATTCTAATATTAACTTTTTTTTTAACTCAAATATCCGTAACCTCTAAAACGAAATCCGTTGCAGACGTTCCCGCACAATTTGCAGAGGCGTCGCTGGGCAAAAGTCAAAGGTATGTCTTTTCTACGTAAAATGTTATTCAAGGCTAATGTGTTCTTTTTTTTATGTTGACCTTATATACTCCATTGTCGCCCATTTTTTGACAAATTGGAATCGTTGTGATGAATTTCCTAAATACAAAATCGACCGATATACTACTCCCATTATCATAACCCTTTCTCATTTGCCAACAATAATCATTTATCTTTCTTAATTGTAATTGTAATTTTGGTTCATATTCCTATCTTTAATAAATCTTATCTCTTTGTTCAAATATTGAAGAAACATGACGACAGCTCATGTTATAATCTTGTGGTTAAGTGACAACCACATATCGGAAAAGCATCTTATTGGCTATAATTGATTTTAGTCCAAGGTTTATCCACTAATAAAAAAATAAGTTTAAGTTTACAACGAATTAATGATATTTATTTTATTTTGCGATCTTCCAAAAATATGCCTAGTTTATTAATGGTTTATCTGTTATTTCGAAAAATAGAAGCAAGATATCTTTCTATGAAAAAAAAAACAGGTAGGACATAGTGGAATCTTGTCTATAATTTCTTCATTAACGAAAGTGCTTGGTATCTTATGAATGTTAATTGCCCAAAAGGTTTTCTCAACAATATCTTCTGAACAGCCCCAAATACCCGTAAGAGCGATTATTTTTACTGACGATATATCTTTTTGAAAGAAAAGACCTCCACAACATCCGCATACATATGTAGGACACTCTCTGATTGTTGATTCATATTTTCTTTGTATGCTACTACGATTATTTGTGCCAATGTTATTCAGTCTACACTTTCTTACTACTCGCTCATTCTCTTCAGCAGCTCTACTTTGTCTACTATGCCTATACTCGTGCATATATTCTGCTCGAGAATTACTAATATTCTCTAGTTCTACTGTCTCAACTACTTCTATTTCAGTTATTTGTTAGCACCTGCGTCGATATTCTCCCATATATTCTGCCCAATATGTTTTAATATTCTCTGATTCTACTGTTGCTATCACTTCAATTTCTGCAGTTTGCTGACAATTACGTTGATGCTCTCACATGTACTTTGTTTGAGACATTGAATTCCGTTGTTCTGTTTCTGTTTCTGATATTTCCACTTGCATTGATTGCCAATGATTACGCTGGTATTCTCTCATGTATCTCCATCTTCTTTCAGCTCTTTCTTCAGGAGGAAACAGTAAGTCAAGGCATTTCGTACTTTATAATAATATAATATAAGAGTAAAAGAGTAAGGAGAAAGTACAATATACTTAGTAAGCTATAGAGAAGAATCAAAGACGTGACGTGATTAAATTTCTTACATTTTTTTTTACTAGTAAAATTGTTACAAAATCACGGAGTTTAAATTGTTACAGATTTCCCTCTTTCCTTTGGCTTTCTAACTCCGTAAACTCCATATAAAACGCCAAAAAGAATTGATTCCTGTATGGGAATTTTAAAGTATGAAAGGAAAATTGTATATAAAAAATGTAATATTTGCTCGTAAGTCATATGATTTAAGAATGGTTGATTTTAAGGGAGGCTTTTAAAGTGGGAGATTTGAAAAAAAGAATATAAAAAAATAAGTTAGACAGGCGCTCGTAAGTCATGTGACCTCTTTTCGTACGACTGTTCAATTTTAAATATAGAGAGAGAAGAGAAGAAGAAAATAAGAATAAGAAGAGGAGAGGAGAAGATATCTCTATAAAGCACCACCATGTGTGATCTTTATTCGTGTATAAAAAATATTTATTTGAATTTATTTCAAGGAAGATGGCATTTCAGGACATCTATCTCTAGGTTGACAGTAACAGACGATTGCTTTTGTACGGTTGGCTTGGTGTTTGATGGGTATCTCGGAACGAATGCAATGTTAAAGGTGTAATCTTTGGCTGTGTAGCGTGCAAAGAATCGGCAGCCGGGTAGTTTCCATGTTGCTGAGTAAACCTTGTTCTGGGTCCCTCCAGGATAAGGAATTGCCGATAGACCACTGAGAGCATCGATCTGATACGTCTTTGTGGCATCCGAACGAGAAGTCCATTGAAAGGCAACGTCAAATGAAGATGGGTATTGGATTGTAAGAGGTGTGGCCACTATTTCCAAGCAACAGAAAGCAGATCAGTAGTGTAACATTGGGGCTCCCTTGTTTTCATGGTCCTTACATGTTTTGTTGCCCACGACCGTGTATTCGATTCTTTCACGATTGTTGCTTGTCCATAGCTGATTTGTCAAGGGCTGCTGGATAGTCAACATGCCCTGCCCGCAGACCATAGATACAAGGGCCAACAAAATTGTAAAACACAAAACCATTCCAAAAAGGTACAAAAATGCAGTATAAAGAATAAGTAGAAAGAAGAGAGAAATAAAAAAAGAGGTATAAATATATCCATACACATGTCTATAAATACTCCTCTTGTACAACCAAATCTATCTGTAAAGCAACCCAAAAACATATATAACATATATAACATATATACTCTATGCCTTGGTTTGGCTTATATGGCAAATTGGCCATTAGTGCAATTATAAGCCCACGAACAATATCTTGTTGCTCATTCCAATAACTTATATTGTCGGAGTCCTAAACCAGTCCAGGGAACCGATTCGGGTTGATTTCTGGTCCGACTGGGTCGGTCTATAGTTAGGTCTATCCACTGCACCAAGGATGATCCCTCCTTTCCTTTCATCCCTTTGACTTTTTGGTATGTCAACACGTAGTTCAACATGATATCAAGGTCGACCAATCGATACATGGATATCCAATGTGAATGCGGATGGATGGATACGTGGATGGACAGATAATCTTACGAAGACTATATACAACATATAATATATTATAATATAATATATTATATTATATACTATTTTATACATCACAGGAATAACGAAACGTCATGTCCAAGTCCAAGAACCACACCAACCACAACCAGAGTGAGCATCCAGTTATTTTTGAATACTCTAAACTGACTCGATTCAACCCTTAGACAAGAAGGCTCACCGTAACGGCCTTAAGAAGCCCAGCCAGATGAAGTACCCTTCCCTCAAGGGTGTTGATGCCAAGTTCCTCCGCAACCAGCGTCATGCCCGCAAGGGTACTGAGAAGGCTCTTGCCCTCAAGTACGCTTCCAAGACTGCCTAAACTTGTGAAGAAAATACTGTGATGTGATTTTCATTTTGTATAATAAATTCACTGTGAACCACTGTGGTTCACTATCATGGAATTATAAATGTATGTATATATAAAACGCAGAATTTAAGGAAAGAGAATTGAAGACGTAGAGTGCGTATATATATATATATATATATATATGTATGTGTGCGTGTGGGTGTGCGTGCGTGTGCGTGCGTGTGTGGGTGTGTGTGATTGTGAGTGATAGACTATAAAGTAAACTTGCCGGCAAGCGATCAAGAAGAAGAAGAAAAGGTAGAAAGATTATGTGAAAGCCTCTCAAAGGTTTCTAGTGCGTCCATAATCGATATGCTAGAGAAACCAAAAAACACAATGTCAAGAGTTATTTATAAGAGTATATAATTACTTTTCATATCTTACGTTGGCATCGCACTGGGCTCGGATGGTTTCGAAAACCTTTAACATCTTGCGTCTGGCACCTAGAGCGGCCACACCCTTGTCTTGAAGATCCGTATCAGAGAGACGGATGATGTCCTGCCATTCCATCGATTCAAAAATAGCATTGTACTTGTGTAGTCGAAGGCTCCTGAACCATGCAGGAACATCTTTATATATATATAATATTATTACTATTATCATTGTGCTTTAAATCCCCCCCACTTACCATTCAAGAGGTCCATATCAAGAACATCTTCTTTCTTAGTACTGGGTGTGGCAGAGGGTCGTCTGTGAGATAGACAGGATACCTCGCTATGATCACTTTCATCATGCTCTTCGACGGCTGTTTTTTCAGAGTCTTTGGGCTTATTTTCCTGGATAGTGATATGCTGCATGGCGCTCTCGAGATTCTTTTCATCTGTTTCCTGGACGGTTCCTGGGATTGAAGAGCGAGGAATGCGTCTGCGAGGCGTGGAAGTAGTCTTGTCCAGAGACCACTGAGAAAAGTCAATCTCTGAAGAAGACGAAGTAGATGGCTGAGGGCCAAACTGCATGGGAGTTATGGCCCATGGAGAGTGAAATGGTCTATCTGGAGTAGGTGCAGGAGACCACAATGAGATGTCTGCAGACTTTGGACGCTGGTTGGGTGTTTTTGGGTCTCCAATGTTGCCCACACCACTAACCGGTCTACGAGGGCTGCTTAGCCAGTTGGAGAAGATGGACGGATCATTTTCGACTACTGATCTTGGCCGACCAAACAACGAGCCTTCCGAGCGTCCTGACGCTGTGGTGTTGCTTGGGGCATTGTTACTTGTGCTGTTGCTTGCATTCATACTTGGGTTGATGCTTGGAGCATTAATGACAGTGGATGGGATATTCACTGTCGATCCACCCACTACCATGCTCTGAGGTCGGCTCATTCTTCGGCTATTGACCGCATCGTCCACAACAAGGCTATTCGTCTTGCGAACAGCAAAATCCGAACGGCCAAACAGCTGGTTGTATTCCTCAGTGTCTCCAAGAGCAAATGAATGTCGATCCATAGCTCTGGCCCGATTAACAGTCGGCGGTCTGCTTCTCACCTGCCCAGTCTTGTAAGGCAGGACAGACAACAGACGCTGGCTGGCATCGAGCTCCGCCTTGGCCAGCTGGCTTTGGATATCTGCTACACATACACGCACACACGTGAATACCAAAAGTAAGAAGCATCTACCTCTTTACCTTGCTCGGGGTTTCCACCGTGCAGCAAGCCATGGAGTGAACCGCGCTTCATCAACTGCTGAAGAAGATTGATAAAGAATCTAATCTGAACTTGCGACGAGTGCTGCAACAACGTATAGATTGCTGCCGTCCGCTCTGCCTCTGAAAGATATCTATACCACTGGTCAACGTGTTGCATTTCCTCTTTGAAAGTCTAGTAATCCCTTATGAGTTTTTTTTTTGTTTATGTTTTTGTTGTTGTGGTTGAATTGAGAGTTTTGGTTGGATTGGACTTGCCTGGTCTAGATTTGTTGCTGCCATCTCATCCAGACTTCTTTCGTATGCCTGGAGTTCTTCGTACCAATTTCCTAGCAGGTCAGCTAGAGGCCATTGGTATAATTAGCAGTTGATTGACCAATACAGATATTTATTTAGATGTTATGATTTTTTTTAAAAAAAATCTTACATTCCATTGACCCATAGTTGGTTGGTCTAAGTGTCTCTGACACTGGTCGACTTGACCGTGAAGAATAATTGGTAGGAAGCATGAAATGCGGTTGAGCAGACTGTGACATGAACAACCGACCAACACACGTAAAAGCCAGAAAGATTTCTTACTTTCCCCCTCCCTTTCTCTTTGAAAATCCTGGTGAGTCTCACAATCCAGTCACATGACTGACATCACACACTCGGCCGCTTGCACTTGTACTTGCACTTACATCTTGGTGCGCTTGCCCTCACTGCGGATGCTCAAATCCAGAAACTCTCCCTGTCTTGCTTGCCTGCTCTGGACGAACAGGAACTTATTGATGGTATTCGTAGCAGCTTGGCCATTTATGGACAGATCTTGGACGTCGGACTCTGCCGGGAGCCGAAATATAATACCTTTCTTGGCACAGGTTATGCCATTCTGCAAACCTCTAACCGCAAACCTGACGAAATGGAACAGGCCTATGAGCCGCTGACCCATAAAATTCAATGATTTAACACTGATGATGGGTTCTGTGTACTTACCAACTCCCTGCCTGTGTGATGTCGTTATTGCCACGGAGACGGTCACGACCGGTCCTCCTGCCCTACCCACCCCCAGCTCCCAACAGGCTTGTTGGCTATGCCATGAAACTGGCCATACAGAGTCCAGTTGCCCAAGAGGTGATACACTCGGCGCCCGCCCTAGGGGATTGCCCACTAAAGACGTCAAAGACCAGATGGAAGTGGTCTCCATTCTCATTGACCAATTGGGTCTGGATACTTTTCTTGCCAAAGCCTTGACGACCGATGAGGCTGACATCTTACAACCTCATGGTGGGGACCAACGCCAGGATATCCTCGAGTCGGACAGTACTCAACAAGAACAGCATCCCGCACAACCTGACCAAGCTCCCGAGCTGTTCGAACAGAGTCAAGACCCAGTACCAGAACAGCCCATCCTCCACACCAGTTCTACCATGACAAGCACACCACTGAGAATCCCAGGAGAGACAGACCGAATTTTCCCCACCTCCACCCATAAGACCGTCACTGGGAAGGGTAAGCCTAAAGAAATGTACATCACAAATATACCCAAAGGTTCCAAAGGTGGAGCTACTCCCCTCGCAGTAAGGCCTCCCGTGGAGCAAACGGACACCAATCTCTCTCTGATCGATAATGTCGGCTCTACCTTTGAATGTAACAATTGGTTCTCTAAACTGCAATAGTTTAAGTAAAATATCCGACTCGTCTCGCCAATCTACCTTTATCAATGCAACTCTGGCCTTGTCGCCTTGCAAGAAACATACACTACTTCTTCTCTCGCCTCAATTATACATTCACAATTCCAAGCTACCTCTTCTGTGTGGACTTGGCTCTGTAGACTCGTCTCTCTATCCCCACATCTATCCTCACCCTCACCCTCACCCTCACTCTCATTCCTATTCCTATTCCTATTCCTATTCCTATTCTAGAAGACAACCGGGTTATCCTAGCCAGGGTAAGCCATTTAGCTGATTTCTTCCTTTCCTTCTGTATTTTAGTTATCCATGCACCCGCCACCCATCACGTTGCTCACCATACTTTCTTTTTAGACCTCCTTTGTTACGAAGACCCGAAATACTGGAGCAACTCTTTGTAGCCGGCGATTTTAACTTCTTCTTCCACCTACCCAGCACACTGCAATCTCTTTCTCCTGCCTGACACACATACTTCTCCACATCACTTCCGCCCTCGACTATATGCTTGCTCCCTCGTACTTCTCCTCGTCAATTCTTGCTCCATCTATTGATTTTGTCTCTCCGTCCTGGACAGACCATGCACTCCTTACAACTACCGTTCGCTTTGGGTGCTCCCCTCATGGAAAAGGTCTCTACCCGGCCAATCCTCTCTTGGTCAAGAACCCCGATTTCGTCTACTCTCTCCACGACGTCCTTTCCACCCTACACCCTACCTTATCCCTATCACCCCAAGAAAATTTTGAGCTGTTCAAGAAGACAGTTATCCGCACCTGCAAACTATTCTCTGGCCGACATGCACCATGGCGTACGAAGCAGTTGAAAAAGCTCCAAAGCAAACGTAATCATTTTCTTGGGAACTCACCACCCCCCGCGATTCGTCAACTCGTCCTTCCTACTCTGGAACGTCAGATTGACGCCCTCCAAGAAGAGATCGTTCAAATCTCATGCTTTTTTTCTGGCCTTAGTTGGTGTGAACAAAGGGAGAAATCCGCAGGATATTTCAAACGCACCATTGCCACCAGAGCCTCCAAGCGCCATATATCACCTATACAATATCCAGTTTCACATACACTATGTACATCCCCACCCGATATGACAGAGGCCACGCATTCCTTTTATCACTCGTTCTTTACGCCCGATACCTCTGATCCTGATGTTACAGCCCAACTACTCTCTCCCACTACACCATATAAACGCCTAACCCCTCTTCATCAACGATCACTCATTCGACCAATTACACTAGACGACATTCAAACTAACGCCTCTCGGGCTCCTCACCCAAGTAGCCCTGGCCTCGATGGTTTGGCCTACCCAAGGCTTTCCTTGGTTTTCTCTCGTCCTCTCTATATCTCCCTTATTTCTAAGGTATACGATGCTGCTCTAACTTCCTCTCTCTTTTCTTCAGAACTGGCGACCCATCTTACTCATTAATTATGACGCCAAAATATTTACTCGTACCATTAACTCCCGCATGGTCCATGCCGCCAACAACATCATCACTCATTATCAGACTGGGTTTCTTCTCTCTCGATTCATTGCTGACAATTGATTGATGGTCAAACTATGCATGGAACAGGCCATTGCCTCCAAATCGTCTGCCATAGGAATTCTCCTCGACAAAGAGAAAGCCTATGGCCGTGTACACCCTTCCTTTCTCTCGCAATTCTTGCTTATCTACCTCTTTTCTCCTTCATTTGTAGACTTTATTACTACGCTCTTCTTCTCCACTAAACTTCGCGCCAACGTCAATGGCTTCCTCACTCCAGCATCCTCCAGTACCGCGGTCTCCGACAGGACGATCCTCTCTCTCTCTCGTCTTTTTTAACTTTGCTCTTGGACACCTCCTTCTCTCTATTTTCACTGACTCTACCTTTCTAGGATTTACTTCGCCCAACTCGCATCATCCACTCACTCGGAAAGTACTGGTGTATGCCGACGACGTTTTTGCCTGTTTGTCCAACCCTGAAGACCTCACTCGTTTATAGCATCATCTACATATCTATGGATTGGCTTCCAATGCTTGTATAAATATGCATAAAATCCATGATATATATATCTCTGGCAACCCCCACCCTCACTGGCAAGCTCCTTTACAACAATCCGGCATCATGTCCTGGTATGATCGAACTTCGCCCAAACCTGTCATTTACCTAGGCTATCCTCTTATGCAATCCCCTGTACAACGCAACCATGCTGCCACTCAACTTCTCACCATTATCTGCACCTCCATCAACATTCACTCCCAACACTTTCTCTCGGTTCGTGGCCGAGCAACCATCATCAACACTCTCATTCTCGCTACCCTGTGACATGTCCTTGGCCTCGTCTGGTTCCCCATTACTTTCTTTGACTCGCTTAAATCCGCAGTCAGTAAATTCATCAACCACCGTATGTTCCCACCCATCCGATATACCACCTTATGCCACCCTCATACTTTTGATGGATTTGGCCTCTTTGACCCCCGTATTCAGCAAGGATCCTTGCAGTTCTGTTGGCTCATTCCTCTCCTTCGAACCCGAACAACTGTCCCCACGCTTCCCGTACAATGGTTCAAACCTCAACTTTCCTCTATGCTTCTAACCTCCTCACGCCCTCCCCCAAACCCACTCTTCGCCTTTTTCTTCCCTTTGCTTCGTTCCGTCTTGTCCCTTCCTCGCCACCATTATTTTACCCTTTTGCTCCCATTTCACCTTCCCGGTGAACTATCTGCTGTTTCTTGCCTTACACTTGCTCTTAACTCTATATGGCACCCAACCAATACCTCCTACGCCACCCCTCCTGGGTTTTTGTCTTTGACAGCTGGTCATGTCTATGCCTATTATCCCCTTTCTCTCTCTCTCTTCCTCTTCATTCGCTCCCTCTTCTCTCTTAGGGACGACGCCTTGTTAAGCGTTTCTCGCAAGACGTCCATAGTTTCCACATTATCTTACACCCATTTTTTTCAAGACCTTTAGTGACCGAAACCTCACTAGGTGTGCCGTCTCCTCTCCCTTTACAATTCTCTTTTTTTTTTATATCTACTTTCATTCAAAAACTTTCGGCTCGCTCCTTCCACACACACTGTATCTCCTCCACCACTCCTCTGAGAGAATCAACTGCTACTATACTTACTCCTGCCCAGTGGAAAGTCTTCTGGGCCCTTCCTCTGTCTCACATCTCCCGTAATATCTGGTACCGTCTACTCCACCAATCTATCTCTGTCAGTTTGCTTCACCATATTATGCCTGTCATTGTGCACTCCGCTGCCTGCTGCCTATGATCCCTCCAGAATCAAATAGCGGATCACCTACTGATTCACTGTCCAAAGGTATGGTCTGTATGGGTAGCTGTACTCTTTCAATGATTTCATTCCTTCTCAATCTTCCCTTCCAACGACCTCTCTGGTCTTCTTCTCATGTCCCTCCCCGACAATAGTCCCTCTCTTCCTAGCTCGCAGATCTTTGGCGTAGTTTGGGAGCCCGTGTGGGGAACCTGTTGGGGCTTCATTTTTGATGACCTACCTTTTCACTATTTTAATCTAATTACTTCCACTAACACCCTCCTATATATCTGCGTTGATCAAGCCCACCTCGCCTAACCTTTATTTACTCCATTTGATCTCAATTTTCCTTGTAATCTCTTTCTATACTATACTCCATTACTTTTCTTTTCTCTATTTATTCCTCTCATAAAATTTGAGGCCAACAAGACATCCCACAGTATTGCCAATTATCATAATGGGTGGCTGGGTAAGGACAAATAAAACTGTCTTAAAAAGCATTATGTGTATATGATGTGTTTGGATAGGACAAAGTCTCGTTGAACCTTTTGCTATCATTTAATATTTATATATTTATATTAATAAAATTCTAATATTTTCCTTCTTATCATGATCAACAGCTACGACCTATCTTCATTCTCCAGATGGTTTTCTTTAAATAACCGAGGTAAGCCCCTGTAATGGTACATTTGTATGCCATCATTTTTTTTTTCACTTGATGCAGTTTTTTCGGCTGAGTTTGGGCAGTATCAGTAAATCGACACAGCATAAAGCGAGTCATAAAATTACTCAAATCAATTCCAAGGCTTTGGGTTGTCAATCACTTCTTTACTCTTTACGCATTACAATCTACATTTCGAATTAATTTTTGGAGCCGTCTTGCTATTGTTTTTTTTTAGCAGGCTCTGTTAACTAAAAATTTACCAAAAAGTCTATTAAGAATACACTTTGGATCAGTAAAAATTCTAGAATAAATCAATTAATACAGCTCGAACAAACTGGCAATAGTCGATTTCTAATCCACTCTACAAAAATGTCAAGAATATTACTTGTAAAAACGCTGTCAAACATGAAGTACTGCTCATGTCAACTATCTCTTTCTTGCTTTGGTTTCTGTATATAAAAATTAAATGAAGCACACGTATACTATGTGTTGACTTGTACCTTATTCTATTACTGGCAATTCGTATAGTCCTTGACTTGGTTTATGTTGTGTTGATTTAACGGTACCCGTCCGTATGAGTACTAAGAAACCTGTTGACATTGGTCCAGAAATATTAACAGCCTCGTATCTTATCCGCTCAACAGCAGCCAGAATATTTTTATCGTGTGGATGAGATACATCAATTTATTGAAGCAATGCGTGATCTATGGTCTTATTCAAATACTATTATCTGCGATGAAGATGTTATTCCCGCGCCAACCCATCTCCAGCTTTGGAGATCCAAGCACCTTTCAACCATAGCGGGCAGTACATAATAAATTTTTCACTGAACTCACCATGCCAACGAGCGTTTTTACACTTTGTAGCAACCCACATAATCGGGGATATGACGCCTCTGCGACATCTATCGGTAAACTTGCGTCACACTTTCTGCAATCTTTAGCCATGTCGGTATTATTTGGTAAACCTTGGGCAGAATTTGGAGCAGCCTTGGATACATTCGAAACCACCAAGGCAGTTGATGTGCTACAGGAAAGGGAAAACTCTCAATCCAAGCCGTGGGATACCTTATCATTTGTGAGATCTCTGAAAGCCGTTTTGGAAAAACATATAATGAGCCATCACCTTTTGTCCTTGCAAGGATTTTGAAATTCAGCTCTCTCCACCTCTCCGATTTAGCAAGCCAAAATATAGTGTATCTAGTTGCATGATCCAACTGCTCTGTTGCATACAATCTCAGCCTTGACTGTGTAACGTCTATTGTGCACAATACTGGTCGGCCAGCTTCATTTCAAAGATCAAAAAGAAGCTTTGGGATTCTAATAATGGTGGTAATGATATTTAAGCTTTTAGCCAATCCCCCACTTTGGGTGTGATTATGAAAGTGGGTCATTTAGACGCACTATCATGTAATCCCTGAATGATACATGGATCGATCGCCCTTTTATATATTTATATATATCATTTTAAACTACTCACATTAGGCAGCTTATATATAATAATCTATCTACCAATTCTTCTCAATAGATGATCTTCTTAGATCCAAGCAGTATGACATTATTGTATCGAGGCAGTCTAGATCAACATCTGTTAATTGTATCATCAAATTCTACCCAATATATCAGGATAGTTTGCAAAACATGCTAGGGATATGACAAATGGTTCATCTCTAAATATTGCCATTAGACATCCATTGTTAAGAATGACTGTAAAGAACTGCATTGCATTTGACAGAATAAATGACCTCTTGGGCGTCAAAATTCTACCTTGACTAAAACAATTTTTTTTTGCAGGATATTAATCAATTGACATTATCTACACTCTATATAGCCACGGTTCTATTTAAACTGAACACCCTCACAGAGACCAAGGAATAATAATGTGCAACCAGCAATTCCATACATTATAAGCCTTGTTGTAAAAAAAAACACATTCACATATCCAATTATTCGGTACAAGGTCTTTTGGATTCCAATCTGATTTATAACCAAACAAATTCTAAATCAATATATAATGTTTATTGGTTACACCTCTGACAGTGTCTGGAATCATGAAAATCATGATCCACTCTGTACAAATAAAAATTCAAATCAGAATTTGTTCATAACCTCTGATCTCACTGCATTTTGGGAATTATTTGCTTGTAAATCGAGGCTAATAATGATCGTTTAATGAATTAATCAAGCAGCCCTTCCCAGTTTCTGGGTGCTTACACTAATCATTACAATGATTACAGTGGTCTATTTTGAGACCCGAATAACTTGAGATGCTCAGTTCCTCATGATTACTGAACAACTGCAAATAATTAAATCATTCTAGAAATATTCATGAATACCAAGCCTATTTTAATACATAAAAACATAAGCACTATTGTAACCAATCAGAATCAATTCCACATGTTTAAGAAGCCAAGTTGGTTGCTCGAAAATCATGTCGTAATTCTTGGCACTTGAAAGAATATGTATATACAGCTTTATAGACATTTTCCACTCTTAAAAAAGATGAATGTGTGTATAAAACAATCGAAAAACTTGATTATGTACATGAGAATTGCAGTAAAATAATAAAATGTTGAAGCTTACTTGATGGCAGATAATTGGGTGATAAAGTGTCGATTAAACGAATCTTTCTTGGTAGCAATCTATTTTTCAATAGCACAAGGCATGGTATAAATACCTGGAAGGTACAAGTAAATGAAAGTATAAAGATGAAGTTTGCTTTCTTGTCAGAAAAGTGAATTTGAATATGTAGATTTCTATGAATCTTTCTGATTGGTCACAATATTGCTGGTTGGAATGACTGTCTAATAACATTTATGAATGTATGCTGAGCAGGACACTATAGGGCACTACATGTCATTGGAGAATCAAATTTCACCAAGACTTTCTTGTCATTATCCTTGTTTCCATTTGTAACACCAAGCCTCTTTGAATAAAAAGGAGACATTTCATAAAGTTATTGGAATATGACCAATGAAGATCCAAAGAGAAACACATATTGGATATTTCTTTAATGCAACATTCTGCTGTACTTGAATATTCTCTTGATCGATTTCCAGGTGGTGTGAGATGGTTGGGATTTCCAGGCCTGATTTGGTTGGACTATGGCTTATTTCTACCACCAGATTCTATAAAGATGACATTGCTTTTATAGCAGGCTTTGCACAAAAAGAATATAAAAAGCCAAGCGGTATCTAAATGGCTTGGTTGACGTACTAGGCTTCAACTTGATTCTTGTGTCACTAACACTCAATATAGCCATCAAACTGTAAAGAGCAAGAGTAAGAGAAGGAGGAGGGGCGAAATGGGGGCAAGTAAGATTTGGGAGTGCGAGGGAGGGGGGCAAAGTAATGAGTTTTCCGTTTGTTGTTGTTGTTTTTTATATTGTCATTACTATAATTAATATTAATATTAATATTATTATTATTATTATTGCTATTATTATTATTATTATTATTATTATTATTATTATTATTATTACTATTACTATTACTATTACTATTACTATTACTATTACTATTACTATTACTATTACTATTACTATTACTATTGTTATTATTATTGCTAAGCTTTTCTCATTGTCTTGAAAATACATAAATGGCACTTCTTTAGGTCATCAAATACCTACACCCAACTTCAAACTAGGTAAAAAGAGAGAGAGAGAGAGGAAGAGAGAGAAAAAGACAATCCAACCAAAAAAGAAAAAAAAAAGGAAAAAAGAAAAAAGAAAAAAATTACAGACCTTACGATTAGTTCTCCCTTTTTTCTTCCTCTCTTTCTCTCTTTGTATTCCCCTTTAAAAAAAATCTTTGGAATCTATTTACTCAAACGTGTTTGCAATGGCAAGCCAACCAGAAAGGAAAACTATAAGATTTACTGTCATTTCAGCTGATGGTCTCCTCAAAAAAGATCTCTTCTCCAAACTGCCCGATCCTTTTGGTAAATAAGGATTCATTAGCTAAACTCAAAAGCTAACTCCATCAGAACAGCTGTCATCAAGGTCGACAGAGAGCAGACTCACACAACAACAGTGATGAGGAAGACCCTCAACCCACAGTGGGAAGAATTCTTTGACCTGTAAGCAGAAATAGTCTTGGCAGCCCCTCATCTCATCTTCTTTAGACGAGTGACAAACCAGAGTGTGATTGAAATCAAGGTGTTTGACCAAAAGAAATACAAAAAGAAAGACCAGGGCTTCCTAGGTGTTATTGCCATTCCAGTCGGTAGCTTGATTGATATAGATACAAGGGTGGATGGTGAGCCTTGGCTTGGATTAATCATCATATACAAAATGGCTGATTTCTGGCCTTATTACAATAGCACAGACATTTACCTTTGACCTCAAAAAGTCCCATCCTACTGACACTGTTCATGGCAAGATTTCTATTGGTATCTCCACAAATGCAAGCATACCCATCCCAAACAATGGGTCTGGTCAGTCGTCCACAACTGCCCAGCAACAAATTGCAGCCGAACAATCTACCTCTACAACCTCTGCAACCAATGCACCCTCAGCCAATGCAGCTGGCTCCTCCCAAGCAAACGACAACCAGAATCTTCCTACAGGGTCAGATCTAATCTCTATTGCCAGTATCTTGACTAACATATATAACCTTTAGATGGGAGCGTCGTCTGGACCAACTGGGAAGACACTATTATGTTGATCACAACACACGCACAACGACATGGAAACGGCCCTCGTGAGTTTTTCTTTTTTAATTTTTTAATTTTTTAATTTTTGTGTCACATCAGTTACCATGCCAGCTAAATTCTCCATGCTTTTTTTGATCTCTTTCTTAGTCATGGAAGCGCACAAGAGCAGCAGAATCTCACCGAGATGGAACGACGCGCTCACACTGCACGTGGGCTTCCTGAAGATCGTCCAACTTCTAGTACGCCCTCTGACCCTCCTCCTCCAGCAGCAGCACCAGCAGCAGCACCAGCACCAGCCCCACTAGCAGCTGCCACTGCAACTACAAACACACCAAATGGACCCGCACCTGGGGCCACTCAGTCAGGAGCAACGGCCGGGACTGGACCTCTTCCAGCAGGATGGGGTAGGCTAATTGGTTCATTTCTTTGGGTATTGACGTTTATTGTTTTTTGTTAGAAATGAGAACCACTCCAGAGGGAAGACCTTACTTTGTAGATCACAACACACGAACCACTACTTGGGTAGATCCAAGAAGACAGCAGTACATCAGCACAATCGGTCCAGGATCAAATCTCCAGGTCCAAGTCCAGCCAGTATCTCAGCTTGGACCGCTCCCATCTGGTTGGGAGATGCGGTTGACAAACACCGGCAGAGTCTATTTCGTTGACCATAACACCAAGACCACTACCTGGGATGGTAAGCCAACGTGCTTCAAGCCCAATTGATCTCATTTTCTTTTCATTCAATACAGATCCTCGTCTCCCAAGCAGCCTGGATCAGAACGTACCCCAATACAAGCGAGATTTCCGTCGCAAACTCATCTACTTCCGTTCCCAGCCTGCATTGCGTCCAGTACCTGGCCAATGTCACATCAAGGTCCGCCGTGAAAGCATATTTGAAGACGCCTATGCTGAGATTATGCGCCAGTCGCCCTCGGATCTAAAGAAACGATTGATGATCAAGTTTGACACCGAGGATGGTCTTGATTATGGAGGTCTTTCAAGGTAAGAAACTAAACGACAAGAACGGGCTTGACTGACCATAATTCCAACAGAGAGTTCTTTTTCCTACTGTCTCACGAAATGTTCAATCCATTTTACTGGTAAGCATGTTTGTTTTCTTTATTGTCGATCCTTATATTTCTGTCTAGCCTTTTCGAATACTCTGCCCATGACAACTATACCCTCCAAATCAACCCTCATTCGGGAATCAACCCTGAGCATCTCAATTACTTTAAATTCATCGGTCGTGTCGTCGGTCTCTCTATTTTCCACCGTCGTTTCCTTGACGCCTTTTTCATCATGTCATTCTACAAGATGATCCTCAACAAACGCGTCGCAGTAGCCGACATGGAGAGTGTGGATGCCGAATATCACCGTAGTTTAATGTGGATGCTGTAGGTAGTCAGCTTATCGATAATCAATTAGCTAATATTCTTGCAACAGAAATAACGACATCACAGACGTCCTTGACCTCACCTTTTCCACCGAAGATGATCGCTTTGGTGAGACAGTCACCGTAGACCTCAAGCCAGATGGTCAGAACATTGTTGTGACTGAAGATAACAAGAAGGAATATGTCAAGTAAGATCAGATTGCTGTCAGATCAACAAAAAGCTTATTTTTATATATCATCAATGTAGCTTGGTTACCGAGTGGAGGATTTCCAGACGTGTAGAAGAGCAATTCAAGGCCTTTAAGGAGGGATTCAACCAATTGATTCCCCAGGATCTTGTCAATGTATTTGACGAACGTGAACTGGAATTGCTGGTCGGTGGTATTTCCGAAATCGACATTGAAGATTGGAAGAAGCACACAGATTACCGAGGTTACACTGAACAAGACGATGTGATCCAATGGTTCTGGAAGGTTGGTCATGAAATGAATAGATCAATTGAGCAGCTACTGATCCTTGTTGGTCAATAGTGTATCAAGACATGGGACAGTGAAAAGAAATCCCGTCTGCTTCAGTTCACAACCGGTACATCTCGTATCCCTGTCAACGGTTTCAAAGATCTCCAAGGCAGCGATGGGCCAAGACGATTCACGATTGAAAAGTCTGGCGAAGTAACTCAACTGCCAAAAGCACATACATGGTAAGGATTCTCAACATAAATCAAACATGCTAATCTCAGGTTTAGCTTTAATCGTATCGATATGCCACCATACAAATCCTATGAAGCCTTGGTGGCCAAATTAACAATGGCTGTCGAAGAAACCGTTGGTTTTGGCCAAGAGTAGTCCCTTGATCTTTTTCTTTCATGCCTTGAAAGAATAGTATAAATGAATCACGTCTTCACTCCTCTTTACTTCTTTTGCGTATATTTTATGTGTGCTCGAGTTTATTCAGATGTCGTGTGTAGTGTGCTTTTTTATGTGCTCTACATCTATTTATCTCTTGCTCCGTCTCTTTTTCTATTCTTCTATTCTTCTATTCTTCTATTCTTCTCACTCTGTATAAATACCTCCCTTTCTTTTGTCGTTAAATTTCAAATGAACTTTATTGAATAGCTTTTTTTTGATAATCATAATGACAATTTTCCCAAAGTCTCATATACTTTATGTTTTTTTTTGCGCAAATACAGATTTTATGAATACAAATGGTCTGTACTCACATTACAAATGTCTCTAGATTGATTGTCATACACATATAGTATAGAGTATAGAGTATAGAGTATAGAGTATAGAGTATAGAGCATTATAAGCTTTTTTGGTTATGATTTTATTAAAAACAGATTTTCAAGGATGGTATGCAGAATTATGAATGAGAAAAAGGTATGGCCAAGGGCTCTAAAATGGACAGGGGAATGGTTTGTAAGCTTTTAAGCTCAAATATATACAGTTTTGTTTTGTTTGTTTGTTGTCTAGGCATGAACACCATAGTCCCAGATATGGACTTCTCCATCGTCTGAAGCACTGACCACCTTGGTATCACTTAAAGATACAGCCGTTACGGCAGCAGAGTGCTTGTGGACAGAGTGCATGGGAAAGCCACTCTCGATATCCCAAATCTTGAGGCCGCCATCTTGTGAACCAGAAACGAGATGGAGTTTGTCATAGTCTAGAGATGTGATGCCCTGGGAGTGACCAAACAGGGTGCGGACACAATCGCCTGTATCGAGAGACCAAACCTTGAGGGTATTGTCGAGAGATCCAGAAATGACAACCTGGGAACCAGACGCACTATCGCAGTCCGTGGGCTTCTCTTCTTCTTCGGACTTGACCTGGTCGAATCGGTGGACAAACCCGGGCATGCTGGGTATGGCAGTCTGAACAGATCCACGGTGACCTTGAAGAACACGGGTACATTGGCGTTTTACAAGATCCCAGATTCTGATGGTGCTGTCATCGCTTGAAGACACAAGTATGGTACTATTGTGCTGGATCTGGACATGGTTAACGCGCTGGGTGTGACCAGACAAGGTGTAACATTCACCGGTCTGAAAGTTCCAAATCTTAATGGTTGCATCGGCAGATCCACTGGCAAGAATGCGACAATCAAAGTTGATATGGACTACACCATCAGTATGGCCCTGGAGGGTGCGGATACATTGACCAGTTCGATAGTTCCAAACCCTGAGAGTATGGTCCATTGAGGCAGTAACAAGCTTTGTAGTGTCAAACTGAAGGCTGCTGACAGAGCGAGCATGTCCATTAAGAGTACGGAGCTTCTCTCCGGTCTCAAGGTCCCAAACGACGGCTGTCTTGTCGTGGGAGCCTGTCATGACCAAGTTGAGGGATTCGCAGAACTGTAGGCAAGTAATGCCCTTTGTGTGACCGCCCTTGAGAATCTTGTATGTCTTTTGGTTCTTGCGCCAATGTCTCTCGACAACCAGACGCTCGCTGTAGACTTCTTTCCATGCCTTGCGATCGACTCGTTTGGTGGACGGTTTTTGTTCTTCGTCTTCTTCTTCTTCTTCTTCTTTTTCGATTACTTCACGGGGACGCTTGTTTGCCGCACGGGCTTGTTTGCGCAGGAGAGGAAGGCCCCACCCACACTTTGTACACTTTCTATCAATGTGCTGAACACACATGCGATGCCACAGACTATCGTCGTTGGCAAGGATCTTCCAACCGTGGCTGACCTGGGCTGCATTACAAAGCGACTGGGCGTCAAGGTGTCTGAAGATCTGGAAGGTGAGTTCTGAGGGCAAAATAGTCGTAAAGTCAACCCGAAGAAGAGGCTGAATAGTGTTGGATAAAAAAGACAATTGAGAGGTACAACAGGTCGATAAGAGACCCTGAAGGATTAAGAGACGCTGAGTGGCTGATGCAGACTCAAACATGCTCCAAATTTGTTGAATAGGTGGACGATCGTTGGGAGGGACGGCAGTGAGAGCCTAAATTACAAGTGTTAACTTTATTCTGACAGCCTATAATTACTGGTACTTCTTTAGCCTACCTGCTCAAGTTCCTTGGACTCTTGATGGTCGTGTACGTCTGTAGGGCTACGGTGTCGGTTGCAAAAGGCACTCATGGTAAGAGTAGATATTATGAGAAAGATGTTGATTTGTGTGAGTGTGTGTGTTTTTTTAAGGTTGATAAATATTAATACAAATACTAATAAAATAAGCATTTATATATTTATATGTATTTATGTATTTATTGCAAAATCTGTATGGCGCAATCGCTATCAAGAATCCTTTAAGATACAGTTACAATGTAAACGGGTGATGATTGGTCAGTTTCGGAATATCGCATCATTTATATTGATTTGTATGGAAAGAGCGGGACTTGTGCACAGGTCGAGATGGCTTTCAAATGACCGCAAAGAACTTTTACGTTTTCCTGCTACAAAGACGTGATTAAGCTAAAGTATGAGCAACCAGACATCACAAACATTCTTCTTTTTTATCTCTCTTTACACAACACTCTTATCTGATAGGCGGTTGATAAAACACATGCTTGGTATCTAAGAAATTGTTTATCTCAAACCACTTCCTTTTTTGGAAATTCCTATCGAGAATTCCAAGACTTATAGTTCCAGTCAATTACAGCCAACTCACACTGAAATTACATAATTCCATTATTTTTTGAATTTCAAACATGGCAATGCTCCAAGCATTGACACAAACTCCCGCAACTCGCGAGATTCATACCCAATCCAGACTTATATTTTCTCCTCCAACCTCAATACTTTGTTCAACCCACGCTCTCCTTTCCTGCTTTATTGCTCCATACATCAACTTCTTTCTTATATAAATATAAAAGAATATAAATATATATATACATATATATACATATATACATATATACATATATATATACATGTGTGTGTGTATATATATTCATACTCATATTCATATTTTTATATACACCTTTCTCTCCTTTACTTTCACAACCCCCTACCTTTCCTTTCCTCTAGTCAAATGTCCTCATTAGGCCGTTCATCGACTGTACGTGAGCTGTGTAAACAAGACGGTCGTTCTCCTAAGCGTGGCCACAGTTTCCGTTATGCCCCTTCCCATTCAAAATCACACTCGATCATCCGCCGTCAAACCTCTGAACATTTTCCTAGCCAACTCACCTTAACACGAGATGATCACTCTAATCGGTCAGGCCTATTCTTGACAGTCGACGACGTTCAAAACGGAGCATCGTCAATCGATTCAGGATCCGAAGACGAAGACAGCGGCTTTATTGCCTCAACTAGCACATTTCATCCCCAACCATCATTATCCTCAAGAACATCAGTAAAAGAAGAAAGAGACTCCAGGTACTCCAACACCAATTATGAAGACGAAGAAGAAGAGGAAGAAGAAGAAGAAGAAGATCACCCACGCTCACTCGCCAGCACATTAAAGACAAAATTACATCTTTCTCGTAAATCGGCTCGGCCCGCCAATTCACGTCCTAAAAAGTCCACAAGCGCCTTTAGTCTGCGTGGTCATAAAAAGGACAAAAAAGAGCCAAAGTTATATGATGATGGTGTCAGCCCAATCTATCCACCACCTCCAAGAGAATCAGCCGAGAGGTTAGAGAAGATTGCTCGATACAAAAATCAAAATATTAAGAAAAATGTGTCGATTGGTGTTCTTTAGAGATCAATATGGGTTTATAAAGTGCACCCAGTGGCTGTCTCAGGAAGACTATGATGCCTTTGAGAAATCCTATAGACCTGTCATGGATCGTCGCCTTCAGAAATGGCGCCAGATGCTCTCGGATAATCATGGACAGTGGCCCCAAAAGAGTAGCAAATGTAAGATATGGCTAATGGCCATGTTTGTTTCTTATACGTTTTATAGTCAAGCGATATATTCGCAAAGGCATTCCACCCGAGCTGCGTGGTCAGGTAAAAAATGAACTGGTTTGGACGGTTGGTTGAGATGTGATATTCGACTAGGCATGGTTCCATTACAGTGGAGCAAAGGAAAAGATGGCTCAGAACCCTGGAGTGTATGCATCCCTTGTCGAGCAAGCAGAGGCAGCTGGGTCAGAGAATGAACATTTGGAGATTATCGAAAGAGGTTGGTTTGGCTTTGTCGATTAGACCTCATAAGTAACCCATTATACCAGACCTCCACCGAACCTTTCCAGACAATATCAAGTTTAAGGCGTCCAACTCTGCTGATCCTACGGATGTACCGATCATCCAGGCACTTCGTCGCCTCCTGTCTGGATTCTCGGTCTATTCGCCCTCGATTGGATACTGTCAGTCGCTCAACTACATTGCTGGCCTCCTGTTGCTGTTTATGCAGGAAGAAGAGGCATTCTGGACATTCGTTGCTGTTGTACAAGATATTCTTCCCCCTAATATCTACGATGTAACTATGGAAGGAGCCAACATTGACCAGACTGTGCTGATGATGCTCTTGTCCGAGCGTTGCCCACAGATCTGGCATAGGGTTGGGGATGGCAAGTCCTTTTGGGAGTGTGAAGAGGCAGAGGTTGGGATGCCCACCACCTCTCTGGTCACTAGCCATTGGTTCCTTACCATGTTTATCAATATTCTGCCAATAGAAGTGAGTTTGGTACTGGTAAATTGTTCGGAATGCTCATCTGTTGTACAGTCTGTGCTGCGAGTCTGGGACTGTTTTTTCTAGTAAGCCAGCCTGGTTGTCGTTAATGGATACTGATGTAGAATAGTGAGGGACAACGAGCTTTATTTAGGGTGGCTCTCGGGATATTCAAGGTGAATGAACAGGCAATTCTGAATGTGCACGATTCGCTCGAGGTCTTCCAGGTGGTCCAGGTAAGACAAGGAGCAAGGCAAAGGACGAGACTGACACGTGTGTAGAATATTCCCAAACGGATGGTGGATTGCCATAAGCTGATTGATGCAAGTCACCACACTTTATTGCCATAGCTGCCAATTAACAGCGATTGGTTTCTTACAGGAAACTTACCACAAATATGCCTCTACTACTCGCCTGACTGAACCTGATCTTGCACGACGACGGCAGCTTTTCAAGACTAGAAGAGAAGAGAGACGCAAAAATATACCTGTTGAAAGCAAATTGAAGCGCGGCAGGATCAGGGGCACCATCATACACAAGGGTCTTGGTCGCCGCCTAGTTGAACGGGCAAAGACGGTCAAGCTTTAGTGGAATAAAAATAAAGGTTCCCAAAAAATACCATAATTGATTTACAGCAATTGCCTCTCTCTTATATATATATATATTAATATATATACATATATGATATGTATGGAAACGACTAGCAATTGAAAATCCCGCCGTGACTGTGTGGCATTTTTGGTTTTTTTAGCAATTGCCTGCTGCGGGTTTTTCATCTTCGCGTTCTTTTATATTTATCTTAACAATTTTTAATAAAAGAAATTATGTCTGGTAAGAATACGTCCAAGAACCATTGGTCTCAAGGGCCTCTTGTCTGTCCATTGTACTCACCATACCTTAGACTGGGATTCTACCACCGTTATCCGCAAGCGTGCTGACAAGGTCAAGGTTGCTCGCACAGAGGCCGAGATCAACGCTGCACGAAGAGTAAGTACCCTTTTGTGAGCTGACATGGTATATTTTGGATTTACCAACGCCCCTTCTAGGTTGGTGCTGCTATCTCAACTGAGAAGAAGAGTAAGTATTTAGGAATATCACTGGTGTGATGGACAAGGAGAGGAGGTAATAGAGAGGTACTGATGGGCTGATCTTTGAAAAACAAAAAAAAAGGTTCTACAAACGCTGGCCACGCCAACACTGACCACCAGCGTATTGCCAAGCTTGACCGTGACAACGACGTCGCTCCTCCTCCCAAGGTCGATGTGTCTGTCGGCAAGGCTATCCAAAAGGGTCGTCAGGAGAAGAAGTTGACCCAAAAGGACTTGGCACAGCTTATTAACGAAAAGCCCCAGGTGGTAAGTAAAAGATAAAAGAAGAGGGGACAAGTGTTGATCATCCCATTATCTTTTCAGGTCAACGAATATGAGTCTGGCAAGGCTATTCCTAACCAGCAGGTTCTTGGCAAGATGGAGCGTGCTCTTGGTGTTAAGCTGAGAGGCAAGAACATCGGCGACCCTCTTACTTTTGGCAAGAAGTAAATTATAAATTAATAATAAATAATAATAATACATGTACAAACCAAACCCTCTTATTCAAACCATCTTTAATTAAGCTGAGCATGGGGCAATTGAGATTAAAAAAATGGAGTGATTTTCCGTCCCCTCTGCCTCTCTCCATCCCTAGCGCGTTATTTCTAGGTGGGGATTGCATTATTTAATCGCAGTCTCAATAATAGAGTACTGGCCAATAGAAATTGCGAATTGTATATTCCGAACATTGTATTGGTCATAATTGACCGCGGTCAATATAATGACGTATACTGTTAGTAGGCAAGAACAGGGCAAATGTGTGCATCTATTCTTATAAAACAGATGCCAATACAAGAAAATAAATGTGCTGTACAGAAAGGAGGTGGCTTACATGACAGGTACACTGGATTTTGGTGGATATATAGAGTGGCTTAGTTATATAACAAGCAATCAGATTACCTAATATGGAATTCAGCGTTTTTGTCCTCCTCGCTTCAAGCTCCCCTTGCATAGAGAGAAAGGAAACACAGGCGTCTTTTTGTGCTTTATAATACGGTTCAATAAAGAGTATACCAAAGTAGAAATGAGTTCAGATTGGTCGTCAATGCCGATGCGTTATGGTCTATTTACCCCACAATCTTCGCAGGAGATGCCGGAATCTACCGAGCATCCGAGAGATAATAATACTAAACCTTACGATGTAATGTGGCCAGACACAGATGAATCAGAGGATGAAGATTTCCTCCCCCAAAATCAGCACATCCGCCTTCCATCACCCACTCGTCCTTTTTGTGACACTGAGGACACAGTAGACAGGAAGAGGGGCCGCATGAACTCTGTCGGACTGGCTTATGATACCCGCGAACTGTTGCGGCGACGCATTGAACTAGATTGCTGTATCACCGAAACACCTAGTGAAAGAGCTCGTCGAGTGATTGACAAGGCTGTCGACAATGGGTGTGAGACAGCCGACTTTAGGTAGGAGCTTGGCTAGGATTGGATTAGAGTGTATGCTAATATTGACCTTTAGCCACCTCAATTTGACCGAAATTCCAGACGAGATTGCTGAACTGCGGTATATCACAGTGTTTCGTAAAGACACAATGGTCGTCAAACCAGCGTCACTTGAAGTCTTCCTGTACACCAACGCACTGACCTGTCTGAGTCCAAGTCTGTTCAAGCTCACCAATCTCACTGTCCTTAGTCTGCGTACGTGAAATCAAAAAAAAAGTGTCTTGTTGTGCACATCTCCCCAAAAGGGCTGTATATATTAACCTCTTTATAGGCAATAACCAGCTGGAGAGCATTCCTCCAGATATTGCTCTATTGGTCAATCTAGAAGAGCTCTCGATTGGAAACAATCATCTAGTAAGCACCATCAAGATCTATAGACCCTTACTGATTTTATCTAGCCATTCATTCCTGCAGAACTACTCACCATCCCTAAACTCACCAATCTCTCCCTGTGTCCCAACCCCTACTTGTCTCCAAAATCAGACGAACAACAAAGTCTTCGCCGTGTGGACATTAGAGTGCCTAGTCTGGTCGAAATCACCACTCGCCAGTGGCTAGCCAAGGACTCCCATGAATCTACACCATGGATCCCTTGTGCAATCGAATCTCGTTTATTATCCATATCTCCCACCAGCCACTGTAATATCTGCCACTCCGCCTTTAATATTCCTTCTATTGTCGACATATTCTGGTACACTGTATCTGGTGTTCGTATGATTCCAGTCCAACATCGCTTCTGCTCTCTTGAATGCAGCAAGGCCTTTAATTCCCCACAATAGCGGCAGCGATCTCTTGCTTCCCACCAATATGTATCTACTTTTTATTATTAAAAAACATTAACCAAGTTTGCAATAATCTGATGGTCCAATCAAATAGACGGATGGATGATTTGGATGCACCCCATCTCAGGTGGAAGCGAGTGGGGGTGTGATGACCTCTTTTAGCCAATCAGAGGCCCCAAATGGCGAATGACGCGCTTTTTTAAAACGTAATTTCCCCCTTCACCAGTCTGGTTCATTAAATCTTTCTCTCTTCCATATTCCTTAATTCCAATGTAAGTTTACTTGTTTTACCGGACTTGGTTCAAGAACCGCCCGGACTTCTTCTCTCAAACAAAAATCCTTTTACCCCATGGATAAAATAAAATCACAATATAAATTAAAATAAAAATGATAAAATGTTAACATGCTAAATTACAGGGCAAACCTGACTATCCAAAAGCGCCTGGCTTCTGCCGTCCTCAAGTGCGGTCAACGCAAGATCTGGCTTGACCCCAACGAAATCAATGAGATTTCCAACGCCAACTCTCGTAAGTCATAAAACATACCCCCCAAAAAAAACAAAAAACAAAAAACTAACACACCAATAGGTGCCAATGTTCGCAAGCTTGTCAAGGATGGTCTCATTATCCGCAAGCCCGAGGTTAGCCACTCTCGCTTCCGTGTCCGTGTCCATACCGCAGCCAAGCGTCTTGGTCGCCACATGGGCTACGGTAAGCGCAAGGGTACTGCGGATGCCCGTATGTCCACTCAGGTGATCTGGATGCGCCGTATGCGTGTCCTCCGTCGTTTGTTGGCCAAGTACCGTGAGGCTGGCAAGATTGATAAGCACCTCTACCATGCTCTTTACCTCAAGTCCAAGGGTAACGGCTTCAAGAACAAGCGTGTGTTGATGGAGTACATCCACAAGGCCAAGGCTGAGAAGCTCAGAGCCAAGACCCTCAACGAGCAGTCCGAGGCCCTCCGTGCCAAGAACAAGGCTCTTCGTGAGCGTCGTGCCCTCAAACTTGCTGAAAAGGTATGGTTTTATAACTCCTTTAACATTTGACTTATATTTTTCTTCTTCTTAATAGCGTGCTCTGCTCCAGCAAGAGTAAGAATCCTGTTTCAAAATAAAGAACAAAAATAACCTAAACCCTTGTGAATATCATATAAATATACATACACCAAACATATCTTGACAAAATAATAATAAGAATAATGTGATTTTTTTAAAAAAAATTGAAACAAATAATCATCTTTATTATTATTATTATTATTTGCAATCTGTTAATCTATCAATCAATTGACTTTTTACCTAATCCAATTTAATCCCCGATCTTTATGTGTGGAGAAACGATTCTTCCTAGATTTAAAGGTGACCGCATCTTTACTCTGGTTTGCAAGCCAAAAAGCTCTTAAATGGCCAGCGTTCTAGGCCCAAGAGATGGCAAGATAGCCACCCTACCATATTCCCCTTTATTACTCACAAGCACAATTAAACAAGTTCATTCTTGAAGAGATCTATCGATTGACCAATGATATCAGAATGGCCTATTCACAAATTTACACACGCATCAATATATACATATAAGAATCCCGCCTTGGATTTCCCGCTTCATCTCTCTTTCTTTCTTCCTTTCTTTTAAAAAAACAAAAAAAAACAATGCACACTATGTATACCCGACCACTATCGCTCATGAGCCCATTTAGGCAGGCCATCAGATACAAGATATATCGATGCTATTCTGCAGAGTGTCAGCCACATAGAGAACCCTTTCACAAGAGTCTAGACTTGATTGACTTCTTTGCCAAATCCAATGAAAAGTCCAAGCCTTCGTATGTGTTTGCTCACGGTGCAGCCGGGTTTGCAAAGAAGGGTCGACCCGTCCTTGAAGACCGGGGTGACTATCGGAGCGTACAAGTGGGTGAAGATGCATATTTTCAACGAGTGGACGGTTTGGGAGTTGCGGATGGGGTTGGGGGCTGGAGTGGGGCGAGAGGTAAATACATACTTGGGTTTACAATCACAATACACTGACAGTGCTCATTATAGCTGCAAATGTGGCCCTATGTTCTCGAAAACTGATGCATTATTGCTATCTTGAACTGGAAAGATTCGATAACATTGACGATCCTTGTTTCTATGAGTATGATAAGGCTGACCCGGTAAAGGTTCTTCAGGAGAGCTACAATGAAGCACTCCATGAAGAAGAAGCAGAAGTAAGAATTGGAAGAGAGGCAATCCGATAAGGAGTGGCTAATCATCCAACAAACAAACCAAAATAAGGGAATTGTTGGGTCAACTACTGCATGCATTGCTCTCTTGCGGCATGATGAACTGAGGATTGCAAATCTGGGTGATTGTGGGATCTCTGTGATCCGTAACAATAGCTACTTGTTTCGAAGCGAAGAACAGCAGCATTCATTCAATTTTCCTTATCAGCTTGGAACTGGCTCACCCGATAAACCCACGGATGCCCAGGTAGGGTATGGGCTATTTAATTACTTTTTGACTGATCCACAAATCAAGGCATTCAATGTAAAGATCGAGAGGGGTGATATCATAATCCTCGGCTCTGATGGGCTTTATGACAACCTATTTGATCGGGATATTCTATCTCTTGTACGGACACATATTGCGGCCTATATTATGCCTGGATCTATACATCGTCCACCAAGATTACTCAACTTTAATCCACAGCATCTGGCAAATGCCTTGGCAGATCGCGCAAAGTGTGTGAGTGAAGACCGGAGGAACGTTGACAGTCCATTTCAGACCCGAGCGATCCATGAAGGCTTCTATTACCAAGGCGGAAAGACAGATGATATTACGGTTCTCGTGGCCGTCGTTCGAGACAGTGAAGATTCACCTGACCGTAGACTCTAAAGATACCAGCCATGTCCTTTGGCTTTTTCATCGGTTTCACTTGGATCCATGTAATGTACATAGAATGAAATAATACAGAATAAGAGTCCTCGTTTACAAAGTATCTTTTGGCTAATGTGCCAGCTTAATATCCTAGATTAAACCATCATTAATAAATACAGCCTCTACCACTAGGCCCTTTTTTTAAATAATAATAATAATAATAATCCCCAACCAAGAAATAAGCTTTTGTTGTCATGACAATAGACTTTTTAAATATAACTCCCATTCCACAAATGAAGCAATTTTGATTTTTGATTATTTTTTTTGACTAGAATTTTTCCTTTTTTATAAAACAGTTTTGCAGACACATACACAGGTTATTTTTTTGTGACGTGTTTGGAACAAGGCAAGAGCAACAAAAAAAAACCAAAGAACAAACCAATATCATCCTTGGCTAAGAATAATGGCAGTCCAGACACCCACTACAGCCACAAAGCCAGTCAATGGCAAAGACGCACCTTCCAAGGGATCCCCTGACCCTGAGCGTGCCCCGGATGCAAAGGCCGACGATGACAATGAAGATGAGCCTGTTGAAAAGGGTGTCAAGGGAGAGGCCAGCAAGGACATGAAGAATGTGACTGGATATGTCAATGAGGAACTGGCCAGCAGACAGGTTGATTCCAGCAAGATTGCAAAGGTAATTTTGGTATCAAATCTTTGATGTACTAATCATTCTATAGACCCTCGCATTCATCCAAGAGGCAGCAAAGGCTCACAAGCAAAAGATCATGTAAGGATTCTAGATAAAACGATGATTTCTTATTCAAAGCGCTTTCTCTAGTGCCAAGCATGTTTCCACTCCTGTCAACAAGCAAGATGTGGATTTCTTGGTGAGTAAAACATTTTGGGTTGATGACCCGTTTATTGATTGATATTTTTTCAAGGTTGCTGAGATGCAGGTCAGCAGAGCAGAGGCCGAGAAGGCTCTTCGTGAAAAGGAAGGAGATGTTGTGGGTGCATTGAATGAATTGATCGAGAATTAATATAAAATATAAATATATAAAAATATGGGTGGCTCAAGTTGAAACAAGGACATGAACAATTCTACCCTAAACATCCATCCTAAATCCTTTGGACGCCGTTTCCTATCCATTCAGACAAATAGCTGTCACCGGTGGGCTCACTCACTGAAATACTACCATCTGCCAAATATTGCTTATTGTTAAACTCGACGTGCTCAGGCAGATAGTTGTAGTTGATCATTATCCCAAATGATTCGTCAATGCCCTTGTCTAGAGATAATCGAGTTAGTAATTGGTTGTTATTATTATTATTTTTAAAAACAACAACATGATACTTGCCAGAAGTATCTGCTTTCCAATGGAGTTGATGGGCACAGGCACCATTACGAAGGTGAAAGTTGGCTATGAAAAAAGTTACATGATCTGGTCTGAGAACAGTATACAAGAATACTTACCAACTGGATCTTGTGCCAATTCGCCGCGTTTCTCTACCAGCACATATCTTTATAAAAACCATTAATCCATGTTCAGATAGACGATATATGATGAACCTGCCTGGCACATAGTCGCATCAACACATCTTTTAAAGAGTCATCGTGTCTATTGAACTCTTCGAGTCGCTGCAGTATACAAAGTCAATAATAATCAATCATGGCTAACTGGTATAGTCTGACCTCCTTCCAATCAGGCCCAAGCTTGGTGCGCAATTGATATTCAATCTCTACATCCTGAATACCTTGATTCATAAGCCAGTGTCTAAAACGAGGCAAGGGACTAAGGGTGGCAAAGGTTTCAATCTGAGGATACTCAGCCTTGAGTTCTCTCACCACACGCTTAATCAAAAAGTTTCCTAAATCAACCCCACCCAAACCACGCTGAGTTGTGATGGAATAACATATGGCACATTTGAAATTGGTAGAATCGCAGACATCAGGGAGATCCTCTTGAAGAATTGCCTGTATTGAGCTGGCCATGGAAGGCACCAAAGCAACCTGGACAAACACCAAGGGCTCCATGGGTATATTTGAGTGAAAGAATGAATACAGACGGCGATCAGGTCCAAGGCGTCTGGATAAGATGGATGAGAAAAAGAGAAGAAGATGCTGCAAAACTTACCTCTTCATGTCATTAAGATCTGCTACTGCATGCACGGCTTCATACCGAGAAATCTATTTGGCCTTTTAGACACTTGGTTGGCTTGGGTTTCTTGATCTCTTTGAGAATTACCTTTTCTAATATTTCTGCCGAAGTTTGCCATGTAATACGCTCTAACTTTAGAAACCCAATCATTCCGTTTTTCAACTTTTGCTTTAGGCTGGTCTCGAGTTCTCCGAGTACTTGATGTGAATTGGTGTTCTTGTCTACCTGGCTCATCACACTCTGGAAACTTGCTTAGACCAAAGATTCAATGGACTGGTTAGCTTACATGCAAATCGGCTCTCATGTCTGTGAGAAACTTGAGGCCACCTGGTAAACGGCTGACTTGATCAAAGAACACATTATGAAGGGGTTCAAGTGTCCGACGAAGCACATTTTCTGCCTTGTAGGTCAATTTAAGAAAGCGAGAGATAGAGACAAGGGTTGGTAAAGAAGAGGTTGGCTTACTGAGGCAATCATGGATCCTTTCTGACAGGCAGCAATGTACGCTTCAGCCGCAATGGTCGCGCTTTCTCGATCTACACCTAATACGCCATTATATTTAACCACACCCACCCATCTTTTTTTTTCGGGACCCTTGTGCACTTGCCTAGTTCTTCAGCCAGGATGTGGAAAAAGTCTGATTTCCCGTTCTATGTTTTGGATGGTTTAGTTTGATCAATATTGAATAATATTTGACTTACTTGGTCTAATCTTTGGTAGGCCTCGCAACATTTGGCCGTTACTACACTGGGCAATAGATCGCCTGTGCCGCGTTGGGTGTCTTGGCCGCGGCTAGTGGCTTTATGCAACAGTGTGCGCATAAGGGTTGTGTCTGGAACTGTGTGCTTTGAGCCATTGACGCTAAATGAAAAGAAACCTAAATAATTGATTAAAACACTATTATTCTGTGTAGTATTGTCTATTTTCTATAGTTCTTTTTGCCTGCTTGCTTGTTTGTATGTGTATTCAAGTTTACCCGGCTCTTTCACATACGTCCTAATGACAGACCAGTAATCCAGTACAGCCGAAGGTGTAACTTGTTCATTAGTTCCATGAGCTGATTTAGCAAAAGTGTCTCGGTGGGCATATCTGTAGACAGACAGGAGCCCAGTGTTTCGATAGGAGAGCACCGGTGGACGAGATATCGAGAATAGGCGTTGCATAAGTAAACACTACAGAATAATAGAAATTTCAAAAATAAAAATATATAAAAATATGAAAATATGAAAATAGGCTTGAAACTTCAACCGTGGGATTAACTCTCACGTGAAATATAGCAGGTAAAGCTCCACATATTTATATGCCTCTGTACAACAGTGATACAAGAGGGCAATATTGACCTTTTTCTTACACACTTTGCCAGGTGTATATATTTTGTCAGTGGAAATAATTGGCAAAGGCTAGTAAAAGACGCCTAGTGGTTAGAAACAATACTTCATGCTAGCTAGAGTGTAGCTTGGAATATTATTGATTAAAACAATTAATAGCCTGACGCTTTGGGTGCTCAACAAATGCACAGAGTTTTTGCAAACAAAAGGTGCTCTTCGTTTTGGCTTCAACTATCTACTAAAATTCTCAATGGGGGGTTGAGCTCTGGGCTGTATGGTGAAATATACATGTATTTGTAACCCCTTTGTTAGATTCTTCATTGTACCCACTTATTTTTATGGATATTACAATTATCTATTACGAAATATAATCCATTTATATTTTATTTTTATTTTTCAGGCTCGGACTGAGGAACACTGACTGAAGGATTACAAGGTGTCTTCATGTGGCGATTAACCTGGGTCTTTGACAGGAAAAAGTCCTCGAATTTTGTTATTAAAGCATCCACCACTTTGGTTACTGTAACTTGAGGTTCTTCGTCAATCAGCTTCTGAATATTATTTGATTTTTTTTGTAAAAGACAGTTTGTTATCTTTACACAGTCACGCTTCTTCGATTGGCAGTGCTGGAGATGTCTTATGAGATGTTTGATTTTTATGTTCATTGGCGAACACGCAGGGACGTCTTTTATTCCAAATTCTATAACGAAACCCTCTCTTAAAATCAAACAGTTTTATAAGTCACATGACTTACTATCGGAGTCCTATTTTTTGGGGTAGTTCTTTTAAAAATAGGAACGGTTGTTAGTAAAGTCTACACCTGAACCAAACCAGTTAATTAGTAATGAGTGTAGTCAATGACTAAACCAAACCGGTAAACCTATATATTTCAAAGTAAACAACTGAGGCAAACCATTAAATCACTGATATAGGATCATATACCCAAGAATTCATATAATCATATAATTAAGCCTTTGCAGTAGAGCCAGATATAGCTTATTGCCTGTAGTGAAAATTAGTAGAGGAGCCCTCAAAGAGCAGGTGTAGCTCTTGGCGGTTTAAATGGGCTTATCGCTACCATGATCAATGCACAACTATTAATGGAAATACGCTAGAGCAACTTTTCTAGAGAGAGAGATTAATGTATATTATACTAACAAGATCAAAGATAAAGAGAAAGCTAGTGAAAGCTGTTTCATTTTGTAAACTGTTTCTGAGAAAGAGCTTGCTGGACAATAAAAATAAAATATTATTCAGTATTTCACTACCACACTACAACTGGCGTAGACTTTATAATAGGAAAATTTGAGAGGTATTGGAGTTTGGATACATGAAAAAGCAAACCATATTGGAGGAATAGTTATCAACACAAAACATGTCGAAATACCTCTGAACGCTCACCTGCAATCACATACGCTATTACACTACCCCATTTGGCATGTGTGACTGTTTATTATTATTAAATAAAAAACCCAAAATCCTGCAAATGAATGGTCCTTCCTCTTTACTGGTTTTTTTTCGTATTAATTCACTCATTAAGAATGATTTTATCATTCAGGTGAAACAATTTTAACAACATGGGTGAACTGATTGTGGAAATCTAAGCGAAAATATATTTTTAATGAGTGAATTAATACGAAAAACCAGTATCAGGATTGGGCAATTATTACAAAAAGAACAGCAGCTGGATTACAGAAAAAGGACATGACAGAACTAAATGTCGCGTTTATATCAAGCAAAGGTGTAAATAATATAATCAAGACAGTGTCCTTGGAATCAAGGAAATCAGCAGACATCATGACAGAGCTCTGGAGGAAACACAGTGATGCGTTAAAGAGGTTAGCTCTACAAAATTCATTAGACGAAAATGTTGCCGAACGCGAGTTAAACAGAAAGGCGATTAATAAAATTGTTGAATCATCTTCATCAACAGCAACAACACCTCCAGAGCCTACACTTAAAAAGTGTTCAAGAGACAGAAACCTCAAGCAAAAAGTAAACGAAACGACAGCGGCTCACGATATGGTCCCCCTCCCCCCTCTATCTTGAACAAGCTACAATATTTATCTGGAAAGGATTATGTAACTCACTCCACTGGAGATTATAACCAATCATATGATATATATGGTTACAGACTTGTTGGAGATGGTACATACTATAACAAGCATACAAAGAGAATTACAGACGCGCATCCGATGTTATAAGCTTTAATCTATTTATTTACTTATTTATATAAATATCGATATCATAACCAAATACATTTTACGATTGACACATCTCTCCCTCTCTCTTCTTCTTTTTTTTAAAAAAAATAGCTTGATTCTTCTACAAATCCTGAAACTTATTCACTAAAAACTAGTGGATATTATGATAAAACACCATGTACATTATAGTTAATCAATAATGTGCTATTGGGCAGTGAGATGGGACATATTTATCGAACATTGAAGCTATAAAGTATGGCATGGGTCCATCGGTCATAATTAATAAATTTGAAAAGTTTGTCTCTGTTAAACATGGAAACTTTGTTAACAGGACATGATCTGGCGAGCATGTTTTTACGTGTCTTATGCCCAAGGTAATTTCTATGATAATTGAGAAGCTATCAAATAAGTTTAAATGTAATATAGTAAAGCACGAATAATAGTTATGAAATGAAAGGGCAGAGATAATATCATAATTCGCAAAATGGTTTTGTAAAAGAAAATAGGAAAAATGTATTGCTAGCTTTCTGTCAATGAATCCATTTTTTTTTTACAAGAAGCTAGCAAGTTTTTGTCAAATGAACGCCAAAAAGTTGCATTAACTAAGATTTAAACTTTTTTTTCTTGTCGAACGACATTTTAATCCTGGGTACGACCGTACATCAACCAACCTAGATAATGTTGCCATTGAAGATATCGAAATCCCTTTACGATTTCTCCATGGAAATGGAGTCTGACACCGACATGACCCAGGCTAACACTCTAGACAATGGTAGGAAACGAGCACCCCCTACTACTTCAAGATGGATAAAAGTTCAGAAACAGGGAAAACACATGCCCGAGAATACAACCCTGGTTGCGGCCACTATAAAAATGTTTGCCAAAGACCGTAGGTCTCTTAGTACCCACTTCCCCTCCACTCAACGCACACACCGCTTATGTTCCCTCTCTCCTGGGAATACCACCCATACAACCCTCCTTGATCTCAAACAAGCCCTTATCACAGAGGCCAACTCTACCCAATGATAAAAATTGGGGCTATGAATTGTAAGGGTTCCCAAAAGTTGGACAACCCCAATCCTATTTTTTTATACGCCATTTACACTCTCAGGGAATTTATATATTAGCCTTGCAAGAAACCCATGTCTCTTAAACAATCTTCAAGAAACCTTTGACTAACAGTTCCAAACATCCTACTCCTTATGGTCCTCACACTGTGGTGTCATATGCCTCTCTCGTCATATTAATCTAGCCAACCCTTTATTTAGTCCTTGCGGCAGATGTATCACCACCACTGTCACTAATGTCGACAATAAATTCTCTCCCTTTATGATATGCGTCATATATGCTCCCGCTTCTCGCTCTTCGCGTTATGATTTCCTTACCTCTCTACTTTCCTCATCTGAACTCCTCCCTGTCAATCCCTCTAACTTTATCCTGATGGGCAATTTCAATCATGCTATGATCTTGGTCGGCATGGTCCAATTGAGTGGCTTAACTTCCTGGATAACCATTTTATTGACTGTGTTATTCCGTCTGAATAGTACCCACAGCCAACTTTCCATCAAGCCCTGTCGTCTACTACAATTGGCTACACTCTTGCTTCTCCTGACCTTTATCCTCGCACGACCACCCCTCAAGTTAGTTATATCCACCAGAGATGGTGAGATCACTGCCTAGTCACTGTTTGTTTGGCTTTCCCCTCCATTAAAACTTCGGGAAAGGGTCTATGACGTGTTAATACTCGACTTGCATGTTTGCCCTCGTTTTGCACCGATCTCAGTACTCTCCTGTCCACTCTCATTCTTGTACTTTAACCTGACCTCTCGATTTATCCAATGCTTCTCAAGCTGCATCCCTCCCTCCATAAATGACCTGGAAGCACGATTGTAACAACGGCGGGACCGACTCATACACTGTTATCGACGACAGTCCGCCCAGAATTTCCAGTTGCCTATTGTGGAACACCTGCTGCAACAAGTCTAACTTGAACGTTTGGATGATACGGCCCTTGGGGATGGAAAATATTGGCGGGAATAAGGTGAGACCTCGGCTGGCTACTTTAAACGCACCATTGCAATTCGACAATCCTGCAAGGCTATTACCAGCATTTGTCACCCTGTCACCGATGATATATGCACCACTTCGTACACCACTACTGAGGCAGAAACCGCCTTTTATGAAGGCCTATATCACCCAAACCCAATTGACCAATCTACTCTGAATGACCTGTTATTTCCTCTACCTCCAGACCTTTGTCTATCCGAACATATACAGACCTCCCTCACTTGCCTCTTCTCTCTTACTACCATTCACTCTGGCGTATCGCGCGCACCAACTTCCAGCAGCCCTGGTCCCAATAGTTTACCGTAAAAGATCCTCCGTTTAATTCTGGATAACCCTGTTTGTGGTGATCTTACCTCTCTCAAAAACTGGAGACCCATCGCTTTAATCAACACCGATGCTAAGTTTTTCACTCGTTTGTTGAATGCCCATATGATTCCCACTGTCGCATCTCTTGTCTTCCTTAACCAGACAGGGTTTGTTCAGGATCGTTTTATCGCCGATAACAGCATGCTTACCAGAATGGTCATGGCACAAGTGGCAAACGAAGGCTTCACTGGTATTGGTCTTATATTAGACCAGGAGAAGGCATACGATAGAGTTAATGCCGAATATCTGCGCCGAGTATTAACTCATTGTTGTTTTACCTCCTCTCTTGGCACCTCCATATCTAACCTGTTCTTCTCTACAAAGCTACATATCAATGTGAATGGTTTCCTCTCGCGGCCTCTACCCAAACTCGTAGACTGCGACAAGGCGACCACTCATTCCCCATCCTGTTCAATTTGGTATTCGTACAATTGCTACGACGAGTGAGTCACAACCATTTCTTCATTGGTTTCTGTCCTTCTGTACCTGTAGGTCTTACCCTATTAACACCCATCAAACTCCTTGCGTATCCCAATGGTTTACTTGTTTTTCTTCCCGATCCTGGTCAGCTATCTCTCCTTCACACTCAACTCAACACCTATTCTGCCACCTTCAATGCCTGCATCAATCTACACTAGACGCAGACCTTTTCTCTTTCAGGTTTACCTTTGTCAGGGTGGTCTTCCCACCTACAGGCACACAGTATCGCTGACTGGCCCAACCGAGCCTCCCCATCTTCTCTCCATTATCTTGGCTTTCCCATCACTTCGTCGATTGCTCGACAAGATGCATTTGGACAGTCTCTCCTTTCCAAGATCGAAAACAGCTGTACCCTTCATGGATCGAGATACCTTTCAACCCGTGGCCGTGCCACAGTCATGAACTCCCTCATCCTCACCCAACTTTGGGATGTACTTCGAGTTGTCTCTTTTCCCTCCGCTTTCCTCGAGAAATACGTACCCTTATGCGGGGTTTCTTCCGTTTTCGCTCGTTCCCTCTCGTCGCTTTTGACACTCTCTGTCTTCCCCTTCTCCAAGGTAGCCTGAGTTTCTCAACCCGGTTACACGGAAATGTGCTCTCCAACTTTGGTGACTCCAACATCTCCTTCACAGCCTATTCAACCTTCGTGGTTTGGTCCCTCCATGGATGTCGCCCCTTCTCAGATCCGCAGATACCACCTGAAATCCCTTCCTTCGTTGGACCTTCCCCGACTTCCACCCTAGTGCTCACCGCACATTTGGGCCATCTATCCATTTATTCCTGAAGGCCATGGATCATCTCCCACACGATTTCGAGAACATCTTTACCAACTTATCTACATGCTTTGAACTACCATTGTCTTCCATTGTTACTAATCCTCACCCTCATCTACCTTACCGTGCATCTTGGTGTGATCTGAAAGTCCATCACCTCTACAAGATAGACAGTAACATGGACATTCTTGTCTCCGTAGTTCCCTCGCGTCATTTTCCTCGCTCCATAACTCTCAACCGTATCCTACAACGCATCTCCGCAAAAACGCTGATCGTTCACCCTGTCCTTTTCCGCGCTTGTCTTCCTACCTTTATCCTCAAATCACGCTATTTGGATATGCCTCTTTGAGAGAACTCCCCCCTTGACTTGACTCCATTTATTTCCGCTTACTCACTGATCAACCATGACCACGTCTCTCCACGCGATCTTATCGACTAACCTGTTTTCATCATTACACTCAAGCTCGATCTATCCACCCTCCCCTCCGTCTACGACAACTCTAATCCTTCTGGTCTTTCGCACTTCCTCCCTGTGTCTGTAACGTTTATTTTTGTCGCCGGCACTATAAGCTCTCCTGCCGCATTCTTATCCACCACATAATGTTCTTCACAGTGTCCTCTTCCCTCTGCACTATTGTCCAACAATCAGCTGAGACACAAACAAACTTCCTCTTTGACTGTCCTCTGAAATTGGCTGTATGGATCGGCATTTGGCTAGAGTTCTTTGGCGATATTCCTTTGCCTGGTGCCCTTTCCGCCGCTTTCCAGTCCTTTGTTTCCCCCTCAACACTAGACTCCATTATTTCTGCTGCCTCGGTCTTTGGCCTGGCCATTCTTGCCATTTGGGACCAGCACTGGGCCTTCCACTTCCACTCTGTTCCTTTCCAGCCATCTTCTGTCCTCATCACAGCCCGCAAATCCAAATCTTGTATCTGCTCTGAGCTTTCCTTAGATCTCACAGACCCGTCTTCATAATAGCGACTCCATCTATACCTACAAAAACTAATCACAAAAACACCATATAATTTATATAACCCACAAACAAATAGTAACTTTCTCTCTCTCTATCTCTCTCCCATCCTACAGAATTTTACAAATAAATTTGAGCCTATAAAAAGCTCCGCACAAACAAAAAATATAAATTGCTTTGAAAGGCATATTTGAGATGGTCCTGGGCTTTGTTTATTGAATTGGATAAAATCAGCAGCTTACAAGTATTTGTGTATACTGAAATGTCATTGTAATTGGTCTGCCTTGGGCTCTCGCTTTATCACAAATATACATGTACATATGTATTCATGACTATATCCAAGAAATACTCTTATCCATGACTAGGGGGACTCCTCATGTAGGGATAATTCTATAAGTATATAAATAACTAGTTTATCCGCTTCTGTCTGGTTAGATCAAAGAAACTCTCTTGAATATTGCATTTAATAAGAACAGCTCTTATATAAGTATCTGGTGCTTATTTTGATATATTCCTACTCTTGACAATTCGGATTCTTGTACCAAAATTACAATTATATTTGAAATCTACAAGTAAAAATAAATATTGCCTTGTGCCTGTTGCGGTGTTTGTTTTTCTCGGTTGTCATGGCAATCATCCAAAAATAATAATAAAAAGAATATATTTGTTGCCAAGCAACCATTGAAATTTGGCTCTAGTCAGACGCGTATGAGCAATCCGGATCTATTGTTTGATAAAGTGAGCCAAGTGATATTTCACGCGTGATAATTATGCATTAGGATCCTGAGCTCTTTATTTTCTATTTATTTTCTCAACTCATCCAAAGTGCTTCCCCTTCTCTTTTTCTCTTTTTCTTTTTAAGCAAAAGTAAACTCAGCGTTATCTTATTGGATAGATATCATCTGACATTTTGGTTACCCCGTATTTGGCAACCGTCTTCCCTTGTTCCATTCCTCTCCAACACTCTTTCTCCATTGACCGTCTTCAAGTAAGTCCTACTAATCACCCCACGATCCCTTTTTCTTATCTAACCAGCCACCCTTCTCTAGTCTAGACTTCATCTTTTTCCTTTTACCCTCTTCCTTAAACATCACCTCATTCCCTCAACATGCATGGTCCCATGAGCGGCCGTAAAATACCAGGTGAGGAACTTTGAGGTTGATTTATATTCTGTACAGAACCCACCAGCCAAAAAGCCAAATAAAAGCAGTCTTTATGCTTATTATTGTATTCTTTTCTCTTTATCACATTTGACTCTTGTTGGTTCTAAACAGGAGAAACAGATCCACTCAGAGTAAATAAGGTTGCCGCCAAGGATGGCAAGACCGGTCAGGATTTGCAGTTACATTATTCCAACTGTAAGGTGGCTGGTAATGGCTCATTTGGCGTCGTCTATCAAGCAAAACTTCTGCAAACAGGAGAAGAAGTGGCAATAAAAAAAGTATTGCAGGACAAGCGATTCAAGGCATGTTGGCTCTCAATCAAAAGATCAACATTTAATTTTGCTTGTTTATAGAATCGAGAGCTACAGCTTATGCGAGGCCTCAGCCATCCAAATGTAGTCGAGCTCAAAGCGTTCTTTTATGCACAAATTGAAAAGGTAAAAATCCAAAAGTAAATAAAGCGATTAGTATTCTTGTGTAATGGCTACTTAGTATTCTGTTTTGTATATTTTAGAAAGATGATATATATCTTAATCTGGTGCTCGAGTATGTACCAGAAACTGTTTATCGTGCAATCAGACACTACGCCAAAACAAAGCAAACAATGCCAATGTTATATGTCAAAGTATACACTTACCAGCTATTGAGATCCTTGGCGTATATACATTCGCTTGGTATCTGTCATCGTGACATCAAGCCACAGAACCTACTTCTTGATCCCTCGACAGGGGTACTCAAGCTGTGTGATTTTGGAAGGTGGGTCTTGGGCACATCAATTTGGCGCCATTTATAATACAATGGCACTGGACTAGGGTAGGGTGCTTATTCTGTTTGTTTAATATTATCGTTTTAGCGCCAAGATACTTGTGGAAAAAGAACCTAATGTGGCCTACATTTGCTCACGCTATTACCGGGCCCCAGAGCTTATCTTTGGCGCCGTGAATTATACTGTCAGCCTCGACATCTGGTCAGCAGGATGCGTTATGGCTGAATTGATCTTGAGCCACCCGCTGTTCCCTGGTGAGAGTGGAATTGATCAATTGGTCGAGATTATCAAGATTCTTGGGACGCCCAACAAGGAGCAACTGCTTGCCATGAACCCAAATTACACTGAACATCGTTTCCCTCAAATAAAGCCTCATTCTTTATCAAAGGTAACTATAAAAAAATCAAGGTTTTCTTAATCATACGATAAGCTCTGCAATTCTTTATATTCTTATTTTAAACTACAAAAACCCACCAGGTCTTTAAGCCACGGACATCTCCAGATGCCATTGAGTTCCTGAGTGAACTAGTACAATACGAACCCAATAAGCGGTTGGGAGCCATTGACGCACTCGCACATCCCTTTTTCGATGAACTACGGGACCCAAATACGCGATTGGCCCAAGGAATGGCATTGCCACCACTATTCAATTTCACATACTATGGTAAGCACCTCTATCTATCTCTGCCAAAACATTTGCTTACTGGCTCTTTAGAGCTTTCAATAAAACCAGAGCTACTCTACAAGCTAGTACCCCGTCATTGTGAGGATGAGCTGCTATCTAGAGGCATTGACATTCATAATTTTGAACCTTTATCCGAGGAAGAAATGAAGAACAGTGGACCTAAGCATTAGGTCAAATAGCACATATTGTTCCCCTCACTCACTCTCACATTCACTCTCACTCATTTCACAAGACCCTTCTCTTTCTCTTATTATTGTTATTATTATCATTAGTAGTAGCATTATCTTACAAACCCAAACAGACTCTGACATATTCCCAAAACCATATCTCACCTGGCGTTCAGCCTTAAGATCATCTTTCCAGGGTTTAAGTTTGTAAAATAGTCTTTATCAAGCCATCAAATCAATAAAAGAGATAGAGTTTAAATATATTTGTTGTACACAATTCAGTTACATGCGCTTCTTTTCCTTCTTCACAGTCTTCTTCTTGTCCTTGTCCTTGTCCTTGTCCTGCTTCTGCTTCTTTTGGAGCATCTTGTTACGTTCCTTTTCAACCTCACTCTCCTGCTTCATTTGTTTTCTTCGAAGAGCCTCTTTCTCTTTTATTATTTCTGCATTGCGGTTGGCAACCATAACTTCGTCTATGCAAACATTTATTAATTTCATGTTGGATCCACTTCATCATTACCTTGGGTTCCAACTGTTCGTTTATCCTTGGAGCTCTTTTCACCCGTATTCTGCTCGTCATCTGAATCTTCAGTTCCACCATAACTATATTGTTGGAGCAGGCGCTCGCGCTTTTCACGCTCTTCTTTGGAGAGTTCTTTTCGGCCCAAGGCTGCCATTCTCTTTTCTTCTTCTCTCTGTTTTTCCTCCTCAATGCGTCGTGCTGCTTCCTGATCTTTAATTGATATGAGCAAGATGATTTTTGTATATCAAAAGAAATTGCATACCTTTAATCAGCTTGATTTCTTCCATTCTCTTGATCGAGTCTTCTTGGTCCTCCTTTTCCCTTGCAAGAGAGACCATTTTTGGTGCATTCATGATACCATCCATAACATCTTCCAGTGGTTTGTTCTGTATAAATTCTTGAGTAACTGATATCACGGCCCTTAATAATTGTGCATAAACAAGGTGGCTTTGATTGTATGTTGGTCCAATTTACAACAGAAAAAAAACACGCACACACACACCTCTATTTCTGGAATAAATTCTGTGATTGCTTCACGCTTTTCTTCTTCGTTCAAGGATTCTTCTTTTAGAATAGACGCAATGTAGGCTGAAATGTCCGGGTCTACAATTTTCTTAGTAAAAGGATTCTCGAGGACATTTATAAAATATATTAACCTTCAAAGTCAAGTTTCGCTAATTCAATTGTAACTTGATCAGTAATGTCCGTCAATGAATCTCTTTTTGATCTGCCCATCGTCATGATTAAGTCTTCAAAAAAAAAAAAAAAAAAAAAAAAAAGGTCTTTATAAAAGTGACGATCTCTTTGGATTTTGGCCTTTTACAATATCATGTGATTCAACCTCTATACGGAATTACAAATTGTACGTCTTTTTAAATTTCCGAATATTTTTATATTGTTCGTTTATTTTAAAAAAACAACTTCCGCATAATCGTAGCTTATATAAAAACTCAATTCATATTCAGATTTATAAAAATTAAATCTTCATTCACAATTAATGATGTCTAAATGGATCCAGTAATCGAAATGTCAAAGGGCTATAAATTGTTCATGTTAGCAAGTACTTGCAATTACTAATGGTACATGAGCTATTTTTTACATTAAGCAAAGACCCTCAAAATAATGACTATAATAAACACACACACACACATATATATATATATATGGGTTTATTTCATTTTGCATCTTGACTGTGACTTTCCTACTTTGGTTTCAATCGACAATGGGCCAGGACAACGATGATGACTTGAGAGACCGCATTGCAAACCTCATTGGAGCAAATGAAACAAAACCACTGACATCGTACGTTTCTATCAAGGACTATAAAAGGATAACAAATATTGTTGGATTATAGCGATGACGAACTCGCCAGCAGATTCTCCAATGTCTTTTCCTCTCAACCTGTAGCAAAGCAACAAAAATTTGATTATCACATACCTGATGATCTAGTCAATGAGGATGAGGATGTAAGATTCTAATGCTGTTCACAAACCAGGGTCTTATAACTTGTCCATCAGGTAGAGAAACTGTTGGCTGAACTTGATCTTTTGAATGACAGCGACAGTGAAGGTCTTTTGGACAGTGATTTACTGGGATCTTTGACATCAAAAGACCAAAAGGCTCAAAAGGATAAACTAGATAGCCTTGAAGCAGCATTTTTGGGAACACAGGCAGCCAGTGGTAGTTTGGATGACGAGAGTCATGCATTGATTAGACGCATACAAGAAGAATCTGCTTTGGATGAAAAGTACGCTGTATTCTCAAAGAAGCGCGATGAGGATCTGGAGGAGCGGTACAAGGCACTTCAGAAAGACTGTAACTTTTCGTCTCATGATAATGATGATACCTTGTTACCGACAAACCCCAAGACACAAGTAAATAGTGGTAAGCCACGAGGCTCTGTTCCATCTGCTTTCACAATGGATGAGATATACAGTGAAACAGACGATTGGTGCTGTAAGTGCTGACAAAGATAAGCATTTGTGTTATATGTATTAATGTTTGATGCTTAGGTATGTGCAACGATGACGCGAGTATTATCTGCAGAGGTTGCGATGATGACAAATACTGCAAAAAATGCTTTTATGAAGGTCACCGTGGAGAAATGGCAGATTATGAGGCCACCCTACACGTTTCAGAAAAATGGAGCAAGTCAAAATAAAGTACATGCTTGTGCTTATAGATAAAGGACCAGGCGAATTGAGCATTCTTTATAACCAATCATTTACCAGTGGTTCAGTAGCTAGATAGCTGATGTTTAAGAGAGACACCTTCAAAGACATTATTATTATTATTATTATTATTATTATGTTTCCTCGGTAGATTATATTAAAATGATCCTACTCTTTTTAAACAAGGTGTCATATTTAACCAATTGTCAACATTGGATCTCTAGAGACATTTTAGACTTGAAGAACAGTAATAGTGTCATCTCTGCTAAATATTTATCATTCTGCTCTGCCACTCGCAATCGCTGGTCTGTGTTACATTAAAAATTCGTATTTAAAAGACAGGATATCTATATTACAAATGACTCTCTTTAACTCCAATGATATCACAGCGTGCTCTCCAGAGTCTAGCACTTGAGTCCCCTTTGCGACGATGCATATCACTTACAAAATTGAACTTTTACGATGCCTCTGAGAACCCTAGTGCACCGATTAATCTCGGTGTGGCCCATAATGGCCTTATGCAAGGCGAGGTGCTTGAGAAAGTAGGTCCTTACTATTGCAAAACACAATGCCATTCTCCAGAGTACATAACATTTCTTGAAAGCTATCCTCTTCATTAGCCATCACACACAAGGTAAGTGATAAATTATTTATAGAATGGCTACTTTTGATAAGACTCACGGTTTTTATTAGGATCTTAATTACAATTGCGCATATGGCTCAATGGTTTTGAGGGACCGAGTCGCGTCTCTGGTCACTCGCAACTTCAAGACCATAAACCCTGTGTATGCTGATAATATCGTAGCATTCACCGGGGCTGGTGCAGCAGCGTATTATTTGAGTATAGCCTTGGCAGACCCTGGAGAGAGTATTATGATTATCGCCCCCTATTATGGCATGTTTGATGGCGATGTTTGTGGTGGAACAGGAATCAGTCTCTTCCCAGTCTACCTATCTAGTCTTGAGGATAACATTGTCCATGCAAGTATTTTGGAAGAAGCATTTGAAAGAGCAAAAAAGGAGAATGTAAAAATCAAGGCATTACTGGTCACAAATCCAGACAATCCAATCGGAAGGTAACATTTAAAAATTGTACTTGTACCAAGCCAAGCCAAGGAAATTATAACTTAATGTACAACCTAGATGTTATTCTCGTGAAGGGTTGGAGACATTTGCCCGGTTTGCTTCAAAGCACTCTATACATCTTATACTTGATGAAGTATATGCTCTGTCAACATTCAGTCACTTGGATCTATCTCTTGCCTCACAAAACACTATTTCAGCAAAGGAAGCCAAAGACGACCCTTTCACCTCTATTCTCAGTCTTGAAAATCTACCTGACCTCATTGACTCAGCTCTGGTTCATGTAATTTATGGAATGTCCAAGGATTTTGGATTAAATGGCTTGCGAATTGGTTTTATCATTGATCAATGCAACGAAGCACTTCGAAGCGCCCTTCATGCTAGTGCGTAAGTATATGAAAAGGCTTAGACAAGCAAAGAGACAGGGTTTACTGATAATATCTACTAGAGTGATGAGTTACATATCTAGTATCACTGACAGAACTATCTCGAACTTCCTGTCAGATCCCGTGTGGATTGATCAGTAAGTCAGACAATGCAATGCATTTCAAAAGTATGCTTACAATAACACTTTTTTTAATATATATAGTTTTATTGCTACCAATCGACGCCGTCTTGCAGATGCGTACAAAAGAGTGTCTGGATATCTCAAAGATCATGGTGTCAGACATTTGCCTGTCCAGGCCGGTCATTTCATATTTGTAGACCTGAGACCATTTTTGATTCAAAGAAACAAAGGCAAACCCCCTACTTTAAAAGACGAGCAAGATCTTTGGCAAATTCTACTCGACAATGGTGTATACGTTGCTCCTGGCGAAGGATTCCGTACAAAAGAACATGGCTTCTTTCGTATCACATTTCCTCTCACGCCCAATGTATTGGACCTTGGACTCGATCGATTGTATAAAATTATAATCAGATTTGGGGAAAACAGGGTAATTAAAGAAGACAAGACTCTTTAAACAAAGGAATAAAAAAGAGCAAGTGATATTTATTCTCAAGACAGAATCTACTTACCTTTTAAAAAAATCAATTGTCTATTCAGTTTTCTAAGCTACTTGATCAAATACAGGGAAAGAATTCCTTTATCACATCTTGAAATATAAATAGAAACCAACTCAAATTGATTAGTTATTCGTCTATTCCATTGTTTTTGTATTCACAAGTCTTGTATGAAAAGTATTTATATTGTAATATACTACATATTGATGGCTAATCTCTCTCGGAACTTGTACAAATAATCTAGGATAAAAATGCACAAAGTACAAACCAAATATCCAAGATTAGTTAATATGTTGCCTTTTTTTATATAATCTAGCTTATTTAATCAACACTTGAACTCGATCAACTGTTGATGTATAGTCATACGGAGCAACGCATGCCTTAAATAAGACGTGTTGCTTACAAACGTATTTTTTTTTGTTTTTTGTTTTTAATACACTTGCCAAACAATTTATTTCTTGTGTGTGGTATAAATATTGCTATAAATGCTCCTCACAGTTTGGGTCCAATGTTTTGACTAGGTTAGTTTTTGGCTTAAATATGAAACTCGAATTACTGTGGCTCAAAAAAAAATCAAAGTCTGGAGATACAAGATATTGGCACAGTAGTGTCTTTATAAAGCTGTTGGATTTTCTAGACGTATTATTTCGGTCATCCATCTTGTTTTGTAATGCCCATGTTAATTAATCTGAATACTCAAAGATATAAATATTCACTAATTGACCGTATGGATATAATTGTATTTTGTGCTATAATTTGGATTAAATGTCAATTTTGTGAGTATTTGTACTAGAGAATTAAAGAGAAGGAGAGAAAAATCGAAATCGAAAAAAAAACATGGTAATACGGGATTACCTTGTTCATTTTTGTTCGCAAACGTTTGCTATTAACCATATTCTTTAAAGAGCAGCCTTTAAGCTCGTACCATCTTACATGACCTTGACATACTTGGTCACAAAAATACAAGGAATAATATCCAAATCAAAAAGGTAAGTTCCTGGTATCCCTCCCCCCACATACACACACCTTTCCCATCGGGAACAAGGAACCCTTGGCCACTAAACCGGCAAAAATATGTGCGACGTTTACAAAATGACTTGGTTAAGCCATATAACTGTAGTACAATTAATGGCAAATACCAACAAGAATATATATATACATGTATACATCTACACATCTTACTTATAATCTCAGAAAACATTACCGAAATATTTGTTTGGAGCTGTTACGCTATACGGCTTTTTGGGTCCTCGTTTGATTTATAAAAGAAAGATTGACAGATAATAGGTCTGGAGCACTGAATATTTTTTCCACAGGATAACAATAGAATTTTTAAAGGATTAAGACATGTTCTGAATTGTATTCTGATCAAATAGACTTTTCTATGGTCTTGTTGTACAGTCTGTGTTGGTTCCATTTTTTTTATATAATTACTGCCCTAAAACCGATTGAATATCAGACAGGTTAAAATTTGACTTTGGATAAAGATATGGAATTGACTTATTATCAAAAATAATAGAATTTATTTAGTCATTTATAAAAAAACTGGTTGTGGTTTGGCTAGATTTCAAGGACGCCTATAGAGAATTAAACATATTACGATTAAACAGATCATCAAATAAAATGTAAAAACAAAGGCATTGACCACATTACTATGTAGCACCAACCAAGAAACACTAGAGATCTAGTGATGGTATTTATCCAAATAGGCTGTACTTTTTAGATTTGTTTTATAATACAATATATACATAAATCCATTATTTAAAAACGCAAATCCAAAAAACAAATGGTTTGTAAAGACACAGTAGCACACAGAATATAAACGGAGAGTATTTCCCAATTTAAAGAGACTTCTTGGTACACTCATGATGTCAACCCTGTGTTCATATGTGCAACTCTCTATTCACCTCAATCTTATTTTTTTAATAAGAAAGGATTGAATAAGCCCATTGTATTGAGAACAAAATGGTGCAAAAATATACTACAAATCTATTTGGCAAGTAATTGATTGTATTCCCTATTGAAACATGTAGAAACAGATGATTTGATCATACACCTGTCACTTCTTGATGTATATTACTTGCTCAACAAGATATACGAATGGAACAAATAGGATAAAAGCAAAGATAAATAAATACATGCAGGACACAAAAGGAATAAAGAAAGAGAAGTTTGGGGAAGCTAAAAAAATAAATAAACATAGACGTTGATAATCAACGTTTGTATATATTCTCACAATTGGTTTTCTGTTTCAAGGGTTGTTTCTACATTCATACCAAGGTTATGATATAGCAAATGATGATCCTACTAGTACAGCTTTATTTGAATTCTTGGACGCTGCCCTGTTCAAAAATAATAAAATGTAACAATAAAAGCTGAGCTATTTAAAGCAAGGTTTCTATCCTAAAGGAAACTAGATTTGCGTTCAATCTAGATGTAGACTTTGATGCTTAAATATGTACAGGAAATCATATGAAGACAAAGTTACAAGATAATCCACCTTCTATTTCCATTACATAGCTGAAAATCTTATTATTACTTTTACCAAACTTCTGGAGATACAGACCAGGTCTTTAAAGAGTTCCTCGTGATTTGTAGCCCGAGATTATCATACGCCATGCTCAGGTCTTTTAGAATAGCACACAGTGTACAGAGCTTAACTTGGCATTGCATTCACAAATAATACTTATTTTTGGTAGCAGTTGCCCTACCCAGAATAAGGAAATGTATGTTTTATTATCATCAATCAAAGCATACTTGAATTAGACCATAGCAAAGTATTTTTGAGTAGCAGACAAGGCGTAATAACGGACATCGGAATCCTCGTGTGTCATAAGCTTCATAATCCGTTGCTTAGCACCAATGTCTTGTAAGAGTCTTGGAGTACAAGATTATATTAATGTCTTTGTTAAACGCTGTCAGAATCCTTACTTTTTTCCTTCTGCTGGTCTATATTTAACATATTGACCTAGGTCGTGGCATGCAATAGCGAGCACTAGAGGAGAAGAAGAACTCAAAAGACGAGCGAGTATTCTAATACATAAATATTAGAGCCAAAGCACACAAAATATTGATTAAAAGCCATCTTACCTTAACAGCCTGTGGTCTTCTTCGTTCAACCGACCAGAATTCTCCCGCCAGAAATTCTCGGATTTATGAGGAGGCGACCATTCCAGTTTACCGGTTTCAAGTTCAGAGGCATATACTTCAAATGTACTATAGATTTCACAGTAAATCTACAAGATGTTGATTTATAATCTAATGATGACCTACGTCATGCTCTGGAAACTGCCTTGTAGTTCTGTCTGGATAAACTCAATGTCGTCCTTCATATCCTGATCAGACCATTTACGGGTACCCAGATGTTCAACAAAGGGCAGCAATTTGGCTACAAGCATTGCCGAAAGATTGGATTTTGGTGCAAGTTGAATGAAGTTCTACCAATGGAACAATATTGTAAATTCACTCAATTCACCCAATTCACCCTTCTTCTTATTCTTCTTATTCTTACCTTGAATATGGCCACCACTATACGAATGATCTTTTCTTTGACTGCTGATTTGGCAATATCGACCAGTGTAGGAATAACATCGTATTTACTAACATGTATGTCAATATCAGACCACTCATCATATTCATAGACCCACGCATTCAACTGAACAGAGATTTGCTTTTCAAAGGTAAGGAGCCACACAGCAAACAGGGTCTCATACACCTTTTGTGGGTTGGAGCTACCACGCTTAAGAACATTCACCAGGCTTCATAACAAAAAACTTCATTAGACCATGTTTCCTATAAGGAATACTCTCTGTTGAAAACATACGAGTTCACGGCATGCAAGGTGTCCCAGAATATCATCCTGTAAGGAGGAATATGGAACAAGGCATTTAGGATCTGGATATTGAGCTCAACTGTATGAGCCTGTCGACTCTGAAGCTGGAATGTGATGTTGCGAAAGAAATCAGTGATGCTAGAGTCTTGTTTGGGAGAAGAACTATTGTCGACAGTTTAATAACCTTTCTTATACCAGTTTTTGTTATTGTACCATATCAACATTGTCAAGATCTTGCTCGACTGAATAGTAATAAACTCATCGTTTATGTGCAAAGCTCTAGAGATGTCATGAGAATGATGTATAAAGATTTACTTGCTATTTTACCTGTGGAATGGGTTAAAAGGGAACCCTTCCTTTCCCTTACTTGCCTCATGAAACAGCTGAATGCGCTCTTCATGGTCTGTATTGGATCAAATCAGAACTCCACACTCTCCTCAAATGTTTTAAATGATCTACTTGCCATGAATCATATCATGAATCAGTATCAAGACCTTTTGGATTGCATCTACGCGTGCCAGCTTGTCAATGAGCGAAAGATACATGGCTGCGTAATGAATGCCGTGCTGATATGTATTGATGTATCAGACCATTGTTCGTATAGTGTAAAATGTACAGACAAAATCATCATCTTTATTTACCTCTGACATGGCACTTGAGATTTCCTCTGAAGACTTATTCTCCACATGTGCAATCATTGCCACCTCGTCTTCTGTAATAAGCCCGGCTCCTTTATAATCCTACCAAATATTATCAATACCCACAAAAGAATCAATCTTTGCCACAAAGCTAGTATGGCCAGAGGGACCAGCATAGACATTGCTCACAAAAAAGTCTCGGGAAAAATGAAACAGGGCTAGATATCACTTACAGACCATGGAACAGCTTCTCCTCTGATCTTCTCGAGGAGATCGTCAAGATAAGGATGCGAAATGACAGTAAGTGTCACATCGCTCACGAGCTCATCGCGAACCAATGTATTGGCAATTTCAGATTGTTCTGTCTCGAGTAGATTTTTAGCAGAGAGCATTATGTTCAAGATTGAATAAATGAGTTTATTGCTTTTTGAAGAGTCAAAGCGAAACGGGCCAAAAACCAAGATCGGGAATACAAATTCATTTTCAAGGGGTTCTTTATTCGTTCGAGATTGCTGTTTTGTACAAGAGCACAAGACTTGTCAAGTTACTATGAATTTAGATGTGTTTATTAAAGGTTATGGATCTGTATAATCAGATACTAAATAATGAAGGAAATATAGATATGCCATGTTGCTAAACTGCTCTTTAGATTGTGCAGAGAGCAGAATGATAGAGTAAGAGAATTAAGGATGGTTTGATAAGAGGATTAAGGCACATAACTCTACTGGACCTTTGCCATACAAACACATTCACAATTTGGTTCCTGGTTAGATAGGGTTGAATTATGCTGCGGCAACAGCGGTCGACACAGGGGTTATCTCCTTGGGCTGTTCGTGAACTGGCTCGATATCCTCAGAAACTTGTGTGCTTTCTTCAGGAGCTGGCTCTGCATCTGTAGAGGGTGCATCAGACTTGGTCTTCTTTTCCTTCTTGGCCGGAATTTTTGAGAGGAAACCGGTAAGGCGGCCGAGTGGCGAAGAGGGGCGAGCAGTCACCTTCTCCTCAGGAACGACCAACTCCTCGGTCACAGTATCCACAGGAGCAATGGCAGTGGCGACATCAGCATTATGTGCGTGCTCTTCATGCAACTCTAGGGAAAAAAGCACATGTTTGTGTTACTTTATACACTCCTGGTATATTATATATTTTTCATCTTCAGACATCTAATGGCTTACCATGATCACTTTCTGATTCAGTGCTTTGTTCGGTTTCCTTGGTGATATGCTTATCCTCCTTGGTTTCCTTCTTTTTGAAAAACAACTTGCTGATAAAAGACTGGCGCTTGACACTGGGCTCAACATCCAATGTATGCGACTCTGTAGGCTGTTCAGTTGCAGGGTCTGCATGAGCCACAGCATCGTCAGTTGGAGTAGTTTCCGTGACCTCAGTTGGCAGGCTAGCATCTGGTGCATCAGTCGTATCAGTTGCGGCGGCATGTGCGATCCCTTCCATGGGAGTAGCGGGCGTTGTGGCCTCAATCACGACTGCATCAGTCTCCGTAGCTTGTTCGGTGGCCGACTCAGTGGTAGGAGCCATTGGAAGATCTTCCAACTTGGCAGCTGACTAGGAAAATTATTGAACAATAGATATTAGACCCACAGTTCTTTGATCTCTTGGTCGATTAATCAAAGCCGACAAAACTAACCTTTGATCTGCCAAAGAAGCTGAACATGGACTTTCTCTTTTCTGGGACTTTCTCTTCTACAACTGCTTCTTCAGTGTGGACTTCCTTGACATGTTCTTCTTCCTTGACATGCTCTTCTTTTTTGACAGTTTCCTCCTTCTTGACATGTTCTTCCTTCTTGATCTTGCCAAAGGGATTGAAAAGAGTGCGTCTCTTGGTGAGGTTCTTTGAAGGTTCATTTGTAGTAACAGGTTCTTCTACAGTGGCTTCTGTAGTAGCTGGAGCATCAGTAGATTCTGATTGCTCAATAGTTTCGGGTGTCTCTGAAGCCTCTTGTGCTATGGGTTGCTCAACATCAGGCTTGGCTTCAGTAGGCTGGACAGTATGAGATTCTAAAGTGGACATGGTTGCAGTAGTAAAGAAAGAAAAAGAATTGCAGAGTTGGCTTTATAGCTTTTTTTTTTTTTAAAAAAAAAGAGAGAACCAAAGCAAAGTATCTAGAAAACAAGGTTAACAAGCACGAGTATATAAAATAATAATATTAATAGTAGTCGACTCTGCGGCTGGATATCAGTAAAGACAGGATAGAAATAAAATCAAGGGGCTGGAAAGCAAATAATCATTCTTGTGCCACTGACTATCGTTATATTTGCTTGGGCGAATTAATTGGATTGACATTAAGAAGTATGTGTTGACACCCTTTTTTAAGATAGAGGCTCAAAGGTCTTTATTTTTGTGTAAAAGATGACTATTAATAACAATATGGCTAGTGCAAAGGACACTGAATATCCAGGTTATAAATCTGGGTCTATTCTATACAAGGTTATTTTTGAAAAGGACATGTACATAGTGTCTGGACTTGTCGCCAGAGCACTGATCCAAATTAATAATACATGCTAGTAGGATCCAATACTACATGAATTCTATTAGGCCCGGTCCTTGGACGTAGATCAATCAGTTATACCCCCACCACAAGGGATTAAGAACACCATTTTGCTACAATCATATATTAAATCCATTTTCTTAAAGACACACAAGAAATTCAAGTATCCATAACATGATGCTGTCAAGTATCCTTAAATGGGTTGACTGAATATATATGGTGCAACCAGACCATAGGAGGTATTGAACTGTCATTTTCTACTTGTGGGCTGTACGATAAGTAGCACCAGCACATTGATTTTAATGGATCGTCCAAAACGTATTATTTTGTCATTTTGAATTCAGTTGGTTCGATGTCTGTAACTCTGTGATCTCTTGGTTTTATTGGTTTTTCCTATCTATCTATCAAACAAAAAAAAAGATTCTTTTTTGTATCTATCGAATGTTGAATTTCATTTATCATCAGGTGTTTCTCAAGTATTCATGGACTATAATTTATTTATTTATTTGGGAGAGAACTGCCAAGTGAAAACATTTTATTGATTTGTCTATCTTGTGCTAAAGACCATCTATGGGTTATTGGCGCTCCTAAAGAAAAATAGAAAAATAGAAAAATATTCTTGTTTGCTTAAAATAGTTTTTATACATATACTTAAAACAGCTTATATTCACTGTACAAAATCGCAGATCAAATATATACCACGTGTAGAGATTTAATCAGTCAAGGCACACCTGTTATTTTTTTATTATGGTTTCTTTTGCTGTTTATGTTCTTGATAAATATGGTTACAGTCTATTATGGAGAACTACGAGGAATTCAGTGTTTTTGTAAAAAGAAAAAAGAAACATAAATCGAATAAATATATCTGATAAATTATGCGTGTATCGATGCAAAATAAGTTTCACAAGAATAGGATGGGTTTCTGGTATTTAAATTATTCTGTCAGAGCAAATGAACCCGAGATTTGAATGATATTTTCCCTTATATTTTCTTTCGTTTATTTTGTATTGGCTATAATTTTGTCTGTCTTTTTGTTTGTTACATTTCTCAGGGGTAACTATGGATATACACTCTTTTTTTATTTTTTGTTTATTTATATATGGTTACCTAGACTACGGCTATTGCTTAGAAACCAGACTTCAGGAATCTGGCTCGTGCTCACATGACTGCCAAATAATCAAAAACCATGGAGATTTATAAAGTTTCAAAAATAAAATAAAATTAATAGCCATGGCAACATATACGCGTATAATTATAAAAATATACGTGTATGATTTTGTCTGTTGTTTTAAATAAAATATATATATAAAGGGATAGCATCTGTGTGATACGCTGACGTGTTATTTCTAGTCGATCAGATGATTCATATTTCATGTGACTTTCTCCTTTTCCTTTGACGTAAAAGTACTTTTTTCTTTTTACGACCAACCCTTGGTACACCACCATTTGCGTGACTTTTTTTAATGTGCCTGTTTTTTTTTTAAAAAAAAGAAGAAGAATGTAGACCTTGCTGTGGCTGTACTGATTGTATTGATACTGTTGTTGGTATCAAAGTGTATAAAAATCATTTTTTACGCCATACAATCATGGTTTGAAACGGCGCAGTGTTTACTGTTCTCTTTTTCTTATTTACTCCAAGGTTGCCTATTTATGTACAGTGGAACATATGAGGAATGATGATAATAACCATAATAATAGGGAAAAGGGAGAGGTTGTGATGGCAACGGTATTAAAGGCAACCTTCTTTGATTGAGTAATCCGTGATCCGGACCGCCAACAAGTCAGGTATAGAGAAAGGAAAAGGGGTGAGGGGGGAGGGTTGGGGGGAGAGGGGGGTGAAGGATCCCGTTTAATGGGCACAGATCAATGCGGGGTAACAATAGTGTTGAACAAACATAAACAAAGTTGAACTGAATTTATGTAGGACAAGTCACGACAAATATTAATAGCGCGCCTTAATCCTTTGATTATTGTACATATATTACCTCCAATCTTCATCATCTCCATGGTAACAACACCAAACTAAGCATCTAAAAGGCTGTTTTTGATACCTTGTGATATCACAAGTAGACTGTGGTGTATAGAGGGCCTTGTTTAGGGCATCTAATAACATGATATGTTGAGCAATATTTTTAAATCTCGGTCATCTATGCTAATAAAAGGCACAAAATAAAGTTTTTCATGAAATGGCACATACAGAAATCCGGGTTCATATTTTTCGATTCTGTTCATTGGCCAAGACATTTGCGTATCTTGATGTTTTAACCTTTGCTATGTCTTCCTTCTATTAGTGACACCAAAGCACAGCTATAAAAGAAAAAAGAAAGAAGGATTCTGTGTGTGTGTATTATGTGGGAGTACAGAAAGTGAGCGCTTCTTGCCAATGTGATTTCTCCGCTCAAGCTCTTGTAACCAAAACAGTAAACTTGTTTGGGGAAAAAAAACTTAAAGTGACGTGTTAAATATATCTCTACAAGAATATACAAACATGATCGATATTAAAATGCCTAGAGATGATCTATAAAAACATCACATCTAACGATATCTCAAATTGTATCCAAAGTGAATTTTTTTAAACAAGAAAATGGATATTTACGAGTGCAAGACATGAATACGAGTCCAGAGGTATTTTATGGTGATTGAATACATAATAGGTGTACATGTAACCCATTATGCTTTGCTTGTTTCCATTTGCCCTACCCATGAGACCCAAGTCTTCCAAGTTGGTCAATGTGAAGTCTAGTTCAGTCACCTTTGAACAGCCGCTTACTTCTCATTCCTTTCTTTGCTTCATTTTGCTCTCTCTCTCTCTCTTTCTTTTGGGCTTACAAGTTTTACCCCGCACTTTTTCTGCTGTTATTATTTATATTATCGTTTCTATCATTATTGGTTCCAAGATTTCCTTTTTATACAAAAAAGTATCTTTTGCTTCTTCCTCTTCTTTTACTTTTTCTTACCTAGTTAGCAATCCTTGACATATTTCTTATACATTTATATTGATCTATTTTTCTATATATACATATATATATATTGATCTATATATTAAATAACAAGTGTATATCTACCCGCACACCCGCACACACACACACACACAGACATATATATATACATATATATATATTTTATATATGTATATATATATGTATATGTATATATAACTATATATTCGAGTAATACACAAATAAGACAACCCAAAAAAAATACGTCTATATATATTTGTATACAGTTATACACATACAATATATCAAATAAGTCCACAAGTATTTATATATCCTGATATATAAATATTTTTTTATTAAATAAGAGTGTCAAGGAGGATGCCCAGTATGGCCGATTCCACCTCTTCTCCGTCCTATGGTTGTCCCAGCCAACCACTCTCTCCTGAGATGCAGACTAGTCGCAAGCGCAAACAACTTCAATACCCTACTTCGGTCGACAATTCACCATATATGCTTTCATACGCCCCTACCCAATGGTCATCAGACCCATATGCCACCCACTCTTCCCTTGGATACACCACTGAGAAACCCGACACGATGTCTTGGTCTTCTCAATTCGATTCTCGTTCTACCACCGTTCCCAGCAGAGTACGCCAACCGTCTTCAACATCTTCTGGCACGGTAGACATTGACAATCTATTTGACCAGATCGACCCTACTCTCATTCCAGGAACCTCATCAAATCATGTGCGCTCCTTCTACGCCTATGAACAAGACCACACAGATCAGCCAGCTTCAATCATCACATCTCAATCACAAGCCTGCCAATCGTTTGATTTCATCACCCCATCCTATGCCTATTCTGGACAGCCAGTTCAAGACGTTCCACTCGACCTTCACTCATTCCCACTTCGCGAATCCCCTCAGGTACCTTCTCAGCTTGGGTCAGAACCACACCATGCTAGACACAGGCAAGCTGATCTTCAACTCCACGACCTTCATTCTGTCCACCGAGACCACCAGCAGCAGTTAATTCAATCCTGGGTTGGTGCGACATACTCAGCTCCCCAACAGGTATCTCCGACCCATTCCCCAGCCGGCTCAAATCCAGCCTTTTCTCCCGTTACTCCCGCCTTCTTCTCACCCAATTTCCTCGACTCTCTTCAGGGCGATGGTCGTAGCTCACCTAGACAGCTCACGTCAGATCAGCCATACGCCCAGCCAGTCTCCAGTGCGACCAATACCCGTTCCTTGGACTGGCCCAATGAATTACAGGCCACTCCAGCTGATCAACAGTTCAATACATCTGTCCAGGTAAATACTTGCTTTGGTTTTGTTTGGGGTGAAATAATCGCACTTTTTACAACGCCCAAAGACCTTTGCAACCTTATAATATAGGCGCCATTTGAAGCATAAAACTGACTTTGTGAAATCAATTCATTTTAGACAAGAGATATGCTTTCGCCACCTGCATCACCTCCACACTCGTCAAATTCGTCGTCAAATTCGTCTCCTCCAATTACTCCCATGTATGGTCGCTTGTCAAACCTCTCGATTCGCTCCACACCGGCTCCTGTTCCTACCCAAATGCCATACAATGGCCATTACTACGATAATCCTATCCCAGCAAACATGAGTAGCGGACATACGATGATGGTCGCTCATCCACCAACTATCCCAGAAGCGGCGAGCGAAGAAGACGATGGCCGACTAGATGTATTGCAACATCAAAACCATCAAAACGTGATAGATCGCCGTTCAGTAAAGTCCAACCGACAGATAATTCAAGCCGTCCAGGCTGCAACCTTTCGACCTCACATTCAGAAATATCTCAGGAGCCCAGACCCAACGTCGGTTGGTGAACGTACGGTTGTTATACTCACTTCTAAAGTGGCACAAAAGAGTTATGGTACCGAAAAGAGGTTAGAACACACACAAAATAAAATAAAGCTCTACAGGTTCCTATTTACCAACTCTCTTTTTTTTTTGAAAATAAAATATAGATTCCTGTGTCCCCCGCCCACTGCAATTCTGGTGGGTACTACTTGGTGGACCCCCAAAAAGGATGCAACGTTAGACGATAGCCATGTCTCGGACGATATGTTAAGCCAGCCACCTGACCCATTTCTCATCGACAATGAACGCGTTCTTGCACCCCCAAAACTGACGGTCTGTATCTCCGGAGAAGCGTCAAGCCAAGCTGGACATATCGAATGGTACACTGTCTCGGGCGTCACGGTGGGTCAGACAGGACATGTTAAAGCAATTCAGTCTTCTAGCAACGGCATTGGTAGCACTCAACAAGAGGGCTTGCACCCTAATAGATTCAGAAGTGCAGAATCAAGAAACAACAACTTTGACTGGTATCAAAATCACCACCAAGAACCATTGGCTGCAGGAAAGAGTGTGTCCAAGCATCTTTTTATTAATGATGCCGACGAAAAACGCAAGCGGGTCGAATGTCTGGTTAAGATTCAGTTGGCCAATGGGTTGCTTCTCGGAACACTTGCCAGTAAAGGCATCAAAGTTATTAGTAAACCAAGCAAGAAAAGGCAAAGCGTTAAAAATATGGAGCGTAAGTAAAATGTCATATGCATATATACACCAATCCAGATTTAACATTCCATTTGACTTTTTAGTCTGTATTCATCATGGCACAACCGTATCTCTATTTAACCGTATCCGCTCTCAGACCGTTTCTACAAAGTATCTTGGTGTGTCGACATCTTCTCCTCAGGGCTCACCCTATGCCTTTCCCGGTCACGCTCAGCCAAAAACACAGGCAACCGACGTCAATGATGGTACATGTTTTGTAGCTCGGACTACCTGTTGGGACCCATTTGTGGTCTGGGTGGTCGATACGACTCGCAGTCCTGTCGATGGAAAAGAAAGCGACACAGCTGAAGACTACATTGGCCGCAACGTATACACTCCAAGTGTACCATACCCTCCACCACCAGCAATTGCCTTGAAGAACAAGACCAACCAGCTTGTTCCCATTCTTTACAACCAGCACATCGTTCTTCAATGCCTCACCACCGGTCTTGTCAGTCCGGTCATGATTATTCGCAAGGTTGACAAGGCGTCTACAGTTGTAGGTGGTGCCCGTTCAGTTGACGACCCTCATATTTCTGGGGGTGGGGAGTATGGTGACGAAGTGTTTGGAGACCCTGTTTCCCAGCTCCACAAGATTGCCCTACAGATTGTGCAAGACCCTTCAAATGCAGTCCATGCTCACCAGGCTGCAATGCGTCAACAAGACTATTCTGGAGAATACGACATAAATTACAATAATTCTGGTGCATTTCCACCCACTCCTCACTTGCAAGAAACCATGATGCCACGAACCAACCAGCCTGTCACCTACCTGGCCTGTCTGAATGACATGGTCGGCATGCACAAGACAGTAGAGCCCAGACGACCCCTGGCAACTTCTCTGCCACAGCCCACAGCAGCAGAGGCCGCAGCTGCCGGGGCCTACTTTCAGCGAGATGACATTGCGAATTCGACAGTGAATTACACGATTGATAGCTCAGTTACTTCTCAACAAGAAGGCGGAAAAGTAGTACGAAAACGGCGAGTGTCGACTGATGTCCTTGAAAGACACCTTGTAATTGGCTCAAACGGTGTAAATGGAATACCGCCCAGTAAACTTGTTACTTCAATGTCGCTAACCAATCTTAAAGAAAGAAACCCTGGCGAGATACTTGATCCTAGTCTCCGCCGACGCGTAAATAGTATGAACGACGACATTGAAGCGTATTACGGAAGTCGTCCTAATGGTGGAAGTGCAGCATCGCATATATTGATGAACCGGGGGAGATCAGGGTCGACCCATTCTCTTGAGAGCAGTAAGCGTAAACCGAGTATGAGTACTAGTAGCAGCAGTAGCTCAGCTAGTACTGGTAGTCGGCGCATGTCGGCTGTGAGTATGAATTCCAGCAACCCTAACCATGGTCTTGGCTCATACTGGAGTGAAGACGTATCTGATGCAGCAGTATGGACAATTGTAGGAACAGGTAAACAATACACCAAAATCAAAACAGTGGTTTATTGATATATATATAAAAGATACTTATGCCTTTGTTAATTTTCCTAGATTGTGCTGTTTATACATTCTGGACACCTCCTGTGGACGAAATACGGCCGCCTTCAAATTCAAACGCGCTAATATTCCCTACCCTGGTGAATTATACCCTCAACCACTCTCTTGGCGCCCCATATCAGAACCAAAAGAATGCTAATCTCGACCGACGCCTTCAACCGACAACCGAGGAATATTTAAATTCTAATGAACAGACAATGTCTTTGCATGGTGAAAGTTTTTCGCGTGATTTGCAGGTGTGGTTTGGTGACATCAAGGCACTTGATAATGATTACCGTAGCCGAGAATTGATTGTTTGCCGGTTGCCAACGCGTCAGAATCTCTTGGAAGGAGCTGGACTCGAGACGATTGGTATTGATAACACAACGCACGCCCCCATCTACAGTCTACCAATTCTACTGGTCCGAGGAGACGGCACTGTTTATAAGACTACCAAGACTTATCAATTCCAGTAACTCTTTATATATTTTCTATGCCTTTATTCATTCATTTTTCTCTTTTATATATTTTTTTTCTCTATGAATATTCTCTTTATTCTATGCATATGCTTCAGCTTTCTTTTAATGTAAGATTTTCATGCCATTAAATATATATATATATACATATATATGTATCTATACATATAACAAAACTTGTATTTTTCACTTTCCTTTCATTTTAAAATTTCATGAATTTTTTTTAACCCAATTAGTATTTTATATAAAAAATATAAAAACTTGGTTCTTTTTGTATGAAAAAAAAAAGCTTATACATTTTCAAATGTTTGTAAAAAAAAAGAGAGAAAAAGTTTGTAAAGATTATAAACTGATTTATTTTCATGTAAATTTATCGATAAAAATTAACATTATCTGGATTCCCAATTTCTGGGAGTATCTTGTTTTACGCCAATACTAGCAATCTATATATATATTTAGATATATAATTAGCAAAGAAAAATAATAAAAAGACATGAAGGTAAGAACGCGAGACATTTGCGGGGTATCATGTTTATTTATTTATTTGTTGTTTGTCTGGTAAGCATATTCTTAATAGGCAAAGTGCGAGTAGCATTTCCTATTTTATCATGAAAACTAACAACACAAAGATACAACTGGTCAAAATGGACCTTTATTCTTAAAACTACAGTATGTATGTGAAAAAGCGTGTCCGTGTGTATATATATATTTTTTTTTGGGATTTTGGGATTTTTTTTTGTTTAGTATGATGTGGTGCTTAATACAGTGTCTATACAAGATAAAAAATATAAATATATATATATGTGTGTGTGTGTATGAATAAAAGAATATAATGAAATCTACCCCACGTTTTGTACAAACGGATACCATGAAATATACATAGGTAAGAAAGAGAGTAAACAAAGGAAAGCAATAGAAGTACAGCAACGAAAGAAGGAAGGGGTTGTATGTGTATGAGAACGAACGGGTTAAATGAAAGAAGAAAAAGATTTTGCGCTGGTCGGTGATGTGTTGATATATATATGTGTTGTATGTATTACTGTATCGTACACTGGCAATAGGCAGGACTCGAACTATCATGGGTACCCCATTCTCCTTTTGCTTCATTTGGATGTTCTGGCTTAATGTCGATACTTGTCATCTTGTTTCCTCCGTAGCTTTCCATGGCCATTGCTGGCATGCTGGGCATCTTATTGAATAGAGCTAAATTGGTACTCGAAGTGTCTCGTCCAGAATCGAGTGAAACACGTTTATGAATCTCAACCACCTGTGTGCTACCATCCATCGTCCCACTTGTTCTCTTCTTGGTCACTGAGAGGCCGAATTGGTAAGAGTGCAAATAGCCAGCGTGTATATATTTACCTTCCACCGTGGTTTGGACTCCAATCGGTGCTTCCAAGACTGGTTCATTTCCCTCTTGAACGTCAAGAGGAGTATCAGTTGAAGCACAATTATGGTTTGAATTTTTGCGATGTTCCCATCGTTTCAGATTGCTTTCCATGTGATTAACAGCAAACGACATTTCTAAAATGATTTATTTAATTTCATTTAGTAATTCAAATTACACTTTCTAAAAATATTTACCTGGAAGCACTTGTTGAACACTCTTGAAAAGATCAAGGGCAACAAAGCGAATGAATCCGATTTGCGAGTCCTCAAGAATAACCTTTGTGCGATCGTTCATCGGAAGTACCGGCATGCCAAGTTCACGTTCGAGATCGCCCTGTAAGACGAATTCCTCTACAAGAAGTTCAGCCCACTTTGCAGCCCGCATAAACGGACGAGTCTGTAGATTCAATTTTTATATATATAGGTATAAATAAATAAGAGATAAACCAAATAGTGATCAAAATTAACTACTTACGACATTGCTAATGTCAGCACATTTGATTAGCCCACTGCAGAGCAAGAGACGTTCGTTCTGGAGGGCTTCTGGATCGAGAGAATTGAGATCCAGGGTCTTCATTCGATTGGCCTGTTCCTTGATCTTTGTCACATAATCACTGTGCAGAGACATATCGGTTGCTAGGATACTTGTGATCACAGTCTTGCGGAACTCTACCGAGGTGCGCATATATGAAAAAGGTTAACTTGATTTTTTTTCTTTACTTTTTGCAATTAGTTTTAGAAAGAGAGATTTACCTTGATAAGACAAGGATCCACTGTCACCAGAAAACTGGTCAAGGCCATGTTTTTTTATGAGCTGGAAAAGAGTCATTGAATGAAGACTCTCGAGAATAGAATGGTCGTTGTATAGCAGGGCCAGAGGAGTGGCCGAGTTGATCTGATAAGATGGATTAATACGATTAACACGACCAGCCAACCAACCAACCAATCGCAATTACCAAAAACATATTGTTTACGCCAGGATGGGCAGCATCGTGTCCAATCGCAGCCAACAAGAGGCCAAATACGTCTATTGGGCGAAGGATGTCTTGGGGAAGTTGGTAGGAGGACCGCCCTGTGTCTACGGTGTTGTAGGGCAGAAGACCAAACTGACAAAGGAAATGGAAAAGGCATTGAAGAACGTCCACAGCGTGGGCAAAGTTGTGATAGGGATTTCCGTCGTGATAGGCGCTTGAAAGGTCGATGATAAAGTCGTACAATTGAGCTAGATGTAATAAGCATTGTTACTCCAAAATAATATAAATTGTTTAATATCTTAATATCTTACCTTGACCAATGCCCAGATAAGAAAGTTCTGGTGAGACCAAGATTTGTTCGAATATGAGATATACACAGTGAATAAGATCAGTCGAGTCGTAATCAAAGGGACAAAAATCCCAGCTAAAGATCGCCTTTGTGAGGGTATCTTTGTGTTGACTGCAAGAGTATTAGATGACGGGTGAACTGGTTATAATTGTTTACCTTGTAATAGTCATGTACTTTGCATGCTGAGGCAATGGAACGTAAATGTCCATGATAGCCTTTGTGAGCCTAATAAAAATTGATTTAATTTGTTGCCATGGCAAATTAATTAACATACTGCATGTCTCTATTGAAAATCTCTTTGAAACGATCGTTTAGACCGATGGGAGGGTATGTGGTACTGATGGGTGGACTGTTTGATAAAAAGTGGTCTGGACATGAGACTGGTGATGAAGGAAAGGATGATCCATGGACGCTATCATGCATTTTGGAATCTGCGCGACATCTGTGCAATTTCTAAAGAAGGTTATGTGTCAGCACATAGTTATTGTGTAATAGGACGTACGAGAAACAGGGTCTTGATGGTGTAGAGTGGAAGTGGTTTGAGGAGATAATCGGACGCACCAGCATGGATACAATCGAGCATAAATGAAGGCGAGTCGTTTGTAGAGCAGACTGGTAAAGAGGTTGAGAATTGGTGAATAATCGTTTTTGGTAAACTTACCCACAATCGGCACTGTGCTCATTTCGCGGCTAATCTTTTTTACCCAGGCCATGCGAGGGTCAGCCATGGTTCCAGAAGAGCTTGTCGAACAGGAGGATGAGCAGGAGAGGGTGTAGAGTGAGTCGTTGTCGTCATAGTCGTATTCTTCCTCAGGGGATTCTGTGCCGAGAAGGGCGTCTAGATCGATCAGTAGGAGGGTGGGTGAGACTTGATTGCATTCTCTGGCTCTGTCTAGGGCCTCGGCTGGATTTGACTGTAAAATGACTATGATTTCACGTTTAGTTACACGGTTTCTATTGATTGATTTCATTTACCTTTGCCAAACACAGCCTGGAGAGAGACGATATAGGATGGACACTGGGAGGTCGCTGTCGATTCGTTATTGGTGCCATCAATTGTGTATGGTTGGGCAGGAGATTGATAGAGGACGATGACCGAGCAGTCTGTAGGATTCATCGGCACAGGCAGTATGATATAAAAAGGTGTATTTTCTGTGTTGAGAGGTATGTAATTTGCTGTAAAGGGTCGCGTTGGAGGAAAGGAAAGAGAAAGAGAAAGAGAGAAAGAGAGAGAGAGGCGCCGCTGAATTTTGGGTTGAGGTTCATGATGTGTGTTTTGCACTCGAATGAAATACGAATAAACCATTGGGTAGGTTGGTTTTACGAGGTGAGTTTAGCAGGGGCTGGTAGCACACAGTTATTTAGATGTTATTTATATAATATAATTATGTACATCCATTTTGGCTCTCGTGCGGAGAGTACTTTTTGGGGGGAGTAAGCTTGGACCTTTTTCTCTCTCTCTATACCAGAAATACCACGTGGCGATTCATATCATTTATTTATTATAAAGTTACAACAAATATATATATATATATATATATATATATATATACAATATACACACACAATATATATATATTTATATATATATTTATATACTTATAATAAATATCACATTCAGATTCACACCCATACACTTCTTTAAGTACCAGACTTCTTTAACCTAGCTCTGATAAAAAGGCTTGGCTCGGCAAAGGCGGGGCTTTCCAAGAATCGGCGATCGGATCATATCGGTAGTAAAAAGAGCACCAGATTTATGGACCAATGCAAATGTTTATATATATATATATACACATATATAAATAAAAAACAAAAAACGAAACAAAATCTATATAAGAATTCCTTTTAATTCCTCTTCTTTATCCATTTATTTTCCTAAAAATCGCCTGACAATGATAATACATCAGAATGTCCATTGTCATTTTCTTTTGCACACCACATGTCTAGGATCCAATCGATTTGGAGCCTATAACTTCAGTACTGTATGACATTAGCTATTATTATTATTATTATGATTATTATTATTATTATTATTATTTTACATCAAGAAAGCAGATCATGTTTTGTGTATATATATATATATATGCTTTGTTCATTTGTGTACAAAAAAAATAAAATAATAAAAATGATAATAAAAATAATAATAATATAAAGACTACCATCTCGGTCCACTCGCATGATGATGACTGCCGGCAGCATGTGTATAGCTCTCACTCATCACACCATCGTTGGCAGGATTATAAGTGAACCCTGCAAACTGCTCCTGCATTGTCTTGGAGATCTGAGACTCATCTACCACAGACTCCTGTGGTGCCTCTGAAGTAAACTCTTCGTCAAAGTTGGAAGTGTCGTTTGATCCATCCACAGAAGGCTTAAAGGGAGGCTGCACCTTTTTCTGCATCAGTTTCTGCCAGTCAATTCTAGCAAAGAAGGGGTGGTTCTTGATATCCTCGGGTCCATTGTTACCAAGACGTTCATTGGGATCTCGGGTAAGAAGCTACACACAGGCCGCTTTTAGAATTTCATATCCTATCATATCATATACAACCAACCACTATCACCACCACATTCTACTTACTCCTCTCAACAATCCCTTGGAGTCCTCAGACATGTCGTCCGGGAATCGAAGTTCGTCCTGGAGAATCTTGCGGTACATCTCATTCGTATTCTCGTCGTAGAATGGCGGCAGACCTGTCATCATCTCATACAAAAGCACTCCCAGGGTCCACCAATCCACTGTCTTTGTGTAGCCCTGTCCTAACAAGAGTTCAGGTGCAAGATACTCGGGTGTTCCGCAAAACGTGTTGGTCCGGTCATTCTCCTTCATGTTTAGCTTACACAAGCCAAAATCACACAAGGCAATATGACCATTGTAATCAATTAGGATATTCTCAGGCTTCAGATCACTAAGAGCACCATTTTCAGTAAATTCTATTCATTCAATAGACATTCGTCTGCTTACCGATAAATCACATTGTAATCGTGCAGGCATTCGAGTGCACACAGCAGTTCGGCAGTGTAGAATCGAGAGCGCTCCTCATCGAACTTGCCTTCGACCTGGAGATGGTGGAAAAGCTCGCCTCCATTGATAAATGCCAACACAAGATAAAGTTTGTCAGGGCTCTGGAAGGCAAACTTTAAAGGCACAATAAACGGATTTCTGATTTGAGCCAGCACGGTCTTTTCTGCCATTGTATGGGTCACTTCGGATCTAGAGATGATTCTCGATTTACGAAGGACTTTCATGGCATAGATACGGTTGGTGTCCTTTTTTCTCACCACATAAACCTGCACATATATATATTAAAAAAAGGTTAAGCGCACTCCATAAAAAAATATCAGTGCCCCTTGGCCTACCTTGCCAAAACTACCTCTTCCAATAACACGCAAGAGATCAAAGGCATCAAATGCGATCGGTTGGTTTTGCTATCAGACAAAATCCATGTTAGGTCTCGCAAGCTTAATATCAGGTTACCTGTTGGGGAGTATAGCACAGCTGGACATGCATTGCACCAGTACCACCAACAATAGTCAAAACCTGGTCATCCAACTTTGTCGAATTGAACTTTGGTGTCATCTTGACTGCACCGAGAAAATAGTCATTGGTTGGGTGAGTGGCGACTCCCTGGGCAGTGGGAGGATGTCGCAGGTAGATTGAAATGGAGACTTCTGAACTACGAGACACATCACTAGAATACTACCAAGGTTAGGCCTTTTACAAAAACTAAAAGATTGATATTTACAAATGGGCACGGTATTGGTAGACGGGATGAGTGGTGTCTCCTCCAAGAGCATCGATCAGCACTTCGTTCTTATCAAACTCTAGGACGACATATGGTAGCCACCAGTTTTGTCGACGGGTCAATGAATCACGGTTACGGGTGGGCTGAGGCTGTTGATGAGGGATTGGTGGCAATTGGACACCAGATGGAAGAGAGATGCCCTGGGCTTCACACACACGAATCAACAAAACACCCGACTTTGGTTCAGATTGCTGTGATGACACAGAAGAAGCAGGTGGGGCATGGGATGGTGGGGGTCGAACCGGTGGCTGTGGAGTAGCGGATTCCTTGTTTTCTAAAGAGATTAGTAATGGTTGGCCATATTAGTAATGAGGTTGTTGGCTAGTGTGCGTTCTGGTTGGGATCCAATTGTTATTGTGCTTACTTTTGACGCCTGGCAGCTTCCAAGAATTCATGGTTTGCCAGAAGAGATGAGAAGGTGAAGAAAAAGGGAGTTGTAACCCAGAGTCACTTTCAGGCCGAAAACATTGGATTTCCAAACTTGTCTTTTGACGGAAAAGGGGCGGAAGTTTAAATATATATATCATATATATATTATATACATGTATTATTATTTTATAAAAATAATATATTATATATTTATATATATATAAAACATTTATTCATTTTACTTTCAACAAGACACATTCCCTTTACAGTGTTCAGCGAGTAAAAGACAATCGAAAGCCTTTTGATTGATATTGACTCTGGTTGGCCCTAAAAAAAAAAGAAAAAAAAACACTCGCTAATCGATCAAAAGAGTCTATTTATTTGATTTCTATTGATACTATTGCTTGCTTGTTTACTTGCTTGCTCTCAACAAACACGTGAGCATTGTTCTGAAAAAGTGGTTAATGACGCACATGAAAGCATCGAACCAATCCTAGTTCCGGATGGTCCGGATCCAATCTCAACCAATAAGAGTTTGTGTGTATAATTATATATACAAATATGCTGCCTTGCTTGGATTTCTGGCCAGGAGTATATAATTATATATACTCCTTTACCAATAGATGGCCAAAGCATTGTCCTTTCTGGCCCAGTCCATCAATCAAACCAACACCCTTGGTGTGCTTTGTAAATTAATAAAGAACCCTCGTCAACTGAAATTGGCCTTGCAAAATGATTTAATCTATCCTAATAAAACACAATGGATCCTATAATCCCATGCAATAGAATGGCATCAAAACCAGGAACCACAAAAGCACAAATATATTTTCAATATACATATATATATATACTCCTTCCAAATCCTGTATTATCATTATTTTCAACAAAACTTGGATATCTTTTAAATCCTCCAAGTGCTCTTATGAAGACAGTCTCTTGAGAGCATCGATCCATTCTACTGCCAGGAATGAAGTCGAACCGACAGGAGGGGTATAGGATAACCACCTAGACCAAGCTGCAAACAGATTTATTTAAATGTACAAGACACACAATAACTTACCCCAGAATGAAAACTTCTTTCCTAGCCACTTGCCAACAAAGGGGAATACGACGAGGGAGAACAAGGCATTGATTTGCTCCTTGCTTTCTTCCCATTCTGCCTCTGCATCCTCGGAATAATAACCCTCCTCTGAAGCCTCATATTCTCTTTCATAGCCATAATCACCATCCTCGCTACGGTCAATGTCATCAATGTCTTGGATGTTTAATTCACTGAAACGATTCTCATCCATCATTATCTAGCAATCAGACACAATAAATACGCGTTAGACAGAAACACTTTTTTTGTGTGGATATTACTTTGGAAGCATCAGTTTGTCCTCATACTTTTATCGAAATATACTATTGTCCGCTAAAGAACCAATGAGGGACCCAAGGGATGAATAGGGTGGCCAGGAGAGCACCTTGGCAGTCACACTTTTTGAATCATCCAGCAAAAGATATGGGCAATGTCCATCACTATAGACACATTTTGTAATGCTGGATCCCATGGTAGCTTATAGCAGCATATTAAACCCATTAAATACAGCGGCCTTTATTGCACATAGTCCCAAGAGTATACATGTTTTATACAAAAGGGACATTGGGTGCATCCCATAAAAGGCAATACAAGTCACGTTCATCTTACAAATCCAAAAGACACTCTTTGAATTTGTAATGATGCTTGATCTCTAATGGCATCTACAACCGAACAAATCTCAACAGAGAATGCCCCAGAGCACTGCCCTGTAAATATTCTCGGAAAATTATGAGATTGCGTATATACTGACCATCTCTTGTCTTTCTAGGGTCCAGAGAGTCAGACAGCTGGACAGGCAGACGCTTGTGCTGGGTGTCCTAACCAGAACATCTGTGCCACTGCTCCAAAGGGGCCTGATCCAGGTACGTGCAGGAGAAAACAAATATAAATTCAATGAGAGATGCATCTACCAACACATTAGATAGACATTGCGGTCATTACAGAGCGCATGGCTTCCGTCAAACACAAGATCTTGGTTCTGTCAGGCAAAGGAGGTGTTGGAAAGTCAAGCTTTACTTCTCAACTGGCATTTGCCTTGTCGCATGACGATGAAGTCCAGGTTGGAGTTATGGATATCGATATCTGTGGCCCATCTATACCTACCATCATGGGTCTTGAGGGCGAACAGATCCATCAGAGTAACAGTGGATGGCAACCTGTATTTGTCCAAGAGAATCTTGCTGTCATGAGCATTGGGTTTATGCTGCCTGACAAGGATGATGCTGTAATCTGGCGTGGTCCAAAGAAGAATGGCTTGATCAAACAGTTCTTAAGAGACGTGGACTGGGGAGATTTGGACTATTTGCTGGTCGACACACCCCCAGGCACCTCGGATGAGCATCTTTCTGTCACCACATTCCTCAAGGAAAGCGGCATTGATGGAGCGGTTATCATCACCACCCCCCAAGAGGTTGCTCTTCAGGATGTTCGCAAGGAAATTGATTTCTGTCGCAAGGCCAAGATCCCTATTCTTGGCATGGTAGAGAACATGGCTGGATTCGTTTGTCCATCGTGCCACGGTGAATCCATCATCTTCCCTCCAACTACTGGTGGAGCAGCAGCCCTTGCCAAGGAACTCAATATTGACCTCTTGGGATCCATTCCACTCGATCCTCGGGTGGCCAAGAGCTGTGATATGGGCGTCTCATTTATGGATGAACATCCCGACTCTCCGGCCTGTACTGCCTATGAAGCCATTATTGAGAGTAAGTGTACTTTTGGTCCTAAATGATATTAATCTCTATATATTCTTTTTTGTCTTAGAACTCTTGGCCAAGACCGAATAGAGTATCTCGCATATATATCTCACAAACAAAATAAATCATGTATAAAGTATTCGCCAATAGAGGGTCTGGGGTTTTTTTTTATATTCACTTTTTACATTATACACAAAGAGAAAGCCTTATCTTTTCAATGTCTGGAGTAGTAGAAAATGTAAAGATGACTGGTGCTATTTTCACTTTGATAATATCTCGAAAACTTTGGATACTTTTGGTATATAGTAATTAATTACAAACTTGTTGTTTCTATATGGTTTAATGAGACCATCGCAAGAATTGTATGCGGGATTACCATAAAGCACATAAGGTTGGTCTCCATGGTTCCTAAAGTCTAAATTCTCACAAAGTTCATCAGTTGTATCAGTATCACCCAACATACTTTGGTCATGAACAGATCCTGGAAAAGAACCACTAAGGCTGACTGTCAAGACATCTGGGGTTACGATTACTTGATACTTTAAGCCTTGGTATCGATACATAATCATATAGTTTATAGTTAAAAGTTTTCTAGTTTTATTCTTTTTTATTTGGGATACATACTTGAGGATAAGCCAGCTTTTTAAGCATGCTGGCAAGTGTCAAGTCTCGATGCAAATAAAAGTTTTGGTCTGTTCCACTTTTGAAAGAAACTTTCTCAGTGTATATAAATCTAAACAATGTCTTGCAAGTGTCATTATTCAACAAAGAGATGTCAAAAGAGGTCTGTTGGCTATGCAATGTATAAGCTCTGGAATCACAATTCAAGCCAATAAACGGTTTGTCTTTATTCTCATTCTGCTCTACAATTGCGTTGTATAGGCTATGTTGGAAAGTCTTGGTTCTCGACAGATAGATAATAGACCTAATTTTTAGCAGAATAAAGAACGGTACTATGCGTTTGAAGTTTGATAGACATTTTTTTATATAAAAAAACCATTTTTCAAAAAGGGGAAATAAAGAATGATGCGTAATATTTACAAAAATATGAAAGTAAAAATAAAAACTGCTGAACCTCTCTAATACTTCTTTACTCTTTACGCATCACAATCTACATATTAGAATCAATTTTTGAACTGTCTTGTTAAAAAAAAAGTCACCAAAAAGTCTATTAAGAATGCACTTTCAGTAAAGACTCTCAAATCTATATTATACAAATCTTGCTAACAAGAGTTTAATACAGCTCAAAAAAAAACTGGCAGCAGTCGGCTATGATCTACTGTCAACATTATATAAATATTACTACTGAAAAGACGGTGTCAAACATGGATTGTTGTTTATATATCTTTCTTGCTTTGGTTTCTGTCTATCAAAAAGTAAATGAAGCACTCTTATATTATGTTTATTTTTATTAATTCATATAGTTTGTGATTTGGTTTACGCCGTGTCGATTTAACGGTGTTGCTTTAACAAGTTCATATCAAAGAAGTTTACGACTCGGTTATATAAAAAAACCTAATGGATTTGAAGTCTGGAATATCATTTGCAACTTGGTGCTCTAGAAGAAATGTTTATTTTATGGATGTTCCATTCACCAATAAAAGGAGTAGAGAGTCGAATAAGCGCTATAGAAGAATTTATGTGATGGAAAATGAATACAGAGGTAATATACTATTAATGTTATTAAATAAATACCATTATTTATCATCTGTTTCTAGAGTGCTCGTAAAATCCATCACTGCTCTTGAAAGAAATATCTTTATGTGACATGGCCCTTGCTTGACTGCTGATACCTTTGCCTCAATAAATGTGAATGACAATACTGGTTTACCAAATGAATTGATAGGCGTAGATGAAAATACTCAATAATTCACACATAGATTATATAAACATGGCTTGCATCTTATTTATTGTTTGCCGCCAAAGGCTGTATAGTCACGTTCATTAGCCACAAAGAGGAATATGGACTCTAGTGATCTATTTAAGATTAATACAATCTACTTTCTGTAGTACAGTACATAAGATAGATACGTGTAAATTCAAGTAAATATATTCATTGCAAAAACAGCCACTTGAACCCTGAAACTCTTTACAAGAACTTGCGAGTACAATAAGAAAACAGAAAAAGGTTATCAAACGAGTAGAAAGCCTAAATTTATGTTTGTATTATGTTGATGTCAAGACATATTGCCCCAAATTACTCGGCTGGGATGACACAGAGAATTAGTATTATCCAAACAAGCATAAATCTTGACCACAAGGCTTCCAATAACTAAAGGTCTTTAACCCAATCTTTTTCTTTGTATAGATTGTTTGGAATAAATGGCTGGTTGCCAAGAATAAAAGTATCCTGACTAGTTGATATTGATGACTATATAAACTACCCCAAGATAGAGTGCTCCTTTGACTTGTCAGATTACTAATACTTTGGAAATACTTATTCCCTAGCCGCGGCTATAAGTTAATATTTTATTTTATTGAAACGGTAGGTTAAATGTTTGGCAACTTCAAATCAGAGCCATTTAGTGGTAATTACAAAACATCCAAGCCAAGAAACCATATTTTACTCCCTTTCGGTTACTGCCTTTTGTGGTTCAATGTTGTCCTCTTGAGATAATCATCCTCCTTAATTATAAATAAAACCAATTTGGGTTTGTATTCTATAGATTATAGGGGTCAAGCATAGCTGCGCCTATGCTGTATCAACCATAACTCATCATTGGCAAGATTTTTTTCCGTGCCTTGTCCTACGATAATATCCGAAACTCAAACCTCTGAATGATTTATAAAAAAACTATCCACTTTTTAGTCAGCCCAATAGCACATCATTCAATGCTGATTGACAACTGTCCATTAAATCACTTGGGACTCTTTTATTACTAATAAACAAGTCTTATTCAATGTATGGCAGCTGTCAAGTACGATTAATTAAAGAGGTTCATTCTCAATGATCACAATTGCAAGGATAATTTCATTTTTATGAGATTAATGAGAATGTCCTTTTGAATCCAGGTCATCTTTATAAATTCACATTGTGATTTCGGCTTATAAAAGAGCACTAATCGGATCAAGCATGCAAGAAAGGTTGGGGAGGAGGAGGTACTTTTGGGATCCTACAAGCCCATCTATAGAGACCATGACGCTAATGGCTGTAATTTTTTTTTTTAAATTTTTTTTATTGTCCAATTTAACCGATATTCTATTATTACAATCTCTAAATGATGAGAATAAGAGTGTCTCCCTTTGTGATTATCTATAGAAAAAGACATTCCAGCATGCAAAACATATTGCAAGGTTTGTGCATAGATTTGTAAGAAATGCCAGGAGTGCTTTGTTTATGAGCTTATTTAATTTCACATTACTTTTGCTGAGCACTCAAATGTCATTAGCCTCCAAAATACAAGTATTTTTAAGCTGGTCATCCTACCAATAGCAACCCAAGCCGAATTTCGCAAGCCAAAGATCATTTGAAGGCAGTCTTGACATGATAATGACAAGCATTATTATTATGAATATTTGGATTTGTTTTTTATTTATTTTTAAAAAAGAAGAAGATGAAAATGAAGGATGATTAGAATAGAATGAAATATATGATGTATGACCTGCAATGGGCTCGTTTCGTATTCTTGAAACGGCTATTTTTTTTTCTTTTTCTTTTTATACAACAGATTCAATGGCTCTAATGTATAGGATTACTTTGTACAATTATTATTATTATCATTATTATTATTACTGTTGTTGTTGTTGTCTAGTCTCTGAGGCCTTGACTTGAGGACATGAGATTGTTGCCATTCGACTCAATCTTCGTCAATTTGCCAATTGTCTTCTTCAGTCTTATTCGATGCCTCAACATCTTGCTTACTTGCTGCACCACGCTGGACAAAAGGCTTGAGACCTTTGCCAAAGTTCCTCATGCAGATATATCCGAGAACACAAGTAGCCTAAAACAAATGTTAGACAAACAACATGGATATGGATGGATCCCAAGATACTTGCCACATCCATTGCAATACCGATCCAGACTAAGAGAGCACAAGAGTTGTGTGAGAATGGTTCTAATGAGGGGGGGTTTGATTGTCTTACCTAGGACAATCCATGTATACCAATTGTTGTTGGGCTGAAAGGTTTTTCTAAATACAAGCGCAAAATGGACCAAGACGATGCACTGGAACAACATAAAGGTAATCATCTGAGCCTTGCTCTCTGTGCTTCCCTGTTTTATATAGTGAGTACAAAGAGGTGGCTGGCTAGAAAGCTTACAGATCTTCTGGCAAAGTAGAGCATGGGCAGCATAAGAATCGTGCAGGCTATCTGGAACCAGGTTGCTCCTTCAATTGAATCCTCGTCAGATCTTATGTCGGCCAGAGAGCGCTGGATAATGTAGAATAAAGACACCAGGAACTCGATAAAGATGTCAATCTTGAGAGCAAGCACAAAGAACTGGAACATGCGGTACATTTCTATAATAAACATTTTTAGCAAGCCTAGCAAGCTTAACTAGCTGTCAATCTTTTCTATAGCTTACTCTGGATCTGTATGTCTGCGCCGATCTTCTTGTAGATATTCCAGCCAAACTGCTTGGTCATCTTGTAACTCAGGAACGACATGATGCAGGCAAACACGAGGGTTGTGACAGAGAGCGAGATTTCAATCTTCTCTGCAATTGACAGTGGGTAGGAAAGGCTGGGAGCAACGTCGTTGATTCTGTCAAACCACCTTACTCCATCAATGACCTGTAGTGCGCTCAGGATTGCACAGATAACATTGAAGATGGCCAGAGCCAAGATTTCGGCGGTGTTTTGATATACTGTCTGATTGGTCGGGGGATTCGGAAATACAAAGGAACGAATGCGATGGTTAGGGTGAAAGCCCAGACTTGCCCCCTTTTCATTTGTATCCGGAAAATGAACGTACCGCATCAAGAACCATGACTACAAACCAGAATTGGAAGCCTATAAATGCAATATTCTCCCACTTGATTCTCCCAAGACGGTCGGCGGCATCGATCAGGATGTTTCCTGACTTTACAGACTCCAAAGCACTGTCTGAGATTCGTTCGGGCAGGAGATCGACCTGGCGGATGTTCTGGGAGCAGATTCCAGCCTGGAGACCGACAATAATAATACATTGCAGAACAGCAACAAAGATATAGAGCTTGGACCAGTGTGTCTCGGATACCCGGGATTTCTGTTGACAAAAAGGGTGTTACTACTATATGGTTTCGATGGCACAAGGAATTACAATTTTCTTAAAGGTAACCATGGTGAAGTTCTGTTGTCACAAATAAGCAATCCAGCTGCTAAAATAAAATGAAAGGGGAAGAGTGATGAGAATAAGGATTGCTGAGGACTAGTATTTAATGTTTTTTGTCCCTTTTTTAGTTGGAGTCCCGCTCATTGCCTATTTGCCTTTTAAGGCATTGGGTGGCGCACAGCAGATGTTTAGGGATCCATATTAACTGAGCCCTGGCCGTTGCCAAGCAGCAAATTCATAGGCTGAGACGCCGGCAGCCTGCTGCAGAGCAAGAGGTCCACAAATACCCCTTCAGACGCCTCTTTTGTTCAAGAAATTGGTCACTATTTAGACATTGTGATGTGGTACCCATTGGGTCGTACATCCACAATCACCCGACTTGAGGAGTTGAAGAGTTGAAGAGTAGAATATTGTATTGTATTGTATTGTATTGTATTGTATTGTGCTGTGCTGTATTGTATTGTATTGCGTTGTTTTGTACCGTACTGTGCTTTAAATTATTTCACACCCTTCATCTCAAGTCTTCCTATCAAAGGAAGCTTAACTAGCTGTCTCTTTCTGGTCTTGCTTCTGGTCCTTCTCCAGGGTATCGAGCTCAATGTCAATATCATTCAACATCTTTTCCAGTTTCTTTCCAAGTCGCATAGTCGACTTGTCAGCCTCTCGATGGGTGGCCTCTTTTAGGTCCTCAATAAGCTTTTTTTTTAAAAATAAAATAAATGTTACACTCCTTTTACTGTCCCGGATCCTTCTCGATAAAGAAAATCTGATTATGATATTCTGATAATTTACCTCTTTATAGCCTTCATGGTGGAACTTGATTTCATTCAATTGAGCCCGCTCTTCCAGCAAATCAACCTTTGTTCGAAGTTTACCAAGTGCTTCCTGAAGCTCCTTTTGTTCTTCATTTGTCAGAGGATCCTCGAGCTTCGGACTCTCTTTATCCAAAGGCTGTCATGTTTTATAACAAACGGTTAGAAATTGGCTGAGCACCACACGCTGTTTCCAATCATACCTTTTCGTCCTTGTCAAATGAATCTCTCTTCTCGGCCTCTTGTTGGTTCAACTGCTCTTCTACTCGCTTCTTTTCAACCTCGAGTGCTTCGATCGCCTCCTTGGCATCTCGTCGTGCCTTGGCCTCCTTTTCTTCCTGCTCAGACTCGTCCTCAATAAGCTCCTGTTGCTGCTCAAGTACTTCCATCTTTTGTTTGTAGGTACTTGCGCCGACCAGTTCGAGCACCTGAAGCTCAGCCTCGTTTACCTTTTCACAAGACATCTATTAGTATTCACCTTCACGTGGCTAATCTAAGCTCACCAAGTTATCCGGAAGACTGTCAAAGGTGACTCGGAGGGCATCTTCGGTGGTCATGTGACGGTCGGTAAAGCTAAATGCCCTGGACAAGATGAGCAGAGTGGACGGCACATGATGGTTAAGGTGAAGATCGAGCCACTGGGACAGTTCATCTCTTAGACGTCCTGGAGAGGTCCCAATCGTACGGATACCGCGGGCAGCACAGGCAGCCTGGAGCTCTTGAATAGTGAGATCATCGATTCCTTCAGCCACAATGACCTATAACACAAAGTCAACAAACACTCATAAAGACGTTCTGTCCTACTTGATCATCTGCCTTGATTTGTCGCATACGATTACGGATTTGGAAGCGCAAAAAATTATCAGAACCAAAGGCATTGATGTTCATGTATCTGCACATCGACACCAGCTGAGGACGGGTCAAGTTGTCCAATGTTAACTCATCCTCAAACCGCCTTGCCACATTCAGGAGGTCCTCGGTCGAGGGTTGCTCTCCAGTAATACGGGTCTATATCCCAGTCACACATAAGTCACACAATCACCAGCAAGCATAATGAAGAATTAAATACCTTTCGAAAGAATTCTGCAAACTCTTGAGCAGCTTTGGAGGAATCTGATCCAGGGAAGCCGGACTCTGCAATGGTCTCTTGCAGGAATCTCGCCATCTCCAGACGTACCTTTAATAGCTTGCGCTTCTTTTCCTCCTAAACGCACCCATCCGTCAGTGATCGTCAGCGATTTTCAGCAATTGTCAGTAAATTGTCTTACCTCCACTGTCTTGCTCTCATATGTGCTAGGCAGCATGTTGGGGAACAGCTTCAATGCTACAGGAAGCAATAGTTCCATAAATGGAACAATAAGAAACACGGCAAAGGGTACAAGACGCACGATATCCGAAGTCGTACGGCGAAGCTACCACACAAGAGTCAACAGACGTACATTTCCCCCAAAACCCCCTTACCTGGCGTGCTTCTCTGCGGGTCAATTTGCTGCCATGGAGCAATTTCCAAGTAAGCTTGGATGAGATTCGCACCTCCAGACCTAGCAATTTAGTTCCGTGCCAATAATGTACAGCCTCTGCCTTGACCTTTTGCCATATCGTCTTTTTGGGTTTAGAGGCACTTGGTACAGCGGCTGTACTGCCACCAACAGTGCCAACCGACTTTCCAGCAGCTTCGGAAGCAGCCGTGAGCATAGCAGCCTGCTCTTTGGCCAGCTGAGCGGCGCGTGTCGTCATGGTCTCCTTTTCGTCGATTTTTAACGGGTTTTTTGGTTGCTTGGATACCTCTGCACGCAATATACGCAGCTCCGTTGGGAGAGCTTGTCGAATTGACCGTGCTTGCTGTGCTGTCTGAAAGGATCGGAAGGTATGGAGCGAAATACTTGAGCGCGGCAAGGGACGAATGAGGAATGTAGCGCCGACTGATGCATTGGCAATGTGGCCAATGCGAGAAATATGGTCAGAATAAAGGAATCCTGGCCGAATGGCAGGAAAGGCAGACGTTTGGATGGTTCGATACATTCTTATACACAAAAGAGGGAATGAGGATCTAGTCCATTTGGTCATGAACTAAAAACTTTTAATGGGATTCGTGACGACCTCTTCTGCCTGCTGAGTAGAGTTATCAAGGCGGACTTGTAAGAACGAGGGTTATGCAATTGAATGGGTAAAAACTGCCTTTTTCATTGGCACTAAAAATACTAATATTATAGAGTGGAATACAGGGTGGGGGATGGGGATGGAGAGGGTAACAAATTACAAGCGCTTTACAAGGCCCAATCTTTTGGATTCATTGTCATATACAGACACAAACTGCTGCAGAAAACCATAGCCTAGAATGGCGCCTACAAAAGGAGGCGATTCTTGAAAGTAGGTGTAGCAGAAATTGGAGCCATTTTCCAGCTAGTATTTCAAAAAAGAGGTATATGAATACTAGTATTTAGAGTCAAGTATAGAGTCATGGCACTTACTATACCGCCTGTGATGACATAATCCTTTGGCTCCAGAGTAAAGTCCGTGCCTCCCATGGTTAGGGTGACGGACGGCAGGTCAGTCGAAGTGCAGGGTACGAGATATTGGCCAGAAAAGTCTCGTCTTAGGCCTCTCACATTTGAGAATATCTTGGTTGTCACTGGTTCAGGGAGTAGAACTAGGGTAGATCCCGTATCCAGTAGACCAGAAAGACCATCGTCAATTGGAATCTTTGTCCCATTGATAGAAATGTTATCAATGTTGGCTGCCCAGTAATCCTATTGTCCTACATATCAATTATCATGTAGAGTTTTGGGATTGCTATCGAAAAGAGTAAATTGGGTTACCTGGAAATCCTCGTTTGTGGTGAGGGGCATGTAGGTAATATTGCCATTGACGCGCTTCATGTCCACTGGTGATAGTTAGCATTAATAAACAGCATAATTGCAACTTACCACCCCCAAACGTAATCTCGCCATTGATCCGGTTGATTTCCTGGGCCTGGTGCTCGACAGGATGAAAGTAAATGGAAAAGATACTCTTGTCAATTATGCTTTGGGTGTGCATGGTTGTGACAATTGTAGGGACAATGACACCATATGGATTATTGTAGACCGTTAGGTTATCTGGACCTGCAAGGAATGGTTAACTTGGGGTGGTGAGGGCCAAGCACACCAACGCCTACTACTTACCAATACCCATGATTCCATCTAATTGAAACAACAGATACAATGATATTATACATCTTTTATAATCAATACACAATCCAACTAAACCGTCTACATGTGTTTACCTGCACCATCCATTGTGAGCTCTCCATCGTTTAGATCAGATACACCAAAGTTCTAAAGCTTCATGAGCAATTGACCCATACCATATACAATATACTTACCACGTTGGGAATCGAGACGCCATTAAGGCTCATGGTATCCTAGACCAACATTTGATTTACTGATGTCCTTTAACAAATAATTCGGAAACTTACTCTGGCATAGATTCCATTGGAGAAGCCATCACCATACCGAATATTGAACACCAACTGAGATGGGCGGAATGTACTAGAATCCGAGATATTTAATGTGTGGGCAGGATAGCCACAGTAACGACCACAACCCTTGGTAGGAACCCAAGTGGTGGAGGAGCCTAAACTCGGTTTAGACAAGCCCGCCAACATCTTCTTTTTCAACTTTACAAAGACTTGCCTGTGTCCAAGAGTAGTGTAAATGCCTGTGGTGGTGTGCCTAATGGATCCAACCGGTTGTTTTTGAGTTGTGATTATATGACATCTTATATATTACCAAAAGAGACATCTATTAAATACTATATAGATATAGATTACATTAGCTCTGCTCCAAAAAAAATAATCATCCAAATAATCCCATACTTACGGCCAGATCAACGTTCTCAAGAAACGATCCCACCGTACTCCCCATCCTTTGTCTCCCCCATACAGTGACTCCCGAATTCTTGCGATCGACAGCCAGAAATGGGACCGAGAGTAGTTTGGTGGCAAAGACACAAGTCAGAGATACAGCCAAAAGGAAACAGAGACCATGGGTATAGGCCATGATTGCTAAAGGGTTAGATTTAATAGAGTTACAAGACAAGGTGCAAGCAAGTATATTTATACAAGTCCAAGAGAACCGCCAAAAGAATGGGAATGTAGACAGACAGAGTTCAAATCCGGGTAAAAAGCACCTTGGCCTCTTGATTCTAATACGACCATTTGCAAGATAATCATTCCAGAGCTTTTATTATTATTACTATTATTATTATTATTATTACTGCTACTACTATTATTCGGCCTTGACGATCAGCACCTCTTTAACATTCATACACACACACACACACACACACACAATAAATGGAGATGGACAAAAAAAACCGCAATATATACATATACATATATATACATATACACACATACATATATATATATTCACAAAGTGGCCATAAATCACATTGGTAAAATAGCTTATTTCTTGCCAGCGTTGGCAGCCTTGGCCTTCTTGGTTCCGCGAACCTTCTTGGCACGGTTCTTCTTCTCCTTGCGCTGCTTGCGGCCACCCTTGCCAGCCTCAGCCTTGCCAATGCGGGCGAGACGGTACTTGGGCTCAAACTTCATCAAGGCCTCAACGGTATCGTAAACAAGACCGAAACCGGTGGTCTTTCCTCCACCAAAGTGGGTCTTGAAGCCAAAGACAGAGACACGTTCCTTCTCAGCCTTGTAGAGCTTGCCGAGCTTCTCACGGAGTTCGTCCTTGGAGACGTTGGCAAGTCCGGGGTGGATGACATCCACGACCATCTGCTTGCGCTGGAGCAGGCGGTTGGTGAGGAATTTGCGGGTGCGGATAGTAACAGTCGAAGCGTCGGCCTAAGAAAGTGGGAATGGGCGGGTTAATAGGATCGTTGGATGATGATGATGGATGGATGGAATTCTAATGTGCACAATTATAATTGTATGTGTGTGTGTGCATGCGTGTGTGTGCGCGTAGAGGGCGATATCATTGACCCATATTGACCCCCCTTTTTTTTGGGACCTATCCAGACCCATCCCTATTCCATCCATCCTTGGTGCTTGTCTCTACAGCTAATGCTGATCACATCCACTATGCCTACATACCATTATGGTCAGTACAAAGGGAGGATTCAATAATCACCACGTTGGCTTGAATTTGGAGTGGTCGGGCAGCAGAGCAGGCTGGACAGGCGGTGCAGTGACTGCTATTTCGACCCTGAATTTGACAGAAAGGCACAATACAATAATGATGGTAATGGAGATTGAACAAATGTATACATTTATTATATTGGGAGCGAGATGGACAAATGTACAGCTTAATTATATATATATATATAATATTATATTATTATTATTATTATTATTATTTTGGATTAAATAAGGCCTCTAGAGACGGCTACTTCGGCATTCAATACTGAACTTCCTGCAGCACCCAGTACAGTGTTGTGCACCAGGAGGACAAACTTGAGATCGAGCACAGGGCACTTGCGGACACGGCCAACAGTGACTGCCTGACCCTTTTCATTGTCACGGTCCAAGCGAGGCTGGGGTCTGTCACTGTCCTTGGTGATGACAATGGCACGTCCGGGAGCCATGTGGCAGTTGAGTGCCTGGGCCTCACAAGTATATTTGTCCAGGGCCTCATACACAGCCTCGATAGAAGGAGGAGGCTGGTTAATGAACTTTACCGACACACTCTCGAGATGGCCGTCCAAAACAGGCACACGGGTGCAGGTAGCAGAGACGGTCATGGTCTCGAGGGGAGCAAACTCCTTGCCGTTGGCAGTGACACCACCGAGGATCTTTGAGGCCTCAAACTCCATCTTTTCCTCCTCTCCTCCAATGTGGGGCACAACATTGTCAAAGATGTCCAGACTAGGCACACCGGGGTAGCCTGCGCCAGAGATGGCCTGCTGGGTATGGACAATGATGTGGCTCATGGGTCCAAATGCATCCTGGAGTGCCTTGAGGGGAACGACAAGACCAGTAGTGGAGCAATTGGCATTGGTGATAATGAAACCCTTTTTGAGGTTGTGGAGAGCACGCTGCTGGGGAATGAGGTCAAAGTGAGAGGTGTTGACGGTAGGAACAATCAAAGGCACAGTAGGCTCACGGCGATAGTTCTTTGCGTTGGAGAAGACAGCAAGATCTGCCTTTAAGAAGGCCATTTCTAAACAAATTCACCTGTCAAAACCAGGGATAGGTTGATTTGCAAACAAAATTACCAATTTCACCAGCAAAGTCGGCATCCAGACCAGAAAATACAACGTCGCACTCCTTGAACTGGTCGGCCACACAAGCCTTTACGGTGAGATCCTTGACGTTTTCAGGGATAGGGCGGCTCTGCTTCCATTTGACAGCATCCTTGTATGCCTTTCCGGCCGAGCGAGAAGACGCACCAAGAGCATGGATGACAAAAACAGGATGATCTGCCAACAAGAGGATGAATCTCTGGCCTACTGTTCCAGTAGCACCGAGGATTCCGACTTTTTTGGTGGGCGACATTTGTTAAAGAAGAGAAAGAGAGACGGATTGACGGGAATCAAAGGTAGATCTGAACTAATTGGCAAGACCGGGGGTTTAAATATGACTCATACCAGCATGTACACATATTCGTAGATCCAGCACAGATATCTCTTTCTCTTTGGATGAAACCCAATTGCATATTCTGATATGAGCTTGCAATTCGGAAACCTTGCAAAGTACAAAAAGTATATTCCATAGTGTGCTGTACTTTAATAATAATATAATAAAAACCAACCGTATCATTGCTCTTTCGATTGATAACCCGCCCACATTTCACGTGGCTGGCGCACTTGTTCTACCAAACATGCAAAAGATCCTGCGAATGATGGAAGGTCGTCCTGGCCAGTATCTTGTCACCCTTCGTGCATTGCTGCCACCAAAGAAGATTGGAATCCTCATTGGAAAAAACGCAGCCAGCTTACGAACAATTGAAACCGATTTTAACGTCAGACTATACTTTCACTCTGAATTTGACGATTACGGACGACTGACCACATGTGTTGGCTATCCCCTCCAAACCGCCTGTGCTTGGAGGGACATTTTGTTCAAGATATATAACGACTCTCGTTTTCCAGATGTAAAGCACCATCAACCAAAACCAGCCGTCCTGCTAACCCTCATATCATAGAGACGAGAGATCAAGTTTCTTGTGCCCCTGACCCTGGCAGCCAAGTTACAGGATCCATATTTTTCGGTCCTGTCCAATAAAGATGCTCATCAATGCGATTTGGCCGAGATTGCCAATGTCAGTGGGGTTGATTTGATTCTCCAGCACGAAGCACTTCCCAATACTACTGAACAGATCCTTGTGTTTTCTGTCGAGAATCTCGATCCACCATCCCTTGATGCATTTGAGATGGCCGTCAAGATGCTTGCGACCTGTTTTGAACACTACTCCCACGATGTATACTCCCCCATAAACCTCTACTACCTACCCCACTGCGCAGATAATCCTCCTGTGCAATCACCGGCCTACGAACATTCTATAAATAGTCGTAACAATGAAATAAACCGACCCAAAGATCTTGAGGATCTTTATGAAGCCAGTTCAGGCCATCATGGCTGCAATGATGGATCCCATGCACCCAATCCCTAAACCACCTTATCTGTGGGCATCCCAAGCAGAGCTCTGCAAGCTTGACACTTTATATATATATATATATATATCTTTACCTAGTCTTAACAGTTGGTGGCTCTATATTTTATTTCATTTTATTTTCATTTAAACACTCTGACAAGAAAAGGCAAAAAAAAGGTATTTTAGTCTTTCTGGATGACTTGGCCTTTTTACTTTTTATATATATATATAAAGAATACATAAACTAATTTACATTGATATACATTTGTGTGTTTGTGTGTGTGTGTTTGTTTTGTCTATCGTTGGGATTTCTTTAATCCAATCCATGGAAATCTAGGGCTATTATCCATGGTACGCTTGGATGTGGCTGGATCGATGGGTTTGGATAGTCCAAGACGTCGCTTCATGCGCTTAAATACGGATCGGGAGGATGTCGGAGGGAGATCGGTTGGGACACTGTACAGACTCGATGGATGGATAGAGTCTTCATAGTTGATTGACGATTGGAGTGAGGTGAAGCTGGTGCGGGAATACCGAATAAACTGCTTGAGGTGCCATCGATCAGGAAACGACGATGACGTCTGGAGTACAGGAGGTGGATCGAGATCATTTGTCCAGGGAACAAACGAATTGGCACGCATGAGCTCAAGCACCGCATCAGCAGCAGGCACAAACAAGGTGGGTGTATAGTGATGAGTGCGTATGCGCGCAATGATATCCTCTCGGATGTCACAGGGAATGTTAATCTCCTGAGGTGCATTGGGGTATATGTGAGTAGTCAAGATCGCGTGGCATGTGGTGCTGATATCTGGATGTGTTACAAGGGGATCCTCCAAGGAGTCGGCAGCAGACGCGTCATCCTTGTACTGCTGAACTGCCATCCAGAATACAAGGTTTTCATGGCAAAACGATCTTTTCAAGTACTCTGAGAAGCAGTGGAAAAGATGGCTAGAGGGGTTCTGGAGGATGGATTCTAATGTCAGTACAGATTGACAGTGCATGCCTCAAGAAAAATATAAAAGGGGAAAGAGAGAAGAATAAAAAGGCTGGTGGCAAATGGGGGTTTATATACCTACAAGCCTTGACCATGTGTCATTGTAGAGATATTCGCGCCAACCAGGCAAAAACAGAGCCAACAATAATTTAGTTTTTCAGGAATCCTGAACAGGTTTTTGAGTATTTAGGATAAGGAGAACGTGGCAAACCCCCCTCTTGTAACTCAAGGGATGATAAAAGGGTGATAAAAGGCTATATATATTATGTCTACAAGTTTATTATTAAGGTACAGAAAAGAGGATCAAGAAGAATGTACAATTGGTTTTAACATTAATGAATCTCGGGAACTGGAGAGCAGCGCTGCGAAATGTCAATGACACATTGGTCACTCTTGCGACGGTAGTAATTAGGTATGGATCGAGAATGGTTTCCGGCATGTGTTCTGGTGGCAGTGCTGTTGGTTCGTCTACTGCGTTTCAAGCGTCTCTGGAGATCTTCACCGTCCACAACCTCCACTGTACCTGCCGGGACACTCACCCGACAGTTGTTTGGATAGGATTTCCGTCGTGACGCAGCAGGAAAGTCTGGCCATGAAGTAGAGTCCTGCTTGAGTGCTCTCCACTTTTTGCGTGTGTCGACCATATTATCCAGGAAGACCTGGGCAGGTGGCAAGAGGTTGGCAAGGGCCTGGAAGAATGGGAGAATAAGATCACCAAACGTTAAGCTGATCATCGGTTGGCTTATTTCAGTCCTGTCCATGTTGGGCGTGATGGGCAGACCTGCGGCCCGTTCGGCGTCTCCCTGTCGAAAGAACTCTTGGATAACGAGATCCGACCACTGTTTGGCCACCGGCCATGGTCGAACTGTGTTGTTGATGTCAGCCGCATGCATCAAAATACCGCACAGACTCAGGCGCTCATTAGGGTTCAGCACCGGACTGTGGCTGCCATGTTCTCCAGGACTGCTTGGCTCAACAACATTTAGGCTGTCAAAGATGCTGATTAGCTTATTCTGGTGCTGGTAATGGTAAATCATGTCTGTTCCAATGATTATTTCTTCAATTGCATCCAGCAAGTCCTGTTCTCTCTGCTTACTGCCCTTGGAATCGCCGGGAATTGTCTTTAGGATCCTGTGCTTCTCTAATAGGTCGCGCGTTATATCGACCGACAAGGACTCGAGTACAGATTGGTCGTGGTACCGTTTGGCAAGATCGGTTTGAAGATTGATTTGGTAAAGATTATTGTAGCCCGTCTATAAACAGTAAACAAAAGGAGAATTGTTAATTGCCTTTTTTAGCCAGGGGGTTTTGTGTGCCTTGGTCTCCTTGCAGAGGAGGCTAGAGGACGTTGTTAACTTACATGGCCAGCGTCATGGCATAATGCGGCTATCATTAGAGACGCAATGTCAATCGGCAGTATATATCGAGACGCCGTCATCTCAGCAACAAGGTAATACACGATTGTCACCACATCTGCAGCGTGATAAAAGGTGTGATAGGGCGTGTCGAGATAGGCAGCATCCGCGTCAATGAAGAAATCGAGCAGCTGGGAGGGGGTGATGGCCAATGAGGTGCTGACACCCAGCTTGACAAACAGACCAAGCAAGTGGCCATATATGTGTGTTCGTTTGTGGTCCAGGACATTAAAGTAGGCCGTAATTGGCGGACTGTGGCCATTGAGAGTTCGTAGGAATTGCTGTCAAACCAAGATAGTTTAGGACCCATTATATTCCCAAAGACCAACTTACTTACCTTTTCGATTAGCAGCAAATCTTGAGGGGAGAGATTGTTGTGTTTGAGAGTGAGCATCAGTAATCAGTACTGGATATAAAGCAGGTGAAGTTTTTGTTTTATTTTATGAAAGAAAGAAGGAAGTTTGGAATATTTTCAAAAATATCATTTATATAAAAGAACCTTTGCGATGAGATAATTGCTTTATTGGGCAATCGGAGCTTGCTAGATGTCCAAACCACTTGGGTTCCTTCTATGATTTATGGCGTCATCAGCAGTACAGCTCGTCTTTCGAGTGCTCATGATAGATCTTGTAGTTCAATTTGATCAACGGTGCAATTCCACTTGTATTGCAAGGCCCACGACAATTGGATCCTTTCTAATTGCAGAATGCATGAAAAATTCAAAAATATAAAAAAGAATCTGAAATTAAACACCCAAAGAATCCTATTTGGCCACCAGATATGAAACCACAGAAAATAATGTGGCGAGAAATAAATAGAGCTCGCTAGGATCCTCTGGCCAGGACTTTCTTTATTGGCTAAACTCAATTCCACAGACATATCAATCATTATCAACCAAATCAATAACCCCACCTTTTGGCTCAATAGCATCATTGGATCAATGGTCTGCTCAGCCTATTGCTCAAATAATTATCATCTGGGGCTATTTTTATTCTGCCAAAGACACTACCAGTCTGCAGAAAGTGAAATTTCGGAGTATTAATCTGGAGTTGAATATTTATACATTACTCTTTAAAGATATATATATATATATATATGCTTACTATGCACACAAGGCGTATCTTGCAACAACAAGATCTTGTCATGGAAGCTAAAAGTGAACGACTATTAATCAGTTTAATAAAAATATGCTAAACAAACGACAAACTACTACATGGCTGTCTAATTGGCCAGCTTCATCGGGCATTGATCTTGTATATCGGCGCCAATAAAGCATGAAAGCCATTCTGATCTGGATCAAACTTGTCTAAAAAGAAGCTTTCATTATTACTGTTTTATATTATTAGAATAGTTGATTTCTCCTTTCTTCTCACAACTGTAAGTAACGTTTGCAAAGAACAATAGCCTGATTATCAGAAAACAAAACTGGAATAATAATGAACAATAAAACATATCTTCTAAGCATATTTGGTTGTACAGACAGGATCTACAGCAAGGACCAATCAGCCAAAAGATAAATATACAAATATGTATATATCTACTGCTTGTAAGCATCAGTCAAGTCATGGCTTGGTGATAAAGGAGAGAATCGGCCAATCTCCTACAAAAGGCGATTGTTACAACCTAACCCATTCAAACTCTCCATAAACACAAAGACTATCAAAGTTTAAGTTGAAATTCCTTTTGTTTGCCCCTCCATTGACAGAAAAAAAAAGAAGTTTTTTTATGTGTGCATTGGAAGCTAGCCAAAATAATTCACCAGTTCCAAATCCTCGATTCTGCCACGCAATTAGGTTTCTTGGCCAACAGGGCATCTAATACATGAATCCTTTTGCTCTTTTAATTCACAAGAGGAAGAAAAAACCAAGCCAACACCAGCATTCTTTGGCTTAGAACAAAAAGACAGAAAATTACCTTTTAATCTTGATTTTTTTTTGCAAGTGGCTTGTGCCACCATGAATAGACTACCAACCCCTGAAACCTTTAAACCGCAAAAATATCGCAAAATTGAAACAATATATCTTTACACATTTATACCACAATAGGACGGAGTGTGTAATAATCGATAGACGTATGAAAAAAAGGGGGGGGGAAATGAATGCCATTTTGCAAGCCACGCATATTTTATAAATTCCACTATATAATTGATTCCAGTCTTGCCGTACTAGGCTTGAGAGTATCAATAACTGTAGCAAACTGTTGTTTTGACGCTTATAGTTTGAATGTATTTAATCATCAATTGCATTTCTTTTTTTATCAGTTCAAGCCATAATCAGCAATACAAAAATCATAAATCAATTGCTTTGCAACACGAAAGCCAGTCACATTCACACTATTAAACACCGACAAATTACGGCCTAGGAAAAGCGAGCTGCCTCTTCCTGCGAGAATTTTGTGACTGTGTCGACGTCAGGGAAGTCTATATTCAAGAGCCGCTTATGTTTTTTTTATGATATGTTGCCTCACACTGGCTTTTCTTTGACCCTTTCAGCAAACGACGTGAATGATGGCCGCCGCACACGATTTGACCCTGCGGATGATTCCATTTTTGGATCGTCATCTCGTCTTTCCCCTGATCGAATTTCTCGAACTGAACAAGGTGCGATCCTGATGACGCGATCGAAAAGCATATTCTTTTTCACGATGATTTCTAAACAAAAACAAAAAAAATATTGTAATTGCATACAAATGAATAGGTTTACCCAACCGAGGATTTGCTCAAGGCAAAGTATGATTTGTTCAAAAATTCCAACATGGTCGACTTTGTTTTGGACTTGTACAAGAAGATTCACAACACTGAAGAAACCCCTCAAGGTGCGCCATTCTAAAATCAAATAGTAAAAGTAGAAGGAAAAGAGGTTTCATTAGTATTATTATTAGTATTATTATTATTTGAGAATGAGCAAGACTGATTTGAAAATGGTGAATATATTAGAATTTGTTGACAAGAGAGAGATTGTCTTGAACAGATTGGAGGAATTGCAGGGTGAAGTTCAGGAAGTCATGACCATTCTCGAGAAACCCGAGGTCATCTCTGCCCTCCGCAGCGACAAGGCACAGAACCTCAACTATTTCAAGGAGAACTACAATGTAAGACCATCAGTATAGCTGGCTGTGGACAATCGCTAACCTTTTTCTGCTGGTTGTAGCTCACTGAGAACAGAATCAACATTCTCTATGAGTTTGGTCAGTTCCAGTTTAGCTGTGGTGACTATGGAGGTGCTGCGGATATGCTCTATCACTTCCGTGTGCTGGTATGCCCATATATATATATATATACACTTTATAATTGCATTTAGAATTCAACCTTCTTCTTCTAGTCTACAGACTCTGAACGTGCCTTTTTTGCCTCATGGGGTAAGTTGGCTGCCGAGATCTTGACTGGTAACTGGGAGTCTGCATTGGAAGAGCTACAGAATTTGCGCGAAGCCATTGATCAAAAGGTAAGGGTTTATTCGGATGACTTGAACCTTATTGACCAACACCTTTACTTTATAGAACTTTTCATCACCACTGCATCAATTGCAGCAGCGCAGCTGGCTCATTCACTGGTCGCTCTTTGTCTTCTTTAACCACCCCAAGGGCCGTGATGGCATCGTCGACATGTTCCTCTCTCCCCAATACATCAATACCATCCAGACATCCTGTCCCTGGATCCTGCGTTACCTTGCCACTGCTGTTGTGACCAACAAGCGTAGAAAGAACCAGATGAAGGAGCTTGTACGGATCATTGAACAGGAAGCCTATGAATACAGAGACCCCGTAACTGAGTTTATCGAGGCTCTGTTTATCCACTTTGACTTTGAGGGTGCACAAAAGAAGTTGAAGGAGTGTGAAGATGTCCTGAGCAATGATTTCTTCTTGGCTGCCACCCAGGAAGACTTTATGGAGAGCGCAAGACAGTTCATTTCCGAGACTTACTGCAGAATCCACCAAAAGATCAATATCAAGTAAGTCTTTCTAATCTTGTGTATAACCCTACCCTATACTGATTCCGGAACCAGGGACATGTCTCAGACCCTTAACCTGAACCAGGAAGAGGGTGAAAAGTGGATCGTCAACTTGATCAGAGACACTCGTGTGGATGCCAAGATTGACTTTGAAGAGGTAAAAAAAAAGAAGAGATGAATGGCTCAAGCTTTCTTAAACTGGTCTGGTCTGATCTGGTACTGACTGACAAATTGATTCCAGAACACTGTCATCATGAACACACCCGTCACTTCAATCTACCAACAAGTCATCGAGCGTACAAAGGGTCTTTCCTTCCGCTCTCAAGTACTTGCTTCTGCCGTCAAGAAGCGTGCCGAGGCACAGACCCAGGCAGCCGTCGAGGGTGCTCATTAACAAAGCCATTCAAAAATTCATCAATAAATCGATAATACAGTAAATAAAATTGAACCAAATTGTGTTTTTGCATGTGAAATAGCAATGTAAATAACCGAGTGACACGAGCATTACAGCATAATCACAAATCTTATTGTTCTCCATAAGATGCCTTGGCAGACCAAGAGTGTTACTAATAGCAATAAATAAATAATTATAAATATATGTATAATTATATATATGTATATGTGTTGGGGGATGGGAAAAGAACGGACGAATTTCAGCTAAACTGACCTGTTTAATAACCCGTTTTCTATATCAAGCTCTGACTCATGAGTATCACCTCAATACAATAGCATGTGTCGATGATAAAATATCCTTGCCCTGTGTTCTTTGGATTTAATATGAAAATATATTTGATCTCACTCTCTACTTCTTTACATTAAATGCACAACTCTCAAAGCAACCCGAATTGGCTGCAATCCAGCTCATTTTTCTCACGCTTTCATTCGCAACGCACACCCTCAGCTGGTGTGTACACAACCGCCAGACCACACAGATCGCGCTCAGTAGGTGTGGCTGACCTCAATCAACACGATCCACAAGATCCCCCGAGACGCAGAAACGGTCTTGGATGGATGCTTTCAAAGGCCAGACGACAACACATTCGCCGATGGGTGACAGAAGGCGAATGCACCACATCCCCACCTGATCCCGGCATCCAGACCCGCAAATCCATCACGGTCATTCGTCGCCAGAGTAGAAACACCAGCATACCAGAATCAATTCTCTCGTCTGGATTCACTCGCATGTCCCTCGACACAACCGACGTAACCGAACCATACTACCTCTTCACGAGGACTGAAAATGAAGCCGAGCGTATAGAGCTCAAGAACGATCTTGTAAAGCTAGCCTTTCATGAGTAAGTGGCCGTTGTTTTGTAAGCACTGTGTTGACCTGGCTTAGTGAGTTTCCTACTCCTGTCGACTTTGCAAGTCTTGAGAACGGACGTGTGCTGGACATCGGATGTGGGCCTGGCTCGTGGTGTCTTGATCTGGCGGCTGATTTCCCAGAATTAGAGATTATTGGGTTAGACTTTCAGGAAAGCATGTTTCCTGACGCAGGCACCATCCCACCAAATTGTATTTTTATCCGCTATAATGTGCTCATGGGTCTTGGACAGTTTGAGGACAAATCAATAGACTACTGCCACATTCGGTTCATGAATCTCTCTCTGACCGTACGTCAATATGCCCAGGTGGTTAAGGACTGCTGGAGAGTACTCAAACCGGGAGGCTACCTAGAGATGATGGAGATGGACATGATGATTTACTCTCCAGGGCCTACCATGGAGCAGCTCAATGAACAAGGCAAGTATTGCAAGCCCTGTATACTTTATTATTATTATATATATATATATATTGACTTGGAGTCTAGTCGTAGATGCGGCCCAGAGTAGAGGGTTTAAACCAAGGCTGGCACGCCACCTAAACATGTTTGTGCCCGGAGATGCGTCCTGCAGGATAGAACGATACCGATCTTTACCTATTGGTCTTTGGGGCGGACGACTGGGCGTTTTGTTCAGGGATGACTTGATCCATATGCTGGTCAATAGCCGAGACGCAGTTCTTGAGCATCTGGGGACCTTTGGTGAACGGAACTTTGATACGGATATTGAGCTTGTCAACCAAGAAATGGAAGAGTACCAGAGCTACAGCAATTTTCATCTCATGATAGCACAGAAGCCTTTGTAACAAAGTCTAATATCTTTATACAATATGTTTTATTGATTATCTCAAAGATGGAAAAAAAAACAAGAGCAATATATAGAGGGGATATGATAGATTCAAGGAGTGAACGAGTGGGTGTATTTGGAATCATTTATTATTAGTATTAGTATTGAAATCAACAGCAAGTAGATTTCAATACCTGGGCCATTACCTATTATCCATTACCCCACATTCAACAAGACCCATCAGCTGTCCAATACATAGAAGCATCACTCGGCCCAACTTGATGGCATGCACGGGTGCTTGGGTATAAAAACACATTTTTAAATATTTGCCACCACAACTTCAAAGCTCTTTCTCATCTGTTATGTCTCCCACACCAAAGACACCTTTATTGGACAAGAAGCCGCCTATTAGTCGGCCAAGTGCCCCAAAACGACGTTCATTTGACCCCTCGACCTACAACAGTACTGGCCAGGCCATGGGCTATGTCCGTTCATTAGACCTAGATGTAACCCTGCCTGGTCTCAGTCTAAAGGAAATACTTGCCCTGACAGTATGCATGGGAGGAGCTCAATTTACATGCAAGTGAATGGATTTGTGCAATGTGGTTTGAGGCTCATTGTATTCCATTTGATTTTTTTTAGGGTCTGTGGAGTTGGCGTAAGTCTTGGATTCTGGGTGGCATTGTCTAACACTTTTTTTTTAATTATAGATATGGTACTCCCTATCTGCTCTCACTGGATCTCTCCAAAGAACTGACCGCCTTGGTCTGGCTGGCTGGTCCATTATCTGGCTTGCTAGTCCAGCCGGTAAGCTGCCAATAAGATGTACGGATATTTAGCTAAACATACATGATCAGCTTGTGGGTGCGTTTAGTGACAAGTGCACTTGTCGCTATGGAAAACGAAGGCCATTCATTGTCGCTGCCGGCATCCTTACCTGTATGTCGATGCTGGGTGTAGCCTATGCAAAGGAAATTGGCACCATTGCCGCCCGATACTTGGCCAACGAACAGTCTGAAGCAGTAAGTAGATACCATCCAGATCTATGGCTAACTGTCATCACAAGGCCCATCTCTATACTATTGTGGCCGCAGTTGCCTCGTTTTATTTCCTTGACTTTACCCTCAATGCAGTCCAGGCTGTCTGTAGAGCGCTTATTCTAGACATACCACCTCTCTGGCAGCAGGAGTATGCAAATGCGTGGAGTGCACGGATGAGCAATGGCGCAATGGTTCTGGGGTACTTTGTAGGCTATGTGGATCTGGTGCATTATGCGCCATGGATGGGCGACACTCAGATAAAGGCATTTTGTATCGTGGCCATTGCGGTATTCTGTGGCACACTGGCAATCACTTGTACAAGCGTAGAAGAAAAGGTTCTTGAAAGACAAGATACTCTGTAAGTCTGCCTATTGAGCCTCCATAAACTCACAATTGCATATAGCCCATGGTACCATACACTGGCCTACATATGGCGAGCATTCAGGTTCCTGCCTCGTCCTATCCAGACCCTGTGCAATACCCAGTTCTTTGCTTGGATGGGATGGTTTCCCTTTCTGTTCTACAGCACCCAGTGGGTCTCGGACATCTACTTTGCCAACAACCCCCCGGTCGATGGACAAGAGCAGGATTGGACCAAAGGAACCCGTGCTGGCTCATTTGCACTCTTGTGCTATTCACTTGTCTCTGTGGGTGCAGGAGTTGTCTTGCCTGCGCTTTTATCCCGTATCAACAAGGCCTGGTTCTCGCTTTTGAACATCTATACGGCCTCACATCTGACCGTAGCAGTGGCTTTACTGTCGGCATGGTGGGTGCGGTCCGTAACAGGAGCTACGGTTGTGTTGGCTATAATGGGTATTCCATGGGCAATCGTTCTCTGGGTGCCCTTTTCGCTTGTCGGTGAATACGTGAGTTCAGAGGACGAGAAGAGGAGCCGGAAACAGCAGCTGCCGAGCACTTCGATTATCCGCCTGGAGGATCAGCAGGATGAGTTTGATGCCGGAATGATCCTTGGGGTCCACAACATGTACATTGTGTTTCCCCAGTTTGCAGTTGCGATTATATCATCCGTAATATTTGCAGTTGTGGAGGGACAAGATGTGTCTAGCGTATCGAGCGTATTGGCCTTTGGAGGCTTCATGGCCTTGGTAGCCGCACTTTTGAGCCGTCTAATCATACGAGTTGTATAGATGCTATCATGCCACTTCTTTTTTTATTTATTTATTTTTATTAATTAATTAATAATATTAATAATAGTAAAAAAAACACACACACACACACACATTAAAGACTGGCAATCCATCCAGTCACTGTTTCAATCTCTTCTTTTTGTACCGAGCAAGTCTCAAAGTCAACCATGGTTTCCAGATGCTCAAATCTAAATGCCTCTCCCTCATAACCCAAGAAGCTCTCCTGATCATCACCCTCGGAATTCTGCTGTTCTACAGCTGCCGTGCGAGTGCCACGAAGACGGTTACTGTAGACAAGATTTTAGCTGTGATTCCAACCACGATCCATATATATATTTACATTTCAGCCTCCAAAAGGGCTTGGATCTTGTCCTTTGGTAGAGCAGTAATCATGTCAGCCTTGTTGCATGCAATCAGGACCGGCATCTTTCTCTTTTGGGCCTCTAAGCTGGCCAGGACATTGTAGAGATATTCAGCAACTGGGCGGATCTGACGGCTGACCGTAGTGCTGTCAATCACGTACACGATCCCACGCCCAACCGGAATGAACTCACTGTAGCGGTACCGGATTCGTTCATGGCCAGGCATATCAACCAGATCAAATGTCTAGTGAAGTATGAGCAAAAGATGTATATGTATATATATATATATATTGGTTGTGGTTGGGGCTACCTTGTTGCCGAGTGTTACCGAGCTTTGGTTCTCTTTCATTGAAGTAACTGTTGCAGCCTTTTTGCCAAATCTAATCTACACAAGCCTATTTAGCTGCTATTTGAATACGGGATGCCATACCAATGTGTAGAGTGCAGTCTTGCCAGCATCGCTTACACCCAAAAGCAGGATTGTGTCGCCTGTCTGTTTCTTTTTCAAGAGAAAAAAAGCGGCTTTGGAGATGGGTTAGGGATGAAGATGACAAGGACGCAATACCTGCAATGACAGCCAGGATTGTGGCGATCCCTGCTGCAATATAAATCATGGTTGATTAGGATGAACAGCAACCACACAAAAAGGAAAATACAAAACCCAAAGTCGTTGTTTGAACAAGTCACGGCTTGTGCGACCATGTATTATGGCTCGTGTGTATCTTTTTATTTATATATACATATATAAAATAAAATAAAATGTGCTGCAATAAAAAGATGGCAGGAAATGAATATATATTTTGTGCTTTCAAAAAATGTCAATTTTTTTTGTGAGAGGCCAAAAGAGAGAATAAAATGAAATGAAAATACAAGCTTTGATTAAAGACAGAAACTATAAAGAGATTTATACACAAAAGAATAATAAGCTATGTGGAAATTGAATAAAGGATGATATGCAATGAGAATTAAATATATAAAAGAGAGAGAGAGAAAAGGCTTTGTTTTTTTGTCTCTCTCTCTCTCGCTCTCTCTCTATTTAATTCACCATCACCAGTTGCTTTTGTTCGTCCTTTTTGGCATGTATGGCAAGAGGAGAGCTCTGGTGAATTGAAGAGTGCTTTTTGACGGTTTGTATTGCTTCCTGCTTAGATGGGCTGTTGGGTGGGGAGATGCGGACAGGAGTAGATACTCTCGGGACAAAAGTAAGGGGTGGTTCGGCCTTGACGCCCAATCTTCCGCGAGAACGGTCCTCAAAAAGTGTCATGATATTTCCATGATCACCCACTCGGTAGGCTACCGAAAATGGGTCTATCCAAAGCACAAAGTCACGAGGCAGGTGGGTGTGTATGAGGTCTGGAGTGATGGCAGCACTAGTGGCAGCTAATGTAATGAGCACAAGTGTTAGTGGTATGCATATTGACACATATTAGAGATAAAGTGGAGATTACCAAGAATCAAAACTGGATCGAGGTGGCCGTTAAAGTTGGAGATTGCTCTATAGCCATTTCCCCTCAAGGGTTGAAGGGTGTCCCAGTGGTCTTGGAAGCGGTGGTGGAGGGATAGTGACAAGTGCTGCTTATAGATTACCAAGAGATCACTGTCCATCTTTGGTTGCAGGAGACGACCAAGAAACTCTACTGCTTGTGCGATTTCAAGTTGCATGTTTCTTTAATGGATATGAAAGTATATTAAAGAGAAAGAGAGGGGAATGGATGAAAATGATATAGAATATATCTCAATATATATATATTAAGATATATATATTAAGATATATATATATATATATATATATGTATATGTATATATGTATAATATAAATAAATAAATAATTAAAAAGAAAAAAAAAGAGAGAGAATATATATATATATATATACGTATATATATATATATGTATATGTATATGTGTATGTATGTATATATATATGTATGTATATATATATGTATATATATATGTTATATATATAATAAGGAAAAGAAAAAACAAGTGTTGGTGGAGAAAGACGGCCTGAATCAGAAACCAAAAAAAAAAGGGCGGGGATTTGAAAGATAACAATCAACCGCTCTCTTCTCTTTGGTTCATCCCATCTGTGAGTCTGATCTGACGTCACTTTACTTACAATAAACGAGTTTGTTTTGCCAGTGTTAGGGAGCAGATGGCAAAGATGACCAGACTAGAGACAATGCAACCAAAGTACAAAAGGTCATCGTGATCCTTGCCTGGCACTTTGACATTCATACCTAATGTACATATCAGCAACACATTCTATTGGTTCAGCAGGTAACACCTACCCCAGAGACCGGTTATCAGATTCATAGGAAGAAGTATGGTGGCAAATATAGTGAGCCGGCCAATGACCTGGTTGGTTGAGTTCGAGGTCTGGGTGAGTGCGATGGATATTCGGGTTAGGTAATTTGAATGAGACCTTGCCAGGACGGTATCATAATGATTGAGGTTCTGTAGCATGCCCAGGATGTGGTCTGATTGGAATTTGATGGGTGAATAAACGTTTATCCATCCATCCATTTCATTCAGCATTACCTTGGATGTCGCCTAGATATAGCCCAACATCTGGCACCATCCGTCCCTCTTCTTCCTCCAAGAACAGGGGAGTGACTTGAGATGGACTGGATCCTTTGCGACGATGCATCGAAGTGTTGGCCAGTGGTCGCAGAGCAGGCGATCCAACCAGTGTCTGGCTGGATTTGCTTGCCCATGATGAGCTGTAGTCTTCAGCTGATCTAATGGTCTCACACCGCTTAATAAGCGTTCGCAAAACATCTGCCTTGGTGCCCAGGAGTCGTAAGAGCTGCATAACATGCTTACGACAGTCTCCAATCCGATTGACCATGTCTGCGTCCACATTGGCATCCAACACACTATCCAGGACCACTTCTTCTATCGAATTCACCTCGGCTTCAATCTGCTGGATCACAGGCGCAAAGCTGTCTGTGATCTCATCCATGACTGCATAATTGATCCAGTCGGGCACTGTGAGCAGATGGTCTTGTAGCTGGACTATTCTCTGGTAGACACTGTTCATATGAGGCCCTTTAACAAAATGGATCTATGAGGAGAGATGAGCCTTTTGGGTTTCCAACATTCCTTCATACCGTAACAATGCTGCGTCGAAAGATGATGTGATAGAAACTCAATGGCCGTAGCTGCCCTTTGTCCTGCAGGCATCCTCTGTAGCATACAAACATGTAGTTGCGAAACACATCGCACTTTTCCCTCGACTCCTGGCCCATGATGTCCTCCGTGGTAAGTGGGTGGATGCGAAAGACCTGTTGGTTGCATTTAGAGCCCATCTGGCAACTCTGATATATATATATATATATATATTACCTTGGCCAGCGTTTTCATATCTCCTGGACTGGGACAAGTGATGTCTATCCAATAGTTCTCCTTGGTCAGCAATGCCTCTAGGCCTTTTGGGCCCTCTAGGCCAAACAGAGATCTGCCATGGATCTGCCCAGTGTCTGGGTGGTAGTATGTCCATCTGGTCTCATCGTCTTCATTGTTTGCCCAGCGCTCTGCCTATCAACCCTGTCAGTAAATCATATTTGGCTTTATTGGTTTACTTCTTCTCCATAGAGGCTTCTTCGATGGAGACCAATTGCTGTCTTTTCTGTGTCTTGGTGGAGGATACGGCTCAGGGCATCGAGATCAATATCTGTGGGCGATCGAGAATCTAGTGGCAGGCGGCTAGAGGGCACGGCTGGGTAGCAGATGTCGTCTCTGGCCGATGGATATGCGGGAACCTCTGAGGAAGGATTGATGTCGATTGTCGTCTGGTCTTCTCTATGGGTACGAAAGTAAGATTCCATTAGAAAGGGAGATGAATGTCAAAAAAGGGGTTTTTTTTTCTGGTTTGTAAAGTCTTGTTGCAAGGCTTTCATATAGGTGAGGTCACCTTTGAGGATCATCGCCTGCCCAATAGAGGCTTTGTTTCGATGCTAACCAGAACAGTTCAATACAATAAAAGTGTCTTTTGGAAATCACAGTGCTGAATGAAATATCGCAATAGTAATTATGAATATCTTGGGCATTTGGACCTCCTTCACTTTTGTACTCTGTATAATTAAAATGAAATTTATAATCTCATTTCCCAATCTTAATTTTCTGGCCATCAGACGTTTTTATTGGCCAATAATGCCCACTGCTATTTTGCAAAAACACGCAGACGTTTATTAGGCAGTCTATAAATGGAAGGCGTCTCGGAGTGTGTGTGTGTGTGTGTGACTCTCTTGTTGTCTGCCAATCAAAACGGAACAGCTCAGAGGCCGTAAAGCACATAAACCAAGTTTGCTTGTCAAGCAACTTCTTCATCTTCATCACTCTTTTTTTTCTCTCTTCATAATGGTCAAGAAAACCCTCCTCTGGACTGCTCTCGCTACCACCTTTGCCGCTCTTACCCAGACCGTAATGGCTGAGAGTGACGTCTTGTCGCTCACTGAGGCCACCTTTGATAAGGCTCTCACTGCCGACCTGGCCCTGGTTGAGTTTTATGCTCCATGGTGTGGCCACTGCAAGGCTCTTGGTAAGTCTAATTGAGTCGAGTCAATAATATCCTTGGTTCTAATTCATCTCTTGTAGCTCCCGAGTACGAGACCGCTGCTACTGAGCTCAAGGAGAAGGCTGTCACTCTTGCCAAGGTCGATTGTACCGAGAACGAGGACTTGTGCCAAAAGTACGAGATTCGCGGCTACCCTACCCTCAAGGTCTTTAGAAACGGTTCCTTTGTCGAGTACAAGGGTCCCCGCAAGGCTGATGGCATTGTTAGCTACATGGCAAAGTAAGTACAACAGTTGGTTCTAGTCAATATTTGCGTTGCGCGTTTTTATATTTTTTTTTACTGTGCTTTATAAGCAAGCTCTAATTATTTACTCCTATCTTGTCTATAGGCAAGCTGCTCCTGCCATTTCTCCCTTGACCTCCGAGACCTTTGAGCCCTTCAAGACCTCTGACCGCGTCGTTGTCGTTGCCTACACTGACCCCAAGGACGAGACCTCAAAGGCCACTCTCTTGGCTGCTGCCGAGAAGCTTCGCGAGGACTTTTTGTTTGGCTTGGTCACTGACGAGGCTCTTGCCAAGGAGCAAAACATCAAGGAGTTCCCTACTCTGGTTGTCTACAAGCAGTTTGACGAAGGACGCAATGACAAGTCTGGCGAATTCAAGGTTGAGGAGATTGAGGAATTCGTCAGAGCCAACTCTGTGCCCTTGTTGGCCGAAGTCGATGGCTCCAACTTCCAGTTCTACGCCGAAGCTGGTCTTCCCCTGGCTTACGTATTTTCCGACTCTGCAGAGATGTTGAAGCCTTTGGTCGAAGCCGTCTCCCCTGTTGCCAAGCAGTTCAAGGGCAAGGTTAACTTTGTCCACATTGATGCCACCAAGTACAGCAGCCATGCCGCCAACCTTGGCCTGAACGAGACCTGGCCCGCATTTGCTATCCAGCATCTCGACACTGGTGCAAAGTTCCCTCTTAACCAGGAACTCGCCATCACCACGGAGAACATCCAGTCTTTCCTCGATGATTACATTGAGGGCAAGATCAAGCCCACCCTCAAGTCCGAGGAGGTTCCTGCCGTCAATGATGGCCCTGTCAAGGTTGTTGTTGGTACTCAATTCAATGACATTGTCCTCGACAAGTCCAAGGATGTGTTCCTTGAGGTATATGCTCCCTGGTGCGGCCACTGCAAGAAGCTTACTCCCGTCTGGGAGAACCTTGGTGATCTCATCAAGGCCCAGGATCCTTCCCAGAGCGTTGTTATTGCCAAGATGGATGGTACTGAGAATGACTTGCCCGAGGATGCTGGCTTCACCGTCTCTGGTTTCCCTACCCTCAAGTTCTTCAAGGCCGAGACCAATGAGATCATTGACTACAACGGAGACCGTACTCTTGATGATCTTGTTCAGTTTGTCAATGAGAACGGCAGCAAGAACCTCAACATCAAGGCTGACGGTGCAAAGGAGCCTGAAGCTGAGCAGGACGTTGGTCACGATGAGTTGTAAATTCACTTCTTTATTCTCATATTTTATCTTTATTTTGCAAATCTTCATAAGACCACTCCAATCAACAACAACAACAACAACAACAACAACACACACACACATCCCCCCCTTTTATTATTCCATCACCACTTGGAATTTTCAATATTTCCCTTTAAATTTTTTTGAGAAAGAAAAAATCATATATATATACACTCAAACACACACACAAACACACATATATAAAGAACTTTAGCTGGACTGTAATTATTCTGGAATGGTTTTAAAAAAAACAAGGGATTTTTCGAGGTGCAATGATCCTAAATATATTGATGATGTCTTTTGAGAACTCAAGGGCCACTCGCGAGTACCTTGAACCAATAAAAACCTAGAGGTTTATCATTCTTGTCGACGTATTGATTGTGTATGAATCCATAGTCCTTTAGTTGTGATGAGACTCTATCTAATGAATAAGCATCCAAGATCCCTTGTTCTTTAAGCACCCTTGATAGCCCATCCAAATATTGCCTGCATTATTGATATGGATCAATTTTCCAATGAGCCACAAGAGAGAGCGCAGTATTATTATTATTATTATTATTATTATTATTATTATTTTAAATAATAATAGTATATTCCATGCTATGCTTTACACGTTTAATCATCTCTTTATTATTATTAATGGCGTGCTTTTTTATTGCATTTTTATTTTATTTGTTGGTTGTGAGACGTACAACAAGGGAGGATTTGTACAATTGTATATGTAGTTAATTTATTAATCAATATATTCTTAATATCAAAAAGATAGCAAGTTTTGTAAGCTCTTTTACAGATATTTTAGCAATCTAACCAATTCAAATATATAAAAAAAAACAAGGTATAATGAATTTTATTATGCTGAGCCTTCTGAATAATAAACTATGGAATGTCTGGAAAGTAATCTTTATAAATGGCAGATATTATTATTGATTTATAAAGATTATTAATATTTGCAATTATTCAATCTAGACACTATTGCTGATTCTTATGTAATATAAACGCACTCTATCAAACCTAACCCTTGACCTGGCTATTTCTATATTTATAATAAAAAAAAAGCTTATGTGGAATTGACTATAGGAATATTGGCTTTGATGAATCTAACCCTTTAAACATATTCTAAAAAGTATGTGCTCTTGACTACAAAGACACAAAATGAAATTAGACGTATTCAAAATGTCTAGGCACAGGGGATTAAACAGCCAGGCAGGCCATTGATACTGCAAATAAAAGTAATGAAATTACGTTTATTATGATCGACTGTCAATCACACTTGGGGAAAAAAGCTTATACGTTTGATCCGTCGGCCGAAAAGAGTGTTTGCCATCAATATATATATTATATTCACTTCCAAGTCTGCAAAGATGTGTGTATATATATAAAAAAAAGTGTCTTTATTTTTTGGTAATATACATGGATATCAAGCCAATTCTCAGAATTACACCAATATTTAATACATGTATATATTATCAAGACGAATAAATAAATAAAAATATAAAAAAAGACCTGCTCAAACAAACTATACATCATGATCTAGATGGCTACATGGCCAGCGGGCACGACATAGTTGGTCTCTTTGGCTTTATGGGTCTTTTTAGTCTTCTTTGTGGTGGTCTTCTTGGTCTTTTTGGAGGATTTGGTTGTCTTGTGGTTCTTCTTGGCCTTGTGGGTTCCGTGCTTCTTTGGCTTCATGGCCTGGGATTTTTTAGGTGCGTGTGTCTGTTTGGTAGGAGAAGAGTGACAGCGGACTTGGTCTTTGGAGTGGCCTGGATAGGTTACGCATGCAATAGGAGGCTGTGTCGTTTTGGTTGGACGGGAAGTGGAGAGACTCTTGTGGGAATGGCCCGAACCTGTGGGATCAAGGATTTGAATCCAGCCTGTAAAATTGGCAATTGAGTCCAAAATTCGCTTGTGCTTGTACTTTTGTACTCGTATTCGTACTCGTACTTGTGCTTGTGGATCATTTTGATCTCCAGAAGCACAACTAATTTGCTACTCTGTGCTTACCAACAAAGGAAATATCTTTTGCATTTTGGCCCACTTCAATTACACTGTAGAATATTAAAAAAAATTAAAATTATATTAGAGAATAGGGCGTTTGATGCTATGGAAACCTACTATTTCTTGTTTGCCTTGACTTTCTGAGGAATGGTCCATTTGTAGTGACCGGTTTTGATGGGCACACTCGAGGCAATGACCTGGTTAATAAGGAGGGCATCGGCAGGTCCAGAGGCCAGGGCGAGCGAGAGGTTTCCCTGGGCGGATGAATGGTCAGAGAGTTTCCTGTCTATGGGTGTTAATAAACAGTTTTGTTGTGGCCTCTGATCGTTCGTTTACCATTTGATTTCCACCGTCTCGCCAATGTGCCAGTGTGCGTTTGCCTTTGGGGAAAGGATTGAAATGGAAGAAGCCAGGACAAGCTGGATAGAGACAGCCAGGATAAGGAGAGACGTCTTGAGGAACATGGCGAGATGGCAAAAAGGAAAGTAAGAAGGGAAAGGTGAGGGTTCAAAAAGAAGTTTGATGGAGGAAGAGACGGTTCAATCGTTTCTCTTGTCATTTGGGTATATATTATTTGGATTTAATATCCAGCAAATAAAATTTGTGCACCATGTTATTATTCACAATTTTAGTTCCAGGATAAGCTCTAATTTTGCAACCACAATATAGAGATATCACAGACCACCAGGTCGATGGCTAGTATTCATTCAGTCTGGATATTTATGTATATATGCACGTACCCATTGTCTTTAATTGCTGGAGATGGCAATGAATATTATTAAATTTGGTAATCAAACAGCTTTTAAATATACAAATCCATACTTTTTTTCTTTCTTTCTCTTAATTCTGGATCAGGGCCTGGTATTTGTGCCTGGCTTGAATTCCTGTGTGGCGGATAAAGGACGTGGCTCATCTTACAAAAAGATAACATTTATAGTCCTTGGAGTCAAGAAGAATAAAGAATACGGTTGAACGTATGGTAATATTTTATTATAATTGCTTCATCATTTCATTTATACAGACATGATCAGGGCAAATGTTGTGGCTGGGTGGTAGAGATGGAGTTATGAAGAGGTAACATTTTGGCCCTAGAGAGCCAGAATATCAAGGTAGGAGGAGGAGGGGGAACTGTACATGCCATAAGCAAAGAATAAATAAATAAATAAATATAACAAGAAGTATTGAAGATGAATTCAAGATTAGTAGAATGAAAAAATATAAAGAAATAGCAAGAGATATGATTATTTGACCACGATTGGTGCAGTCTGGCAAGACTTGGTCTGCTTCTCGAGTGCTTCCTTTTCTGCCTCCAAAGCAGCCTTTGCTGTCTTTCTTCTCTGGCGCTCCTCAAAGCTAAATAGATGGGTTTGAATTAGATACGCCAGGATATATATATCATATCAGCAAGATCTTACATTAATCTGTTTTCAATGATGCGCTCAATGATTCCGTGGGTGGTCAAGGTGGAGTTGGGGTTATTGATCTCGACATAGATTCCGCGTTCCTTGGCGAGCTATTGAAGCCAAATAAATTGGTGGTTAGCCAAAAGTGAATTTATTGTTAATGGAACTTGCCTTGTAAGGGTCGCTGCCATCCAGATCGCGTTCAGTAGGAGTGTTTCCATGAGCAACAACTTTTACATTGTATTCAGATCCCAAGACGTCTTTTGTGATGCTGTAGGGTGCTCCGATAATAACCTCGTCTACTCCCTATTGATCCGGCGTCAGTTTTGTTAGTTTTTTTTTTTTGGTCGGCAGTAAAAAGATCAACTTACGCGACATGCCAGGACACTTAGTGCGCGCTCGTGCAGATTCATGAGAGGATAGTTGACACCCTTGATAGCATTGACAGTCTAGAGATGAAAATTAAGACCTAGACAGATAGATTCTTGGTTTTCATTGCATTTATTACCTGATCATCGTGTACACCAACGATCAAGAAGTCTCCCAGCTTCTTGGCTCTCTTTAGGAACTCGACATGGCCGACATGGAAAAGATCAAAGGTTCCGTCGACATAGACAACCTTGTCAGTCTCCTTTGGTTCGCGTCCCTCGGAAAACTGGACGATGCGCTTCGAGGTTGGCAAAAAGTGGGAGATTGTGGTGTGGACATGGTTACCAGAGTCACTGAATGGGCCCAGTTTCTCGGCCTTGAAGCTCGAGAGGGTTGAATCTCCCTCAACGGGACGGTTGTGATGGTTACGAGTCATGAGCAGCATACGGCCGACCATCTCTGTAGTAGAGACACCCTCGGTACGCTTGCATTCTCTGTATAGTCCAGCATCCTTTACGGCCTGGTAACAGTCTGTTCCGTCTGCCATGGTTGTGATGTCGTCGCCATGGACACAGAAATCCACATTGTTCTCTCTCAGGATCTCTACGGTTGTGTTGTAAGGAGCATTAGGAACAACGAGATCGACCCATTTGCAGGCAGCGACGGCAGCGTATCTAAGTTATCAGAGGATCAGAGGGTTACAAGGGCTGGCTACTGGAGATTGGGCTATTTACCTCTCGGCTTCCTTCATGACAGTTGGACCCTTGTTCTTTTCGATTTCAGCATCAGAGTGAACACCGACAATCAGGAAATCACCCATGGCTTTGGCCTACAAACTGTCAGTACCTGCGGTTTAAAAGAGGTCCGGTTACCTGTCGCAGGGCATTTGCGTGTCCATAATGCATCATGTCAAAACATCCGTCGACCCAGACTCTGATCCAGATATTAGTATCCAGTGGTTCCAAAGAGGTCCATTTACCTGACAGGTTTTCTGGTTGATTGGTTGGTTGGAGCCATTTGTAAATTATGTTGGAATGAGAGGTTTGTATAAAAGAGACTCTGTTTGGGGCTGGAATATATAGGAATTCAGTATTAAAGTTTTTTTTGTTGGTCTTGGTTTGGGGGACAATAGAATGAGATCTTGAAGAATTCACGTGCCATCTTCAACTAGTTTCTGCTTCTCTGTGCTGGGTGATGGTTGTACAAAAGGTTGATGCGTTGGATGAGACTTGGGGTTAAAACTCCTTTTATATACTCTTTTGCCCCATTTATTTTGTGCCCAGTAGAGATAACAGAAAGTAGAGGAGCGCCAGTCAGGTTAAAGAGGCTTGTTTGGTTTCAAAATACATTCATTCGTAAAGGAGAGAGGGTAGTGGTGTAGTAGTAGTGAATGGTAAACAGAAAAGAGCACTACTACAAGGTAGGTTACCCCAACTGTTGGCCATGGGAGGGAATTGGATAGGATGATTTTTTATGTGCATTAATTAATATATATATATATATAATATGTATAAATATATGTATATGTATATATATGTGTATATATGTATATATATATATCTATGTATATATGGATGTATGGGTTTATAACAAGTGTAAGTGTAGGGCGTTTGGGCTTGCAAGTGAATCGGTCGAGTCTTACAAAGACTCTTAGGTACCGTCAAAGAAAGGGTGACAAAGGGCATCTCGGGCAGTTATTCTGTGTTTAGGATCATAGACCAGCATCTTTTCCAAGAGATCCAGGAAATACACATTCAACTGAGTTGATGGGGAAATGATGGCCTATATATTTATGTAAATACAAATACAAATATAAATATAAATATAAAGATGATGATTATCATGAGCACTCTTATATAATATAATATCCTTACCCTCAAATGCTTCAGTCTCTGGATATACTTTCGGCTCTGCTGTGTGGTTATGATGGGCACCCCAAGACGGTCATTGACAAAGAACTCCTTTGCTTCTTTACTGCTCAAATGTCAGTATATGTATATGCCAAGTTCAAAGATTAATTACCTTGCTGCCCTTATCAATGAATGTGGAATTGGTCCCAATACAACCTCCATCATAGACAAGTGTTCAAGATTATCATGAGTCTGAAAGAGAGCTTCGCCTGTAAAGAATTCAACAAGAATACAGCCAATAGACCACATATCACAAGGATAGGACCAGCCCAAACCTAGATCCCAAGGCAATCAGTCAGTCAGTCAGTATTCGATCAATAGAAATAAGATTTTACCTAGTATAACTTCTGGTGCTCTGTAATGTCTTGTAGAAATGATACTCGCGTGATAATCGTTTTCAAATGTAGCAGACCCGAAATCAATAAGGCGAATCTCGGTGTCTTGCAGGATAGAGTGTGTGTTTTGGTCCTTTGAAAACAGCTCAGGTTAGAAAGAAATATTTTTAAAAAAGATTTATGAAAAAAAAATCGTATTACCATAATCACTTTTTTGTAGGCTGACAAACCTGTGCTTGGCTGGTTTACCAGCAGAATATTCTCAGGCTTCAGATCCGTGTGTATCAGCTTTAGGCTATGAACGACTACCAGAAAGATAAATAAGATGTGGGTTTGTGAATGATATACCTTACAAAAGATGCTGTTTAGCAATTGCTTTGCAAACTGTTGGATGTGGTAGGAAGGAAAGGGCTTGAAATCATTTGATTTCAAAAAGTCAAATACAGACTGGCCCAACAGCTCAAACACCATACAGACATGACCTCTGTGTTCAAACCAGTCCGTGGAATGAATACATTGACTAATTAAAAAGCATCAGTACAAGTGCTTTCTTGTGGGAAACAATGCCTTACTTCAAGTTCAATGGATCGCTTTTCTTTAATGTATTGAGTACCCGGATCTCAATCTTGCTGGCGTCCTTGTACTTTTGAATGGCCCTAATGATCTTTATGGCGCAAAATGTCTGCCGTACTCTATCGTAGCATTCAACAACCTTGCCAAATGTTCCCTGGCCCAAGAGACGGATTATTTTGTCTATAGACTTTGTTATTGGTTTTTGAAACATTTTTCAATCTCTTGACAAGATTACTTGCATCTTTCGGTGAGAAATTCGCCGTCTCTGATGATATAATGGCCGTCCTTGTCATCGCAGGGAATGATTGGTTTTATGGACCAGGTATCGATTGGGTTTGGTAATGAATAGACCGTGCCATATCCTAAGAGTAAAAAAGTGAGTACATTTGGATGCAATTTGTATGCACAAAAATAAAGACTTGTTTTGATAGGTTTCAATTAAATTATCAATATCAATATCAATTCATCATTGTTGTTTACCTTGAATAAATGGCCGAAGTGGCTGTCTGTGATCTAGTCGTGGTTTCTTGAGTGTATTTGGTGTGTATGGAGGTAGCTTGAAGTTTTGAGGTAAAGTGCGCTTGAGATTCTGTGCTGCTGATGCTGGTTGAGTTGGATGGTAAGAAGAGGTTGAGGAAGAAGAAGCCGAGGAGGAGTAGAGAGATGGAAGGATGGGTTCATCATTGGTTGTCATTTGGGCTTGTGGTGGAGGAGTGTCTTCAATAACAACGACATCCTTTGGATAGCCATTCTTGTAAAACTCGACTTTCCAGTCATCTGGTCGTCTTCGTTTTGTGATTGTCGTGCTCATTCTACTGGTCTTTGGATACAAGTAAAGATAGCAAAAGAGAGAGAGAGAGCAAGAGAAAAAGGAATCTCGGTAAATTATAAAAAAAGGCAGAGAAGGATAAAATAAAATAAAATAAAATAAATAAATAAATAGTGATTGTAGAAAAGGGTTGTATATATATTTATATATATATTTATATATATGTGTGTGCGTGTGTGTGTGTATGTGGGTGTGTTTTTACTGGTTTCTTTCTTTCTTTTTTTGGAACCAAGCAGTCTTGTCTCTTGTCTTCTTGTTAGTGGCGAATGAATAACAATATAAATACTTGTATTCTTAATGCACTTGATGTTTTTACTGCTTATGAAATATGTAAAGGATAAAATAAAGGCTTCAGGCACGGGCTAATAATGACCAAATATGATGGTAATAATGTATTATTATATACAATATATTATTATTATTATTGTATTTAAAATGGCCCTGTTTATTTTATTATATACCTTTCTATTGGTTTGTATTTCCTGCTTATTTCTACCAACCTATCCGTCTTTAGCTTGACTTTTTATTTATTTATTTATTTATATTTGCTGACCTCATCACCCACTACATCGTTTTTGCACCATCTACTCTCTTTTTTTATTTTTTAATTTCCTACTCTACTGCAAGAGTCTGTAAAACACTTGGTCCTTTCTCTCTTTCTCTCTTATAATATATATATATATATATACATATATATATAAATTTGAAACCAATTGAAACAAGCCATGTCAATCCTAGAATCAAAAGGTCTTTCTATGCAGCTTGACGACGGCCGTTGGCTGTTTAAAGACATTGATATCGAACTTGAGAAAGGAGACATCCTGGTTCTCAGAGGCCAGAGTGGGGCTGGGTACACTTTACTACAAATCATTAAAATTCATCTCACGCGTGTCTATTGATAGCAAGACCACTCTCTTGAAAGCACTTGCTGAGCTTATTCCCTACACTTCTGGAGGATCCAAGCTGTTTGGAAAGTCACCACAAGAGTATGGCATCCCTCAATGGCGTGCTCAGGTCATGTATGTTCCACAACGACCCGCCATTCATCCCGGCACACCCCTTGATCTTTTTGAAACAGTAAAGAAATACGCTAGTCAAAAGGGAAAGACGTTTGGCGACCCGGTAAAAGATTCTTTTTTATTATTATGATTATTATGATTATTATGATTATTATTATAGCCGTGCGCTAGTAGACTTGCGCAGTCTGGTGTATATAGAATTAAAGGGGAAAGAAGAAACCAAAAAAAAAAGGTCTTTGAATATTTTATATGTGTATTTTTAATATTAATTTTCAATAGGTCAAGATTGGCATGGATTGGAATCTTTCAGAGTCACACTTTCGGGAGAGGTGGAGCCATCTGTCGGGAGGTGAAATGCAACGAGCTGCACTTGCTGTTGCCTTGGCCTTGAATTCAGAAATCCTGTTACTAGACGGTAAAGATGTGTTTAGATTGATATCGTTATTATCAATACAAGAAGTTTGGACAAATTGTTTTTTATTGGCCATAAACAAGAGAACTGATGTCTAACGATCATTATTGACCAGAACCCACATCTGCCTTGGATCCAGAGTCCACCCTCTTGGTAGAGCAGACCCTTCGAACACGTACCTGTGTCTGGATCACACACAATCCCCAGCAAGAGGAACGTGTGGCTACAAAGTCCCTTGTCCTCTATCGACTCTCAAAGTCTCCTCTTGCCAGCGAAGATTTGTCTGATGGAGCTACAGAGATCGACATGCCTATTTAACAAGACAAATCATCATGTTTCAATTTTCCTGTATTTTTTGGGTACCATACATCCTTTCCCCCCCTTCTCTCCTTCTCTTATTCTCCTCTTTAAGCCATTACAATTATATATAAAGAGAATGCTATCCAGAAATCATATACACGTACACTGTGTGTGTTTGTGTGTGTGTGTGTGTGTGTCTGGACAAGCCTAAATGGCCGCAATTCTTACCTGCCCGTTACTTTCTTGTAGGGAGATTTAGTAGTCTTAAAGTGACACCCGTGCTGAAATCGTAGGCGTTGACCAGCGCGCAATAGATCGATATAGAGATCGTAGATGGGCTTATAGGTCCAAGTGCAGTCAGTCGCCATATAGTGCAAGTTTGGGCTCCAAATTGAACCTGTTGGGAGTACAGGTACCTAGTTTTGGTGAGGATAGGCAATCCAAGATACCAAATGATCGATCTTTGTATAGGCGAGTTAAATAATAATCCCTGGAATATCCAAACTAGACAACTTGTCTTACAATCACATATGAGCCAATACCTTTTAGATCTAATAAGCATGTAGTCATTAGAATCAAAACAGCTCCACGGCTTGAATAGAGCAATAAAACACACGATGCACACATTTATAGTATCACAGATTTGTACTGCACTGAATGATCAATAAATCGTCCGTACATCTTGTTCAAATAGGTCTTTTATATATATATATATATAAACAATGCCATTTTCAGCAGGATCTTTGGCACCACAAAGACTTTGGGTTAAGGACATCTAAACATTCTCCATAATACCCATAATTACTTATTAATCACAGAATATTTTTGGTAAAATAGACATATGGTTTGATTTTGACTTGCTAGTGCTTCTGTGGCACCTCCCTTTCTCTTGATGGAAATACAGCCACTATAAAGCCAATTTAAGAGGACTTTTTTTTTACTGACTATATCAACAGAGCAACCAAAAATAACTATAAGAAATGAATAACAATTTTTATTAAATATATATATATATATCTGGGGGTTGATTGGCAGTATGTTTCCTCGCTGATCATCTTTTACGATCAAGGATACGAGTCCAGTATTGGTGCATGCTTTTTGGAATAACCCATAGTATTGCAGTGGACCAAGATAAACCTCGATTAAGGGCAAGATTATGGAAGAAAAAGAACAATTTGGAACAATTCATTCAACTAGACGCTAAATGAAGCCATTAGTTACAGTCAACGCTTGAAATGCGTATATTAGTTGATTCAAAGCATTCTTTATCCAAGAAAACTCATTGATTACTATAATTATCTTCTTAATTCTTTATTCTAGACACTGGTATCCAGAACCAATTGAAGCAACTTATATATTCTCACCAATAAATCTTGGCGATCAACAAGACACTATTATTCCCCTTGACACTCGGACACCGCTCTTTGGGTAATTCTCCCAATAAATAAATAAAAAATAAAATAAAAAAAAGTCCCTTTCTATATTTTCCGTGCAATTCGCAGATGAACCAGGGCAGCTTGTAGAAATTCACAGTATAAACACATGCAAATGTTGATTATAGGATTTCCTTTTAAACGCCAAAATTCAAAGGGTCGTTTTTTATTTTATTTTATTTTTATTTTATTTAGGGTCAAGGGTCATGGAAACAATACAATGGCAGTTGAAATGTGATTATAAAGGTTAATTTTCACATGGACCATACTCGCAATAGCTTATCAAGTCAACTAAATAAGCACTGGATTAAAAAAAAAAGCTTGATCACTATGCAATTAAACATCGTTTTGTGCACACTCCATTGGCTCTCCGTGGTAATCTCCTGGAGATAATGAGTGGGAACTGTTGGATAAAAGGTTAACCTTATATTATATGTGATTTATGGGTTTCCTTGAGGGACCTATATTTATAAAGGAGAGACTGATGACAAAATAATAGAAATGGTTATATTATGTTTGCAGTCTAAAAAATAAAGTATATTTGGGAATTTAATATTATGGATAAATACCAAGCCAATCATGACCAAACTATAAGTATTCATGCAAATGTTTTTTTTTCTTTTCAAAAATAATAATAATTAATAGTAGTAGTAATAGTAATAGTAATAGTAATAATTATAATAATATTTTTATATAGTGTTCGCAAGGCACATCCCAGAAGCAGAGAAAATTAAAAGGATGAAGAGGAAGAGAGAGAGAGAGAGAGAGAAAAATTGTTTATAGATTATTATATAATATAAAAAAAAAAGGGTAGATACTAGACCCTTCTGAGCATACACATAACATAATAATTCAAGACGCTCATGTAAAATATATGAAAATTTCTTTTAAAAAGCAAGGCATACACAAAAATATAATAATAGTAATAATAGTAATAATAATAATAATAATAATAATATAAAGACCAAGAAGAGATGTACAAAGAGGTAAGCAATAAAGGGTTTCTTTTTTTTTTTTAAAAAAAAAAGAAAAAGGTCAATAGACCTCTTTCTTTTTCAAGAAAAATAAAGATCCACTGAAAAAGTGCAAAGAACTTAGGGGTATAATGGAGAAAAGATAAAATTCGATCAATAAAAGCAATATGGAGTAGTAGTAATAATAATAAGAATAATTATATAAAAAAAAAGAGAAAATAAATTTGGTTTTTTTGTTTTGTATGAAAAAGGGAGTGAGAAGGTCAAAAAGGAGTGTCATGACAAGTAAAAGGTGTTTTCACTGCTTTCGATGCTGTCTTCTTCCCACCACATGTCTCAAGGATGCCTGGACAACAGCACTATTTCCACAGGTCTCTTCCCGGGAAAAGTGTCGACTCAGAGCATCGGTACGCGCAAACGCCTTTTTACAACACAAACACACGTATGGTTTGTCTCCAGTATGGATTCGCATATGTCTCCCAAGATCGTGTTTGCGGGCAAACGACTTTTCACAAACTGTGCATGGATGTGGCTTTTGTTCAGATCTCTGAGAAGGCTTGGTAGAACCTGCGGGGACAATGGGTTTTTCAGATCTGGCTTGGCGATGTGTAGATTCCGTGGGTGAAAAGTAACTATGGTTTTCATATGGGCTACTGGACTGACCCTGGGGTGAGGATAACGTATCTGTCCATTCACATCTATCTGAAGAGCTCTGGTCTCCAAGACTGGTTCCGTTGCAATGGAGAGAATTAGAAACTGATTCCGGAGAGTTGGTAGCGGAATTGGTCATAATGCTTCCATTTACGGATGGAAAGCCGCTGGCGTAATTATGCACTGGCTGGTAGAATCCGGTAGATAGAAAAGTAACATTTTCATCAAATAGGTGTTCGATTGGATAGGCTAAATGATTTTCAAACTGCTTTTTTTCAGATGAAAACTGATAGCTGGGTATATCACATTCTCCTATTTGGGACTGGAAGCTGTCAGTCGAATAAGGCGATTCCATATTTACGGAATATGTTCCGAAAGACATGTTCATGTCGACTATTAATTGAGGACTGTTGCTCCGGAAGCCATACGGCGAGCATCCAGTAGGCGGAGGAGTGATGAGATCGTCAGGAAATATCGAAAATCCATCTTGATCCTGATTACGGTCTTGACATTTTCGTTGACATCCTGACCAAAGGTATTCAGGCTCAGTCGTTTCCATGGAATCTTCAGGGACATACGAGAGGGACCCTGGAAGAGGGCAATAGACCGAGTTCAGTAGCATGTTCAAGTTTCCGTGTTTATGGGCAGGAGAAGTCATCTGGACGCGGTCTGATTGAACCTGAGTATCAACCGAGATGTCTTGGAGCAGACTAATGGTGGCATCGAGATAGTATCTCTGTGGGAGATTGTGGTGGACAGTTGGCTCTGGCGCCCTCGATTCTACATTCTCCTGGCTAGTGGTACTGTTAAGGCGTGTGAAGTCTTGCTGGTACATCAGATTTGGAACAAGTATTAAGAATTGTAAAGTAGCAAAGGGTAGTGTAGAATGGGAGTGGGGCTAGCTTATCAGAGCAAGACGAGATCTTTTTTAACTCGAAGAAAGGTAAAGAGGTAGAAAGCACAAGATGATTGATGTAGAATAAGTAGCTTAAAAAGTACGCTATGCCTTTGAGGTATTTATAGGAAACTCATAATTCGATTGTGATATAATTAATTTTAGGGGTTTTGATAATAGTCTTATTTGGCTATGGCCATAGGTCACCAATATACCTTTCTAAAATTGGAAACGGGAAAATATATAAACGTTTTTATAATGAGGGCATATAAGGAGGTCTTTACTCCATCTGTTTATTTATTAAGAAGGTAGTGATCAGTATAACGTATGTTTTATTCAACTAAATTGAATTGTATTTACAAAAACAGACTTTATTAAGGTTTTAAGCTCTGAAATGAAGTAAATCTTTGGTGATTAATAGCTGTAATCAGTCCTTTACACCAAAAGTTTAACTTTCTATTCTCTTTACTTAAAGATATTTTCTTCAGGGTTAACATTTTGGTCATTATATCAATTAATTATATTATCTGATTTGGTTATTCCAAGTAAAATAGATTGGGGTCAATCTAGACATACCATTCTATCCAGTCGTCATGTATAGCAAGCAAAGATATTTGAATGTTCAAGTGAAACGACCGGTTGGTAATAATCTCCATTAATAGGATGTTTTCAATATAACAAATAATCAAATATAACTGATTAATTACAAAAAAAAAAAGAAAAGAAGAAGTCTACGCACCCAACCACATACATATCTGTTCCTAGCTCTTTAATAAACAATATCCAGCAAGATATGTATATTGGATCGCCAGCGATGCCTCTATCTTGCCAAGTACAAGAACTACAAGATATTTTTTTTATCTCCCTTGACCCCCCGAGAATACTTGGTTTTTTTTTCCCTTTATTAATTATTGTAGAGCAGGTCTTTAAGCAAATAGAGGTATTTCTTGACACTAGAAATCTAGTCGATGCTTTTTTTTTTGGGAATATATTTGATTATCTTGTAAAGAATGCGAGAATTTTGCAAGAAATGTAAAATAAATAAAATGCGGTATCCACAAACGGTTCAGTGATTAAACTTGGTGGAATATTTTGAGGATAGGATGCATTGCAAGGGCTATATTGGCAGATTGATGTAGGTTGGAACCAGATTTCAAAACGTCTTGTATTTAATATTTAAATATGTATATATATATATATATTTTTAAAAAAATATTTTGAAATGTTTTGTGCTTAAAAAAGTCAAGAAGAAATATATTAAAGACAAAGAAGATGGGAAAGAGTATAAACAGGGTACGGAGTAAAAAAAAATAATTATTTTTCTTTTTATAAAAAAATGGGAATCTTTGAAAATGGCAAATATATCTTTTACCATTTTAGTGCGAATGTGATTATAAAACTGCCCATTTTTGGGTCTATATTAAAAAAACAAGCATAAAAATATTGATGCTTTATGGGATTTTGTTTGTTTGTTATGGCTAGAAGACTATAAAAGCTACAGAAACAAATAGAGCTACAGAAACAAGGGATATGAATATGGCTTTTTTGGAAAGGTGTATTGATTTTACGAATTGAATAGATTGTCGGTGACATTTGTTAAGGGCAAATTATAAATAAAGATTATCAACATTACTTCAAACTTACTTTGGGCGGTCTATGGTAAAAAAAATCAATAAATGAACACGGTCTATATTCCTTGAACTAGTCTTTGGTACTTATAACCTGCTAGTTATTAAATAGAATCAATACAGTATTTAATATATAGTTTCTAAAATGAAAAAGAGTGGTAATTTTAAAATGTAAGTTATCAATACTTATTTGGGGCCTAGAGATTTTTTCTCAGCAAAATCTTCCTTTGCCTTTTAAAGCCTTTCCAGGTATACACTTTTTTTTTCATCAATGTAGTAAAAAATATAAAAAATATAGTTTTCCAAGAGTAAAGACCATCAAGAGTCTATATTCTCATAATCTCACAGAATATGTATCCAAATATATGAAGCTCATATAACAGTCCAAAGAATGAAACTAGTATTTTTGTTGATTAAAGATTCTAGTTATGCCTTTCTTGGCTATAATTCAGACTATGAGTATTAAGGATGTACAATTAAAGAAAGAGATACAATTCATTAATGTCTTATATTAGTAGTCACTTGAAAAAAAAAGCTTATTTTTATAATACCAATAATAAAAATATCCCCTACTCATACTCGTCATGATGGTTTTGTAGTGAATTGACTAGAGAATCAAGAATGGTTTAGGCATGAGATATGTCGTCTGGTCTCTATTAATCACACGAACTATTTCTCATTGGAAAATGTCCATACACCAAGACTGTGGTTGCTTTGATGAAAATTAAAGAGGTATGCGCCATTCCAAAATGGCGTTCGATTGTCATCTTAACTCTAATTGGCATGTATAAAGTTCATTCCTACAACTTATAATTCTTAAATCAATTTTAGTTAAATGCCAGATCATGCGCCTAGTTTAACCTCATATAATAGAAATGTGTGGTTCTTTTCCGGATTGAAGAGATGTGAAGCTCCTAAAGGTAGCATATTCATCAGATTACTTAATAAAGCTTCCTTGGTCGATTTTTGTATTTCTCCCTTTGGGCAGTTCTAGCCTTAGTTTTTTTATTTAGTGTTTATACTGTCTTGATAGATACGACAGCCACTTTGGAGTATAAAGCCTGAATATGACCTTTTCTAAACCAACCAGGAACGTGTAAATATATATACCCCAGGCACAGTTGTACATCGTTTCTTTTATATATAGACAAAGATCATCAAGGTATGTATCTATATAGGACATAGCAGGCAAGGTACATGAGTGGTAACATTAGTTAACCACAAGCTTATTCATACATAGAGAGAACATTTGTCGAAAGGGCATCCACAAGATTGTTTGCTGGCCTAGATTATTCGATGTATTTGCCAAAATATCACTGATAATTTGGTTCTAATGTGAGCAAGAATTCGCCTCCAAGACATCATTAGATAAGCCGTACTGTCAAACCTTTGAGGCTGCTACTTGTCAAATAATAATTATGTAAAAATATACAGAGTTCTTTTGCACCAATGTATTCCTCGAATTTCAACTGTTGAACAATTTATTCTAATACTAATGATAATAAAATAAACATGTAAACCCTTTTTTTTATTACTCATTACCATTTAAAAACAAATACCCTTGGATCTAGGGAACGATCCAACCAACGACCGTCAACAAATGCATTAAGATGGGTTATAGTCTGTCCATAGCTACCGATAAGCTTTATTGAGTCTCCTCAAAGGTTTTTTTTGGCTTACTAACCTATAGTTATTTAATCTATGACCAAGGAGTAGAATGAACATGACGGTCAATGACACTTGTGTGTGTGTGTGTTCTAGTGCATTATACTCATTCATATATACACAATGTTCGAAATCATCAGAGCTTTCATGAGCTGGGATATTTACTTGGCTCGGTTGTCTATTGCTCTGTGTGGTCCATTAGGGTTATGGTAAAGTCTATTCCACAGCTACTAATTATAGAAAATAGCTAGTTGTTAATAAGGTTTCTCCTTAGAATACAATATTCCAAGTGTGCCAATGCTTTTACTGACTTTCAAAAAAGCCTCCTATATTGAAATAAACATTCCAATCTTCACGTTAGATTTTTATGGTTTTTTTTTTGCCTGTGTGTATGATACTACAAAGAGCCTGAATATCTTACCAAAAGCGTAAACAGAGACAATTAAAATCCTGATTATCAATAATGGGTATTTCTCCATAAGCAATCCAAATTTCACATATATCTGAATTCGAATTCATATACTCTTTACAATGCAAATATCCTACAGAAATTCGATTCACTCTTTAATATACCATTATTACTATTCAGCTAATTCTCAAGGGTATCTCAATACACAGCTCAATTCCTGACCTCAAAGGAATCCAATATAGCTCTTTATGACCAGCAATCATACAGTCATCTAATCAGGAGAATGTGTTTCTTACAAAGAGATTGGGTAATTCACAAAATATCACGGCAATTCTATAGAGTTTAATCCGTTACTCTATCATTTACACAAAAAAAACATGCCATAAGTTTGGTTCTATTATAAGCCAATATTAGCCAAATAAAAAATATAAGTTCCCATTTTTCTTATAAAAAAGCCAATAATTAAAAATGGGATTACAATTGGGGGATAGTTTATCGATTTCATATCTTTCCACTTTGTAAAAATAGCATCTTTTTTTTTGTGGGGGGAAAGTTGAACTTGGCAACATGTGGGCACAAAAACCGTGGGTACCAAACCTTCCTTTGGGCTATAGCTTGTATTAAAAGATAACAGAAAATATGCGCACATCTCATCCGTTGATAAACGGAAGAAGTACTTTTTTTTAAAAAAAAAATCCAATAGTATCCCATTATTATTATTATTTAAGATGCGTAAAAATAATGATAAAGGGATTAACTGGTGTCATGTAATCATAGCCAGGATCTAGATTTAGAAAATATAAAGACAAAGAATTTATTATTCTAAATACTTTACATGTCTTTCCATTTTTTAACAATCCTATACATTTGATATTTCCAAATATTGTTTACCCTCTTTTTATTATAGTTAAAAGTCTCACTGTGCTTTTCTCAATTCTGTTAGACTTATTTTTCTCGGAAATATATTCATTGATGGAATCTATCCATTCTCGCAAATCCTCCCTTTTTTATGATATACTTTCAAGGGAGGATCTCCTTGGTAGCGCCATTTACTTTCCCATATATTCTTTTATATCCTTGGGATTTATTAAAGTAGCTTTTATTTCATTATATTCATTGAAACTATTAATCGTTGTCTGTTTAGCTTGCAATTATTGACCCTTTATAAGACTGGCTTATTGTTTCTATTTTCATGAAATATTCTCTATAAAATACCTAGTTATACTCAAATGAAAACAAAACCCATCAATCCAAAATTACTGCTCCTCTTTGGTATCTATGGAGAAGTTTTGATAAATGATGGTTTAAAACAAAATTTTCAATGAATCCAATACCCCTTCTTTTGCACCCATATTTTTCATCTTAAGGTAAGCCTCGAGAGTCTACTAGAATATTCAATCATTGTTTATTTATATTATTCTCATTCGGTTGAATTGATACTATATAGTAGAAAGAAACTAAAATATTCTCAACAACTTCTATACTTTTTCACTTTGTGAACAATAAATGGGGAATTTTTTTTTATAAAAATAAAAGGGTTGGCCACTAGACCAAGATTGCTCCTCATAAATATGCGCATATATTTATATATAAATCTCGTTTTTTTTGTACGATAAAATTATCACATTTTCTTGCCATTTCTTTGGAATGCCTATTATTATAATGCGAATTCCAAGAACTCTCTTTGATCCATATACCGGTTTTCCTAGCCTATCCATGTATATAATCAATACCACAAACCATCCAATATATTTTACTGAATTTTATATCTATATTCTTATATGCCCGGAAACCTATCTCTATTGAAAACCTACTGAATTATATATTAAGAAAGGTGCCCAGTTCAATTGAGGAGAAGCAATATGGGGTTTTTGTTTGCACATTATTTTCCCTGTATTTTATGCGAGCCCCTTTAGAGCCTGGTGAATATCTTGGGAGTTCAAATCACACATTTGCCTACTTGATAGTCTAGATATACTATATTTGAGTGCGTGGGGTGTTAAGAGCTTGTAGCCTGAAAATAAATGAATATTCATTATACTATTAAAAGCTATTCTTCATTCAACAATTGTTACTTTTGGTATCTGAACAATACCAATATATATATATATGCAAGTATACATTTTGGGCCCTGGTTTCAGAATATCCAACATATGCCTGTCAAATATAAAGATATTATTCTGTATAGCTTTTAAAGATGTTGTTCCTGGATTAATCTGGGAGGCTAGGTTGGTTAGAAGTTTAGCAAAAGTTGTTTTTTACAAGGATTATTTCTTGGTTAGAATGAGATTTTCTATTAAAAAAAACATGGATTTTGCTTTAAGGGTTTGTGATTGACTGTGTTTGTGGATTTAAATGCATAATTAAATGTCGGAAAAGGCCAATGTAGCAATATATTTAATAGTCAACAGCTTACACATCATCAACAGTATTGGTATGAATTTTAGCCTAGTTAATAAACAAGAATATAGCTAAACCAATGGATTAGCAAATTTATATTTTTCAAATAAAAGAATAGATAAAAAAGACAAGACCTGGTAAATTTCTGGGATTTTTTTTTAAAAACAACATACGGGATTAAAATCTAAAGAGAGTCTATTTCAAAGATTAAAAGTGGACAAGGATATAAAATTGGCTAAAAACCTTGTTGGATGAAATGGTTCTTTTTTATAGGAATCATCAAATTGTTCAATAATGTTTTTAACGGTATATTTAAATTGAACTCATTTTAAATTAAAATACCCAAATGCAAAGCGTGGGTAGTCAAGCTGCTTTAAGTACAACGATTTGGCATCTAATTGAAAAAAAAAAACAGTTGATCTTACTGCAGGTTGATTTCTCCTGAACGTAGTAGATGATCTATTGTTTTTGACACCAAGTTAGATGAGGTTATACTTGAAAGATATAATGTATATTCCTTTTCTGGAGTTTTCCACATGTTTTATATCCAAAGAAACTTGGACATCTGCCACTAATATAAGAAAGTGATTGTTTCTGAAGCTTGTTGAATATTCTCAAGATTGTGTTCAGCAAATAATTATAGAAACAAACCCCCCTTTAACCTCTCTCTTTCCGCAGCATGATAAACCGTACACATCACACCATTTGTGCTTTTTCGACATTGCCAAGCCTTTTTTCGAGCATATAAGCACAAAAAAAAACGGGAATCTTTGGATATGTTGATCAAACTGGGATGATATCGATTTAAGCACAATATAAAAACTTTCATGTGCTAGTATAATAATAATAAATATATTTAATTAAAGTAATGTATATATTACTGATTTGCCTTGGTTCCAAAACTCTTTTCTTTATTCTTTGTATTCTTCTCAGGCTTCTTCTTTCTGTTGTATCATCTGCTTCTATTTGCTAACATACTTACAATCGACTCCTGTCTTTGAAGCTCTTATTGGCAAGTCGACTCGGAATTATATTGGTTTGTAAAACTTTAAAAAAAAATCATACAACATAAAGTTTCAATTGGTCCACACCGATTATATTTTGATATTAGAATACCTCTTTTACGACTGGTTATTCATACTGTCTTATTCCTTGAAAACTAGGCTTATGTTTTAGTAGATTCTGTTAAACAATGCTTTTAGCTGTGTACGTTTTTAATTGGATTTCCACTATTCGAATCAATTTGTGCTTGGCAAACAGAAATATATTTAGGACATAAAAGACCATTAGCAGATATTCCATAGTCCACTCTTCAAAATCAGATTTTTGGAATTTCAAACCAAAGCTATTAGAGTATTTGTTCTCTATGGATTCAAATACACTAGATCCAACCACTAATTAGAATACTAAGATATACAAACACATTATTTCTGCTTTTAAAAACGTCAAAAACAATCAAAAGAACATTATGAAAAAAGGATACTATTTACATTACTTCTTCCAGTAGTTATCTAATATACTAAATGGCAATTTTTTTCCAAGACATATCAACAATAACGAATTTACTATTGTAAAAGCATAAAATTCCTTAAGAAATTGGTACTAGAAACAATTCAGCGCATATTCCTACCACTGATACCTATTTCTATAGTCTAAATATCTATAATATCTTTCACAGTCATCCCAAGGCAGGGTTTCATTATAAACGGTTCATAATATTCGTTTCACTTTATTGTAAGCACATTGCCTTTGACTATGATATGTCTTGGGAGTGTAATGGGATAAATATAGTATGCCATGATCTATTCTTTCCCATCCTTTACAAATCGTGTCCATGTTCTCTATAGTCTGATACTTTACTATATTTTTGTTGGTTTTTTATTTGTTTCAATTTTTAAAAACATGTCAATACATTATCAATTTGTATAAACTTGAAACGCAAATGTTGACCAAAAGTTTCTCTCTGACAAAGACTATATTTGCAGAAACTATTTGGTTGGTGATAGATTTGTCGATAGTCTTTGTCAGGAACTGATCCAAGCAGACAAGGCAAGAGACAGAAACAGGAGGTTCAAGGATAAGTTATTTAATAATAGACGTTGTTCGCTTGATCTTTCTACGATCAAGCTCTACTGGTATTTATATGTTTTCTAGCTAGGGTAAATATATGTCTAAATATAATGATTGGTAACTGTGGCGGGTGGGTGTACAAGGAAGGAAAGTCTAAAGATAGCTATGATGTATTTGGTCTTCTAGCTAGTATCCATTTCGGGAGTGTGGCGCGAAGGCTGTTAGGAACCAATCCTAACAGTCTTTATGATCCAGATATAAAGTTAGATAGTTACATCCAATAAATCTTTATAAATTATTTTAAAAGATATATTTTCTTGTATATTTAATGGTTTTGTTTGATCTCTAAGCACAAGCAAATTATTTTAGCTTTGGTTATATTCTAACTACTAGGATGAAAATACGTAATATTTATAGCTGACATTATGCGAGCAAATAGTTCATCAACATATATATTCCAACTCTATGGGTGATGGTATAAACTAGTCATTTTATTCACTCTAAAAAATTGATAGCTATTGACTATGTTCTGGGTATTTTATCCGTATACATCTATAGAGTTTATCGATTTTCCCAGTAAAAAAATCAGCAAAGAGTTGTAATTTAATTGTATAGCTTTTTAGGTGCATTTTAAATTATTGGCCAGACTTGATTCATTCAATAATCAAATATTTTTATTAAACTTGGTGAACCAAAGAGAATTCTTGTCAAAGTCTCACTTTATCTAGGACAATCATAAAAATGTATTTGACTAATAGAATTTTCCAATATTCAAACTTCTTAACCGAAACATGCTTACATACTGCTTTATATTCAATCTTTATTCGTGTCTGATACCCATACGAGATACTTTGAGGCTTTTTTTCCTTACACTCTCCTGGATATCTACCCTTTTCTCCATACACCTTTGCCTTCCCAGACTTGAATATGTCTTTCTGTACCTTCCGAGGACTGTAGTTCCATCATATTGTTCGGGTTCAATATCTCAATCTCCCTCTAAAGCTTGATCTCTAGCCCACATTTTTATTCCTTTCTCTCCTTTCCATTTTCTGGAGGCATTATCTATTCCATCACAACTGATTCAGAAATGAATTTATCCTTCATTTGTCCTCTTTAAAGCATGGCAAAGATTGTTATTTGACTTGGATCCTTTGGAGCTATCCCTGCCCAAGGTACACTCCTTGCTGCCTTTTGATCCTTCACTTTCAGCCTTTGAAGTTTTCAGCTATTCCTTCTCCTGGGGATTTTAGGTGTACGTTCGATACTATATTGCGCCACCACTAAATTTACTCATTTGACACCACCCCATTATTCCCTCTAGTTTTCTCGGGACTTTTCACCGGATCTTAACCAGGCTCTACAGAGAATTGGACCTTAATCCACTCTTTTAATTTTGTCTACCCCTTGCAGCAAGAAAAATAAGAACCTGGAAACCCTTCGGATAAATGGTGTAATTATGTCAAGTACCCTCTGAGTTTCACCAGAATTTTCAAGCTTATTAAGGTGTTTTATACAGACAAAGCCCTATGTTACGGGAGTACCGGATCATTGGTATATTGTAGAGTATAAGATGAAGTTCCTCTGAATGGATGGAAAGCTATAGCTACGGGTTGAGATGGTTAAAGGGATTAGGCGAGGTAGCGGTGACCAAAGTAATACAGCTAAAGATAACAATATAGTTTCTATATATGGATCAGATAATTCGAAATTACTAGAGCGACCATTCCCTCTGCGACAAATAAAGAATTTAACGGAAAAAGAGATGTTTTATTCATTTAGCTGGTGGTGGGCCTATATGTTCAAGGACTCTACTGTGGCACTATCAATTAAAGTATTCCCATTCGAGCTCCTGGTATTGCTTCCCCGGCCCAGACCGAACTGTTTGTAATTCCGATCCGAACAAAATCACTGAACCAATCCAAATTCTTGTCCAATCAAAAGCCCCAATAAAAATATTGGTCATGCAATGTCTATTATCCAAGAAAACTAAATATCATTGCTTCAAAACTATGTTTACATGTGTATAAAAATTATACATAAGCAATATATTTGTATAGGTAGTATCCCGGGTTGTAAAGGAGATTATGACAAGAGTTTTATATGATTTCAATAAGGGATATGCTTAAAGTTATTGACTTTAAGCTTCTCTAAGCGATTTTCCATGCTTAAGCAGAAAGTTCTGGAACTGTCTAATGATATTTTGTTCCATTCCCCAAGTAGAACTTCTTTCAACCCACTCATATTATTTGGTCTAGATGGTCTTGCACTGATACGGTCCTCAAGCAGACCCCAAATGTTCTCAATTGGGTTGAGATCGGTGATGTTTGGAGGCCACTCCATCACACTCGGCCCAAGCTTCTTCTTGCATTCCTCTGCAATAACTAACTTGTGTGATCTGGTATTGTCTTTATTGGAAAATATAGACACTCTTCTTATTTCTGAGAAGGCTCCCATAGAAATTGGCAAAGTGATTCTTTAGTATCTCTGCATACTTTGGCCTATTCATGCTTCCATCAGCAAAGACAAGTGGACCAATACCTCCAGACCCAAAACACCCACACCATGATGGACCCGTTGCTTTTTTTTTGAACTTTTGGAGTAAGCTAATCTGGATTCTATACCTCTGGTTGGTGCCAGACATTTTCACGTCTGTTTCTTTTATGAGCTCAAAAATAGGATTCATCACTCCAGATGACAGTTTCCAATTTTGAATTTTAGTTTTTTTTTTTTGCAGCATTGTACCAAGCTGGACGTTTGGCCTTAAGCTTTTTAGTAAACAAAGGTTTCTGAGCAGCTCTGTAACATCGCAAATGCATTTTGTGCAAAGCTCTACTTATTGTTTGCTTGCTGATTTGTTTTCCCAGTATCTGCCTTGATCGAGTATCTCATGTCATCAAGGGTTTGATAGCGATCTTTCTTTATCTCGTTAAGCATATGGCGTTTATCTCTGGGAGTAAGAATTAGTTGTCTACCAGAGGATACACAGTTTTTGACAGAGCCAGTTCCCTTGAACTTTTTCAAAATTCGAGCAATTGTTGCTCTTGGTACATTCATTTCCGTTGAAATGACTGATGCATTTTTTCCACTGCAATTAAGGCCAATGATCATGCCTTTCTCAAAATCTGAAAGCTTTTTATAGCTGCCACAAAAGTTCTTGTTTTGTACGTTTTGAATCGTATAATAGTTGTTTATCGATTTTAAAGATTGTGAGGAATGTAAAAAGCAAGGGTTTATGAGAATATGAATATGGCTAAATTTGACCTATATTTTTGGGCGGACCCTGTTTATCCCTTTAGCCTGAAATCCTGCATAACTCATTCTAGCCATGCTGTGGTTTTGGCAAAAAGGCATATAAAAGGGTATTTAAGACGATGAGTATAAGGCTTCCTGGTTCTAGACATAGAAATGAGGTAGTAAACACAAAGTCAATTAGATGGGGTCACTGTCAGGCAGATTGAGGAAAGTAGGTGACTATCAAAAAAAATAGTAGATCGTTATTGTTGGTACGTTGCTATGGAACCAGAGATAATATGCTGGTTAAAACATTCACCACCACTCGTATGTTCTCAGTCGATGCTAGATATAAGTATTATCAAACTTTTAGGGAGATCTCTATTTTCCCTCTTGGAATAGCAAGTGGGTAGAAGTCTGCTTTTATTGAGTGTGTCAAGTACCCAAATTGTATTCTACTAATAATGAGTGTCATCACGGTTAGTTTGACTCAAGAGTCAGTCTACTACTTTCTTGGGTTCATAACTATCTTGTTTTGACTAGAAATTGGTCTCCTTGTACAGACTCCTTCCTGTAATGGTGAGTCAATTCAATACCCGTCAAATAAAATAAAATAAAAACTTCTTTAACTCTCTCTCTCTGTATTATACTCACATCTGTTTACTAAACCATAGCTAAAAAAATATACGAGTGGAAACAGACGACATTCAATAATAATAAAAGTGTTTATTAAACAAATTCAGTACTTTGTGGAACCACCGCCTGCTTTTTTCATTTCAGTTATACGATTTGACATTGACATACAATGCCTTTCACATACTTCAAGGGGTATTTTCTTCACTCTTTGTGGATTACAACATCCAAATCCTTAATATCTTTGGAGCTAGCACTCTTGCACTTACCATGCGACCAAGATGAACCCATAAGTTCTCAATAGGGTTGAGATCTGGACTATTCGGCAGTCATACCATTACTGGGATAATCTGGTACTTCTTCCAGTCCTCAGCCGGCTTCGACTTATGACAAGGAGCATTGCCTTCTTGATAAATGAACTCTCAATCATAAAGCTCATTCAAATTTTCCAAGAAAGGAACAAGGTTTTTGTCCAGTAAGTTGATATAGGCATACTGGTCAAGTTTGTTGATTATGGTCTTCAAAGGGCCAACTCCTCCTGGCCACACACAGCCCCACACCATTACTGAACCAACACCAAACTGCATTCTTGGCATAATACATTTTTTTTCCTGAATTTCTCTACTGGAAAGCACCATACTCGCATGTTCCCGTCCTTGGGAAAAAGCATGAATCTCGATTTATCACTCCAGATGACACGATCCCATCTTTGTTTAGTTTCTTTGGAGCGATGAGCAAAAGCTAATCGCTTCTTTTTGTGCATGTTGGAGGGCTGTGGCTTAAACACAATGCGGCAAGAAGACATTCCAATCTTACGAATGGCACGGCGGATGGTAGTCATTGAAACTTAATTGCCCATTGTGTCTCTCATGGTGTTAGTCAGCTTTCCAAGTGTAGCCTTACGATTATTTTTCATTTCATTTTTAAGATGGTGTAAATCGTGCTCCTTAAGAATCTTTGAGCGTCCTTTTTGTTTTCTGGCAAATTAATTGCCTGTTTGGCTCCATCTTTGTATAGTTCTTTGGGCAGTTGCTTTGGGTGGGTATACCAGTTTTGATTGAAATGGCAGATTGTGTGACATCATGAAGAGCACCTCCGATGATCAGACCTTTCTGGTATTCTCAAAGCTGCTTTCGCTTATAAAGAGGTTTATTGTTAATCTGGTGAGACATGGTGTGATTCGAATGAGAAAAAAGGTACAGAAATAGAATAACAAGAATGTATAATATTGATATGCTATTTGAAGGAGTTTGAATGAGGACTCGTTATTAAAAGAAGGAGACCATACTGGCGTTTTCCCTTAGAATTGGTGCATTTGACAGTATTTATTGGCGCAGTAATGAAGAATTATTGATGTTTTTCTCTCAAATCCTTCTCCTTTAGATCACCAATAATTATTCACTACTATGCCAATAAAGATTATAAAATGCGCCAATTCTAAGAAAAAAGCCAGTATGCGTACTACCACTGATCCTTTGTCTCATTGGATTTTCAATCGCAGTAAAAAAGGCCAATCCCATCAAATTCTATCGACCAATTATCTCATATATTTTAAAAGAACCAAAGAAAGTTTTAGTCCACAATACTGCCATATTCTTCGCTCAAAGCGTTTATTGCTTGGGCTACTTTCTGGTGTGTAGAAATGTTTTCCTGAGTCAGGAAAGGTTTGGTGAATGTCTCGCAGAGAGTGTAATTGAGACTATATACAATTCCACTGATAATCTTTGCGCCACACTCCCAAAATGAACACTAGCTAAAAGACCAATACAGCATAGCTATCTTTAGCCTTTTATTTTTTGTATACATACCCATCACAATTACCAATTATTATATTTAGACGCATCCTTATCCTAGCTAGAAAACAGATAAATACCAGTAGAGCTTGATCGTAGAAAGACCAAGCAAACAACGTGTTTTTATTGAAAAACTTATCCTTTAACCTCCTATTTCTGTCTCTTGCCTTGTCTGCTTGGATCAGTTCCTGACAGCATCTTTTGAAATATGTGCTCTAATTATACGCTTAATGTCTTTTGCAGTCTCGTCCAAGGTTTGGTGACAATTTATTCAATTTTTCTTCTGCATGGCTTCCTCCGCTATACAACCGGACCCCCCTACAGGGGAACACCTTAACACCGGACAAACCAATAAAACCCCAACCTCAACACCACCAGCTCTATCTACGACAAACACTCCAACCCATGGAACTCCCTTATCGTACTCTTCTGCACTTACGCAAAATTCCCCAGCTTTTCGCAGCACTGTAGTCCTTGGCTCAAATGATCCATTGACTAAACCTCGCACCTGGCGCGAAAGCACCAGTCAGTTCTCGGTCTACTACAACACTCCCCCGGAATCTTCCTCCGACTTCGTCCCCTTCTTCAACGCTCTTCTCCAACCTTTTTCCACTGGAGAGATTATAGGTTTGAACGCCGCCAATAAGGCTGGCACCCTTTATGAGCTTCACCTCAACTCTAAAGACGTCTGCACTCGAGCCAGTCGTGTAGGATTTAGTTATAAGAACAACACTGTATTTGCCTCCCCTGCTATTGCTAGTTCTTCAAAACTCTTTCGACTGAACTTGTCGAAACTCCCTCGTTATGCTCCTGAAGATTATGACACGTTAACCAATAAACTTCGTACCGCTCTTGCCAAATATGGCTACGTTCACGACATGATTGTCAATACCCTTTTTGGGTTCATAGATGGCACAGGCTATGCCTATGTAGAACGTCCTCCTAACGAGGAAGGTAATCTCCTCCATCTTAAGTTCAAGATGGAGTTTGACGATAAGACCCCCTTCCTGGCCACTTGGCTCAACATGGGAGCTCACTGCTCTCACTGTCGAACCATGGGTCATGATCTTGACAAATGTCCCAATCGCCCTCGCGAAACACGATCCTGTTACGGATGCCACCAAGTTGGTCACCTTCGCTCTCGTTGTCCCCGTACTGCAGAGGTTGATAACTCGTATAAGCGGGAACGGAAGACTCCTGTGCAACATGGCCCTCCCATCCACACTCGACCTTCCGTCCCAACCACCAAGAAGCCTGCGGGCCAATCAGTAGTAACAAAAAACCGATTCGAGATTCTTGACCCTTCCCTTTCCTCTGCTGCGTCTAAGCACAATCCTGCTAATGCCAACATTGTCTCCAAGGACAAGAAGATCAACAATTCTCCAGTAGAGGGAATTGAGACCGTACCCATTCAACTTGAGCTCCCCAAGCGGGTTGGCACATCGATTGAACACTTTGACTTCTCTGCGGTAGACATGAGAGACAGGGAAACTATTCCTGAAGATGATCCTGATCTTACTGATCACGATATGGACGAGGCAGACAACTACTTTGAGACAGATATAGACGAGGACAATTTGTCCGTGCACGATACCCCACACCCCCTCCAATAATCTATGATTAAAATCGCATCTATGAATTGCCGTGGATTGGTTAAAACCAACAACCCACAGACACGCTCATTATTCATAAGACACCTTCGATCCTGCGGGATCGATTTACTAGCCCTTCAAGAAACCCATGCCAATACTGAACATTTTCAACAGACCTTTCACACTCAATTCCATGCCCAAGACTCCTTATGGTCCCCACATTGCGGCTTAGTTTCCCTTTCTCCACACATTTCTTTCGTAAACCCTCTCTTTAGCCCTTGTGGACGCTGTATCTCTGCTACAGTCAGACATGCTAACAATATCTTTCCCTCTTTTCGTGTATGTGTTGTGTATGCTCCTGCAACCTACCGAGAACGTTTTTCTTTCCTCCGCTCTCTTCTAGACTCTCCCGCATTACTTCCTCCTCTCCCATCTTCATTCATACTCTTGGGTGACTTTAATTATACTTATCGCACTACCTCTGCTACCCCTCGTCAGGCCCCTCCCGAATGGCTTAACTTCGTTTCTAACCATTTAGTGGATTGTGTCACACCGAGTGGAGAACTTCCTGCCCCAACCTTTCATCGAAATATCAGTGCCTCATCCATAGACTATATATTTGCCTCCCCTGACCTCGCTCCCTGCCGACATTCCTCGTCTGTGACCTACATACATCCGGCTTGGTCTGATCATTGCCTGGTAGCCGTTACTTTTAAGTTCATCTCAACCCACCAAACAGGAAAGGGACTGTGGCGCGCCAACCCTCGACTTGCCCGTAACCCTACCTTTTGCAATGAACTCGAAGACTATATCTCTACCTCCGTCTCCCTACTCCCCTCATATATGTTTCCACAAGATCAATGGGATAAACTCAAAGACAATATCACTACCTTCATCAAGTCTTTCACTAGACGCCGCACACAGACACTCACTACTTTAGAGGCTCGCCTTCAAAGTAAACGTGACAGACTGATCTTCAAGTTTAGACTACAACCCGCTCAAAACTTTCAATTGCCCATCATTGAAAGACAACTACAACTAGTACAACTGGAGAGAGTGGAAATCCTTGCTCTGCGCGCAGGAAAACACTGGCGGGAGAATGGAGAGATCTCTGCAGGCTACCTCAAGCGTACAGTTGCAGAACGTCAAACCCGAAAGAACATCACCAATCTACGCCATCCCATCACTGACCACTTGCACACTGAGCCTGATGGCATGACTGACGCTGCCGCTGCTTTCTACGAAGTTCTGTATACACCTGAACCAATAGACCAATTAGCCATAGACAATTTACTCAACCACCTTCCCCACGACCTCTGCCTCTCTGATGATACGTGTTCCTCATTGACTGTCAAATTTTGCATCGATGACATACGAGGAGTGTCCCGCTCTCCAAGAACAAGCAGCCCAGGACCAGACGGCCTTCCTTATGAGATTCTTCAACTTGTATTCAATCACCCTTCTTGCTCCCCGCTACTGCTCCAAGTGTACAATGATGCTCTCAATGGTGCCAAATTCCCTTCATCTTGGCAAACCACGTGTACCTCTCTGTTACCAAAGAAAGGCGATCTTTCGTCTCTGAAAAATTGGCGACCGATCGCTCTGATCAACGCTGATGCCAAGGTTTTTACTCGGCTTCTCAATGTGCGCATGGTCGAAGCTGCCGGAGATCTGGTATCCCCGTACCAAACAGGATTTGTTCGCGGTCGCTTCATTGCTGACAATGGTATACTTACGAAGCTGGTTATGGATCATGCCAATTTTACTGGTCACTCTGGAATTGGTCTTCTCTTAGACCAGGAAAAGGCTTACGATCGGATTCACCCTGACTACCTTGAACAAGTTCTTGTCAAATTCGGTTTTCCTTCTTCCATTATAACCTGTGTTTCTACTCTTTTCTTCTCGTCCGACCTTAAGATTAACGTCAATGGCTTCCTTTCTCGCCCTCTGAGTCAAGCACGCGGACTCCGGCAGGGTGACCCCTTGTCTCCTGTTCTGTTCAACCTGGCTTTCGAGCCTCTCATGCGCCGACTCATACACGATCCACACTTCCCTGGATTCGACATACAAGGTACTCCCGACCAACCCTCCCCTCCGCCCATTAAGCTACTGGCCTACGCAGATGATCTTCTTGTCTTCCTCCCACAGATCCAAGATATGTCCCGATTACAGCACCACCTTGCCACATATGCCTCTGCTTCCAATGCACGCATCAATCTTCACAAAACTCAAGCATTTTCTTTGTCGGGCAAACCCCACCCTCACTGGATGGATACCCTTCATAGTTTGCAGATTGTTAATTGGCATGACAGTCGCTCCCCTGAACCTCTTCGCTATCTTGGCTTTCCAATTATCTCCTCTATTCCTCAAAGAAATTTCTTCTGCTCACAAGTCCTGGCTAAGATAGAACGTGCCTCACATGTCCACCTCTCCCGGGCCTTGTCCTTCCGTGGTCGCTCTACTGTCTTAAACTCTCTCATCTTGTCAAAGCTTTGGAACGTCCTTCGTGTTGTCTCCGTTCCTGGAACTTTTTTTACAAAGGTTCGATCTCTCATGGGCCGTTTTCTTCAACACCGCACCTTCCCACCTGTTAAACTTGACACCTTATGTCTCCCAACAAAACTTGGCGGATTAGGGGTTTTGAACCCAAAGTTACAGCAAGGTGCTCTTCAGCTTCGTTGGCTTCGACCTCTGTTCCGCTCCCCTTCCTCTCCTTCGGGTCTGGTATTGCCTTGGTTGATACACCTTCTTCGACATCACCTGCCTGATGTTCACCCTCTCCTCCCTTCTGTCTTCCCTGACCTCCGACACAGTCGCTCTCGCTCGTATACCAGTCCTTTCTTTAACCTCTTTGCCGCGTGCGATCTCCTACCTCATGACTTTGATTCTACTGTGGTAAATCTGGAAACTTGTGTGGATATTCCTTTGGCTTCTGCCACTATTGTTCCACACGGCCTCTCTGTTTTTACTTCTTCTTGGCGTCACCTCCGGATCAGAGATGCCTATGAGATTGACCCAAACTTGGAAGTTCTTTCTCGGCGTTTCTCGTCTTCCTTCCCTCGGCCTCCAAGAATCCTTCGCAAATTTTTCCTTCGTCTAGATAACCACACCCTCTTTCTTCATACTTTTGTAATTCGTGCTTGCCTTCCCCCGAGTATCTTGACAGCTCAATTCCCGGACATGATGATTCGGAGTGGCTCTGAAGTTGAACCCTCTCCACTTTTGTCTGCTCTATCTCCTAACTTTCCTTGGAATCGTCTGTCCACACGCCGATATCGCTCCTCTTGTCAAGTTGCGATTTTCTCTACCGAAGATATGCAACAGGATATACGTGACATCGTCTGGCGTCAGTTCTGGTCTTTTGTTCTTCCTTATGCCTCTCGCAACATCTGGTTTCGGTTGCTTCATCGCAAGATTTCTTGTAGATCAGCCTTACATCATCGTGTCCCTACCGCATTTTCATCTGCCACTTGCTCTCTCTGTGGTACAACTGATGAGTCTCAGGACCATTTTCTCTTTGCCTGCCCACTCAAGCTCCCCCTCTGGGAAACCTTTTAGCACACTCATTTTGGTTTTTCCCCCCAGACCTCTGACATTCACAATGCACTATACAAGTTTACCTTCCCACCTCCTCTTGACCCCACCCTAGAACCTGCTTCCATCTTTGGATCTGCTCTCTTGGCCGTATGGCGCCACCATTGGGCCTTTGTCTTTGACCAAGCACCTTTTATTGCTACCAACGCTATAACCACAGCCAACTCCTTGCTCTCTCGCTTGCACGCTGAAGAAAACCTTGACCAAAGCCCGTATCCTATCTAGATATCTCGCCAACTCGCCTTTTTTCTTCTTTTTCTCTACACCTTACAAAACACAAAAAATTCAAAAACATATAGATAATAGAAAACCCAAAAACAAGTTGTGACGCCTCTTAAGTCTTTTGGACAAGAGTCCCACCAATAAACCAGAGCTCCGCTCCATACAAACAATTTTTCTTCTGTAAATGGAGTTTACCCCTGAGATTGAGAATTTTAAACCTTCCAATACAAGACATTTTTCTGTGGATCTAATGATGTGATTTTTCTGTACTACTCAGGGTGCTGTTTCTTTATCAGCACAAAGATGTTGGTGAACTTTACTGTTTGTTTGTGAAAAATGGCATGGTGCAATGATTGAATTAAAAGAGAGTAATACAAATATATCAATAAGTATATTTTATGATTAAAATTCACACTATTTCTACAAAGACGCTGTGGCAAAAATCGTAAAAAATTTCTATAAGATATATACCATTGATTCTATTGACAGTAAATTTATAGAAGACTTAATATATAGCATTTGATAATATGAATTTTTTAATAAAGTTACTAGGATATCCTGCCCTATTTGTTTCTCTATAAAAACATTAGGAACCGTAATATGTTCAAGTTTTTCTGAAAATTTTACATCAGGTTAGAAATGACTTTACGTACTTGACAGAGTAATGTAGGATGGAGAGCCAAAAGATATTTGTCAATGTTTTTTCTAATGAAAAAGACAGAAATTCCATATTTGTTTTCAAATTATTTCAATATCTTATAACCCGGTGTACTACAATCAAAACCTTTTACTGTCTAACTTTTCTATTATTGAATACCATTTACGTGATATATCTGGCCACCATCTGGGTGTTAACACTTTTCCTCCTCTCCAACTCTGCAAAATAGGTGCAAGGGCTCTCATAATCCCACTATATTCTATATTCAACATATATACGAGACTCATCAAACACTGCAATTGTTTTTGGTAATTTCCTATTCACCACATTTCTGAGAATATAAGATGCCATTTCATTCTTAAAACACTCTCTTGTTGATTCTCACTCCACTATATAGAGTATGTTTGATATTACTAATTGTCCAGAGTGCCATACGGAATCTGCCTCTTTGCATCACTTTTGATCAAAGTATCACCAAAAATTGGTAGTAGGGGATAAAGTCTGAAATAGTTATCTAGACTACACTCTTTATCTGGCAGAAATAACTGCTCCAAGAATCTGCTTGGTTAACCCTTTTGTCCGTTTAACCAGTTCATTTGAGCCAATTTTTCGGTAGCATTCTATTTTTCATACGTAACCGCATTGGAACTTGGTATTTGATGACATACCACTTGGTTTTCCCTCTATTTCTCTCAAGGTTTCTTTGGTTATAACACACTTGTCTTGAAAGCCAGTTTAATATAATAGCTATCAAAAGAGGTTCTTTCTATTTAACTTGTACAAAAAATGTTGCTCCTCTATGTGGGATGAAATACGTAACATGGCTTGTTCTCTAGAAAAAAAGATCTGGCTATAGTGACTCTGTGTTTCTTTATAGAATAATATCGCTCTTTGTACCCAAGAAACCAAGACGAAAAGAACGACTGACTAAATAATGAACTACAGACCAAGGTCTGAGTAAAATAATGTAATTCTATCTGAATTTCATTTTACTTCATATGTGAAAAGTTGGTATTTTTACAGTCTGACACTTGGACTAGAAGAATTAGATGTTTAGAGCTAGTATCAAAACACTCGGCGATAACGGCATTGTAAACAAGCATAGACATCGTTATCCTGGCCTAAAGCGTGGTTAATTAAGCTATAATATTCCTTGACTGCGATATACAATTGATAAAAGAAGATATTTTACTAGTCTTAGAGAGAGACTAAAGGGCCTGTTAAATGATCCCACAATAAAATATGTCATTTATTTTTTGAAAATTGTAATATTGGTACTCTTTACAGTGGTACCCATAAAATAATTTTCTAGGTGACACAATCAAACTATTCAAAACTCAGTGGGCAAAAAGAATGGGCCTTTCTTATGCAGATCACAAGAATGTAATCGTGTACGTCACACGTAATGCGAGAGGTGTACATAGCCTACATTTCTTCATAAAATGTGAGTTTGCTTGTCAAGTATTGGACTCTTTCTATTCAGCAAAAACAGAAAATAAAGGTACCTCTGCAATTTCTTACATTAAAAAAGTCCTACGGTACAGTGTCAATTGTCAAATAAAACAAAGCGTACATTAAACGGTTTTTGTATTTCACTTGCAGCCTTCTTTCTACCCCCCCTATCCTACTCTGCTGTCAAAAGTGATAATGTTACGTGTCATAAGCAACGCTGGTCTTATTCGCAAACCATCAATAGTCCTAGGAACTGGTGGTAATTTTATCTGTTTTTTGATGCTTGACACTGTTATAGATTGATGATTCAAATGTAGAATTACTAGTAATCATAACTCATAAAATTAAATCTCCCTTCTTTATTTTGTAGTGCGTGCATTTTCTGCCACATTAGCTAAAAAAGACCAAGTCGAAGTATTCATCGATGGAAAATCCGTAATGATTGAACAAGGATCGGCATTGATTCAAGCTTGCGAGAAAGCTGGCGTCGATGTAAGTAATCTATATCGACAAGTGTTTCAAAATTATTGAACCAACTGTACAATTAATTGGTTTAGATTCCTCGCTTCTGCTATCATGGTATGTGTTGTTAAAGCTGACATCTAAAACGCCTTGCTAGACTGACTCATGTGCTATCGTCAATAGAACGTTTATCTGTGGCTGGTAATTGCCGCATGTGTCTTGTTGAAGTAGAACGTTCTCCAAAGCCAATTGCTTCTTGTGCATACCCTGTTATGCCTGGCATGAAAGTAAAAACCAACTCTCCTCTTGTCCACAAGGCTCGTGAAGGTGTTATGGAATTTTTACTGTGCAACCATCCTCTTGACTGTCCTGTTTGTGACCAGGGTGGCGAGTGCGATTTGCAAGATCAAAGCATGCGATATGGAAGCGATCGTGGACGCTTCAATGAGCCTAGTGGAAAACGCGCAGTAGAGGACAAGTATTTTGGTCCATTAATCAAGACCGAAATGACACGTTGTATTCAATGTACGCGCTGTATCCGTTTTGCTAATGAAGTGGCAGGCGCTCCAGAACTTGGTACAACTGGCAGAGGCAACGATATGCAGGTCGGCACATACATTGACATGACAATCGACTCTGAAATGTCAGGAAATGTTATTGATTTGTGTCCTGTTGGTGCACTCACTTCCAAACCCTATCAAATGACGTCGAGACCTTGGGAATTGAAAAAGTATGAAACTATTGATGTCTCTGATGCAATTGTAAGCAAAACAAAAATGCACATTCTTTAAAGTATGTACTTACATATCACAAAGGGTTCAAATATTCGTATTGATACGCGTGGTACTGAAGTGATGCGCATACTTCCCCGCCTTAATGAAGATATAAATGAAGAATGGATTTCTGACAAAACCCGGTTTTTCTACGATGGCCTCAAGATTCAACGCCTTGTAACCCCATTAGTGCGTCAAGGAGATCACTTTATAGCTTCTACTTGGGAACATGCACTTGACCGCGTGAGCAAGGAGCTTTTGAAGACTGATGGAAACAACGCCAAGGCAATTGCTGGAAATCTTGCTGATACAGAGTCCATGGTTGCATTAAAGGATCTCTTCAATCGTATCGGATCAGAAAACTTGACCATTGATGCCCGTAATAGCTCTAATCAGTTGGGATTAAATGTTGACTTCAGATCAAACTACATTCTTAATTCAACCATCAGTGGAGCTGAGGATGCTGATGTTGTACTGATTATTGGATCCGATCCTCGCCATGAAGCACCAATCTTGAATACTCGTTTCAGGAAATCGTATATTTACAAGGAGCAAGATTTTGGTCTTATTGGCGAAAAGGTAGACCTGACTTATGACTATGAACACATTGGCGATAGCAGCAAGGCTATTGAGTCTCTTTTGGATGGAACACACCCTTTTACGGACCGTTTGATGAAAGCAAAGAAACCTTTGATTTTGGTTGGATCTGGTGTGGCTGAGAAATCCAGGGACAGCGAATACATGTTTTCAAAAGTAGCTGAGTTGGCCAACAAGCTAAAGGATAACATCTTCCAAGATAACTGGAATGGCTTCAATGTACTTCAAAATGTAAGTTTGTTCTTAACTATCAATATACTTGGAACTAATTTCTGGTAATTTTTATAAATATTTATATATTACGTAGGCTGCAAGCAGGGTTGCTGCTTATGAAATTGGCTTTGTTTCTAGTTCTGACATTAGCAAAACCCCAGTAAAGTTTCTCTACCTCTTAAATGCAGACGAAATTTCACCCAATGATATTCCCAAAGATGCGTTTGTAGTATACCAGGGGCACCATGGCGATATTGGTGCACAGTATGCAGACGTTATTTTACCTGGCGCTGCATTCACTGAAAAGAATTCAACGTGAGTATATGTAAAGCGGTGACCTGGAACTAAACATTACTATGTGTAGCTATGTGAATGCTGAAGGGCGTACACAAATGACTCGTGCTGGTGTTGAGCCGCCTGGTGCTTCCCGTGAAGACTGGAAGATTATTCGTGCTCTTTCAGAAGTGGCCGGTCATACCCTTCCATACGATGATCTGTCTTCTATTCGTTCTCGCCTTTCTGATATCAGTCCTTTACTGACACGTTATGACACTGTAGAAAAGTCCTGTTTTTCTCCTCTTGGTTTATCTACTCTTCAAAAGCCAAATGTTTATAGTTCTGGTGAGGTTCTATCATCCGTGATTAAGAATTTTTATCAGACAGATCCTATCTCTCGAGCTTCAAGCACAATGGCTAAATGTTCAAAGACATGGGTCCAAGGCAAACTTGCGACTGATGAACTTGACAAAGCTTCTGCTTAATTCTTTTGCTTACCTCTTGAACTTTTTGAGCACTAAATATATGAAATAAAATTGTGATTATCTTTGCAATAAATCCAAAGCAGATGTTTTGTTTTATGTTTGTTTTCTAGTTTGACACCCAATTTATAATGTAAAAATCTCTTCCCTTAGTGAAGGGACGATATTCAAACTCCACTATGAAAGTACACAGACCCATTTCTTTAGTAAAAACGCCTACCCTTTCTACCGTTTTCCAGACTTTTGTTTTCTTCCCAACGCTGGGCTCCAACACACCAGTTGTTTCAGCCTTTGGCATGACCATTGTCGCCATTGGGAAGCATTACTTAGCTTTCCAGCTATCTTCCGTCCTCATCACAGCCCGCAAATCCAAATCTTGTATCTGCTCTGAGCTTTTCTTAGATCCCACGGACTCGTCTTCATAATAGCGACTCCATCTATACTTACAAAAACTAATCACAAGAACATCATATAACTTATATAACCCACAAACAAATAGTATCTCTCTCTCTCTCTCTAATCCTACTAAGAATTTTATAAATAAATTTGAGCATACAAAAAGCTCTATATAAACAGAAAGGTATTATGAGTCATTCAAACTCCTTCAGATAACATATCGATACTACATTCTTATTATTCTCTTTCTATATCTTTTTCTCATTCGAATCACACCATTACTCAACAAATTAAAAATAACCTCCTTTATAAGTGAAAGAAACTTTCTACATACCAGAAGGATCTGATCATCGGAGTTGCTCTTCATGACATCACACAATCTGCCACTTTAACCAAAACTGGTATACCCAAAGGAGCTGTCCAAAGAGCCATACAAAGATTAAAACAGACAAGCACTAGATTTGATAAAAAACGAGGAGGGCGTTTAAAGATTCTTAATGAGTGCGATTTACACCATCTTTAGAATGAAATGAAAAGAATCGTAGGGCTACACTTGGAGAACTGATAAATACCATGAGACACAATGGGTCATTACATCTCAAAAACTACCATCCACCGCCCCATTCGTAGAATTGGAATGTCTTCTCGTCGTACTGTATTTAAGCCACAGTTATCCAAATGGCACAAAAATAAGTGATTAGTCTTTGTTCATCACTCCAAAAAACTAATCAATGTGAGTAGATCATCTGGAGTGTTGAATCTAGATTCATGCTTTTTCCTAAAGATGGAAACATGCGAATATGGTGCTTTCTAGTGGAAAAATCCAGGAAATACTTAAATTGGGAAAGAAATCAGATTTCATGCCTATTTTGGAGTATTTTTGATAGGGGGTTTGATGGTTTTTATGAATCAAAAAACTGTATTTTACAAAGCATTAGGGCCATAAATCTTCAGAGCAGCAATATTTATTAAAGATATTTATAATTATAATTGATGATTGAGATAATGAAATTATGTTTTTTTTTATTTTAAATAAGATCTCAATTTATCCAAAGATATCCCTAGTTGCACTCGTTGTTCCTCTAGTATTCTTGCAGATTCTTCACATGAAATCCCCTCGCGGTTTGCCTTTGCTTGGATTCCCACATATATTTCTTTTCTTCTGCTAAAGAATCGCGAATCCTTTCGTTCTTTTCTCCAAACAGTTCCATACATTTGCTCCATGTATTTTACGGAGGGATTTCCGTCAATTCCTCTAGTGTACTCCCTCCAAACATCGGTGACACTGACGATTTTTCGACTCATTTGATAACAACTAACTTGGAGAGTGTCTGGATTGGGCTGTTGGAGCGGAAAGTTCGAAAGAGATGCTATGGAGGTTGGCGTGGAACTAAAGAGGGCGCTACCGATTGCAAGGAATTCAGATATCCTATCTTGGAGCTTCTGGGTTTCTGTTCTTCTTTCTGCTTTTGTTGCTAGCATCATCGTTGTTATCTTATCAAAACCGTCTTGTAGTGTGGCCACCAACTCAGGCATTGCCATCTGTATCCGACGGTTGGAAAGAAACACCGTTTCTTTCTGCTCAAGAGACCCAAGTACTTGCAGCTCAAAGTGTTTGGATTCTGCTGTGTTGAACAGCTTGCAAGTCCAAAGATAGTATGTTGGATACTTCTTTTTAAGGACGACAGAGTCCTAAAGTTCTTAATATTAAAGAGAACGAGGTTTTTTTATCTTGATATATTTGTTATAAATATTTACCTGAAGGAACACAACACGCAGATGAACAAGCAAGTTCAGGAAGTTGGGGCCAGCAATATCCTCTTGCATGGTACTGTCATTTGCAAACCGGTCTTTCCAATACTCAATGTTCTGGAATACAAGACTTTGCAATGCGGCGGATGGTCGGATGGTAGCCCTCGGCAAGAAATAGTTCAAGTGTTGCTGACCGCTGAATCCAGCAATACTCTTCATTGCTTCTACTGGAAGGCTGGATACATAGCATCCAACCATTCGATCAGTGCCCCATCTTCTAACCATTCTCTGTTGGTCTCCAGAAACATTCTCTGTTGGTCTCCAGAAACATTCTCCTGGGCAATCATATTCAAAGCGCTTTTTCTGTTTGCGTGGGTGACCTTTGGCGTATGGATCCCAACCTTCTGGAAGACTTCGACGTAAGTTGCATGCTGGGTTTTGTACTGGATCGACTTGAAAGGAGTCTCGCCTTTGAACACCATCGTCTTATACCAGTTCTCTCACTTTTCGAAGTTTGGGAATGGCTCATTTTCGAAGTGCAGGCGTGAGAAAATATTCATTGCCAGTGCACCAACTGAGCAAACTTCAACATCGCGATTGTGATATTTGTAGTAGAAATTGGGACGGTGGATACTTTGAGACTCTTTATTGTGGTTTAGAAAAAGTTAAAGTATATCCAGTTTTTGATTCAAGAAGTATGTTAACTTAGTATTTATAATTATTGTTATAATTATTATCAGCTTGGATATTCATTATCATAATAGCTGTGTTATCAGTTAATAGGTATTTTGGGACTTTGTCCCACAATAGATTGGGTATGGTATTTTCATATTTGGATAAGGATTTCTGGATGGTATAGTTTGTCTTGATTTTAGATAATCCAGCTATCTGGGTTTATATATCACTTTTCTCTGATATACCATTATGCCAAATACAACATTACCCCCCTCCAGACTTGACTTTAGTTAAGCGCTTGCTTTGGCGTCTATTATCGTAGTTCTTCTTGGAGATGGAGTTTGTTTTGTTTTGTGCACTGAGAATCTTGGTCTGGTCCTTTCTTGGACGTCCTCTTGGTCTTTTTACTACAAGCTCATTCGTGATATTCTGTTTGTCTCTGCGTACCCAATATTCTTGGATTGTTTGGAGATCTGTAAACTTATCCGGTGTGATCCAGGAATCTTCTTCTGGTCCATATCCTTTCCATCTCACCAGAAACTCACGCTTGCCAGCGTTGCCTCTGTGATTGATGATTGCCTGTACTTCAAACAGTTCGTCTTCGAGTATTGCCTCATCCATCGATATCAATTTCAAATCCGATGGTGGGTAATCTCTAGGCAAGAGTGCTCCTGTCTCATCTTGTAATACATATGAGCCTCCTTTGGTTTGACGGATTACTGTGTATGGCCCTTGATATGCTGGAGCTAATTTGCTGCTTCTTGTAGGTAGTTTGATCATTACATAACTACCATTGTCAATTCTTGCAATTCAATGCGTGCTATCAAACTTTTCTTTTTGTATGGCCGTAATTCGATCGGTTCTGTCTTTAATGGCTGGAAACACAACTTCTGCCATATGATCAATACGTTTGATAAGTTTGTCATAGGTCATTGGTTTTGATGGTGTAGATTTGGGATCTCTATAGTCCTCAAAAGCGTTCATTTGTCTAGCAAACATCAGTGAAAATGGAGCAGTATTTAACCTTTTTGACATCTTATTATTAATTGCCAATTGTACAGCTGGGAGATAATAGTCCCAATCTTTTCCAGTTCCTGCTACCATCTTTCTGATGACTTGCATAGATGTCTGTACCCATTGTTGTGGGTAGAGTAAAAATAAGAAAGATACGAAAGAATTCGTGAGAACTTGTGTAGGGTGTTTATTATCAAGAAAAAAGGTTATGTTTCTACACAGAACTAACTACTGATATTTATATGTTTTCTGATTTATAATTCAGTATATGCTTTGGTAATATTTATCACGATGAGTCATCTTCCAGGAGTATTGTCTTTCTGGAAAGATCCAGAGAGACCTATTGATATGATACTTCTCCAGTCAGATCAGCCAGAGAGCTTTGGTAAAGAAGAGCATTTATGCTATTGGTAATATTTTAATATTCCGACCCAGATACTTGGGTAATGTTTTTAGAATTATTAATTCATTGTAGTTGTAGTCTCTCAATCAAGTATTCATATAATCAACGAAATATGTAGATGGAATATGATGATGCCATTAGATAAATATATGTATATCTGTATATCCCATATTATGGTGATAACAATAATAATAATAAATAATAATCAATTATGTGTATGATGATCTGTGTATTGGATAATCTCATAAAGGCAGATCCGTTTGACTGGAATAGCTGAGGATATTATTTTATCCTTCAGTCTTACTCTCAGATTCAGCAGTGATCAATACTCATTTACAACACCCATCTCTCTGCTAGGCCATTTGCTCTAGGGTGGTATGGTATTACAAGTCTATGATCGACTCCTGTATTCTGTAGTAATTTCTTCATCAGTTCATTCTTGAACTCTGTGCCATTATCAGATTGTATGATTCGTGGAAACCCAAAATCACCAAATATCTGTACTAGTGTTTTGACAATAGTGTCTGATTGTTTGTTCGGAATTGCTCTTAATAAGCAGAAGCGTGTGCAAACATCTACCATTACAAATAGGTATACATTACTCTCTGTTGTAGGATGTAATGGGCCAGCTAGGTCGATTGCCCAGTGGTCTCCTGGTACATATGCATAGATAGGTCTTAGAGGATTATAGCCTTTCTTAGTGATATTGTATTTCTGACAAGACGGACATTCTTTTACCCATTCAAGTGTATCTTGGATCATATTTGCCCAATGCATACCATTCTTGTAATTCAATTCTACTATGTGTTCTGCACCAAAGTGTCCAAAGAGATGCGCTTTCATTAATATATCTTTGCGCTCTTCTTCTGGAGGTGTCATATAGTCTATGGTATCACTCTTTGTCTTGACCGTAAATACTCTTTGGTCCTTTGGTTTAGATGTGTACTCAATTTGTTCAAACTTCAGATTCTGCTGAGCCTCTATTTTGTCTTGAGATGGCTTCAGTGCCTCATTACCCCCCTCCAGACTATTTTCCGGGGAGAATAGATGAGATAAATAATCCGGTAACTTGTTGCTGATGCCAGGTATGTGTACCACATCATAATTATAATCAAGTAATGTATCCATCCACTGGATCATCATGGGGTTCGCCACCTTTTGCGTGTGGATATATGTCAAAGCCTTGTGGTCAGTGTACAATGTGAATTTCTGTCCCCATAAGAATTTGTGGAATTTCTTAAGTGCGAATACCATGGCTAGTAGCTCACGTTTCGTCATAGAATAATTACGTTCTGATTTTGATAAAGCTCTGGCCATAAATCCAATGTATTTCTTTTGGTCATTGATATTTTGATACAGAGTAGCACCAATTCCTAGATTGGAAGCATCAGTGGCAACAAAGAATGGTTGAGATAAGTCAGGAAAGTGCAATATGGGATTTGCTTGCAAAATGGCTTTAAGCTGCTCGAAACTCCATTGGTGATCATTATTCCAAATCTTGGATAAGCTACCAGCGTTTCTGAGAGCATCCAGTGGCGCAGTAATATGGGCTGCCACTGGTATGTATTCACAGAAATAATTGATGACTCCTAGAAAGCTCTGGATGTCTTTTCCTGTCTTTGGTATAGGCCATTGCAGCACATTCGTGATCTTTCTTTGGTCAATTCGACTGCCTTGTGCGTCAACTGAGAATCCCAGTAAGTAGACTGACTTCTGGGCAAAATGACATTTGTTGGGGTTCAAAATTAGATTGACCTCCGTCAATTTGTTGATAGCTTGACAAACATGATGGGTATGTTCCTCTAGATTCTTGGAGAAAATGACGATGTCATCCACAAACGTTTGTATGAAAGGCATGTCCTGAAATATCAAAGACATGACTCTTTGGAACTTTGATGACAAGGACTTGAGTCCAAAAGGACATCCCTGAAACATATACTGCAGATTATTGTGCGTAAATGTCGTTTTATGTTGATCCTCTTTGCGTATTTGGAAGCGATGGAAGGCGCTTTTTAAATCAAGTGTAGAAAATACACTTGCTCCTGCTAGAGTATCAAAGATCTCTCGGATTAATGGCAAAGGGTATCGGTCATCAGGAAGCAATTTATTAATGTGCCGAGGATCAAGGCATGGTCTCTTGCCCATCTTGTTTCCTTGTGCATCTTTTTTGTCAGCCAGAGTCAGTGGACTGTTCCATGCTGAGTTTACTGTAGATTTCACAATAGTTCCTTCTTTCAGCCAATTATTAATGGCCTCATCTATGATGGGTCTTAATGCATAGGGAATAGGATATTGTCTTTGGTACGTAGTCACAGCTTCTGGTGTGTGCAATGCCACCACCGATTCAGGTACTGTACAAAATGAATCTTTTGGTATTGCTTCATTAGCCTTAATATGTGGTGTGACTGCTGAGAAAAACTTTGCTCTTTCAGCCTCTGTGCCATAGGGTGCATTGTTTGGCTCAAGATCATCTATTATGGGCTTGTTGTAAATGAGTATTGATCACTGCTGAATCTGAGAGTAAGACTGAAGGATAAAATAATATCCTCAGCTATTCCAGTCAAACGGATCTGCCTTTATGAGATTATCCAATACACAGATCATCATACACATAATTGATTATTATTTATTATTATTATTGTTATCACCATAATATGGGATATACAGATATACACATATTTATCTAATGACATCATCATATTCCATCTACATATTTCGTTGATTATATGAATACTTGATTGAGAGACTACAACTACAATGAATTAATAATTCTAAAAACATTACCCAAGTATCTGGGTCGGAATATTAAAATATTACCAATAGCATAAATGCTCTTCTTTACCAAAGCTCTCTGGCTGATCTGACTGGAGAAGTATCATATCAATAGGTCTCTCTGGATCTTTCCAGAAAGACAATACTCCTGGAAGATGACTCATCGTGATAAATATTACCAAAGCATATACTGAATTATAAATCAGAAAACATATAAATATCAGTAGTTAGTTCTGTGTAGAAACATAACCTTTTTCTTTGGAATAAACACCCTACACAAGTTCTCACGAATTCTTTTGTATCTTTCCAAGTTTATTTCTACCCACAACACTATTGAATAGCACCATTCTCCTCTAATACAGTATCCAATATTTATCAGGTAGGAACTTGTTGGTCTTGCTAGATGCAAAATATTAAACAATATGTAATATTGGGCTGGGATCAAGGAGTAACAGGTTCGAGAGTGATGGAATAGAGGGGTTCCGACTCAAGAACAGAGAGATTGTAGTGGGTCCTTGGCTACTGGTTGCGGAGGGAAGGTGCAATTGAGCTCGTCGTAGTCGAGGTGCGGCGGAGTGAGATAGGTATGCTGAATCTTCTCAGAGTGCAGAGGGGAAAAGCCTACGTTCTGGTTACTCGGAACAGGTATAGCTTTCTTATCAAAATCCAGTATCGGGGTGGCTCTATGCTTCTCTCTGTCAATCTAGGGTTCTATGCAAGACACCCTCCAAAATAAACAATGAGAAAGAACTTGTTTTTATTAAATTGGTCCGTGACCCTATTTCATATCCCATTCCTCAGAGGTGGTACAACTATCAAGTGATTTGGGCGAAACCCACGTCTCTTCCTACGGACAGCCTGCTCAGTCCGAACTGGAAAAATAGTCGCACTATTCTACAAATACTCTAGAAATAGCATATATATTATTATTATATGATTAGAGCATTCATCTAGAAATATATATATTAAATAAATAAAAAATAAATAAAAAACGATTTATTTTTAAAAAATCAACAAACAAATGAGGCTTGTATGTAAACGTATGGTATGATACTTTTCAGTCTAAAAGACATTATTTCCCTTTGCTTTTCAGTCTAAAAGACATTATTTCCCTTTGCTTTTCAGTCTAAAGACACTATTTCCCTTTGCTTTTCAGCCTAAAGAGATGAGTTACTGAGATTAAAAGTAAAGAATATGAATAGATTGTAAATCGCAATATTGCAATTAGCTTTATATGGCACAATATACAATAAATAATAGGCTTACTTGACACGAAATATAAAATAAACTAGACCTCTTTAATAACAGAAAAGTTGGGGGGTATCAAAGGTTTTTCAAGTGGAACTAAAGACCTATTTCTCTGATAGACCAGGCATCATTCCCTATAGTATCATTCATATTTGTATGGTGGAGAAATATAGATTGAAATAACAATAAATTGATGATAATACTTTGATACTACAGATATTTCTCTACCATAAAATTGTATACTTTTTCCAGTGTGCTCACTGTCAACAAAGGGGATTCCATTTACATTGGCCAACTTATTCCACATTTTCCCATCATACACGTCAAACATCATGCCCTCTGCCTTTGGGCCACGATTCCACAAGTTGATCAAATCTTCAAATCCAGGGTGGCAGAAGAACTTCTGGAGAGAATTTTTGAGGGAATGGTAAATGTATGTCTTTTTTGGGATTCTTGATACAGAACCAGACACAAAAAGTGGGTTGCCACACATGGAGTTTTTCCCAAACTTGTCAAAGATATAATGGGATGGAGCGGCCAAATCATTCTCATCTCCTTTATGGCACTCAGAGCAGGAAATATACTTTGTGATACTGTTGTAAATGAGTATTGATCACTGCTGAATCTGAGAGTAAGACTGAAGGATAAAATAATATCCTCAGCTATTCCAGTCAAACGGATCTGCCTTTATGAGATTATCTAATACACAGATCATCATACACATAATTGATTATTATTTATTATTATTATCGTTATCACCATAATATGGGATATACAGATATACACATATTTATCTAATGGCATCATCATATTCCATCTACATATTTCGTTTATTATATGAATACTTGATTGAGAGACTACAACTACAATGAATTAATAATTCTAAAAACATTACCCAAGTATCTGGGTCGGAATATTAAAATATTACCAATAGCATAAATGCTCTTCTTTACCAAAGCTCTCTGGCTGATCTGACTGGAGAAGTATCATATCAATAGGTCTCTCTGGATCTTTCCAGAAAGACAATACTCCTGGAAGATGACTCATCGTGATAAATATTACCAAAGCATATACTGAATTATAAATCAGAAAACATATAAATATCAGTAGTTAGTTCTGTGTAGAAAGATAACCTTTTTTTTTGGGAATAAACACCCTACACAAGTTCTCACGAATTCTTTCGTATCTTTCCAAGTTTATTTCTACCCACAACATTTTTTTTCGTGAACTACAATGAACTCTCCTGCTGACTTGTTCCCTGCTGGTTTGACCACTGTTCCTGAGGAGGCTACCTTGTCCCCCATGTCTGCGGATGAACTTTTCTCTGACTTGAGTGCACCTGTCCTGTGTCCGGATGCTGCCCCTGGTTTTGGTTCTGTTTCTGGTTCTGGTTTCCCTTCTGTTGGTAGAGAAGCAGCTACTGCTTCCTCCTGTGTGGCCGCTCTTAAGGCCAAATTGGGCAATCACATTGAGGCCTTCAGCGCTGCTCATGTAGCAAACAATGAGCAAGCAGCTGATGATGCACTCCGCAGGATCGAGCGCACAAGATTGGCTATTGCAAGCCTTGAAAAGTGCAGCGAGATGCTTGCCTCTCCTGGTGCGAACACAGAGAGAGCTGGCCGTGGAGGAGGGTTGACTCTCAACCGAAAAGATCTCCCCAAATTCCAATTGGCTGCTAGTATCATAAAGCCCTTCCCAAGTGAAGAGGTGTTTGAATCAGTTGGACATTTCCTACGTACCTTTGAGAATGTAATCGAGTCTTCATCCTTGGACATCGAAAAAGTTTGGATGAAATTCCTGCCGCTCTGCTTGCCTCATACAGATGATGGATGGGTAGAGACGGATCTCAAGAAGTGTAACAGTTGGAAATCGGCGAAATCGTGCTTCAACAAAAGACATGGTTCCAGCCTGGTGTCTCGACGATTTACAGACCAGGTCTTTACAATGGTAATGAAGAACACTGAGTCAATCGGTGATTACTCCAAGAAGTTCCTCCGAGCGGTATACAATGCTGGTCTAAACAAAGACGATCCTCGTATTGCTGATCGCTTCCTTGCTTCGTTGGCCTTGTCAGTGCAAACGTTGATAAAAGTTACCATGGCTCGCTCTCCCAATGGGGAAGCAAAGCGTGAGTGGACTGTGGAGCAGATCACGCAGATTGGCAGAGACATCCTTGGGGATGACAATAGGCTCTATGCTGAGGCAACCCGTTTGATTCCTGGTGCCCATGGGCAACCTGAGAAGAAATATGAGGACCATCTCAGAAAGAAGCCACACCACCACACCAGCAAGATTACAAAGCATGAGAAAACATTTTTCTGCTCGCACCATGGGAAGAATCCTACCCATGAGTCTAGTAAATGTTTTACCTTGATAAACTGCAAGAACAAAGCCAGTAGTCTCAACAGTCGCAATCCATGCAGACGTTGTGGTGAAAACTACCACCACGGTCATGTCTGCAAGAGCAAGAACAATGAGCCGATTCTAATGGTATCCCAGTCTCCCGCGAAGGATAAGTCTGAGCAGACGCTCAAGGCAATCCAGGACAGGATTGATGAAGACATGGAAGAGATATCGTTTGAATGTAAGTATCTACTTGACAGAATTGAGAGAAGAATTAAAGCTAATGATGCATTTAATCTTACAACTCCAATCATTATAGAGAACCAGAAGCTCATTGGGATGATCGATACAGGCAGTTCCCGCACTTTTATAAATTTGAAATGTTTAAATAACAATTTACAAATAACAAAAATAAATGCTTCAATTGGTTCCTTTAACTTTCTGTCCAAGAATAGTAGTACAAAGAGATTAGGAAAAACTGATCCTTTGAATTTTAAATATATAAATGGCATTACCTTTAAACATGCACCAGAGGTGTTAGAGTTTAATATGGGTTTCAATTTCGATATCCTCCTTGGAAGAGATATCTTGGCAAAAATGAATATTGGATTAATTAATGTTGCATATGATATCGAAGGCGAATATGTCCATTCAGATAATGCAAAAGACTATGCCGCCATTTATGAAAACCTGAATATCAATAAAGAGAAAAAGTTTGAACCTGATAATTCGCCGGCTGGCACAGCACAGCAACGAGCAGAATTTATGAGCTCTATTAAAGAAGCCTTGGAGGAGAATAAGAATATCCCCGTTGAGTCATACTGTCCTTTATCGGAATCTATTATTCGTTTACCCACTAAGGAAGGGGCTACGGCTTACAGACGGCAGTATCCCATACCGCACGCTCTAAGACCAACACTTGACAAGCAAGTAAAAGAATGGCTTGAGACAGGAACTATTGTAAAGTCCAAGACCAACACTTCCTTTAACAGTCCAATGTTGCTTTTTCCAAAGAGAAACAAAGCTGGTGAGATTGTTAGTCATAGAGTGTGTTTGGACGTAAGATTGTTGAATCAGATCCTACCTCCTACATTCAATTACCCAATTCCAAAAATCCAAACAATATTCCAAAACTTGAGTGGAAAGAAATTCTTTACCACACTTGACTTATCCAATGCGTATCATCGTTTCAAAGTTGCACCCGAGGATGTACATAAATTGACATTTACTCATTTAGATGGGCAACAATATAGCTTTATTAAAGGCTGTTTTGGCTTAAAGATGCTTACTTCACAATTTCAACATGTCATGGCTACTTTATTTGATAAGATTGACTGTGTACAGAATTTTGTTGATGATTGTATCGTTGCCAGTGAAACATTTGAACAGCATGTAAAAGATGTCAAACTAGTTATTGAGAAATTGTCATCTGCGAAGTTGATCCTGAACTCAGAAAAATGTGTCTGGTTTCAACATTCAGTAAGATTGCTTGGTTTTGTCGTCAATGAGACAGGCACCAAGGTTGATAAGCGAAAGTTGACAAATGTTGACAAATGGCCTATTCCTAGAACTGCGAAACAGATTCAGCAATTCATGGGTTTGATCAATTACTTTAGAGATTATATTCCTATGATTTCAAAGGTAGCTGAGCCTATTTCACAGTTAAGTCATGCCAAGAATGTATCTGATCAATGGACAGATGAGCAGACACAAAGCTTTAAAGCTCTAAAAGACATATTGCACAAAGATTTGATTCTTCATTACGCAGATATGTCACGTGAAATGTATGTGGCCACAGATGCATCCCTTTATGGAGCAGCCTGCTTATTGTTTCAGCGAGATGAACAAGGGCGCGATAAATATATCAGCTTTGTATCAACTTCATTGAGCCCATCGCAACAACGATGGAGCACAACTAAAAGAGAATTATATGCAGTCGTTTTGGCGCTTGAAAAATTCTGTCCATTTCTATGGGGTCGACAGTTCACTATTTTTACTGATCATCGAGCACTCATTTATCTCCATACTCAAAAAATAGCTAATCCAATGATGATTGGCTGGATTGAGACACTCCTTGACTTTGATTTTAAGGTGGTCCATATTCCTGGCTTATTGAATAAGCTACCTGATTTATTAAGCCGCTTGTATCCTCCAGAGGATAGTGACAAGCTGGTGGAGGATGATGGATTGAGAAAAATCAGAACAGATAACCTACAACCCAAAAGTAGAGTTATTGTTCGAAAGAAAAAATATAGTAAAGACAGAGTGCTAAATGTACTTGCAACGCAACTCGTCAAAAATGTATCAGAGACGTCTGACTATATGTCACCTCCTGAAGAAAAGCGTAATGGCTTATTAAAAGAAGCACATTCATTTGGTCACTTTGGAAGTCAAGCTATAGTGAATGATCTTCATTCACAAGGCTTACACTGGACTAATATATATGAAGAGGCTAAAGAGATTATCCGTTCTTGCCCTGAATGTCAGAAGCACAATATTAGCAAGAGAGGCTATCACCCATTGACTAATGTTGTAGCATTCCGACCATTTGATCATGTTGCAATTGATTTATGTGGTGAATTCCCTGTATCAGAGGATGGACACACATACATGTTGGTTCTGGTTGATGTATGCTCCAAGTATGTGATCTTGAGACCACTGCCAAACAAGAACTCAACAACAATAGCTAAAGCATTGATAAAGATCTTTGGAGATTATGGTTTTCCCAAAGTAATGCAAAGTGACAATGGTCTGGAATTCAGAAACTCTTTGATGTCAAGCTTATCTAAAGAGCTTGGGATAGATAGGAGATATTCTACAGCATATCATCCACAAGGGAATGGTATTGCTGAAGCTAGTGTAAAGATTGCAGAGAATACTGTACGTAAAATGATGAGAGCGAACAGCAATGACTGGTGTCACTATCTGCCGATTGTTCAGCTATGCATCAATAGACATATTCCTCAAAAGACACTAAGCGCACCGTTTTTATTAATGTATGCTCGCAGAGTCAATGTACCTGATGAGTATAGTGACAAAGGAAAACACTCTCTTCCTAAAGCCACAATGACAATTGATGAGCTAGAGAAGCAGATTGATCATATGGAAAATATCATATTCCCTGCCATTAACGAACGTGTGTTAAGGATTAATGAGGAATTGAAAAAGAAATATGATCATAAAAATATCCTAATCGACATCCCCAAAGGAACACACGTAATGGTCAGATTACCACATCGATCAAACAAATTGGCACCTATTTATGAAGGTCCATATACAGTGGTTCGAAAGAATAAAGGAGGATTGTACGAGCTAAAGGATGAGCAAGGAGAATTGTTACACCGAAATTATACACCCTCCGAACTCAAGATGGTCACCATTGATGAATCAACAATTGAGAATGAGCTCTACGAAGTTGAAGACATTCAAGATCATCGTGGTACTGCTGGTCAACGGGAATATTTGGTCAAATGGGCTGGTTATGGCGAACACTACAAAAATTGAGTGGTTTCATTCATAACAAACTACTATATTATCTTACCATTAGTAGACTGAAGTTAAACATAATAAACTTTTTTATTTTTGATGGCGATTATATTATTCAATATGTTCTATTGGATAGAATAATAAAGTAGAGCCTTTTAGATGTCATATTTGTTTGTGATTTATTTCTACTTCTTGTAACTATATCATTAAATTAATTGGAGTAGAAATAATAAACAAATCAATTATTATCATGTTTATTCTCATAAGAAGGAAGAGAAATATGACCAGTATGCTTGCAAGTAAATAAGTTGACTGAAGATAATGAATTGTCTTATAGTTTTATTATTATTTAACAGCATTGTGTACACTCTTGTTCTATATCTAGACATCTTTTTCAACCTAATTGTGATATTTGTAGTAGAAATTGGGACGGTGGATACTTTGAGACTCTTTATTGTGGTTTAGAAAAAGTTAAAGTATATCCAGTTATTGATTTAAGAAGTATGTTAACTTAGTATTTATAATTATTCTTATAATTCTTATCAGCTTGGATATTCATTATCATAATAGCTGTGTTATCAGTTAATAGGTATTTTGGGACTTTGTCCCACAATAGATTGGGTATGGTATTTTCATATTTGGATAAGGATTTCTGGATGGTATAGTTTGTCTTGATTTTAGATAATCCAGCTATCTGGGTTTATATATCACTTTTCTCTGATATACCATTATGCCAAATACAACACTAATAAACTATAAATTACAAAGATATGAAAATGACGGCAGGCATATTCTTTTGGATTATCATTTTTATTTCCCGCATTTTATCAGGGTCAAACAGCCTTTTAATACAAAGTATTTGTTTTTCCTTTTTATTTTTTATATTCTTTTGTGCCTAAATATTACCGCAAAATACTCTGGTAATTAATTCTTTTCTTTCTCTTGTGAATATATTTTTTACTCAATATATTTTATTATTCATAGGTAACTGCTTATAAATATATTATGGGGCTCTCTATTGCACTTGGCTGTATATCCAAAGGTAAGATCATATTATGCTAAAGCTATTCTTTATTAACCAAATCACTCTTTTATATATAGCCACAAATTCTATTTTTCTATCTATCTCAATATAATATTCTGGTAAACCTTTTATATTATAAATATGTCCTCTTTAATAACATCTATAACAGACATCTTGCTATGCTCTTATATTGATTCCCGATTGAAATTATCTGGCCATTCCAATGGCTATATCTTGTAAGTAAACTAATATTTTAGTATTACATATTGTTTATCTACAAATATTAATATATATCTATTAGACAATAATCATTTGTTGGTATATTACAGAGAGTCTATCAAATGTTCTATTTATTATATTAAAAATGTAAGTATAAGAATGAATGATTTATATAAAAATAATTTACTAACAATCTTCTCTTTTACTTTTAGACAGTATTGGCTTTCTCTCAGCTAGGTAAGTATCCTGGCTCTATTAAGAACCAGTTGATGGTGCTGACCAAGAAATATCGATTGGTAGAATAGATATACCAAAGAAATAATCTAGAGACTAGAATATATAGCGCAAATGTATTTTTTATCAAATAAAACAAAAAATAAAAATTTTCAGAATCTATTGCTCCAAAAAACAATAAACCAGAGAGGCTTGTTTGCATAGAATAACTACAATTACCTTGCAATAGTCTACAATCATCCTTGATGGACTGTTAAAACATATTATAAAACCCACTATAAAATATAATGAAAGATAAAACTGGTTGTTTGTAAGTGGTCAATCTCCCCTGACACAAACTGTCTGTGTATTGTAAAATACAATGCAAAAAAGGGTAGATCGACTAGGAATATATTGTGGCTACAATGTATATTTAAGTTTTGCACTGTTTGAGGGCATTTAAATATTCTACATTGGATTCTTGTACACCAGTAGGTAGGATGATTCAGTTCACTCCCATATCTTTTTAGTCTACTACAGATCACGATTATATATTACCAAAAGCATAGTAAAACTATACAATTAAGTAGCTTATTTTATAAGTTTTATCTACATAATACTCTTAGACTTTTGTAGTGGAACGTGCCAATACATGGCAAATGGCTGAAGACTTTACTGATTCCACAATCGTACAAAAGTACTGGAAGAAAGTTAGAGAGTTGGAACGTTTAGAGAATGAGAGAGCCGAAGACTTGATTAACAAGAGTGCATCCTCAAATAAGAAAACAGTTCACACCTCTAAACTAAATGGTAAAAGTAACAATAACGATGAGCACAAGAAAAGAACGCTTCCTACCACTTTGAGCAGAGAAGAAAGATTACACAAAAGAAGAGCAATCAAAAATCAAAAATAATGAACACGTAATCCACGAAGCTGAGTTTACAGTGTAGATCTCCATAAAAAGTACAAAAAATTATGTGCATGATTGACTTTGTTGTGGGTAGAAATAAACTTGGAAAGATACGAAAGAATTCGTGAGAACTTGTGTAGGGTGTTTATTCCAAAGAAAAAGGTTATCTTTCTACACAGAACTAACTACTGATATTTATATGTTTTCTGATTTATAATTCAGTATATGCTTTGGTAATATTTATTACGATGAGTCATCTTCCAGGAGTATTGTCTTTCTGGAAAGATCCAGAGAGACCTATTGATATGATACTTCTCCAGTCAGATCAGCCAGAGAGCTTTGGTAAAGAAGAGCATTTATGCTATTGGTAATATTTTAATATTCCGACCCAGATACTTGGGTAATGTTTTTAGAATTATTAATTCATTGTAGTTGTAGTCTCTCAATCAAGTATTCATATAATCAACGAAATATGTAGATGGAATATGATGATGCCATTAGATAAATATGTGTATATCTGTATATCCCATATTATGGTGATAACAATAATAATAATAAATAATAATCAATTATGTGTATGATGATCTGTGTATTGGATAATCTCATAAAGCTAGATCCGTTTGACTGGAATAGCTGAGGATATTATTTTATCCTTCAGTCTTACTCTCAGATTCAGCAGTGATCAATACTCATTTACAACAGACTTGAATAAAACAAGCAATTGGCCAGATCATGAAATAGTAAATGAGATGTTTTATGCCGAATCAACAAAAGGTATTGTTGAATCTGGTGGAGGATAATGTTGTAAATGAGTATTGATCACTGCTGAATCTGAGAGTAAGTCTGAAGGATAAAATAATATCCTCAGCTATTCCAGTCAAACGGATCTGCCTTTATGAGATTATCCAATACACAGATCATCATACACATAATTGATTATTATTTATTATTATTATCGTTATCACCATAATATGGGATATACAGATATACACATATTTATCTAATGGCATCATCATATTCCATCTACATATTTCGTTTATTATATGAATACTTGATTGAGAGACTACAACTACAATGAATTAATAATTCTAAAACATTACCCAAGTATCTGGGTCGGAATATTAAAATATTACCAATAGCATAAATGCTCTTCTTTACCAAAGCTCTCTGGCTGATCTGACTGGAGAAGTATCATATCAATAGGTCTCTCTGGATCTTTCCAGAAAGACAATACTCCTGGAAGATGACTCATCGTGATAAATATTACCAAAGCATATACTGAATTATAAATCAGAAAACATATAAATATCAGTAGTTAGTTCTGTGTAGAAAGATAACCTTTTTTCTTGGGAATAAACACCCTACACAAGTTCTCACGAATTCTTTCGTATCTTTCCAAGTTTATTTCTACCCACAACAGATACCATTTGTCAAAGTGTCCATACCAGCCAGCTTTTTAAGTCCAGGAACACTGACAGGAAGGCTGAATGGATCAAAAAGCAATGCAAGGATCTTGTTCACAATGGTAATCAAGATGACTGCATCTTCATCAACAACGTACAAGGATACAAAGAGTGCAATGTTGATTACAATGAAACGGTGAATGAAATTTAATTTCAAGATAGATTCTAAAGAATAATCTATTACAAGAAGTATTAATTTATGAGATTTTGTTTAAGGGCCTGATACTGATTATTATTATACAAACCTTTATCTTCAAGTATCTCACAGTCACTGTCTTCGTCATCTTCATCTTCTTCCTCAGAGCTATTATTACCAGGATCTTGTTCTTCAAACCCAAAGACAGAATCTGCCTCAGAAAAAGGTAGGCTTCTTGTCATCTCAGCTCTAGTTTCTTCAAAAGAAATTGGGCCTATAAAACCAAAATATTAGCCCTAAACAGCCAAAGAAAAATAAATTATTCTTACCATTGCACTCATAATCAATTTCGGCTTCATATTGTTCACTCTGAGAAAGCTCTGCATTATCAATTGCAATGGAATCAAGTACATAACTGGTTGTCTCAGTTTCTTTATTACAAGATAATAAAATATAAATATTATTTTGCTGAATATTAGAAATTAAATATTTTATCTTACATCTTTGGGCAACCAATTTGTTTTCATTATCTTTTTTCAAATGACGGTTGAAAGTTTGGAGAGACAACATATCATATCCACCTTTTTTATTTTTGCACATGGAGCATCTGCACTCCTTTTTAGTTCTTGAGTTGCGTGTGGGAGCCATTGTTAAATAAAATGTTTATAATTATGTTTAGCAATAAAGAAAAGGAGTTCAAAGAATAGTTTATTACACTTTAATTGAGTTTGACTTTGACATCTAAAGGTACACGACGGTTTTCAGCCAATGGTGATAGCCAAACCATTATTGAAATGGATTTTATAAAAAAATATCTGAATTACAATTTTATCTTTTCTGGGACACAGAACTTCAACATACTGTACATATGTAAAGTAACACCATTTTTGCAGTGTCGGTGGCGCCAGGAGAAAGAGGATCCTAGTAAGAGGGATGCCTCAAAGGCAAAGACACAGCACTCTTCTCGTGAGGGTGATGTAAGTTGTGTTTTATATTCTAATCAAAGCTTAGTTTTAAGAGTAATATTAATATAAATTGCTCTCTAGCACCTCAAATGCCGTGGCCTTGCCTATGCCAAGAACAAGGCTGTCATTGATGCCACCATGGAGAAGGATTGCTCTAATCTTCTCCAGGAAGAAGCAATGTCCGAAGGCGAGTCTGGTGATGAGACACCTGGAGTCCCAGGTGTATGCATCATTTGCATCCAGCACCCAAGTTGGCAAAGTGACAAGGTTGTGGTATACACACCACAGTTGAGTGAAGTACAGACTCCACAACCAATCTCTGGTTACTACTTGCTAATGACCCTGGCAAGTCAACATCTCAGGAGCAGTTACACACCAGGCACATGTACACTTCACACTGCTACAGTGATAACCAACTATTACACAATGGGGACTTTAATTACAAGGGAATTTGAATAATAGTATATAAGCAATAATAATATTCTTTCTTCAATAAATAACACTCTCACAGTATTCTTATTTCCCTTAAAAGATACTAACAAACCATATACCTCAAAGATAAATTGTTTTCCAGCCAAGTTTATTGTTTTTGAAATAGATAAAGACAGTAAACAGGTAAACAGACAACGGACAAATAGACAAATGGACAGATAGGCAACAGACAAACAGTGAGACAGTACTTGTAGATCCTAACAGTGTACAACTTAGTATTTCCCGCAGGACAATAGCTCAAGTTCAGGGACAATGTTCAAAAGAAATAGAGAGAAAACTGAATATATTTTATTGAATAAAAAATAGAGCTCTTTTATACTAATTGACAACTGTGCACGTAGTGACAATCTAGATATAACTTATGCTGAATGATGATTATTGAGAAGAGTGTACAGTTTTTTGGGCATAATCACAAAAGGAAATAATCGAAAGGAAAACAAAAAGGAAACTAAACATCAAGAGAGAAATGCACTATCGGGAAGTATACAAAAGGAGTAATATCAAGAAGTGCGAAAGGAACAAGTGCAATGCAGTGGGAAGCAAATGAAAAAGGAAATATAAATCAAAGGAAAAGAAAAGGGGAAAACATTTAGAACTCAATAGTGTTGTTGATGTAGACAAATGATTCCAAGAGATTGGGTTATGCCTTGCATGTCCCAAGGGAAGGTGACGTCTTCGACTGTCCCAAGGTAAAAACTTTGAAGTCACTTAGTAAATTGAGGGTTAGTGGTCGTTGCTGTAACATTCTACAACACTTGTGTCAATCATGATGCGTGATGTGTTTGTATAGTTGTGTATAGTAACCAAACAGGCGACAAATAAAATATATAAAAGAAACAATGAAAGAACCAGTAAAAGACTAACAAAACTCAACAGAAATATCCCCAAAATGACCGGGCAAAATATAACTGCTCTTCAGAGATCAAGAGCTTAAACTCAAAAGAATAAAATAACTGTAAAATTGATTGTAAAACTGACTCCTCATATTTATTCATTAGAAAAGAATGTCTTTTATAGATAAAGAAAAAAACTAAAAGAATAGCCACAAAATGAAATAATAAAATAATAAAATGATGCCATCAAGGCCAAAGGAAAAATATAATAAAAATATACTATAACATAGTAAAGAAAAGGGTAAGACAAAGAAGTAGGAGAAATAAACTAAAGAAGTACAGGAATGGTGCAATCCTGCAAGAAAGTGAGAAAGGATTCAAAAAGGAAAGAGTATAAAAAAGGAAATAATAAAATGTGATAAAATAAAATAGAGAAAAATTGAAAAGAAAGAAAATAAAGAACTTGGGGATTGGCTATTCTTACTCAGCTCGGACCTTTTCTTCGGACTGGTCCGGCCTCCAACCCCTCCTAGGCCTGTTCCGGGCCCTTGGTCCAGCTTCATGGTCGAAACCAAAGCTGCCTACAACACACGTGTCAATTGACGTGTGTTGAGTTTGTTGCAAGTGCAAAATGAGTCAGAAAATATATAAATTTGAATACCACTTCATTGACAATAACGAGGATGCAATAAAAAATGAATTTAATGGGGGTAGAACCACAATTCAAAGACAGCAAGAGGACAAAAGAAGAGAAAATGAAGAAATAGAAAGAGATATATGAACTTTGCTTGGGACAGTTAGATATATTCTTGACAGCAGCAGATACAAGGGTAGGGATACAAAGAGAGAGAGAGAACTAGATAATTTCGCTCAAGACAATTAATCAAGTTGACAGCAAGGTACTGGGAAGTTGCAAAGTCAGGAAAGAGGGAAAAGGATGAAAAGAAAAATCAATCTTGGCACAAAGTATGTTTAGGAATTTCTATACAAGACAATTCACTAATTCAGGGACGGAAAGTAAGAGAGAGATAACTGATGATGTTTATTTGATGAAGATTTTGATCTCTTATATAGATTTGTAAAATATTACTTAATAATGAATTTCTAGATTAATTTTTGTAAATGAGAATGAGTGTGTGAAAAATAGATGAGATAATAAAGATGTGTTGGGAGGAAGTATAAATGATAAGACAAGATAATGATATGAAGGTGCAATAAGTATGAAATGTAGTGTAAAATGGTAAATGCAATGAAGGACAATGAAATAAAAGAAATGCCAATGTGTGGGAAAATGACTTGAGATGTAGATAAAGGAAGATGGTGGTTGATGCGCACAGACATAGATATGGGGAAAGGAAAGGTGAGATGATGACAAAAAGGTGGATACAAATGACAAAATAAGGAAATGATAGTGGGGGGTTTAAAATGAGAGCGAGGGTGACAAATAAGGAAAATCAAAGGAGTGCGGAAGAAAGAGGAATATGAGAGAAGTAAAGTGACTTGCGGTTGGGAAAGGTGACATTGCTAGTTGATCAGAGGGCTATGTCGCACTTTTTTTGTTGTGAGCCCTGAGTCAGCAACCGCTCTGACAAAGCAGGATTGATTCCCAGACAGTAATATCCAATAAGAAACAACTTCCTCATTAGGATATTACTAAGTGATTACTAGAAACTAAACAATGACAAAGAAGATGATAGCTTACTAAGAATCTTTAGTAAGAGAATACAAATAACATAATTAGAAAAGTATAAATATCAAACATCTTCAGTCAATAAACATTATCTTTTGTTTCCTTCAAAAGTTTTCTATTCTTAAAGACTCTTTCTGCCTCTCATCGGCTTCCTCTGTCTGAGTTAATCCTATCTTATTTTATTTTGGCCGAGAAGTGGCCAAAGCTAGAAATTCTACAACACCCGTGTCAAAATCTGACACGTGTTGAGTTATGGGTTGTGAAGCAACTGGTCAGAATTGTTGATAAATGATATTCTTGGAAGGAGTTCGGACTTCGCAAGAAAATAGAAAACAGAAAACAGAAAACAGAGACAGAACAAGAAAGACAAACGGAAAACAGATGGAACAAAGAGAAAGACAGAGGAAAACAGACGGAAGACAGAGAGAACAGAGAGAGAAACCAACAGGAATCGGGACAGAACAAGAGAAAGAGAAAAACGGACGGAAAACGGAAAACAGAACAGAAAACAGAATGGACACAACTTAGTACTCCTTCAGGACGATACTCAAGTTGGTTACAGATAAGTAAAAAGAATAAACGATCCAATGATGATTTTATTTTGAGGACAAACTTGTCTTTATTTATACAAAAGCCCAATTCAAAGAATTTGGCATTTTCAAGAGTTACAACTGGATGCACGGATCCTCTTGGAGTTGATCTACCGATCAATGGGTTTTGTTCAGAATAAAATGAAAAAAGAAAATAAAGATGATCCTAAAAATATGGATCAGACTTAAGGTGTTCTTCACTTTTTTTTATAAAATGTAAAAAAGGAAATTATCTTAATTTAGTAAATTAATTAATTATTATGGTAGGTATTAAGCCTGTATTTAGTAGAAACTTTACCAAATATATCGGTAAAAATAATTATTTTTACCGATATAAAAGGGTTTGTGTATTATTTTTACTGATATAAAAGGGTTGTGTAAGCCAAATTACTAAATAAAATAAAACATGTTTAAAAAAGAAAAGTTATGTATCTAAAACATACTTGCTAAACTGACATGTTACTCAGCTCATTTCTTTAGCCTTTATTTATATATCAACATTCTAAATATATAGTAATTAATTAGACATTTTAGTAAATATTAGTTTCAATACTAGAATCCCATTTTTATTTCTCATTATTGTATTACTTTACTCTTTTCTCTATTTCAAGCTTCTTAAAAATGATCAGCAACAACCTCAGCAATCTCATCTATGCAGAGTTGGACGAGTTATACCAGCTCCTCTCTGATGCTCAAAAAATGAACTCTGATGCTCAAGAAATGAACACTGATCCTGAAGATGATGACCTTACCAATTCAATTCGAAGATCAAATCTTAATATTATCTGCCTCAAGGTCATGGTCCACAACTTTTACATGGCTACCCTTGCTTTGAGCAACCCAATGACCTTTGATGTTCAATTGAGTTATTACCGCGCCTCTCCTCTGTTCATTGAAGAAGGTCATCAAAATGAATCTACTGGTCCATATACCAGCACTTGGTGGAGCCATCGTCACCCCAATCTTGATGATGGCACTGGAATCACACCCACCAATTTTTATTCTAGTCCCGCAGACGAAAGAGTATTTATAGTTTTAGCGAAATACATACCATATATGGAGTCAAAGTTATACAAAGCTTCTGCTAAAAAAAGATTTGATATTTGGGGGGTAGGGCAAATAATTGGTAAAATACATAAAATGTAATAATATTATTGGTTTAAAAATATATTTTTTTATTGAAATAAATTTTAGTTCCTAATAATACAGCCTACTATTTACGTACTATTTACATACTATTTACATACTGTATAGCCTACTGTATAGCCTACTGTATAGCCTACTGTATAGCCTACTACACAGCCTACTGCATAGCCTACTACACAGGCTGCAATAGCTACACTACTAAATGCTTCATAGTAATGCCATAATGATGTCTAAGAGACTTACCTACAGTACAGTAGATGAGTTAGTTATGCTGAGCATGTATATCCTTAGGATAATAATATAAATACCTTTTTTTTACAATGGAAAGACAAGATGAAGGGCCTATAAATGTAGCAATGATAAGTAAATGATGTATATATATAATGTGGAAATAAGATAATAGCATACGTACATACCAAGTATAAGGCTTGTATTTCTCGGTAAGTCTATACATATAACAATACCTATTGACTAATGATAAAAAAGTTAGTAAAGGTAAATGTAACGCGTGTTTTATCATACCTAGTGTTTTTCGCGTGAAAGTATGAAGCTAAGCTTTTCTTACTATGAAGGTTATGTGGTAATGACATACAAGTAAATGATTAGCATTAATAAGCTGATGTAATAGAGTCATCTTATTTTTTCTTTTGTTTAGAACGTGAAAAACATAAGACAAAAATAAGAATTGCTTGGAAATTCCTACGTAATAACAATTGTGACTAGCATTAACTTACGTCAAAAGGTTCCTTAATTCTATAAATTAGCCCACCTTTGTTTCTAACAAATTGTTAAAGTCCTTTCATACACTATAATTATGAACAACAATTACAATAACATCAACAAAAACAACAATAACAATAACAACAAAAACAATACTGGTTCTTCAAGCGTCCTTAACCTCAGGGTTAACAAGATCAGACAATCGCAAACGTGTCCATGGTGCAAGGATGGAAAAGTCCATGTTTTTAACTCATTTCACCAGCATGTGAGGTTGAAGCATCTAGAAAAGGTGGACTCCGAGTATTTCAAGAAGTTGTTTTCTTGGAAGCAGGAGAAGTAAGTTTATTTGATAAAACCATAAGTATTATGTATTAATATTAGGACCTTTAATAGTCCCATCTCGATGACTGGATCTGATCTTGATGAATCAGTAGACCCCTCTCGTTCTATGTCTATTGACCTTGGTGAATTTGCTTTTCAGCATTATGATCCTAATATTGACAACGAAAATGATTCTGGTGATGAAGATAGCCAAGACAATGATCAGAATGATGATGAATATGATGATATGTCAGACGCCAATGTCTATAACTTGGATGAAGATGACAACAATGAAACAGACTCTGTACTGCCCCAAATTGATGAAGCACTCCTTCTCAATACGATTCTGCCTTTGTCGAGAAGCTTTGAGGATCAATCGTATGATGCCATTTCAGACACTACTGAAGAGGATATTGGTCGATTGAATTATGCAACGAGCCGAACGGAACAAGTGGATCACATTGTGGATATGACAAATCCATTCAAGTCCAGCGTTGAAGGATTGCTCCACGCATTCTTTTATGGTGACGAAGATCTTTGCTCGGAACGCATGGTGAAGAAGATCCATTATCTGCTGAAGCTCACCTTGAAGTTGCAAGAGGAATCTACGGAGACATTAGTCTTACCAGCCCCTGACAGAATCCTCAATTTCCAAAGTCGCATCAAGTCAAAGGTCCCAGTTCTCAGTCCTGTCGAATGCAAAGGAACGAACAAGGATGGAGAAGAGCATGCATTCTTCATGAACAAGCCCTCTGAGTACTTGAAGAACATTGCTGCCACACCGGGTATGATTGACCAAATATCTACCCTCCCTGATTTCACGACTGGCCAGATCATGAACTTGAATCAGGGTGATAAATGGAAACATCATGAAAGTCTTCAAACACCCATGATGACAGTTAACGGCCAGGACTATTGGATTGGTGATATTGCAAAAGACAGACATGGCTACTGCTGGCTATTGAGCAAGTTCCTCACCAAAGAAGGCCAAACTGTTTCTGGAGACAATTCAAAGATGGCTTTTGTTGAATCGTTCCGTTTCCTAAGCAGCTCTCTCGACAATATCGAACTTGGCATAATGACTGGATTGACTACCAACTTTCACTGGGAAAACGGTAAAAGTAGATCATGTGTAAAACTGTAAATAAATATGTGAAAAGTCGCGAATTTTCTATGGTAAAACACAGATATGACAGATAGGAGAACCTAGGTTCCTATCAGGTTGTAAGACTCGAAATAAACATGGTAAAAGTTGTGACAGCGAACGGAACAAAGGTTTGTTAGCATTTTTGACATGCTTAACTGACTTGATATACTCAATTGTTACATCCGACATTATGTTTTTGGTGTACAGGTATTGTGTTTACATCTTGAAAGGGCGATCTTATTGTTGTTTTTCATACGCTAATAGTGAGGGTTTATTATTGTTTACCCATTCAAACTGCCAGTATTGACCACTCTTTGAAACTCATTATTGTATAATCAAGCAATAATTACTCTTTCCATCATTTTATACCCCGTACTTAAAAGGTTTATGGTTTATATTTGTGTTTATTGGAAAGAATAGAATGGTTCTATACACAAGCTCTAATACTATTACTGTCTATCCTTGCCGCTTCTACCAGCCTATTTGATATTACTTGGATCGGATACTTCTCTACTGAACAATACCTGAAAATAGGGTCCGGCAGCAATTTGGGTGGTTGCAGTAGTATTCTGATATAATAAAAGTTATATTAGTGACATATATTCAAAAGTGCGGGTGCTATTCAAGATGCAAGGGATATTATACTTACATTGCAAGGATTGGATAAGAATGGGCAAAGAGGGGCAGAGTTGTGCGGCATGGCATCTTGTATGATTAGATTGACTAGAGATGGGATAAAATAAATTAATATGGGTGAATTGAGTGATAGAAAAATCGATTTACATACCAAAAACAGAGTTGGCGATTATAGTAGAGGGATGGTATATGGCGGCCAACAATAACTTTTTAAGAATATAGAAAAGTATTAGTAAATAGCCAGAATAATATTAGGGAAAAGCACAAAGACCAAGAAACGGCATTACCATTATGATAACCAGTTGTAGATGATGAAGGAGGCAGATGGGGTAGACAGTGATGGCGGCGGCCTATTGTAGAATAACAAACGTTGAGAAAAAAGAAATTGGACACGAAAAGATTTTATTTACCCTGGCACTGATGATGGCACCATATAATAGGCTGTACAAGTGGAAGAGGTCTACAGGATAGAAAGAGACGATCAGAATAACTTGCAAGATGGCACCGGCACATGTAACTGACCATGATTAGTCTAGATGGGCAATGTAGAGAGAATGTATTGGGATGAGTATACATTTATAAAGAAGCCATTAATTTGTTAGTATAAAGAATGTCTTATTAGAAACCCACGTAGAGATAAAACAACAGAGATAAGAAGATAGAACAAAAAGAAAGAAAGAAATGATATTTAATTTCAAGCAGAGATCCAAAATTATTTTTTTATTAATTTATACAGAGTATACAAAGGGTAATTAGGAATCTGTTTATTAAACTCATCTGTGTATATAAAGACCATCTATTTACAATTGAATCGACCCTCCTGCACTCGCAAACCAAGTATTTTGTATGTAAAGAGTAGAGTCTATAATTTATAAAGAGAATATAAAGCTAATTTTGAAAACATATGATATTCTATAGACCATGGCACCAAGATCCACTCCCACTTCTCGCTCAACCGATGAGCAACTCCAATTGTTGGAGACCTTGCGGGATATTCAAAACATCCTTGTCAGGGTAGATTCTCGCATTGGCACCAGCATCGAAGGCAACGCCAGTACTGTCGAGGCTATTGACAGTTTGGCTGAGTTGGTGGCTGCCAACAACAGTGCAGTTCCTGCCGCCGAGCTTGCTTCTGCCTTTGGTGAGGAGCTATTCACCATTGTTGGCCCTGCTCCTGGTCCTGTTGCCATCCCTGCCACTGGCCCAGCTCCCATCATCCCGGCTGTGGTGGAGTATAACCCTGGTGCCGCCACAGAAGCGTTTGTAAGTATTAATATTCTCAATAGCTTACCAATTCATTGGCTTATAAAAATTTAATAGCGACATATACGAGACTATCTGTGGAGGCCCAATTTCAGGTCAAACAACCTGGCTATGGTGCAAGCCAACAACAACAGGCCCAGGTGGAGAACGGAGGTTCATTTCAATGAATCTCCCAACAAGGAGTTGGTTCTTGAACTCCTTGCCTACCTGGGCCCAACGTTCATCAACACTGGCTTGCGCCAAAGGGATCTTCGGGACAGTGTCTACCGGAACTTTGCGGAAGGCGTCGCCAGGAGAGGGCGTCTCCTGAGGCACGGGTAGCCGCAAATGCTCGTGCCAGAAAAGCCGGCCGGGAAGCTGATGTATGTAATAGTATAGCATCTAAAAGACTTGAGATTGAAAAACAATATTAAACATATGTTTGATTAGCATTTCCATCGCCGTCGAATGGCATACCTCTCCAACAAGGATGCCATTGACAATGCGATAGGCAATGATTGCTCAGCACTCATCCAAAAGGCAGCAATGTCTGAGGGTGAGTCTGAGGATGAGTTTCCTGGAGTTCCTGGCCGGCGGATGATCCGCACAGTATGCCCAGGCTGGAGGAGCGATGAGGTAACATATTATTTAAATAAATTTTTTTATTGCTTTTGAATCATAAAATAATATTCTAATGAATGTATATTAGTTCAATCAGTTGATTGAGTTGTTGGACTCGTACTCACTCCTTAGCTTGGGTGTCAACGTGCGCCAAATGCTCCCAAGAGTATTTGGCCGCGTTGCGGATTTAGCAGTCCCTGAGGGGCTTTCTTCCTCCCTTCCTCAATGGTCACTGAGACAATAAAACGTTTTCTTTTTCTCTTAATTTTCACCCTGTTTCACATATGCGCTATTTGGACTATATGTATATTTTACTTGGCTTTGTTTTGTTTTTTGCTTCTTTAAAAGGGAGAGAGAGAGAGAGAAAAGTTTTATTTGTATTTATGCATATATTTTTTTTGGCAGTGGAATGACCAGCATCCTTGCGTTGTTTTCAATTTTTAATTCGGTCGTAGCCACTTCCAAGAGAATCCTGTGCACTGGCAAGATGCTGTCGAACGTGTTTGGTGCAAAACCAGGGAGGCAGACGTCAACTTGCTCAACTGGTCTGAGATTGTCAGGATCTGGAACAAGCCAGTGGACGAATGCAAACACATGTTGCTTGTGGTGGAAATGAGGGCGACTGTTGGAGGGGCTGGGAGGAGGAACGAAGTTGTGGGCGAACAGGTATTGGATTTCTCCTGTGTACGCGTTTGTCTTTCTACCCTCGAAATCCAGAAAAAGAGCTTGGATATATGACCCGCGACTGCCAGATCCACCTTTGCCCTTGTATGTCTGACCAAGAAGATCAATGGCCTTGATCTTTGTGATTCGGTCATTGACAAAGAATGGTGATGAAGATGCATGGAGGTAGTCAACAAGGTGCTCATTGTCATATGCTCTCTTGTAATATTCTAGGAGATGGGGATAGTCGATATCACACATCTGTGTTGTTGCTGTTGCTGTTGGTAAAGGTAATGCTGACGGAGGGAAAGCTTCGTTACCCTTAATCGTAAGACTGACATCCAACGAGGCTTGCAGGAATGCGTCAAGACGGAAACGGCGTTGAGGTGCTGGTGCTGGGGCTGGGGCTACTATAAAAGTATTGGACAAGGAGGTGAGTTTTTTCAATAGTACTTTGAAGGGGACTTGGCTCTGACATGTAAGTCTTTGCACAAGATCACCCTTATACATATTTTCAGTAAAACTTTTTATGTATGTTGATTCAAACCCATCTCTCCTGTTTGTATCAACATTCTTCAACAACCCATTATATCGCTCGAACCCAAAGAGCCAATAACCATACACTGGTCCAAAATCATGAACAGTGTCGCGAAGATGGAGGTGTAGGTGCATGTTGCAGGTGAGGATGGTACTAGGGTATTGTTGTTCACACTCCCGACCAAACTTCTCCAGGTGACTATGGGCCTCATCAAGTTCGTCAAAAGTGATGGTAGGCTTGGTGAGGAGACGGCAGGCATCAACAAAGCTGATCCAATTCTTGAACTTTGTTCCAGAAAGAACAGGCCGCAGCAGAACAGGAGAGTAAATCAACACCCAGGACTTCCACTCGTTGGCTTTCATTCAGGGAAACCCCTTTCCGATCTTCGTCTTCAATGTGGTATATCCCACAGGCAACACCATTGTCTCTGCCACCTTTTGCATCTGACAAAGATCTCGGTCTGTGATCAGACCACTGGCGGTCCATGTCTCGACCATCCTCTTGGCCGTACCCAGGAATAGGTTGTGCATGGGATCAATGATCGTTCCACGTACTAGATCAAAGTATCCAAGGCGGTGCAGCTGCGACCATCAAACACCATTTTCGACCTCCAGCTGGTGCCTTTCTGAGGGCGTACTTGCACTCTTCCACTCCTCAGCATGCACCCGGTTTTCTTCACCATTGGCAAGCCTCCACTTGACAAACTCAAACCCACGAAAGTCCACATGGCTCGTGCCTTCCAGACGGGAGAAACTGCGACTGCACTTATAGCATGCCCAAGTGCTGTTATGGGCTGTGAAGCCACTAGTCTTCCTGGCAGCAGGGATGTCGCAGGCAACCATCATCAAGGCAGCACGGACAACCACAGAAGAAGGGCACTCAAACGTTGGAATGGAAACACCAACGTACAGCTGGTTCAGGTCATTGACCAGCGGCTCCAGGTAGCTGTTTATCTCGTCTGATTTTGGCTCCTTTGGCCCAGGCATCAGGCCAACAAGGATGATATTCTCGGGCTTGAACCGCTCAGCCCTAGGAAGATTGTTTATTGCCAAGTAGATTGCTCCACAGGAATAAGTCACCCCATCGAATGGCTGAAACCAATCGATGTTCAATGTCAGCATCAATGAACGTGGGTCAGCGACAAAGGAGACACCATCCTTATCCTTCAGGTCCTTCCACATGGCACCATCGTACACATCGCACATGGTGTCCATGACCTTAAGCTCTTTGTTCCAATGGCGGATATTGGCCTCAAAATCCGGGCGGAGGAAAAGGACACTCAACGCCTGCTTGACGGACTGATAGTGGAATTGGCGTCTTGGAACCAAAGTACCAGAAGAGGACGCCTTCATCAACTTGCACCCACAGGAAGAGCGGGAACCAACCTTGGATGAGTTACAGAACTCAGGAACAGACCCAGCTTCCTCGTACACCTTGTGGCAATCCTGGCACACAACAGATTTCTTTATTCCTTTGGTCAAGGCTGAGAAACCTGTCATCTTTTGGAGACCAGGAAGGCTAGAGGGCAATTGGAAATCCTGCTCGTAGATCTTCAAGAGCTCGTTGATGAACTCGATCAAGACAACAGCACCCTTGTTGACCACGTATCGGGATGCAAACAGGACCACGAATATGGCAATGGACCTGTGCACTGGATTCTCTGGCATCTCGGGGGAGGAAAAGGGGTCTATTTTAAAATGATAATTATTAACACTCAATTTTTTCAGGTTCTTTTTCTTTATTCAACACTCGCCTTCACTGCTAAGATCCTCGACTTCAATCTCCTCGACGTCGTCACCATCACTGTCTTTGGCATTGCTCTCCTCTTCATTGTTGCTGTCATTGCCATTCACCTCATTGGCAGCTGAATCATCGCCATCCAGCATCAGCTCAGATTCCACGACGGGTGAGTGGGAAAAATCATTCTGTCTTTCCATAGAACCGGATTGATGGGTTGTGATAGCTACATATAGAATACAATAGCTTGTTACTATCTGCTGCTCTTCAAATAAATATTCCTTACATTCAATATCAATCTCCACCATTTCTCTTTGTCTTTCTGTGTTTAATAAAAAACCGTGTTATTATACAAGGGCCAAAAAACAATACCAAAATCATCATACCCATCACAATTCTTTCAAGTTCGTCAATTCTTGCTCTCTTATTATGACGCTGAGAGGTTCTCTTTGTTACCAGACTGTAACCTTGGGCGTTACCATTGCATTTAGTGCAATAACAGGCCTCGTTGCGAAGTTGAGTAATAGAAGACATATTGTATGCTTTTGAATATTAAGATAATAAGGAAACAAGTGTTACATTTACTTTATTCTCAACAACTTTATAATCTTACAAATTGATATTCATATGTCTATTGTGTCTAAGCCAATAAGATAGAGTAAAGCTTTATCTTTAACCTGAATATGAAAAACTTTCTGAGATACAAAATCACTCCAGTTTTGCATAGGTTAAAAGGTTACTTCTTATCATTGTACTTCAGGACCGTTTTCCCAGTGTTTGCGATCCTTCCGGAGAGGTACTTGGTACCATTGAATGAACTTGTTTGCCTGATTCCAAAGGATCAGTCATTCGGAGGAAATGGCTGTACAGTAGTCTATGACAGTAACGGAAGGTTGTCTCTGGTTCATGATGGCCTTGATCCCCATATCGCTTGTCTTTGGACTGGAGCTTGTCCCTCTAATGGATTCAAACGTGCCTATCCCAGCTCTTCTCATAATGGTGCACGATATATGAAGGTTGTGGTTGCTCCTATCATCCTCTGGTCTGACGATACTTCTGGAAACAAGTCAAAGCAATACAATGTTTTTGACAGCTACTTAATGTACCTTGGCGCCATGTCTTTGGAAAAAAGAAGTTGTCGAGAGAATACTTTGTTTGTCTGCACATCGGATAAAAATCTGCGAGCTGTCGATATGCTAGGCCCAATTGTTGATAATCTTGCTCAGTTGGAACGTGGTATCGAAGTATATTCATATGATCATAATGAATACGTTCTTCTTGTCGCCCCTCTTCTCTTTTTGATGGCGGACAATCCTAGACACTCGCAGTTGGCTATGCACAAGGGTACCAACTCCAGATATCCATGCCGTAAATGTTTCTGCCCAAAACATTCTACGCTTTCTGGTCTTGTCCGATCAATGCCAAACTCATCTGATACGTACATATCTCATGAGTATCCCAAGAAGCACTTGGCACATTTCCGTGATGCTGTTCAATTGAAAGGAACCGATATTCAAAAGTACAAGGTTATGTCTGATACATATAGCTTTATTGTCAATGGTAGTGAAAAGTTTCTTCGTTTAGGTGCATTTGACCCAGCCCAAGATTGTCCAGTAGAGGTGCTCCATACTGTCCCACTTGGTTGCATTAAATATCTGGCACTGCAAAAATGGTGTTAAATCAATGATTAATTGTGGGGTGTTATTATCAATAACAGTATATGAAAAATTGCAACTCAGGGAAAATCCTTTGGTTAGTATCATTGACAGATATAAGCATGTCTTATTGGTTAGATAGATTACGGAGTACCTGAAAGTAATAATAAAACTATAAAGGAATGGGCAATAAACTACTGCTATTATATATTCTCTTTTGATATAAACCCTAAAAAATGTTTGCCATTCCCAATGCTAATGAAGTTGAATGCCGATGCTCGAAATGCGTTTGCAATCCTGCTGGCTACATGATCACTGCCAAAAGAACTGCCAAGCGTCATGCTCAGAGTGACAAAGACAGAGAATTGGATAGAAATATCAATCGTAAATAAAATGGCTATTATATAGTGTGGGCTGTAATATTAATAATATTTTAAATAGTCTTGCCCGTCCATCAAAGCAGTGTTGATGTGGACATGGAAGCAATTGAATTTGAAGAGGACATTGAATGTACATAGTATTTTATTTTTTATACTCAATATACACTTTACTTATGCTCGGTTTCAATAGATGACAGTTACTCTAATGATGTACCGTCATCCATGGAATATCCCGATGGGTTCTTACCTCTTTCGGCCGAAGATTTTCTTTTTGGAACAGATGAGCTCATTGAAGAATATTCATCTGAGCATGAATCGTCTGATGAAGATGCCAAGGAAGAAGAGGCCGAGCAGGGTGAAGGTCAGCAATAAACAAGTGTTGCTAGTGCCTTTGGATAAAAGATATTAATATTTAATTATCATTAATACTCACAGAGAATTCAGCCAATCTTCCTGAAGATCCATGGCATAGATTGATAGCCATTTTTCTTGTCATGTTTATTTCTTCCTTTGTTGTTGATGAGGGTGCCGTGATATTGATTTCATTCATTAACGCAATCTTGGAGCACTATGGGGAAAGCTTCAGACTCCCAACAAGTATCCCCGGTTTAAAGAAGATGACTGGATACAGTGCTATGACAAGTGGTGTGTCAACATTTGTTGCATGCAGTGATTGTCACACTCTGTATAAAAGCAATAGTGAAGTACCTACTTGTTGTACTGGAAAGAAACTTGGCCGCCAGAATGAATGTGGAAACAGTCTGTTCAAGTCTGGAATTAGTAATGGATTGACTGCAAAGCGCACTTTTGTATACAACTTGCTGAAAACTGCCTTGGCAAAGCTTTTCAAGCGTCCTTCATTTGAAACAGCCATAAACATGTGGAATCGTGGTCCAAAGGTTCCTGGCACCATGTTTGATGTTTATGATGGAAAGATGTGGAAGGAGTTTGTGGACGAGGACGGCATGCAGTTTGTGGCCAAAGAAAGATCATTGCTGTTAACACTCAACATCGATTGGTTCCAGCCTTTTGATGGGGTAACTTATTCTTGCGGTGCGATATATCTTACAATCAACAATTTGCCAAGAGATGAACGTAATAAGATGGAGAATGTGATTCTCATTGGGCTCATGCCAGGTCCCAAAGAAGCAAGCACTGCTGAGATCAACAACTACCTGCGCCCCCTTGTTGATGAGCTCAAGGATCTGTACACTGGTATCAGTATTGATACGTATAGTCGTTCTGGTGCTTTGGTTCGTGCTGCTCTGCTGATGGTTGCATGTGATATACCTGCTGCAAGAAAGACATGCGGATTCACTTCTCACAACAGCAGAAACGCATGCCATAAGTGCAATCGGCACTTTTTCCGTTTTGAAGGCACATCCATTGTTGACTATTCTGGATTCAACTCTTCAGAGTGGATTGGCCGCACAAAAGAAGAGAACCGCCAGCATGCCATCATGTGGAAAAACGCAGCAAGCTTGACAGAGAGAAAGCAATTGGAAGTTGAGAATGGAGTGCGGTGGTCTGAGCTTCACCGCCTTTCATACTTTGAGCCAGTCAGGGCAACCATTGTGGACCCGATGCACAACCTCTTCCTTGGAACGGCCAAGCGCATGATGGAAAAGTGGATCCTGTGTGGTCATCTTGATGATAACGACCTTTGTGAGATGCAGGTTGAGGCAAACACGATTACATTGCCCATGGAATATGCCACTCTCACCACCAAGATCGCAAAGGGATTTCCATTCATGAAGGCAGATGAATGGAAATCATGGTGCTTGATTTACTCGCCTGTTGTGCTGAAGGGACGGTTGGAAGATAATCTGTTTGCCAACTGGATCGAGTTTGTTGATGCCTGCCGATTATTGACGAAGCCAACAATCAGTGAAGAAGAGGTTGAGCTTGCTCATGATAGTCTCGAGAGATTCTGCAGTGGGTGTGAAGAATTGTACGAGCATGACGTCCTGTCTCCAAACATGCACCTTCACCTCCATTTGAAAGAGACAATCCAAGATTTCGGGCCCATTTATGGATATTGGCTGTTCAGCTTTGAACGCTACAATGGGCTTGTCAAAGGCTTTAATACCAATCGTAAAGCCGGTTTTGAGAAGACGTACATGAATAAGTTTGTCCAAAGTGGTTCAAAAGGTGACTTTTACCAAGCTCATCTCGCCACCATCACCAGCCCAAGTCATCTTGCTCTGTTCAACAGACTGTCTCCCACCACTGTGTTTGCGCCTCAGCAAAATAGGCTGTCAATTTTTTCTCTCCCTGCCTTTTTGGAATCAGCAATGGATCCAACAAAGCAAACGTTTGGCAATGAGCCCCTTCCGTCATCTGCCCTGCCATTGGTCCTGAAAACACCAACAACAATGAGGAAAATTGAGTACGAATGCCTGCTGAAGTATTACAAGATGGAATATGCCGATGATGATCTTTGCAGTGCAAAGAACATCATTAGAAGCACAAACTTTGTCAATGACAGAATCCAGAAGTTTACCTCGATAAATCTTCTTGGACAAGTCTATAAAGGCAGTGAGGGGGCAAACGGAAGAGGTTCATATATCCAGGCAATGTATATTGAGAAAAACGGTGATTCTGGGGAGATATACGCTGGTCGTATTAAATATCTTTTCGTTCACAATTTTTTGCCAACCCCTACTCCAGCCAACTTTCTTCTGCGCCTGAATCCTCAGCATGTTTTTGCTTTTGTTGAGTGGTATGAAATCCCTTACCATCAACCAAGAATCAACCAGGGTATTGAGCTGTATAAGCCAACTTTTCAAAAGTACAACTATGATAATATTTTGCCTGTCCATCGCATCCTTTTGCCAATTGCGATAGGCAATCATATTTCTGGTCGTGGTGCAGCCAAAGTTCTTGTCATTCCCTTGCCTAGAAAGCTTTATGCTTAGACTTCTTTTTCTTTTTTATTATTATTATTATTATCTTTCACTATCTTATATAAAACATACAATACTTGTGTATTCAAAACAATATTAATGAAAGTATAGGAATGAGAGATGCAAGTAATTGTTTATTCACGTTTTGTCCACGCGGGCATTTTGGCTACTAAGCCACGAGGAATTGCTTTTGATACAACTATGTGATGGCGAGCCTTCAGCTGGCCTGCTCTCTTTCCCAAATCACTTATTGCAAGAGTATCGAGAAAGTCAAAGAACTCATTCAACTATCCAAATATTTTCTTTGTTAAACATATAATAAAAGTGGAAATATATGTTATAGCTACCTCATCACTTCGCCAGCTTGGGCGAAGCACTGTTACAGTTGTGTCTGTATCACTTTCGTCATCAGACATGACATCTCTATAAAAGACGCCACTGTAGTCTCTCCCAAACTTTTCGATGGAGGCGGCCTTGTGTTTGGCAAACGTTCTCTTCCGTCTCTTGAAGAGCTAAAAAATATAATGATAAATATATTTATGTTTCTCTTATTTTTTATAGAGCCACCTACGTCTGTCTTGCGATTGCCTCTTCTGTTTGCCTTTTTTTTTGGCTTCTTTGCCCTCCAGTGAGAGCTTGCTGTTGGTCATGCAGTTGTAATAGTTGTTTACTATCATACCACATAATTCTTTTGTTGGAACAAAGGCAGACTCACTCTGGCCACGCAGATACACCAACAAGTCATCTGCCACATTCTTGTTGACCTCATCAGACAACCCAACACTGACATCCCAAGTCATCTTTGCATCATTCTCACTTATTGTTTGGGGATCATCAGTGTTGAGATTCATGTTTCTGAGGCGATCACAAATGAGTTTCTAGTTTATATTGATTAATAATGATTCAAGCAGTGTTTACTTTTAATATTTACTGAGATCTTTGGGTTTCTGCTATTGCCAACAACATCTCGCAGTTGGATCTCAAAATTACTACTCTGGATAGCCTGTGGACCGGCCAACTGAGGAGCTTCTTGTCTCTTCATTGCATCAAAGACAAGACCATCCACGGAAGTCATCATTTTGCTTCCACTATCCTTGAGTGTGCCGACATCATTGCACATAGTTGTCATTTTTTTGTCCAAGGTGGACAAGAGGTTGACTATGTTATCAAATTCCTCTCTAGAAACCCGAACAACATCTTGTCTAGGAACAAGAGAAGGACGAACAGGTCCTACACGGCCATTGCTGACAGTATTAATCAATGGTCTGGACATTGATCCATTTGCAGATGCATTTCTGGTGGTATTGATTCTTGGTGCCATTTTCTTAATTATTCAATAAATAAATCAGCATATATAATATATTTTGATAGCCCATTATGAACTTACATGATAAAGAAGATGGTGGTTAGAGTTATTGAAAGAGTAAAGAAGTATATGTAGATATTAATAAGAATATAAGAGACTCTATTATACTTTGTCTATAAACCAAGACGGAGTCAAATTCTTATTAATATATAGACCAAAACCTTTTTCTTGGGCACTTTCAATGTATAACTAACATGACTCTCCGATTTCAAAGCAAGAGAGAATGATCATGCGTATTTCAGGGGGCATAGATATTTTAATCGTAATTTTTATTTTTTATTCTTTTACCCTTTTTCTGCTCTTTAACACTATGTAAGTATATCACCTAAAATTCTCGCACCTTACATTATATACACATAGGGTGCCAAACATCAGATTTCTTTTATACAAAAGGTAATTACTATCAATCACATTCTTTACACGTTGGTCATGTCTCTTACCATAATATTTTCAAATAGCTGCGACTTGCCATGATATCATTTTATAATCCATGTTTATCAAAAAAGTTATTATTGCACCCATGTATGTATTTCTTCCTTTCTTTACTTTCTCATTTATAAAAAAGACATTGCTCTAACATGATTGCAGTTTACATTGTATACTCTTAGTAAACCAAATATCCATTTATTCAACTGCCAAAGGTATGTATTTTCAACTATTTCTCTTGTTAAAAATATTTTTCTAATATCAATTATAGTATATCCATGCCCAAATGTATCCATTATTACGAGCATATGAATATATACTGGCTTGTTTATATCAGTATACTCTTGTTTCTTTCATTTAATGAAATACCCGGTTGCCAAGTAAGTACCTTGCCTTTCAACTCTATAAAATGCTATAACAAAAAATCTAAAATGTGCTCTTTTACTCAATTACTAGACTATAAAACTTGGTCAGGTAAATATAATCGGAATCCATGTTCTTCAGGTAGGAAATAAAATATGGTCTGCAAGAACCATTAGACGTATTATTAGAATAAGACCATGTAGTCCAGATCAAGAGATTATATTACTGCAAGTGCTTTTACAAATAAAAATATTATAATAAAATATACAAAATTATTATATCCTACCAAAACAAAATCAATATCAAATGTGTTTTTTTAAAAATCCGATCAATACCAGGTGTTGTTGAAGCAATTGATCCAATAGAATGAATCAATAGGCAGCCGAAACCACCTAGTATTGAAAAAATAACAGCTCTTTCAAATTCAGGTGGTTTATAAATGGGGTTTTTTAGTAATCTATATTTGTAATTTTACAGATACTTGGCTTTCAATTAAGGTTCGCACACAGATAATGTACCTAAGCTCCCTTTCATAATGACAAAGTAATCAATACCATTTGGGCAAAAATCCAATATTATGTCAGCTAGGTATTCTATAATATTATGCTGTCAAGCATTATTATGTTACATAATATCCCAATAACCAACACCTGTTATTTCCATGATTTGCATATATTTTTCCAGTGTGGTAGACTATCTGTTGAAGGAAGTTCTTAAACCTTCAGAAAGAGATCGTCTTGGTAGAGCGATTATGTCTAGCAGAAACAGCTCTGCGTACTCAAGAACTTTCAGGAATAATCTTCGCCACAGTGGTTCATTTGTTGGCCGAGATTATAAGCAGCTCATACAGGTTTTACCTACGGTTCTTGGTACTGTATTCTCTGAACAAGTTGAACGTTTTGATGTCTTTATGCAATGCTTTACCTACTTGGGACAGTTGACCTCTTTGATATACCTTCGTGGTATTGAATGTGGCTCTGATGTGTATATCCATTCTTTACAAGTTGCATTATCAAATTTCACGAGATCTCTTTTTATGTTAGATCAACACTTGATTGGAAGTTCTGGAAAGCCCCCCATGTTCTCTTTGCGCCCCAAGATACACATGCTCCACTATTTGGTCGACGATATACAAAGATTCGGATGCCCCCTTCAGTACGAGACCGAGAGTTCTGAACAGTTCAACAAGTTCATCCGTGAACATCTTTTCCAGACAAACTGACAGTACACTTCTCGCGATGTCACCACTCGTTTTGGAAAGCAGTTCATGTGCCGGCTGTGATATTTGTAGTAGAAATTGGGACGGTGGATACTTTGAGACTCTTTATTGTGGTTTAGAAAAAGTTAAAGTATATCCAGTTATTGATTTAAGAAGTATGTTAACTTAGTATTTATAATTATTCTTATAATTCTTATCAGCTTGGATATTCATTATCATAATAGCTGTGTTATCAGTTAATAGGTATTTTGGGACTTTGTCCCACAATAGATTGGGTATGGTATTTTCATATTTGGATAAGGATTTCTGGATGGTATAGTTTGTCTTGATTTTAGATAATCCAGCTATCTGGGTTTATATATCACTTTTCTCTGATATACCATTATGCCAAATACAACATTACCCCCCTCCAGACTTGACTTTAGTTAAGCGCTTGCTTTGGCGTCTATTATCATAGTTCTTCTTGGCGATGGAGTTTGTTTTGTTTTGTGCACTGAGAATCTTGGTCTGGTCCTTTCTTGGACGTCCTCTTGGTCTTTTTACTACAAGCTCATTCGTGATATTCTGTTTGTCTCTGCGTACCCAATATTCTTGGATTGTTTGGAGATCTGTGAACTTATCCGGTGTGATCCAGGAATCTTCTTCTGGTCCGTATCCTTTCCATCTCACTAGAAACTCACGCTTGCCAGCGTTGCCTCTGTGATTGATGATTGCCTGTACTTCAAACAGTTCGTCTTCGAGTATTGCCTCGTCCATCGATATCAATTTCAAATCCGATGGTGGGTAATCTCTAGGCAAGAGTGCTCCTGTCTCATCTTGTAATACATATGAGCCTCCTTTGGTTTGACGGATTACTGTGTATGGTCCTTGATATGCTGGAGCTAATTTGCTGCTTCTTGTAGGTAGTTTGATCATTACATAACTACCATTGTCAATTCTTGCGATTCGATGCGTGCTATCAAACTTTTCTTTTTGTATGGCCGTAATTCGATCGGTTCTGTCTTTAATGGCTGGAAACACAACTTCTGCCATATGATCGATACGTTTGATAAGTTCGTCATAGGTCATTGGTTTCGATGGTGTAGATTTGGGATCTCTATAGTCCTCAAAAGCGTTCATTTGTCTAGCAAACATCAGTGAAAATGGAGCAGTATTTAACCTTTTTGACATCTTATTATTGATTGCCAATTGTACAGCTGGGAGATAATAGTCCCAATCTTTTCCAGTTCCTGCTACCATCTTTCTGATGACTTGCATAGATGTCTGTACCCATCTCTCTGCTAGGCCATTTGCTCTAGGGTGGTATGGTGTTACAAGTCTATGATCGACTCCTGTATTCTGTAGTAATTTCTTCATCAGTTCATTCTTGAACTCTGTGCCATTATCAGATTGTATGATTCGTGGAAACCCGAAATCACCAAATATCTGTACTAGTGTTTTGACAATAGTGTCCGATTGTTTGTTCGGAATTGCTCTTAATAAGCAGAAGCGTGTGCAAACGTCTACCATTACAAATAGGTATACATTACTCTCTGTCGTAGGATGTAATGGGCCAGCTAGGTCGATTGCCCAGTGGTCTCCTGGTACATATGCATGGATAGGTCTTAGAGGATTATAGCCTTTCTTAGTGATATTATATTTCTGACAAGACGGACATTCCTTTACACATTCAAGTGCATCTTGGATCATATTTGCCCAATGTATACCGTTCTTGTGATTCAATTCTACTATGTGTTCTGCACCAAAGTGTCCAAAGAGATGTGCTTTCATTAATATATCTTTGCGCTCTTCTTCTGGAGGTGTCATATAGTCTATGGTATCACTCTTTGTCTTGACCGTAAATACTCTTTGGTCCTTTGGTTTAGATGTGTACTCAATTTGTTCAAACTTCGGATTCTGCTGAGCCTCTATTTTGTCTTGAGATGGCTTCAGTGCCTCATTACCCCCCTCCAGACTATTTTCCGGGGAGAATAGACGAGATAAATAATCCGGTAACTTGTTGCTGATGCCAGGTATGTGTACCACATCATAATTATAATCAAGTAATGTATCCATCCACTGGATCATCATGGGGTTCGCCACCTTTTGCGTGTGGATATATGTCAAAGCCTTGTGGTCAGTGTACAATGTGAATTTCTGTCCTCATAAGAATTTGTGGAATTTCTTAAGTGCGAATACCATGGCTAGTAGCTCACGTTTCGTCGTAGAATAATTACGTTCTGATTTTGATAAAGCTCTGGCCATAAATCCAATGTACTTCTTTTGGTCATTGATATTTTGATACAGAGTAGCACCAATTCCTAGATTGGAAGCATCAGTGGCAACAAAGAATGGTTGAGATAAGTCAGGAAAGTGCAATATGGGGTTTGTTTGCAAAATGGCTTTAAGCTGCTCGAAACTCCGTTGGTGATCATTATTCCAAATCTTGGATAAGCTACCAGCGTTTCTGAGAGCATCCAGTGGCGCAGTAATGTGGGCTGCCACTGGTATGTATTCACGGAAATAATTGATGACTCCTAGAAAGCTCTGGATGTCTTTTCCTGTCTTTGGTATAGGCCATTGCAGCACATTCGTGATCTTTCTTTGGTCAATTCGACTGCCTTGTGCGTCGACTGAGAATCCCAGTAAGTAGACTGACTTCTGGGCAAAATGACATTTGTTGGGGTTCAAAATTAGATTGACCTCCGTCAATTTGTTGATAGCTTGACAAACATGATGGGTATGTTCCTCTAGATTCTTGGAGAAAATGACGATGTCATCCACAAACGTTTGTATAAAAGGCATGTCCTGAAATATCAAAGACATGACTCTTTGGAACTTTGATGACAAGGGCTTGAGTCCAAAAGGACATCCCTGGAACATATACTGCAGATTATTGTGCGTAAATGTCGTTTTATGTTGATCCTCTTTGCGTATTTGGAAGCGATGGAAGGCGCTTTTTAAATCAAGTGTAGAAAATACACTTGCTCCTGCTAGAGTATCGAAGATCTCTCGGATTAATGGCAAAGGGTATCGGTCATCAGGAAGCAATTTATTAATGTGCCGAGGATCAAGGCATGGTCTCTTGCCCGTCTTGTTTCCTTGTGCATCTTTTTTGTCAGCCAGAGTCAGTGGACTGTTCCATGCTGAGTTTACTGTAGATTTCACAATAGTTCCTTCTTTCAGCCAATTATTAACGGCCTCGTCTATGATGGGTCTTAATGCATAGGGAATAGGATATTGTCTTTGGTACGTAGTCGCAGCTTCTGGTGTGTGCAATGCCACCACCGATTCAGGTACTGTACAAAACGAATCTTTTGGTATTGCTTCATTAGCCTTAATATATGGTGTGACTGCTGAGAAAAACTTTGCTCTTTCAGCCTCTGTGCCGTAGGGTGCATTGTTTGGCTCAAGATCATCTATTATGGGCTGTTCCTTTTTCATATTTTCTTTATAATCATTTGCATTCCAAGACGTGGCAACACCCGTAAAGGCTATTCCCATCTTTGGCATAATATCAAAACCAAGAATAAGATCAACACCTTCGATATTCATATCGATAAGTTCAAATTCATGTGTAAAAGAGTGGCCATTAGCGTAACTAACTAGCAAAGGAGATGTCTTTCCTATACGTTGCACGGATTGTGCTTTACTTGCAAATGTTATGTTTCCTTCGATTTTTGTAATAGGTAGACTTATGAGTTTATTATATAGTTCTACACTAATACACGAGACTTCGGCTCCGGAGTCCAGCAAGCCCATGAGCTGATGCTCATTCTGTAATAATACAGGGGTGTTTAGTGAGAATGGATTCAAATGATATTGTTCCTTATTTGTCTTACCTAGTGAGGTATACTCCAGTTCTTCGGACAGTTTGTCCACCATGCTGCCTCTTGATGTGCGTACAGCATGCACAGCCACATTGGGCTTGCGCTGTTTATTCACAAAAGAGGTGTGGTATTCTGGGCATGTATGTCCTGGGCTCCATTGTCGGTGACAATGGTAGCATTCCTTGGCCTTGGCCTTTTCCGCACGACCGGAGATGATCCTACATCCCTCCGTGTTGTGGGTGGTATTCTTACCATGCTGAGTGCAGAAGAATCCTGCACTAGCTGGGGAACCCGAGGCTTTTCCAGAACGATGTCTGCTCGACCCGAACTGGAAAGACTGACCATCTGTGCGTCGGCGGGAGCCAGTGTGGGTCTTCTCGGCCTCGGCTCTAACCCTCTTCATGGGGCGAGTCAGCGTGATCGCCAGATCCAGGACTTGTTGGACGGTCTGCGGCTTGTGGGAGTTGCGGGTCCACCAGGCAACGTGGGTGGTTTGATGGAAGTGCGGGGTGAGGGAAGCCAAGAACCGCAAGGCCACAATCATGTCTTGCTTCACGTTGCCCTCGCGGCAAGTCCTCTGGAAACGGTGTCCATACTCTTGGACGGACTCGTCCTCTCTCATGGTCATGGTTAGCGCCTTGACCGACATTATCGCCTGCTGCTCCTCGGAGTCATAGTGCTGCTTGATCAGCACACGGGCCTCCTCCCACTTGCAGTTCTTCAACGCCAATGTACTTTTGTACCAGGCGTCGTACTCATCCACCATGGCATTCGGGAGCCATTTCGACCAGGCAATGTCAATGTGCTCCTTGCCAGTTGCGAGCACATTCTCAAACGCGGACAGGTAGAGCTCCACGTGTTGGTACACCTTGGCATCCGGGTTGGGGACGGAGTGACCAGCCAGTTGGAACAACGGAATGTCCCTCAAGTTGATGGCGGTCCCGTTGGTGTTGGTCGGGATGGGCTCTTGGGCAGCCGCAAGGAGTGTCCGGAATCTGGCCAACTGGTCGTTGGCATCGTCAACCTCCTTGCCAAGGGTCTTGGCAACCTCGTGGTCGTCCTTGTCGGTGGCCTCATCCACGGCAATCATAAGGTCCCAGGCCTTCTGCTCGTACTTGCTGATCAATCTTTCAGCTACGGCCCTGGTGTGCTTGCGCCTTTCTTCTCCAGAGACGGTGCCTTGCTCAGCCGCCTTGGGCGCGTAGCGGGACTCAGCTAGGCCGGAAACACACTTTTGCTCGGAAGTGGTGTCTACTTCCATGAGCTCACTTGTGCTCTCCTTGTGGGCAGGGGCCTCTTGCTGGGCAATGGTAGGGGTCTCGTTGATGGAAGACATTTTTCGGATAGTATTTTTTATAGAAGCGAGGGTTCAAAGTAAAAATGTGATATTTGTAGTAGAAATTGGGACGGTGGATACTTTGAGACTCTTTATTGTGGTTTAGAAAAAGTTAAAGTATATCCAGTTATTGATTTAAGAAGTATGTTAACTTAGTATTTATAATTATTCTTATAATTCTTATCAGCTTGGATATTCATTATCATAATAGCTGTGTTATCAGTTAATAGGTATTTTGGGACTTTGTCCCACAATAGATTGGGTATGGTATTTTCATATTTGGATAAGGATTTCTGGATGGTATAGTTTGTCTTGATTTTAGATAATCCAGCTATCTGGGTTTATATATCACTTTTCTCTGATATACCATTATGCCAAATACAACACCGGCAACTGTTCAACGGTCTATCCTTTGTGTATACCAAGACCTGGAAAGAAAATGGTGTCAAGAAAGAATGCCTAGTCCGTGGCGAAAGTGGTTCTCTGATCCAAAGATTGCAGACTGAAAACGTGGATTTCAACAAGCACTTCTTTGGTGCTCAAAAGAACCAAACTGACAGCTACTATATCAACAAGTCCCAAGTAGTTGATGGCTTAACTGGACTCTTTTTGCATGGCAATACCTTGTTGCTTGGTAAAGTCTTGAGAAATCAAGATGGATCTTTTAGCTTGCAAAAGTACTCGTTAGTTACAGCCGACTATGATATTTGCTCTTCTCTTCCTGGTTTTTGCACTGATTCTTGTGGAAACCCGCATATCCGACCTTGTGAGATTATCCCTGTGGATACAACTCTGAAATGCAAAGAGGTTATGGACTTTGGCTTTGTCGTTAATGGGCATGGAAACATTCATGTAATTAATGTATCAAAATTTGGTTCCTATTGGTCGTTAATTCTGAATGCCCATCTTTTTATTATCCAGTAAAAATGCTTCAATATCAGTGATAAAATATAATTGGTTAGCTATTATTTATTTTAAGATAAACCCCCAGAAAAGCATAGGAGATTAAAAAATATATCAAAAAATAGACCAAAAGTACAAAAAAACAGTGATTACAAACTCACAGCCAATAATAATTTTTTTTAGCGAAATAATTGCCTAAAACGTGTAAAAAATCAGTGGGTGTGATAAACAGCTTCCGGGCTCATTACCGAGTCAACAGACATACGTTTGACTTTATTATATATGCCTTGAAGAGAGACCCTGCCTTCCAGAAATCAAACGGGAGAGACAGATTTAGCTGTCTAGTCTGGAAACAAGTTGCTGTTGTCCTCTGACAACTAAGCAATACCCATATGGGGTATCAGTTGGCTTCTGAGTTCTTTGGTATCCTCCAATCCTCATACCATAGGTTTACCAAGAGATTCTTGGATGGCATCATGAGTAGCCTCCTCAATCTGACTATCAAGTGGCCAGAAACGATTGAGGATTGCCAAAAAATCATGGTAGGGTTTGCAGTCCATTCGCAAACAGGCAACAGGCATCTGAATGGGTGCATTGGTGCCATTGACGGAAAGCTGGTATCAATCCAAAAGCCGTCAAAGTTTGGGAACAGCTGGCTTGATAGGCATGGAAATGCATCCATGTCTCTCATGGCAGTCTGTGACCACAAAAAGAGATTTACAAAGATCTATGTTGGCCATCCAGGTAAGCAACACTGAGTGATAGCAATACTATCAGTATTAATAAGACTGTTATACTTAGGCAGCCAACATGACACACATGTCTTCAAATCCAGTGAGCTATATAACGATATGATCTACCGCCCGGCCAGTCTCTTCCCTGACCCTAGGTCTTTCATTGTTGGAGGTACTTTATACTTCTTTAACATTTTCAAACAAAACTAATTGGATATGATTATTATATTACTAGACTCTGGGTATCCAAACCTTCAAAACTGCCTGACACCATACTGCCGCTCTGCCAGCACCACCCAAGAAGAAAAGACCTTCAACACTACGGCGGAAAAAATGGTAGCTAACTACCGTTTTGGTAGCATTACTACCGTTTTTTCCCACCAAAAAAAATGGTAGTAAAGACTCTGTATAAGGCAATTTCAGTAGCTGTTACCGTTTTTTTAGTGCAAAAAAAAAGGGTAGTTATGAGGCAGGAATAGGCACAGCTACTGTTTTTTTTATCCAACCAAAATCGTTTCTTTATATACTATAGCCTCTCTTTTATATTACTTTATATACTAGTACCCATTCTTTTTTTACTGCCATTTATTTGAAATAATAGTTTATTTTTTATTATAATTTTGATTTATTTCAAATAATATTAAAATATATATAATAATAATATAGAAACATACCAAAAGCAAATACTATTTAATATTATAAAATGTATATGGTACAAACCTTTTACTCAAGCTATACACGATGCCAACAACATGTTGTTATGACTTGGATGGCCTTTGGTCTTCACCGATTGCTATAAAAATGTTGTGGTCAGAGAATGAAGCAATCAAATAAACCGAGCTTATTATTTTGGATAGCATACCAGTATACATTATGCTTATCAATTGGCATGCCAAGCATCTCTTGAATTAATGCCAGTATATGAAACGTACAGATGTAAATACTAGATGCAGCAGAAGGAGAATAGAGAATGTGCAATATGATTAATTAAAGAGTGTAAACATATTATAATATTCTTACCATAGAAAATATATTGCTGTAAAGTCAGCTCATAAGATTTAAAACTAATTCGAATATAATGGTAGTTGGCAGAATGAGTACATCATTAAGAAAACAATATATATATTCTACAGAGATTCCCAGGTGGGGAGGTGGGGAACGACAAACTTTGGTGTAATATAGCTGTAAAAAATTTTCACCTTTTTTTAGTGTCTGAAAAATTATGAGATGAGTGTTTCATTCCTTGATTAAAGATAGCAGACTTGAAGATGTGGTATACAAGATTCCAATCGGATGTTTATGCCATTGACAACCTTACATAAGGGAGGGTCATTTAGTTTTACTTCAAAAAAGTAGAGCAAAGCAAAGAAAAGAAATACAAACTAACCTTGGTGTAATACAGCTATAAAAAAAAATTCATTTTTTTTGGTGTTTGAAAAAGGGCAAGATGTATGTTTCATTCCTAGATTAAAAACAGCAGAGCTGAAGATGTGGTATACAAGATGCCAATCGGGCATTTATTAAAGTGGCAATCTTATGTGATAGAGAGTTATTTGATTTTATTTCAAAGGAGAGGACCAAAGCAAAGATAAAACAGGTAAAGGAAAAGAGGAAACAAAAAAGTGCACTAAAACATATACTAAAAATATGAGAGAACCAATAAGAGCAGCCTAAAGAATATTAAAGCCCTAGTCTGTTTCTCTTTGATGAAGGCTCATTGCTCATTCCTAATGGTGTAAACTTATATCAAACAGTAGAAACATTATATTGATATTAAATTGAGAATAGATGAGCAACAAAAAAGCTCTAACTTATAGTACATCTGTCATGATTGGTGATTCAGCCTCGTCATCCATTTGAAATACCTCATCTTCTGAAAGAAAAGAACTGCTTGCTCCTTCCTGCTATAACATAATAAAAATATTATATTAATTATAATGTATATTCAAATGTTTGTTAATTAATAAACTTGCCTGGCTGTTCTCTGCCATTTTTCTCTTACGGGTCTGGTTTGCACTCTTAAAGGTGTCTTGAAGAAGATTCTTGGCACATCACATTTTTTTGCACTTGTAAATGTGGAGTGCTATTGTCCTAGCCGTGCCTCACTGGCCACAATCATTGATGACAGGTACGTTGATTTTGTCACCATTGACCAAGAAGTGTCTTTGCTGTTATTGCTATTATTAGTCAAATAATCTCTTACCTACCCATGGAAAGATTAATTGGAGTATACTCCAAGCTTATCAGGTCAAGGTCAAAGGGCGGTAGAAATTCCAGTTTGCTTGTTGAGCGCTTTGCTGTTCATAACTTTGTCAGTTCAGCAAACAGCTCTCAGAATTATCCTAGTACAAGTCAGCCATCCACATATAATGAAGTAAGTTTCTTAGATCTTCCATATGGTGTAAGTGCTGCCCAGCTATGGGAGCCATTCAACTGACATGCCAGCTTGAATGATGATGACGTGGAAGGTGTCAGCAGCCCTGTTGTCAAGAATACTTTGGAAAAGTACTATGTGCGAAACAGTGGTATGAACAGTATTGAACTTGATGACCTGACGATTGTTGTTGCTTCTTGTCTTTGGAAAAATTCAACCGTACATTCTTCATGTATGTACCAAAGAATAAAAAACGAGACCAGATGTGACAATCATCATGTGATGTTTACCTGTCCGTACAGAAAGTGAGTATTAGTATTAGTCAAAATACAAAATAGAGATCACTTGCATTTTTTATATTTTTATCTAGCCGTCGCAATATAACTATTCAAAGCTGGTTTGTTGGCACCATGGAATTTTATTTTGAGCATAAAGAGGTTGATGGCACACCGCACTTTCTGGCATTCGTTGAAGTGATGAAAGAGCATGGTACAGCAGCCCATGACTCCTCTGTGCCAATCGTAAAACGGCGGTCACACAGCTCAACTAGACAAACAACCCAGCCAAAATATGCTGTTATCAATGTGGATGACATTCAGCATCAAGTTGGGCTCATCCAGTACCCTCCGAGTGGTAATCAGTTCTTTATCATTGCATCATATTACGTGTTTAATGACAATCTGCATGTGACCAGGGGTAATCTTGCCACTTTATAAAAATTTTCTTTTTCTTTTTTCTTTTCTTATAAATATCAATACCAAATAAAATAAAATAAAATGGCTAATAATGTCAAAAACAAAAAAATTGTTTCAAAAAAATAGTAGTTATGCTACCATTTTGTTCACACAGGCAAAAAATTATTTTTCTCAAGAATGCGCAACATCTTTAACACCAAATAAAATGCTCATTTCAATAAACAACGTTGCCTAAAAACTTACGAGCCCTTTCTATGGTACTACAACTACCTCATTGCCTGATGAAAAGACATTCCATGCAACTTTTATGATTCGGGATCGATGACATTACCTTTCAACCACAATCTGCAGAGATAAAGTGCTCTAAAATCATAAAAAACGGTAGTTATGCTACCGTTTTTGGCACAGCTACCAGTCCTTCCGCCGTAGTGAATAAGGTCCATTCTTCTACAAGATTTGTGATCGAGAATGCCTTTGGTCTGTTGGTTAGCCGCTGGAGGTTTATGTTCAAGCATGTGTATGTCAAAGATACAAACTGGATGGCCAAGGTCATTACTGCTTGCTGTATTTTGCACAACATGTGTATCAACTTTGGTGACAGCACCGAGTACCTGGAAGAGCTTGCTGGAGGCGCCAGAAATATTGACAATGCCCAAAGCATTTTGAATTGGTATATTGAAGCCAACAATGTTGAGGGCATCAGCCTCACCGCCCTTGATCATCCAGAAAATGACGAAAGACCATCAGAGTCTAGTCTTTCAGAGGCTGGAAGAAGAAGACGAGATGAAGTCAAGAACTCTCTCCAGTAAAACTTTTAAAAAATATTGATATACTTTGACTGAAGTTTTGGTTGGTTTAATAGATAATTGATACAAGAAATAAGAAAAGGTAATACATATAAAGAGGAAAAGAGAAGAAGAAAAAAGGAAATAATACTATTCTTCTGTATTGTCAGAAGAGGAAGATGGGGTGTGGTTTTGAGGGTTGAAAGATTGGAACTTGGCGATTTTTTCTCTGCTCTCCATTTCTTGTCATCTCATTTCCAAGCTTTCTCTGGAAATATTCTCCCGGCTTAACCGGTCTAATTGACGTGCCTCAGAAGCTGCAATATCACGATCCCTGATATCTGCAAAATTTTGGGCAACCAATGCCCTCATTTGTCTCATTTCAGAGATTATAGCCATAGCTAAAGTATTAGGATCCTGTCTTGGTACTGGTGAATGAGACAAAAACTGCCTAAATTCATCTCTGGTAAGTTCGGTATGGCCACCTGTCAATGGTTGCACTGGCGCTGGTGTTGATGCTGGTTCTGGTGTTGATGCTGGCGCTGGTGCTGGTTCTGGCGCTGGTGCTGGTGCTGGTGCTGGTGTTGGTGCTGGAGAAACTGGAGAGATTTGTCTCGAATATGCCTCTCTAATAAATCGAGCCTTGCCAAAGTAAGTAGCCTGGTATGAGCAATTATCCGATTGTATGTAATGCGTAGTAGAGCGAGAGGTAGAACCACTCCCAGCTCTGGCTGATTCTACAAGCATTGGTGGCCAGAAACTTGGATCACACATGGTAATGTCCTTCATGTCATCAAAGTGCTCATATCTTGTATTGGGAGGTGGACCACCAGAACCAGTTCTTTTTATTTCTGTAGTGATCTTGCGGAAAGAAGTCTTGATTCTTATGAACTTATCCTTGGTGTATTGCACATTTTTATACTTTTGTTTAAATGTATGGCCAGCAGGAGTTGATGCATACTGGATGACATCAGGATGGTTGCAGAATTTATTGTGCAAGGAATTCCACAATGAATTTTTTCCATAACTGTCTGCTTTGGAAAGCTTGTGGTAAGTGTCTTCTTCAATGATGAGGCGAAAAAGCAACTTTTCTGTTCCAATGTCCCATTTGCGTCGTCGATTATTGGAAACATTCAAGGCTTCATTGACATCATTGTCAATAACTTCTTGTGATTCCTCATTGTTATCAGTCAAAGCAAAGGTAAAGGTCTGGTAGTTGTTAGGATTCATTTTTATGTAAAGTATTGTTTAAAAGATGAGTAACTAGATGGCAAAAGGAAACAGTATAGAATACAAAGTAGTAGTAATAAAGGCTATGAAATAAGCTGAGTAACATGTTAGTTTAGCAAGTATGTTTTGGATGTATAAATTTTCTTTTTTAGATGTGTTTTATTTTATTTAGTAATTTGGCTTACACAAACCCTTTTATATCGATAAAAATAATACACAAGCCCTTTTATATTGGTAAAAATAATTATTTTTACCAATATATTTGGTAAAGTTTCTACTAAATACGGGCTTAATACCTACCATAATAATTAATTAATTTACTAAATTAAGATAATTTCTTTTTTTACATTTTATAAAAAAAAGTGAAGAACACCTTTAGACAACAATAAAATTTACAAAAAAGGAAACTAAAAGAAGTGAAAGTTCAATTTAAAATAAAGAAGTAGATCGGTTTGTTTTCAAGACCAGCAGTCAGGTGATTTAGGGTCGACGAGTAGAGAAAGCGGGTGACGTGTCAAGTTCGGTGGTCACGTGACTCGAGAGTTGAAAATAAAGGGGAAAAATGATGTTTCCAGGTCAACGTCATAGTTCTGAGTCACATGGGCTACTTTTGGTCGTAGCTTGAAAATCCCACCATGGATGTGTCAAATTGACGCGTGTGGTACTTGGCGATGTGGTAGATGTCGATAAAGAAGAAATTAAATAAAACAAATATAGAAATATAAAAGAATGAATAAAAGATATCGCCGGGTTTGAGGGTAATGGGTTCAAAATAGGGTAAAAAGTGAGTGTCTATTCCACAAGAACACTCTAAATACAAATAACAAGGGGGTGAAGTTCTCTATTCCACAAGAGAGACTTAATAAAATGATATAAGGAAATAACTGAACTCAAGTGAGAACAATTAAGATACAATGATCAAAATACAAAGAGGGGTACAAATAATATAATCAAAACCAATCCACTGCGGGGACTTGGTTAAAACGAAAAGATAATAAACGGAAAATCGACAAGAGAAATAGCAACCACGTGCCTCGAAAACTTGTAGTCAGAATATAAGACAGATGATAATCCTTGTTTATTGAAAGAATTCAAAGGGGTATTTATACTACTTTGTGGATAAACAATATTGAACAATTCTACTTAGATGATGTAAATTGTTATAAGAAAATGGGCTAAGAGACATCAGTGACTATCGTATAATGCTTGGTTAAAAGAAAATGAGAAGTGTCTTTAACAATTTTGGTAAAGGACAACCTTCAAGGAAAACTAAAGAGAAAAATGAAATAATGTAAAAAGGATTTCTAAACTAAATTGATGTTCTTTACTGAAAGTGTTAAGAACAGAGCAACGGAAAAATATAATAAAATAATTGACTAATTTTTAGTCGAAGAAAATAGTACTTGAGAAATTTGACTAAGTCAACATCCTCTTTAACAAAAATGGGATGGACAGGAAAACAGGAGAAAAGGGAAAAGGGGTGAAATCATTGCAATTGTTGGGCCGCCGTCGGTGTTACAATTACATTCCTGCCAGAAAGACCTCGAGTTTGGTACACGTCATGGGCCGGGAAGGGGTTCGGTCCGGGCAAGTGCAAAGAGCCGACAAAACCACAACGCAATGTGTCAAAATTGATGCGTGATGTGTATATACGGTTGTGTATAGTGACAAACGACGGCAAATAATAAAACAATAATAAAGATAAAGAAAATGACTAACGAAACTCAACAGTATATTCCCAAAATGTAACCGGGCAAAATATCACTGCTCTTCAGAGATCGAAAAGTACAAATAAAATAAAATAGAACCGGTATTAAACCCAACGAAAGATATGTTTTATTGATTGAAAACTGAATGTCTTTTATAGACATTCAGAATCGAAAAAGAATAACCAAAAATAATAAAATAACTGGATGGAATTGTGTCATCATAGTCAATGTAAAACAAAGAATAAAGAAATAAGTGAATAAAATGATGCAATTCTAGACAAGTGTGATAAAGTATAGTATAAAAATATTGTAAAAGTAATAAAGGTAAAAATGGAAGAAGTACATTGTACAAAGACAATTGTTTAAAGAGGTGTTAAATGGTGCAATCCTGCAAGAAGGTGTCAAGGATTCACAAAAGAAATAGAAAAGGAAATAATATAAAAAAGGAAATAAATAAATGTGATAAAATAAAAACGGGAAAAGACTAGGAAGAAAGAAAAATATAGAAACTCGGGGATCACCCTGCCAACGTCACCTCACCGGAAACCCGCCCAACTCACTCGGCTCGGACTTCTTACTCGGGCTAGCCCGGCCTCCGACACCTCCTACGTCTATGTCCGGGCCCTTGGTCCGGCTTCATGGTTGAAACCGAACCTGTCCACAACACACGTGTCAAAATCATGACACGTGTTGAGTTATGGGTTGTGAAGCAACTGGTCAGAATTGTTTGATAAATGATATTCTTGGAAGGAGTTCGGACTTCACAAGAAAATAGAAAACAGAAAACAGAAAACAGAGACAGAACAAGAAAGACAAATGGAAAACGGATGGAACAAAGAGAAAGACAGAGGAAAACAGACGGAAGACAGAGAGAGCAGAAAACAGAACGGATACAACTTAGTACTCCTTCAGGACAATACTCAAGTTGGCTTCAGATAAGTAAAAAGAATAGAACGGTCCAATGATGATTTTATTTCGAGGACAAACTTGTCCTTATTTATACAAAAGTCAAATTCGAAGAATTTGGCATTTTCAAGAGTTACAACTGGATGCACGGATCCTCTTGGAGTTGATCTACCGATCAACGGGTTTTGTTCAGAATAAAATGAAAAAAGAAAAGAAAGATGATCCCAAAAATATGGATCAGACTTAGACAACAATAAAATTTACATAAAAGGAAACTAAAAGAAGTGAAAGTTCAATTTAAAATAAAGAAGTCGATCGGTTTGTTTTCAAGACCAGCAGTCAGGTGATCTGGGATTGATGATGAGGAGGGAAAGGGTGACGTTTCAAGACCAGCGGTCAGGTGATTTGGGGTCGACGAGGAAGGAAAGCGAGTGACGTGTCAAGTTCGGTGGTCACGTGACTCAAGAGTGTCAGGAGCGGACTAGGATTGGCACTCAGTCCTAGCCCTCTCCAATCATAACACATTACCTTATTAAGAAGTTAATAAGCAATGACTAGCAGACTAAGAGATGACAAAGAAGTAGCTAGAAACAGTCTACTTAGTAATAGCTAACTCATCTCTTAGTCAACAACAACTTATATAATATATCTCAAAAACATATAAATATCAAAAATATTCCAACAAATAAAGATTATCTTTATCTTCATATTCATTCTAATTATCAACTCTTATTGTGTGACTTCTCACACATTACATGGTGAGACTACCCGTCTACAAAGACATCTTAAGCTACAACGTCTAACCCTCTCTCGGACCCAGTTCTCCGGATTTCCTCTGTCTCTTCTCTCCTGGACCTAGTTCTCCAGACTCTCGACGTTTAAGCTTCCCTGGACCGTGTTCTCCAGACTTTGCCTTCTATTTACTTGGACATCGTTCTCCAAAAACTTCCCCTGGACATCGTTCTCCAAGACTTCTTCTCTTTCTTCCGGATCACACTTCCGAACTCTCTCGCTACCTTCTTAGGCTTCTGATCTTCAGAAACCACTGTCCTCCTTGCGGTTACCCTGGCTTCGTTTGGCAATTGGCGTATACCCATCCCTTTCGTCCCATCTGAATCTGAATCCTCAGTATCCTCTATGGCTTCTGGCAAATCCGAAATAACTACCAAGACTCCTCCGGAAACGGAGCAGTCGGAATTTTCCACCTGGCGCATGTCTGAAAATGTGAAAAGCATTGACATCCACCAATTGACCAACTCGCGAGATCTCCGTTTCTGGCTTCATGAGTTCAAACAAGAGGCGGCGGCAGTTGATGCTTCTCTAGATGCTTGCGTCAAGGTCCTACGGAAATACATGCCACCAGCAATTCGAAATTGGCTCTCCACATTGCCCACGGCCACTCGATCCTCCTGGAAGCTTGTGGAAACCGAATTGCTCAAGCGTTTTGCTCCACCCGCAGCTTTTGACGACCGCCTCATCATCACCAGGCTTCGCAAGCTGCGTCAACGAGCTGACCAATCCATCGCAGAATATGCGGCTGAATGGGAACACCTTCATGCTTTCCTTACTACACCGTTCACCGCAGAAGAACAGGTGGCTGGCTTTCTACAGTCCTTGCATTCTGAGTCTCTTCGCTCCACCCTCGCGCATGCTGTCCTCGAAGACATTTCGGATACGGTCAGCGTTGCCATCGACGTGGAACGACGGGCACGTCTATTCGATTACTCCCCTACTGAGCTACGTGCGGAACGAGCACTGGCCACGCAACCGGTTCCAATGGAGATTGATGCAGTACAAACAGCGCAGCCACGTCCTCAACTCAGAGTGTACACCAAAGACGGAAAACCCATCTGTGATCACTGCTGGATCGCGGGACACCGAACCATTGACTGTAACAAAGCCTCGGCAACAGCATCACCCGCTAAACCCCACTACAATGGGAATGCCAGAGGACCGCGAAACCAGTCCAGTCGTCGTCAAGTCCGTAACATTCAAACCTCTACGGTAACTCAGGAACTCCCTCCGGTTCCTGAAGGTGAACTATATGACAACGATCTTGATGGCCTCTTTCCGCTACAGTCGCAATTCCTGCGCCATACTGACACCTCCGAGTCGCCTCCCTCAGACTCCGTCAACCACATCAGGGTTGCTGACTTGGACCACCATCAAGAGGTTTCTCCTACTACCGTTTTCCGCGTTGGTGATATGACCCTCACCGCTCTTGTTGATACTGGAGCCGACATATCGACTATCCGTGCAGACATTGTTCAGAAACTGAACCTCTCTGTTAACCGGTCGTTGTCACTCTCCTTTTTGACTTTCAAGAAAGAAAGCCATCAAACGCTTGGCAAAGTGTTTATCTCTGTTTTCGGTCATACCCTTGGTTTTCACGTCGTAGATCAAGTTCATCATGAAATCCTCTTTGGTTGGGACAACATCAAGAATCTAGGCGGTGTCATCGATTCCGTCTCCAATCGCATCTCGCTCAAGCGATCTACAGGCGAGATTGTATCTCTACCATTGGCTAGGCCACAGAGACCCCAAGCTATTCTCCATACCAAGAAATCTGCTGCCCTGACCCTTCCACCCTCACTTGACCCAGCTATCCAGGATATTCTGTGCAGGAACAAAACAGCCATCGCCTCCAATCCAAAGAGACCAACTCCAACACATTTGTTGGAATTCACCATTGACACGGCCGACAATAAACCTGTCTTTATTCCTCCGCGCCGTGGTCGCCCAGAGGTCGATGATGCTCTTGATGCTGAAGTTGACGAAATGCTTGCTAATGGTGTCCTCGAACCATGTCCATTTCCACAATGGGGTGCACCGATTCAAGCAGTTCCCAAGCCCGACGGCTCCATTCGTGTGGTTGTTGACTACCGAGAACTTAACAAGCGCACAGTCTCCTTCACTCATACCTTTGTGCCTCTTCACGAAGCACTCCGTTCGCTTGGGTCTGCTACTGTCTTCTCCACCTTGGACTTGGCCGCCGGCTACTGGCAGATCCCTGTCGCGCCAAAGGACAGGCCCAAGACAGCTATCACTTGTAGGAAAGGAATTTTTCAATTCACCATCATGCCATTTGGATTGAAAAATGCTCCTGCCTTCTTTCAAGCCCTCATGGACCGTGTTCTCTCAGACCTTCGCTGGAAGTGTGCCCTTGCTTATCTTGATGATATTATCATCTTCTCCCCGAACCTCAAGCAGCACCTCCACGATCTCGACACTGTTCTCCGCCGTTTGAGTGAGGCCAGCCTATCCGTCAAATTGTCCAAATGCCAGTTCTGCCAAACCTCCGTTCAATATCTTGGGTTTATTGCATCCAGCGACGGCATCAAGGCTGATCCACTTAAGACTGCTGCCATCAAGACCCTCTCCGCTCCAACGGATTACCATGGTATCAAGCGGTTCCTTGGCATTGCGGGGGTGTACCATACATTCATCTCACAGTATGCGATCATCTCAGAGCCACTCTGTTTGTTACTACGCAAAGACACACCTTTTGTATGGGGAAAGGAACAGGAGAAATCCTTTCAATCTCTCAAGCTTATCCTAGCCGATCTGCCAACTCTCAAACAACCTGACTTCGGCAAGCCCTTTGACCTGTTTACGGATGCTGCCTCCAAATCCGGCATTGCGGTAGTGTTATCACAGAAACACGATGGAAAACCATATCCCCTCAGTTTTGCAAGCCGCTCCTTAACTCCTGCTGAAGCCAACTATTCGGTTCAAGAACTCGAAGCGCTCGCGATTGTCTGGGCCATCCGCAAGTTTCGTCCGTTTCTTGAAGGTGCTAAATTTACAATTTACACCGACCATGCTTCTTTACAGTGGCTCCTGAACAGCAAGGAAGAGCGTCAAGGCCGTCTGGCACGATGGGCCCTCACTTTGCAAGGCTACTCTTTTGACATACGCTATATACCAGGACCACAAAACAAGGCGGCCGATGCACTATCTCGCGACCCCTTGCCTACTGTAAACAACGTACACCTTCCTTCCGAAATCAACTGGTCAGAGGAGCAACAGAAGGATACTTCCTTGGACCACCTCCGGACTGAAGCCACAGACAAGAACATTTCTGGAGCTTCTCGTACATATGAAATGGTCAAAGGTGTACTTGTCCGATTGGTCCACAACCCTCGAAGCCACCGTTACAGCAACCGATTGGTAGTTCCCAGGCATATGCAAGACCAGATTCTACAGGCTCATCACAGTAATCTCTTGGCTGGCCACTTTGGGGTGCGAAAAACTATCGCAAGAATCGCCCAACACTTTTATTGGCCCTCCCTCACCTCAGATGTCAAGGATTTGGTCCGCCACTGTGATATCTGTCAACGCACCAAAGGAAACAAGACCTCGGACTATCAGTTTCGATCTACTCAAGGCGATTACCCCTTTGCGCGCGTCGCTCTTGATTTTTTTGGTCCTCTTCCACTATCGGCTATGAGAAACAAGTACATTCTGGTTGCTCAAGATACCTTTACCAGATATGTTAACTTGTACCCCCTCTCAGCAAGCAATCAAGACCAACTGGCTGCCATTTTATACAATAAATTTGTACCCCAGCATGGATTGCCTCGAGAATGGTTATCTGACAATGGCCCTCCATTCAATTCCTCATTTACTCAAGCTTTGGCCATTCAAACTGGTGTACATCATGCATACTCGCCTGCGTATCATCCACAGAGCAATGGGATGGTGGAACGCTTTATGGCTACTCTCCGCCGAATGATCTTGGCTTTTGCTGACTCTCAAGGACCATTGGCACACACTTGGGATCAGAACTTGCCCCACTTTGCGTTTGCCTACAACACGGCCTTCCATCCTAGTATCCAAGATACCCCCTTCTTTTTGGTTCACGGGAGGGATGCCGAGACTCCAATTTCAAGACTGCTTAACACCGAAGCCAGCATGCTCACTTCAAGTTCTCATCTCAGTGTATTCACAAAAGACCTGGTCAATGCAACACAACAAGCTCATGGAATAGTTCAGGCCCAACAACTACCAGTCATTGAAGAGCAACCAAGAACCTCCTATGCAATTGGTGATTGCGTCCTGGTATTCAATGAACAACTGTCAAATGCTACCAAGGCCATATCAAGAAAACTTCTTCCAAATTGGATTGGACCATTCAGAGTTACCAAGATAGAAAGCAAGACAACATTCACAATCAGCAACCAAAAGAAGCAACTCAACAACGTCCACATCTCCCGGCTCAAACCATACTTCCAACGTACAGCAGAAGTCAACGAGGGGGATGTCAGGAGCGGACTAGGATTGGCACTCAGTCCTAGCCCTCTCCAATCATAACACATTACCTTATTAAGAAGTTAATAAGCAATGACTAGCAGACTAAGAGATGACAAAGAAGTAGCTAGAAACAGTCTACTTAGTAATAACTAACTCATCTCTTAGTCAACAACAACTTATATAATATATCTCAAAAACATATAAATATCAAAAATATTCCAACAAATAAAGATTATCTTTATCTTCATATTCATTCTAATTATCAACTCTTATTGTGTGACTTCTCGCACATTACAAGAGTTGAAAATAAAGGGGGAAAAATGATGACGTTTCAAGGTCAACGTCATCGTTCTGAGTCACACGGGCTACTTTTGGGCGTAGCTGGAAAATTCCATCACGGATGTGTCAATCATCTAATCTTCGATAGTATAGTGGTGAGTATCCCCGCCTGTCACGCGGGAGACCCGGGTTCAATTCCCGGTCGGAGAGTTTTATTGATTTTTTGTCACATTGTCGTGCCTGAATTTGTCGTTCCTGATCTGGGATGGTCTTCCTTTTGTCGGACATTATTTTTGTCAGAGTTGACATAGCGAATAATAACCCAGATAATCAGGTACCCAATCGGTAATGCTTTTAACATATGTCTTCAAGGTTATACCGATTGGTTCCCCTTTTTGTAAAACCAAGACATATTCTCATCGCCTCTCATAAAGAGATAACCAATGTGTCTTGAGTAAAAAGTAATTAGTTTAGATAGTTTCACTTATAAAATCTGTATAAATACTACAACGATTTGTATCAATAAAAGGCATTCAATTCTCTATATTCCTATTTATCCTAAACGTCCTAGTTGGTGGTGATCTATTGCAAAAACTCATCTAAGTCAAGCATTAGCAAGATACACCCAGTCGAGACTTGACATTTTGATGAATCCGTAAAATCTGAAGATGATTAACCGCAGTACTTCTTTATGCGCAGTAACATCTTCCTGAGCATTAACCGCAGTACAATGTCTCTTCTTTTATGAAAATATCATATAATAACTACTGCGGATAATGCGCAGTATTAGTTAGAGAACTATATAAGATAACCAAAGTCATAATAATAAAAAGTATCTTTTATCCTCTCTTTGATTTTACGTATACTCCTGTTTCCCCAGTGGGATTGACCTTTTGGCTTTGTTATAGTAAAAGGAAGACCATCCCAGATCAGGAACGACAATTGGTAGCTGAAGCTATTTTTCCTCCTAATAAATTTTGATGGATCCGGTTGAAAGACACCAAGAAACACTTGACAACAAAACACTTAGCCAGTTCGAGATTGAAGAACGAGTCCAGAACTTGTTACCCAGCGAACTAGTAACCGACTATAAGAAGAACCGGCGTGTACCATACGTACCCGAAGAACAAAGAATCAAGAGTACTCCTGCACGAGAAGAAAAGTGGTCCGAACTTGCCCAACACCTTGCCGCGACACTAACAGGAAAGAACAAAAAACCAGAAGAAATGGCCCCTCCACCTGTCACAGTCACAGCCGAAGCCATAGCAGCAGCTGTGGCTGAAGCGATGAAGGCAGTAACTGCACACACTGGAAAAATGGGTCTGAATACTCATGTGTGAGCAAAGCTGTCTACCTGAGGAAAATTAGGGCAAATTTGCAGCTCAACACCTTTTTTTGTGTTCTGATTAAAAACGTTCTTTTGCTTGACCCCATTGGCTTGATTAAAAAGAATAAAACAACGTTGCTTTTTTACCACTATAAAATATTAATAAATAAAGTATATGTAACACTCGTTTCCTTTTTGTTTTAACATTATAAACACAAACACAATGTCATCTTCAAATACTTTTTACAACACCAAGTGCTATTGCAATAGATGCAACAACAATGGCCAAGGCTACACATTGGTAGCAAGCCGAACTGCTCAGCGTCATAGCAAGAGAGCAAGAATTGAACAGAGCAACTCAAATGAGATTGGTATGATAATTTCAGTGTTTATTTTTATGTATTGTATAATAATTTCAGCGGTATGAAACACAGACACTCAAGCAGACATGGATATTGATATTCAATGTAAGAAAAGTTTATTTGAAAAAAAGTAGAGACTAAGAAACTATTATATTCTATAAGCGGTCATTTCTACTCAACAGTCTGGACCCTCGGATGTATTGGACGGTCAGACCAACTCACCTTTTTGGGATGCCGATGTAATGCTGGATGAGGGCGATTCAGTTGCTAATGAGGCCAATGCCGATGGCGAACGCGATGACGAAAGCGATGATGAAGAAGATGAAGGCGAAGATGAAGTTGAGATCGAGGTTGAGGAATTCGACAGTGAAGGTGCGTGTTGCATAGCCAAAAGCAAAGAGAAAGCAGCAAAGAAAAAAGCCTGAAAAGAATTGAATATTAATTTTTTCGATTTTAAAATAGACCCTTTCCCAACCCCCAATATGCCTGAAAATCCTGTGCACAGGTTTATTGCCGTTTTTGTTGTCCTCTTTGCATCCCGCTATGTGGTCAACAAGGGTGCTGTTGTCTTGATCGAGTTCATCAACACACTCTTGACGATTTACGAGCAGGATTTCCAGCTCCCATCCAGTCTTCTTGGTCTGCAAAGAATGACAGGATATTCTGCGATTTCCAACGGTATCAGGAGATTCGTAGCCTGTCCTGATTGCCACGCAGTTTATGAAGAAAACCAGTCTGTCCCCCCTCACTGTGTTTTCACAAAAGTTGGTGCACGTCTGACCTGCAACTGCAAGTTGACCAAGGTTACATCGTCTGGAGCATTGGTTCCCAAGCGCGTGTTCCAATACCAGTCATTGAAGCATGCCTTGAAAATTCTTTTCCTTCGCCCTGATTTTGAAGCAAGCATTCAACACTGGAATCAGGAGCTCAAGATCATGGATACAATGTGCGACATCTTTGACGGTGTTATGTGGAAGGAGTTGAAAGACATCAGTGGTGAATCTTTTGTTGCCCATCCTCGTTCTTTGATGTTGACGTTGAACATTGATTGGTTCCAGCCCTTTGACAGGGTCACATACTCTTGTGGGGCCATTTACTTGGTGGTTAACAACTTGCCTCGTGAGGAGCGGTTTAAGGCAGAGAACACTATCCTTGTTGGACTCATGCCTGGGCCAAAGGAGCCAAAGTCCGAAGAGATTAACCATTATCTCAAGCCTTTGGTTGATGAGTTGGAACAACTGTACGTGGGAATGACTATCCCAACCTTTGAATGCATTTCTGGAGCAACCGTCCGTGCAGCTTTGTTCATGGTAGCATGTGACATCCCTGCAGCCAGAAAGACAAGTGGATTCACGTCCCATAACAGCACAAACGCCTGTTACAAGTGTTGTCGCAAATTTTCTCGTCTTCCTGGGACAAGCAGTGTGGACTTCCGTGGGTTCAATGAGTCTGGGTGGCGTCGTCGTCGTGGTGTGGAGAACCGTTTGCATGCTGAGGTGTGGAAGAGTGCAAGTACGCCCTCAGAAAGGCATGAGTTGGAGGTCGAAAATGGTGTTCGATGGTCGCAACTCCATCGTCTTGGATACTTTGATCTAGTACGTGGAACGATCATTGATCCCATGCATAACCTATTCTTGGGTACAGCCAAGAGGATGGTCGAGACGTGGACTACTAGTGGTCTAATCACGGATAGGAAGCTGGCTTCTATGCAAGTAATGGCCGAATCAATGGTGGTGCCAACTGACTACACCATTTTGAAGACGAAGATCAGTAGAGGATTTCCATATATGAAGGCTGATGAATGGAAATCCTGGGTGTTGGTGTATTCTCCTGTGCTGCTCAGAGACGTTCTTCCTCTGGATAAGTTCAAGAATTGGATCGACTTTGTTGATGCTTGCCGTCTCCTTGCAACACCAACAATCACGTTTGATGACCTTGACGACGCCCATGCCCATTTGGAAAGATTCTGTCAGAAATGCGAAGAATTGTATCCTGCTCCCACTCTCACCTGCAACATGCACCTGCACATCCATCTTCGCGAAACCATTCGTGATTTTGGACCTGTGTATGGTTATTGGCTGTTTGGGTTCGAGAGGTACAATGGCCTGTTGAAGAAGATCGACACCAACAGAAGAGATGGATTTGAGTCCACATTCATGAAGACTTTTGTTGAAGACATGTACAAGGGCGACTACGTACAAAAAATGCTCTCCTGTCCGAACCAAGCTTCTTTCCGTCCTCTTCTGTCAAAACTCACATCATCATCCACAACTGCCACCTCCTCCTCTGCCCCTCTTTCACACACGCCATTTATACTTCAGCTATTTGTGCGTGCATCTTTAAAGCCTGAATTTCCGATAAAGGGAAATGAGCCCCTTCCTCTCTCTGCCTTCCCTCTCTTGGTGAGAAAGCCATCTGTAATGGATGATACAGATTATCTCCAGTTGTTGGAGTACTATCGGCTATCGTATGGTATACCAAGTCTTCAGCATTATCATCAGGCAACGTCTTCAGGTATCTTTGTTGATAATCATATCACAAAGATAAAATCTATCAATCTTCTCGGCCAGACGTATAAAGGCAAAAATGGTTCCGTAGACCGTGGGTCATTCATTCAAGCACTATTCCTGGGTAGAGTTGGTGATCCTCCACGAGCATACACAGGACAAATTCAGTACTTGTTCCTCCACAAGCTCAGTTGTTCATCAATCGGAAATAATTCCACTCATGTCTTTGCTTTCGTGAGATGGCTCATCAACATGCCAAGTAGAACACGTGAATACGAAGGAGTTGAGGTCTGCTCGCCAAGTTCCTCTCCAGATGATTATCATTGTATATTGCCAGTACATCGTATTCTTTTGGAAGTCGCGACTGCTGAGCTGGTGTCTGGTGTTAATGTGAAGATGCTGGTCATTCCTTTACCAAAAAAGATGTATGCTTAAAGCATTAATAAATAAATACTTGTTTCTTTTAAAAAGAACAAAACAAAACATTCATTGCCTTTAAACATGTCTTTGGGATTAAATACGTAAGCAAGAGTAAAATAAAACAATTGTTTTTTATTTATTTTTTATTTAATTTCTTATGACCCAAGGAGGCAGACGGGCGGCCAAGTCACCAGGGACTGCTAAGTCTCTGACTCCTTTGAGATCTCTTGACAGCATCTGATGAGCATTCATCCCCAAGTCAAGAGAAACGAATGAGTCAACGATTTCAATAAACCGGTTGAACTAAATAGCATTTTTTAATATTTCAAAAATGATATCTTAATAAATATATTATTATATATTGTTTACAGAATAATTTACCTCATCACTTCTCCAGCTTGGGCGATAAACGGAGACCCGACGCTTGCCAAGAGTCTTTGAAGTATCGTTGTCTGATTCTCCTTCAGACATTGCTTCTTTCTGAAGCAGACCAGAACAAACTTGCCCCATTGCCTGCTCAATGGCCTCCTTATGTTTGAGAAAGGCAGTCATGCGACGTTCGAAATGCTAACAAATATCCAACATGTATTCATTAATATTTGTCTCTAGTTTGAATAGTATACAACCTACATCTTTTTCACGGTTTGCCCTTCTCGAACGAGTGTTGGAGACTGCCTTCTTCTCAGAAGACTTTCTCTGCTCCTGACGACGGCTACAGAAGTTTCTGTAGACTTTCTCTCGAATGTCACTTCTTCTCAAGGGCGAGCCAACAAAATTTGGCCCAAGGTAAGCCAGTAGACGTTCTACCAGCTCCTTGTTGGGACTCTCGTCAAAGTGAGTATGGACATCCCACCTTGGCTTGTTGTTATTTGCCTGGATGTCAACCAACGCCCTTGACCTCAACTTTGGCTGCCACAAATATTCACGAATATCTTTCTGTTTGATCAAAATAAGAATTTAGTTGATAGGATATTATATCTGGTGACACCTACAAACACACGTTTCTTTGCATCAGACATCGATTCATTTGTGGCCTCGGCAGTTGGGGCAGCAACAGAGGCAAGAACAGGTACTGGAGCCACAATACTTGTGGCAGCAATGACAGTGAGGTTGGACTCAATAAGAGTCCCCATTCTTCTGTTCATCGTGGTCATGTCGCCTCTAATTGAGGCAAGATCCTCTTGGAGATTCGTGATGACCGTCTGCATATTGACATCGTCGTCAGCAGGTCGTGGAGCAATATTCCTTCTTTGGTTTGACATTTTCTATTATAAATTATATCAAAAATACACAATATTTAATACTCGTTTACTACTTTAAGTTTAAACATATCTTTTACTTAAAACGCACAAGAGACAGATAGATAGAAAAATTGGATTTGAGTGGGAAGAGTGAACAAGTTGGTCAAAAGGATTTAATAATATAAAATACAGATTATATATTAGTAAAGACAGCTTTATTTATAAATCCAAAAAGACTTCTTGTACACATTAATGAACGGCACCATTATTGCTTTTGGACTTTATCCATTACACCTATTCTGTCTCTGTTTCAAATTATATATCCTTGTATTTTTTTCTTTTTAGCCTTTTTTCCTTTCTCTTGTTTCCTTATATCCGCGCCTATTTTCTCTTTCTTTTTTTACACCTCTTTAGACTAAAAATTGGCGGCTTCTTTATAAACACGCACTCATTCCAATACATCCTGCCTGCATTGCTCCTCCAAACTAATCATGGTCAGTTAAATGTGCCGGTGCCATCTTGCAAATTATTCTGATTCTCTCTTTCTATTTGATAGACCTCTTCCACTTTCATAGCCTATTATATGATAACGTCATCAGTCCCAGTGTAAAAAAATATTTTCGTGTCAAACTTTTTTCTCTAATGCTTCTTATTCTCCTATAGGCCGCCGCCATCAATCACCCTATACCCCATCTGCGTCTTCTATCATCTACAACTGTCATCATAATGGTAATGCTGTCTTTTAGCTTTTATACTTTTTTATATATTTATTCTGACTATCTCTTTTGATCTTATAGACCTCCTCTACTGGCATGGTCTATTATATGGTATCGTCATTGGTGCTATGGTAAAAAAAAATCTTTTTGTGTCAAAAAAATAATAATTTTCTTTTCTAACGTTTCTTATTCTACAATAGGCCACCGCCATCACTGTCTACCTCATCTGCCTCCCTCATCATCTACGACTGGTTATCATAATGGTAATGCCGTTTCTTGGTCTTGGTGCTTTTCAAAATATTATTCTGGCTATTTACTAATGATTTTTTATACTCTTAATAAGAAGCTATTGTTGGCCGCCATATACCATCCCTCTACTATAATCGCCAACTCTGCTTCTGGTATGTAAATTAATTATTTTATCACTCAATTCACCTGTAATAATTTATTTTACCCCATCTCTAGTCAACCTAATCATACAAGATGCCATGCCGCACAACTCAGCCCCTCTTTGTCCATTCTTGTCCATCCCTTACAATGTAAGTATAATATACCTCGCATCTTGAATAGCACCCGCACTTTTGAATATATGTCACTAATATAACTTTTATTATATCAGAACACTACCGCAACCACCCAAATCGCCGTCGGACCTTATTTTCAGGTATTGTTCAGTAGAGAAGCACCCGATCCAAGTAGTATCAAGTAGGCCGGTAGAAGCGGCAAGGATAGACAGTAATAGTATTAGAACTCGTGTATAGAACCATTCTATTCTTTCCAATAAACACAAATATAAACCATAAACAACCTAATAAGTACGGGATATAAAATAATGGGGGAGCATTCAATGCTTGATTACACAGTAATAGCCTTCAAATATTGGTTAAAAATTAAGAAAGCCTTCAATCCACCTGAGTATAATCGGATTTTAATCATGTCAAGAGGTTCTTTTGCTTTCAACTTTCCTCTTATATAAAGAGTGTACAACAACGAAACTTGGTTTCAAATAGACTTTTATTCTGTACATCAGGTCAAATTAATGACCCGCTCATACTAACAACCCCCACTTGGTCAGCCCATGAAGTAAATACTCATGCAGAAACCAGGTCATAACTCATTGTGTAAAACTTGGCTTTGGCACATACAGAAACCCATACAGCGTATCTAATAAATCTTAATTTTACCCCTTAGTAACCGCACTTTTACACATGAGTATTCAGACCCATTTTTCCAGTGACAGCAAGACTCGCGAGCAGAACGTATAAAACAACCAGATTGTTTTAGAGGAGAACGATCTGCCGCAGTTGTCGATGGTTGGCTGCGCGCAGTCGAACGTTACACCAAGTACTACAATTTCACCCCCACCAGAGCCTGTGATTTTGCAGTGAACCTGCTGCGTGACCGAGCCGACACTTGGTGGCGACGAATGGAACTCAAGGAGAAGCATCCAACAACCTGGGACGAATTTAGACTTGCTCTTTCAGGAGAATTCCGCCCAGTATACTCGTTACAGACCTCTAGGGACCGCCTCGCAAGACTATACCAAAGAGGAACTGTGGCCGAGTACATCGATGCCTTCCAAGACATCCAGTTGGAGCTTCCTGGGATGAACGACGAAGAAGCTCTTGACAAGTTTGTCCGAGGTCTCCACCCAAGTGTGCGTGGTAATGTCCTTGCTGCCCGCCCTGTCGACGTTGACGATGCCTGTAACATTGCCTTGGCATATGCCAGTGGTCTCCAGCTTGGTCAACAAGAAATGTACACGCCTGCCCCATTGCCTCAACAATACCAGCCACAGTACCAACCACAATACCAGCAGTATAGTGGACCCGAGCCCATGGACCTGGATGCAATCAATGGCCGCCGCAACAACTACCAGTCCCGTCCCCAACCAGCACGAACCAGTGCTACTTGCCATTGGTGTGACAAGCCCGGCCATATCAAGAGGAATTGCAGACAACGCATGGCTGTGATTAAGCAGTTGGATAAGGAGCACCGAAAGAAGCAGGATTTTCACAAAACACAACCGTAACGGGAGGTCGGTTGTGTACAATGGAAGAAAATTCCTCCCCACAGGCCAGTATCAATAATGAGCCTATTGAACATTTGAGTAATAAAGAAACTTGTGACCAGTATAAAGTTGTTACCAATGAAGAGAACAAGACTATTTCTGAAGAGAACTGTGACCCTTGTCTCACCGCCGATCAAAGTTTTCTTGAAGATCTTCACTCTGCTGTGGATACCGATCTCCCTCTGTATGCTGCTACACTCAATGGACAACAGATATTGGTTCTCGTCGATAGTGGTGCTAGTGCAAACTACGTATCCCCGCAAATCACTCATTTAGCCACACTTGTCACGGATATCCCTGGGCGATCAGTTGAAACTGCCGGCGGACACAGCATTAATATTAATCGAAAAGCCACATTAACTCTCTCTCTTAACGGCTATAATGATGTTGTTGATGCCTTCGTGTTCCCCACCAAATTCGACCTGATCCTCGGACGCACATGGTTGCAGAATGCCAAACCCGTTCCCGATTGGCATAGTGACAGCTGGTTACTCTCGCGTGATGGCTATGAATTTGTCCTGCGTCCTTATGGTAACCGCCCGATGAAGCCTCACCTGGGCTACCTCATATCTGCCAAGCAAGTCCAGAAACTCTCTCGGAGGGAGGAGGCTGAATGCTTTTTGTTGCACATCAAGAGCGAGAAAGGTGAAATGACAAAAGACGAGCAATGGACATCATTGGTGAAAGAGTTTGATGACGTTTTCCAAGATGGTTTGCCCGGATTACCGCCAAGCCGTGATGTTCAACATGTAATAAACACTGGCGATGCATACCCTGTTAACAAACCACCGTTCAAGATGAGCCCGCGCGAACTCGACGAGCTCAAGAAACAATTGAAAGAACTCTTAGACCTCGGCCTCATCCGTCCAAGCTCATCACCTTGGGGTGCACCTATATTGTTTGTGAAAAAGAAGAACGGCGAAATGAGAATGTGTGTTGACTACCGTGCCTTGAACAAGGTTACTGTCCGTAACAACCACCCCTTACCAAGAATTGACGAGTGTTTGGAACGGCTCTGCGGGTCAAACCATTTCACAAGTCTGGATTTGAAGAGTGGTTACCACCAAGTACGTATCCAAGACTCTGATGTGCCGAAAACCGCATTCAACACCCGATATGGTCAATACGAGTTCCTGGTCCTGCCTTTTGGTCTGACAAATGCCCCGCCAACTTTCCAACACCTCATGAATAAGGTTCTTGGAGATTGCTTAGACCAGTTTGCTTTGGTATATTTGGACGACATCCTCATATTCAGCAAGACCCCCGAAGAACATGCTAAACATGTACGCCATGTGTTGAACCGCCTCCGTGAAGCCAAGTTGATTGCCAACCTCAAGAAATGTGAATTCAACAAGAAGGAGCTAACTTTCCTTGGTTTCAACGTGTCAGCACAAGGCATACTTCCCTCACCGGACAAGGTCAAGACCATACAAGAATGGATAGCCCCTCCAATGTACAAGAAGTCCGGCAATTTATTGGCCTCGCACAACACTACCGACGCTTTATTCCTGGTTTTGCTGGAATTGCTGCCCCATTAACGGATCTCACCAAAGGCACAGGGCCGAAGAGACGCCCTATTGTATGGACGGACACATGTCAGGCAAGTTTTGACATCCTCAAGGAAAAACTTAGTACAGCACCGGTACTCCTAGCCCCTGATATGGACAAACCGTTCCGTATTGAAACTGACGCCTCGGATTTCGGTGTTGGTGCTGTTCTAATGCAAGAAGATGAGGAAGGAATTTGGAAACCATTGGCGTTTGAATCGAAGAAGTTATCTACCGCTGAAAGATCGTATCCGGCCCAAGAACGCGAGCTACTGGGTATCTTACACGCCTTGCGTACATGGCGGTGTATGATCGAAGGAAAGCCGTTCACGGTATACACAGACCACCTCCCACTCAAGTACTTCCGCAGCCAAGTGAAGCCAACTCCTCGCCTAGTAAGATGGATTGCTGAATTTGAACTATACGACCCTATCATCCAATACAAGCCAGGCAAGGATAACGGTGTTCCCGATGTACTCTCCCGAATGGACGGTCCCGAATTTGATGCCTCTGCGATTGACTCCATGGAACCCGAATACTTGTACACTATGCCAGACACACAGACTTCCGATTGGCCGAAATTCTATGCTCGTACCGAAGATGAATGGCCAGAAGATATCAAAGAGTTACTAAATCGACAACGCAATAAGTTCGTAGTCCGGGAACAGAAGGTGTTCAGACTGGTTAAGATTGGTGACACCGTTCAAGAGATTCGATTTGCACTGTTCACAAAGCGTGCCGATCTGGTAAACAACTTCCACAATGGTTTTGGACATGCTGGTGAAACCACGGTATACGATCTCATGAAGAAACGTTGGTGGTGGCCAGGCATGCGAAGTCAGATTAAAGAATGGCTGGAAAAGTGCCCTCAATGCCAATTGGCTTCCAACGCGGAACGTAACATCCACCATGCACCAATGGAGCCACTGGATATTCCTCCCCCATTCTCACGCTGGCATCTCGATTTCATTGGAGAACTACCCACTACCGTAAATGGAAACCGTTGGATTCTTGTTGCAGTTGATTATGCCACTAACTGGCCCATTGCCCGTGCTGTCCCTGCTGCCACTGGTGAAGCCATCGCCAACTTCCTGTACGAAGAAATCGTTATGCATTTTGGCTGCCCTGACGAAATTCTCACTGATCGTGGTGCCAACTTTATGTCGCATATCCTAAAATTCTACATTCAAAAGATCAAGCTGCACCACAAGTTGACTTCTGCCTTTCACCCCCGGACCAATGGGAAATGTGAACGATTAAATGGTATCCTCAAACAAATGTTGCGCAAATATGTCCATGGAGCTATACATCGTTGGGACGAATATCTGGAGACTTCACTTTGGGCTTGCCAAATCAGAAAGCACCGCACGACTGGGTTTAGCCCGTTTTTCTTGACATATGGTCGCGAACCCCGTATTCCCGGTGATCCCTTGCGCCCATTCATGGATACATCGATTCCCAATGATCCTGCTCTTGTTTCTGATGGTGCCATTCCTTTTCTTCGTAATCTCCAACAAGCTCGCATAGATGCTGATGCTCGAGTAGCCGCCAATAGTCAACAAGACAAGGAACGATGGGACTCCATTATGAAACCGCATCAGTTTGCAATTGGTGAGCATTTGTTGCTACGACATGAGAACAAATTTGGCTTAGAGTACAACTGGATGGGACCGTACATTGTCGTTGACAAGAACTTTGAAAAGAACATATACAAGCTCACTACCATGGAGGGTGTGCCTTATACCTCCTGGGTCCATACCGATCGCCTCAAGATTGCCAAATCCGATGATTTTCACAATACCTGGTATCACCCAACCCCTGCCCGTGCCCAGATGCGCCGTGACCTTGTCTTGGATGCCTCTTCTGCCTTGCCGTTTTCCCTTGTGGATTCCTCTGTGGTTGATCGAGGACTATCAACAGTTTCGGGAGGGGGTGATGTCGGACATTATTTTGATGAATCCGTAAAATCTGAAGATGATTAACCGCAGTACTTCTTTATGCGCAGTAACATCTTCCTGAGCATTAACCGCAGTACAATGTCTCTTCTTTTATGAAAATATCATATAATAACTACTGCGGATAATGCGCAGTATTAGTTAGAGAACTATATAAGATAACCAAAGTCATACACTGCAAAAAATAAAGAAATTCCAATAACGTAAAAGTGGCAATACTGTACTATAAAGCGATGTTTTAACATAGGGTGGTTTTTTTTCCAACTATGAGACAAGCTACCTTGTCAGCTATCTCGTTGACGTGCTATCTAGTAGTGGATTTTTGAAATAATGTGCCACAGGTGAGGGCTGTTAGCACTTTCGGTGTACTGATCTGATCTGGAAAAACAAAAAGAAATATTTAAAAGTATGGTTCTATTTTGGTGCCGTATTTATGGACCTGGAAATATTGGGAGAATCATATATTCATGAAAATACATGGTCGTGTATTTGTCGAAAATATTGAGCATACTCTTCATGAAAGCCAATTAAATGAATGGATTGAAAGCTTCTTTATTCTTCTTCACAAGTAATATATCACCCATTATTTGATTTCCCATTTATAATTGATTGGTAATGTTTTACATTTTTATTTTTATTAGAAAGAATAGAATGTTTCTAGGTTTAGGGTCTATTATTACGCCTATTCCTATGCCTAGCCGTTTCTACCCGGTTGCTTGCTGCTATTTGGATGGAATATTTTTCTACATAAAAAATACCTGCAAAAATATGAATATCCAGTGATTTTTTGGGCTGCGGGAGTGTTCTGTAAAAGATAAAGAAGTGTTAATGATGTGGGGTACAAAGAGGAAATTTTTGTGTGACAAAAGATACTTACATTGCAAGAGATGGGCAAGAGTGGGCAAAGGGGACTTGAATTGTAAGGCTGGATGGGCTGTGTGGCGGGTTTTACTATAAAAAAGGGAATAAAAATTAATATGGGTGAACAGAGTGATGATATATTTAATTTACATACCAGGAGTCAAATGGGTTATCAAAGTAGGGGGCATGGTGTGCAAAGAAAGACCAAAGTAGCCTATAAAACACATAATAATAATTATTAATAAATAGTCTGAATAATATTTTAGATAAGTAAAAAGCGATTTATAAAGAATATTACCTTTATGATTACAATCACGAATGATGGAGGAGGCCGATGGCGTGAATAGAAAGGGCAGTCTACAATGGAATAGAGTCAGAGAAGGAACAAGTATGATTGAAAGAAAAAATTTTACCTGGTGCCAATGGCATCCTTACATAAGTTGTTTGGCCAATCTAAGAGAGAAAGTGAAAATAATTTTTATCATGATGACGGGACCAGTGAATGCGGCCAGTGAGTATTTGTCTAGATGGCCATTGTGGAAAGGATGAGTTGGAATGGGAGCGCATATCTATGAAAAAGAGGTTAATTTGTGTGTATAAAGAGGTATAAAAAATGTCTTACCAGAGAAAGGCGCCAATATTAAAAAAGCAAACAAAAGGAAAAATAAAGGGAACCAAAGAAAAAGGAGAGAGTCTGAAAAAATTTTCACCTTTGAAACATGCTGCAGAAGGTGTGATGGATTGAGCCCAAAAACAATATCAAGGCCGATTTGCATCTCAGTGCTTCAAGACAATGGATGAACATCTTTATAGTCATTCAAAATGCCTATATATAAAGGCCTTTTTGATAGTATTCAACCTCTCTTACCTTTACACCAACCCACACACACACACACTTACTTACTCACTCACCCAAACAGTTTTTGTATGTATATTATATTTATTTTTATTTCAATTGAACAAAAACTAATAATTATAATTGAAATATACTTTACCATATTCTAGAAAATGGTTAACCAAAGAAGATCGATTGCTCCTCGTCCTGCTACTGCTGACATAGATCTGATATTGGAAAAGCTTGTTGCCATGGAGAACAAGATGACCATTATGGAAAGCGAGATGGTGACATCAAATGCCAGACTTGTAACGATGGATTCCAGACTTGGTGTCATTATTGTAGGAAACCGTGAGACTATCACTGCCATTGATAATTTCGTTGAGGCTGCTCCTGCTGCTCCTGCTGCTCCTGTTGCTCCTGCTGCCTCCACCAGTGCAACTAGCAATGTTGTTGTGGCGGATCCCATTGCTTTGTCAAACCCCAGCAAGAGAGTTTCCACAGAGGTCTATGTAAGTATTATACTAAAGAGTAAAGACTATACTATCAGTTTGTTAACTTTTATATATTATTAGGCTGCGATCCGCAAATTCATGTGGAATCCAAAGTTTCGGTCAACTGTCCCAGCAGAAGTAGAGGCCAACAACGATAAGCCCAGGTGGAACACCGATGTTCACTTCAACGTGACTCCCAACAAGGAGTTGGTTGATCGAATGCTCATCTACCTGGGGCGTAAGTTTGCTGGCGACGGAATGAGGCAAAAGGATCTTTGTGAGAGGCTCCACAAGAATTTCATTAGTAGATGCCAAAAAGTGAGAGAGTCTCCTGCTGTGAGGGCTGCGTTGAACAGACATTCACAAAGATCTGGTCGTGCAAACGAAGTAAGTTGTTTGCAATATATTAAAAAATCCAATAAACGCATATTAATAATAATATTTGTAGAACTATGCTCGTCGTTTGGCAGCATATGACAATAACAGGGCTGAGATCAACCAGGAGATGGGTTGGAACTGCATAGGTGCACTCCAAAAGGGAGCAATGTCCGAGGGAGAATCAGATGACGAAGTCTCTGAAGCAGGAAGAAGACGTGTGGTTTGCACAATTCGCCCAAGTTGGAGAAGCAATGAAGTGAGTTGTTGAGCTGATTATAAATAGTATATTGAATGACTGTAGATTACTGATGCGCAATTGATAGTTTAACCGATTCATCCAAGTCGTTGACAGATTCGTTGATCTCCAACTTGGAGCAAATGCTCATCAAATGTTGTCAAGGGTTTATGCCAGAACTGTGGACGTGGCAGTCCCAACTAATTTTAATCCCAGTCTTTCTCAGTGGGCTCTTAGACATGGGCTTTAATAAAATATTTTTTTTTATCTATCCATCTATTTTTTTTGACACGCGTTATGTTTTGACAACATTTATAAAGGCAATGCTATTTCTGTTTGTTTTTTTATGAAAGAGAAAAGATATTTATTTATTTATTATATGTAAAGTTTCTTTGGCAAAGGGATGACCAGCATCCTCTTTATACCATTTCGGCTTGTGTGCGTGGCAGTCGCAACTTCCAAGAGAAGGCGATGGACTGGCAAGATGCACTCATGGGTAGCAGGAGAAAAGCCGGGCAAACAGATGTCAACACCTTCATCCTCACGCGAACGATCATAGGACACATCATACCATCTGACAAAGGCGAAAACATGCTGGCTTTGATGAGCACGACGATTTAGATGAACAGAGGCAGAGAGAGGTGGCGTGAACTGGTGGACAAAAATATACTGTATTTCGCCAGTATATGTGGTCTGGTTCTCACCAGTGCTGTTGCCAAACAAAGCTTGGACACGAGATCCACCATTTCCAGAGCCATTGTGCCCACGATATACTTGGCCAAGGAGATTTATCGATTTTAGCTTTATGATCTGATTGTCAACAAACAACAAAGAAGAAGTGGCATGTTGATAATGCTGGAGGGTGTCAATGTCATACGTATCCACATAGTAAGCCAACAATTGAGGATAGTCAACATCACTCATTTTTGTGGCAGACTTTTGCAACAGAGGAAACGCAGAGGGTGGAAGAGGCTCGTTACCCTTGATCGGGAATTCGGAATCTTGGGATGCATCCACAAAATTTTGAATTCGGAATGGGCGTTGTGTTGGTGCAGGTGCAGGTGCAGGTGGAGACAAGGTGGCAAAGGACGAAGAGAGCTTGGCAATGAGTGGGAGGAAAGGAGCTGATATCAAAGACTTGAGGATGGCATTCGTATAGTCCTCCTTGTACGAATTCTGGACAAATGTTTTCATAAACGTTGACTCGAACCCGTCTCTTCTGTTTGTCTCGATGTTCTTCAACAACCCATTGTATCTCTCAAACCCAAAGAGCCAATAGCCGTACACTGGTCCAAAATCACGAATGGTCTCGTGAAGATGGAGGTGTAGGTGCATATTGCAGGTGAGGACAGTGTGTGGGTATTGTTGTTCGCAGGCTTGACCAAATTTTTCCAGGTGACTATGGGCTTCATCAAGTTCATCAAAAGTGATGGTTGGCTTGGTAAGGAGGTGGCAGGCGTCGACAAAGCTGATCCAATTCTGGAACTTGGCAGCAGGGAGAACAGTCTTCAACAGAGCAGGGGAGTAAACAAGCACCCAGGATTTCCACTCGGCGGCCTTCATATGGGGAAATCCCTTCCCAATCTTCGTCTTCAACACTGCGTAATCTGCAGGTAACACCATGGTCTCTGCCACCATCTGCATCTCACGAAGATTGTTGTCTGTGATCAGACCACTGGCAGTCCACATCTCGACCATCCTCTTTGCCGTTCCCAGGAATATGTTGTGCATGGGATCAATGATCGTTCCACGTACTAGATCAAAGTATCCAAGGCAATGCAACTGCAACCATCGAACACCATTTTCAACCTCCAGCTGATGCCTTTCTGAGGGCGTACTTGCACTCTTCCACTCCTCAGCATGCACCCGGTTTTCAGCACCATTTGCAAGCCTCCACTTGGCAAACTTGAACCCATGAAAGTCTACATGGCTTGTGCCTTCCAAGCGAGAGAAACTACGGCTGCATTTGTAGCATGCATGCGTACTGTTGTGGGACGTGAATCCACTGGTTTTTCTGGCGGCAGGGATATCACATGCAACCATTAAGAGCGCAGCATGGACAGTTACTCCAGTGGGGTGTTCATAACTTGGAATAGACATTCCAACATACAGCTGCTCCAACTCATCGACCAAGGGCTTGAGGTAGTTGTTAATCTCCTCTGATCTTAGTTCCTTTGGCCCAGGCATCAGACCAACAAGAATCACGTTTTCTGCCTTGAACCTATCCTCTCGAGGCAAATTGTTGATTGCCAGGTAAATGGCTCCAGAGGAATGACTGATACCATCGAATGGCTGAAACCAATCAATGTTGAGAGTCAACATGAGTGATCGAGAGTCTTCAACAAAGGGAACGCCGTTCTTGTCCTTCAACCCCTTCCACATTGCACCATCGTAAACGTCGCACATGGTATCAACAATCTTCAACTCCTGGTTCCATTGTCTGATCTTGCTTTCGAAATCCGGGCAGAGGAAAAGGACTCTCAACGCCTGCTTGATGGACTGGTAGCTGTATTGACGTTTGGGGACTAAAGCACCAGATGATGATTGCTTCATCAATTGGCAACCACATGGAGAAACGGAACCGAGCTTGGCGGAACTGCACTGAAGGGGAGCAGACCCAGCTTCCTCATAAACCGTGTGGCAATCCTGGCACACAACGAATCTCTTTACACCCTTGGTCAAGGCAGTGAAACCCGTCATGCTTTGGAGACCAGAAAGGCTTGAAGGCAATTGGAAGTCCTGTCCGTAAATCGTCAAGAGTTTGTTGATGAACTCAATCAAGACAACAGCACCTTTATCAACCACATAACGGGATGCAAACAGAACAACGAAAATGGCAATTGCCCTGTGCACTGGGTTTTCGGGCATACCAGGAGTAGCAAAAGGGTCTATTATTTAAAAAGGAAAATTATTAATACTCAATCTTTGCTTGCTTTTGTATTGTAGCTATTCAATACTGACCTTCACTATCAAACTCCTCGACCTCGATCTCTTCAACATCGGGTTCATCATCACTGTCATTGTCAGAGTCATCAGTGATTTCAGCATCATTGCCATTGACCTCATTGTCAACTGAATCATCATCAGACATCGAGACGGAATCCAAAAATGGTAGGCCGACCTGACCATCCGTTTCCATGGATTCGGATTGAGAGGTCAGGATTGCTACAAATATAGAATACATTAGTTTATTGCCCTGTACTGGTGTTCAAATAAATATTTTTTACCCTCAACATCAACGTCCATCATGGCACTTTGTGTGCCTGAGTTCAATTAAAGGCTAATGGTTATTATTGCGCAGCAAAGATAAAATTAATATTGAAAATAACATACTGTTTTCAAAATCCAAGACTTCTTCAAATCTTGCTCTCTTGGCATGACGCTGGGAAGTGCACTTGGATACAATAGAGAATCCTTGCTGGTTGTTGTTGCATTTGTTGCAGTAACAGGCAGTGTTGTTAAGAGCGGAAATAGAAGACATTGTTTATATGATTTGATTGTGAGATAAAAAAGGAAACAAGTGCTACATATTTTAATTTGCTGTCATTTTATAGATGAAAAAAAAGCTATTGTTTTTTAATCTTTTGCCTGAACCAATAGGATGGATTAGAATTACACTTTTTATTTGAAGTAAAAAAAATATCTGAGATGAAAAAAAGCTCTATATTTCCACTACCCTTTTGCCACATTGATACAATACTAAATTTGGGAGTTTTTCCAGTGAACCCAGCCAAAATATGCTGTTAATGTGGATGACATTCAGCATCAAGTTGGGCTCATCCAGTACCCTCCAAGTAGTAATCAGTTCTTTATCATTGCACCATATTACGTGTTTAATGACAATCTGCGTGTGACCATGGGGAACCTTGCCACTTTATAAAAATTTTCTTTTTCTTTTTTCTTTCCTTATAAATATCAATACCAAATAAAATAAAATAAAATGGCTAATAATGTCAAAAACAAAAAAATTGTTTCAAAAAAACGGTAGCATAACTACCGTTTTGTTCACACAGGCGAAAAATTATTTTTCTCAAAAATGCGCAACATCTTTAACACCAAATAAAATGTTCATTTCAATAAACAACGTTGCCTAAAAACTTACAAGCCCTTTCTATGGTACTACAACTACCTCATTGCCTGATGAAAAGACATTCCATGCAACTTTTATGATTCAGGATCGATGACATTACCTTTCAACTACAATCTGCGGAGATAAAGTGCTCTAAAATCATAAAAAACAGTAGTTATGCTACCGTTTTTGGCACAGCTACCGGTCCTTCCGCCGTAGTGGAGCTTGATCCATTGCACCACGTCTAGGGCGAAATCCACCCTGGGCAACATCAAGAGGGGGAGAGAACTGGTGTAGGAGGGGAGAGAGGCACATTTCAAGCAGTTTTCTTAGGACAGAAGTGAGTGAAATTGGCCTATAGTTGGCAGCCTGAGTAGGATCTCCCTTTTTGTAGATAGGGAACACCTGGGCTTGACGCCAAAGGAAAGGGATATAGGACCATTGCCAGCATGACGTGTGTTGAGTTTGTTGTGAGTGAAAACGAGTCAGAAAAATATAGTAAATTGAATACCTCACGTTGACAATAACGAGGGTGCGATAAAGAATGAATATAATGGGGGTAGAACCGCAATTCAAAGACAGCAAGAGGACAAAAGAAGAGAAAATGAAGAAATAGACAGAGATATATGAACTTCGCTCGGGACAGTTAGATATATTCTTGACAGCAACGGATACAAGGGATAGGAATACAAATAGAGAGAGAGAACTAGATAATTTCGCTCAGGACAATTAATCAAGTTGACAGCAAGGTACTGGGAAGTTATAAAATCAGGAAAAAGGGAAAAGGATGAAAAGAAAAATCAATCTTGGCACAAAGTATGTTTAGGAATTTCTATACAAGACAATTCACTAATTCAGGGACGGAAAATAAGAGAGAGATAACTGATAATGTTTATTGATTGAAATTTTGGTCTCTTATATAGACTTCGTAAAATGTTACTTAGTGATAAATGATGAATTGATTAATAATAAAATATAGGAATTGGGTGTGTGAATGAAAAATAGAACAGTATATGAGATAATGGATAAGGATAATGATGACTTTGGGGGGAGAGGTATGAGATGATAAGACAAAATAAGATATGATAGTATGAGAAAATGGGATATACAGTGAAGGTGATAATATAAAAATGGAGGACAAATATGATAAGACAAAATGAGATATGAAAATGTGCGAAGACAATGTAAATATGAAGTATGAAGATATGGATAACAGTAATATGATAAAGTGAGCAGTGTGAGAGAAGGGACAGAGATATGAAGGGGTATGAATAAAATGAAGTGCCGATGTGTGAGAGGGTGTAAAGAGGTAGATAACATGAAGAGAAAGATAAGTGCGCACAGATAGCAACGTGGGGAGAAGGGAAAGGAAGATAGATGACAAAAATAGTGTACAATGGATAAATATGGAAATGGATAGGAGGGGTTTGAAATGAGAGCAAGGGTGACAAATATGGAAAATCAAAGAAGTGTGGAGAAAAGGGGGATATGAGAAATAAGATGACTTGCAAATGGAGAAAGGTGACGTTGCCAAGTTGATCAGGATGCTACGTCATGCTTTCTAGCAGGGAAGGCCTTGGAAAAGTCATGTGAAATGGAGAGAAGTGGGCAAAGCTGGAAACCCTACAACACCCGTGTCAAAAAGAGTATGCCTTCTTGGCTCAGATTAAAGATTATTTTTTATTATAGGGATATAATGCTGGCGATCTATAGATCATATAGCATCCCAGGTGCAAAAGAGAGGAACAAAAAAGTCTAAGGAAATCACAAAGACAAAAAAAGTAGAGGGGGAGAAGGGAAACAAATCATACTAAGCTAAAAGCCTGAACCTGCTCTCCACTTTGCAGCTGTGTAAAAAGGTGTAACAGTGAAAGGGAGGAGACAGATTTACAGAACAAGAAACATTTCAGAAAGAGTGGAAAGAAAGAAAAGAAATCTAGCTAAACTAATGCCAAGAAAGGCCATGATCAGTCTCATGGGCATAGTCTCCATCTGGGTTACAGAGGATGTCAATATGCCAGAGGATGGTAAGGAGGGCAGTCCAGTAGGAGGGGTGTGTGGTAGCAGTGGTAGGCAGGGAAGTGAGGGCATAGTCAATGGTGTTGATATCAGGAGTGGGAGGAGGAGGAAGAATGGCAAGGAGGTCAGAAGGAATAGCAGTGCAGGTTTGGAGATGGCGTCTTGAGGTATGGTCCTGTTGGCAAGTGCACTCTCTAGGTTTGCCAGGAAGCCAGCCCATTCTCCAACGAACCAAACGGCCACGTTCAACACGAGTTGCAGGTAGAAACAATACTGGATCCACTTCCAGAAGAGGGCGGCAGGCAAGGAGCAGGATTTGGCTTGTGGACCCCCTGAATTGGTCAAACTTTTGTTGTCGAAAAGACTCAAAGTGGCGTGACAAGGCATTGGAAGAATGAACATTCAGATCAAGTGGGATGCTGAGAAGCAGTGGGTTCTGACGAAGGGAGGCGAGAGAGGAGGATTGGGGATGGTGAAGATGAAGGAGAGACAATAAACAGCCAGAAGGAAGGTAATGAGCACGGATACAGAACTTGGTGATGAGGATATCAGCACGAAATCGCATGGAGGGTAGGTTACATATGTGTTTGAGGACAGCTGTTGAGGAAGTAGCATGCCCACCAACTATCATGCGCAAGCATTTGTCCTGGATCTTTTCAAGCTGGGTAAGATCCTTTTGTAATAGACGTGAGATAGCAAGGCCATACTCAAATTTGGGGCGAACAAAAGTGCGATAGAGTCTTGAGCTCAAAAGGAGGGAAAAGCCAGATCTGCAGGCCCCAACAGCATTGAGGGTAGCCATGGTAGCCAACGTTCCAGAACGGCGATGTGTGACAATAGAGGGGCCAAAAATACCCTTATTACAAAAGGGCATACCAAGGTAGATGAACTCATCTACTGCAGGGAGTAACTCACCATACAGAGAGAGATTGGGATGGCGAAGAGAACGGGAAGGAGGGTAAAGGATGGCACATTTTGAGGGACTCCAACGATAGCCAAGTGCATATGAATGTTGGGCAGCAAGGTTGAGCATACTCTGGACATTAGCAGCAGAACCAAAGATTGCTACATCGTCAGCAAAAAGGAGCGAGTTTATGGGGGTGGGGGCAACAGGATGGTCAAAACCATTGGCACCAGATAGGCCAAGGAGGGACTGGTAAGACTCCAAGGAGGAGGGGGACTTGGAGGGGACATAGGTGGAGGAGAGGGGGGAGGCAACTGTGCGCAGGAGAGGAGGTAAGGAGTTGACATAGATGGAGTACAGATGGGGGCTGAGAACTGAACCCTGGAGAACACCAGTAACAGGGGCAAAGGAGTGTGAAGAGAAGTTTCCAAGGAGAACAGAAATGGAGACATTGTCAAAGAGGTTGACCAGAAGACCAAGAAGAGCAGGGGGAGTGGATCGTTTGGCCAGAGCATCCCAGATGACACGTCGATCTACAGTGTCATAAGCAGCTTTGATATCCAGAAAAGCAACAACTGGGTAATGGTTATGACGGTGGAAATAAGCTTTCATAAGGTCATGAAGGCAGAGAGCTTGATCCATTGCACCACGTCTAGGGCGAAATCCACCCTGGGCAACGTCAAGAGGGGGAGAGAACTGGTGTAAGAGGGGAGAGAGGCACATTTCAAGCAGTTTTCTTAGGACAGAAGTGAGTGAAATTGGCCTATAGTTGGCAGCCTGAGTAGGATCTCCCTTTTTGTAGATAGGGAACACCTGGGCTTGACACCAAAGGAGATGTCAAGTGTTGTGTGAGTGGTTGTAGTGTATTGAGCCAAAATACCAATTGTAATAGCGATGCTTCCTCCAGATCTCAAAGAATATCGGCAGACTTTAGAAGTGAGGCAAGACAAAACAAAAAAGAAAACAAAAGAGTAGAATTGGATGTTTATTTGACTTGAATTTGGACTTCTTTAAATACTACTTCTTGGAGCTATTGTTAGTTTCTAAGTGACAGTCATGGTTGCTAGGGGTGATTAGTCATTGCAGCTGGGCGTTGCTTAGCAAGATGGGTTGACATGAGGAGAGATCTTGAAGAAGAGAAAAAAAAAAGAAGATAATCAGCAACCGATTTTTGGGATTGCGCAGTTCGAAAAAGACAAGAAAGGGAAAGGAAAAGTGATATGGTTTCTACTGGAATTGGGCTGGAAGATGTGTGATAATAGAGGATATAAATGGAAATACAAGTGTGACAAACAAGAAGGGTTACTATATATAGAAAAGGTGACTCAAAGCAGGCTCAAAAAGGGTGTTTCTGGTCGACGGCCGATAACTCCACTACACACGTGACAGAGATGACGCGTGTTGAGTTATGGTGTGTGGTGCAACAGGTCAGAATATATAAATAATATATATTGTATTCTTGTGATTTCGCTCAGGACAATCCAACAAGAAGAATTTGACAATCAGACGGGACTTGAAATAGATAAAGACAGTAAACAGGCAAACGGACAGGCAAACGGACAGGTAAACGGACAACGGACAAACGGACAAACGGACAAACGGACAAACGGACAAACGGACAAACGGACAAACGGACAAACGGACAAACGGACAAACGGACAAACGGACAAACGGACAAACGGACAAACGGACAAACGGACAAACGGACAAACGAACAAACAGACAACAGACAACAGACAAACGATGAGACAGTACTTGTAGATCCTAACAGTGTGCAACTTAGTATTTCCCGCAGGACAATAGCTCAAGTTCAGGGACGATGTTCAAAAGAAATAGAGAGAAAACTGAATGTCTTTTATTGAATAAAAAATGGAGCTCTTTTATACTAATTGACAACTGTGCACGTAGTGACAGTCTAGATATAACTTATGCTGAATGATGATTATCGAGAAGAGTGTACAGTTCTTCGGGCATAATCACAAAAGGAAATAATCGAAAGGAAAACAAAAAGGAAACTAAACATCAAGAGAGAAATGCACTATCGGGAAGTATACAAAAGGAGTAATATCAAGAAGTGCGAAAGGAACAAGTGCAATGCAGTGGGAAGCAAACAAAAAAGGAAATATAAATCAAAGGAAAAGAAAGGGGAAAACATTTAGAACTCAACGGGGCTGTTGACGTAGACAAATGATTCCAAGAGATCGGATCATGCCTTGCATGTCCCAAGGGAAGGTGACGTCTTCGACTGTCCCAAGGTAAAAACTTCAAAGTCACTAGTAAATTGAGGGTTGGTGGTCGTTGCTGGAACATTCTACAACACTTGTGTCAGAGATGACGCGTGTTGAGTTTGTTGTGAGTGAAAACGAGTCAGAAAAATATAGTAAATTGAATACCTCACGTTGACAATAACGAGGGTGCGATAAAGAATGAATATAACGGGGGTAGAACCGCAATTCAAAGACAGCAAGAGGACAAAAGAAGAGAAAATGAAGAAATAGACAGAGATATATGAACTTCGCTCGGGACAGTTAGATATATTCTTGACAGCAATGGAAACAGGGAGGAAGAGATATAATAGGAGAGGGGAACTAGATAATTTCACTCAGGACAATTATTAAAGTTGACAGCAAGGTACTGGGAAGATACAGATTTGGACGGAAAAGGGAATTGGATGAAAAGAAAAATCAATCTTGGCACGAAGTATGTTTAGGAATTTCTATACAAGACAATTCACTAATTCAGGGACGGAAAATAAGAGAGAGATAACTGATAATTTTATTGATTGAATTTTTAGTCTCTTATATAGACTTCGTAAAATATTACTTTGTAGATAATTATGAATTGGTTAATAATGGATTATAGAAAATGGGTGTGAGAACGAAAAATAGAACAGTAATATGAGATAATGGATACGGATAATGAGAGATTGTGTAAAATGTAAAATGATAAGATAAGACAGAGATATGAAAATATGAGAAAACAAGATGTGCAGTAAGGATGATAATGTAAAAATGGGTGACAATAATGATAAAGAAAATATAGATATGTGAGAAAAATGTAGAGTGAAGATAAGGATAAATGCGCACAGACAGGAACATGGGGAAAGAGAAAATGAGATAGATGACAAAAGGTGGACACAAGAATGATAATTGAAATGCAGATAATGGGAGATAAAGATGGAAGTGTAAAGAGGTATATGGGTAAAAAGTGACTTGCGATGCGATATGAGTGACGTCGCCATATTGGCTGGACACGACGTCACTCTTTCTGGCAAGGCAGTCTGGAAAAGGATGACGTTGCTTGCGAAAGTGGGCGAAGCTGGAAAAACTACAACACCCGTGTCAGAGAGGGACATGCCTTCTTGGCTCAGTTGGCAGAGCGTCTGCCTAGTAAGCAGAAGGTCGCCAGTTCAATTCTGGCAGAAGGCATCATATCACACCCACTGATTTTTTGCACGTTTTAGGCAATTATTTTTGTCGGACATTATTTTGATGAATCCGTAAAATCTGAAGATGATTAACCGCAGTACAATGTCTCTTCTTTTATGAAAATATCATATAATAACTACTGCGGATAATGCGCAGTATTAGTTAGAGAACTATCACTACAAAAGTCTAAGGGTATTATGTAGATAAAACTTATAAAATAAGTTACTTAATTGTATAGTTTTACTATGCTTTTGGTAATATATAATCGTGATCCGTAGTAGACTAAAAAGATATGGGGGTGAACTGAATCATCCTACCTACTGGTGTACAAGAATCCAATGTAGAATATTTAAATGCCCTCAAACAGCGCAAAACTTAAATATACATTGTAGCCACAATATATTCCTAGTCGATCTACCCTTTTTTGCATTGTATTTTACGATACACAGACAGTTTGTGTCAGGGGAGATTGGCCACTTACAAACAACCAGTTTTATCTTTCATTATATTTTATAGTGGGTTTTATAGTATGTTTTAACAGTCCATCAAGGATGATTGTAGACTATGGCAAGGTAATTGTAGTTATTCTATGCAAACAAGCCTCCCTGGTTTGTTGTTTTTTTTGGAGCAATAGATTCTGAAAATTTTTATTTTTCGTTTTATTTGATAAAAAAATACATTTGCGCTATATATTCTAGTCTCTAGATTATTTCTTTGGTATATCTATTCTACCAATCGATATTTCTTGGTCGGCACCATCAACTGGTTCTTAATAGAGCCAGGATACTTACCTAGCTGAGAGAAAGCCAATACTGTCTAAAGTAAAAGAGAAGATTGTTAGTAAATTATTTTTATATAAATCATTCATTCTTATACTTACATTTTTAATATAATAAACAGAATATTTGATAGACTCTCTGTAATATGTCAAAAAATGATCATTGTCTAATAGATATATGTTAATATTTGTAGATAGGCAATATATAATACTAAAATATTGGTTCACTTACAAGATATAGTCGTTGGAATGGCCAGATAATTTCAATCGGGAATCCATAGAAGAGCATAGTAAGATGTCTGTGATAGATGTTATTAAAGAGAACATATTTATAATATAAAAGGTTTACCAGAATATTATATTGAGATGGATAGAAAAATAGAATTTGCGGCTACATACAAAAGAGTGATTTAGTTAATAAAGAAGAGCTTTAGCATAATATGATCTTACCTTTGGATATACAGCCAAGTGCAATAGAGAGACCCCATTATATATTTATAAGCATTTACCTATGAATAATAAAATATATTGAGTAAAAAAAATATTTACAAGAGAAAGAAAAGAATTAATTACCAGAGTATTTTGCGGTAATATTTAGGCACAAAAGAATATAAAAAATAAAAAGGAAAAATAAATACTTTGTATTAAAAGGCTGTTTGACCCTGATAAAATGCGGGCAATAAAAATGATAATCCAAAAGAATATGGCTGCCGTCATTTTCATATCTTTGTGATTTATAGTTTATTAGGTTGAAAAAGATGTCTAGATATAGAACAAGAGTGTACACAAAGCTGTTAAATAACAATAAAACTACAAGACGATTCATTATTTTCAGTCAACCTCTTTACTTGCAAGTATACTAGCCATATTCCAATTGTCAAAATATATTAATAATTATTTATTGATAGAACATGAACAATCGTATTCCTCCTCCTCCCCGTCAGCGCAACCCAAGACTTAACGCCGTTGCACGCAGTGCATTAGCTGCCACTGAAGATGTACAAATGTCAGACACCACTACAGTCACGGCACCAAGCATTCCTCAAGATATGGATGCGACTGAGAGAATGTTTGCTCTGTTGACTGCCAACAATGGAAACTTTGTAACACTGGCAAAAGAAATGGCTGAGATGTCAAAGAGAATGAGTGGTGTAGAAAATGGTATTAATCTCACCAACGAGATTAATATTTATCTCAAGAAAATGATCAAAGAGATCATGGCTGCCCAGGACAAGCTCAGCAAGTCCACCGAGAATGGAATTTCTGAGGCAGATTCTGCGATAAAAGCAAGCTTTTCGTCTTTGATGGAGGAAGGGTATACTCCTGGAAAACGGCACGTCGGCATCTCTGTAAGTAAATCAATGATAGTAAATATAATTACCAATATATCTAACAGACATATATTAGCATGCACTCAATAAATACATGAAGAACCCAAACCTCACGGACACAGATCCATTAAAAGTTGCCGAGAACAATGAGAAGCCAGGATGGTCAACTAATGGCACCTTCAAGGAAGGCTATAATCAAGCCCTTGCAATGGCCGTGATTTCGTACTTGCGACAACAGCAAAGTGCAATTGGTGTTTCAACCAATGATATTGCAAGAATAGTGAAGAATCACTACAGGAACCAGGTTCGACATTACAAAACATCACCTGATAAGATTGTAGCTCGGCAAAGAACATCACGAAGACGCAATCGAAAGATCTCTGTAAGAATAAAAATAAATAGGCCAATGTTTTATTATATATTCTAATATAGTATTTATGTCTAGCTTCTCAAACGTCGCACTGTTACGTATCAGAAATACACCGAGGAGATTACAAGATTGATGCGAGGCTTGGATTGCAGCAATGTTCTTGTATTAGAGGTGATGTCTGACGATGAATCTGACACTGAGAATGAAGTTCGGGCACACCGTCCCAGTTGGAGAAGTGATAAGGTAATGTACTATATAATTAAAATTTATATTAGCTTTAAGTTCACTAACTAACATTTGTTTAAAAAATAGCTCCAAGAGTTTATCGATGTGGTTGACAAATTGTCTGTCAAAAGGTTGCAAAAGAAATCCAACAGCTTATTGAAGCGTGTTCGTTTTGTAAAGGAAATGAGTGTCTCTCAGCATATGTCAGTCACGTTACCAGAATGGTGTATTTCTACTGAATAAATAAATAAAAAAATTTTAACTAAGAATTTAATAGCTTCTTGTATACGTATGCACTTTTTGATGGATGCATTACAGGCAAATATATAAAATAATCAAAGTTATACTGTATGTGAAATATACATTAAAGAATATAGAAATATTTAATGATATTTAATTGTAAGTCTTTATTGACGTTAATTTATTTTGGAATATTATATATAGATCTTACGTAACAAGGGAACAACACACATCATCACTCGACCTCCATCACCTATGTGTTCACCTATAGCTACAGACAACAAAATCCTATGTACAGGAAGAATATTTTGAAGACTACTCGGTTCAAACTCCAGCTCATTCACCTCTACGCCCTCATCACTCCTGGGTTGCAGATTAGCCTCTCTATACCAACGTACATATGCAAACACATGCCGACTCGATTGACCAGCAAATGAGTTTGTGGCAGTATTCACAAAGAGGTACTGAATCTGGCCGGTGTATGCATTTGTATACTGATCATTGCTTGTCTTGAACAGTGCCTGGATGAATGAACCGCGTTGCATGGTTCCATTACTTCCTTTATACACCTGGCCAAGAAGATTGATCGATGAAAATTTTTGGATGCGGTTGTTGACTATGGTTTGTGAGGGACTGGCCTGGCGATAATGAACAAGTTGCTCATTGTCATACACCTCACGATAGTACTCCAAAAGGTACTGGTACTCGCTCTCCTTCATCGATACCTCTTCCTTCAAAGCCAAAGGAAGCGCAGATGGTGGCAATGACTCGTTGCCCTTCACAATGTCAAAGTCTGTCTCTGCAGCAGCAAGAAATGCGTTCAGATCAAATGGCGTGGCAATGGTGGTGGCAATGGTGGCAATGGTGGCAGTGGTGGCAGTGGTGGCAGTGGTGGCAGTGGTGGCAGTGGTGGCAGTGGTGGCAGTGAACTCAGCAAGGATGCTGGCATGAGAAGGCACAAGAACTGGTGCAAGTATACGCAGGAGGTCTCCTTTGTACGCGTCTTGATGGTACCTCTTCATGTATGTGGCCTCAAAGCCATCTCTCTGGTTTGTTGAGAAATTCTTGAGAATGCCGTTGAATCTCTCAAAGCTAAACAGCCAGTATCCATAAACCGGCCCAAAATTGCTGACGGTGTCTTGAAGATGCAAATGGAGGTGCATGTTCGGCGAAATCAATTGGGCATCATACAATACTTGGCACTGTCTGCAAAATGCCTCAAGAGAGCTGTGCGCTTCCTCCAGCTCAACCACGGAAATGCTTGGCTTGACAAGGTACTGACAGGCATTGACAAATGATATCCAGTTGCCAAGGTGGACATCAGGCAAACGACCGCGCAGGAGAACAGGAGAGTACACCAAGCACCAGGACTTCCATTCATCCGCCTTCATAAATGGAAAGTCCTTGCCAATCTTCTTTCTCAATGGTGTATAGTCAGGAGGGAGGACCATCTTCTCCGAATCTTGCTGCATGGCGGCCAGGTCTCTGTTTGTGATCAGACCAGTCGATCTCCATTTCTCCATCATCCTTTTGGCGGTTCCCAGAAAGAGGTTATGCATTGGATCTATTATGGTGCATTCCACTGCATTAAAGTACTCAAGATCATGGAGTTCCGACCAGCGGACTCCATTCTCCTTTTCCATCCTCTTTCTTTCTACCTCACTGGACGCGTTCTTCCAGGCCACAGCATCACGGCGATTCTCTTGATCAGTGCGAGCCACCCACTCGGAGAAGACGAACCCAGAATAGTCAACACCACTGTTTCCTGGGAGGCGAGAGAACTGGCGATTGCACTTGTGGCATGCATTGGTACTTGCATGGGACGTAAATCCACATGTTTTCCTGGCGGCAGGGATGTCACAGGCGACAAGAAGAAGGGCGGCACGAACCAATGCACCAGAAGGACACTGCGCCGTTGGCATCACCACACCCACATACAAGGATTTGAGCTCGGCAACAAGGGGACGGAGGTAGTGGTTGATTTCACTGGTTTTGGCTTCTTTTGGCCCAGGCATCAGACCAACAAGAAGAACGTTCTCTTTCTTATAACGTTCGGCCCTCGGCAGATTATTGACAGAGAGATAGATGGCTCCGCAAGAGTATGTGACCCCATCGAAAGGCTGGAACCAATCGATGTTCATGGTGAGCATGAGAGATCGCTCATGATCCACAAATTGCCTGTCATTGGCATCTTTCAACTCACTCCACTTGGCGCCATCGTAGATGTCGAACATCATTCCAGAAACTTGCTGTCTTGCTCTCCAATGGTTGATTGCTTCCTCAAACCCAGGGCGACGGAAGAAGATTGACAGTGCACTGATTACTGAGCTGTACATATATACCTTGTTAGGCAAGGACGTGTTTTTTGGAGGAGCCTGGAAGAGCTGGCTTCCACAAGTATTTCCAGAGAGCCTCTCGAAATCGCAGCATCGGGGAACACCTTCAGACTCCAAGTATGTCTTGTGACAATCGCCGCATGCCACAAAACGCTGGATACTCTTGGATAACGATGTCATGCCAGTCATTGAGTTGAGGCCACTCAAGCTGGATGGAAGACTGAAGGATTGGCCAAAGTGAGACAGGACCTCGTTCAGAAACTTGATCAAGATCGAACCACCCGAATTGACGACATACTTTGAGATAAAGAAAGCAGCAAAGGCGGCAACAAAGGCATGAAGAGGGTCTGCAGGCATTGATGTCTCAAATTGCTCTGTTTGGTTTTCGTATTAATATATGGTATATGCTTATTTATTTTGTACTAACCTTCAAGTTCTTCAACCTCATCTTCAGAATCGTCCGAACCATTCAACTCATTGTCATCGGCATCTTCACTTTCAACTAAAAATAATAATATAACAAGAGCAAAAGGTAAGTATTCGTATTCTGTTACATAAAGAATATCCTTGCAAGTCATTACAATTTATTATATTGTGTAAATAAAATTATATACTTACATTCAAAATTCTCTTCGGCATCATTGACTTCAATGTCAATCTCCATGTCATTCTCATTCACCATCAGAGAAGCTTTAGAATACGATTATATATTTTAAAGAAAACGGTTAATTATGACAAAAAATAATAATTTACGGCATACACTTACAAGAACTTCTAGCTTGAAAGCTTCTTACAATATCATTGGTGATATGTCTTCGGTATGTTTGAGTTGATACCATGACAAAGCCTCTGCTATTAGAAGAGCAGATAGCACACTTGCATTCGACTTGATTGTTTGAGTAGCTGGACATATTGATTTTTAATAGTCTTTTTAATTGACAAGAAAGGCAAATGGCTCAGGAACATATTTTAATATATATCATTTTTAGAATATCAACTGCCAAAATGACATAGCTAGCATTGACGCCCAAAACTGGGATTTGTCTATAAGCAGAAATAGTTGTCTCATTCCTGGTTACAGGATTGTGAACATGTGTTTGTTTATATGCCTTTTATAATATACGTCATTACATCTCTCTTACAGAACTGACATCACTTATAATAAATCGAAAAGAGAAATATATACTCTTTAAGCAATTAATTATTTCAAAAGGGGTTTTACAATAATAAACTAGATGTTATCTTGTAAAAAATCTTGTTTGCTTATAAAAATCACTATTCTAATTGATTCTGCGACATAGTTACAAGGAGTATAAATTACTTACAAACGAATATCATGCCTAACACTGCAAAAATACCCCCGATTCCCATATGTGATAGTATGTAAAATTCCGAGTGAAATAAAAAACAAATTCTAGAATTAAATTGAAATGTTATCTTGCATATATAAAAAACAACACATATAAGATAATGAAGTAATTCGGTGGATATAAAGCTCTGCTTTTGGACGTGTAGGCTTGTTAAACTCAAGAGTGTACAGAACTATAACTGAAAGTGTTATCTTATTTCTTTTTAGTCAAACGTTACATGAATTATTTTTTCAATATCAATAAAAAAATCTATTTTTTAATAGATCAAGATGCAAACTTTTCGACTATTTTCTGCAAACTATTCACCTATTTTCTAAAGGACGTATATTTATTGGTTGTTTAATCCGTTTGACACTTTAAACACTTTCAATTGGGGGTTTATTTTATACTTCTTTATAAATAGGCCATGGAAAATAGTTTACGAATAGATTTTTATTGATAAAATATTTTTCTCATAATATACAGCCTAGTAATTTGGTCTAGATTCATGGCTATAGCTATATTGATACTAATTTTTTTTTACCTTTTGAAACACGGGTAGAGAGAATGACTGATTCATTGACTATCATCTTGAATAACTGGAAAAGTAGTTGCTCAAACAGAGTAGACAACTAAGACTTTGAGACCGAATTTTCAGGTATACCAAACAGTATCTCAAGATAGATAATGATATAACAATCAAAAAAGGTGTACGCGTAATAGAAAAGATATCTATATTTTTCTGTTAGAAAAGCAATAGGAATGACTGATTACTTACCAAGACAAACTGGTTTGTTGGATATTCCATGTCTTTGTTAAAACGCGGCAATTTTCTTTGATAAAAAGGCTGATAGTAAAGACAGAATATATTAGTATTAATAATGATAAAATATTCGAACATACCAAGTACATTCCGTCCATTCGACTTCATCATTGTCATCTTTGGCCATTGCGATTGAAAGGAGTTGTTTTGAATCTACAAGATGAAGATTACTGATTAGCAACAGCAATAAAAAATAGTGCGCCCATTTACCTTTTTCTTGTGCAAGCTTGAATAAAAGTGACTATAGGACACCTTTTAGATAATTGAAAAGATGTTAAAGATTATCTTTAATTGCGTGAAAAATTTTCAAGTACTTACCAGAGAGTATAAAGGAAGCAAAAAGTAAAAAGAGAGAGAAAAAGGGAAAATCGGGAAAAAGAATCCATATGCATTTTTAGATTATAGTAAGCCCTAATAAATTATGAGAATAAAGGGATTATGAAAACTGTGTACCCAAGACTCTTTTTTTACTGTACTCCAGATATATTTTTTAAAGATATAAATACAGTCTTTTATATATATATATAATACTATTGTTCTTATTTGACACTATATCTTATACTGCAAATTATAATGTATGTTTATGTATTCAAAGAAATATATGTTAATATATATGGATTTATTTATGCTTATTATTTTATTTTATTTTAAAAAATATTTAGAAAATGTCTTCAAACCAGAGAAACTCAGGACGCAAAGCCAGAGCAAACCAAACTGCTCCCATTCACCGTGTTGCTGCTGGCTGTATTAGCCAGCGTGAAATCCTTCCAAGGGCCCCCAGTAGCAGTGAGGAAAGTAGTCAAGGACAGACAGAAATGGCCACTGTCCTTGAAGACTTGAGGTTCCTCAAGTCCAGAATGGGAATGGTCTATGACATCGCTGGCAAGACCAACCAGACCATGAGTACGTTCATGGAAGCCCATGCCAGTGGTGTCCAGAGCCAGCTCCCTCTTGGCCAAGCTGGTCCCGTTGGAATGGCTCCTTCTGTTGGCCCCTCCAGCTCACTTGGTACCAGTGATATGAGTGCGATTGTCTTGGTATGAATATTATTATTATTTTGTTAAAAAATATTTTCTAATAAATTATATCTAGGAATTCATTAATGAGAAGATGTGGAAGAAGAACTTCACGTCTAACGATCCTGCTCTGATTGCCGAGAATGAAGGCAAACAGAAATGGAATAAGGACAAGAAGATTAATCACCCAGACAATGTCAGGGTCATCAACTACTTGAGAGACTACATTCTCTCGCAGCCTCGTGCTGCTGGTTTTTGGCCTGGCATGGTAGTGCAAAAAATTAAAAACAATTACAAGTACTACCATCTCACTTCAAACATGAGTGAAGAGCAAGCTTCTGCCAAGAAGAGAAAGGTTCGGGCTAATACCAGGCTTGTCGAGGTTAGTATAAAGACGATTTGATATTTTTAATTTAATCTGAAAATTTTTATAGATCCACTTGCGCAGGGTGGAGGCCTACAAACGTCACTGGAGGGCAATCGATGAGGAGATGGGCCATAAGCCTGAAAACCCTGATGAGATGGCCTATCTCCATGTCCTCCAGAAGGATGTGATGTCTGATGGTGAATCAGACATGGAAGACATTGCGCCTGGTATTAGCATGCGTGTTCTCTGTGTTGCTCGTCCCAGTTGGAGAAGCGATGAGGTAATTAATATTTTGTAGAGTGATGTGCTGATTGATGAGAAAAGACTGATAAATTTAATATAGTTGAACCGGCTTCTGGAGGTCATTGACCATCTTGCAAGAGAGGATGACCTGAGACGGTCATCAACAAAGACAAAGACAAGAATGCCCAGACAGCAAAAAACGATCAAGGAGATTCCTGCCCCAAGTCACCTGACTTTGAATTTGCCTGCCTGGGTATTCAAAAATGAATAAATCTTTGTTTTTGTCTTTTTTACTTTTTAAACACATGATTCGCAAAACAAACTATGAAGTTATGATTAAGAACAAGAGAGATAAGATAAATATATTTAGGCAGAAACCTTTCTAGGCAAAGGGACAACTAGTTTTTTGTTAATGTTACTACTAGATTTATAATCCACAATTGCAACAGGCAGGAGAATCCGATGGACAGGAAGAATGCTTTGAAAGTCAAGAGCCGAAAATTCATCCTTGTGAACCTCAATTCCTTCAGCCTCTCTGGTGGTGTCTGATGTGGTCTTGAACCAATTTACAAAAGCAAAAGTGTGTTGACTGTCGTAGGCATTTCCACAATGCGAAGAAGAAACAGCAGGACTAAATGTGTGAACAAATAGATACTGAATCTCTCCAACATACGCGTACACTGCCTCGGTCTTTTCCTCAACAAATAATGCTTGGATGTATGACCCATTTCGACGTTTACCACTCCTTCCTTTGAATATTTGGCCCATGATGTTGATTGACGCAAGCATTTCAATCCAGTCATTGACAAAAGCGGTCGAGGCCATGGTGTCTTTGCAGCTGTTAATGTTTTTGTCCCCATGGACAACCTGGTAATACTCCACTAGACAATTGTATTCCAGTCTAGGCATTATGCTCATTGGTTTCTTTTTCAATGGCAGAGTTGATGGTGGCAAAGGCTCGTTACCGTGGACTGTTAACGATGGGTTCTCTGCAAATTCAAGGAATTCTGGCAATGAGAAGGCAGACAAATCAAGGTACGGAATTTGGGTTGAGGTGATGTCTTGATGGATGGTCAACTTGCTAAATACGTCTGAGAAGTATTGTCCACTTGGTGTGTCTAGGAAACCGCGAACAAAATCTCCCTTTCTTGTATCCTCAATGAAACTTCTCATATACGTGGCCTCAAAACCACTTCTCCTGTTGGTGTTGATGTTCTTGAGTATACTATTGTACCTCTCGAAACCAAAAAGCCAGTAACTGTAAACTGGCCCAAAGTCCAGAATGGTTTCACGAAGGTGAAGATGTAGGTGCATGTTTGGAGAGAGGAGGTCAGGCTCATACAGTTGCTCACAACCTTTACCAAACTGCTCTAGATTATGATGCGCTTCCTCAATATCGTCCTCAGAGATACTTGGCTTTGTCAGACAACGGCAAGCATTGACAAAAAACATCCAGTTCTTGAATTTTGGCATTGGCAGCACGTTTTTTAACACCACGGGAGAGTACACCAAGCACCACGATTTCCACTCATCAGCTTTCATAAAGGGGAATCCCTTTCCAATCTTCGTCCTTAATGTTGTGTAGTCTGCAGGCAACACCATCTTCTCTACCATCTTCTGCATGGCAACAAAACTCTTATCGTTGATTACTCCATCTGCAACCCATCTCTCCATCATCCTCTTGGCAGTGCCTAAGAAAAGATTATGCATTGGATCGATGATCGTGCAGCGGACAACGTCAAAGTACTGGAGACGATGCAGTTCGGACCAGCGAACACCACTGGCAACTTCAAGGCGCTGCCTCTCAGTTTGAGTGGCTGCATTTCTCCAGACCTCAGCATCCTTACGATTATCATCTCTAGTGCGAAGGAGCCACTTTGAGAAGTCAAATCCAGAATAATCAACAGAGCTTGTGCCAGCTAACCGAGTGAACTGACGATTGCATTTATGACAGGCGTTTGTGCTTGTATGGGATGTGAACCCACATACTTTTCTTGCGGCAGGGATGTCACAAGCAACAACAAAGAGAGCAGCGCGGATTCTCACACCAGATGGACATTGGTGGGTCTTGAGTATAATTCCCTGGTACAGTTCTTCCAATTCATCAACAAGAGGTCTAAGATAGTTATTGATTTCAGACGTCTTTGCTTCTTTGGGGCCTGGCATTAATCCAACGAGGATGACGTTCTCCTTTTTAAACCTGACATCGCGAGGAAGATTGTTTACTGCCAAGTAAATGGCACCACACGAATATGAGACACCATCAAATGGCTGGAACCAGTCAATATTCAGTGTCAACATTAGAGAGCGGCTGTCATCAACAAAGAGGTTGCCATTGATGTCTTTAACACTGTTCCACATCGCACCATCATACACATCAAACATCGTCTTTTCCACTTTGGGACCACGATTCCAAGAGTTGATTTGGGTTTCGAAATCGGGCCGAGAAAAGAGAGTTTGCAGAGAGTGTTTGATTGACTGGTACACATACGACTTCTTTGGGATTGTGGACGAACTGGACTTGAACAAGCTATGGCCACACAAGGCGCTATTTCCAAACTTGTCAAAGGTACAGAAAAGAGGTGCACCATCGTTCTCATAAATACTGTGGCATTCACCACATGCAACATATTTCTTGATGCCCTTTGTCAATGTATCCATTCCTGCCATGCTTTTTAGACCAGAGACACTTGATGGGACTCGGAAAGAATCGCCAAAAAAATCCAAGATCTTGTTTACGATTGCAATCAAGATAATTGCGCCTTCATTGACAACGTAAAAGGAAATGAACAGGGCAAGAGCCTTGACCACAAAGCCATGAATGAAACTCAATTCTGAGTTGAATTCTGAAAAATATCAACACAAAACACCTCATTAATATACAATCTATATAGATGGGTGGATTAGCATTTCAGGTACTACACAAACCTTCATTATCAAGCATCTCATCTTCACTTTCGTTATCAGAGTCAGAGTCAGAGTCACCAAACGAGCTGCATTCATCCTCTGCACCAAAAATGGCGTCAGATTCAGAAAGAGGTAGGTTTCTAATGGGTTCTTGTACCCCCTCATGTCCTTCAATATCGTTTTCCAAGTCTGCCCAAGTGTAACAACATTGGTTTAATAAAAAACAATAAAATTTTAAAAAATCCTTACCACCAGACTCAAAATCCATGGCCTCTACATTGTCTACGGCCTCAAAGTATTGCTCTTCATCATCAACAATTTCCATTGCTATTTAATTCAAAAACATATTTATTATTAATTAAATAATTTACAAATCCAAATATAAAATATATCTTACATCTACCACCAAAAAAACTGTTTTTGGCATCTTCTTTAAGCATATGACGCTTAAATGTTTGAGCTGTGAGAAAATCAAATCCTCCCTCTTTGTTCTTGCAAATAGAACATCTGCATTCTTTTGTTCTTGTAGATTTACGGATAGGAGCCATTGTTTAATAAATAATTTAAAATGTTTTGGTTTAACAGTAAAGAAGATATACTCAGGTACAGTTTATTTGATATGATTTGAGTTTAATATTTATTTTTCATGCTACACTATTCTCTACAACCAATAAAATCTATCAAAAATATGGTTTTTTCTCTTAACTCACAAAAAATGGCCTGAGCTAGAAAATTGACCTTTATATCCCATACCAACTGTATCAACTACACATATGGGAATCGGGGGTATTTTTGCAGTGTAAAAGACTCTACTTTATTATTCTATCCAATAGAACATATTGAATATTATAATCGCCGTCAAAAATAAAAAAGTTTATTATGTTTAACTTCAGTCTACTAATGGTAAGATAATACAGTAGTTTGCTATAAATGAAACCACTCAATTTTTGTAGTGTATATAAGATAACCAAAGTCATAATAATAAAAAGTATCTTTTATCCTCTCTTTGATTTTACGTATACTCCTGTTTCCCCAGTGGGATTGACCTTTTGGCTTTGTTATAGTAAAAGGAAGACCATCCCAGATCAGGAACAACATTTTGCTGAAAAAATGTCGTTCCTGATCTAGGCTATCTTCCAATTCACTGTAAATGTAGTCGAATTGGTCAAGCTTTTGTCAAGTCTCGATCTGGTATTTCTTTTCTGGCACTTGTAACTAAGTCGCAGAATCAATACCACTGGGGATCGTCAAGTTTAGAGAATAGTTTTTAGATAGAATATAGATCCTTTTTATTGAGACAAATCCTTTTACTATTTATACAAAATATAATCGGATTTAAGGCTAAATGTATAGCTATGTTAATATGTCTTAGATGATGATTGTCCAGTAGGATATACTGACAAGATATTCGCAATCTAAGACATTTGAGACATTTTCCAAAACATATGCAAGAAGCACTGGAAAAACCCCTAGATTTCACCTAGTATAAATGGTGCAGATGGGTACTAGAAACATAGAGCTTTTTTTCATCTCAGACATTATTTTTTTTAAAAATAAAAAGTATAATTTTGATGCATCCTATTGGTTCGGGCAAAGGATCAAAGAACAATAGCCTTTTTCTTGTCTATAAAATGACAGCAAATAAAAATATGTAGCACTTGTTTCCTTTTTTATCTCACAATCAAATAATATAAACTATGTCTTCTATTTCCGCACAAAACACTACTGCCTGTTACTGCAACAAATGCAGCAATAACCAGCAAGGATTCACTATTGTATCCAAGCGCACTTACCAACGCCATAGTAAGAGAGCAAGAACTGAAGAAACTGGCGAATTTGAGAGCAGTATGTATACTAGTGTTAATTTTCATTTACTGCGCAATAATAACTTGTATTTTTCAATTGAACTCAGGCACACAAAGTGATATGATGGATTTGGACGTTGAGGGTAAAATATATTTATTTGAAAACCAGTGCAGAGTAATAAACTAATCTAACCCATATTTGCAGCAATGCCGATTATTGAATCCGAATCCGTGGCAGTTGACAGTCAGCCCAGCTTACCTTTTGGGGATTATGACCAAATGGTTGATGCCGATCAACTTGACAATGAGGTCAATGGCGATGGTGCCGAAATCACCAACGACTCTGACAATGACAGTGATGATGAAGCCGATGTCGAGGAGATTGAGGTCGAGGAGTTTGATAGTGAAGGTCAGTATTGAATAGCTATAATACAAAAGCAAGCAAAAATTGAGTGTTAATAATTTTCCTTTTTAAATAATAGACCCTTTTGCTACTCCTGGTATGCCCGAAAACCCAGTGCACAGAGCAATTGCCATTTTCGTTGTTCTGTTTGCATCCCGTTATGTGGTCGATAAGGGTGCTGTTGTCTTGATTGAGTTCATCAACAAACTCTTGACGATTTACGGACAGGACTTCCAATTGCCCTCAAGCCTTTCTGGTCTCCAAAGCCTGACGGGTTTCACTGCCTTGACCAAGGGTGTAAAGAGATTCGTTGTGTGCCAGGATTGCCACACGGTGTATGAGGAAGCTGGGTCTGCTCCACTTCGGTGCGATTCTGCTAAGCTCGGTTCCCAATCTGTATGTGGTTGTCAATTGATGAAGCAATCGTCATCTGGTGCTTTGGTTGCCAAGAGATCGTACGTCTATCAGTCCGTCAAGCAGGCGTTGAGAGTCCTTTTCCTCCGCCCGGATTTTGAGACCAAGATTCGTCACTGGAACCAGGAGCTAAAAGTTGTAGACACCATGTGCGATATCTACGATGGTGCAATGTGGAAGGGTCTCCAGGACATGGGTGGTGTTTCGTTCGTTGCAGATCCACGTTCTTTGATGCTGACACTGAACATTGACTGGTTCCAGCCCTTTGATGGAATCAGCTATTCTTGTGGTGCCATCTATCTTGTAATCAATAATTTGCCTAGGGAGGAAAGGTTCAAGGCCGAAAATACTATTCTCGTCAGTCTGATGCCTGGACCCAAGGAGCCAAAGACAGATGAGATCAACAGTTATCTCAAGCCGTTGGTCGATGAACTGGAGCAGTTGTTTGTTGGAATAAGGATCCCGACCTACGAGTGCCCGTCTGGTGTCAATGTCCATGCTGCATTGTTGATGGTGGCCTGCGATATCCCAGCTGCAAGGAAGACGAGTGGGTTTACGGCACACAACAGCACCAATGCATGCTACAAGTGCAATCGTCAGTTCTCTCGTTTGGAGGGGTCAAACCAGGTGGATTTCCGTGGATTTGACTATTCACAATGGTCTCTTCGGACATCAGTTGACAACAGACACCATGCAACACTTTGGAAAGATGCCCAGACGATTTCCGAAAGGCATGGACTTGAAGTTGAGAATGGTGTACGATGGTCAGAGGTTCACCGCCTCCAGTATCTTGATCTTGTCCGCGCAACTGTGGTGGACCCCATGCACAACCTCTTCCTGGGAACCGCCAAGAGAATGGTTGAAAACTGGATCTCTGGTGGTGATTTGTCCAATGACGATCTTCTTGTGATGCAGGAGATAGCAGACACCATGGAGCTGCCAAGTGATTACAGTTCACTAAAGACAAAGATTGCCAGGGGATTTCCATTCATGAAAGCAGACGAGTGGAAATCTTGGGTGCTGGTATATTCGCCTGTTGCATTGAAGCCCGTTCTCCTGCGTCAAAAGTTTAACAGTTGGATGAACTTTGTGGATGCCTGCCGCCTGATTGTCAAGCCATCTGTGTCCTTCCAGGATGTTGACAATGCCCATCACCACCTTCAGCAATTCTGCCAAGAGTGCGAGCGCCTTTACCCTCCAAGTCTTCTCACCTGCAACATGCACCTGCACCTCCATCTTCATAAGACCATCAATGATTTTGGACTGGTGTACGGCTATTGGCTCTTTGGGTTTGAGAGGTACAACGGATTGCTAAAGAACGTGAGCACGAATGGAAAGAATGGGTTTGAGGCAACCTACATGCGGAAATTTGTCCAGGACGTATTCAAGAATGATTATGTCAATGCTGTTCTACAATCTCCAAGCCAAGACATCTTCACTCCTCTCTTTTCAAACCTCCTCTCTGCCTCCACCTCTGCCTCTATCCCTACCCCCACACCCACACCCACACCAACACCAACACGACGCCCGTTCAGATTGCTGGATTTCATCGAAGCTTCAGAGAATTCTGAATTCCCAATCAAGGGTAACGAGCCTCTTCCCCCTCTGCGTTTCCTCTGCTTCAAAAGTCTGCCACAAAAATGAGTGATATTGACTATCCTCAATTGTTGGCTTACTATGTGGATACGTATGACATTGACACCCTCCAGCATTATCAACATGCCACTTCTTCTTCGTTGTTTGTTGACAATCAGATTGTGAAGCTGAAATCGATAAATCTCCTTGGCCAAGTTTATCGTGGACACAATAGCTCTGGAAATGGTGGATCTCGTGTACAAGCTTTGTCTGGTAGCAGCACTGGTGAGAACCAGACCGCCTATACTGGGCAGATACAGTATATTTTTGTTCATCAGTTTACGCCGCCTCTCTCTGCCTCTGTCCGTTTAAATCGTCGTGGCTATCAAAGCCAGCATGTCTTTGCCTTTGTGCGATGGAATGGTGTCTGTTATGAACGATCACGTGAAGATGAAGGTGTTGACATCTGTTTGCCCAGTTTTTCTCCTGCTACCAATGAGTGCATCTTGCCAGTGCATCGCCTTCTTTTGGAAGTTGCGACTGCCACACACACAAGCCGAAATGGTATAAAGAGGATGCTGGTCATTCCTTTGCCAAAGAAACTTTGCGTGTAATAAAAAAAAAATATCTTTTCTCTTTCATAAAAAAACAAACAGAAATAGCATTGCCTTTATAAATGTTGTCAAAACATAACGCGTGTCAAAAAAAATAGATGGATAGATAAAAAAAAATATTTTATTAAAGCCCATGTCTAAGAGCCCACTGAGAAAGACTGGGATTAAAATTAGTCGGGACTGCCACGTCCACAGTTCTGGCATAAACCCTTGACAACATTTGATGAGCATTTGCTCCAAGTTGGAGATCAACGAATCTGTCAACGACTTGGATGAATCGGTTAAACTATCAATTGTGCATCAGTAATTTACAGTCATTCAATATACTATTTATAATCAGCTCAACAACTCACTTCATTGCTTCTCCAACTTGGGCTGTTGTAAATGAGTATTGATCACTGCTGAATCTGAGAGTAAGACTGAAGGATAAAATAATATCCTCAGCTATTCCAGTCAAACGGATCTGCCTTTATGAGATTATCCAATATATAGATCATCATACACATAATTGATTATTATTTATTATTATTATTGTTATCACCATAATATGGGATATACAGATATACACATATTTATCTAATGGCATCATCATATTCCATCTACATATTTCGTTGATTATATGAATACTTGATTGAGAGACTACAACTACAATGAATTAATAATTCTAAAAACATTACCCAAGTATCTGGGTCGGAATATTAAAATATTACCAATAGCATAAATGCTCTTCTTTACCAAAGCTCTCTGGCTGATCTGACTGGAGAAGTATCATATCAATAGGTCTCTCTGGATCTTTCCAGAAAGACAATACTCCTGGAAGATGACTCATCGTGATAAATATTACCAAAGCATATACTGAATTATAAATCAGAAAACATATAAATATCAGTAGTTAGTTCTGTGTAGAAACATAACCTTTTTCTTTGGAATAAACACCCTACACAAGTTCTCACGAATTCTTTCGTATCTTTCCAAGTTTATTTCTACCCACAACATTTTTTCGTGAACTACAATGAACTCTCCTGCTGACTTGTTCCCCGCTGGTTTGACCACTGTTCCTGAGGAGGCTACCTTGTCCCCCATGTCTGCGGATGAACTTTTCTCTGACTTGAGTGCACCTGTCCTGTGTCTGGATGCTGCCCCTGGTTTTGGTTCTGTTTCTGGTTCTGGTTTCCCTTCTGTTGGTAGAGAAGCAGCTACTGCTTCCTCCTGTGTGGCCGCTCTTAAGGCCGAATTGGGCAATCACATTGAGGCCTTCAGCGCTGCTCATGTAGCAAACAATGAGCAAGCAGCTGATGATGCACTCCGCAGGATCAAGCGCACAAGATTGGCTATTGCAAGCCTTGAAAAGTGCAGCGAGATGCTTGCCTCTCCTGGTGAGAACACAGAGAGAGCTGGCCGTGGAGGAGGGTTGACTCTCAACCGAAGAGATCTCCCCAAATTCCAATTGGCTGCTAGTATCATAAAGCCCTTCCCAAGTGAAGAGGTGTTTGAATCAGTTGGACATTTCCTACGTACCTTTGAGAATGTAATCGAGTCTTCATCCTTGGACATCGAAAAAGTTTGGATGAAATTCCTGCCGCTCTGCTTGCCTCATACAGATGATGGATGGGTAGAGACGGATCTCAAGAAGTGTAACAGTTGGAAATTGGCGAAATCGTGCTTCAACAAAAGACATGGTTCCAGCCTGGTGTCTCGACGATTTACAGACCAGGTCTTTACAATGGTAATGAAGAACACTGAGTCAATCGGTGATTACTCCAAGAAGTTCCTCCGAGCGGTATACAATGCTGGTCTAAACAAAGACGATCCTCGTATCGCTGATCGCTTCCTTGCTTCATTGGCCTTGTCAGTGCAAACGTTGATAAAAGTTACCATGGCTCGCTCTCCCAATGGGGAAGCAAAGCGTGAGTGGACTGTGGAGCAGATCACGCAGATTGGCAGAGACATCCTTGGGGATGACAATAGGCTCTATGCTGAGGCAACCCGTTTGATTCCTGGTGCCCATGGGCAACCTGAGAAGAAATATGAGGACCATCCCAGAAAGAAGCCACACCACCACACCAGCAAGATTACAAAGCATGAGAAAACATTTTTCTGCTTGCACCATGGGAAGAATCCTACCCATGAGTCTAGTAAATGTTTTACCTTGATAAACCGCAAGAACAAAGCCAGTAGTCTCAACAGTCGCAATCCATGCAGACGTTGTGGTGAAAACTACCACCACGGTCATGTCTGCAAGAGCAAGAACAATGAGCCGATTCTAATGGTATCCCAGTCTCCCGCGAAGGATAAGTCTGAGCAGACGCTCAAGGCAATCCAGGACAGGATTGATGAAGACATGGAAGAGATATCGTTTGAATGTAAGTATCTACTTGACAGAATTGAGAGAAGAATTAAAGCTAATGATGCATTTAATCTTACAACTCCAATCATTATAGAGAACCAGAAGCTCATTGGGATGATCGATACAGGCAGTTCCCGCACTTTTATAAATTTGAAATGTTTAAATAACAATTTACAAATAACAAAAATAAATGCTTCAATTGGTTCCTTTAACTTTCTGTCCAAGAATAGTAGTACAAAGAGATTAGGAAAAACTGATCCTTTGAATTTTAAATATATAAATGGCATTACCTTTAAACATGCACCAGAGGTGTTAGAGTTTAATATGGGTTTCAATTTCGATATCCTCCTTGGAAGAGATATCTTGGCAAAAATGAATATTGGATTAATTAATGTTGCATATGATATCGAAGGCGAATATGTCCATTCAGATAATGCAAAAGACTATGCCACCATTTATGAAAACCTGAATATCGATAAAGAGAAAAAGTTTGAACCTGATAATTCGCCGGCTGGCACAGCACAGCAACGAGCAGAATTTATGAGCTCTATTAAAGAAGCCTTGGAGGAGAATAAGAATATCCCCGTTGAGTCATACTGTCCTTTATCGGAATCTATTATTCGTTTACCCACTAAGGAAGGTGCTACGGCTTACAGACGGCAGTATCCCATACCGCACGCTCTAAGACCAACACTTGACAAGCAAGTAAAAGAATGGCTTGAGACAGGAACTATTGTAAAGTCCAAGACCAACACTTCCTTTAACAGTCCAATGTTGCTTGTTCCAAAGAGAAACAAAGCTGGTGAGATTGTTAGTCATAGAGTGTGTTTGGACGTAAGATTGTTGAATCAGATCCTACCTCCCACATTCAATTACCCAATTCCAAAAATCCAAACAATATTCCAAAACTTGAGTGGAAAGAAATTCTTTACCACACTTGACTTATCCAATGCGTATCATCGTTTCAAAGTTGCACCCGAGGATGTACATAAATTGACATTTACTCATTTAGATGGGCAACAATATAGCTTTATTAAAGGCTGTTTTGGCTTAAAGATGCTTACTTCACAATTTCAACATGTCATGGCTACTTTATTTGATAAGATTGACTGTGTACAGAATTTTGTTGATGATTGTATCGTTGCCAGTGAAACATTTGAACAGCATGTCAAAGATGTCAAACTAGTTATTGAGAAATTGTCATCCGCGAAGTTGATCCTGAACTCAGAAAAATGTGTCTGGTTTCAACATTCAGTAAGATTGCTTGGTTTTGTCGTCAATGAGACAGGCACCAAGGTTGATAAGCAAAAGTTGACAAATGTTGACAAATGGCCTATTCCTAGAACTGCGAAACAGATTCAGCAATTCATGGGTTTGATCAATTACTTTAGAGATTATATTCCTATGATTTCAAAGGTAGCTGAGCCTATTTCACGGTTAAGTCATGCCAAGAATGTATCTGATCAATGGACAGATGAGCAGACACAAAGCTTTAAAGCTCTAAAAGACATATTGCACAAAGATTTGATTCTTCATTACGCAGATATGTCACGTGAAATGTATGTGGCCACAGATGCATCCCTTTATGGAGCAGCCTGCTTATTGTTTCAGCGAGATGAACACGGGCGCGATAAATATATCAGCTTTGTATCAACTTCATTGAGCCCATCGCAATGACGATGGAGCACAACTAAAAGAGAATTATATGCAGTCGTTTTAGCGCTTGAAAAATTCCGTCCATTTCTATGGGGCCGACAGTTCACTATTTTTACTGATCATCAAGCACTCATTTATCTCCATACTCAAAAAATAGCTAATCCAATGATGATTGGCTGGATTGAGACACTCCTTGACTTTGATTTTAAGGTGGTCCATATTCCTGGCTTATTGAATAAGCTACCTGATTTATTAAGCCGCTTGTATCCTCCAGAGGATAGTGACAAGCTGGTGGAGGATGATGGATTGAGAAAAATCAGAACAGATAACCTACAACCCAAAAGTAGAGTTATTGTTCGAAAGAAAAAATATAGTAAAGACAGAGTGCTAAATGTACTTGCAACGCAACTCGTCAAAAATGTATCAGAGACGTCTGACTATATGTCACCTCCTGAAGAAAAGCATAATGGCTTATTAAAAGAAGCACATTCGTTTGGTCACTTTGGAAGTCAAGCTATAGTGAATGATCTTCATTCACAAGGCTTACACTGGACTAATATATATGAAGAGGCTAAAGAGATTATCCGTTCTTGCCCTGAATGTCAGAAGCACAATATTAGCAAGAGAGGCTATCACCCATTGACTAATGTTGTAGCATTCCGACCATTTGATCATGTTGCAATTGATTTATGCGGTGAATTCCCTGTATCAGAGGATGGACACACGTACATGTTGGTTCTGGTTGATGTATGCTCCAAGTATGTGATCTTGAGACCACTGCCAAACAAGAACTCAACAACAATAGCTAAAGCATTGATAAAGATCTTTGGAGATTATGGTTTTCCCAAAGTAATGCAAAGTGACAATGGTCTGGAATTCAGAAACTCTTTGATGTCAAGCCTATCTAAAGAGCTTGGGATAGATAGGAGATATTCTACGGCATATCATCTACAAGGGAATGGTATTGCTGAAGCTAGTGTAAAGATTGCAGAGAATACTGTACGTAAAATGATGAGAGCGAACAGCAATGACTGGTGTCACTATCTGCCGATTGTTCAGCTATGCATCAATAGACATATTCCTCAAAAGACACTAAGCGCACCGTTTTCATTAATGTATGCTCGCAGAGTCAATGTACCTGATGAGTATAGTGACAAAGGAAAACACTCTCTTCCTAAAGCCACAATGACAATTGATGAGCTAGAGAAGCAGATTGATCATATGGAAAATATCATATTCCCTGCCATTAACGAACGTGTGTTAAGGATTAATGAGGAATTGAAAAAGAAATATGATCATAAAAATATCCTAATCGACATCCCCAAAGGAACACACGTAATGGTCAGATTACCACATCGATCAAACAAATTGGCACCTATTTATGAAGGTCCATATACAGTGGTTCGAAAGAATAAAGGAGGATCGTACGAGCTAAAGGATGAGCAAGGTGAATTGTTACACCGAAATTATACACCCTCCGAACTCAAGATGGTCACCATTGATGAATCAACAATTGAGAATGAGCTCTACGAAGTTGAAGACATTCGAGATCATCGTGGTACTGCTGGTCAACGGGAATATTTGGTCAAATGGGCTGGTTATGGCGAACGTGCCAATACATGGCAAATGGCTGAAGACTTTACTGATTCCACAATCGTGCAAAAGTACTGGAAGAAAGTTAGAGAGTTGGAACGTTTAGAGAATGAGAGAGCCGAAGACTTGATTAACAAGAGTGCATCCTCAAATAAGAAAACAGTTCACACCTCTAAACTAAATGGTAAAAGTAACAATAACGATGAGCACAAGAAAAGAACGCTTCCTACCACTTTGAGTAGAGAAGAAAGATTACACAAAAGAAGAGCAATCAAAAATCAAAAATAATGAACACGTAATCCACGAAGCTGAGTTTACAGTGTAGATCTCCATAAAAAGTACAAAAAATTATGTGCATGATTGACTTGAATAAAACAAGCAATTGGCCAGATCATGAAATAGTAACACTGGGAAAACGGTCCTGAAGTACAATGATAAGAAGTAACCTTTTAACCTATGCAAAACTGGAGTGATTTTGTATCTCAGAAAGTTTTTCATATTCAGGTTAAAGATAAAGCTTTACTCTATCTTATTGGCTTAGACACAATAGACATATGAATATCAATTTGTAAGATTATAAAGTTGTTGAGAATAAAGTAAATGTAACACTTGTTTCCTTATTATCTTAATATTCAAAAGCATACAATATGTCTTCTATTACTCAACTTCGCAACAAGGCCTGTTATTGCACTAAATGCAATGGTAACGCCCAAGGTTACAGTCTGGTAACAAAGAGAACCTCTCAGCGTCATAATAAGAGAGCAAGAATTGACGAACTTGAAAGAATTGTGATGGGTATGATGATTTTGGTATTGTTTTTTGGCCCTTGTATAATAACACGGTTTTTTATTAAACACAGAAAGACAAAGAGAAATGGTGGAGATTGATATTGAACGTAAGGAATATTTATTTGAAGAGCAGCAGATAGTAACAAGCTATTGTATTCTATATGTAGCTATCACAACCCATCAATCCGGTTCTATGGAAAGACAGAATGATTTTTCCCACTCACCCGTCGTGGAATCTGAGCTGATGCTGGATGGCGATGATTCAGCTGCCAATGAGGTGAATGGCAATGACAGCAACAATGAAGAGGAGAGCAATGCCGAAGACAGTGATGGTGACGACGTCGAGGAGATTGAAGTCGAGGATCTTAGCAGTGAAGGCGAGTGTTGAATAAAGAAAAAGAACCTGAAAAAATTGAGTGTTAATAATTATCATTTTAAAATAGACCCCTTTTCCTCCCCTGAGATGCCAGAGAATCCAGTGCACAGGTCCATTGCCATATTCGTGGTCCTGTTTGCATCCCGATACGTGGTCAACAAGGGTGCTGTTGTCTTGATCGAGTTCATCAACGAGCTCTTGAAGATCTACGAGCAGGATTTCCAATTGCCCTCTAGCCTTCCTGGTCTCCAAAAGATGACGGGTTTCTCAGCCTTGACCAAAGGAATAAAGAAATCTGTTGTGTGCCAGGATTGCCACAAGGTGTACGAGGAAGCTGGGTCTGTTCCTGAGTTCTGTAACTCATCCAAGGTTGGTTCCCACTCTTCCTGTGGGTGCAAGTTGATGAAGGCGTCCTCTTCTGGTACTTTGGTTCCAAGACGCCAATTCCACTATCAGTCCGTCAAGCAGGCGTTGAGTGTCCTTTTCCTCCGCCCGGATTTTGAGGCCAATATCCGCCATTGGAACAAAGAGCTTAAGGTCATGGACACCATGTGCGATGTGTACGATGGTGCCATGTGGAAGGACCTGAAGGATAAGGATGGTGTCTCCTTTGTCGCTGACCCACATTCATTGATGCTGACATTGAACATCGATTGGTTTCAGCCATTCGATGGGGTGACTTATTCCTGTGGAGCAATCTACTTGGCAATAAACAATCTTCCTAGGGCTGAGCGGTTCAAGCCCGAGAATATCATCCTTGTTGGCCTGATGCCTGGGCCAAAGGAGCCAAAATCAGACGAGATAAACAGCTACCTGGAGCCGCTGGTCAATGACCTGAACCAGCTGTATGTTGGTGTTTCCATTCCAACGTTTGAGTGCCCTTCTTCTGTGGTTGTCCGTGCTGCCTTGATGATGGTTGCCTGCGACATCCCTGCTGCCAGGAAGACTAGTGGCTTCACAGCCCATAACAGCACTCGGGCATGCTATAAGTGCAGTCGCAGTTTCTCCCGTCTGGAAGGCACGAGCCATGTGGACTTTCGTGGGTTCGAGTTTGTCAAGTGGAGGCTTGCCAATGGTGAAGAAAACCGGGTGCATGCTGAGGAGTGGAAGAGTGCAAGTACGCCCTCAGAAAGGCACCAGCTGGAGGTCGAAAATGGTGTTCGATGGTCGCAGCTGCACCGCCTTGGATACTTTGATCTAGTACGTGGAACGATCATTGATCCCATGCACAACCTATTCCTGGGTACGGCCAAGAGGATGGTCGAGACATGGACCGCCAGTGGTCTGATGACAGACCGGGATCTTTGTCAGATGCAAAAGGTGGCAGAGACAATGGTGTTGCCTGTGGGATATACCATGTTGAAGACGAAGATCGGAAAGGGGTTTCCCCGAATGAAAGCCGACGAGTGGAAGTCCTGGGTGTTGATTTACTCTCCTGTTCTGCTGCGGCCTGTTCTTTCTGGAACAAAGTTCAAGAATTGGATCAGCTTTGTTGATGCCTGCCGTCTCCTCACCAAGCCTACCATCACTTTTGACGAACTTGATGAGGCCCATAGTCACCTGGAGAAGTTCGGTCGGGAGTGTGAACAACAATACCCTAGTACCATCCTCACCTGCAACATGCACCTACACCTCCATCTTCGCGACACTGTTCGTGATTTTGGACCAGTGTATGGTTATTGGTGTCAGGAACTGATCCAAGCAGACAAGGCAAGAGACAGAAACAGGAGGTTCAAGGATAAGTTATTTAATAAAAGACGTTGTTCGCTTGATCTTTCTATGATCAAGCTCTACTGGTATTTATATGTTTTCTAGCTAGGGTAAAGATATGTCTAAATATAATGATTGGTAACTGTGGCGGGTGGGTGTACAAGAAAGGAAAGTCTAAAGATAGCTATGATGTATTTGGTCTTCTAGCTAGTATCCATTTCGGGAGTGTGGCGCGAAGGCTGTTAGGAACCAATCCTAACATTACCTCCCTCTCAAGGCTGAACTACTCTCAAATTCTTGGATCTTGATGGCAGCATTGGCAAGATTCTCCAAAGGTTCCCAAGTGCGCTCTTCTGGGCCATACCCTTTCCAGTCCACCAGATACTGGATTTTCCTTCGATGTAGCCTTTTTGCCAAGATCTCCTCAACTTCATACTCTTGCTCATTATCTACTATGACTGGGGGCGGTGGGTCTTGGTACCTTGCTGATAATTCATTTCTGACCACTGGTTCCAACAGGGAGACATGGAACACGTTATGAACTTTCATTGATGGCGGGAGCTTGACATGGTATGCTACTGGATTGATCTGTTCTTCAATAGTGAAAGGACCCAATCGCTTGTAATCCAGCTTATTGCTTGGGCGAGAAGTTCTGATATTGCTACTTGAGAGCCAGACTTGGGAACCAGGGAGCAGAGCAGGAATATCCTTGCGATGTTTGTTGGCATGTTGAGAATAAGTGAGTTGGGCTTGCTTCATGTTAGCTTTGATGTTATTGAAGACTTCTTGCATGAACTTGACTTTGTCTTCAACTATGGGCACTACAATATCTTGACTAGCAGAGAAATCTAGGCGCAGGTGGAACCCATAATTGGCCAGAAATGGGGAGTGCTTTGTTGCAGAGTGGGTAGAGTTGTTGTAGGCAAATTCGGCAATAGGGAGGAGCTGGAGCCAATTGTCCTGGGAGTAGTTGGTATAACAACGAATGTGCTGTTCCAATATCTGGTTGACACGCTCGGTTTGACCATCTGACTCAGGGTGGAATGCGGAAGACAGGGAAGTAGTGGTGCCAAGGGCCTTATGAAAGGTGCGCCAAAAGCGGGAGATAAATTGGGGACCACGGTCAGAAACAATGTCAAGGGGAACACCATGGAGACGGACAATGTTGGCAATAAACAGATCTACGGTTTCGGGGCGGTTACTGTCTTGTTACACGGGATGAAATGGGCCATCTTGGATAGTCGATCAACTACAACCATTATGCTATCAAAGGACCCAGATTGGGGAAGATCGGTGATAAAGTCAAGGGATACCGAGGACCAGGGTTGTTCAGGGACAGAGAGTGGCATCAGGTTACCATGTTTGGCATGCCTAGAGGTCTTGCTTCGGGAACAGGTCTCACAAGTCGCAACATAGTCTTTTACATACTTTCGCATGCCAGGCCACCAGTATGCTCGAGCAACAAGATCAAACGTGCGAGCAACACCAAAATGACCAGCAAGAAGAGCGTCATGACGGGATTTCAGTACTTGGATACGGCAGTTTCCTTCTGGGACATATATGCGACTATTCTTATACAAGGTACCATTGACAAATGTGAATTCTGATTCTGGATCTATATTCTTGATCAATTCTTGAGCTGTTGGATCGGTCTGGGTGTCTTGCTGGATTGCCTGGGTCAGTGATGCAGTCTGGGAACGGGTTGAGATGGCGCCAAGAATAAGCTGCTTTGGCTTGAGAAGCACTTGATTCTGGACGTCATAGACTTCATCTCCTCCTTTAGGCTCATATTCGGGGTGGCGGGACAGGGCATCGGGCTTTCCTTGCATGTGGCCAGGACGATAATAGATGCAAAAATCGAAATCAGCAAGGAAAAGGGACCAACGAACTTGACGGCGGTTGAGACGGCAAGTGGTAGTGAAGTATTCAAGGTTCTTATGATCGGTAAAAACGGTGATTTAATGCTGTGATCCGACCAAATGATGGCGCCAAATTTCAAAAGCATCGACAATGGCAAGCATCTCTTTGTCATAGATCTCGTAGTTAATTTCGGCGGGCAACAGCTTATGGGAAAAGAAAGCAACAGGATGAAGCATCTCGTCGGAACCAACTTGAGAGAGGACAGCCCCAAGGGCAAAGTCGGAAGCATCGGTTTCCAGGACGAACGGGCGGGAGAAGTCAGCGTGGGCAAGGATAGGTGCAGTGCAGAATTGGGACTTGAGATGTTCAAACGAGTTTTGGGCTTCTGTGGACCAGGCGAAAGGAACTTTCTTGGACAAGAGTTTAGTCATTGGTAACACAGCGTGTGAGAAACCTTTGATAAATCTGCGGTAATAATTGGCAAAGCCAAGGAACACTTGCAAAGCATGGACAGACTGAGGAGATTTCCACTCCTGGATGGTCTTGACTTTCGCAGTGTCCATGGACACACCAGAAGGTGAGATCTCGTAACCAAGGAACTCAACTTGGGACTGGTCGAAGGCGCATTTCTCTAACTTGGCATAAAGCCCATGATCAAGAAGACGTTTCAGGACTTGCCGGACATGTTGATTGTGGTCTTCTTGGTTGGCTGAGAAAATGAGAATATCATCGAGGTACACAACAACAAAGTTATCGAGCATATCGCGGAAAACATCATTCATCATGTGCTGGAAGGTGGCGGGAGCATTGCTGAGACCAAATGGCATCACAGTGTATTCAAAATGGCCGTAGCGTGTTCTGAAGGCTGTCTTCCATTCGTCACCAGGCTTGACTCGGACAAGATTATACGCACCACGAAGATCTACTTTCGAAAACACTTTCGCATTTCCAAGACGGTCAAGAAGTTCATTGATGAGTGGCAGTGGGTATCGGTTCTTCACAGTAATCTTATTCAGGCCACGGTAATCAGAACAAAGTCGAAGCGAACCATCCTTTTTCTTGACAAAGAGTATGGGGGCACCAGCGGGAGACTTGGAGTGGCGGATGAACCCTTTTTCAGATTTTCATCAAGGTATTCGCGAAGGGCTTTCAGTTCAGGCTCGCCAAGATTGTATATAGGACCCCAAGGTGGAGTCGTACCTTCTTGAAGCTTGATTTCTATATCATACTTTCGGTGCTCAGGTAATAGATCGGCGTTAGCCTTACTAAATACGGGAGCAAGATCAGAGTACTTTGAAGGAATGGCAATTGGGGATGGGGAAGACGAGACAGAGACTGGGAAAGGTGGTACAGGAACGGACTGGGAATCGGGAGATATGGGAACAGAGGCGGAAACAGAGACAGGCAAAGGAACAGGGACAGAGACGGGCGAAGGGACAGGAACAGAGACAGGCGAAGGAACAATGACAGAGACAGGCGAAGGGACAAGAACAGAGGCAGACGAAGGGGCAGGAATAGACGAGAGAGATACTTGGGAGACCGATGTGGAAATTGATTTTACAGAAACAGGGACAGGAACAGGAACAGATACAGAAGACAAGGAAGTTACATTGGGACAAAAGGAGACGGATTTCTTTTTCCATGATAAAATTACAGGATCGTGGCTAGCACACCAACTGGTTCCAAGGATAACAGGATAGGTCGAGAAGGGGAGTACATGAAAGCTTGCAAGTTCGGGATAACCACCAACAGAAAAGTTAAGTTTAGCGGTTTCCTTAGTAATAGCTCTGTTGTATTTGGCATAATGGTATATCAGAGAAAAGTGATATATAAACCCAGATAGCTGGATTATCTAAAATCAAGACAAACTATACCATCCAGAAATCCTTATCCAAATATGAAAATACCATACCCAATCTATTGTGGGACAAAGTCCCAAAATACCTATTAACTGATAACACAGCTATTATGATAATGAATATCCAAGCTGATAAGAATTATAAGAATAATTATAAATACTAAGTTAACATACTTCTTAAATCAATAACTGGATATACTTTAACTTTTTCTAAACCACAATAAAGAGTCTCAAAGTATCCACCGTCCCAATTTCTACTACAAATATCACATTTTTTACTTTGAACCCTCGCTTCTATAAAAAATACTATCCGAAAAATGTCTTCCATCAACGAGACCCCTACCATTGCCCAGCAAGAGGCCCCTGCCCACAAGGAGAGCACAAGTGAGCTCATGGAAGTAGACACCACTTCCGAGCAAAAGTGTGTTTCCGGCCTAGCTGAGTCCCGCTACGCGCCCAAGGCGGCTGAGCAAGGCACCGTCTCTGGAGAAGAAAGGCGCAAGCACACCAGGGCCGTAGCTGAAAGATTGATCAGCAAGTACGAGCAGAAGGCCTGGGACCTTATGATTGCCGTGGATGAGGCCACCGACAAGGACGACCACGAGGTTGCCAAGACCCTTGGCAAGGAGGTTGACGATGCCAACGACCAGTTGGCCAGATTCCGGACACTCCTTGCGGCTGCCCAAGAGCCCATCCCGACCAACACCAACGGGACCGCCATCAACTTGAGGGACATTCCGTTGTTCCAACTGGCTGGTCACTCCGTCCCCAACCCGGATGCCAAGGTGTACCAACACGTGGAGCTCTACCTGTCCGCGTTTGAGAATGTGCTCGCAACTGGCAAGGAGCACATTGACATTGCCTGGTCGAAATGGCTCCCGAATGCCATGGTGGATGAGTACGACGCCTGGTACAAAAGTACATTGGCGTTGAAGAACTGCAAGTGGGAGGAGGCCCGTGTGCTGATCAAGCAGCACTATGACTCCGAGGAGCAGCAGGCGATAATGTCGGTCAAGGTGCTAACCATGACCATGAGAGAGGACGAGTCCGTCCAAGAGTATGGACACCGTTTCCAGAGGACTTGCCGCGAGGGCAACGTGAAGCAAGACATGATTGTGGCCTTGCGGTTCTTGGCTTCCCTCACCCCGCACTTCCATCAAACCACCCACGTTGCCTGGTGGACCCGCAACTCCCACAAGCCGCAGACCGTCCAACAAGTCCTGGATCTGGCGATCACGCTGACTCGCCCCATGAAGAGGGTTAGAGCCGAGGCCGAGAAGACCCACACTGGCTCCCGCCGACGCACAGATGGTCAGTCTTTCCAGTTCGGGTCGAGCAGACATCGTTCTGGAAAAGCCTCGGGTTCCCCAGCTAGTGCAGGATTCTTCTGCACTCAGCATGGTAAGAATACCACCCACAACACGGAGGGATGTAGGATCATCTCCGGTCGTGCGGAAAAGGCCAAGGCCAAGGAATGCTACCATTGTCACCGACAATGGAGCCCAGGACATACATGCCCAGAATACCACACCTCTTTTGTGAATAAACAGCGCAAGCCCAATGTGGCTGTGCATGCTGTACGCACATCAAGAGGCAGCATGGTGGACAAACTGTCCGAAGAACTGGAGTATACCTCACTAGGTAAGACAAATAAGGAACAATATCATTTGAATCCATTCTCACTAAACACCCCTGTATTATTACAGAATGAGCATCAGCTCATGGGCTTGCTGGACTCCGGAGCCGAAGTCTCGTGTATTAGTGTAGAACTATATAATAAACTCATAAGTCTACCTATTACAAAAATCGAAGGAAACATAACATTTGCAAGTAAAGCACAATCCGTGCAACGTATAGGAAAGACATCTCCTTTGCTAGTTAGTTACGCTAATGGCCACTCTTTTACACATGAATTTGAACTTATCGATATGAATATCGAAGGTGTTGATCTTATTCTTGGTTTTGATATTATGCCAAAGATGGGAATAGCCTTTACGGGTGTTGCCACGTCTTGGAATGCAAATGATTATAAAGAAAATATGAAAAAGGAACAGCCCATAATAGATGATCTTGAGCCAAACAATGCACCCTACGGCACAGAGGCTGAAAGAGCAAAGTTTTTCTCAGCAGTCACACCATATATTAAGGCTAATGAAGCAATACCAAAAGATTCGTTTTGTACAGTACCTGAATCGGTGGTGGCATTGCACACACCAGAAGCTGCGACTACGTACCAAAGACAATATCCTATTCCCTATGCATTAAGACCCATCATAGACGAGGCCGTTAATAATTGGCTGAAAGAAGGAACTATTGTGAAATCTACAGTAAACTCAGCATGGAACAGTCCACTGACTCTGGCTGACAAAAAGATGCACAAGGAAACAAGACGGGCAAGAGACCATGCCTTGATCCTCGGCACATTAATAAATTGCTTCCTGATGACCGATACCCTTTGCCATTAATCCGAGAGATCTTCGATACTCTAGCAGGAGCAAGTGTATTTTCTACACTTGATTTAAAAAGCGCCTTCCATCGCTTCCAAATACGCAAAGAGGATCAACATAAAACGACATTTACGCACAATAATCTGCAGTATATGTTCCAGGGATGTCCTTTTGGACTCAAGCCCTTGTCATCAAAGTTCCAAAGAGTCATGTCTTTGATATTTCAGGACATGCCTTTTATACAAACGTTTGTGGATGACATCGTCATTTTCTCCAAGAATCTAGAGGAACATACCCATCATGTTTGTCAAGCTATCAACAAATTGACGGAGGTCAATCTAATTTTGAACCCCAACAAATGTCATTTTGCCCAGAAGTCAGTCTACTTACTGGGATTCTCAGTCGACGCACAAGGCAGTCGAATTGACCAAAGAAAGATCACGAATGTGCTGCAATGGCCTATACCAAAGACAGGAAAAGACATCCAGAGCTTTCTAGGAGTCATCAATTATTTCCGTGAATACATACCAGTGGCAGCCCACATTACTGCGCCACTGGATGCTCTCAGAAACGCTGGTAGCTTATCCAAGATTTGGAATAATGATCACCAACGGAGTTTCGAGCAGCTTAAAGCCATTTTGCAAACAAACCCCATATTGCACTTTCCTGACTTATCTCAACCATTCTTTGTTGCCACTGATGCTTCCAATCTAGGAATTGGTGCTACTCTGTATCAAAATATCAATGACCAAAAGAAGTACATTGGATTTATGGCCAGAGCTTTATCAAAATCAGAACGTAATTATTCTACGACGAAACGTGAGCTACTAGCCATGGTATTCGCACTTAAGAAATTCCACAAATTCTTATGGGGACAGAAATTCACATTGTACACTGACCACAAGGCTTTGACATATATCCACACGCAAAAGGTGGCGAACCCCATGATGATCCAGTGGATGGATACATTACTTGATTATAATTATGATGTGGTACACATACCTGGCATCAGCAACAAGTTACCGGATTATTTATCTCGTCTATTCTCCCCGGAAAATAGTCTGGAGGGGGGTAATGAGGCACTGAAGCCATCTCAAGACAAAATAGAGGCTCAGCAGAATCCGAAGTTTGAACAAATTGAGTACACATCTAAACCAAAGGACCAAAGAGTATTTACGGTCAAGACAAAGAGTGATACCATAGACTATATGACACCTCCAGAAGAAGAGCGCAAAGATATATTAATGAAAGCGCATCTCTTTGGACACTTTGGTGCAGAACACATAGTAGAATTGAATCACAAGAACGGTATACATTGGGCAAATATGATCCAAGATGCACTTGAATGTGTAAAGGAATGTCCGTCTTGTCAGAAATATAATATCACTAAGAAAGGCTATAATCCTCTAAGACCTATCCATGCATATGTACCAGGAGACCACTGGGCAATCGACCTAGCTGGCCCATTACATCCTACGACAGAGAGTAATGTATACCTATTTGTAATGGTAGACGTTTGCACACGCTTCTGCTTATTAAGAGCAATTCCGAACAAACAATCGGACACTATTGTCAAAACACTAGTACAGATATTTGGTGATTTCGGGTTTCCACGAATCATACAATCTGATAATGGCACAGAGTTCAAGAATGAACTGATGAAGAAATTACTACAGAATACAGGAGTCGATCATAGACTTGTAACACCATACCACCCTAGAGCAAATGGCCTAGCAGAGAGATGGGTACAGACATCTATGCAAGTCATCAGAAAGATGGTAGCAGGAACTGGAAAAGATTGGGACTATTATCTCCCAGCTGTACAATTGGCAATCAATAATAAGATGTCAAAAAGGTTAAATACTGCTCCATTTTCACTGATGTTTGCTAGACAAATGAACGCTTTTGAGGACTATAGAGATCCCAAATCTACACCATCGAAACCAATGACCTATGACGAACTTATCAAACGTATCGATCATATGGCAGAAGTTGTGTTTCCAGCCATTAAAGACAGAACCGATCGAATTACGGCCATACAAAAAGAAAAGTTTGATAGCACGCATCGAATCGCAAGAATTGACAATGGTAGTTATGTAATGATCAAACTACCTACAAGAAGCAGCAAATTAGCTCCAGCATATCAAGGACCATACACAGTAATCCGTCAAACCAAAGGAGGCTCATATGTATTACAAGATGAGACAGGAGCACTCTTGCCTAGAGATTACCCACCATCGGATTTGAAATTGATATCGATGGACGAGGCAATACTCGAAGACGAACTGTTTGAAGTACAGGCAATCATCAATCACAGAGGCAACGCTGGCAAGCGTGAGTTTCTAGTGAGATGGAAAGGATACGGACCAGAAGAAGATTCCTGGATCACACCGGATAAGTTCACAGATCTCCAAACAATCCAAGAATATTGGGTACGCAGAGACAAACAGAATATCACGAATGAGCTTGTAGTAAAAAGACCAAGAGGACGTCCAAGAAAGGACCAGACCAAGATTCTCAGTGCACAAAACAAAACAAACTCCATCGCCAAGAAGAACTATGATAATAGACGCCAAAGCAAGCGCTTAACTAAAGTCAAGTCTGGAGGGGTAATGTTGTATTTGGCATAATGGTATATCAGAGAAAAGTGATATATAAACCCAGATAGCTGGATTATCTAAAATCAAGACAAACTATACCATCCAGAAATCCTTATCCAAATATGAAAATACCATACCCAATCTATTGTGGGACAAAGTCCCAAAATACCTATTAACTGATAACACAGCTATTATGATAATGAATATCCAAGCTGATAAGAATTATAAGAATAATTATAAATACTAAGTTAACATACTTCTTAAATCAATAACTGGATATACTTTAACTTTTTCTAAACCACAATAAAGAGTCTCAAAGTATCCACCGTCCCAATTTCTACTACAAATATCACAAGCTCCACCCGCCAATTCTCGACCATCAACTACATAGATTGGCAAAGGAAGGTTTTTATTCTTGGTTGGGATATTATACGTATTTACCAAATCAGCGCTAATAAAGCTACTATGGGCACCAGAGTCAATTAGAGCTTTGGTGTGAATTATTCTATCATCAAGTTTTATGGATACGGGCAAGACAAGGTGTTCTTCGGATTGGGTCAAAGGTAAGGGATCCGGTGGTAGTGGTTGATTGTCCAGGGTATTACCCCTTACTGGTAAGTCTGGACTTGGTCTTTTCCCTGGTCAATGACAGCGTGAACAGCCATGGGAGCACCAGATTTGGCAGGACAGTTACGGGCCATGTGGCCATGGAGACCACAGTACAAGCACAGACCTTGGGCACGGCGACGATCCTTTTCTTCTGGGGACAAAGGCCCCTTTGGCATTGCCCGAGTGGCGTCGAGTTCCATTGGGGTGGGACCAGAGTAGTAGGCGGGGTTTGGCATTGTGGGACGAGGGGCAGGAGCAGACAGAGGTATAGGCTGGTTGTGGTTGTACTGGAAGTTGGTCGGGTGGGGCCGGGAAGTACGGGAGCGTTCCAAACGGCGTACTTGGAAGCGATTGTCAATACGTGTGCAGATTTTGATCAGACAGTTAAGTTTTTCAGGTGTTTCAAACCGGGAAACTTCGTCCTTAATGTCCTCATTTAAGGCCTGGTAGAAGGCCGAGCAAAGAGCCGATTCATTCCAGGAAACATGGGCAGCCAAGCGACGAAATTCACCAGCCATAATGGCTATAGATTGACGGCCCTGTTTCATTGTCAAGAGTTTTCTTTGGGCATCTCGGGACATGTCAGGATCACTAAAGGCAATTCTGAATTCGTGGCAGAAGGCAGAGTAGTTATTCAGGAATTCGGCGTTGTTCTGGCTAAGGTATGGGGCTACCCAGGAGAAAGCGATACCACGGAGACGAGAAGCAGCATAGGCAACCTTGGTGCCATCACTGGCATATCGGGAAGGTTGACATGTAAACAGGATCTGGAGTTGCATAAGAAAGTCGTTGGACCGACGATGGTCACCATAGAAGAATTCAGGGTCGGCGATTCTGGGCTCAGGTGTACTTGGCTCATGGTAATGTTTGGGTTCAGGGTTGGGTTCCTGGTGGGCAGTTCGAGCACGAAGCTCTTCAAGTTCACAGCGCATGGCCATCATTTCGGCCCTCATTTGTTCCATGGATGATTCGTTGGATTCAGGCATGGTATAAAATGAGGAAGCAGAGAGAGGGGAAAGCAGAGGGTCGGAGTACAGGGAATCCAGGGCGGGGTACAAGAGTTGTGAAGCGAACAAACTGTCAGGAACTGATCCAAGCAGACAAGGCAAGAGACAGAAACAGGAGGTTCAAGGATAAGTTATTTAATAAAAGACGTTGTTCGCTTGATCTTTCTATGATCAAGCTCTACTGGTATTTATATGTTTTCTAGCTAGGGTAAAGATATGTCTAAATATAATGATTGGTAACTGTGGCGGGTGGGTGTACAAGAAAGGAAAGTCTAAAGATAGCTATGATGTATTTGGTCTTCTAGCTAGTATCCATTTTGGGAGTGTGGCGCGAAGGCTGTTAGGAACCAATCCTAACAATTGGCTCTTTGGGTTCGAGCGATATAATGGGTTGTTGAAGAATGTTGATACAAACAGGAGAGATGGGTTTGAATCAACATACATAAAAAGTTTTACTGAAAATATGTATAAGGGTGATCTTGTGCAAAGACTTACATGTCAGAGCCAAGTCCCCTTCAAAGTACTATTGAAAAAACTCACCTCCTTGTCCAATACTTTTATAGTAGCCCCAGCCCCAGCACCAGCACCTCAACGCCGTTTCCGTCTTGACGCATTCCTGCAAGCCTCGTTGGATGTCAGTCTTATGATTAAGGGTAACGAAGCTCTCCCTCCGTCAGCATTACCTTTACCAACAGCAACAGCAACAACACAGATGGGTGATATCGACTATCCCCATCTCCTAGAATATTACAAGAGAGCATATGACAATGAGCACCTTGTTGACTACCTCCATGCATCTTCATCACCATTCTTTGTCAATGACCGAATCACAAAGATCAAGGCCATTGATCTTCTTGGTCAGACATACAAGGGCAAAGGTGGATCTGGCAGTCGCGGGTCATATATCCAAGCTCTTTTTCTGGATTTCGAGGGTAGAAAGACAAACGCGTACACAGGAGAAATCCAATACCTGTTCGCCCACAACTTCGTTCCTCCTCCCAGCCCCTCCAACAGCCGCCCTCATTTCCACCACAAGCAACATGTGTTTGCATTCGTCCACTGGCTTGTTCCAGATCCTGACAATCTCAGACCAGTTGAGCAAGTTGACGTCTGCCTCCCTGGTTTTGCGCCAAACACGTTTGACAGCATCTTGCCAGTGCACAGGATTCTCTTGGAAGTGGCTACGGCCGAATTAAAAATTGAAAACAACGCAAGGATGCTGGTCATTCCACTGCCAAAAAAAATATATGCATAAATACAAATAAAACTTTTCTCTCTCTCTCTCTCCCTTTTAAAGAAGCAAAAAACAAAACAAAGCCAAGTAAAATATACATATAGTCCAAATAGCGCATATGTGAAACAGGGTGAAAATTAAGAGAAAAAGAAAACGTTTTATTGTCTCAGTGACCATTGAGGAAGGGAGGAAGAAAGCCCCTCAGGGACTGCTAAATCCGCAACGCGGCCAAATACTCTTGGGAGCATTTGGCGCACGTTGACACCCAAGCCAAGGAGCGAGTACGAGTCCAACAACTCAATCAACTGATTGAACTAATATACATTCATTAGAATATTATTTTATGATTCAAAAGCAATAAAAAAATTTATTTAAATAATATGTTACCTCATCGCTCCTCCAGCCTGGGTGTACTGTGCGGATCATCCGCCGGCCAGGAACTCCAGGAAACTCATCCTCAGACTCACCCTCAGACATTGCTGCCTTTTGGATGAGTGCTGAGCAATCATTGCCTATCGCATTGTCAATGGCATCCTTGTTGGAGAGGTATGCCATTCGACGGCGATGGAAATGCTAATCAAACATATGTTTAATATTGTTTTTCAATCTCAAGTCTTTTAGATGCTATACTATTACATACATCAGCTTCCCGGCCGGCTTTTCTGGCACGAGCATTTGCGGCTACCCGTGCCTCAGGAGACGCCCTCTCCTGGCGACGCCTTCCGCAAAGTTCCGGTAGACACTGTCCCGAAGATCCCTTTGGCGCAAGCCAGTGTTGATGAACGTTGGGCCCAGGTAGGCAAGGAGTTCAAGAACCAACTCCTTGTTGGGAGATTCATTGAAATGAACCTCCGTTCTCCACCTGGGCCTGTTGTTGTTGGCTTGCACCATAGCCGGGTTGTTTGACCTGAAATTGGGCCTCCACAGATAGTCTCGTATATGTCGCTATTAAATTTTTATAAGCCAATGAATTGGTAAGCTATTGAGAATATTAATACTTACAAACGCTTCTGTGGCGGCACCAGGGTTATACTCCACCACAGCCGGGATGATGGGAGCTGGGCCAGTGGCAGGGATGGCAACAGGACCAGGAGCAGGGCCAACAATGGTGAATAGCTCCTCACCAAAGGCAGAAGCAAGCTCGGCGGCAGGAACTGCACTGTTGTTGGCAGCCACCAACTCAGCCAAACTGTCAATAGCCTCGACAGTACTGGCGTTGCCTTCGATGCTGGTGCCAATATGAGAATCTACCCTGACAAGGATGTTTTGAATATCCCGCAAGGTCTCCAACAATTGGAGTTGCTCATCGGTTGAGCGAGAAGTGGGAGTGGATCTGGGTGCCATGGTCTATAGAATATCATATGTTTTCAAAATTAGCTTTATATTCTCTTTATAAATTATAGACTCTACTCTTTACATACAAAATACTTGGTTTGCGAGTGCAGGAGGGTCGATTCAATTGTAAATAGATGGTCTTTATATACACAGATGAGTTTAATAAACAGATTCCTAATTACCCTTTGTATACTCTGTATAAATTAATAAAAAAATAATTTTGGATCTCTGCTTGAAATTAAATATCATTTCTTTCTTTCTTTTTGTTCTATCTTCTTATCTCTGTTGTTTTATCTCTACGTGGGTTTCTAATAAGACATTCTTTATACTAACAAATTAATGGCTTCTTTATAAATGTATACTCATCCCAATACATTCTCTCTACATTGCCCATCTAGACTAATCATGGTCAGTTACATGTGCTGGTGCCATCTTGCAAGTTATTCTGATTGTCTCTTTCTATCCTGTAGACCTCTTCCACTTGTACAGCCTATTATATGGTGCCATCATCAGTGCCAGGGTAAATAAAATCTTTTCGTGTCCAATTTCTTTTTTCTCAACGTTTGTTATTCTACAATAGGCCGCCGCCATCACTGTCTACCCCATCTGCCTCCTTCATCATCTACAACTGGTTATCATAATGGTAATGCCGTTTCTTGGTCTTTGTCCTTTTCCCTAATATTATTCTGGCTATTTACTAATACTTTTCTATATTCTTAAAAAGTTATTGTTGGCCGCCATATACCATCCCTCTACTATAATCGCCAACTCTGTTTTTGGTATGTAAATCAATTTTTCTATCACTCAATTCACCCATATTAATTTATTTTATCCCATCTCTAGTCAATCTAATCATACAAGATGCCATGCCGCACAACTCTGCCCCTCTTTGCCCATTCTTATCCAATCCTTGCAATGTAAGTATAATATCCCTTGCATCTTGAATAGCACCCGCACTTTTGAATATATGTCACTAATATAACTTTTATTATATCAGAATACTACTGCAACCACCCAAATTGCTGCCGGACCCTATTTTCAGGTATTGTTCAGTAGAGAAGTATCCGATCCAAGTAATATCAAATAGGCTGGTAGAAGCGGCAAGGATAGACAGTAATAGTATTAGAGCTTGTGTATAGAACCATTCTATTCTTTCCAATAAACACAAATATAAACCATAAACCTTTTAAGTACGGGGTATAAAATGATGGAAAGAGTAATTATTGCTTGATTATACAATAATGAGTTTCAAAGAGTGGTCAATACTGGCAGTTTGAATGGGTAAACAATAATAAACCCTCACTATTAGCGTATGAAAAACAACAATAAGATCGCCCTTTCAAGATGTAAACACAATACCTGTACACCAAAAACATAATGTCGGATGTAACAATTGAGTATATCAAGTCAGTTAAGCATGTCAAAAATGCTAACAAACCTTTGTTCCGTTCGCTGTCACAACTTTTACCATGTTTATTTCGAGTCTTACAACCTGATAGGAACCTAGGTTCTCCTATCTGTCATATCTGTGTTTTACCATAGAAAATTCGCGACTTTTCACATATTTATTTACAGTTTTACACATGATCTACTTTTACCGTTTTCCCAGTGCCATGGTTTGACAGTGAGAGCAGTGAGCTCCCATGTTGAGCCAAGTGGCCAGGAAGGGGGTCTTATCGTCAAGCTCTATCTTGAACTTAAGAGGGAGGAGATTACCTTCCTCATTAGGAGGATGTTCCACATAGGCATAGCCTGTGCCATCCATGAACCCAAAAAGGGTATTGACAATCATGTTGTGAACATAGCCATATTTGGCAAGAGCAGTACGAAGTTTATTGGTTAACGTGTCATAATCTTCAGGAGCATAACGAGGGAGTTTTGACAAGTTCAGTTGAAAGAGTTTTGAAGAACTAGCAATAGCAGGAGAGGCAAATACAGTGTTGTTCTTATAACTAAATCCTACACGACTGGTTCAAGTGCAGACGTCTTTAGAGTTGAGGTGAAGTTCATAGAGGGTGCCAGCCTTATTGGTGGCATTCAAACCTATAATCTCTCCAGTAGAAAAAGGTTGGAGAAGAGCGTTGAAGAAGGGGACGAAGTCAGGGAAAGATTCCGGGGGAGTGTTATAGTAGACCGAGAACTGACTGGTGCTTTCGCGCCAGATGCAAGGTTTAGTCAATGGATCATTTGAGCCAAGGACTACAGTGCTGCGAAAAGCTGGGGAATTTTGCGTAAGTGCAGAAGAGTACAATAAGGAAGTTCCATGGGTTGGAGTGTTTGTCGTGGATAGAGCTGGTGGTGTAGAGGTTGGGGTTTTATTAGTTTGTCCGGTGTTAAGGTGTTCCCCTGTAGGGGGGTCCGGTTGTTTAGCGGAGGAAGCCATGACATTTCACGTGACTTTTCCAAGGCCTTCTCTGCTAGAAAGTGTGACGTAGCATCCTGATCAACTTGGCAACATCACCTTTCCTCATTTTGCAAGTCACCTTATTTCTCATATCTCTCTTTTCTCCGCACTTCTTTGATTTTCCATATTTGTCACCCTCGCTCTCATTTCAAACCCCTCCTATCCGTTTCCATATTTATCCATTGTACACTATTTTTGTCATCTATCTTCCCTTCCCTTCTCCCTACGTTGCTGTCTGTTGTATTTGGCATAATGGTATATCAGAGAAAAGTGATATATAAACCCAGATAGCTGGATTATCTAAAATTAAGACAAACTATACCATCCAGAAATCCTTATCCAAATATGAAAATACCATACCCAATCTATTGTGGGACAAAGTCCCAAAATACCTATTAACTAATAACACAGCTATTATGATAATGAATATCCAAGCTGATAAGAATTATAACAATAATTATAAATACTAAGTTAACACACTTCTTGAATAAAGGACTGGATATAACTTTAACTTTTTCTCAATCACAATAAAGAGTCTCAAAGTATCCACCATCCCTTTTCTACTACCAAATATCACACTGTCTGTGCGCACTTATCTTTCTCTTCATGTTATCTACCTCTTTACACCCTCTCATACATCGGAACTTCATTTTATTCATACCCCTTCATATCTCTGTCCCTTCTCTCACACTGCTCACTTTATCATATTACTGTTATCCATATCTTCATACTTCATATTTACATTGTCTTCGCACATTTTCATATCTCATTTTGTCTTATCATATTTGTCCTCCATTTTTATATTATCACCTTCACTGTATATCCCATTTTCTCATACTATCATATCTTATTTTGTCTTATCATCTCATACCTCTCCCCCCAAAGTCATCATTATCCTTATCCATTATCTCATATACTGTTCTATTTTTCATTCACACACGCAATTCCTATATTTTATTATTAATCAATTCATCATTTATCACTAAGTAACATTTTACAAAGTCTATATAAGAGACCAAAATTTCAATCAATAAACATTATCAGTTATCTCTCTCTTATTTTCCGTCCCTGAATTAGTGAATTGTCTTGTATAGAAATTCCTAAACATACTTTGTGCCAAGATTGATTTTTCTTTTCATCCTTTTCCCTTTTTCCTGATTTTGTAACTTCCCAGTACCTTGTGTTAAATCAGAGGAAAACAAAGCACGGACAAGAGTACGGTGAGACTTTGTTTATTAAGAGAGAAAGAATTTGTGAATAAGATGAAGACTATTGCTATTCGTATTGTGCGTTTATATAGACATTGAGATGAGTGCTAGTGATGATATGATGATATCATGTAATGTCTGTTCTCTCTACCAACTATTAGATATGACTTGTTATTTTACTTAGTACTATTAACCAGTGTGTTAGTACTAGTTGTTAGTGTGTCTTTACGTATGAATAATGTATTTGGAAAGGTACACTCTTTAGTGCACTTCCAGTAGGTCGGTTATTCAATATGTTTCAATATTGGTAATTTGTGTTAATGTTTCAATCTATGATTATGTTGGATACAACACCTTGCTGTCAACTTGATTAATTGTCCTGAGCAAAATTATCTAGTTCTCTCTCTCTATTTGTATTCCTATCCCTTGTATCCGTTGCTGTCAAGAATATATCTAACTGTCCCGAGCAAAGTTCATATATCTCTGTCTATTTCTTCATTTTCTCTTCTTTTGTCCTCTTGCTGTCTTTGAATTGCGGTTCTACCCCCATTATATTCATTCTTTATCGCACCCTCATTATTGTCAACGTGAGGTATTCAATTTACTATATTTGTCTGACTCGTTTTCACTCATAACAAACTCAACACGCGTCAGTAATGACACGTTGCGCTGTGGTTTTGTCGGCTCTTCACACTTGCCCAGACCGAACCCCTTCCTGGCCCATGACATGTACTGAACTCGAGGTCTTTCCGGCAGGAATATATTTGTAACACCGACGGTGGCCCAACGATTGTGATGATTTCACCCTTTTTTCCTTTTTCTCCTGTTTTCTTGTCCATCCCATTTTTGTTAAAGAGGATGTTGACTTAGTCAAATTTCTCAAGTACTATTTTCTTCGACTAAAAATTAGTCAATTATTTTATTACATTTTTCTGTTGCTCTGTTCTTAACACTTTCAGTAAAGAACATCAATTTAGTTTAGAAATTCTTTTTGCATTATTTCATTTTTCTCTTTAGTTTTCATTGAAGGTTGTCCTTTACCAAAATTGTTAAAGACACTTCTCATTTTCTTTTAACCGAGCATTATACAATAGTCACTGATGTCTCTTAGCCCATTTTATTATAACAATTTACATCATCTAAGTAGAATTGTTCAATATTGTTTATCCACAAAGTAGTATAAATACCCCTTTGAATTCTTTCAATAAATGAGGATTATCATCTGTCTTATATTCTGACTACAAGTTTTCGAGGCACACAGTTGCTATTTCTCTTGTCGATTTTCCGTTTATTATCTTTTTGTTTTAACCAAGTCCCCGCAGTGGATTGGTTTTGATTATATTATTTGTACCCCTCTTTGTATTTTGATCATTGTATCTTAATTGTTCTCACTTGAGTTCAGTTATTTCCTTATATCATTTTATTAAGTCTCTCTTGTGGAATAGAGAACTTAACCCCCTTGTTATTTGTATTTAGAGTGTTCTTGTAGAATAGACACTCACTTTTTACCCTATTTTGAACCCATTACCCTCAAACCCGGCAATATCTTTTATTCATTCTTTTATATTTCTATATTTGTTTTATTCAATTTCTTCTTTCACACCCACTGATTTTTTACACGTTTTAGGCAATTATTTTGCTGAAAAAAATTATTATTGGCTGTGAGTTTGTAATCACTGTTTTTTTGTACTTTTGGTCTATTTTTTGATATATTTTTTAATCTCCTATGCTTTTCTGGGGGTTTATCTTAAAATAAATAATAGCTAACCAATTATATTTTATCACTGATATTGAAGCATTTTTATTGGATAATAAAAAGATGGGCATTCAGAATTAACAACCAATAGGAACTGAATTTTGATACATTAATTACATGAATGTTTCCATGCCCATTAACGACAAAGCCAAAGTCCATAACCTCTTTGCATTTCAGAGTTGTATCCACAGGGATAATCTCACAAAGTCAGATATGCGGGTTTCCACAAGAATCAGTGCAAAAACCAGGAAGAGAAGAGCGAATATCATAGTTGGCTGTAACTAACAAGTACTTTTGCAAGCTAAAAGATCCATCTTGATTTCTCAAGACTTTACCAAGCAACAAGGTATTGCCATGCAAAAAGAGTCCAGTTAAGCCATCAACTACTTGGGACTTGTTGATATAGTAGCTGTCGGTTTGGTTCTTTCGAGCACCAAAGAAGTGCTTGTTGAAATCCACATTTTCAGTCTGCAATCTTTGGATCAGAGAACCACTTTTGCCATGGACTAGGCATTCTTTCTTGACACCATTTTCTTTCCAGGTCTTGGTATATACAAAGGATAGACCGTTGAACAGTTGCCGGCACATGAACTGCTTTCCAAAACGAGTGGCGACATCGCGAGAAGTGTACTGTCAGTTCGTCTGGAAAAGATGTTCACGGATGAACTTGTTGAACTGTTCAGAACTCTCGGTCTCATACTGAAGGGGGCATCCGAATCTTTGAATATCGTCGACCAAATGGTGGAGCATGTGTATCTTGGGGCGCAAAGAGAACATGGGGGGCTTTCCAGAACTTCCAATCAAGTGTTGATCTAACATAAAAAGAGATCTTGTGAAATTTGATAATGCAACTTGTAAAGAATGGACACTGCAAAAATACCCCCGATTCTCATATGTGATAGTATGTAAAATTCTGAGTGAAATAAAAAACAAATTCTAGAATTAAATTGAAATGTTATCTTGCATATATAAAAAACAACACATATAAGATAATGAAGTAATTCGGTGGATATAAAGCTCTGCTTTTGGACGTGTAGGCTTGTTAAACTCAAGAGTGTACAGAACTATAACTGAAAGTGTTATCTTATTTCTTTTTAGTCAAACGTTACATGAATTATTTTTTCAATATCAATAAAAAAATCTATTTTTTAATAGATCAAGATGCAAACTTTCCGACTATTTTCTGCAAACTATTCAGCTATGTTCTAAAGGACGTATATTTATTGGTTGTTTAATCCATTTGACACTTTAAACACTTTCAATTGGGGGTTTATTTTATACCTCTTTATAAATAGGCCATGGAAAATAGTTTACAAATAGATTTTTATTGATAAAATATTTTCTCATAATATACAGTCTAGTAATCTGGTCTAGATTCATGGCTATAGCTATATTGATACTAATTTTTTTTTACCTTTTGAAACACGGGTAGAGAACATGACTGATTCATTAACTATCATCTTGAATAACTGGAAAAGTAATTGCTCAAACAGAGTAGACAACCAAGACTTTGAAACCGAATTTTCAGGTATACCAAACAGTATTTCAAGATAGATAATGATATAGCAATCAAAAAATGTGTATGTGTAATAGAAAATATATCTATATTTTTCTGTTAGAAAAGAAATAGGAATGACTGATTACTTACCAAGACAAACTGGCTTGTTGGATATTCCATGTCTTTGTTAAAACGCGGCAATTTTGTTTAATATAAAGAGCTGATAGTAAAGACAGAATATATTAGTATTAATAGTCACTGCAAAAATGACCCCAATTTTCATATGTGAAATAAAGTAGGATTCTGAGAAATAGTGACAATAAAACCTGGGTTCCGATGAAAATTTATCTGAGCTACAGATACATGGGCACATATGGAATGAATTGTTTCCTTCGGCAGACAGAATAGTCTGTGCGTGGACAATGGTTTCTTTAGTTACCATGAACCCAGAAAACTCAATTAGGATCAATATTTCTTTACATTTCCGATTGTGATCAGTCTATTTCTATTTAAAAGACAGTGTTTTTGAAAGGTCTTTTGTCTGTCAGCAGTGTGGAGTGTCACTGCCTACCACTGTATGGCAGTTTCTATTGGATATCATATTATGTATTCTATTGATATTTCTTGATATAATTGTCCAGAACCATTTTCTCGAGCTTCTTTAAAAGAACAATTTATGGGAAATAGTTTACGAAAAAAAAATTTATTTGATAAAAAATATTTATTTTCTAGTTGGATTACCTAGTTATCTATTCAAAGCATGGGCTATTCATATATTAACATTATGGATTACCTTTTACAAATGCAATTGAAATGAGCAAAAACAATTTACAGCAATTGAATATGAAATGGGAATACTACTTGGATATATAATGTGAATCTCTATACTGAAAACAAAACATTGATTAGGTTTATGTATTATGTCTTTTACCATTAGAGAGAGAGAAAACTTACTTGAGGCAGATTCAGCATACTTGGTACTGAATTGAAAACAACAAAGATGTTAATAATGTATTATGAATAGAGAATATAACAGAGAAGTTATACTTATAATACACTCGCAAAAAGTATGACTAATATTTAAATATAATATTGCAAGATCTATGAGAGTAAGATAATAGAATATGAGTGTTAGTCTACATGGGGTTATAGTGTTATTGATTATATATACCATATTATATACTGCTATGGTTCTCAGCTGTGTAAAGTGCGCAGTATCTATAATTTATAAATGTTTAGTAAGAAAATGAATATTTGTATGGGTCAATCTTTATCTTACCAGTGAGATAAGTTGCGGTATATTTAATACTATTAGTAGTTAAGCAATGTCATTTAGTAAAAGTAAAAGTAAAAATAAAAGGAAAAAGACTTACTTGGATATTTAACTCAAAAAAAAAAAGAACAAATGAGTAAGCAAAGAGGAAAAGGCAAATGGAACCAAAAGAGTGGTTTAAATTGTAAAACAAAATAAAAAATATCCTAAAAGAAAAATCATTGAGTCCAAAACCAAATCACAAAACTCATATTCATATTATGCTTTCACAAATCATTTATAGCTATAAAAGATGAATATCAAATTCATTATTATATTCTTCATATCACTTAAAGAAATCTTTATTACTTACTGTGAACTATATTGTATGTATATCTCTTTACTTGTATAATCCTTAATAGTATTTAACTAATTTTGCCTATAGAAAATGCCTCCCAATTCTACCAGATCAAGAGCAAATCGAGAGGCCAGTTCTTCTCAGCAGGTGACAGCTGGTCGTATTGAGCGACACCAACTTGGCCCAAGCATACCTCTAAGCAACAATAGGGACCAGCAGTTCAAAGATCTTTTTGATGAGGTAAAGACTGTCCGGGTTGAAATTGCAACTGTCAACCGAAGACTTGGCATGTTGTTTGATACAAACAAAGAGACCAAGACAGCCGTTAGCAATTTGGCCAATGCTCATGCCAATAGTGAGGCTCATATGGCATCATTTGTCCCAATTGCAATGGCTCCTGCTGTTGTATCCAAGAAATCTATCAGTGTCAGCGATACTGGTAGAATTATCCTGGTATGTTTAACTCAAATTATATATATAGACTAACCAAATTATATCCAGGGCCTCATTAAAGGCAAGATGTGGAAGAAGAACTTGGATTCAGATAACCCGGGTGTGATTGCTGAAAACAACAGCAGAAAAAGATGGAATGAGAACAAGCAGATTAATCATCCTGATAATGTCGCAATCATCAGTTACTTGAAGGAGTATATTCTTTCACAGCCTGAAGCTTCTGGGTTTTGGCCTGATACGGTGGTAAATAAGATCAAGAACAATTACAAGCATTCCCACCGTAAAGCTTGTATGACACCCGAACAAGATGAGGCCAAAAAGCAAAAAGGCCGATCTAACAGCAGGATTGCTGAGGTTTGTACAAAATGATTGATTTAAAATATTTTCAGTTTTCTCATATTATATTACATATAGATCCTCTGGCGTTGAATTGCAACATACAAGAGCAACTGGAGGGTGATTGACGAAGACATGGGGGATAAGCCAGGCAACGCAGCTGAGATGGCTTATCTCCATGTTCTTAAAAAAGAAGTGATGTCAGATGGGGAGTCGGAGACAGAGGAGTTGGAGCCCGATTACAAGGTGCGTGTGTTGAATGTTGCTTGGCCGAGATGGAGAAGTGATGAGGTAAATATCTAAAGTATATACTTGTAAAACAAGGATGCTAATAAAGGGAATATAGCTCAACAGACTCTTGTCAGTCATTGACCGAGTTGCAAGAGTCTGTGACTCGGCAAAATTCCAGTCCAAGGCAAAGCCAAGAATGCCAAGGAGACAAAAAACAGAGAATCTTGTTCCCATCCCCTCTCACTTGTGTTCCTCTCTCCCTTCTTGGGCATTTAGAGATGAATAAAACATTTTCATAAATGACAAACAACTTATTTTTGGATTAATATAGAATATATAATGGGGTTAGATAAAAGTAAAAGTAAAAGTAAAAGGAAATAAAAATAAAAATAAAAATAAAAATAAAAATAAAAATAAAAATAAAAATAAAAATAAAAATAAAAATAAAAATAAAAATAAAAATAAAAATAAAAATAAAAATAAAAATAATAAATTAATAAGAGATCTTTCTGGGAAGAGGGACTACAAGTCTTTTTCTAATATCTCCGGTTGTTTTGTACTCCATGATTGCAACAGACATTAGGATACGATGTACTGGGAGGATACACTCGAAATCAAGAGGGTAGAAGGCATCTTCAACAATCTCAATTCCCTCAAATTCTCTACTCCTGTCTGATGTAGTTTTGAACCACTTTACGAAAGCAAAGGTATGCTGACTATTGTGGACATTTTCATGGTGCAGAGAAGAAACAACAAGGCTAAATGTATGAACAAATAGATATTGAATCTCTCCAACATACGCGTACTCTACTCCAGTCTTGTTTTCAATAAAAATCGCTTGAATATACGATCTGCGATTCTCTTTGCCATTGATGCCCTTGAATGTCTGGCCTAGGAGATTAACTGACTTCAGCTTTTTGAACCAGTCATTCACAGAAGCTGTGCCTTGCATTGTGTCTTTGCAGCTACGGATCTCATTGTCGTTATACGCAACCTGGTAGTACTCAACCAAGCAATCATATTCTTTTTTTGGAATCATTGCTTTTGATTGCTTTTGCTGCATAGTTATAGGTAATGGAAGGGGCTCATTGCCTTGGACAGGTATATGTGGATTTTCAGCTGATTCAAGGAAGTCTGGGAGCGAGAATTGAATTTGAGTGTTTTGGACAGTTATTGTTGAATGCTTTTGATGGTCTGCATTTGTCAACTTGTACAAAATGTTGGCACAGGGAAAACTTGGTTGGTGCTTCAAAATTGTACGGACATGATTGTTCTTATAGGTCTCTTCCAGGAATTGTCTCATGTAGGTTGATTCGAACCCACTTCGCCTGTTTGTGTCTATGTTTTTTAAGATACTGTTGTACCTTTCGAAGCTAAAGAGCCAGTAACCATAGAACGGTCCAAAGTCATTGATTGTCTGGCGAAGGTGGAGGTGGAGGTGCATGTTTGGGGACAGAAGACTATGATCGTAAATCTCCTCGCATCCTTTACAGAACAGCTCAAGAGATGCGTGGCCTTGCTCGATCTCATTGTCAGAAACACTGGGCTTGGTAAGTAGACGGCATGCATTGACGAAATGCATCCAGTTTGAGAAGTGAAGGTCTGGAATTACGCCCTTTAACGCCACTGGAGAATAAACCAGGCACCACGATTTCCACTCGTCTGCCTTCATAAATGGAAACCCTTTTCCAATCTTCGTCTTAATCTGGGTATAATCGGCCGGCAACACCATCTTCTCCACCATCTTCTGCATGGCAACGAGACTCTTATCGTTGATTACTCCATCTGCAACCCATCTCTCCATCATCCTCTTGGCAGTGCCTAAGAAAAGATTATGCATTGGATCGATGATCGTGCAGCGGACAACATCAAAGTACTGGAGACGATGCAGTTCGGACCAGCGAACACCACTGGCAACTTCAAGGCGCTGCCTCTCAGCTTGAGTGGGTGCATTTCTCCAGACCTCAGCATCCTTACGATTATCATCTCTAGTGCGAAGGAGCCACTTTGAAGAATCAAATCCAGAATAATCAACAGAGTTCGTTCCAGCTAACCGATTGAACCGACGATTGCATTTGTGGCAGGCGTTTGTACTCATATGGGACGTAAATCCACATACTTTCCTTGCAGCGGGGATGTCACAAGCGACCAGAAAGAGAGCGGCACGGACGGTTGCACCAGATGGGTATTGATAGGTCTTGATTTTGATACCCTGGTATAGCTCTTCCAATTCGTCTACAAGAGGTCTGAGATAATTGTTGATCTCTGATGTCTTCGCTTCTCTTGGCCCTGGCATTAATCCAACAAGGATAATGTTCTCCTTCTTGAACCGGATATCTTGAGGAAGATTGTTAATGGCAAGGTATATGGCTCCACAAGAATATGTGACTCCATCGAATGGCTGGAACCAGTCAATGTTGAGGGTCAACATTAATGAACGGTCACTGTCAACAAAGGGAATGCCATTGATATCCAATACTTCATTCCACATTGCACTGTCGTATACATCGAACATCATGTCTTTTGCCTTTGGACCACGATTCCACGAACTGATATCATCTTCAAACTCAGGGCGGCCAAAGAACAGCTCCAGTGATTTCTTGATGGAGTGAAACACGTACGTTTTCTTTGGGATCCTAGATCCAGATCCGGACTTGAACAACGGAGTTCCACACAAGGAGTTTTTTCCAAACTTGTCAAACGAGCAGCAAGAAGGAGTGGAGTCATCGTTCTCATAAATGCTATGGCATTCACCACAAGCAACATACTTCTTTACACCGTTTGACAAGACGTCAAGACCAGCCAATCGTCTGAGGCCTTGAACACTCACAGGAAGACGGAATGGGTCGCAAAAGAATTCCAAGACCTTGTTCACAATTGCAATTAAGACTACGGCACCTCTGTTAACAACATATAATGATATGAAGATGGCAATTGTAGTAACAATGAATCGGTGAATAAAACCTAATTCTGAGACAGATTCTGAAGAATAGTCTATTTAAAATAAAAATATTATTAATCCATTATTTTCGTTTCAGGACAAGTATTATATTTAGTACTGTACATACCTTCATCATCAACAATCTCATCGTCACTTGAATCATTGCCATCTGATTCATCAGAAGCAGAGCAATTGTCATCCTCATCATCAAACAAAGTGTCGTTCTCAGAAAGAGGTAAGGTTCCTTTCTGAGATTGAGTGTCAGCATTGGTGCTGTCAACCGAATCTACTAAAAAGGAATATTATTATTAAACTCAAATTAACAATCAAAAATAATGTCTTTACCATTGAGATCATAATCCATATCATTGTCAGGACTACGGATATCAATCAATTCTTCATCTTGAGCTGTATCTATGGATACAGTGTTTTCAACAGATTGCCTGGCCTCTATAATAAATTTATTATTATCTGAAATATAAATAAATATAATTATAATCTCTTACGTTTTTGTGCATTTAAAATGCTTTGTGTTTCTTCATTTTTCATATGACGTTTGAAGGTCTGAATAGGTACCACGTCGTAGCCACCATGCTTCTTTTCGCAAACAGAGCATCTGCATTCTTTTGTAACTTTTGAGTTGCGGATTGGGGCCATTTTTAATAAAATATTTGCGTTTGGTTTAGCAGTAAAAGAGAGAAGTTCAAGGCACAGCTCATTTTATTTATTTCTGAGTTGATAATGCTTTTTTATTTCTACACCACCCATCAGAACCAATGAAACTGTCTAATAATTATTCAAGTACTTAATTTACAAAAACTGTCTGAATTACAATTTTATGTTTTCTGTGTCCTGGAATTCCCAGTTGCTGTACATATGAAAATTGGGGTCATTTTTGCAGTGAGTGATAGAATATTTAAACATACCAAGTACATTCTGTCCATTCAACTTCATCATTGTCATCTTTGGCCATTGCAATTGAAATGAGTTGTTCTGAATCTACAAGATGAAGATTACTGATTAGCAACAGCAATAAAAAATAGTGCGCCTATTTACCTTTTTCTTGTGTAAGCATGAATAAAAGTGACTATAGGATGTCTTTTAGATAATTGAAAAATGTTAAGGGTTGTCTTTAATTGCGCGAAAATTTTTAAATACTTACCAGAAAGTATAAAGGAAGCAAAAAGTAAAAAGAAAGAGAAAAAGGGAAAATCGGGAAAAAAGAATTCATACGCATTTTTAGATTATAGTAAGCCCTAATAAATTATGAGAATAATGGGATTATGAAAACTGTGTACCCAAGACTCTTTTTTTTATTGTACTCCAGATATTGTTTTTAAAGATATAAATACAGTCTTTTATATATATATATAATACTATTGTTCTTATTTGACACTATACCTTATACTGCAAATTATAATGTATGTTTATGTATTCAAAGAAATATATGTTAATATATATGGATTTATTTATGCTTATTATTTTATTTTATTTTAAAAAAAAATATTTAGAAAATGTCTTCAAATCAGAGAAACTCAGGACGCAAAGCCAGAGCAAACCCAACTGCTCCCATTCACCGTGTTGCTGCTGGCCGTATTAGCCAGCGTGAAATCCTTCCAAGGGCCCCCAGTCGCAGTGAGGAAAGTAGTCAAGGACAGACAGAAATGGCCACTGTCCTTGAAGACTTGAGGTTCCTCAAGTCCAGAATGGGAATGGTCTATGACATCGCTGGCAAGACCAACCAGACCATGAGTACGTTCATGGAAGCCCATGCCAGTGGTGTCCAGAGCCAGCTCCCTCTTGGCCAAGCTGGTCCCGTTGGAATGGCTCCTTCTGTTGGCCCCTCCAGCTCACTTGGTACCAGTGATATGAGTGCGATTGTCTTGGTATGAATATTATTATTATTTTGTTAAAAAATATTTTCTAATAAATTATATCTAGGAATTCATTAATGAGAAGATGTGGAAGAAGAACTTCACGTCTAACGATCCTGCTCTGATTGCTGAGAATGAAGGCAAACAGAAATGGAATAAGGACAAGAAGATTAATCACCCAGACAATGTCAGGGTCATCAACTACTTGAGAGACTACATTCTCTCGCAGCCTCGTGCTGCTGGTTTTTGGCCTGGCATGGTAGTGCAAAAAATTAAAAACAATTACAAGTACTACCATCTCACTTCAAACATGAGTGAAGAGCAAGCTTCTGCCAAGAAGAGAAAGGTTCGGGCTAATACCACTGCAAAAATCAATTTAAATCATAATTTAATAGTTATCTGGAATTATCAATAATGTTGTGGGTAGAGTAAAAATAAGAAAGATACGAAAGAATTCGTGAGAACTTGTGTAGGGTGTTTATTATCAAGAAAAAAGTTATCTTTCTATACAGAACTAACTACTGATATTTATATGTTTTCTGATTTATAATTCAGTATATGCTTTGGTAATATTTATCACAATGAGTCATCTTCCAGGAGTATTGTCTTTCTGGAAAGATCCAGAGAGACCTATTGATATGATACTTCTCCAGTCAGATCAGCCAGAGAGCTTTGGTAAAGAAGAGCATTTATGCTATTGGTATGGTACATTCGGACTTAGATATCAACTTTTTTACATACTTTTCAAAAGCCTAAGACTTTTGCAAAAATAAAGCTATCAAAAATCTGAGCCGCGCATTCGATAGCCATGGTAGCTATTAATGTATCCCACGGCTTCATTTTTAATTAAATGGTTTAAAAAAAAAGCCTTAGTGTTTTAAAAATGTCCTGGTATGAGACAATTACATAGCGGAGATCATAATTTTCATGAAATTGAAACAGGCTGAAAGGTTATTGTCGGAAATTTAATTGTTTTTTTGTAGGATGTCGGAAATTTAAAAAAAAATATGAGAGAAAAATGGGTCACGTGTTTGTGACTGTGTATTTAGGTTTTTAAGAAACTGCAAGTTAGTCAGTCAAATGCTTTTTGAGGTTGCTCTGAATGGTTAGAGCATGTGACAGCCAGTACCCAGGCCCCTAGTTCGATTCTGCATGGAATTTTTTTTGTGATAATCCTCTGAAAGTAGTATTGTATTTCCTGTTGGCATTCTCCTCCTATTACAATAATTTTCATTTTGTCAAGTCTCTACTGCATGCATCTTGCTAATGCTTGACTTGGATAAGTTTTGCAATAGATCACCAACAACTAGAAAGTTTAGGATAAATAGGAATATAGAGAGTTGAATGCTTTTTATTATTACAAATTGTTGTAGTATTTATATAGATTTTATAAGTGAAACTATCTAAACTAATTACTTTTTACTTAAGACACATTGGTTATCTCTTTATGAGAGGCGATGAGAATATGTCTTGGTTTTACAAAAAGGGAAACCAATCGGTATAACATTGAGAACATATGTTAAAAGCATTCATGATTAGATATAATGCGCTTGGACTTTTATTTCAACTTTTTCACGTACTTTTTCAAAAGCCTAAGACTTTTGCAAAAATGAAGTTCTAAAAAATCTGAGCCGCGCGTTTGATAGCCATAGTATCGTTTAATGTATCCCGTGGCTTCGTTTTCAATTAAAAAGCTTTAACAAAAAGTCTTAGTGTTTTAAAGATTTGCTAGTAAGAGACAATTATATAGCGGAGATCATAATTGTCATGAAGTAGAGGCAGATGGAAGGGCTATTGTCGGATTTTTAAAAAAGTCGAGAAAAAAGCAAGTCAAATATAGGTGACTTTGTATTTTTGTACCTGATAAACTGCAAATTAATCAAACAAAGGTTTAATACATAAATTCTATACACCTTTAAAGAACTTACAAAAATGTCTTGCCCTACTAAGAGATTAAGAGTCGCGAAGAACTTTACTAGAGGAGAATCTCACCAATTCATTAGCACCTCAGAGACAGTCAGTGATGACTTGATCAACTTGAATGAGCAAGACAATGACGAAAATACTTTGGAAGACCGAGATATTCAGGGCATTACAGAAGATATTACTTTGGCTGTATATGCTACTCACTTGTTGAAATGGCGTGAAGGAGCTGATAGTTCTCTTTGAGGCTCCTACCAGAAAAACTCGAGAACAACAGAATGGAGAAAAAAGAAAGCAGAGAAAGACAAGATGGACTGTCAAGGAAGCTATCGTCTCACAGACAAAGGCTTCACAATCCAGAAAAAGCAGAGTCAAAACAATGACGCAATTGGCTCCAGCGCTTTACTGGATAAACTTGACACCATCTGTTGTATCCAACATAATCGTAGATTGAAACATTAACACAAATTATTAATATTGAAACATGTTAAATAACCGACCTACTGGAAGTGCACTAAAGAGTGTACCTTTCCAAATACATTATTCATACATAAAGACACACTAACAACTAGTACTAACACACTGGTTAATAGTACTAAGTAAAATAACAAGTCATATCTAATAATTGGTAGAGAGAACAGACATTACATGATATCATCATATCATCACTAGCACTCATCTCAATGTCTATATAAACGCACAATACGAATAGCAATAGTCTTCATCTGATTCACAAATTCTTTCTCTCTTAATAAACAAAGTCTCACCATACTCTTGTCCATGCTTCGTTTTCCTCTGATTTAACAGGCTGGCTATGTCCCATGCCCAACTCACCAAGGATCCTGGAGTTGGTTTCCTTCTGGACCAAGAGAAAGCTTACAATTGGGTCTATCCCACTTACCTTTGTCTGGTCATGTCATGGTTAGATTTACCTACCATGTTCATTGACTCTGTTTGTGCCCTCTTCTTCTTGACTCAGATCCATGTCAATGTCAATGGCCATATATCTTCCTCCTTTGAGCAAGGTCATGGGCTTCTACAGGGTGACCCACTCTTGCCACTTTTGTTCAACATTGCCTTTGAGCCTCTCCTTCATTCCCTCCTTGCCTCTCTGTCCCTTTGTGGATTCCACTTCTTGGTTCCTTCCCACCTCTCCTCCTCTACACTGCCTCTTTCTCTGCCATCTCTGAAGCTTCTGGCTTATGCTGATGATCTTCTGTTGTTCCTGTCCTCCCCCTCTGAAATGAGCACCATCTTGTCGATTCTGCACACTTTTGGGCTGACCTCAAATGCAAAGGTCAATCTGAACAAGACAGTTTCCATTGCTCTCTCTGGGCATTTCCATCCCAATTGGGGTCCTGTTCTAGATGCTGCCAATATCACCACATGCCATGATTGCCATGAGGCTAACGCCATCCATTATCTGGGTTTTCCCCTTAGCTCTCATCCTGCCCAACTAGAATCTTTCCGTGCTGCCCTCCTTGCCAAACTCGAATGCCACTGCACCATGCTCTCTGCGCAAGGCTTGTCAGTGCGCAGTAAGAGTATTGTTGCCAACTCTCTTCTCTTGAGCTCCATATGACATGTCCTCTATGTGACCCCTGCCCCTCTCTCTTTCTTTGCTGCTATACGCAAGCACGTTCGTTCTTTTCTCCACCTTGGTTTTGGCAGCCCTGGTTGGCCTTTTCTTTGCCTACTATGCAAGTCTGGGGGTTTGGGTCTTTTGGATCCTGATCACCAACAGTGTGCTCTCCAACTGTGATGGATTCTTCCCATTTTGCATTCTCAATCATTTTCTTAATCTTCTTTCTTTTTATTACCTTATTTAGAATTTTTACTTCCTCTTCACTTTCGTTCTCCTTCTGCTAGTATAGCTCTGCTGTTTCCTTGTAGTACTGTGAGTTGCCCTAGTTCCCTACTGCCAATTCACCATGCCTGCTCTCGTCTGCTTCCCAATGCTCTTCCTCCCACACTCAGTGTAGCACCTTTGGTGGTTCTTGAGTTCCCCCTGGCTTCTGTTTGGACTTTTGTCCTGCCATTTGTTTCTCCAGAAATGAATCTCAAGTCACTTCTTGTCTCAGATGCCTTTCTGGTAGATGATAATGGATGTCTCTGTCCTCAACTTCGTGGCAATCGCCCAAGAGCACGGAACCATATTGGCTAATTCTTCAGCAAGATCGATGCTGCTAGAATAGTCTATTATCCTTAGTTTCTTCTGTGTCTTCAACTCCTGTCTCCCACCTCACCTCCTCTGCCTGGTCTCTCTTCTTTTCTCTCCATGGTCCTTTTGGATAGACGCCCTTTATGTAAAGCATCCACAGGATTACTGCGCTGGCATCTTCGTCTATCCCCACCTCTGCCACTTCTCCCTCCTGTCCATTGGCATCGTTTTTGGTCCCTGGTTATTCCACACTATTGTTGCACTTTGTGGTGGAAAGTGATATGGAAGCGGATTCCTACCCAACTGGCCATCCACACCATCATGCCTCACACCATCTCTGACCCCATGTGCTTGGTGTGCTCCACCAACACCAAAGACCAAGATCATTTCCTCTTCTTCTGTCCTAAGAAACACCCAGTGTGGAACGTAGTCCTCTCTCGTTTCTGCTGGAGCTGGACCCTGGATGATGTTCAACAGATGCTGAAATCCTGTCAACTCCCCTCTGCTTCTCCCACTCAGGATACTCAGATTTTGCTGGTGGTTATAACAGCCAAGGCAATTTGGAATGCCCATTGGAAGTTTATCTTTGATAATCAACCTTTTCTTCCTGGAGTAGTGGCTACAAATGCCTCCAGTACTATAGAGAGACAGCGAGCTATACTAGCTTAAGGAGTTTTATTTTTCTTTCTTTTCTTTTACTTATTTTCCCTACTTTTTTATCACCTATATTGTTCTTTTATCTTTATCACTTTCCTCCAAGTCCAATCTAATGGCAATTTAGAAGCCGCACGCCTTGCGTGACGGCAGATCAATACAATACTAAAAAAAAAAAAACTTAGCTAGAAAATCATATAAATACCCATTGCGCTTGATCCCTAGAAGATCAAGTAAACAACACATTAAATAAAGGAACTTCTTCTTCTCTTCTCTTGTCTGTTCTTCCTGCCTAGTCCCGTTCCTGACAATGTTCATGCTACACCTTATAAGATTTACATAAATTGAAAAGCAGGAGAAAAGGATATTATATTTAGTTGGTGAAAGAACATGCTAGGAGAAACTTCAATTCAGGCTCATTTAAAATATTCTACCAAAAAATTATATCTCAAGATTCTTCAAGTGTAGTGTTTGCTCTGTCAGTTTTTCACAAAAGGAAACCCTTATCAAGTCAGGAAACCAAGTGGAGCTAACTATTGAAAATTGCCTATTGGTTTTCAAAATTCTATGATTAGACTTACACCTTAAGTGTTATTCTCAAGGACTGGTTGAGCTGAAAAGCGCACTTTTGTTCTCTTCTTTCGCATAATCAACTATTCCTCTGATTCAAAGCTGGATACAAATAAATAATAGGCCTGGTCAACTGTAAAATACTGCACTTTGTTCAAATTTTTTGGTTAGCCAATGATAGTACGATAGCATTGCCAATTGTGAGCGCAAAAGCAGTGGTTAACTACCTTCTATCGCACATTGGAACCTATCAAAATTTTGTTTTTGCATGGATAACCTATTAGAAAGAAATAATTCTTTTCTTGCATGATTTGAACAGGATTTTTCATGCTCAAATTTTTACGTTTTGTTCAAATATTTTTTTGAGACTTTTTAACGAACATATCCAATGATGCTTATTAAAAAAATTGAACAAAGCGCGATATTTTACGGTTGACCAGGCCTAATATATAAATAATTCTATAGCTTAATAATAAAATGACCGAGAAAATAAATGCTTGATAGAAAATATACCTGTAATTATTCCTCTCTTCGTTCCTGTCCTTTGTATAGATCGGATACTGGTACCAACTTTGAAATTTCTGTTTGGTAAATTGATTTCTGGAAACAATTATCAGTCCTTAGGGACCAGATGCCATTTTTGGACTTGAACTTAAGCCACATTCAAGGTATTTGAGTAAATTGAAACGTCTCACCAGAAATATTGTGGCTTTTTAGAATTTATTATACGATTTATAGACTAAAGCAGGCTTCTATTTATCAAAATGGATGTACCTGCCACATTTCTTCCCGAGGAGTATATTGCTTATGTATCGCGTGTTGATGAAAATAATATTAGGGCACTATTTACTTGGTATTGATATATGACTATACATATTTCGATTATATATTTGGGTATTAGAATCATCTACTGATATCAAACAATTTTTGGATAGTAGACAGCTTATGAATCATTAATGAGCAAAAGTGATTGTTTAACACTGAACAAATTAAAATTTGTAAAAACCCAAAAAAAAATCATATACCCAGGTGTCGTACATAATTAGTGATTCTCATGATATTTTACCTGAATTAACACCACAAAGAAAATGACAATGATCTCTGTAAATAGAAAAATGAAAAGAGATGAAGACTTGAAAAATATTAAATGGTCCTTGTAACAGTAAATAGAGTCGTGTATATGCTATGAAAACACCAAACAAAGAAATACATTATGATTGTCAGCTCCTGAGTCTCTGTTGTTCTTGGTAAAGAATGGTTTTATTTTCCAAATTTGATTGGCTTATTTTTCAATTATGAAAACTACATTTTTCGGTTCAATTTTTATTTTTCCACATTCAACAGGAAATTTACAACGCTTTGCCAAAGATCATTTTAAAAGGGACAAATGCAGCCCATAATGATTAAAGACTCCCAACTCAGATTCCAGCTGTGGGTGTCGGCCTCCCCATTAGAACCCCTGCCAAGTCCATTAGATAAAGCACCTGTTGTCATGCTGTCAGTTTCCACCACATGGGCTGTCATGAAATCAGCATTCTTGAATGCATTCAGCTTGCCGCCCTTGACAAAGTTTCGACTCTGGACGCGATCCAAGGTACCCCAAGATCCTTCAACCCCACTTGTAGAGCCCTCAGACTTGGTATTGCATGAAACCCTTCTGGATCTATCACTCGAGGATGATGCTATCGCGACCTCGGTACTCACTAGTGGAGCATATGTTATGGAAATCAGGGGAGAATATGATCTATATCCAACAGATAGCGAATCAAAAATCGAAGAGGAACTAGTAAACGATGACCCCCGTCTTGTGTCAGACGCATCTTCTGTCTCAACAACTTCGAGTGTATTTGCTAGTGGATTTAATAACCTGGTTACTGCCTCTGATTCCCCAGGAATTTCATCTGTTTCAACACTCGGTACCAATGGACCAGACACAAATAATGGGTTTGGAGCATGGATGTCTTCAAGTTCGGCTCAGAAAACAAAAGGTGTTTGTGGTTTGTCAAACTTGGGAAACACATGCTTTATGAATTCTGCTCTTCAGTGCTTAAGCAACACACCTCAACTCACAAAGTGGTTTTTGTGTAAGTATAATAAATGCCTTATTTTTGTGATATTTGATCCCCAATCTGATATTTTCTCACAGCTGGAAAATATAAAAAGGAACTCAACCGAGATAATCCCCTGGGAATGCACGGAGAAGTTGCCGAGGCTTATGGAGAGTTGATCGAGAAAATTTGGAGCGGTATGGAATCAAGTACTGCTCCCAGAGATTTCAAGGTAAGAATCAAAGTAGAGGGTATTCTCCAAGAGTATGTCACACTCACCTTTAAAAATAAAGGCTACCATCGGTCGGTTCAACCAGACCTTTACTGGATATCAGCAGCATGACACTCAAGAGCTTCTGGCATTCCTTCTGGATGGACTCCACGAAGACCTGAATAGGATCATCAAGAAGCCTTATATTGAACTACCAGACTTCAAGGATATGTCTGACAAAGAAATAGCACAATGTAACTGGGATTATCATAAGGCAAGAAACGACTCTATTATTGTCGACATATTCCAAGGACAGTTTAAGAGCCGGTTGACATGTAGTGCGTGCAATAAGGTATGCTATCGATAGTACAAAAGATACCAAATGAATATATGCTAATGTTCTTACTTAGGTTTCTGTTGCATTCGATCCCTACATGTACCTATCTTTGCCTATTCCGGTTGACAATAGCCGCAGTATTGAATTAGTCTATGTTCCTTACGATCCACACACAAAGCTCTGTCGCTTCAGTATAAAGCTAAAGAAAGAAACAAACATTGGCAGCCTAAAAGAGCAAGTAGCCAAGAGAGCTGGAATCAAAGACTCTTCAACTGTGAGTAGAATATTCGGTATTGAATGTCCATATATTTATCTTGTTTTCATTAGCTATTAGTTGTAGAGATTTACAATAGCAAGATTTACAAAATATTTGTGGATTATGAACCCACGTCTGGTATTGGACGCACCGATACGATATATGTCTACCAACTTCCTGGCACTATCCCATCCCTGCCTAGATCGAGAAAGCGTGGATACAACTACCAGAGCTCGTCTTATTCCCTTTCCTTATTATCATCATCATCATCATCCTCGTCTTCTGACAATTCGGAATCTGACGAAAGTGGATTAGAAGAAGATGAAGTAGATGAAGACTCCCTGATTGTATTCCCTGTATACTGTGTCTCAGATATGGGTGATAGTGGTAGTTATCATCATTTATCACAATTCGGTGGCCCCTTGGTTCTTGGTATCAAAAAAAGCGACGCAAAGACACCAGACGATATTTATCGCTTGATAAGACACCAGCTTGAGCGATATATGCTTAAAGATGTTCCAGAGAAAACATGCGCACAAGAAGAAAATGATGCTTCTACGGTAAAGAATAAGTCTTTGGATCAGAATGGAACCGTAAATACAGAAGACCCATGTTTAGATGATAATATGGAGGTCGATAAGTCTTTTATAAAAGAGCATGAACAAGGTGAATCGGAAACAAGTGAGGATGATAGAGACGAACCATCAACAGATCTTTTCGCTATGAAGGTATTCTCAGAAAGCAAGTACGACCACAACCCTGGTGGTGACATTTTCCCCATCTCAATGTCGTCTTTACCACATGCCCATATGGTAAACCTGAGAGAGAGGGCTCAAGAAGAGGCAGCAGAAAAAGAGAAACGAGAAACAAGAGTGGACGATGCTTTGGGCAAACCTAGTGATGTAGCCATTGGCGGTACTTTAATGTCTAGGGATAACTCAAGCCTGGAAGATGAGGACGAAGTTGTAGAAGACGTATCACTTACATGGCCTGGAAATACGGCATCTTCTGGGATGATTGTCAATGAAAGACCAATTACCTTTAAACGCAAAGCAACATTTGAATCTAACAAAAAACGCCGAGTACTCAGCAACACAGTTATTAGACAAGGCGAGGGCATTGTCGCTCTGTGGCCGATCAAAACGGCACAAAGATTCTTTGGAGCTCCACTATCGACATCATCTTATTATAGTGGAAGCAATAGCAAAGTAAACGACCGTGCGTGGGATGATATTGAAGATCTTATTGACCCGGAAAATGAACCGACTGTTAAAGTAGAAAAGAAACTGACTCTGGACTCTTGTTTGGACGAATTCACAAAGGAAGAAGAACTGAGCGAGGAGGATTTGTGGTATTGTCCAAACTGTAAAGATCACCAGAGGGCAACAAAGAAATTCGATCTATGGAGTCTTCCCGAGATTATTGTTATACACCTCAAACGATTTAGCCAAACAAGAACCTGGAGAGATAAAATTGACGAATTGATAGATTTTCCAACAGAAGGTCTTGATCTTACAGAGCGTGTGCTAGGTGTAGAAGCAAGCAAATCGACTTTGGGTGAAGATCGGTTAATATATGACCTTTACGCAGTAGACAACCACTTTGGTGGAATGGGCGGTGGACATTGTACGTTGAATGATCAATGAATTTACATGGATCTAACAAGTATCATTTATATTATAGATACTGCATATGCTCAGAACTGTATTGATAAAGAATGGTACTATTTCGATGACTCCCATGTCACAAAAGTAGATGCCGATGAAGCCAAGGTAAGATTTTTATTTCTCTTGTTTCTAGACTTGAAAACAACAAGGCTTAATCATCTATCATTAGACAAATGCAGCATATTTGTTGTTCTATAAGCGCCGGCGACAAGTCGATGAGCTGGAACAAGACAATAATGCATAGAAAGCAAAGGATCAACCCTACCTAACCAACTAGAACATATTGAGACACTTTGTGATTCAGTGTCATCTTTTTAACTTTTTTTTTAATATTTCATTATATCTCCCAAAAAAGAAATTCATTTTGTCTATTTTATAAAACTGTACTTTCTCGACACCAATACTTTTAGTGGTAGATGTGTCAGATATATTCTGAGCATCGAAATATTATTTCTGGCTCTATTATCTTACTATTCTTTCCAGTGAGATAAATATATACTAATCGCTAATGTGGAAAAATTGGTTAAACGATATCTAGTACAGCATTCATATCAGGCTCACAATAAATATCCATATTTAATTCTATCATCTTATACTTTATAAAGAGTTTTCAAAACTGTATTGAACTCATATATATCAGTAACATTCCACATGGCTTGCCGTCAAATCACTTTTTTAATAGAATGAGAGCAATACAGCCAGACTTTTAACTAGACGTTAAAACTACCGTGATTGAAATGAACCTGGATTTATTTAAAAGCTTATTATGTGTTTTGTAAAAATTCTGGTACTTCAAATCCACTTTTAATACCGTAGATCCGTAAGTCTCTTATATAAACTTGGTAAATATTTACTTATACTTTATTTTACGATACGCACAACATCAAGTATGAGTGCTTATTTTGCATCAAATCTCTCACCAGGGATATTGAGTTATTGTGAATTGTACTTAATCCTATTGTCTTCAAACTGATCCATGGGTTCAAGGAGTAGGCCAACGGGTCAGCATATATTCGTAAAGATATAGAATAAATCTTGTGATATCCAATTATCTTTATGTACTGCTTATAAAAGGAATACCCCCAATGTAGTTAAGTTTTACAAAAAATTATCATGTCTTTACTAATAACTCACTAGTCATGGCCCTTCATGCCAACCACCCAAAATTACCAGTAGACCCTCCATTATTGTCTGGCTTTACCATTCCTCAAGTATCAGCAACTACATTTTTCTTCCGTCTATCTTATGTTGCCATTGAATATTAACCTCCCTCCTGCCATTTCAGTCAAACAATCGTGGATCATCTTTGGCAAAGACCCAATAGATGGTCCTCGTGTCTAGCGAGTACGTACTTTCACTCAACCAATCTTCTTTACTGCAACCAACAAAGCATCTTCTCGCCATGTCTCAGTCTAAAAGACTCTCTAGTCCTCTTATTTTTATATGATGATTTTCAAATTACTCTTTCCTCTCACTCTACCCCTCACCTTGTCGAGTTTGACCTTGAAGACGCCGCTGTTTATGTGACCACTCTTCCATACCTTCTTCAATTTGCTAACAAGGTATACACCCGCTACATCTGCCATTCCATTTATCCATATCATCTTACAAGTGTCCCTCACTCGTATGCCTCAAGCTCTCTCAGCTGACTTTGCCAAACATATACATAACTATATCTCTCCATTCAGGATAGTCTGTAAGGTAATCATCAATGGTACCTACGTTTTATTTTAGGGATCAGTTTCTGTCTTATTCAAACGTCCTTTACACTCGTCATAATATCTTGAGTCCCTACAATATCCGATAGCTTATAATATATATATATATATATGGATATATATACTCCAAGACTTGTAACCCGGGCCTGGGTAGGTACACATTGCAAATATTGCAAAAATATGGGACATGAGCTTTCCGAATTCCCATCCAGGCCTATTAAAGCTCACACTTGCTACCACTACCATGAGATTGGTCTCCTTCAAGTCCACTGCTCTCACCAACCAGACCCTAGACCAACCTACGTTCTTGCTAGTCTCATCGATCTACCTTGTCTCTCGCACCGCTTCTCTTACTATTACTCGTGTTGATCCTACTGTCAAACAATCGATTTCTCCTTTTGTTTTCCTCCAACCTACTACGCCTTTCTCACCCCCTTTAGTTTCTGTACCACATCACCCAATGATCCGAACATTAACCCTGCTGACTGGAAAGACCGGCAAGTCTTTTAATATGAAATACTACCCCATCAAACCGGCTCAATGGTTCATTTGTGGCTATTCCCACTCTCCAAAACGTTTACTTTTTTTTCCCACCCCCCAACGTTCTCACTTAACTTGCCTTCCACAAAATACAAAAATAAAATAAAAACTGGTGTGTCTACTGACTTTTTGGAGTACCACCAATTGTTAACATTAAAGAATACAAACTTTATACATACAAAAAAACATTTAAACATTTAAACATTTAAACTTAACAGTAGAAACTTCAACTTTTGATAAAATGATACAAGTATAAAGAATATACATCAGTATGCAGTAGGACTAATATCACTGTCTTTCTTTCTTTTTCGAATCATCAACGTCTTTGGCAAGAGAGGACTAGGAGAATTTTTTTTTCACATATATTTCTAATCCCTTTGCCCAATTAGATTCTCAGACTCGCTCTATATTGGAAATCTAATTGAAAATTATTTATGAAAATATACTACAGATTGCGAACCCTCAGTAATCATACACAGTGAGAAACTTGGTCAGATAACTCAAGTGGTACGTGACATCATCAGACCAATCGTAAATGACATCATCAATCATTTTGAATAATCAACCGACAGCTGCCCAAAGTACTGACCTTTTACCTCTCCCTCTACCACACCTTTAACTGTTTGAACTGTTGCCTGTTTGCTTTAACCAAACGATAAAACCTCTTCCTCCTACCTCTTTAAATGATGGATTTGGTCTGCAATCAGACATGCAACCAGCAACAAATTTTCCTCCGGACATAAAAAAACAACGACGCCGCCGAAGAAGACGTCCAAGAAACAGAAATAGACAACCCCAGGAACCTGCTCAGGAGGAGGATACCGAAAATTCCTCCATCCAAGCACAACAAATACGGCTTAGCCTTCATGACTTGATAAGGTAAGCTGTATATCTTTTGTATCTCAACATTTTCATAATACTTTTTCTTGGATTTGTCACGTTAGCGAGGCTTCTGCCTTGGAGAAACAGCTCAATGAGCTTCAGACACAGCTTAAACTTAACTATGCTGCCATGCCAAACAAGGATCAAGGCCGACTGGCTAATGCAATAGCAGCTGAACAGATTTCTGCCACTGAGGAAGAAACTGACTACCTGCGCAAAAGGTTGGCTGATAATGATTCTGACAAAGGCTGTCGATCATGTTAATCAATTGATTTATTATTTAGCCTCAAGGAAATATATCGACAGGTATTGACTACCAATATGACATACGCTACATCCCATCGCATCGATGATAAATTATGGCGGTATATTATATATGCCTCCATTGAAGAAATTCGTAGTAAGCTGCGAAAGGTAACGAAAGATGGAATCAAAATATATACTCTGCTATGGCCTCTATAAACACTCTTGTGCTTATAGCTGAATCCCGAAGAAGACAATCAAGCAAGACAAACCCTCACAAAACTACTGTTCCATCGCATCGATTCTGGCTTCAAGTTCTATCGTGACCTTAATGCAAAGTTCAAGGCATCACATCACATTGACACAAAGACGATTGGAGTCGGTAAATGCAAAAGCAGCTTTTTTATCCTTTTGATAGATAATCAGAACCATCGTTAACACCGTTTTTACAATTTCTCAGATTTGTTTAAACAAGGAACAAATGCCGCAGCAGATGAACAGGTTGCCATCATACTACAGTCAAATTACATTTGCATGGGTGATCTTGCTCGCTACCGTGCTTCCCAGTCGTCTAGAAACAAAAAGGCTGCAGAAGAAAGCTGGGCATTGGCAAGAAGCTGCTATCACAAGGCAGCAGATGTCTATAGATTTAATGGAAAGCCATATTCACAATTGGCCTTGATCTCTCTTTCGAGTGGAAGTGCTATTGATGTTGTTTGGTATTATTGTATGAGGTAAGGTTGCACTTGAGAAATGAAAACAATAGATCTAAAAGTGAATTGACATGCTGGAACTACATTTAATTTATATAAAAAAAGCCTGGCCATGAAATTTCCTTCAAGTGTTGGTCGAGACAACCTTCATTCATTCTACTCCAAGATCAGATTCTCTAATAGCAAAAGTCCAGTAAAAGACGATAAAGGGCAGGCAATCAGGATGATATCTACATTTGTAGAATCATTCTTACAGATCCACAAAGAATTCATGTTTGCAAAGAACAATAGGCAAGACATTTTAATGATTGTGTGTGTGTGTGTGTGTGTGTGTGTGTAAATGAGTGCTTTGTATTAATATTAAATACAGCTCTGAAATTTATGGGAATTCCGAGGTTGAAGTTTCTGATGCACTTGAACAAGCTGTTCGGTGTATCATACAATCATCTTGTGAGGAACCAGGTGACTCACTGGTACCAAAACAAATGTCTTCTGCAGTTCATATTCTCAAGAGTACACTTATGCGCACCTTGACCATTACGTTTATTACCGTATGGAATTTTGGGGAGAGAATGAAGGAGAAAGGTAAGACGATTAGAAAACATAAAGACCGAATGGCTCCATTTACTAAACCTTGACCTTGAACCCTTGAAAAATAGCTAATTTTACCCAGAGACCAAGATTACAAGCAGGACAAATATACTTGCTTACATATGGGTTCAGACTCTTGGCAAACCTTTGCAAGTCTACACAAAACTATGTCGAGGAAGTAAAGGACCAGCTAAAGGAAGAGAAGCATTCCCAACTCAAGGAATTACTCCACAGCACACTTCTTCCAAGCGTTTCTATCTGGTGTACTTTTGTGTTTTCTAATTTGAGTACCATTTCTCAATACTGTGGTGGTGCAGGGGCCACCCCTCGAGGTGCACTAACAGGAAGTCCTAACCAGTTTGAGACCTGGAAAAAAGAGCTTGTGAATGTAAGTACAAACAAGATTTTGGTATTGTATATTGATGTGTTTTGTAATCTTTAGTCAATGCAAGCCCTACTATCATTTTTGATCGGCCATGTTGACTTTCCAGACCCAGTTCTTCATGTGCTCCCAATTACATATCCCTTGTCAGAAGACCTTTTGCTTCTAGGCGTCTCTCCCTTGACATCATTCCACTATACCGTCGATTATTTTAAAGAGCATGTATATGACGGCGCGGAAGAGAATGCCACGGAAGCCAGAAAGCAAATCAGATGGGGACGTATACGAGAAATGGTGAAAAAGGTGGCAGATTCTCCGGTAAGTTTTACACAATACAGTAAATCAAGTAAACTAACTAATGGTATCCAATGGCCGCCCAGTCTTTTGATTTTGTACAATACAATCAAGCAGAACTGAACTACAGTGTAATTGACGAGAATGCCAAAGTATGAATCTTCTAGATCCCGACGTCTTTTTAGATTTGAGTTTTCTAACAGAATTTATTGTACACATTAGCGTCAACAAAAGAATAGGTTTATGAAAGCACTGGCAACACAGCGTCTTATGGAGCAAGTTTCTTCGCTCGAAAAGAACGTGAATCGAATGACACTCTCGACTTCCAGAGATACAAATAGCTCAAAGAAGGAAGTGCCAAAACTGGAGGTCTATACAGTTATAGTAGATGTTACTGCCTTTTTGGATGGACTAAACAAGATCAAGCGATGGTCCAGTCAGACATTGAATGCCAATAGCCGTTCGCAAAGATCTGTTCTTGAAGTAATTGTTCCTCTCGAAGGTAAATATAGATAGAAAGATGGTGAAAAGATCTCAATTTGTGAAATAATATATTAATCCTTTTTGACCACCTTTCTAGTGATCGATTCGTTGGATGTCCACAAAAAGGGAACTTCTCATACAAACCTTCAGGCACGCGAATCTATTCGATACCTGGACCAAAAGCTGCTAGAGACTCATCGAAATGATTCCATGGATCTGGTGGCATCTTCTTTAAGAACCCAGAAAATATCTGAACAATTGAGCTCATGGAGCGAGGCAGAGCAGTTTTGGATTGGAGAAGAGTCACAACAGTCAAGTGTGGCAAATGTGACTGATATCGAGGAACTTGAAGACAATGTAAAGACAGAAGACGAAAAGGAAGAACAAGAGGAACACGAAGAGAATGAAGAGATTGAGGAATTCGATTCTGATTCTGATTCCAGCTCAGGAGAAGAGCTGTTCAAGAGACGTCGGTTTGATGAGGAGGAAGAATTGGAGAGTGAGAGCGAGGCTGGAGAGGAGACAGATGAGGAAGATGATGAAGAGGTAGAAGATGAGCCTCCTCTTGTATGTAGTGATGTACCAAAGGCCTACCGACCAATCATTAGCTGTCTGCTGTATTACTATGCCAAGCGACGTGAAGAGAATGCATCACAGTCTTCGACATCCAAGAAACCTGAGCGCCTGGTTCTTGTGACAAACGATGAAAACTTGGCATGGTGGGCCGAGTTGTTTGGAGATCCAGAAACAGGCCGACGGCTGTATATCAAGACTGTCGACGAATGGGATAGAACAGTGGGGACAATGGATTTTGAAAAGGTCTATACACATTCATGGAGGAAACGATGAAACCCACACTTTATTTTTGAATCCCAAACGAATAAAGTTAGTCAAGACCCGCGAACACAACAAGATACGATCGTGAAAGTTATTCCATATTTTGTAGAGTGATTGGATTCTTTATTTAGTTTACCAGCAAAAGGAGATTTTATATATAAAAATGAGAACTAGAGCAAGGTAAATTGTACATAAAACACGCCACTAAATAGAGAATATTTAGACGGCCTTGGTGGCCTTGGCAACGGCAGCACCGACTGCGTAACGACGCTGGTTCTTGAACTTCTGGACCTTGAAACGGTCAAAGTCGCTGAGACCAGCACGGACCTTGCGGACAGCGAGCTTCTGGGCCCAGGCGGACTTCTCCCAGTTAGCAACGGTCTGGTTCTTCTCCAAGTACTTCTTGAGGACAGTCTGACCGGCACCGCGGGGAAGATCCTTGACGACGAAACGGGTCAAAGTCATGCGACGGAAGGGGAAAGCCTGACGGCTGACACCGGTGGTGGGACCATCGATGAGGGCACGGTTATGATCAACAATGTCAACAATGACAGCGAGCTTTCCGCTTTCGGTACCGTAGTTGATAAGGACAACACGGCCAACCTCGACTTGACGCTTGAAAGAGCCTTGCTAGACACACCAACAAATCCAATGTTAGTCATTTGATTACTTTAAGGATTCAATCAGGATTAAGTAGGGCACGCAAGCATCGACGATGTCTCTGATAGTCCATTTTCCTCTGTTCGTTTGTGATTTGGCGAAAATATGTACGTTCTGGGTGTATTGATGGATTCAGGTGAGGTACTGGTAAGATCATTCTGGAGTGCGTTTGTGTTTCTTGCTTAGATTGTTTTATTGTTGTTGTTGTGGTTGCTTGGTTGGAGTAGTAGGTTTTGTGCGGTAAAATTATATTGAGTTGGAGTATTTGTCTCTTTTGAAGACAGCTTATGGCCATTATAGATCATTCATCCATCCATCTTTCTTCCAGATCAATCCCATCCATTTTTTCCACATATGAATTTTCATCTGTCGTTTATGCGTGCCCTTTCATTCATCTTTGGTCAACAGAAAACGGAATACAGGTACGTACCACCATGGTTACTATGATGATGATTAGAGAAAGAGAACGAGTTTGAGCTCGAATAAAGGTAAATTTAGTTCTTGCTGACTTTTAAAAATAAAGACCGGACCGTGACTATGATTTGCCGTACACAGAATTTGGACCTAAAAAGAGATAATTATAAAAAATGCAATGGTTGCGAAAAAAATATAGGATTTATTTTGAAGGCTGTATTGAATGAATTCATGAGTATGCTGCTTGTCAATTAAAGTATCTAGATCCAGAGCCTGGGAGTCTGCACCGCTGGTGCGGCAAATTGGCATTTATTAGATACAGCTGTCTATGTTGCTTCAGGTTGACTATTTTTTTTTAAAAAAAAAACCGCAACATGGATTCGTTTCTTTTCCCATACAAATCTAGGTATTGATCAACATGTTTATTATCAATTCAAGTGTTTGAAGCCCTTATTGATATAAGTTGAGCTGTCATTGTATTGACTTGTAAACCCTGAAAAAAATCATACAATATAAAGGTGCAATTGGTCCATATCAACTGCTTTTTGATGTTGAAATGTCTCTTTCAAGATTAGCTATTCATACTGTTTTAGTTCTTGAAAACCGTGCTTTGGTTCGAATAGACTCTGTTAAATAATGTTACTTTTTTAACTGTGTATCTCTTGAATCGAATTTTTTTTACCATCTAAATCAAAACGAGCTTGGTAGACAGGTATATGTCAAAAACACAAAACCGTTTGTAGCCATGCCATAATTCATTCTACAAAATCAGATTCACACAATGTCAGGCCAAATCTATTATAGATTTTGTTACCTATAGGTTTAGATGCACTAGATCCTCCAACAAACTAGAATAGTACAATCTAAAAACGCACTATTTCTGGTCTTGAGAACGTCCAAAAGAAATCAAGAGGACGTGATGCAAAAGAATACTATTTCCAACACTCCTGGCACTTGTTAGCTGACATAATAAATACCAAATATATTGCTCAAAAACATCAAGGAGAGTGAATTTACATTTATGAAAACGTAATAACCCATACAACATTTGGTACTAGAAACAATTTGACGTATATTCCTATCACTAACCATTATTTGTATAGCCTAAATATCTATAACATTTTTTCCCAGTTATCCAAAGGCAGCTTTCTGACGAATGTCCCACGGAATCTGGTAAACTTTCTTGTAGACACAAAATCTTTGGTTACGGTATGGTTTAGGGGAGTGCGATGAATATAGTGTACTATGATCAACTATTTCACTTTTTTTTTACAAATAATGTCCATCTTCTCTCTACTCTGATATTTTGTTATATTTCTAATGGGTTTATTACTTGTCCAACTTTTTAAGACACGTTTATAAATTATCAGTTCGTATAACTTGAAATCACAAACGATGGTTTACAGCTTCTTGCTGAAAAAAGACTATATTTGTCCAGACACTTTTGACATTGACAGGCTTGACACCAGTCTTTATAATACATATCTAAAATTACAGAGTTGCATACAAAAAATATCTTTACAATTGCTTTTGAATATTTAAAAGGTATATTTTAGCTATTCGAATGAGGATATACAATATTTGCAACTAGTGTTGTGCGAGTATATAACTCATCCAAATATACATTCAAACTCTATGTGTGATGATATAAATCAGTCGTTTTATCCGCTCTACAAACTCGGGTATTTTGATTAAAGATTATTCCTGTCAAATTCTCGCTTTAGCACATGGAAGAATTATAAAAATGGATTTGACTGATAAGATTTTCCAGTCTGCAATATGTATATACTTTTAGCTAAAAATCCTGTATTGTCTGTAGCTTTATCTATTGATACTCTGAATATTTCAAAACTGTTGATTATCTGGACTCTTTTGTTCTCCAAGCAGGATTGCTAGTATCTCTATTATATTTGGCTGGGTTTGCAAAGACAAAGGGACCAATCCAAGACATGAATCCTAGTGCCTGGTAGATGATAAAGATTCAAAGTCCATTTGATTAAAAGTATTGATTGTTAGCTCGAGTGCGAAATTGTTAGTTGTTTTGTTCGCGTACAGACTCTCTAATTTGAAATAATGTTTAATTCTGTCTTTGTGCCATGCCAAGGTGTTCCATGTATGCGATTGGATTGCCCCACATACAAAAGAGAACTTGGAAGTTCCGATCACCATGTGCTCTCATTATATATTTGTTTAACTCATGTTTCTCGAGGGAAAAATGCTCCCAAGAAATGAAGGTGCCAAATATTCGCAGCTAAAATTTTGGCTTTTCCTCCTTAATATCTTATAGATAGATATAAAGGGGTATATATTCACAATTGGGATGTTTGTCCATGTATAGTGGCGAGTCTTATTTTTAGATAGGGGTAAGAGAACTTGAGAACCAAGAGATAGGATCTAGACTCGACCTGACATGGATCTAATGAGGGTTTTTTTTTCTTGCTTTGTAAGATGAAGTAACGGTGTGGAACGTCCAAGGATTTACGTGTAAGACATGTGTTTATTGACTGCATGGCCATCAAGTGGACAAAGGCAAAGACTTTTTATTTTTCGATTCCGCTTCGGATCATGGCCGTTTTTAATGCGACACTGGTACTTGGTCAAACATTCAATTGTGCTGAGATGTAATTGAATTGAATTGAATCATTATTCATCTTTTTTTTTACTGCACTTCTCTTGTCAAACCAACGCGTCTAGGAAACTATCAAGGCTTTGAAAATGCATCTTTATGCACAAACGGTGATTTATTGATAGCCGTGAATATCCATTATATATTTCCAAGGATACCTTTTTAATAAATAGTTCCTTTGACCTAGTTGTAAAAATGTAGCTGCTGTTTTTTAAAAAAAATATATATATTGGAATATACATGTAGAAAACTAGACAGTGTAGAATCAGTATAAAAGTGGCTAACCAAGATGCACCTTGTATTGTATAAAGAAATGGAGATTTACAAGTTGGCTGCTATCAACTAGAGCCACGATTATTTAGAGATACTTGTGAACCATACTTTTTATTCAATTGGCCCCAAGCACATGCATCGTATTTTTATTTTCCTGTGGTACCGTTATAAAAGAAGAAGAAGGAAAAAAAAAAAAGACCCTATAGTGTCTCTCCCCCAAAAGCCAAAATGAAAGACCTTGTGTTTCATTTATGATTACCGAGATTTTTCAAGATTTTTTTTAATTATTATAGATTTCTAGAGGATGAAATGAAATGGCGGTTTTGCGTTTAGACACCATCTTTTTTTTTAGAACATCAAACAGGCTGGTTTTGAGGCTCTTTACAAAGTAAATAATGGATTTAAAATATCTCTAATTTATTATTCATCTATTTTACTATTTATATAAAGACTAATTCTCGTACACTTTCAGCAACCAGCTTGCTTATTTACTAAAAAAAAGTAGCCCATTTCAATTATCACTATATATTATTATATCTATTGTACTGATTCACAATTACCCTTGGTGATTGAGTTAAAGGGATACTAATTACTAGTTCAATTACTCATTGTGAATAATAATAATAATAATAATAATAATAATAATAATAATAATAATGCTTGCAAAATTAATCATTAATTGCCAAAGACATAATGATCATTTCAATGATACAATACAGCTGCTTTGCCTATGCAGTAATAAATATATATTTTCTTTAAAACTAATTAATTAATAAATGAATGAATGGGATTATTGTATATTGATACTTTCTTGAAAGAAATCATGATTGATAAAGCTAAAAACTATTGAGAGTATATATCAGCAAATTCTGCAAGTAATATGTCTAATATCAATGTCAAGGCATAGACAAGTGTGTTTGTGGATGCAAGGATGGCTAATTACTTCTACTGACACGTAGGGTACTTGGGTGAGTGTAAGTAACTGATTACGAGGCTACTTGTGAGGAAGGACGCTCGAGTTATCTAGTGTTTATGGCCGGGTTACTAGCTAGCAATGGTTCTTATTCCAATTGGAGGCGTGGTAACGAGGGACAATAAACTACTGCTAAGAGGATACGTTCTCGAGACAATAGATATGCACTCAGTAAGGTTTAGGGATGTGTCAAATAATATTTATGACTAGGCGTATGGGGATGAGAATCAGTTGTCAAATAAAATAAAATGGGAAAGTGATTTTAACGAGGTAAAAAGGTATCTTTATTCACTTTACTAAACTTCCTCACTTATGGCCACCTCTGCCTTCAAACTACTCTTCACTTCTTCTCCTTTACACTCCGCCCCACTTCGCTTGGCCTTTTACTTCAAGGTGGCGGCCACCAACCACCACGCCCACCGTCTCAATATCTAAGGATAACTTGGTATTTAAAGTACAGCCAAATAAAGTGACTTTATAAATAATCATATTAATTACAGTTTAAACTTGGTAATTCGATCCCAGAATAAACTGTAATTTAATTTTTCTATCAAAAGATTATAGGGTCATAACATAAAATTTAGACAATAAGAAAAAGGTCAGACGAATCGATCTTATTTTTGCAGGTCAACATAACCCTACATACATCTTTTGAATCGATATACTTTTATGTCTTGTATTAATACTCGAGACATCATCCCACCTGAATGGCAGCTAAAAGCATCAAAAAACATCTTGTCTTTAGACTGTAAACTGGTGTCTATCATATACATGTCTATATTTTGGCACCCATTAATCTTGGTCCTTGTAAATACTCCATCTGCTATAGGTCAAGATTCGATTGACGTGCCATGCGCCACTGCTGATTCTATCCTTTATGTTTAAAGTCTTTATTTATTTATTTTTTGGAAACAATAGCTAAAACTCTATATGATTGATCAAGGCGGGGTCGCATTAATATATGTATATAGCGTTGGTTGTTTGCCAAGATGTGGTCAGACTATAGATCCGATGCCTTGATCACAATGATCTTTGCCTTTCTGTGTTTCATTGATATGTTTATGCTATTTAGACTAGCCTCAAGTGGCCCTTGTCATCAATTCATACACTAAATAATATTCTATCTTTTTAGGAAACCTGTTCTTGAGGATCTAGAAAGACCACGAATGATTATTTTAACATATCGGCTGTTGCAAATAATGTCCAAGTCTCACAGACAATCTAAAGTACTTTGTTTAGACTGCAGTCGTATAATTGACGTAAAATAAAGTACTCCGATATTAGTTAATTAGCTATAGACTAGTTTTTACTAGCAAGATATCTAGGTAGAATCCAACTCTCATTTAAATTTATAGCCTAGAGATCATCATGCCAAGTCCATTTGTATTTGGTTTGATGTAATCAAGACAATTGTATTTCCAAAAGACAAGCCTTACTGACCGATATTGATTGTTTTTGTTGTTGTTGCTTTTTTTTTGATAAAATAAAATGGAAAAAATAAACTGGCGACCTTGTAATAAATACTCTTGATTTCATTACTGCTAAATAGAAACTATTTTAATTAATGTAAAATCAATGTATTGTTCAAGGATTTAATATTAGCTTTTTGATAAATATGCCTCAAGAAAATTTCATTAAATAAATTCCTTTTTTGATCTTATTATGGTGTGCGTCTAAACGTATGTGATTATAAATGGATAAAAAGGTAAGAATCATGCAGACATGGTTGACAGGCTTATAAAGCAATGTATCACATTGATCGACTATATAGAAAATCAATTCATAAAACTGATTTGAACGAGTAAGATGTTAAAAAATTAAAAGCCCAAAGGTATAATATTATTCAACTATTTTAAAAAAACTAGGCCAAAACCGAATCATGTACAAAGGCTCAGCCTTGTTCGAGGGTCCAGAACTTGGAGTCGCTGTTGTTGTTGTTTCTTTGGTTCAAAGGATGTTTAATTACTGCCGTGCCTTTCTGTTGGAACAAAAAAAAAGAGTATTGGTGCTTTTGATATATTTAATTGTCAACGCTGCAACTAAATACATATATCAGTCTTGAAATGTATAGTTTAACTAATGAATCCACAATACGGGGGGTTGCTTCTGAGGTAGAATACTTGATCATTAAAAGTTGGCGTGAATAGTCTGGGACCCGTGTTTAAGCCTCGGCTCAAAGATATTATGAAAGATGACTAAAAAGAAAAATGCCATTCTCTAGAAAGACGGTGTGCTTTACTAACCAGGTGAAAAAGATGAACAATTATATCAGCCTCTTTGATTATTGGACTGCCATGGACTTGATGTAAACCCCTTAACATATTGAGTGCAGAATCAAAAAGGCTGATTAGCAAGATGATAATCTTATTTGGCACTTTGAATAGATTTGAGTTTGTTTCATGCAGATAATAAACAAGACTTGACATTGAATAAACAGAGCAAGTGTTGAGAGTATAAAAAGAAAGATAAGCTTTGATCGATGCTCAAGGTAGCACCAAGGACAGAAAGTGGGTGGCCTGGTTTTTATCAAAAAGAAAAAAAAGCATGCCAAGTCATCTTTGAAATAAAACGAAGATGGTTAAGAGGAAGCAAGACGCCGGGCACGCGACAGTATTTTCTTGATTTCCAAAAAGTGGGACACTTTCTTGGTGAGGTGTATATTGTCAAATGGTGCACTCGTAAAGAATCTTGAAAATATTTGGAATTTACAATATTTGGTAATTATAATTAAATATCCAAACTTTCCGTTTTTCCTTTTCTTCTTGATATTCATATAATATACTAAATTCTAATGGCTAGATGGATAGAATAAACAATGAACATTTTATATTAGCACGCTCATTCCAGTTCTAGATCAATTATATATTTAATACTTGTTTTGAATTAAAATCAGTAGCAGACGATTGATAGAGCAGTTGTCTTTATAATCTTTTTATGTATTGAATATTGTTCTGTTCAATAGGCGAATTAAAATAAATAAATAAAAAGGAAAAAAAGGATAATTTGATGGTGCAGGTTATTGCTTGTACAATGGTAATGACTATTTGATTAATGATTTGCTTTATACTGGCATTTTACTTGGCATCTTATAAATTGATATGTAGAGGGAGTAAATAAAGGGAGCTTTGGTTTTATGATGGCTCAAGAATACACGCCTGTGCATTAATTGAGAAAGATGAAGGAGAACATGGTTACACTAGTATTTTATGATTTGAAATATGAAAGGATGCCTAGAGATAAAACACCAATTAACACCGAGCAGTGGCTGGTGTGTAAAGGTTGCAAGTATTGGGGCGGACAATGGAAGGATCTGAATCAAATAGAGATTTGATTATATAGAGGCATTTGGGAACCCATTTTTAAAAAAAAACTCTTAATTTAGAAATAAAAATATGCTAAAATAATGAGCTTTGACTTGCCTTTTTTTTTTAACTGGAATTTATAGCCAATGATATTTAATCATTAAACCAATATCGTGATCGGCTCTGCAAAACTACATATCCGGTGCAGTTGATTGGTCTATTTCAGAAACAAATGAGTAATAAAAAAAAGAACGTATATATTTTCACTATTCTTGTATGACATTCTAGTAAAAAAGATTGAATTGTCTGATAACAAACTGACAGTATTCCCAGATGTCTCTGTAACATATATATATACATATATATATATGTGATTATGACCATACGATGAAAACAATCAGGGGATCGATGCCATAAAGACACAAACTAAAAAAGGCTGAATTATTCAAAAGTATAACAGATATGCTTATCCATCAGTTCTGCAACTATCTATAAGTAGTAATTAAATATATATAAAATATATGATATCTGGCTCTTGTATTTAGTTCAAGAAAACCAGGAAGAAAAGTATAATTAAATCAGTACAAAACCAAAATAAAAAAAAATTCAAACTGTGTAGCCCAATTAGCGGACATTTCTGCCAGTTGGTATATAGTATCCACTGGCTTTTCTAGACCATTATCAGACATCCCTTAATTATTGAAATAAGACCATCTCATTAACAAGGGTCTATAATGAGCTTCCAATAATATACAAAATGTGCATATACTCCAATGCCATGCTTGATAATGAAAGTGCTGAAAGATAAATCCCAATAAGAAATTATAGGGGTTTAGAGACCGCGCGGGTTTGAGCGGCTGTAACAGACCTGTATTTTGTACGTGTTGGGTCCTTTTTGCCCCTAGAAAAATGAAGTAGCGGCATTGATTAGATATTTGACGTGCGATACAATTAGATGAGTTGCACAACAAAGAATATCTGAATATATTAAAGGCCTTGGAGTTTGTTACAGGCCATCTCCTTTGCCTATAGACATGGTTTAGGTGTTCTGGTTAGATGAGGGAGCCTGTGCTGCCAAGAGAACCATCTGACGGTTGGACAGACCAGGACAGGGGGGCAAACTCGAGTGCCTGTATTCATTTTTTTTTCTTTTTTCAAGAATGTACCATTTTCAAAATGTCCGTCTATTGATAAATTTCAATTGTATAGATTTGTGTGTTTTATATATATAAAATCAAAATAGGCTTGGATTACTGCAAGTTTTGTACTTGTACTATTGGAGTCCAATATTCTATATATATGTATATGTTGTTGTTGTTGTTATTATTATTACTATTATTATTTTTTAAGAGAAATATAAAATATAAAATATAAAATAGAAATAAAAATAAAAATAAAAATAAAAACAACAATCAGAGAACAGATCTCCGAGTTTTCTTATTTTGCTTTTGTACTCCGACAGAAAAGTATATAAACTTCTCCCCTGTGCACCTTTCCCTGCAACTTCCTTTACTAAGAAGAGAATGCAGATTGGCCTTGTTCTTTTGGCTGCAATCGCCTCTGCTGTCACCGCACTCCCAATAACCTCCAAGTCTGTTGCAGGTGCCGAGCCTGTGGTCGTGCCTGTGGTCGTGCCTGTGGATGTGCCTGTGGACGTACCTGTCCAACTACCTAATGTCAATGTCGACCGATTTGCCCAGCTAGTCTCGACCCATCTTCAGTTTGACCATCTGGATTCCATTGTCTCTGCGACCTACAAAGAGATTGCCGTCCAATTTCAGCACCACATCCAAATCACAACCCAACCCACTGACCCATCCCAAGAACCTCTGCCAATCATCCTCAGTTCCAACCAACACACCTTTCAACAGCCCTCGGGTCCAGATGTCATGGACCTTGAGATCCTAAAGGCCCAGATGTTCGGGGCTATTCAGGCCCATACCGAGGGTGATCTCCCAGTGGCATGGGATCGTTTAGCAGACAGACTTGGCCGACCTGCCTTGGAGTCCTTTGTCCGACACCTCATCTTATCCCATTGTGCTACGGACCTTATCCAAGAGTCCGATCAAGTGGTTCCGTCCGAGTGCCTCGCCGAAAATGCTGTCTTACTGTCCTCAAATCTCGACCAATACATTTCGAGCAATCTGTTTGATATCTTTGAAGCACTCGATTCAAGAGTCCTGCCAGATATGCTCTCTCACACTACCAGAGACCTCAAAGATGTCCTGGACTACTTTAACACTGCCTTTCTCCAAAACGACGACCAAAAACTAGTCTTGCAGGTCAAGCCATGGGTAAAAGATGCAAAGAACCCAGACAAATCGACCCTCACCGACCGTCTGATGGCCCTCAATGTCTATCCTACAAATGGAGAAGAAGATCACCCAATAGTGATATTTTCTCACTACGCCTCTTTAGCAAGAGTTTAGCAAGACCAATCCAACCAGATTTCTCGATGCTTATAGACCCACCACCACCACCACCACCACCACCTACCTTCTTTCAGCCCCATTGTACATTGTTCCCCCCTGCCCCTTTCTTTGTATCCCTCATACTCTTGTTGTAGACTTGAGATTCTCTTTTATTCATTCTTCACATGCATCTTTACGCTTCGTAGTCTGCTACTTTTTTTTTTTTTTTTTACTTTCTACAACCTTCATTGTCTGTTTCTTTATCAATCAATCAATCAATCAATCAATCAATCATTCTGTATATACCATCCAGCAAAAATAAACACACACACACATATATATATATATATTAAATATATATATATATTACATCAATCGCTTGAAAAATATAAAAATAAAAATAAAAATAAAAATGCCCTTTAAACCACTAAATCCCTTTTTCATTATCCATATTAATACGTTCTTTTTTTAAATATGATTGATTTAAATATAGAAAGCCTTGTTATACTTTCTTTGTTGACTCGCATAAGCAATAGCTAAACTTTGCACCCTAAAATTGGGTCAATGGACATTTGTTTTATACCTTGCCAAACAAAAAATCTATTTTGGTAGCAATCATCACCAACCAACCAATATGCAAACAAGTATAAAAATAAAAAATAAAAAGTCGCAGGGAGCCCCATTGCCTAGAAACAAACAATCCTTGCCCTTGATCCTGACCTACAAACAACAACAAGAACAACAAGTGTTTTGAGAATCCATGTCAAGAAAAAAAAAAGAGGGAGAGGGAGAGGGAGAAGGTTTTATTTCTATCAATAGTATAAACCATTTAAACAAGATAAAATAAATTTGTTATTGCCTAGCTACTTTGAGGGGTATATTCCAATACATCTTGGACCATCATGAGTGTTTCTTGTTATTCATAGATAAAAACAATATTTGGAAGATTATTTTTATTTTTCTGCGTAGCAAATATGATATCGATATAGCCCCTACAAATCATCTATCTAGAGTACAAACCGCTCTTGCTCTCCGTTTTGGTTTCTTGGTGCCAAGAAAATTCTGAGGTTCAATTGATAAAAGGTCCAGTAAGACCATGTTAAAATGACACATGTAACAGCAACAAAGTATATATACATATGTGTATATAAATTATTTGGGATTGTAAAGTCCAAGGGTACAATTTAGACTCTTTTGCAATATCTTGTGATCCACACCACAGTTCTCCAAAAAAAAACCTTTCTTGTTCTTTTAATAAATACGGCGCCAAAAGGGATCAGATTTACTCTAGATTTCTCTAATGGTACGATGCAATATATATATATATATATATAATATAATATAATAAAATGTCAACAAGCCTCCAAATGAAACGAGATTGCAATCATTTCATACAACTCTCTTCTCCACAACAATTGATTTTAATAAATGTCTTTCTTTATTGATTACAAGTGGCAAAAATCCATCTTGATTTCCAAAATGAAAACATATATATTTAGAAAAACTAATTTTCATTTTTGTTTAAATAGTGGGGGGTTATAGGGAGGTAATAGCAAGCTATTCCTCCCTCAAGCAAAAATTGCGGCCTCGAGACACCAATAAGGTGTTCGCAGGAAATCCGACCATCGCTGTGCAATGACAGTCAGGCTCCCTGTGTGTCCGGCCTCAATGATCACCAGACACACGACCCAGGTAAGTATGAGTTGTTCAGGATGAAGAAAGGTGTCCTATTTATACCTTTTGGATCTACCCTCCTTTTTTGACATTCGGAATATCAAATATTCACAGTCACATAACCGTGACGTATTGAATTTCATGACTCAAAACCAGCCCAATCACAGCACGACATGTTTGGGAGGTTAACCGAGAGATTGATTTCCCCTCCCTCCCCCCACTTTTTTCCTAAATTGAATATCCGATATCGACAGAGTAAGATATATTTTGCAGAGTGGTCGTATCCGAGATGTCCGCACCATCCGCACCATCCGCACCATCCGTTCCATCCGCACTGTTCGTCTCAAAAATACTTTAACCATATTTATACACGTCTCGTGAATAGAGAATATTACACAAATGCAATGTGTGTGTATGTGTGTGTATATATATTTTTCAACCTACAAAGTATAATTGGTTTAGTATAATATTGAAACATGGAAAGCTGGCTATTATTAAACAAAGACGCTAGGATAAAATGACATTATGTCATTATTAGGCCCATAGTTTGGAAAACAGGGCATTAGAAGACCAAGTTCAAGAAGAAGGCAAAGAAGAATCGTAATAGTTATAATAAATATCTGCCTTATGTCATGATGATGCTGTGGACAACTGGATCATTACAGCTTTCATGCAAGTATTTGTGACTTAATTTCCACAAGACTAACGCTATTTCTAAAGTATATATCCATTTTGATATGAGTATAAAAGGCACTCAACCTCAGTGTCTAGACAGCCATCTTTATTTTATCCAACCATGAACAACGCTACCCATACTTCAAACGTCGAACACCCTCCTGCCAGTAAGTGTAAACCCAAGAGAACAAAAAAAAAAGGGGGGGAGGAAAAACTCAAGACAAGCCCACTAATGACCATTGTAGTGAAGGTCGGAGGCATGCGTGTCAAGAATCCCGATCCTCATCGTACTGCTCTACAGTAAGTCAAAATTGAGCTCGATAATGCTGGTTACTAACAAGAATCTTAGTGAGAACACCTCTGAAGATGTTCCCGAGGACGAAGAAGAGGCCCAGCGCCAGATTGAGCAGGAGCAGCAAAAGGCCAATCAGATGCGCCAGACTTCTGAGATGATTGCCGAAGAAGCCAAGCGCAACAAGAACATTTCCAAGAACCCAGGCACAAATCTGTTCCAAGGCCCAAAGGGAGATTACCAGCCAAGAAGCATGAACCATTAAATTCAATTGATTGTGTATATAGTGTATATAAACATTGCAAATCTATAATGGGTTATCAAAATAAACAAGAAGCCTATCATATGAAAGTTCACAAAGAATATAAAAAAATAAGAATAAAGATTGATGTGTTTTGTCATTTCTTGTGTGAGTATAACATTAGGTGTACATATATGTATATTAAGATATATTCGGCTGGGTTCAACAAGGTTCTTATTGCTATTTTTCCACCTCCCTGGAAATTTGTATTACCGCCTTTATTATTATTATTATAGTCTTTATAAACCCTCGCTTCAAATCAGCTCCTCCCCTTTTCCTCCCCTTTCCTTTCACAAGCGGCATGCGGGGAACCTCAATGTCTGCCAAAACATCCACTCACTTACGCCCCCTGTCCAAGGCACCCTTGCCAAAGATGACTGAACGCGAGAGACGCAACGAAGAACTATCCGAACTCAAAAAGGCCCTTCAACTATCAGAGGTAATAACGCTTATTGGTGGTCGATTTGCCCAATAACTAACCAACAAACAGGCCAAACACAGCCAATGCAGCGTACGACTGGCAAAATGGAAGAAGATTGCCCTTGATGCTGAACGCAGTTCCTTGAAAACAACTGGTAATTAGGATTAATATACGGAGCCACTGGCTGAGTTGGTTAAAAAGAAAAGCGTTATCTAACACCTGTTTCGGCAGATTATGAAAACAAACTAAAGAAGGAGTACGAAGCACAGCTGGAAGAACTCGAGGGCCGGTACATCGAGAGATCCAAAGAAGCTGCAGAGACAATTGAGCGTCTCGAAGACACAAACAAGAAGCTCAAAAAGGAGATTACACTACTACGGATGAAAGGTAAATATAATAATAATAATAATAATCAAAACACGTTCAATTGACTAATGCCAAGTCCAGAAAAACCCACGGCTGAGCCTGCTCGGGTAGTCCAAAGACGAGCCACTGTCCAGACTGACCAGGTATGAAAGGCGGCTGCCTTGTATTCAAATGATCGATCCTTACCGTCTTTTCTTTTTATATATATATATATGTAGCTATCCCAAACCGTTCCTCCTCCTGTGCATGTGAGCCGGGCAAAGTCTAATGCCCTGGTATTCAGTATAAATGTAAGCATTTTGTGACCCAAATAAAATATCCAAACACTAACCCTCTGCGTACAGGATACAGTTCGAGCCATCGAAGATGAGTTACGATCACACCGTCGTAGACCGACTGATGAAACAAACCTTACATCGTGTGACAAGGACGAAACGCTTGCACCAAGCCAGTCCCAGTTGCCAATCACAGACGCCGTCCCACCCACCAACACCCCATCTTATGTACCGAGCCAGCGCCATCTGCGCAACGTCGGCCACGAGGCAGTCGTCCCACGTTCTCACAGCGATCTTGGCAACAGCATCAGTCGCAGCAGAACATCAACCTCATCAGCAACATACTCTCGGCCTCCAAGATCCCGCACCCTAGAACACCTCTCCAGAACCCTTCCAGACGTCTTTAGGAAGAGAGGCAGCCAGCCCATCACATCATCTTCCCTTCGTCCCACCCTATCTCCTTCCGAATCACCCTCCACACGCCATTCGTACAACAATGAACTCTACACCTCACCCAGTACCCCTCAGTTCGGACACTCTCCTTCCACAAGCAGCAGTTTCAGTAGCTATTGTTCCTCGGAGACCTCGGCAGACTATGGCCATCATGCAAACATCAACCCTCACTACGACCCTCGCTGGTGCAGTGACACTCTTACCCATGATCCAGTCTCCATCTCGCCCGACAACTATGACTACTACGATGACATCAAGACCCAGCCACTCTCCCACCAGCTCAGAGATTCTATTCTCGACAGCCTCCTTACCCAAGCCAACTACAAATAATCCATATTATTATAACCTATATATCTTTCACTCTTTATTATTATTAATCTATCCAATATCCTGCATTCTTTCCTTTAACCAATATTTTAATGTATATTATTCTGTTTTTTTATATTTATATATATACTCATGCTCATAATATTATCTAACCTATCTTACACTCAAAAAACAAAAACAAAACAATACACCCCTTTCCTTTAAAACACTTAATAAACGATTATCATTATTTTTCTTTCTTTCTTATATACATACAATTTTAAAAAAGCGCATCCACGTCACAACTATTTTTTTGTATTTTCAGACTTGCCATTAAATCCAGTCTAAAATTTTTTCATAGTACCCCCTCTTTCTAAATCAGTTTTGACGGTGCCATCATGGTCGCTTAGTAAGTAGATCACTAGGCACTCCAAACCTTTGCAAACAAACAACTACACACATACACACACACACACATGAACATGAGCGCCAATGACACCCCCCAAAAAAAAGAATTAGAAGAAAAAGAAGAAGAAGAAGAAAAGCAGTAATCCCATGTCAATTGTATATTACTTTTTATAATAAAAATTAGAAGAAAGTTGGCAATACTTGATAATAATGATAATAATGATAATAATAATGTTATTTTGCAATTATAAAATGTCAACTAAGCCTCTGGTTTTCATGTGTGTGCTGTAAATCATGATAATAATTAAAAAAGATCCAGTAAATTAATGCCTTGATAATCTAGCAACGTTCCCTCTGCCAACCAGGTCCTCGTCCCCGAGACTCTCTTGAAGAAGAACCAGTCCTGTGCCAAGGCCGCCGCCGCCCTTGTTGCCAAGAAGGCCGAGGCCAAGAAGGCTCGCATTGCCAAGAGACGCGATCTCTTCAAGCGTGCTGCCACCTACCACGCCGAGAACAAGGCTGCCGAGAGACGCGAGATCTTCCTCCGTCGTCAGGCCAAGAAGAACGGTGACTTTTACGTTCCCGCTCAGCCCAAGCTTGTCTTTGTTGTCCGTATCCGCGGTATCAACAACATTGCCCCCAAGCCCCGCAAGGTTCTCCAGTTGCTCCGTTTGTTGCAGATCAACAACGGTGTCTTTGTCAAGTTGAACAAGGCCACCTCTGAGATGCTCCAGTTGGTCCAGCCCTACGTTGCCTATGGTTACCCCAACCAGAAGACCATCCGTGAGTTGATCTACAAGCGTGGATATGCCAAGTCCAACAAGCAGAGAATCCCCATCCACGATAACTCTGTTATCGAGCAGGGTCTCGGCAAGTACAACATTGTCTGTGTTGAGGATTTGATCAACGAGATTGCCACCGTTGGTCCCCACTTCAAGGAGGCCTCCAACTTCTTGTGGCCCTTTAAGCTCTCCAACCCCAACAAGTTGTGGCACTCTCGCAAGTTCTTGCACTTTGTTGAAGGTGGTGATGCTGGTGACCGCGAGAACTTTATCAACAAGCTCGTTCAGTCCATGAACTAATCATAATAATAATGGTCCATTCCGTCAAAACTCATTTGCTAATAAACAATTATTATATATTTATATAATATATATATATACATATATATAAACATTTTTTCTTTAAATATATATATGTATATACATGCATCTCTAAAGAAACATTAATTTTTGTTCTGTGAATTGCCAGTCCATAAACAGTCTTTCCATGTGATTTACCAATGCAGTCCAAATTCGCTTACCCACATTTATTTGCTGGCTGGCTGGCTTTGATGTCCAATAACCCCCTTTTCTCTTTTCCTTGCACTTTATTATTGACAAGAAATGTCAAACGCTGCAAACAACCACGCCCACGACGATGACTCGGACCTCGATGATCTGCTAGACGGTAACTATAGAGCCATCCAGACAAGTATACTAAACTATCTATAGATGTCCTTGATGATTTTGATGGCCTCTCCACAAAGGACATACCCTCAAAGGTCCCAGCCAAGCCCGACCAGAAGCCAAAGGCAGAGGACCCAGCAGAAGACAGTCTGGACTCTATTTTCAATGATGACGAGTTCTCTCGTCAACTTGCTGCCGGGATGGAGGATCTCATGGGGAAGATTGGGAATGGGGGCCAGGATCCCGAAATGATGCAGGCGTTTGAGCAAGTCTGGAAGTCGCTTGACTCGGACCTCCCTCCCACGGCTGCTCCATCTACTGCTCCTCCTACCACAAACAAGGATCGGGGAGTCGGATCAAGTGCCACAGGATCACAGACACCTTCTGCACAATCTTTCCAGGACACAATTGCCCAGACGATGAACAAGTTAAAGGATAGTTCAAAACAGGTTGACGTGAGTGCTTTTTATATATATACGGTATAATACGTGCTCATGTCTTTAATAGTCATCAATTGCTCAAGAGGGAGACGATGCATTCATGGCTGAGCTCATGAAGCAAATGGAATCCCTGTCTGATACCGGGGAGTTTGAGAATGTTCTGGAAGGCATGATGCAGCAGTTGATGTCCAAAGAGATGCTGTATGAGCCCATCAGAGATCTGGCCAAAAAGGTAAATGCCAAACATCCAAAAAAAAAAAAAGAGAGAGAGAGAGAGTATTGTCTAATGGCAAGTTTAAAATTGGGGCAACAAAAGTATCCTTCATGGCTCGAGGAGAACAAGACAAAGCTGGAAAAGGCAGATTATCAAAAATACTCTTCACAGTACAGTGTGTGCCAAGAAATCGTTGCAAAATATGAGGCTCCTGGCTTTGATGAAAAGAACGAGAGCCAGTCAAAGGAGATTATGGATCTCATGCAAAAGGTACAGACCAATACAATCGACTTGGACTCATCAGTGTTATTTTAGATGCAAGACTATGGACAGCCCCCAGCAGCATTACTTGAGGAAATGGCACCCGGAGCAAATTTTGGCAATCCTGGTGAAGTGCCAGATATGAAGGATCTTGAAAACTGCACAATCATGTAAAGACCACGATATGTGATATAATGCTACTCTTTTTTTTTCCTCTTTTTTTTGGTAAAAAAAAGGGGGCCAATACAATCTATATATTTAATCCGTGTTATACATCAAAATACACACACCCACCCACACACAAACACACACATATATAAATGTATAAAATGGAAGTATTGAGGATTTAAAAGTTGGATTATCTAAATAATGTCAATATCTATATGTGTGTATATGGTTGTCTATGTCTTATTCTCTAGAAATATCTCTTCCCAAAACAGTCTTCTTTAACCAGTCGGTAATCACCAAGGCTCGGTTGCGACTGGAGAACAGATTGGAAATGTAGGCAGAGCGCCAGAATGCATAGGTGGCTAAAATACACATTAATAAAACATCATCTCTACCTTTTGCACTACTCACCAACACCACCCGAAGACACATTTCCTTGACCAAAGGGCAGATCAGCAATGGCCTTGTCAGATCCAATATAACTACAACAGAATCAATATATGTATATATGTATATATATTATAATATCCATAAAACTTACCACAACGATCCTTGGTGAGAATACTTGAATGGCTTGATATCTCTCACTTTACGAAGCTTGCGTTCCTTGCTCGCCTTTTCCTCAGGACTGGCCTGCTCGACTTCTTTTTCCAGGATCTCTTGGACAGCCAATTGGTAAAACAGACGGGCAAGATACTTTCCTTGCTGGGCAGCTACCTGAGCAGTTGGAGCATACTTTGTTGCAGTTGCATCACCCAAGGCAAAGATTTCTTCTGATCCCTTGAGACGCAGCCAGTCGTCTACACTTAGACCACGGCGGACGTTTTGGGTCTCTGGCAGCTTTGCCATTAGGTTCTTGATCAGTGGACGTGTGGTGTTTCCGGTTGCCCAGACCAGCAAGCCATAGGGAATCGTGTCTGGAGTACCATCTGCTCGCTGAACCACAATGTCCTTTTCTCGGACTTCCTTTACCATTGTCTTTGTGTGAATAGTGATGTTTTGTTCCTTGAATGTTGACTCGGTGTATTCGATCAATTGCTTTGAAAACGCAGGCAGGACATTGGGAAGAGCCTCTACCAAGGTAATCTTGATTTTGCCTGCAAGCTCTATTTCACAACAACAACAAAAAATGTTTAATAGTGGCCATCATCAGGGGATTTGGAGGCTTCTTGGGCGGATTTATTATTACAAAGCACAAATCAATCTCGTTACCTGGGTACCAGGCTGAAAGATCATCCACCAAAAAGTCGTGTAGCTCGGCCGCATACTCCACTCCAGTTGGTCCACCACCAACGACAACCATGTGTAGCAGACGATCGATTTCTTCGGCACTCTGGCCAGGAAAGGCAGCGGTTTCGATGCAGTCCATCAGTTTTGTCCGGATCTTTTGAGCGTCCCATACTTCTTTCAAGAAGCAGCCGTATTGCTCGACGCCCTTTATACCAAACGTTTGGTTCTGGGCACCCACTCCGATAATCAGATAGTCGTATGCCAGACTACTGACCGAATTCTCTCCCTTGATGTCAGAGTTGTCTAGAGACGAGGCTGATTAGCATGGAGCCCGTCGATCAAGGTTATTTACCAGAGATGGTGATAGTCTTTGCTTCAGTGTCAATGTCTGTGCACTCGGCCTCATAGACACGCACGTCTCTTGACTTGTGGCGTGCGATGAAACGTACGGGTTCAATAAGAGAACGGACATCAATGGTGCCAACCGTACAACTTGGCAAAAGCGGGGTGAATAGAAAATAGTTTCGAGGTGATACGACCACCTGCCAAAATATAGTCGTGTTTCAGTCTACAAGAGACGATTTTGCAGCTGTATTCGTACCACATTGTAATGATCGGTATCGATTGCCTTTAGGAAAGAAGTAGACGCCCAACCGCTTCCGAGCACCACAATCGTCTTTTTCGATGGGTCAATGTCGGCCTGGAAGACAGGGTGGCGTTGTTCCCACATGGCTAAGGAAGGTTTGAGAACAAGAAGATCTTCAAAATACTGCCATATCTTTCTTACCGTATCCACTGTAAGCAAGCCCGGCCACAAGACCCCACTTGGTTACCGTCTTGGCCTTTTGCCATCTAGAGGACTTTGGGAGTCTGGTTTGCAGAGGCTCTTGAGCAGCCGTACTGGATGCCCTGGAGACAAGACGGATCACGGGTTTTGATAGGCCAATTCGACGTGCTAAAGAAATTGTAAGCACTTGGTTTAATATCTTAATTGACGAGTAAATGATTTTACACAATATTCTCGGAGCAGACTGCATCTAGACGTGATTAAGGAATAAGAAGAAGAATAAGAATAAGAAAAGATAACAAGAGAAAAATGTAGCTATTTAAACAGATTAAAGGACGACGATACACAAAAATGCGGAGAACCCATATGATAATCAGGCACAGAAACACAGTCTGTGGAGTACAATCACCTGAAATCAGCAAAGTCTTGTTTGAGACGAGATGGCCAATGTTCAAATAAAATAAGCTTATGCTGTTTAATAAAAGATATATATATATATAAAAGTCTGATTTTGACATATTGAACCAGGGCTATTGTAAGGACATTTTGCCAATTTACCTTGTAAATTGAAGCCAATGGGCAAGATCTTTACAGTAGCCTATAGGTTAAGATTGGCTAGACTTGAAAGGACTTGAAAAGACCCAATCGCCTTTTGGTTTGGCTCTGCTGATCGGCAATTTCACCTATTGAACCTCTTGTACGCACCAGCCCATAATCCTATGCATTGGATTTGATGCAAGAAAGACACCATGGCAAACGCCAGCCATTGATTTGCCCTTGTATCAATCGATTCGGCGCTTGTACGCCATACATACACACACACACACACATACACACACACACACACATAGACACACACACACACACATTTATATATATATATTTATATTTATATTAGGAACAGAAAAATAGCTGTCCTTTTACTTCATCCCTTTATTGTCTTTTGCCCAATTAAATGTCTTCACCAGCCTCAGTATTCGAACTATCAACACGGGTCTTGGAAGCCAGAAGACCTCGAGCCCCGACATCCCAACCACAAGCACGTCCAATTAACCAACGACCCAAAACCCCACAGGAATTACTGGATAGTTTTATGGATTGGTACCAGAATGGCTTACCAGTCTACCCATCCTACCTCAAGGGTACAGTCTATGAGCAATTAGCCAATGAACAGTACAAAATCTACTGCAAGAAACGGTCAACCGACCCAGGGATTCCTCGTAATCCTAGTCAGACCCAATCAAATGCATTAGATTATCCCAAATCACTCCGAGCAATGTCGACCTTGCAAATCCAGGACACTCTCACAGAACGTCTTGTTGCGAACGATCTACGCCTCCCGACGGCATGGAATCCCGATCAAAAGGGTGAATTTGTAGAAATGAGTCAAGATCATCTACAGCTTTCTTATGAAGGTAAAAAAAAAAGAAAAAGAAAAAGAAAGCATAACCCACCTGGTGCCTGAATGACCATTGTGGGTCATGAAGCATACTAATCCATCTAAACAGGAATCGGAAAAAAGGATTCGGATATCGCAGCAGTACGCGCAAATTTCCCAATGAGACATCAATGTGGGATCTACTACTTTGAAGTCGAAATAATATCCAAAGGCGTAGATGGCCATATTGGAATTGGGTTCTGCTGGCCATCAAGCAAGCTTAATAGACTTCCAGGTAAGATCCATTAAACAAGCAATGCATCTAGGACTTATCTTGTGCTCAGGCTGGGAAGTGCATTCTTGGGGATACCACGGTGACGATGGACACATCTTTTCAGGACCAGAAACAAGCAGAAAATATGGACCAAAGTTTAGCACAGGAGATATCATTGGTTGTGGGGTCGATTTCAGAGACATGACAGCATTTTATACAAAGAATGGTGTTCATCTAGGAACAGCATTTAAAAACATCACTGGAAACATTCTCTATCCATTCGTCGGCTTCAAAACAAAGGGCGAGAAGATCCGGGCAAACTTTGGAAGCCAAAAGTACAAGTACGACATTGAGCAGTACATCAAGAGCGAAAGAACCCAGATGCAAGACAGTGTCTATCAGTCCACGCCACTCTGTCTGGATCCAGCAAGGCCAGCAAAAGTCGACCGACCTTCTATAGAAGAGTCCAAATCAAAGGACGTGATGAATGCGTTGGTGCTCGACTACCTGGATTATTATGGCTATTACAACACTGCACAGGCCTTGAAGGCCAGTTCGGTCAAGAGCAAATTAGCTGGGGATGAGGCTGTGTTGACCAAGACCGAGTCTGCAGATACGCGTAACCGATACGGCAAGTATTAAAGATTGGCTTGGCATGATCTAAACCGTGGGTGGATTAGATATACGCAAGGCAGTGGTGAACGGACATGTTGAGGAAGTAATTGAGAAATGTGAGGCACTTTATCCTGGAGTATTTGAAAAGAATCCTCAGATATTGTTTCGATTGAGATGTCAAGTATTTGTGGAAATGGTACGGGCTGCCCAAGAAGTGACAGTGGAGTCCAGAGCAGACCGTAGAGATCAGATGGATGTGGCGAGTTCAAAGCGCAGTGTTTCTGATGATGAATTGGTTGAGTCTGATGGGAAGCGAAGAAAAAAGGACCATTCGGATCCGAGTGAGGGCGAAAAAGAGGTTGCGATTGTGCCAACAAACCTGCTTGAAAAAGCGCTTGTTTATGGCGAGAGACTCAAGAGCATGTACAGACATTCGGCAGAAGATGCTTCTCAAAGAAAGCAACTGACGGTAAATAGCAAGAAACCGGCTAGAGTTCAAATGATTAATCTTGTTTGGATGCAAGGATGTGTTTTCGGTACTTGCCTATATCAACCCAAGCCAGGAAGACTCGGTTAGACACCTGTTTAGCCAGACTTACAAAGAGACCCTTGCGTCCGATCTAAATTCTGTGATACTTTGTAAGTGTTGGTGTGCGAGTGTTTGTTGGGTTTCAGAAACCAAAATTATCTACTGTGATCTTTGTAGTGTTCCAGAACCACCATGCAACCTCTTCACTGGAGCGACTCTATTCACAGCTCTCGACCACAATCTATGAGCTGACCTTGGAGGGAAATGGCAAAGCAGCCATGGTGAGGCCAGATCAGGATTGTCTGTGAAAATATTAACTTGTCAATAATAATTCGTGATTTTGGATGGGAAAATGATTATCCGATTAATGATAGTGAGTATGGGTTTTTTCTTTTTTGGTCAACTGGGGATGTCAAGTGATAATAAGAATGATATTCAAAAGAGAATAAAAGGAGGCGTAGGTTCCATAAGTATCTTGACGGCTAGTGCCTTATTTCTTTGGGTGTGATAGAGTTGTATAAAATGAAAAGCACGTGTTGGAAACATCTTTTGCAAGTAGCAGATTATACATTTCTTTTTGGTTTGGATACCAATCTCTTGAAGCCATACTGGGAGCCCTTTAAGATCATAATGTAACCAAGGGAACACCAGAGATTCCGAGACTCTGGATCTATAAATATCAATATAAATATAGAGTGGTTCAAACAGGTCTCCCTGATAGGTTCCAGGCGGTTAATAAACAATATTTATCATGAAGAATGTGTTGATGTGCGTTTTGTATATATAAATATAAAGAGATGAGTAATTCCGGCCACCCCTTGACAGTGTTGATGGGAAACTATGCAGGGTTAGTCAGACGGCCAATTTTGGGTCACAAAAAAAACAGATGATAGGCAATTTACTTGGATCATGAAAGGTGGCAATGCTTGTGGTATTGTACTATGCAGGACACAGACAGCAATGTAATTGCTGTGATCTAAAGAGTGTGCATGAAACATGCTAAAAAGAAAAAGGTTTTGTAGCTAAATCGCACAAAGGTACGATCTCTAACAGTGCATTTGGTTTCCTTTTGGTCAACCGAGCTGATAAGGGACAACCTGGGGCAACAAACGGCTCCAAAAGCAGGCAGCCCAACATTGCCCCAGATCAAAAAAAAAAGAAAAAGAAAAAGAAGGCATACCAGCTACTTGTGGTTGATGTGCATTCAGTGTAAAGCTGATATGACGCAGACTACAAAAGGTGTCATTGAAGATCTCTTGCTCTCTTGATTGTTGGCCGCCATTTTAATTAAAAAAAAGGTTTTTTCTTCCTTTATTATTAGATTAAGAAAGGTCTAACCATGTAAGAATCCTAAATAAAATAAACGTGGTCCAAGGCCTGTTTATAACCCTGTCAATACTATCTTAATAAACAAGGGATGTCTGGTAACGATAGGTGGATTTGAGTTTAGGATCACAATTATACTTGCCAGCAAGGTGTCTTTTTATTTTTTATTTTTTATTTGTATTTGTTTAAAGGCGAGATTTGAGATTTGAGATTTGAGATGAAGCTGGTGTGGGATCATTTGCCTTTAGACTTTTTGGAATCCAAGGCACCTCTCTTTTTCTTTTCAAGATTGCTAGAACTGGGGTGGAGGAACAAGAATGTTATTTTAAAGAGACCAATTGCTTCCAACTCTAGGAATTCCAGGCCATTTGTTATTATTCTCCTTTAATATCTGTCTATTCGGACCAAACTCACGATTCGAGTAATCAAACAAATGAAAGAAATCCCAGTTGTTCTTATAAAGCGATTGGTTATATTTTAAAAGCAATCTCCTTGTATTAAAACATGCAAACCAAAAGAATGCAAATGGTAGTAATGGATATCAATCTATAGCTCCATTTGATTATATATAAATATATTGTTTATGTGCAGTGGTTCTTTATTTTATATATTTTAAAAAATAATAATAAAGAATGATAATAATAGAGTGCAATAAATGAAGGTGCAAATTGAAAATACGAAAAAAAGGGTTCAAATGGGTGAATGTTGGAGATATATAAGTGAGAGCTGGTTTGGAACATTAAGAAACAAAGGACTAGCATAATAATAATGTCAATACAATGGGAACAAGTCAAATGAAGAAGTATTTTCGACATTTGAATCTTCAAAAACGAGAGATGAGACAAATGATACAGAAATTAATACAGCAGAAATGGCAAGTAGCAAAAGAGAGAGAGAGAGAGAGAGAGAAATGGAGAGGAATAAAGCACAAGAATATATATATATATATATAAATATATACATATATACATACACATATATATATATATATATATGTATATATATATATAAAGAGTGAAAAATAAACAGAATATTGCATAGAAGATAAAATAATAATAATAATAATTATATAAAGCATAAGAATCTCATCAAACAAAAAAAATATAGAATAAAATAAAATAAAAAAAACCCATTTGTGAATCCCATCAGTGTATTATTCCTTGCCTTTGTGATCAAACCATCTCATTTTAAGCCTCAAGAATCTATCATCCATCTTCTCTTTTTTCTTTTTTTTTAAGAGACTCTGTGCCTATAGGTTCAACCAAAAGCCAAGAGAATAAATATAAATATAAATATATATATACATACATATATACATATACATATATCGAAAAATAGAATAGAAATCAGAGTTCATTCCCAAAAGAAGGGTTGGGCATAGGCATTGTCTGGTACTGGCCAAATGAATCGGCTGGTTGGACTTGAGATGTTATATACGACAGCTGATCCTGCCGATAGTTTAGCATATCCAGAGTATTTACAGAGGTCGCAGGAGGCGATTGCATAAAATGTCCTTTGTCTACACGCCCCGTGATAGTTTGAGTATCGCCTTCAGTACCATATGAGACGATCCCAGGCAAATCTGAGCATTGTTGAGATTGGTTGTATGATGAGGATGGGTATACTGCATAGGCATTGTGATGGCTTAGGAGCATCGAACTGTGGGGAGTGTGGGATGTGATGGACTGAGCAAGTGGATGAACAGGCTGTTGCTCTAAAAGAGATCTGATAGAATATCCAGGCGACATAGTTGCTGCAGGCTGTACCGTGTGTTGCTGCAACTGCGATTCATAAGGGGGCTGATAAGAGGAACAACCGAGAAAGTCATTGCTGTTGGAATTGTTGGCCTGGTCATAGAGGTAGTGGCTACCTGTGTTGGGATCACAGCTATTGAAGTAGGGTCGATCTAGTGGCGATGCTGTGGATGGCAGGCCAGAGTAGTAATACGGTGCGGATTCGTACCCAGATTCAGCAGAAGGAGGGCCAGGTGAGGATGAGAACTCGCAGTCTTCTCGGATAGATGGGGCCGTGTAGGCAGCCGACTCATGGCCGAAGCTGTTGCGAGCATAGACTTCGCGAGGGCTCGATGTCCTGGAAGCAAACATGGTAACACTATGGCCACTGGTCCTTCTAGTGACACAAAATGGACATTGGCGGACAAATCTAGCAACCAGTTCTTTCGGGATCCAGGAGTACCGCTTGCGAACCTACAACATTGACAGGGCGAACAAACAAAAGGTAAGAGGAATGGATAGAATTAAATTAAATTAAATAAATAAATATATCTCAAGGGGATCTTGTCCAGAATAACAATAACAATTGTACACATGTGAATGTGCGTACTGCTTACCAGTGCAGATGTCTTGTCTCGGCCACCATGATGTGCCTCTCGATGGGCCTTTACAAGGATCTCGTAAATATCTTCCTTGACAGCAACCGGTTTATTGTCATGGCACACAAGATCAGTGGTTCCAGGGTGAAGGGAAAACATCTTTTTTACCCAAAACCGAAATTGAGCCGTCGAAATTGCCGTATTTCTTGGGTCATTGAGAACTTGCTGAATAAGACTGTATCTGTGATGGTCTACCAGGGCCTTGTCCCGTTTCTTTGGACTCAGGTTGTTGAGATAATCGGCAATAATTGCCCCAAATTCCTTGACAGTCGGCAGTTGGTCCTCGTCGTCTAGGGAATCTTCCAAGGGACCATGGTAGGTGTACAGACGATTGTCATCGAATCGATATCCAGAGTAAGGGTGATGGTGAAAGGCATGAGGCGAACAATAATGAGATGGAGCAGCGGAGGTAGTCATGGTATAACTATGAAAAAGGAGCTATGGACAGATAAATGGTAATAATGATAATAATAACAAAATATATAATAATAAAAAAAGGGAAAGAAGAAGAGAAGGATGATAACAAAACAAAAAAAAGTGAAAAAAAGTTTAGAAAATATAGAAACAAAAGAAGGAGCTTTAGCTGTTGTATTGATATTAAAATAGGCGCGCGAAGGATCGTTTGGTGACCTAAGATATGCAGTAGTAAACTGCTGCACCAGTTCTCAAGGAATGGTGCTATGATTGGAGTTAGAGTTGGCAAGAAAGAGAGACACGTAGCCATATTTATTCATGCATTCAAAGAGGTTCATGCAGCCGCACGGCCCCATTGTGTATAAATGGTACTACGGATCAGATATAGTATAAAGGGGGGAAAGAACAAGCTAGGCTTACTTGCTTTGAATCTTTACATTAATGTTACTATTATTCTTATTATTACTATTATCATTTTATTATTATTATTTTGGGTGGGAATCAGAATTGTACAAAAGGGACATATCTTGTTTTCTAGAATTTAGTATTCTCTATGATGTGTATTTTGCCCTCTATCGAAACGCTACTACCTATAATACTTTTGGTATTTATTATTTATTTATTTAATTTATTAGCTTTCTAGTAAATCTCCAAGTCTCAATAAATATTTTTTTATCTACACATCTTGATATCTTTATATCTCTATAGACAGACAGACAGATTGGTAGACGTATAATATAATATATATATATTCATATTCATATACATATATAATTTATAAATGTATATATTTCAATCTGGCCTGATTTGGAAATTTGCCATTGTAATTTGCCTAATAAAGAAGGTATTTACACATGTATATATATATCTGTATATAACACATATGCAACCAATCTTGTATTCACATTATACATATTCGTAAGGGTCGACCATAATTAATTTCACTTAAAATTCCCCTGTTTTTATTTCTTTTTTTGACTATTTTGTTTTCTTCTTGTTGCCAGGAGAAAGAAGAAAAAAAGGCCAGGAGAGAACCGCCAAGGATAAAGACATTAGGACAATCTTTTTTTATATTTATAATAATCATCATTTTGAAATTTAGGAGTTGATTGGTGTGGCCAAATTATAGACAATTGCACCCTGGCCTAAATAATTCTACATGTTAGAAAATACCCTATTGGCCAGGACAAAACCATAAAACTTACTGTAATCTACGCCAGCTTCACGTTCACAAGCTGGTGGAAACAGTCTTCGCTTCTCTTCATAGTACTTGTCACGCTTGTCGCCTTCTCTGGCAGCATTGTAGGTCAGGTAGACTGCCACGCGAGACTTTTCGGTAGCATTGCCGCCACTGCGGTGGGCCAGATAGGCACCAAAGATCAGAATAGAGCCCTAGAGACCAACCAAATGTTAGGATTTGCACCCAGCAGGACAGGATTTGCTTACAGGTCTACAGTGTACAGGGATCCATGTCTGTTTATCACACCATGTCTTAGCAATTGACCCGTCGTGTTTCTCCTGAGGGAGAATTCCCTTTTCGAAAGAGTTCTTGTGAGATCCAGGAACAACCTCAAGACAACCATTGGCAGCCACGGTGGGATCAATCGTAAACATCACAGTCATGTGTGAAGCCTGGCCAAACTGGATAAAAGCTGGGGCATCCTGGTGGGGAGGGAAACCTAGCAACCGACTTAGAAAATTTACGCGTCAAGGCTAAACACACTTACCTCCTCCTCCAGGCAACTTGTAGTTCACCTTTTCTTTAAACAACAAGTAATCCTCGCCATGGAGCTTCTTGAGGATAGTAAACAGACGCTCGCTCTTCACATAGTCACACATTCCCTGGTGGAATGGAGTGAAATTCTCGGTACGGCAGAGCTGGTCCTTGCCAGAGACAGTGTTGCGCTCATAGTACTGCATCCACTTTCCCTTTTCCTCCCCCCAGGTCTGGAACTGGTCACAGTATTCAGTCAGAGTGGCATGTTCTTCAACAGAAAAGAAGTCTTCAATCAATATGAAGCCCTGGTCCTTGTAGCCCTGGATCTGCTCTTTGGTCAGATTGTAGGGTTCTGAGTTGGGTTTTTGAAGCATGTCTTGTAAAAATAATATGATAACAATGAGTTTTTGTTGCTGTAAAAAAGTCATTATTTATACCATCTTCAATAATATAGTTGTGATTGTGCTATCTGACCATAGCTATCCTTAACCTTATCGCTTTCACAGATATTGTGCTAAATGTTTACAAGTACAATCGCTATGAGACCCCCATGTCACACAGGCACCCCAAGGCGTTAGATGTGGTAAGCGTGGGATGGCTTGTTCCCAATATTGGAAATCGGAATACAGAGCTGGTTACAATCAGTCAAGGTTTAAGACTCGACTTTGGCTGAAATCCGTGGGTACGGACAATAGTTTGGCTATCTTTTTGTGCCCAAGACATCTCCAGACCGACAATCTAATCAATAGAAGCAATAATTCAGCTATAAATATAATCCGTCATTTCTTGATTGATCTTAATTATCTCACAATGGATAAAAGTACTTTTGAGTCTGTGGTCGATGCCATCTTCAAGGTCCTGATAGACGGAAGCAAAAAGGACTATATTGGAGAAAAGATTTCTCAGCTTGAACACAGCCTGCAGGCTGCAAATGGAGCCCTCGAAGCAAGTAAGTGAGCCAAATACACACCCACAGGTCTTTTAATGCTCTTTCTAGATGCCGATGATGAGACAGTGCTGGCAGCCCTGTTGCATGACATTGGCCAGTTCGCAACCTCTTCTGATCAAAAGGAAATGCTGTTTGATGCATCTGCTCTTACTGATCTTGATCCTACTGCTCTTGGGGAATCTACCAAAACAAAGATCAGTGTGGGCGTCACTGGCCACGAGAGAATTGGTGGAGAGTACCTCCGAAGTCTCGGTTTCTCGGAAAAAGTTGCTGTCTTGGTCGAGGCCCATGTTCCTGTGAAGCGGTATCTCACCGGCAAACACCCAGAGTACTACGATGGCTTGAGTGGTGCAAGTAAACTGTCACTGAAGTATCAGGTGAAATATAAATCCAACCAAGATATCTCCTTTGTGCTTTCAATACTAACCAAAGATAACAATAATACCAATACCAATCATATATTTATCTCCATCTTAAAAAAAGGGGGGACCATACACGGCTAAAGAGGTTGAACTGTTTGAAAAGGATCCACTATTTGAGTTAAAGGTCCAAGTGCGCCAGTGGGATGATGCTGCCAAGGTTGTTGACCTCAAGGTTCCTGGTCTGGAATATTATCGACCGATGGCCATTCGACATTTGGAGGAGCAGGCCAGCAGTCGTTCAATTGCGGTCTAATGCTAGTCTTGATATTACTGCTCCAGTAATTAAAAAACAAAACAAAATAAAGATGTATGCCTTCAAGGGCGCAAACGATCATTTTGGTCTATTTGCATTCTAAGGGCTGTACTGATTTCTAGAAATATGGAAAAATTAAAAATCATAATATTCATTCTGTGCGCATATCCCAATGAAACTGATGGCTAGATATCGCAGTAATCTGATAGGTATGTATTATACATGCCCAGCGTATCCTGCATGTTGAGCCCAAAGGGACCTTTTGGTTAATACTCTTTTTATGACCTCAACCAGCTCCAGTTGACTATCCCATATTTGCCCTTGGAGGCCTGTTCTGCATTGCAGCCGAATACACAGCATTGGGGTATTACATGTCTTTCGGCATAGTAATATCATGCTTGATAATTGTCCCTAGATAATCTATTAGCACAACTCAGGCATTCATGACGCAAGATTATTAACGAGCAATTTAGCTGTCTAGAATCATAATAGTAGGTGTGGCAAAAAAGATAGTAAAGATCCAAGACGCTAAGCGCATTTAATATGTAAGATGGCTTGAAAAAAAAACACTGCTTTGGATAATGGACTACGGCTGGCTATTATCATTCATCCATATCCATTCCAGCAGAACCATCTGTTGTTTCTACCTCATCCTGCAGGGCTGACACCTCTTTCTTTGCAGGCGATTCAAGGCTTATATCACAATCCATCGCAGAGGGTGCTTCGAACGTACATGCTTGTGCATCAGACTTCTGATCAGGATTAGCTTCGGCAATTGCCACTTCTTTATCTTTTTCATGCTCTTCCGTGTTCATTGGAATACTAGGGTCCTTTGGGGTGTCGACCTTGCCATCTTTGGATAGAGGCGTTTTATCTGTGTCTGATGCAGTTTTCTCTTTGACGGGTCTGTCTTCCATGCCTTCTGCCTGTTCTTTCTTTAATACCTTTTCCTGGGCTTCGGGTTGGCTATTATCAAAGTTAATTGGCTCTAGATCCAGGCCAGTGGGGATATCTTGGGCTGGAAAGGTAGCATCAGGCTTGTCTTTGGTGTCTACAACATTCTCAGCAAACTCTTCCCATGTCGAGGTTACCAAAAGAACCTTTATTTAGAATAAACAGGTCAGTTCCTTGGCAGGGGACAATGCAGAGCCAACCCATAAGTACCTTTTCAATTGCCCGAAGGTACTTTATAAACATTTTATAGTGCTTCCGAGGCTCAAGCAAGAGTTCGCACAGACGCTGGATAGTAAATGGTGCTCTAAGGGACAATGATGTCTGAGTTTCGATAATCACCATATATTACTTGTAAGCCTGCCAAAGCTAAAAGAGAAATAGCTACACTACACTATAGGCCCAATATCCATTTACCCCAAGTGCTGATCGATGCTGTGGACAATTGTGGTCTTTAGGGTCTCGATGTTGGACTTGCTGTCTGGCCCAGTGGTGTTCTCCATAATTTCACAATGCTACAGGAGCACTGTAGTATCAACAGCCCTGTCGTCACCCTTTAAGACAGAGAAACAAGGACAATTCCCCTTTTTACCTTGACAATTGTCTGCTTGATGATTTCCTTTAATTCACTCCATGGGATTTCCAAGGTGTTTGTTTTGGCGGTCTGCTGAATGACAGGATTGGGCTCAAGATTGTTGAGATGATCGCCAATCTCTACCAAATCCGATCCATTGGTCTCTGGTTTTGGTAATTCCTCTGGTCCGATAATCTTTTCATCAATCGTAGAGTCATCAATGACAGTCTCGGGTTGATTCTGATTTTTCTGATCTTCAATCGCTGCTTCTGACATGATATATCAAAGAGATGCATCCATCCAAACCAAAAACCTACACGCGCGTCATTAGCATGTGTGACGTCGTTTTCTGTCTTGCAAACCCTCTCGTTTCTCTCACCGGGCTTTTCATTTTTTTTATATACATACATATATTCTTTTTCAAAATCAAGTCATTTTTGTTAAGCTTTTTTTTCCCTGTCTTTTGTACATCATTTACACACCCACATAAACCCACATACACATACACATACACACAAATATATATTTATATATTTATATCTATATATATATAAATATATCTATATACATATATTCAAAAGAGAGAAAAAAAGAAGAATAATATAATCTGAAATGTCAGAAGTCGCAGTATCCCAAGTGTTGGACGCACTCTCTGCTCTCTATTCATCCAGCAACCCTCGAGCCAAAAAGGACGCCAACCGATGGTTAGAAGACTTTCAGAAGCAGGTACCATGCCTAAATATATATATATATATATCTATACATACATATATCTTTACAGCCACACCAGAGACGACAAGAAAAAAAAAACATTAGCTCTTCATGCGCCTTACACACCTGCTCCTCTTTTAGCCAGAGGCATGGACCGTAGCAAATTACCTCTTGACAATGGAAAACTCCAATACCGAAACCCGTCTGTTTGCTGCCCAGACACTCCGGCAAAAGGTAAAATGGATAAGAAAACAAGTGGGTCCTGATTCACCATTGGCAGATTACATACGATCTGCGCGAACTCAATCCAGAAGCACGTCGTTCATTGCGTGATTCTCTCGTGCAGCTCTTGTGGGTATCTTCTACAGGCTCCAAAGCCATCATGGTACAGCTCTGTTTGGCCGTCGCAGACCTGGCCATCCAGTTTTTCGAGTGGAATACTGCTGTACAAGATCTTATTACTAAATTTGGCAAGACTCCCGAGAGTGCAACTTGTTTGTTGGAGTTCTTAAAGGTCCTTGCTGAAGAAATGACTAGCAACAAGAGAATTCCTCTTTCTGTAAGTGGGGTTTGCAATATATCATCTAGACAGACTCGTATAAATATTAATCAAACTTGACGGGTAATAATAAAGGATAAGGATGCCCGGGCAAGAAACGCAATCCTCATCGAGGGAAATGTCGCGACTGTTATGCGCCTGTTGGAAATGTATATCCAGTCCAGTGGTAAGTGAAGGGAAAATAAGAGGTATTTATGGTGCAATGTAAATGAGGTTAAAGATGTGTTTTTTGTTCCACTAGCTGGTAATATCAGAATCCAGGAAGAGGTCTTTCAGTGTCTTTCGAGCTGGTTGCGTACTGGAGATGTAGACATTAGATTGCTGGAGACTAGTCCTCTCCTGGCTGCTGCGTTTGAGGGCCTCTCCAACGAGGAGCTGTTTGATGTTGCTGTGGACGTTGTGTGCGAGATCATTTATGAAACAAAGGATGTTACCGAGTACAGATCCCTTATTGAGCGGATATATCCTCTGTTTGGGACTCTGATCCAGCAACTGAGAGAAGCAAAGGCAGAAGAAGACTCTGACAAGGTTCGCGGCTATTGTCGCATGTTTATCGAGGCTGGTGAGGCCTATGTACAGTTGATTGTCCAGCACCCAGAGTCGTTTGGGATCCTGTTAGAGGGCATCAGTGAGTGCACTGCTTACGATGATCTCGACATTGTGCCAATGACATTCAAGTTTTGGTACGAATTGACCAATGTACTCAACACTGAGTCCAACCGGGCAGCTATACCAGCATTTGTGGGCTACTATGATTCTCTTGTCGACAGCATCATTAGACATCTGCACTACTCTGAAGACGTCGAGGAAATGTCAGCAAAGGACCGTGATGATTTTAGAGACTTTAGACATCAGATGGGAGACACCCTCAAGGACTGCTGTAGAATCCTGACACCCCAAAAGTGCCTTTTGAAACCACTGACCTTGCTCACACGGCTGCTTACCCAGCCAGAAACACCTACTTGGCAGCAGATCGAAGCACCCATCTTTTCATTGCGCTCAATGGGATCAGAAGTACCAAGTGATGAGAATGAGGTGATGCCTCAGATCATGGAGTTTCTGTCCAAACTGCCTGATCATCCCAAGATCCGTTATGCAGCCACCCTGGTCATCTCTCGATACTCTTTCTGGACTCGCCTTCACCCAGAATACGTTACATATCAGCTCAACTATATTTCTGCTGGATTTGAGAACCAAGAAGTAGCGGCCGCCAGTGCACTCGCATTAAAGCATCTCTGCAAGGACTGTAGCGAGGTAAACCAGATCCACGAGGGGGAAATATTGTCGACTAAACCTGTTTGTAGCTTCTTGTTGACTTTGTTGGCCAACTCCATCCCTTTTACATCAACATCGTCAGAAGTTTGCCTTTTAACGACATCATTGAAGTAACCGAGGCTGTGTCGCACGTAATTTCTGTTATGCCTGTGCCTGCCATCCTAAACGCACTCCAGTCATTCTGTCTGCCAATCGCCCAGGACCTCCACGCCATTGTTGTCAAGGATAAGAGTGCAGTTAGCCAGAATGAGATTGGAAAGGCCAGAGGTACAATGAAAAGAGGTGTGTATTAAAGGTACTGATTATTTTCTTGTAGACCTCTTGGAACAGATTGCAATCTTTTTTGAGATTGTTCGCCCAGATATACCTGTTGGTGCACCTCATCCATGTGTAACATTCATCAATGAACTCTGGCCTGTCTTTGACATGTGTCTGAGCAACTTTGGAAGCGAGCCAATTATTGCCGAGTCATTGTGTAGATGCTTCAGGCACTGTATTCAGTCCTACAAACTTAACTTTGCACCCCTGCTTCCCTTGTTGATGGAGAGGCTGGTGAGTGGGTTTGATAACAGCAGACTGGGTGACTATCTCTGGGTCGCTCACAAGATCGTTCGTGAATATGCTATCGAGGGAACCGAAAGTGTCACGGTGTGCTTCCAGCTTCTCGAGCGTCTTAGTACAACTGTGTTTACTACCTTGAATGAAAAGAAGTTTGAGGAAATCCCTGATGGCAAGTATTAGGCATTGGTAAAAAAAAAATTCAACTTATTTAACCTTTATGTTTCTAGTTGTGGAAGAATACTTTAGACTCACAAGTGCTTTCTTGGACTGTGCACCTACCTTGTTTGTCCAGAGTCAATTGATTTCACCGGTTTTCCAAGCTGGACTTGCAGGACTGTCTTTGGAAGAAGTAAGGGCCCTGACTGCCATTATATCCTTTTACCGCCACCTGTTATCCATCGATCTGACCACCAGTGAGCTCGAGAAGCCCGATACTCCATTGACAGCATCTACACTGACCATGAACACCGATCGCATCATTGGCTTGTACAGAGAATTTGGTGGTGATTTTGTTCGTCTTTTGTTCGATGGAATGATCCACCATTACAGCTGGGAAATGATTCCTGATGTTGCTGCGACCATGAAGTCCTTGGCACAACTGATGCCTGCCGAAAGTGCACAGTGGATGGTGGCTGTCGTGAATGGCTTCCCTGAACAACACATGTCTGCATCTGAGCGAACCGAGTTCTTGCAAGACTGGACAAGGTGAGCCCGATAATTGGATCAACATGTCATTTAACCTGATTTATCATAGGGCTATCCAAGAGAAGCAGTGGGCAAAGGTCAGACGTGTCCTGTCAGACTTTGTGTCTCAGTATAGAAGACGCAATACAAACCGAAAGTAATATATGCAACCCATAACATACTTTGGGCTGTCAATCCATGGCATTCTGAATCAGAAATAATCCATTTATATATACATATATATATATATAACAAAAAAGACAAGGAATTGCAAGCACACTGAATATTCATTACATGGACACCTTTATATATAAATATATATATATTTATATATATTCTTCAATTTTATCATTAAAATACCAGATTACCCTGACCACTCTTCACTAGCCCCCCCACCTTAATAGCATTTGTGGTTGGGCCATCTGAGCCCATTATCCTTAATCTCTGACAAATAACCCCATCAAAAGAATTCCATGACAGGCCAGCAGAGTCCATGAGCTCTTTTCTGTCGAGGGAAAGGTCATCCAACATGCCTCTATGGTAGCCAACACAAATATTCTAGACAGCAGTAATCATATGAGTACTTGGAAATATACTCGGTGCCTTACCTGATGTAATTGCGAAAGGTATGAGATCCGGTAGTCATCCACACACTCTGCCAGAGTAAATAAGGCAGGGCATGGTAGTACCAAGAGTAGAATTGGTAATGCAAAGATCTGGCAAAGATCATGCCAATAAGGTTGCTAGTAAACATCATGGAAAGGATGTCTAAAAATATATAAGTATCCATGGGTTTTGTGTAGACCAAAATTACCATCAGGAGAAACCGGGCGTTTAGGACCGGCCTTGAATCCATCAACGAATACTTGCCAAAGACCACCTCTTCTAAAGAATTGAATTTACACAATGTGTTTCAGAAGACCTGTTTCTTAGTGTCACAAACATACCCTTTGCACCAGACAAAATATAAAAAGAGAAACAAGACAATGGCATGGCCAGCCAGCAGACATTTTGCAAACACAGGAGACCCGAATGTCTTTTCAGTAACCATTCTCCAGTTGACGGTCCATTGGTAGTCAAATGCTCTGCTAAACTCGAATGAACGGCTCAGATATGATTCAGGATAGGTTGATAGAAATGGATATCCCAAAACAATCTAATAGACCAATATCCAAATATGAATAGGTAAATTCTGTTTTCTTTTTGTTTTCTTATTGTTGTGTATACAACGGCCCCTTTGGAAACCTTACCTGAATACTTCCCATGAATGACAGAATAGCCAAGGTTTTCCATGCACCGATGGCCTGCCACAACAAGACTCCAAACGCAGGAAAAAACAAGAGAACATTCATCTTGACAGAGATGGCCAGACTACGATAATTTAATTCACATTTCAACTGTTGACTGGTTTCTTACCTGTAAAGAGCACCACTAAATACCCACCGTTTGTGGATCATGGCCAGAATACAGGTATACATGAACAGCATTGCTATAGGGTCATTGAAGCACCTGAGAGCATAGATCGAATGAAGTCTTTTGGAAAGACAGAGCAAGACAAGTCCATAAGGGGGGAACTGTTGGAATGAAAATCAGCAGTGTTCACAAGGACAAAACACAAATATATATATATATATTTCACACCCAATACCTTTTTGGACTTGCTGTATAATGCAAACACCACGGCTTGTGTGGCAAGATAGATGCCGGCAAAAATGTACTGAGCAAGACGGACATTGGTTCCCTTGTTGGTCAAATAATACAGCCCAGAATAAATGTAGACAAACCCGGCAGGATACCTTGGCAGAATGTTAAATTAATAGTTTATTGTTTGTTGACAAGCACTTACACCAATGGTCCAGTGTCACCACGTAAGTTTAGGTAGTCGCGCTCACCATTGATGAACCCTTGGACTTCTTGCATATAAGCAGTCCAATCTATTTCTGTATCTAGATTCCACGGCGTTTAGTGGTCATTGCCTTGTTAGGGATACTACTTACATTGCACTTTATGAATAATGACAATGTTGAGCAAAAGTTCGCCCAACAATAGGATTGTGGCAATGTACCAGACATGAGAAGGATCCATAAACACCTTGGTGAGGAACTGGCCAATGTCCTCCAACTTTATGACTTTGGATTCGGGATTCCCGGTGGCTGGTCGTGATCGTTTTCTTTTAGGTGCCATGATGATGATGATGAAGAGGATTTTTGTTTGTTGAATAGCCTTTTTCGATGGAATTTCTTTTTTAGGAAATGGCAAGCCGATATTAAAACTCAGAATACAAGCATATATATAAATATATATAAATGTATATATTCTTTATTCTATATGTGATTAAAGATTGAAGAGGCACTTGTTTGGAGGGAATAGAAGATGTGGGGGTATAGAGCAATGATAGCAAAAAAAATATAAAGAAATGTGGGATATACAAATGAGAAATAAGAATTAATGATTACACTCCTTCTACAGGCGAAGGATCATCACAAATGGTTCGTTCAGGTAGTGGTACATCAGATATCTTTCCTGTGGCAGGATCTATACTCGAAACATTGCAAACACGAGCCGAATGGAGTTGCGTCACACCAGGTAACGACATTAAGCTGTATTTTAGGACACCTCTGACTGTGAGCTCATATGGGTATCTTATAAGAAGCGACCTATAATCGAGACTTTAGAGCCAAGAATCATAGAGTGAAAAATCAAACCTACCAACGCTCGTTTCCACGGTTGTCGCCGTGGGTTGCTCCGGGATTCTTGATTTGAATTTGACTGATGGCTGTGCTCTGGGTAGAATGGAATATCTTTCCAGGCTCAAACACCAGTGGATCTTCTAGCTGGTAGATTGTCCCTAGGAATTCAGCTGGGTCGGCACCTAGAAGCAAATGTTTTAATAAAAATGAATGTCTTTGGCCAAACTTACCTTTGGGGTCTATTGCCTCCAAGACGCTGTCATTGTTTTGATTCATATTGAGAGTGGGTACAAAGTGACTAGACGCAAAAACACTAAACGACGCATGACTGATCTGGACCGTCCACCAATTGTAGTTTCTATTTCGTAAAGGCCATGAGTTTGTTAACATAAAGAAGGGTCAGATGTGTTACCTAGCCCGGACCTGGAGGTTAAAGATAAGTTCCTTTTGGGTCCCAAGTACATTGCTGATCCCAACAACCTCAACATCTGTTAAGGGAGAGGCAACGAATATCAGGAATAGCCATATGGCACCAGTGCCAGCCATGCAACCCAAAAATACCCACAAAAGGATCATTCCTTTGCTGTGGATAGAATGATTAGGATAAGGAAAGTGGTATGGGATGCTTACTTTTTGCCATTTTGCTTTCGTCTTTTCTTGCCATAGGACCTATTTACAAGTGGCCTGTTCTCATCGTCGCTTGGATACCAGTAGTCATGGCTCTGGTATCTAGGTTTCTTTTGCAGGGAAGAGAATGAATAGGGATGGGCGCCAGTTGTAGGCAGTTCTGATACGGCTGATCGCAAAACTGGACGCCGAGAAGAGTGTCGTGATTGTTGGTCGGTGCTGTAATAGGGCTTTTCCCGGGCATAGTAATCGGAGCCCTCGTTGCCATCGACAGCGGAGGGGTATCGGTTGTATGGCAAGGTAGAATAAAAGGAAGAAGGTCCGTGAAAGGAAGGTGGTTGGTCAGTGTCGACATTGGTCCAGGGAGGTGGGTGGAATGAGGCCTGTGAGGACTTATCTCGGTACACATAGCCTTCGTGTTCATCAGAATCTAAAGCCAAAAAAAAGTTAATATTTTATATTTAAACGATGATTTTCATACCATCGACATCGAGCACAGCGTCACTGAGGTTCTGGGCAAAGATCTCTGTAGGCGTAATGTAGCTCGAGGCAATCGGCCGTCGCTTTTTCTTTTGGGACCGTATCGACTCGTTTCCGGATTTTATGCTCTTTACGTCTCCCTATATTACGAGTCAATCTTTAATCAATCTTAATAATATAGACCCACTTGAGAAGTCACCCGTCTGGCTTCATTTGTGTGAAAGATAGGCGGATCTGGAAATACTGCTGTTTCCACAGTGAGCTGTCTCAAAGAACCGCCACTGATATAGTCCTGCTTGCTCGCAAGAAGGTCTCTCGACTTTGACGGCATTAGGCTTCTGAATGGCAACGAATCTAGGGTCATTAGTCGAGACGCGTCTGAGCTTTGCATTGCACTGAAATTAGGCCGAGTCCGGGGTGCATTTCGAGTAAGAGGTGTAGTGTCCATATTCGGTTTTCTTCGTAGGGTGCGGGATCTTGAAGGCGAAGAAGACAAGAGTTCATCTTCGGTGCTGGTTGTTGTTGCTCCTAGACCAGAATCATCTAGCAGGGCTGTGCTCGGGATCTGGGACGGGCTATAGTATGTCGCCATGGCAGGTTAATGAAGAACCCCTTTTTTTTGAATCCACCCTTTTTACAACCGGAAAAGAAATAAAGTGGGTGGCAGCATTTTACCACTTGAAATAGTTAGCCCACAAAGCGCGTGGGCAGTCCACGTGAGCTTGTAGAACGTGTTTTTCATAGGGGTTCTGGCCCGTACGAGCAAGTAGACAGGTCCTGGCATCTCAGCGACCAATAGTAGCAGTTGTGTAGGATCTGCTTGCTTGAATATCACAAACATTCACTTGATCTTTTTTTATTTATTTTGGCAGCACAAAGACTAGCTCTAAGCTGCCTTTGGTATCTTATCAAAGGCTCAATTAAAACGAGCATTTAACAGATAGCCTTGAGCTTCACTTTTGTTGAAATCGCATGCTTCGTCTTCAAAACGAGTCACAAATGCTCTTCATTCCTCCCTCACAACCAAACCTACTTGCACTGATTGACCATGACTTCAAAGGCAACTCAGGAATATCGCGCCTCATTTATAACCTTGATCTCACAGCTTACTGTGATTGAGAAAAAGGGACAGGAATTTTTTGACAAGATGTAAGCTGTCTTGGCCACACCAACGAATCCCCACCTCATCATCATTCAAGCGAAAATTCAGTGTGGACTCCTTATGAACCAACAGCAGCCCAAGGTCAGCCCCCAAGACTCCTTTCTTAAAAAAAACAGCTGATCTGACAATACCTGTTCTTAGCCGATTTCGAACAGCTCATGATCTCCCTTCAGAGCCTTGAGACTCATGCCCGCATTTCTGGACTGTTGAGCATTGCAGGTTCTTGTACTGATTCGGCTGATGGCCAGACAACTCAGCCAAAGAATCTTGCCGTGAGAGATGCTGACACACTGCAGGCTGTAGATATATTCTTTCAAGAAAAGAACCGACTATTGATGAATATTCGTGCTGCAGTCAATGCGGCCCATCGACCTCTATAATAAATGTATAACATTTGCTGCCCAAGGCCAGCCTTGTACATAGCCTCTTTAAAGGAGAATGCTACTGTTGGACAACCAGTATCACTTTGGTGTCAATGCACATCCAGTCTGATCCTATCAGAGGCGTGTGAATAGTTGTATTGTTGTCAATCCAGACGGTCTGGATGCGTTGGGGGGAAACAATTGATCTTTTTGGCTGGATTCATTCGGTCTGGATTCCGGCCGTAGATGATGCTAAAGAACTCTCTAGATGATTATGGGTATTCTATAACCAGACTAATGGTCAATGAATCCTCTTGTAATCTAGCCTAGATACCAAGCTATGCGATATACAATGGTCTAGTTTCCTTTTGTTTCAAACATGGGCCATCAATCATTTCTCACGATGAACCGTGTCCTTCACGGGACATCTTGACCAATGTACGGCCCATTAAAAAGAAATCAGCCCCAAATCATTGCCAACTTTGCTTATCAAACAAATGGAGTTGTACCAAGCACGATCTAGACCTCGTTAATCTCAATTTTTATCCAATGTCAATTTCGTGCATTGGCCAGTATTGTTCCACAATATTCTGCTGAATAGAAATCATTTTTATAATATATATATGATAAATAAGCATCATTTGGAAACCAACCAAGAAATAAGAGTGATCATTTGATGTCATTTACCATCACAGTGTCTCTGGTGCCAATTTGCGTATCCAATAAACAAAAAACCAATCTTACAAGACATGTATCTGAATATTGCAGTAAGGCTTTATTAAATAGGCTCCATTTAAAGACATTTGTCAGGCATGCCCACAGAATGCTGACTTATATTCAAGAGGGCAGTAAATGCTTTTATATCCTATTTTTGTAATCATTTGTTTGATGTCATCAGCAATGTGTATTGAGACATTATCCATGACGATATAGAAAACCTTCATATCGGAATAACTGGTCCATAAAATTCATTGTATTCTGCAAGAATAACATCTAGTGTCCAGTGATAGTACCTTTTGACAACGCCTATGGTATGACTGACTCTACGAGTTGATGGTGTTGTAACAATTGTTGGCGTGCCTTTTGGAGACCTTGGTGTTGAAGGCCTCATATTGATATCAAACGCAGACTCGCACACAAAAACGCAATTGCTCAGCTAGTCCACGTCTGTTTGCGACCATTTTTCGACCCAACTCTTTCCTTTTGAGAAGCGTTTCGGACGAATTTCTCGCCTTGGGATGTCGAGTGATACGCTTCACCGTCAAGTTACAATCATTTCTGATGAATATACCCACCTGGGACTCCTTTAAGCCGAAACCTTTGAAGGCTACGACGAGAGTATCAGTAGCATCCTGAATTGATGTGATCGTCATTGCTGTAGAGAAGTAAGTGTTTGGGTTCTGTATGGATTACCAACTTCTTCATCCCAATCCATTGCTTCACTTCCATCTTCATTGTAAACGCCTCCAAGCCCATCACAACAGTAAAAACAAAAAACAAAAAAGGACAACGGGTGCTGCTTTGGATGCCACTTCATATTTATTGAGTACGTCATTTGGGATTACCCTAGACGCTAATTGAGATGTGAGAAATACCCCAATTGAAATTTTCAAAAGCCCAAATTGGCACAAGAGGCACTGTATAGTGAAGGTAGGCAAGAGACGTGCAATTGCTTGGATTTGAAAGATTTGAGGGATTTGTCAAATCATAAAAGTTAAATGCTGGTTTCTACAAAGTCAATGTTCTCAATTACAATGAATTAAGCGCCATCTCTGCCTCATGTGTCTGAACAGCATAATTTGTGCCTGAATCCACCGTATGCTTTGGTACAATCTAGAGGAATGAATTGCAAACCAAGTCAATCCACCGAAAAACCAGAAATATCCAACAATATTAATGATCTAGATCCTTGGTAAAACTAGCCTTCAAGTCAAATGTGAGTAGTATGCAGTTCAGTATGTCCATATAAAAGACAATAATGAGCTTTTAGCTATACAATTTACCAAAATTATGCCTTACTTTTGATTCAAGTTTTCCTTTGCAGGCCGTTTTGCACATGGATACTGTATATCAATTTAATTTTTGGTTGCCAAGAGGTATGGTGAAGATAAAGTTTAAAAAGTATCTTGACAGAAATCACAGCACAAAACGCCAACCATTATACATGAAACAAGCTTAAAGGAACAATTATTTATTTAATGTCACTGTTATCATTATCTTTATAGAGGGGTGGGGGTAAAACTGACAAAAGTTCATCTGACAGGACTCGTTTACAAAGGGGATCTTTGCAATCATTGATATCAGATGCGAAATTCACGACGGCTGACTTCCAAGCGAACATGATGCTTGTCGAGGAGATAAACTTCTGTAGCTCCTTTGGCGTGGTGGGGCACGTAATAATTGAATGAGTTCGCTTTAAATAAAACTGGTTGTCGAGAAAACTCAAAGATTCAAAGAGAATATTGCTATCTATCAGTGTAAAAAAAAGATGATGAGAAAGACATGTGCTTTCGCTATGGAAAGGTTTGTATTTATCATAGAATCGGCAATAGTATATAGGGAGGGGTATATTGTCTGTCAATGTCTCGGTGAAGGTTAAGACCGGCTTTATTCCTTTGATCAATTTGTTTTCATCATCATTCTTCTTTGAAATGGTAGCATCACGCTGAATTGCACCCGAGAATTCCATCAAAAGCGGAACAAGTTTTCGATTTGCCACAGATAAGCCAATACCGCCCCATTATGGGCCACCAGTATGGCCAGTCAATCCTTCAAGCCAGAAGAGGTCGATAATGTCATTCTCAGCCAATAATAAGTTATTGAGCACGATGATAGTGGTGCTCGGGTGATCAGACGAGCTGGAGAAAGGTACCAAAAAAGTCATATTGTACCAGTGACAAAGTGGGGCAAGGGTAGTGCCATGATATGGAGCTGTTTCTGGGCAGGTGGTTTTGGCCTTTTGGTTTTCTTTGAAGCCAATGTAAAAAGACGAATATGTCAACACCTTGGCTCAGAACTTCCTTCACTGGCTCAAAAATCTGTCAGAGGAACAGGAAATGAAGTCTATACTCCAAGGAGACGATACCAGCTGTCGTACTGACTCCTATGAGAAGTAATAGAAAGAGGACCGTGTAATCAAGGGCTTTGAGTACTGGCCCGCTCAAAGTCCTGATTTAAATCCCATTGAGCACATTTGGTGGGACCTCGAGGTAAAGACGAGTGAAGCAAGCAGTATTCAAAAAATTGTCTGTGAATTCAAAATAGCTATACGGCTCCTCCAACTTCTTTGCTTCCTACAGGCATTACAGACCCATAGGTTGGCTAAGGGCACAAATTTGGCCCCCTCCAAATAAAAATATACTTCTCTATGCTATCATTTCTGTATTCTCGCTTTCTACTATAAGAACAGAATATCAAAGCTTACTGAAATAAAGAGCAAAGCATGGTGTTAATAAAATATATTATTATTTCTTTAGTATTTTGTGTGTAATCCTTTGTTCTTTTGAAGTGCATGTAGTCGGTTTGGCATTGAATTACAATGCACTGTACATACATTGGCTTGTATTTTATACCATCCTTCTTTCTGTAACCACTTTAAATCTTTAAGGCTCGTAGGCTGGGGTCTTGTAGCTCTCATTACTTCTCTTAGGTAAGCCCAGATATTCTCAATAGAACTGAGATATGGGCTATAGGTAGGCCACTTTAGCACCTTCAGATCTGCGTTCTTTTGATACTCTTTCACCATTTTGCTTCGATGGCATGGAGCACTGTCTTTTTGAAAGGTAAAAGAGTTGTCTTGCTCATATTGAAAATTGTTTTTGAATGGAATTAAAGTGTCTTGGAGTATATTCTTGTACCTTCATTGATCTAGATTACTATCGGCCTAACACCACCAGACTAGACCCATCCCCAGATCATCATATATCTTCCACTGCCTTGGATCCTGAAACGTACACAGTTTATGACGTACTTCTCTGACTGAAGACGTCAGACTCGTACATTCTTTCACATTTGGAACTACATAAACATTGATTCACCTCTTTAGCATGCTGGGCAAAGGCAATGCGGTTTCTACGATAATACTCTTGATCCATGGCTTGTATACAGCCATGCAATACCTCATATAAAGAGTCTTTATGGCAGCACGCATTGTATTCTTTCCAAAAATATCTTTTTAAGTTTACACCCATTATGCTGATCAACATATCCAAACTGGCCACTCAATTTTCTTTTATCTCTCTGCGAAAAACACGCAAATCTCGTTCCAGTCTCTCTGTATCTTTGCACTGTAATGTATAGAGTATGGTATGCTACATTATATCCTTCACAAATGGTTGTCACTTTTACTCTTACCTCAAAAGCACCAACAATAATTCCTCTGACTTCAACTGGGATTTCCTTTTGCTTGGGAATATTGTCGGGAATGTTTACTAAAGACATGAATAGAATTGCATGTCACTTCTAGATTGTATAGATCAAATGAAGAAGACAGGTGTTTGCCCCACCAAATATTAAATTTCTTTAATGATCATTCTTTCGATTATTGAATGTTATATATTTATACTAATGTGATTTTAGACATTTCTATTAGATATAAGTAGGTAGAATACAACGAGAGAGTTGAAAAATGACTTATTAATTTTGCATGTATTGAATCGACCCGTTACTATGGGAAGAAGTCTGTAAAAAAAATGTCATCATGAATTGTTCTTTAGTATACCTTTCAAACAGCAGCCATAACACCATCCAAAAAAAAAAAAAGAACAAGAGTCAATTGGGCGTAAGAGTCGTAATGAATGTGTTGAAAGTTTGGTTTGTATTATGGAAAGCATAAAGAGCGCTAAGAGTGGGATAGGGTCAACTCCACCATATGAATCGTCGCAATAAGTAGCATCCTCTATTTCCGCAGCCGATTGAGCTTACAGCTGACAAGAAAGAAGCTCTTTGACCACACACTCTTGTTCTGTAATTTGCTTCTACTACAGCATCTTTTACTGCAATACGAACAATCTTGGAATCAAGATATGCATTACTAGGTATTACTTGTGTGACTTGGCTAGATGCTTCCAATATCACGACCTCTGGATGGGGCTGCTGTTTGTCTCTGTTCCTTTACAAAAGTGAGAATCCTTCTGACAGTGTATATTTCCACTTTGGTTACAGTTTCAAAGACTGGTGTTTATCGACTGGGTATCCAGGACAATACTGGTGGTCCTGATTGTTAGGGTAGCTGTATCGACACCAGATGGACATAAAACTTGTAGTGGTACAGAAACCACCTGAGGAATCCATCCCTTTAACTTTGTAATACATGCGAGAATATTCTTCGCCAAATTCAGTTGTTCTGATATAAATAATTACATATCATATACCTAAAAAAAGTATAAGACCTTGATTCATGACAAATAGAAGCATCTAGTACGTGGTCAAACGGAACGATACTAGTCCGTAGACCATATAGAAGGTCAGAAAAGTTAAAAAATGGTAAGCGGGAAAGGGTAGTACATTGGATTGTATCCCCTGTTTCTAGTTCAAAGGTTGCAATGATAGTAGCGCTATAATTGGGGAGATGGTATTCAGTTTTAAATACTCTTTAGATGTCATTATAATTCTGACAGTAAAAATATTATCTCCAAGAGGTAAGAAGAGCAATTTTTATGGAAGAGCATACGACAGTGAGGCGTTTACTAGTTGTGAATCAGGGTAAAAGGCCTTATTTTTTTGGTAATTGATTTTTAAGCAGTGCCATGGAAAATTCTACTGTTGGATGAGCAATAATTGTGTTTTACATGAGAGGGAATGATAGTGATGCTATTCTTATGATACTTGGTTGGCTGACTAATATGAGTTGGCGATATTGGTCCTAAAAAATAATAATACGTGACCAAAGGGTATCAGTTTTGGTCAGTACTTTTCTATGATGCTGTATGTCTTGTTTAGGCGTATTTGGCATTGCATTGGAGGAATCAATAAATCCATATATATATATATATATGGTTGGGAGACGGCGTTCTCATATGTTACAATGTTGGGGTATTATATAGAATTTCATATTAAAATATATAATTGCAGTTAATAAACCATTTTCTTTATAAATAAAAACTCTTATTAAACCAACTTTTATCTATAAAAGCCATTATAGACCATTAGGGATCAGATATACTTTCTTTACCCTGGACACAAGGTTCTATCCATGAAGTCCTGGCGAGATCAAAATGTCGTACCCCTAAGATGAGCGGTGTGGAAAACGTTATCAAATCTATAACAGAAAAAGGGATCCCTTTTGATAAATGACTCAAGACAGCCAATATGGGCTTTATGATACTTTATTCAATCTATATATTTCCAATTCACTTGCATTATTCTTGTATTCTGACCGAGACAAAAGTAATCAATTTTTACGGCCATGAAATTATAATTTTGCATAATTATCTAGAAATGCTGTGACTGTGAAGATGTAGTGTCGCTTGTTTAAAATACAAACGGTCTTTTTATATTTTGGTATCCGCCAAATATTTTTTTATATTGTATATATTTCCCGCTACCAAGTTTGAATTCCAGATATGTGGCACCATTTTCACTTGGAACCACAGTGCGTGCTGATTGCAGGACTGTCTTGGTATGCAAGCCGTATTATATAAATATATACACGTACAAATAAAAGCTAGAATACAATGCTAAATGGACTTTATTACTTTCTTTCTTTCTTTACACAAGCATGAATAAACTAGACTTTTATCTAACACTAGGTGTACCTCAAGATGCCAGTGATGTAGATATAAAAAAAGCCTATCGTAAACTAGCCTTAAACTATCACCCAGACAAGAACAAAGAACCCGGTGCTGAACAACGAGTAAGTCTAATGTAACAATGGTTATGATGTCAATCTTACATTACGATAATTAGTTTATTGAGATTGGGTAAATTGAATCTCATTTCTAAAGGCCAACACGCTTACCTCATTTATTGCTATTATAGACAAGCATATGAAGTCTTGTCAGATGGTAAGTCAAGATAACCAGAATATTGTTCATGGTTGACATTTGCTTTGATAGCCAACAAGAGGGCCGATTATGACAATAGCCTTTTGCAAAAAGACGGCATTCCATTTACGAACCCTTATGATGAATTCCATGTAAGAGGGTGGGCTCTATTGTCTTTAATTCCACTCAATTCTTTGCTTCCTAGTTCTCGTCTCCATTTGATCTCTTTGCTCGTCACTTTAATGCCTTTAATCAATTCCAAGATGACCTCTTTTCATCAAATGGCCAGCAATTTGGAATGTTCCAGTCATTTTCCAACCAAGGTTTCCAGCAATTTCCAAATCAAGGCTTCCAACCATTTCCAAACCAAGGCTTCCAACCATTTCCAAACCAAGGCTTCCAATCATTTTCCAACCAAGGCTTCCAACCGCTTCTTACTCGAGACTTTAATTCATTTCCTAGCCAAGGCTTCCAATCATTCTTTAGCTCTGGTTTTCCACCAAATGATCCAATGGGATCATTTACTAATTCATACTCTACAAACGGGGGTCAAATGCAGCAAATGCAGCAAATGTCCCAGAATACGTCCATGGGCATGCCATCTTATTCGAGCAGTTCTACCCAGATCGTAAACGGCCAAGGAGTTACCCATTCTGTCACGACTACACAGACTAATGAGGCAAGTTTCTAGTGCAATACTAAATTTACATTATTATTATTATTATTATATATGTATATATATATAAAAGCAAAATTCACACTTTGTATCCATATATCCAATGTATAGGGAACAAGAACTACACATGATTATGGAAATGGTAGGAGAGTTGTGATCCTTAATGGGGAGGAGATATACAATTCTCTTGGTTAAGGATATATATCAAGGAATATACAAGACCACCCATCCATCATATTCCCTTTTCAACATAACCATTTAAGCTATATTTGATGAATTATCGATAGCCATGAAGGCTAATCTGCAAATAAAAGACGTTATTGGAGCCCAAAGGTTTTTTTTTTAAAAAAATGAATCAATTGAGCAAGGTGATAAGATTATCAATAGGGGGGATCCAAGACCACTTCTTTTAATATTATCCTGGTGCAAATCAAAAGTCTCCATTGTTTTTTTTTGAACCCAGAACAAAATCAAAGCAAAATGAAAAATGACTGGAATCGGCCATTGAACAAGTTTCTTTTCACTTGACATTCTTCAAGACGTAACATCATGAGCGAATCGCGACAAAAGAAGGGTCATTCAGAGAAGAACAACAACAACCAAAACAAGATTCCAAAAAATAATGGCACAATCCAACCAATAGATTCCAGTCCAGTCTCAATAAACCAACAATCACGATCACCACATTCCTCCAGTCCAAGCATTCCATCTCCAACCAACTCAATCAAGCATTCTCCAATACAAACAGGTCGCTCAGCCTCAGTTCCGCGAACTGGCTCACCATGCGTCTTGCCATTTCGACTTCCTCTTAGTTCCTCACCTACGATTCCAAAAATCAAAGAGATTGTACTCCAAAGACTGGTTCCCAAACCCTTGTTTACAAACATTAGCTGCATTCAGACAAAGAAGCCAGAGATTCGACTCAACCTCAATGATTGCATCTCAAGGCACAAGAAGTTTGTTAAGCAGTATCCACAATATATACTTGCTTCCAAAATCACTCTCAAAGACCCGGTCAAGAAAGAGCCATTATGCACAGTGTCTTTTGATAGTCCCTTGTCTGATCCTTACGCGGGTGTGACAAGAATCAACAGTCTCGAAATGGTCAATCCAGAGGATCCTAAACCATCAGCCATTACCACAGATCAAATACCAGAGAATACCGAACAGATTACTTTGTCCAAAGCTATCAAAATTGAGCCTGGCCTGGTGGTTAACCAGAGAGCAGTGAGATCCAAGCCATTTACCTCGCCACCACTTAATGGGCAACACAACGACATAAAGCCAGAAATCAAACGGCCATTAGCAAGGAGATCCAAACCTTTTACTGCCCCATGTCTGGTCCCCAGTTCGCCAGTAATCCAAGCCGATTCCAACCCAAAGAAGCGTAGTGGCGACCAATCTCCCAGGCAAAACAAGCGATTATGCCAAGTTGATCCTGAAGACAATGATAATACACCCTTATTCTTAAACACACCATTGTCTAGTGAGATTACCAGTGTAAGTCTATAATATTGTGTTTGGCTCTATTTGCTCAATGGATTTGTACATAGGATGAGCCTTCAAGTATTGATATAGTGCGTAACCTGGATCTAACAGAGGCTGAAAAGAATGAACGATTGTCAAAGATTGCACAGATTGAGAAGCTTAAAGAAATATACCAGCGTGATTTGGAAGCATTAAAATTAAAATATGAAGTTGAGGTTATCAAACTAGAGGCAACCTATAATGAGAAGCTCAGTCAGATTTCATTATAGTAATAAAGCTTGTAGCAAATATTACCTTTTTGGCTCAAATCATAAAGAAGTATAGACCAACCTAAAGACTTGCATGTTTTTGGATAACATTAATTATGGAAAATCAAGGTTTATCAAAAATAATTTTGAATCTTATTAACAATGTGGTCCGCTCAATACCCCCTTCTTTTTTTTTGATACACAAAAAGATACAAGTCCAAAGACACTTTGAGAATAGACACTTAGAAACAACTAAATCCTGCTACCAATTCAAGTTGTGAGTAAGAACACGCATCAGACCCCAACTTGGGCATTCTTTTTCTTGTTTAAAATAATAATAATAATAATAATAATAATAAGCACTCTAGTCCTTGTGTTTTTATGGAGAAATAAATTATAATTATAATTATAATTATAATTATTATAATAATAATAAACTCCTTTGTGTGTGTGTGGCGTTCTTTTTATTTAGCTAATATCAGCCATTTGTTTGTACATTACGATCTTGTACATTTATACACAAATATTCATCACAATTAACAAAAAAAAATGTCTTTACAAAGCCACAATATCCCTGCTATCCAAGATCAACCAACATGGCCGCCGAATTACAGTGTATACACAAGTAAGTAGAGATTGAAAGCAATTCAAACCATTTACCCTATTGTTAGCAGACGATGATGAAGTGTACGATGTGCTCTTGAAAGAAGCAAACAGCAGACGTGCACCTGATAGCTACAAGGCATTCTTGAGGAATGTCATTCAAGTAATGGCAGATTTGAAGCGCGATTCAGAAAAGGCCGAAACAGAATGTTCGATTTATATGAATTATGTTGACACACTCAACCGCAATTACAATGATCTTGAATTGCTATGCAAACAGGAACGAATGGATCGCATAAAAGCCGAAGAAAAGATTCTCCAGGTGATTGAAGAATCAAAAACAAAAAGTGTTTGCCTGGAATCCCCTACAATCCACCCTGCACAATCCCAATCCAACGAGATTCAACATTTGACAGATCAACTAAATGCTGCAAAAGAAGCACATGAGGCAACAAAGTTAGAGTTGGCTGCAATTACTGAGAAAAATACCGAAAGCACAAACATTTTGCACCGATTTGCTATGGCAAGACTAAAGATTGAGAAGACGATGGTGATGCAAATTAAATCATTTGATACTACTTCCAAGAAACTTGCCGAAACACAGTCTGAGCTAGAGGTTGCAAACGCTACTGTTACAAATCTGCAGTTGTTAATAGCAAATAGAGATTCCAAGATTACTAGCTACAAGTCTGATCTTGATCGTTTAAAACAAGCATATCGACAAATGGCAACGTTCAATAGTACTCAAGGCCAGTTTAGCAATCTGCCTTCATACATAGCAGCCACATCTCAGGCGTCATCACAGCCATTCTACCAATCAGTTCCACAGCAAACACAACGAATGTTCCAAGCCCAACAAGCATTGCAACAACAAGCATTGCAACAACAACAACAGCAAGTTCAACAGCAACAGCAGCACATTCAACAGCAACAGCAAACGCAGCAACAGCAAACGCAGCAACAGCAAACGCAGCAACAGCAAACGCAGCAGCAGCAATTGCAGCAACAACAATTGCAGCAGCAGCAACATCGGGATGCCTATATGCAACATAAGAAAAGAACAAATGAACATATTCAACAACAACAACAACAATCCCAAAGACAAGCCCACCAAGAAAATGATAGACATATCCATAGAACAGACGATGAACAGCAAAATCTACAGCACCATTTCTCTCCTTTAACGAGTCCAACGAGCAGTACCTACATCATACCTCCTCAAAATGGGTACGGACAATCACCAACACAACGGTAGTATAAGTGCTTGATTTTTTATGTATTTACACATCAAAATACCATGAAAAAATATCTCCATAAATATATATATACTTCCTTGATCACTTTGAACTAAATATCCTTTACATTTCCCCCCTTCTTTTTTCTATAAACAAGCTAATAATGATATTACACTGTACATTTCCTTACTTTTTTTCTCTTTTAAAAAAAATATACTAAAGAACATGTCCACAATCCAAAATGCTCTGAGCAAAATTGATTCAAACTAGCATTAATCTCACAAGGCTGAAATCACGCGACCCTTTACACTATTCTTTCTTTTTTAATTTTATTTCTCCTCTTTATCCTCCTTTCTCTCTCTCTTTATTTATTTTTCAATCTTACAATGGAATGTCATTACTGCCACACTACTAATCGCAAGAATTTCTGTATAGACTGCATCTCACAAAAGTAAGTCAATCCAGCTGTCTATCGGCAACCGCACATTGCTAATGTGCCAGAAATAGATTAGAGGGCCATCGACGAGAATGGAATCCTATTGCGGTCGAACGAGATTCTCTTATTGCAAAAGCCGATCGGCATGTTACTCAGGCTGCCTCTATTCGTAATCTTCTTGCTGAAAAGAATCGTCGGGCTGCCAACATTGTCAAAGTGATGGACAATCGACGATGCATAAAGACCGACTGCGAAGCAAGTAAGTCATACTCCTACTCACAATCCCCACCAGCCTTATCAACCCATCCTACAATTATTATTATTATTATTTTGAAGTGGAGAAGCGTATTCGTGATCTACAGCAACAAATAGATGCCAAACGTAATCTAGTGAATGAAGGAGAACAGCGGCTCGAGATGCTTGAAACCCAGGAAACCAAGCATGCCTATAGCCTTTCTCAACTCAACAAAAGATGGCAACGGACTCACAAACTCACTGCAGCTGCACGGCGAGTCCTGGTCAATGAAATAATCACCCTGTTTGAATTCAAACCAGGTGTTGTGGTAGTTGAAGAGCCATTACCTCTGTCGCGTCAACCTGCTGCTGAGCTAGTAGATTCTAATACTGTACTACAACCAGCCGCCATGCCATTTGCTGGTAGAGGGATTACCAGAGCACAGCAACAACGATCACGGGAAGATCTCTACATTTGTGGAGTAACCCTTCCACCAAGGCCAATTGACGTCTCTAGTAAGTCTAGACAAAATTCTAGACAGAATTCTAGACAAAATTCTAGACAGAATTCTAGACAAAATTCTAGACAGAATTCTAGACATGGGCGTATACTTATTTATATATGTATAGAGTACTCCAAGGAAGAGCTAAATGCAGCAATTGGTCATGTCATTCATATTCTTGGTTTAATTGTTCATTATCTTGGTATCAAGCTACCTTTTGTATTTTTCCACAAAGGTGTATATCCCTATATACGCTCAGCGTCAATACGATCAAGGCAACAGAGGTAAGATAATAATAATAATAATGAATGTATTGCTGTATTCATTTAATCATATATTTTGTATAGTAAGATGCCGCTGTTTCTGGATAATAAGAACCTGAAACGATTTACGATTGGAATGGCAATGTTAAATTACGACATTGCCTATCTCTGCCATACTCAGGGCATCGATATTCCATTGCACCAAGTTCCAAACACTCTTCAAGGCCTAATGGCATGTTGCCAGTCCTCTGGATTGGGTGTGTAAGTAGATCCATTGCGTTTGCCTCTCCCCCCTCAACAAATGCTAAACCAGGATCTTGGATTGTCTAGTCGTTCGCATGCCATGAATTATCAGGGGATTCTTGGACTTAATTTCCCATTGGACCTCAAGAGTGTCTTGAGAATGACTTCTTTACGCTTTAGAGACGGATCCATTGCGGCTGACATTAATACTGAGCTGGTTGGAGATGGTCTATTGAATGATAGTTACTTCAAGGTTCGGCGCCAGGATGGCGATTCTGGTACAAGGCCCAATCATGAACTGCTGGACAGTGATGAAGATGAGGATGGAGATGGAGATGAAGAAGACGATGAAGAAGACGATAATGATAATGAGGACGAGGATGAAGAAGAGGAAGAGGGAGAGGGAGAGGATGCCAACGAGAATTGGAATATTGTGGATGTGATGCCTTCGTATGGAAGACCAAACCGAGAAGGCGAGAGTCTGTTTCAACTAGGAGCTACTATTATGCCTGGTGTAATGGGAATGATGGAATCTTTTGGTGCACGGCATCCTATGCTGGCGGCTGCACATGCTGAGCCTCCCGCCACACAACCAACTTACACATATCAGCAAGGAATAAAGGCTCTGAGAAGAAAAGGCTTTCTCTAAATGAATATTTTTTTAGAAAAAAGAAAAAGAGAATAATGTAAATAATGATACAGTATATAATTCAATAAGTTTATTTTTATCTTTATTCTTTAAGCAAAAAAAAATGCTATATACTTTATATTGGGATGTACAGTGAGAGAGAGAGAGAAATAGGGTAAAATTGATATTTTTTGGTGTGATTAGGACGAACGAGAGTAATAAGAAAATGACGATAAAAAGAAGAGCGCATAAAAAAAAGCATAAATTTGTAAAATGAAGGTTTCAATATAGAAAGGAAAATCCATTACTGTCTTGTTTATCCACTCTTCTGCAATCGTTCTAATGCATGTTTCTCTCCATGATCGGCTGCTTTGCGGTACCAAACCATGGCCTCTTTGAGGTCTCGTCGAACGCCAACTCCACTCTCATAAAAGTAGCCAAGTGTGTATTCTGCTCGAGGCCATTCGGCGTCTGCTGCCTTTTGTACCCATTCAAAAGCTTGTTCGTCACTAGGCACCAATATGCCAGGTACGCCAGATATGTAATAGGTTGCCATGGCAAAACAGGCTTCTGGATGACCTTGTTCGGCTGCAAGTGAAAAATAATCAAGAGCGCGCTGTTGATCTTGAGTACAGCCCAGCTGTCCAGAAGCATGGCATTCAGCTAGTCTGTAAGCTGAGGGCGCATAGCCAAGGGCACATGCTTCACGATAGAGCGAAAGGGCATAGTCAGGGTCAGGAAATACGACCCCATTGCCTTTTTCATGTAGTGAGCCGAGGACGTGAAGAGCATAAGGATATTCTGTTGTGGCAGCCTCGGCAGAGCGCTTTAGCCATTTGTGGCCGTCGCGTAGATTTCTGGACAGTCCGAGATGTCCATTGATTTGTGCCATGGCAAGCTTGTACATAGCACCCGGGTGATTCAATACGGCGGCTCTTCTGTTTAAACAATTATTTTTTATTGAATTAGTATTTTATTTTATTTAAGAATATTTAGATTGAATCTGGATTTACCAAAAGGTTTCTTTTGTAACTTGCCTATAGAATTGCACTGCCTTTGCTTTGTCGCGTCTGGTTCCGATTCCTTCCTCGTATGCTTTGCCAGCCCTAATGAAATTCAATAATTGATAATTAAATAAACAATAAATATTATTATTTCTAAAATGAAAATCATATAAAGTATGTAAACATAGAGAGTAATTTAAAGAGGCTATATGTACAAGGTGTGTCGATCATGCAGGAAGGCATTCAACTAAGCTTTTGACCCTCTGTTTGTTCCCCTATTTTATTTTATTCTATCTTTTGTATCCCTTTTATCCCTTGAGAGATAATCTGTATATGCTGATTCCAAAAGAGAGAAAAAGAAAAAAGGATTTTGCAATGAAAATATATATATATATAAAGATAGATAGATATACTTACTGATAAGATGCATCGGGATGATGGTGTTTGGCTGCTTGTACAAAAAGACAGAATGCCTTGTGGAGTTCCGGTTTGGGTTTTTTCGAGTGTCGCGAGCACAAACCAGCTGCGTGCATGTTTGCTAGATGGTATTGGGATTCAGTGTGGCCTTGGGATGCAACCTTTTTGAGCAGTGATTCGGCTTCGAGCAAATAAGACACTCTCATTTTTGTGTCCAGAATTGAATCCTTGCCTTCCAATCGTTTGGCAGCTTCAATTAAGAATATGGCAAAGTTGCTCTGAATGTCAGAATTTCGTGTCTTTTTTGCATTCTCTCGGTACATTGTGATTGTCTGGGAATATTCCAAAAGAGAGGCATTGGTGCCTGGTTTGAGATGCGAATGGTCTAACAAGGACTCGCTGCCGACAGAAGTGAGGCTGCTGGTCGAGTTCCTGAACCAGCTCCGGCGAGGTAGACTTGGGTGTGAGTTTGGGAGAGATACGGATGAGGATCTGGTGCTGGTGCTGGGAGTTTTGGTCTGCTGGTTTCTGCTTTCAATGGGATCTGAAGAGGTGCAAAGGGACACATCGGTGGCCCGCTCTTTTCCTTTGTAGGTTCTATTGACGTTGGGGATTTTGGTGACTGAGAGGTCAGTGGCAAACCCAAGGTTTTGATGGGTTCTTTGGTGAAGGGTTGTCATGTTGAAAGACAAACAATGATAATAACAATAATAATAATAATTAAAAGATGCAGGCTTTTATGGTCGTTTAACATTGCTGCAGAGCTTATATATTTGGAAAATGTTGTGTCAAGGTGTGGGCCAAAGGGCAAGGCTAATAAAAGAAAAAAAAAGGTGGCAAGCATATGTATCACATGCATATCCTATAAAATAGGCCCTTGTTTCTGTACATCTTTATGGTTTTTTTGGATCGTCAATATAAGATGAATTCACATTTGGATATAAAGGTTACTGGTGGACATTCTCCTGAATGTTATATATATATATATACAATATATGTATATGTATATATACATACATATATTGTATATTTTCATATTTGATTTTTATTTTTATTTGATCAAAGGATCCAAAAAAGAGTGGTTCCTTGAACAAAAAAGCATAGAGATCCGATTAAGTACAATAAGTTGAAATGCAATGAAATCTCGCTAGGAGATTTATAAATAAATAAATATATAAATAAATAAGTAAATAAAAAAAAAGGCTTTGGATTATACTAGATGGTAATTTGGTTTACTTGCGCAGAAAGTGAAGTGCATATACTGGCAATGCAATCCCTCTCAAGGGGATTAAAGGTAGATGGATATCTGTGGATGTTATGGAGTGTGGGGGTTGATTGAGGTTGACTGAGCAGATTCCAAAGCCAAGTCCTAGTCCTGGTCCTAGACCTAGACCTGGTCCTAGTCAATGGTCTTTGTCTTTGTCGAATGATGAAACTGTTTATGAAACGTTAGAGACGATTATTTAGACACCAAACAAACTTACCGGAAGACTTGTCTTTTCTGAACCAGCACAAGACACCAGTTTCTACAATTAGTTTAAAGGAGGTTTAGCAAAATTACATTTTAAATTTCCATAAATCAACTTACTTTGAGACTTGGCACCTTTAGGATTACCCAAATAAGCAGACAGACGATAATAAGAATAAATGCAATGGGATACTCTTGGGGTCCCTTTGAAAAACGTGTAGTTGAAGCCGAGCTGCGTCCAGTCTTTTGTTTTGTTGATCCTGGGCGGCCAAGAGCCCTCTGCTTTGTGTCGGTGACAGGACTCTGGACCGGAAGTGGCCTTGTGTAAGCCTGGTAGAGTTCAATTGGATCGTCTGTCCATGGTGCAGGTCGGCTCTTGCTCATAACGTATACTGCCCTGTTTAATGTTGCTGTGATCTCATGTTCTAGTTCTTGGACAGCCTCCTCTTCTTGGCTCTTGATCAGCGTTCGGATCTCCTCTCGCTCGGGCTGAGACAAGAAACTCAACGCCGACAAATTGCCAAGATCTGAAGCATCATTCTGATCAATATCGAATGCATGCGCAGCAGAAGCAGGTGCAGGAATTGGCAGTCTATCCACTGCATAGCCTAGACCTGGATACTCCAGCTCATCTCGGTCCGATGCGATGGCGAGTTTGCTGGGAGGGTTTGCGCGATTGCTGGCCAGATCTTCTGCAACTGTGAGGTCTTCAGGCATATCATCAAACACTTCATTATCATAGTATGCTGTCTGTTCATTGGAGAATCGCATGTCTTCGTCCTCTTTCTCCTCGCCACTCAGACTCTCCTCATTTTTATTCTTGACTGCATCTTTTTCAAATGCATTTTCTGCTGTAAGCCCGGACTTGGCCGCGTACAATTGAGACTGAACGGTTGGTTTGGCTGGTTCTTGCTGCAAGACATCTTTAGTTTGGTCATATGGTGGGCTGGTATGAGGTGCTCCGTCCTCAGCAATTGCAGATCCTTCTGTTTCGTTTTGGTCGAGCTCATCATTGTCGGTGGATTTGGTGTCCCTTGGTGGTAGTGGTGGAGGTTGATCAGACAAGGCACGTTTCTGGAACGAATCGCTGTGGGCTGCAGCATCCCAGCTACTCTGCGGAAGATAGGCGCCCTGAACTAATGGGGCTGACATAAGTGTTGACACTACAATAGCAATGGCTGATGCTCGCTTAAAGTTATCCATCTCAAGGCCTAGGATAAAATAATAATAATAATAAAGATTTTGTATATCAAAAAAAAAGGGAAGAGAATATTTTGGGTGACCTGGCTACTTTATAAGATTGAGTTAAATGGTACACGAAAAAGACCAGATGTTGTACAGACACTTATTGTGTTCATTCTGTCTAGTCCTAGTAAGCCTAGCACGCTCAAATAATAAGCGACTCTCTTGAATAAGCATTGGGCATTTTGGAAATATATGTACAAATATTTACTTGTTGAAACATGTTTTAATCCCCCAAATTTGTTACAGATATCAGCACTCTCTTATTCTACTAGCTGCATTTTGTTCCCTGTAGCATTTTGTACCAGAAGCGCGGTATTTTGCTAGGTATTTCCCTTGACAGGAACCAAGGTTTATTCAAATAAGGTACAAAAATCCCCCAAGGAACTCCGCGTCTGCTACCACCAGAGCAGCTGACATTGGATCCAGCTCGTGTCTACTCACCAACATTGGGACCCTCATATTTCAGAGTTGTACAAACCAATGAAATAGAACAGCAGAACGTCGAGTAGAATACATGTTTTCTGCGCCAGGATTCAATGAACAAATTTATAGAAAATTTTGCCTGTGATTGTATCAACAGAATATATAAAAAAAAGGCCGTAAAATATCTGCCATGGAGAAACATATTGCCATTCATTTGTTTGCAACAACAACAGAAAAAAAGTTAATCTTTAAATTGCTGATGTAACCAATTTTTTTCTTTTCTTCTACAGACATGAAATCTGGACAGCAAGCGCTTGACAATTTTGCATTTGCATTTGCATTTAAATATACGGAATATCTCTTAAATTACAATATCATTTCTACGCAAACTCATCAGTAGGAGCATCATTTTTATTTTTATTTTTACTTTTATTTCTGCCAAGCCCATGGCCAAAATCCCAAATACCAGCCCTTTTAATAGATTTGGTGATTTCGATCTTTTACACCTTTAAATGAGGTCTACTTGTGCAATCAATATACATCACGAGTTGGTTATTGAGATCATTTGGCTCACACTCATACTGTTTATTTGGTTATCATTAAGCTTGATTTACCCGGAAATCAGTTTGTGAGTCCAATGCCGATCACCAAATGTCACACCAAGAACGACCTATGTGTCTATTAAATGATTCGATTATAATAGAATAGATTAAACGTTAAATACGCGTATTTAGACTACAATTTCAGAGATTCCAAACCTATAGTAGTTTTAGGGCAAATAAGCCATATTCTGCTAGATTATATATATCAAATAATAACCAAAAAAACCCCCCTCCCGCCCCCTCATCTGGTAAGACAATAACCATATAGTCTCGATAGCACCAACGGGAAATATATATATATGTGTGTGTGTGATATATTAAAAAAAGAAGAAAAAAAACTTTGGCAATTGGAATAATAATATAATATTAATATGTTCAAATCGACCTATATTTGGCTCCAACCACTGAATATATCCTTATTTGTATTTATTTATCATCCTCTTTTTTTCTTTTTCTCTTCCAGTCAATACTATATATAGAAATATATTCTATTTAATATATTGAGGTCACTCTACAACACCCAATAGTCTCGAAGGCTTGAGAAACTTGAGATCTAGAAAGCAAGCCTATATCAGACAATGGCTCAGAGTTCACACGGCCACAATTACCTTGCAAGTGTACTAGACACTGTTTGCTTGCTCGGGTATGGTCCAGGTTTAAATGGGTGAGGTGAATCATGCCTTTGTGGTCGATCAGTACATGTCTAAAACACAACCACACCAATGCTTCTCTCTCTCTCTCTCTCTCTTTACCTGTCAATCCCTGCACTCCTTCACCTGTCACTCCATGACACTTTGAGAGATTGAGGGTACGGATAGTGCGCGCATAATGTGTCTGTTCAAAATCACCCATCTTCTTCAGTGCCTCGTCTGTAACATTTGTACGGCTGAGAGAAAGGCTTGTCAGTCGGGAAAGTCCTATTGGGATCCACAAGATTCAATATCGGGCCATTTTTTCTTTATCCATCATCCGTATGTATTACCAGACAGTGCATCAATCCCAAGATCGGTCACAGCCGTTCGGTCCAAATACAGCGTCTCCAGCTCCAAGAGATCTACAACCATGTTACATTTACTATTTAGATAGTCTTTTTTGTTGTTGTTGTTGTTACCTTTTAGTAAACCAATTCCCTCATCAGTGACCTTTGTGCCCTCTAGACTAAGGTACTTTAAATCCTTCATCTTTGAAATATGCTCTAGTCCAACATCAGTTATCTCCAGGAAGCCAGTTAGGTCCATGTGCTGGAGTGGGAGATCTAATCACAGTCATTCAGTACCATTCAGTGAGTACAATATCCAACCCTTTCTTTCTTTCTTTGTGACAATCACCTGTATATCTCTGTAAAATATCATCAAGTTCTTGCTCACGATTAGGAAACTGGATAACTTCCAAGTCCAAGAGACCTTTATAAAATGTTAAAAACTGTCCAATTGGTGCCCAATAACCTACTCTTTGGAATGGCTGCCAATCCCACGCTAGTAATGGATTTGCAGCCCGTCATTCGCAGCTCTCTAAGATGTCTGTAGCCACTGATGGTCTGGATCATGTCCCTGTCATCTAATTCAGTGTTGCTGATGTCAAGAATAGCCAAGGGGGCGTGTTTCTGGCGAATAGGCTGCTGGGACCCTATGGCGGTCATTGCCAATGACAGATAGGACAGGCTAGTAAATTCTGTGGCCAAGAATGAATGAATGAATAGGAATATCATGGTTATTTACTCTGTAAATACGTGCGGGTGTATACACTAACCATTGAGCTTACACAGCAAGTCGTCTGCCTTTAGTCCCCCGCACCCCTCGACAAGCAAACTCTCGAGGGTGTCCCTGTAGGCAGCTGCGTTAACCAGCGATCTTATTCCAGAATATGTGATCTTTGTCTTTGACAAGTTTAGGTAACGGAGTGCCGGAAACCCTACTCCAATATTCGATTTATATTTGGTCAATGCGATTTTAGTTGTGTCCAGTACCTGCCAGGGACTGTAGTCCTTTGTCAGTAAGCTTGCAGTTACTGATATCCAAATACTCTAGTTTCTTTAGGCCTTGATGATACTGAAAATCAGATTGATGTCGGCACAGAATACCCTTTCTTGTTTTGTACCTTTGAGGTAGCAGATACCAGCGTCCGTCACAATATCACATCCACGTATACTCAGTTTAATAAGTGATACCGCAGAGTTTGACACACTCAATCTCTCGAGCAGAGAATCTGTAGTAAGTTTATAAGAATCTAGAATAACTTGTTGCAAGTAGCTGGATTGTGTGTGTGTGTGTGTATGGTTGTATCCGTGGGATCCCTTGCATTAGTAAATTATCTCTTGGCAAAATCACTAAACCCTTTTACCATTGGTCTGCTATCCTGTGCATAATAGAACTATCCAACTTCCCAGATGCAATCAATTGTGCCACGAGGGAAGTAGATACATCTGGAGATACAAACATGAGCTTCTTTAAAACATTGCGAGCCTCCATTGTGGACTGGGTAATTAGGCCTATTGTCTGGATTTAGGATATATTTCTGGCAACCAATTCCTACAATTTACCTGCCACCATACTCGAGCAAATGTCCTTTAGGGATCGTCCATATCGCACCTTTTTATGTGCTGGGCGCGAATCTGGCGTGGTGGAATATGTGACAATTTGAGGGCGATTGAGAATTGCAGACAATCGATGGTCTCGCTCGGTAGGATCATTAGTAGCAACTAGTAATCTTCAATTCAATCACACAATTCTTTGGTTGTTGCTTTTTTTTTGTCTAAACCATTGTATTTGCGTGCATTACCTTGTACTTCTGCGGCTGATTCTTCCCCTGCAATTCCCTGTGCCTCAGCCATCACCTCATCCACAGGTTCCACGAGGCGATTGCCTCCAGTTGTATCGGACCAATAGTTCATTCGCATTTGAGCTAACCCTATCCTTGGCATTGTCATGTCTTGATCCTCATTGCTATTTTCGTATTCCATCTCTTCGTCTCCTGGCTGTGCCTGGATCGATGTTGTCTCTGAGACATGAACCGCTTCTGAGTCAGAAGAGGCAAGGCTCGGAGTGGTGCGTAACAGATGAAGAGACACATTGGGCACAAATCCTGTATATCTCATTAATTCCATATTCTCAACGGTCCAAGCGTACTTGCCAGCATCCAAAAGAGTAACATCTTCATGCCCTGTCAGACTAAGTTTTGGGAATGTCTTTACATACAGACATTGTCAATCTTTATCATCCTCAACAACAACAACTTCCAAGACCACTTACGGACACCAGGGAAACTTGCTCTTGTGGAACAACCTGTCTATCTGCTGCCTTTTCTTGATTCAAGACCCACTCAAATACTTGGTAGAATGGCGTGCTCGAGGGAAATGACTTTCGGTAAGAAGAACCGTCGCTTATTCTGATCTACAGCATGCTTGTTGATAAAAAAATGTACCTATATTTGGCCAACTTACTTGAATAAGTGCAGATCCAGAACTTTGGGTTGTAGACTGTGGACGAGATATTACTACTGGCTTTGGTTGAGCCAGAGATCCAGCGTTCTTTTTGGCTTCTCTATCTTGCTTAATATTCTCCAAGGCCTTTTTCTTTGCCTGTTTTTCAGGTACCCATAATATCATGTATTAGTTTCAATATACATATATACATAAAAGATGGCTTTAGACTTGAGTAAAAGGCAGTCTTACTTCATTGTCAAGCATTCTTTGCACTTTGATTTCTCTCTGATGTCGAAGGAGTTCTTGAGACCGATTTGATTCTGTTGTCTGTGAAACAGGATCATTCTTTGGCTGTTTCTCAACCACATGGACCCGTCTTATTTTTCGGTCTTCTTTATCCTCCTTGATAGCCTGTAAAGCCCTTTCACGCGCCTTTTTGGACGAACAAAAATATATAGATAAATCAAATGTTTAATAATAATAACAATAAAGAGACACACGCCAATCCCTCTTTTTACAAAAACCTGCCTGTTTTTCAGAGTTTTTTTCTTTACGTGCTTGGATCGCCATTTTTGAAGAGGTCTTTTGGAAAGACAAGTCTTTTGGAACATGCTCATTTGATCCCCCAGGACTATTGTCGCTTGACTTGAAAATTCGTAAGACTCAAGAGCCCGTAGTACTTGGATGGATATCCCAAGACTTACTTGCCACGAGAATTGTTCTGGTAAAGTGCCCACAGGCGTTTCTGGCTCTGTTGGCTTGGTGGTGGCTTGCTCTTCTTTATTCTGGCCAAGTATCCTTTTTTTTTTTGAATGTACATTGACATTATTACATGTATTCATTTGAATTCACACCGTCGTCTTTCTCATTTACCAGTTTGTGGCGTCCTCTATCTGTGAGTGTAGATTCAAGGCAGACACACAGAGATCGAAATCGAAACCGAGACCCAGGAGGTAGGCCAAATGACTGTCATTAGTGGCCATTATTGGTTGTAAAGAAGAGCAGGAAGCTTGAGCTCTGGCTTATGCAATTGAGCCTTGCGTTGCTTGTAAACCGTGACCTTTTTAAGCGGAGTATATGTGATATATATATATATAAAAAGTATAATATTGTAATGTACCAAGGACATATTTCTTTTGATTATTTTTTAGTATAGAATAGCTTGGTAATTGAGCAAACAGAAAGAATATGGCGCAGCACACACGCCATCACTCTGTTGATAAAGTATCTCTATATGAAAATTAACAAAAAAAAAACATTTGAGTAAAACTAGAAAGTCAGAGACCAAAGTGAGCCTAGAATGCAATACATGTACAGTCACTACCACTTGAGTCTCGTACGGTTGATGAAAATTGATAATTCAAAAATACATGGTTCATTTTCAATAATCCTATACTCTATGAATAAAATTGTTAAAATTGTTAAACTTTGTAAAAATATAGTTTAATGCATATATTTTAGTACTTGGTAGTACCACCGCGGGCGTCAATGACAGCTTGACATCTTCTCTGCATACTGTCAACTAAACGCCTTGAATACTCGAGGCCCAACCTCGTCCATTCTTCTTGAAAGGCTACCTCCAAATCAGCTAGATTGCTGATTTTGGCTCTCCTCTTCTCAACCAACAACTCTAGAGCATTCCAGATGTGCTCGATTGGGTTCAGATCAGGACTTTGAGCTGGCCAGTACTCAAATCCCCTGATCTGATGGGTCTCTTTCCACCATCGCGCATATCCACCAGTGTGACAAGTGGCACCATCTTCTTGGAAGATGAACTCCTTCTCCTCATCCTTGGTGACCTTTGTGAACCATGGGTGGAAGGATTGGGCCAATATATCGACATATACATCTTGATTGACTTTGTCGGTGTCAATTATCTTTAATGGGCAAAATCCTCCACCCCAAAAGCACCCCCAAACCATGAGTCCACCACCGCTCCATTTCACTGTCGATACGGTATTCTTTCCTTCGTATCTTTCTCCAACTTTTCTGAAAACGCGCTTGGCAGCATCGTTTCCGTTCAAACAAAAACGAGATTCATCTGACCACACCACACTGTTCCATTGGTCGTTTGTCCAATTCACCTTTTCCTTGGCCCAGCGAAGTCTGGCCTGCTTGTGTTTTTTTGTGAGGCGAGGCTTATGTGCTGCGATACAAGATTTGAAGTCAAGTTGCTTGACATAGTTGATGCTGCTATTTTTGCACACATCAACACCCATCTTGGCCATGTCTAATTTGAGCTGTTTATAGTTGGTGAATGGGTCGTCTCGTATAATTCTCTCAAGGTGTCTGATTGTCCTCTCATTCACTTTTTCGTGTTGTCCAGGTGATTTTCTAGGCAATGGACACCCGTTTTCTTTAATGCGTTCAACAATTGATTGCACAGTCGACTTTGGCATCTCAACTGTACTTGCAATCTGTCCAAGAGAGATATGGACCTTATGAAGGTAGAAAACACCCCAATACTTCTGTTGCTCTTTTGTTAGATAAAGGTCTCGAGTGCTGCTTTGTGATTCTGAAGATTGCATATTTTTAAGTAATTTATTGATAGAGAGAATGAAGTTTTTATTTCAAAATATTTCGGAAATTTCGTCCTTTTTATCAGTCGTACGAGATTCAAGTGGTAGTGACTGTATATTGATTTATAGACCAGGATCAATTTGATTATTGTCTTTATACAGCTATATTATTCAACATTTATACTTTTATTAATTAGTTGGCCATTACTTGCAGTCCTTTTTTTTATTTTATTTTTTGGGCAAATCGGTGAATAACTTATGTCTGTACAAGCCAATCATGATTGGTCAGAATAGACATAATTTGTTTCATTCCCTAACCGAGTATTGTTTTTGTAGAAACATGATTGGTTAATATTGATGAAACTTATTTACGAATGAGCAAATGATATCTTCCAGAATATTTTATAAATACAGTAAGAATTCCAAAGTTTTATTTATACAGTCACTGAAAATGAAGAGTATTATGTGTATCAGACATGCACAGATTTATATGTATACTAAATAAATAGTAGTAAGAAAGATTATATTGTACTTGTTCTTTTTTTTATTTATATTTATATTTATATTTATATTTATATATAATATATATATATATTTATATAATATATAATATATATTTTAAAAAAAAACTATTATAGACAAGGATATAGAAAGAAAGAAAAAATAGAGAAAGAGAGAGAGATAGTGTGTGTGTGTGTGTAGAGATCTTTATTTTTTTTGTCTTTTCTTTGTACCTCATTTTTATTTCCTACTTCATCATCATGCGTCCATTCTCACCATTCTCGCGGAAACCACTCTTATTGATTGGTTTTGTGTCTGTCTTTGTGATCCTGTACAATATTGCCAGTCATCCCCGAGTCTCAAAGACGATGCGTCCAACTGCCTACTATGACAATTATGATGAGCCGGCCTGTCTGCCCGAAAGACTTCTTCAAACAAAACCACCAAGAGAGAAAGCAAAGGCTGCAATGGTTATCTTGGTCCGAAACAGGTACTCAATTACTTGATAATCCATCCAAGCTCATCATTCCAAAAAAAATAATAAAGTGAGCAAGAAGCGATCGCCGAGACAATCGTCAATTTCCAAGACAAATTCAACAAAAACTTCAACTATCCCTATGTGTTCTTGAACAACGACCTGTTCTCAGACGAATTCAAGGCAGCAATGAAACTAGCAGCACCGAATGCAGACATGAGCTTTGGACTGGTACCCCAGGATCACTGGGGATATCCTCCCTGGGTCAATGAAACCCTGGCAGCCGAGAGTCGGAAACAAATGGACGCTGACAATGTGTTTTATGGTGGCATGGAAAGCTATCACCACATGTGTCGCTACCAGAGTGGGTTCTTTTTCAATCATCCTCTGTTGGACAAGTAAGTTGCTGGCGTCGTCTGGCGTCGTCTGGCAAGATTGGATGATTAATGTCTTTAAAGCTATGATTGGTATTGGAGAGTTGAGCCTGGAGTCAAGTTCTTTTGTGATATTACCTATGACCCTTTCCTGTACATGCAAAAGAACAATAAGCAGTATGGCTTTGTGGTCACCTTGACAGAACTCAAGGAAACCATTCCAACCCTCTGGAAGACTGTTCGGGAATATGCCCATTCACGCCGAATCAACATCACCAGCAATCCCCAGTCATTGTTTCCCTTTTTTGAGGATGAACAGGGCGACTATAACCTCTGCCATTTCTGGTCTAATTTTGAGATTGCTTCTCTTAACCTCTGGCGCAGTCCTTCTTACCGCGACTTTTTCAACTACCTTGACCAGACTGGGAAGTTCTTTTACGAACGATGGGGAGATGCGCCTGGTAAGGGTCTTGGATGATGATGTTTGGGATAATTTGTTGATTTATATATATATATATGGCTGCCCTAGTCCATTCGATTGCTGCCGGACTGTTTTTGGATACTGACCAGGTACACTACTTTGAGGACATTGGTTATCAGCATGACCTTTATCGCCATTGTCCGTCTTCTGCTAGTGGAAAGGGCTGTAGATGTGATTGTCCACAGGGCACTGATGAGAAGAGCATTGATCATGATCAATACCCTGATAGCTGTCTGCCCAAATGGAAGAGCTGGGTCGAGACTTCAAAGGCAAGAAAGGCACATTGGATGTGGCCATGAATAAAAGACAAAGATGGCCTTCTTTTGTTATGACCATTCTAGAAACTCAAAACAAGTTGCCAAAGAGAATATGTATTCAAAACAAAAATACACATACTAACTGTAATGATAATCTGTACATTACCAAACCATTATTATCTAGTGATTAAAGTGTCTTTAATGTCCATTTTAGACAGTTATTCTTTACATTTTTTTTGAAGCCTTGGACTTGGATGTCTACTCCTCTGTCCCAATCAGTTTCTCATTGAGAAATGTATTCCAACTCCCTGCCTAGGCACATTTCATTTTATGAGCCTCGCCAAATAATAATAATAATAATAATAATAATAATAATAATAATAATTGATCCAGCTAAAGATTCCATTGTCAATCGTATTTTAGATGATCAAGAGAATATAAAACCAGTCCACATACTAGGCACCGTTCGTACTTTTACCTAGTGAACATGCACATATCACGACTCTGTTTTTTTTTTTGGTTTGTTACTTGGCTTGGCTTGACATGTCATTAGAAACATAAAAATGAAGAAATGGACTTGAGGATCCAAACCGGCCTTTTCTTCAATACTCTTGCTCATTGTGCAGATTGATGACAGATCTTACACCCAGAAATGATCATCTTTAGGAATCAATATTTCTGTGTGAATGGGAATCTGAACCATGACAGTATAAAATAAACTTTATTGGTCCATTAGTGTTCTTTAGTATTATCCAAGACTTTCATATCAGACCCAACTACTGCAGAACAAGATAGTCTTGTTAAGCATGCGCCTTGACTGCAGGACAATGAGTTTGTGCGTCTTGCCAAGTAAATTCTTCATCTTGATCTTAAGATTAGGATTTGAGCTGCGTATCTGATCCTCTGATTATCTTGTAATTTAGCTGATAAACTTGCCTTTATTTGTTTTCAATGATCTCCATGGTTACCCGGATCAAACTACCTGTAAGAATCCTGAATAATAATAATAAAAATAATAAAATAAAAAAGAGAGAAATTTATAGACATGCTTGATTCCAACCAATCCTCTTTGGATATCAAGACACTTTCTGGTCTTTTGCCAGAGTATTATAATTTATTTATTTATTGAATTTAAAATCAATCGCTGCTCTTTAATGGATCCTGTAGATTTTTAAATGGCAAAAAAAAACAAGTGAGGCTCGATTTTTTTTTGCAACCAAAGATTCCGCAGTACATTTGTGTGTGTGTGGCTGGACAGACATTCGACAGCCACAACTTTATTTGTAAAGAAAGACGAACAATGGCAATAGATATATTAATAAAAAAAAATGACAATTGGAAACGATTGTCATGCTGATCACACAGATTTGTAATGGCTTGCACAACAATATATAGATTGTAATTAAGAGTGTACGGATTTTATTAAGAAATCAAGTACATTAGTCCAAGCCTGTTAATCATGATACAATATAATATAATATATAGATATCACTGGGTGAGTGTATTATTATTTTTAAAAATAATAAATAATAATAATAATAATAATAATAATAATATAAAAACTGTTTTTTTTGGGGAGGTTTTTTTTTGGGCTCTCTGTTGTCAAGATAAACAACAGAATGTGGGCAAGGGGAAAAGGGTAAGGGTAAGGGGGGGAAGGCTATTTGACGGGTAAAGATGCAAAATATAAAGAAAAAGAGGGGGAAACGTATTAGACGCTGGTAGAGAGAGAGAGAGAGAGATAAAAAGAAAGAGAGTAATGCAAAACGAGGTAGGTGGAGGGTTAGTGGGTAGAGATCGCGAAACCAGTTCGTTCTAGAAAATAGAGAAAAATAAAATAAAATAAAGGGAATGAATATATATATGAAGAGAGGATTTGGTGTATATAGCTTTGTTTCTCTTGATTATTTTTTAGTCGAGGGAAAGAGTGCGTTCGCCTGAATGGTTTGTAAGTGCATTTTCTGTCTGGTCTCTCAGCACTATTGACAACAAGTTAAATTAGCACAAGAACAAAAAAAAACTTCTAGTCGTTTAGATACTTGCAATGTGATTTCAGGCCCTTTCCAAAGTTGAACCAACAGATACTGGCATTGACGATTGTCAAGACCAGCAAAAGCAGAGTTACACTTGCTAATGAGAAATATAATGAGTCTTGTTAATCAACCATGTACAATCATACCAAAAAAGGTCAGGAAATCGCTGACACCAATGTACTTGTAACGCTGATCAATGTCATAGATTCTGTAGATTTTGAATACGAAATATGCCACTCCAGCCATGAGTCCCAGGAAGAATAAGATCACCAGGGGTCTTGATTCATGACGGACCTAGAGAATCAATGTTAGTTGATTGTGTCCAGCCAGAGACCCCAAGATAGCTTACAGCATAGACAGCCAGGATCAATACAAGACAGGTAATCGGCAGGGCAATGATGGTCAAAGGATATTCGACATCTCCGGGTGTGAGTACAAGGACAAGGTATTGGATCGAGTAACCAAGCAAGAAGAAGATGTCTAGCTTAAGAATGGTCAAGAAGATCTGGTACCAACGATACATATCTATGTGTGTGTTTTTGGGTTGTCAATAACATAAAATATAATATAATCCAAGATGACAAGTATAATATATTACTTCTGATTTCTGGATCGGCTCCAATCTTCTTGTAGATGCGCCATCTGGTTACAAGGGTTAAAAAAAAGAAGACATTGACATTGATTGGCTTGGTTTGATCCAATTACCCGAATTCCTGGTAGAGTCTGGCGCCAATGTAAAAGTACATCAGTTCGCAGACACCCGTAATCACTGTACAGACGATCAGAAGCTGGTCAATAAGTGCCTTTAGGTCCTTTGCATTCTTTGAATCGTCATCCGGAGCATCTGGGCCCGGATTGATTCCCTCGTTGATGGCGTCGGCTATTTGTTTGAATTGAAAGGCAGCGTAGATGAAGCAGCACATATTAAACAATACAAAGGCAATGACTTGAATGGTATTTTGGGCACGAACCTATATATGTAAATAATTTTATAATTATATAAATCATTATATAAAACAGCAACAACAACAACAAGCCAAAAGGGCTTAGCACCCAATTCCCTTACAGCATCCCAAGCCAAGGCAACCTGGAAGACCTGAGAAAAGATAAAGATCATCAGGTACGAGGGAATAGGCACTCCAAGATTGTGCTGTGTAAAGCTAACAAGGCCAGGTTAATATCTATATGTATATATATGCATATCAATCTTTCGATTATGGTTTACTTTGTGTTTGTGAATTTGGCAAAAATAACGCTTTCCAGAGCAATAACCACAATGGCTTCAAAGATGGTCAATAGAATCAGGCAGATTGAGTTCCGTGACTTTAGCCACACCTAATGTAATGTACAAAGAAGAAGAAGAAGAAGAAAAAAGGTTGCCCTTTTTTGCTTTTAGCAAACCAAAAAAGAAACAAAGTACCTTTCTTCTATCATTTGAATATCTCTATCTATATAAGAATTGCCTGAAATCGTGGTTCTGTTCTTTCACGTTTCATTTCAAACATCTTTCGAGATTGTTCGGGTTCATCACTCGTCCTAGCGAAATTCTCTGTCGACATTTAGTGTGTGTATGTATGTGTGTGTTTTTGGGAGTGGAATGCGTCTTTGAATTCGTTTGATGATGTGATTATTGAATATTCGATTTGTTATTGGCTTGAATATATATTCTGTAAAGAAGAATTGAAAAAAAGGAAAAAGAAAGAAAGAAAGAGAGGGAAAAAGAGAGGGAAAAAATAATAAAAAAGAAAATAATAATAATTATAATAATAATATTAATAATAATATTAATTATAATTATAATAGCCATACTATAGCAATTATTATAATAGTTATCAAGCCCAATAAAATAAAATACACAACAATAACTCTTACACCACATCTCCTAGATATTAAAGGCAGCTTACAAGCAGTGCTTTTGTTGCTACTATACATTTGCCACATAAATACATATTTCTAAATTTAAATGGAAATAGAAATTAGGGAAATTGAAAAGGGAAGGGGAGGGGAGGGGGGTTGGGTTGAAGAGGGAGGGTTATTGGCCACTCACTAGTCCACCAAAACTTTGGTTTCAAAATAATAAATAAATAAATAAATAAAATGTTGAAAATGGCCAAAAATAAAAATAAAAATAAAAAATCGAAAATTTTTAGAATCCCACAATTATAGATCCCAAAATTACATATAACTTGAGAATTCCATAACTCTAGTATTTATAAAAGAAGATCAGGTAGGATTAGTACTATTTCGTCATCATCAGTCTCTTGTACTCCTAATTGACGTTTATAGAATAATCGAACTCTCTCAACAAGTTACATGGAGTAGTAGCTCGTCGGTACATCATTCAACCGATGGCTCATTTATACACCTACAATTCAGCACAATTCCTTTTTATTATTTTACCCTTTTTTTTCTTTTTGGAAATCTACTCACCCACATCTTTATTCTTTTTATGTTAACAATGAGATTTGTGTATAATGAGATGTCTGTTTTTGAGTTCGATTGTACTTTTCTTGTGTCTAATTTTGGGTAGAGTGTTTGGCAGGATAGTGATTACAGAGACAAAGTGTAAATTGTTTATGGAATGGTATGTTACTTGGAGGTACAGTTTGAAATACATATAAAAAAAAAGGTTTCTTGTTTCAATTCTGTTGGCCAAAACCCATGAGAGAATGCCCGTGTGGTTAAACAACACCTTTATATTAGATTCTTATTTACATTTATTGATGACGCTACACAATATAGCTAGATCTAGTCGCATGTCAGCCATGCCTTGCGATTGAATCTATAGTAGACAGCCATATACTCTGCCAAGCTTAATAATAATAATAAAAATGTCACTGGTATACATCTTTAATCTCAGGCTACACACGACTTTTTATATTCTGTTGTTTCTCTGTCCATCAGGCCATTCTACAGCCAAAGTTCAAGTCAAAGTGTCTTGGTGGAGTATTTACTGTCCATATTCGTAGTCATGGGAACCACAAGAAGGAGTGATCAGGACAAAGAAGAACAGAAACCTGGCCTGTGTTCTAGATATATTCATCATTGGAATCTATTCATTAGGTCCATGCACCGGCTAGATATGGGGAGTCCGAGCTTAGTACAATTATTTTATTTTTATATATAGAATATAATAAGAAAATCCTATCATGGGCACTATAGAAACAAGTAAATAAAAAAAAAGTATATACATATATATATATATATATAGTATCCTTCCATATTAGATATCCATGAATAACGTCCCACTACAAAATACGAGCCAAACAGCGAAAGTAGCACAGTTACAAATATCTACAATTCTTTATATTATCACACGTCTATATGCACCAGTTACACGCTTACTATCGTCTGTAGAACATTCAATAAGAACATCGGTTGTTCCTTGCCTCGGCAGCCATGAATTCAAAGTGTTTCAAACATCTAATGTCAATATCCATCATAGTGAATCAGTAATCAGAAATAAAAGACACATACTCATTACTCCATAGCAAGATTTTGGTTGGCAATACTTGTTGCTCTCTAATTATTATAATATACATCATTAGAATAAAGTATTGACCATTTGAGAAATTTTATCTCTCACTTGGTCATCGACTTTGACAAATGAATAATCTACCTCTGGCAAACTAAAGCCGAAACCAATACTTTGTCGGTCAATCTTTGAAAGAGCCCTCGAGAGTCTAGACTATATACATTTGCAATCATTCTCAAAAGCATGCCAAAAAACGCGTAAAAATAGCTCAAATTTGATTAAGAATATGCCTAGAATCAATAAAAAATATTATATAAATCTTGCAAACAAGATATTAGAGCAGCTTGAACAGGCTAGCAATAATTATTACCGTACCTTTATTCACATTACCAATATATCAGAAGCAGTGGTGGCATTTTAAATAATAATTATACAAAATGTGTCAAACTTTGTTTCCAGGAATTAAATGATAGCAGGCATGAACCGTTAACCATCCATGAGAACCATGTCTTTCCTACTTTGGTTTCTGACTGGCAGATAAAATTAAATGAAGTACATCTCTTTTTTTTTACTTTTTGTATTTTCTGTTAATTTATGTGGTTTGTAGCGTATTTTACATCGTGTAGATCCAACAGTATCCTGCTCTTTAAACATCACACCATTTTTCAGTGGTAGATGTATACACAGCAGATTCGCCGATGTGTAGCTCGGCAAATTGTTTTATTAATTGATCAAAGATCTTTTTTACTTTTTTTTTTTACAATTGTCATTTGGTCCTGCAAATACCATGTCACCAGGATTATAATAGCCTCACTGTATTCAGCCTTGCACAACGCGTAGGTTTATGTCTAGTTTTCGAGCGGCTGAATAGCCTAATTTTAATGTCTCAAGCCAAAAAAGAAAGAAAAAATACTCTTTTCTGCTGTAACGCCCTGTAAATCGGTCGGCTCCCATCCGTTGTATAGATACAATTCTGTTTCTCGTTTATAATCGCTTTTTAATCACGTACATCTACCAGTTGACTTGAGAAATGTTTTTATTAGCCTATAATTCTACATAAACACACACATACACACACACCTTGAGATTGCTTTTACTGCAAATGCAACATGTTTATTATTATTCTTCTTCTTGTGGCATAATTTTAGTAAAAAAGAAACTGTATGTTACAAGATTGTTTTTAGAATTAATCTGTGTATCATGAATTTACCTTTTTTAAAATAAGCCTAATATTTCGTCAAAGGTTGTAATGTTTTTTTAAAAATAATAATAATTGATCTTCAGTTTATAACCCACAGGGCTCAAAGCCATCTAAAGACTTCTTCCTCTTCTTATTTTATCGCTTATTAACATTGCTGATCACAAACACCATTCATAGTATTGGTAGCCTGAGCCTACTCAATATTTTTTTTTGCAAATTAAATATTCTATAGGATGTGTATTATGCATAACAGTTGTAAAAATGTCATCGTAATTCCTAATATAAAGCTTATAAAGACTTTATCATTTGGATATTTGTGGTTTGGTAATTACAAATACTGACTTGCCACTTCTTTTTTTTTTAAATATTACCTAGGTAAAATTCTATCGAACAGTTTAACCAAGAAACAGGTTCTAACCTATTTATTTTTTCTTGATAAGAAAATAGATCCTTAAAAGAAAGCACTATGAAAAGAAGATGAAATCAGAAACTAAAAAAGACCGAGCAAACTATTACTAATTTTGTATCAGTTGGAGGAGCCTTTCTTTTTTATCTTTGGTTTATACAAGTATCACCTACAGAACCTGGGGCCTGATAGAGTTTTGTCAATATATGGGCTTGTCTTTTTAGATCAATGCCATGAAATATATATATATATTATTAATATTATCAAGGCCAGCCATGCCAAGAAATAAAAGGAGTCTATGTCGCTTGTATTATTTTTTAATAGATTTATTTATTAGCCAAGAATAATTATAACAAATCACTATTGAATATCCTTTTTACACAAACATACTTTTTTTTTGTTAGTACAAGAGAATAAGGGATAATTTTCATGTGTTTGTTTTGATTATTGTAAGAGCTAATATGTACTTTGGAGAGAATAAACATTACTGGTGAGTATTGACATTAGATGTTTGAAACACTTTGAATTCATGGCTGCCGAGGCAAGGAACAACCGATGTTCTTATTGAATGTTCTACAGACGATAGTAAGCGTGTAACTGGTGCATATAGACGTGTGATAATATAAAGAATTGTAGATATTTGTAACTGTGCTACTTTCGCTGTTTGGCTCGTATTTTGTAGTGGGACGTTATTCATGGATATCTAATATGGAAGGATACTATATATATATATATATATGTATATACTTTTTTTTTATTTACTTGTTTCTATAGTGCCCATGATAGGATTTTCTTATTATATTCTATATATAAAAATAAAATAATTGTACTAAGCTCGGACTCCCCATATCTAGCCGGTGCATGGACCTAATGAATAGATTCCAATGATGAATATATCTAGAACACAGGCCAGGTTTCTGTTCTTCTTTGTCCTGATCACTCCTTCTTGTGGTTCCCATGACTACGAATATGGACAGTAAATACTCCACCAAGACACTTTGACTTGAACTTTGGCTGTAGAATGGCCTGATGGACAGAGAAACAACAGAATATAAAAAGTCGTGTGTAGCCTGAGATTAAAGATGTATACCAGTGACATTTTTATTATTATTATTAAGCTTGGCAGAGTATATGGCTGTCTACTATAGATTCAATCGCAAGGCATGGCTGACATGCGACTAGATCTAGCTATATTGTGTAGCGTCATCAATAAATGTAAATAAGAATCTAATATAAAGGTGTTGTTTAACCACACGGGCATTCTCTCATGGGTTTTGGCCAACAGAATTGAAACAAGAAACCTTTTTTTATATGTATTTCAAACTGTACCTCCAAGTAACATACCATTCCATATACACAACACCCTCTGATATCTTTATCCATTTATGGACATTCTCTAACCAGTATGACCTTTTTATTGGCTGGAATAATTAAACTGGAATTAGACTCACTCTTTTATCTTTTGGTGCACAGAGTTGGAAATCTGCCAAAACCAGGGAGTGGACCTGTCCATTGTGTGCCCTGATTTTTTACTTTTTTTAAAAAGCAAAATCTCGAGCGTGTGTTTTTCTTTTTAAACAATTGTCATGAATAAAGACATGGAATTTATGAGGCTCGTGCTCGTCTATCACGGCAAAATAAGTCTGATGAGGACTTTATGACATGAAGTAAAATGGGTCAAATGGTGGTTCAAATCACAAGTTAAAAACAAATAGATAAAAGGGTTCGTTTTATTCTTATTGGATTCCAAAGTTACAGTAGAACCTTACCAAAGAAATCAATGTTGGAGTAAAGAGATAAATATAGTCTCTGTGTGTTTTGTATTATTTTTGAAACAAACTATTTTTCAACCTTGAAGTTTGTATTTTATAAGGAGACATTATAAGCAGCATTTTAGAGCCTAAACTGAGAGACTTATCGAGCTGATGTAATGGGCTGGTATTTCAACTGACATTCAAAATAATCAGTGGGTCTGTTGGGACAGCTGTAGAGCTTTGTAAAGAGAGCGACCAGACCTTCAGGTTGCTGTGTGCTACAAGACAATAACAACAATAATAATAATAAAATAATAATAATTTTTTTAAAAAAAGAGCCTTTAATAAAAGTATATAGCGTGATTGATGAGTACATTTGGTCAGGAAAAGAGGCCATGAATGTCAATGGTGATCAGAATGTCAAAAAGTCTCTTGCAAAATAAGCTCTCTAACACTGTTTTTTATTCTTTAAATAAATAAATATACTTCTTGTACGGTGTACGAGTGTGCACAAGAATCTATACTATTTGATTAAGTAGGTGACATGTAATATGTATAGTATTTTATTGGTTCAATAGACACGGATTGTTTAAGCATAAAACACACTTCTTTACAATCGTGCTCTCTTGTGTCTAGATCGACTCTGCAAGATCAGAATTGCTCCTATAACGATCATTTGGAGTTTTTTTTTTTGGGAGATTCTCGGCTTGTCTTGTATTGGTTTGCCTTTAGAAATCTGAGCAAAAGACAAGAATGACCAAGACATAGGGTCGCACATACTTGAGATCCTATAGCCATAAATAAATACAAGTTTTGCCCCAGTCGGAACCACGGAAAGTCATACAAAAATGGATTTATCTTTTATAGCAAGACCAATCGTACAAGCCAGCCACATGCCCTTCTATGTGTCTGTACACTCTCTCTGTCTTTCACTTCTGACTTGTCCGTGGGTCTATGCTTTTGCAGGGATAAGAATGCACAAAATTCTGCTCTTTATTCTCTCTCTCTCTCTTTCTCTTTTACTTTTGCTTTATATCTCATCCAATACAAGATATCCTTATTCTTATCATAATACATATCTATATCTATATATCTATATATCTATATCTATATATATCTATATATCTATATATATATATGTTAATCATTTAAATAATATAAAATCTATATATCCACAAAACACACATAAAAAACACACTTTATTATTATGGCTGCCGTACTTAATGACAGCCCTCATCCCACAAAGCAGTGCACGTCCGCCAGCTGTTGTTCGCCCTCACGACTCTGGAAATCTATCCAGACCATGATTGCAACCGACGCTAGAGATGCGTTTGCGACTCTTTCGCAAGATCCTGAGCGTGCACCCCATCTCACGCGTGTCTTATTGACCCTCAGAGCAGCAAACGACCCTCTACTCTTCCCTGCATCACACAAGCACCGTGTGATCCAATTCGACCTTCCTATCCGAGCAGAAGCCGTCCGCAAGTTCGGAAAGCCAGTCACAGATCTCAACGCTATTCAGCTCGCTCTTTTGCAACGCCGCGACGGAATGGCACATCTGATTCTGGGATTTCTGCGTCAAACCGCAAGTCCAAAAGAAGTCAAGGTTTTCGTGAACCATCTATGGGGCCAGCGTAACAGCTCTCTTCAGGTCGCCTGTTTTCTTAACATGCCTCGCCTTGTACGACTTTTGCTTGACTGTGGTGCGGACCCTACCTTCCGGAATGCCCGTAATCTCGGCCCGGTCGATTGTTCTCATCCCGATTGCCTTTCTGCCCTGGGCCCCCAAAGCCCAGTCAAGAAGACCTCGGTAGCCATGCCAACAATAACAAGCCGTCCCCGAGCAGCATCATCAGCAGCTGCAATTTCAACAACTACTGCAATTGCAACAATAACAAATCCACCCCGCCAATCTGCTGTCCAACCTCTGCCTTCTCTATTGATGAAAAAGGCTGCCCAGGGCACGGACGAAGCGCGTGAGCCGATCAGACTGCCTATTCCCCAAGAATACTTTGCTTCTGTGCACATTGGCCAGAAGAAGCGTCCTGGCCACCACCAGGACATCTATCCTGTCCCAGACGATCTCCTCTCCCGTCCTTCTCTCTCTCCACTCTCCTTCTCCTCCTCGTCCTCCACATCCTCCTTCTCGTCGCTTTCATCGGTCGAAGAACCAATCCAGGACACACCCAAACCCGCATCCTCAGCACCTGTTGATCGCTGCTGGTCTCCTCCCGTCTTGGGTTCAGGGCCACCATCTTCGGAATGGGATGGGTGGACAGACGAGAGTGCACTTAAACTGCCGAGACCATCGTGTTTCCCATCAGTCCCGACCGATTATCAGCACCAGGCAGCAGAGGAAGATGCAGATGAGGAGGATGACGATGACGATGAAGAAGATTGGACTATTGAGGAGAAGTTGGCCCCACCAAGACAAGTACACTTTATGCCTCAGATTGTGCTTATTGATGCCTGTGTCCGAGGCGATCTGCCCGAACTCACGGAAATAATCGATCGGACTATTGAGCAGTCCGGAATATTTTCTATGCGACACACAACAGGCGATGTTCACGACCGTTCTCTATTGCACCTTGCATTGATGCACGGCCATGAATCCATGGTACGATATCTGGTTAAAGAAGCCAACATAAACATGAACCACCCCGATAACGATGGTAAGACTTTTATTAAAAGACTAGTTTGTGTGGTATTGACGATCGCATTAGGTTGGACAGCACTCCATTATGCTGCAGCTCTTGGACTGTGGGATTCTCTTGAATACCTCGCATCCTGCAAAGAAGCCAACCTGCAAGCCAAGACCCAGCACGGTCTCTGCATTCAGGACTGTCCAGAATCTCCTGTGGACCGCAAGAGGTGTCGATGTAAGTAACATGTTTATAATGGACCAACGGATTCTAAATGGACCTCTAGTCATGATCGAAAGAGCCATTAAACGTGCCTCGCGCACCACCCGTCCAAGATCGTCCACTGCACCTCCCCGCCCTTCCAAAAAGCTCACTCTTTAAACTGTCCCTCTGTACATATCACAATCCCTCTCTTTTACCGTCCTGTTCTTGTAATTCACCACCAAACCCTTCCTTGTTTATTATCATGATTCTCCCCCTTCCAGACAGTGTCCTTCCCTTCTTTCCCGTTTCTGCTGCTCTGATTGTCTATATTTGATCCCCTACCATTCATTTTGTGTGTATATGTTTCTTAATTATTAGTATTATTACTGTTGTATTATGCCTCCACCTTTCCAAAAAGTAATTTCTTTCGCTCTTTATCATCGTTATACTTCCCCCATTATTATTATTATTATTATTTTAAAAATTTGCCAATCTTTTAAAGTCGAAAGACAAACGTTTTTGTATGTTTCTTATTTATTTATTTATTTATTATATTTCACACACAAACACATTATATATATATACATACATACATACACATATACATATATACATACATACATATATACATACATATTACATCTTATTTAAATTAAAAAAAAAGTTCTTGATTCGTGTTTAATATATAAATATATATATATATTATATATTTAAATATTCATATACGTATCCAAGTGTCTTGTCTCAGACTGGAAACAGATGTGTATAGCATCGACTGTCTGGGTGGATATGCATTTCGTGGATCTTGTATGTATTCAATTCTTCCTTGATCGACATGGCCAATTCAGCCGTCAAACGAGTACAAGCGGCTTCTGGGTCAGACCCTCTGTCATATTCATACTTGGACAATGCACTATGCACAGACACCGTTTCGCCAAACCGCACGGACATTAACCGTCTGGCTTCCTTTCGCTGTCGGATCGGATCGGGCCGTGGATCTTCATCCATGGCCGTATAGTTGGCCACTTCAAATAATGGCGACGATATGGTTGCGGTTGGTCCCACAAACTGCTTGTGGTCTAGAGGCTGAACTGCAGCACTAAACGATGCCGACTTGTGAAGTCTGGCCTTCCTCTTGTCCATAAACCGATACTTTATCTTGCTGGCCAATGAGGTGCGGATTGGAATTGGCACCAAGGTGTCAGGCGTACAAGCGTCAGGGGTTCTATCTAGCAAAGTTATATTTTTATCCCCTGGAGAAGAGTACGAATAGCTATGGGAGAGCACCTTTCGGTTCAAGAGCCTATCTGAAGGCGATTGTCTCAGGCCAGGAATCGCTTCTGTGTTTGGGCGCAGGTATGGGGTGGGGGTTGGCGGTGCCTTGAGGGCCTGTCTGATCTTTAGACGAAGTGCCTTGATCTTACTCTTGGTCGATTCGCTTGGCTGTGGGTGCAAGATCGACTCTAGAGCGACGCCGTTGATGATCTCCTTGTCTTTGGATTTCTTGGCTGGCTCAATCTTGGTCTTTTGGGATTCTGAACTCGTTAGCCATGCGGATCCAAATGGCTTTAGGCGCTGCTTGGTAAACCGTTTGGGGTATCGCTACAAAGGTTGAGATCAGCATGTTTGTGTGGGTGAATGGCAGATGCTGGTGGTTTGGATAAGATTCCTTTGGATAAGATCCTTTGAATAGGATCCTTTGAGGTCTATGTTTCATACATGTTCATCACCAGGGCTCTTTTGGTTGGTCGTAGAAAGAGAGAGAGGTGTGTGGATCAATGCGGTGTGGGACATGCCGTAGAATTGTGGTAGCAAAGGAGTGTGAAGGACTGACGGGATTTTTTGTTAAAAAAAATCTTGTAGACAGGAGAATCGACACCAAAAAGGATCAAAAGGAGAAAATAGGGGAAAGGGTATGGAAATGGGGATCTGGTGGACTATAAAGACCAGCCTTTTTCTTTTTTTCTTTTTTGACTCCTTGTAGCCCTTTTTGCTCATATTCTCTCTCTTTTGGCACCCGTCACTATTGTCATTGCACTATTACTAGTCTATTGGGGGTAGAAGCAGAGCTGCAACTAATGTCTAGTATTCACACCACTTGCTCTCTCCTCTTTAATTAACACAGTCAGTTCATCCGTCTAAGTACGTGAGAGATTTTATATGCAAAAAATAAAAAATGAACAATAATAACAGTTTTCTTACAAAAAAAGGGGACAAGGAATCAAATATCTTTTTACTCGCTCTTGTCCTTCTTTTCCTTCTTCTCCTTCTTCTCCTTCTTTTCCTTCTTGTCCTTCTTCTCCTTCTTGTCCTTCTTCTCCTTCTTGACCTTCTTCTCTTCCTTGACCTCTGTTTCTTCTACCTCTTCAATCTTTCTCTTCTTTGGCTCCTCGACTTCCTTGGGTGCCTCGGTCATCACAACATCACTCTGTGCATTGTATTGTGCTGTTTTGTTGAACTGGAACTTCTGCTGCTTCTGGACAGGCTTCTCCTTGTTGGCTCTGGCGTTCACACGGCCTTCCAACATTTGAATTCTAGCCTCAACCTTGATGCGGCCATCGGTACCAACATCAGGAGAGTCACCATCACCAAGAGCATCAACTCTCAGAGCAATAGCAGTCTTGGTGGCCAAGACACGGGCAACCTTGGCCTTGTGCTTGGCACCAGCCTGACCAACCAATGAAGCATGGTAGATCAAACCGTACTTGGGTGTGTTGTGCTTGGTCTTCAGGGCACGGAAAAGAGCCTTTTCGGCACCAAGAATCTGGATAGTAGAGGCAGGCTGCTTGGCCAAGTTCATCAAAGAACCAGCGTGGGAGATAAGACGAGCACCGACGAGCTCACCAACCAGGATAGTGAGGTTGGGGGCAATGGCTAAGGCTCTAGTTAATACTCCAATCCCATGGGTGTCTTGGTTTCTTGTGATATTTACCATTCATACGGTTCTTGAGGTATTCGTACAATTGCTGTCTGTATTCGGTGATCGAGATGACTTGGTCGCACAGACAGTGAATGTTTTCAATATCTTCCTCAGAAATCTCAGTTCCCATGGAGATCTCGGCAGCTTCCTTAACTTCAGCCTCCAATTCCTCGGGAAGGATGGCAGACAGTTCGGTAGAGTGGGCGTTGGTACGGAAACCCATCATCTTGACGACCTTGGCGTAGGCCAGGTTATCGACAATGATCTTGCCCATCTCGGGGAAATGCCAGCCATACCATTCCTTGACACGCATAGCATAGGTATTCAATTCCTTGTCGAGATCATCGAGAAGGGCGATTGCCTGAACAATCATGGTGTCAACCTTGTCGGGGCTGAACTTGAGCTTATAGCGAGAGAGAGAGTGAGACAAACCAAGGGACATGGCAGAAAGATCAGCGGGAGAGAGGCCCGAGACAAGGGACTCAAACTGCTGACGGATACCTCTGTAGAGATCCAAGACGGTCGAATCAGAAATAACGCTAATGCCCAACTTCTTGTTGATTGCGCTGCCTGTAATCAAGATCCACACATACACGCACACACGCACAAACACATACACACATAAGTCTCGGGTTCTATAGCAATGGCATTTACGTACCAAGCTTGGGGTCGCTGATGATGAGCTTTTCCTTCTTCATATCCTTCTCAGAAATCTCACTTTCCAAAAACTTCTTCAAGTTCTTGGGAACCTTGCCTTCGACGATGCCGGTTACAGCAGACAGAGCGTCAGTGGTGTTTTCGAACTTCTTGAAAGCCTTGAGCTTGATACTTTGAGAAGATTAGGTACGCAGAGCAAGATAGTGAATTGAACTTACGCCTGGTTGGCCTGTTCGGGAGTCTCAAAATCCTTCCAAATGTCATCGGCCTTCTCAAGCTTGGCATCATTGACAAGCTTGAAGAGAGCGTAACCAGCAGCAGTCTCGTAAAGGACAAGCATTGTCTAGATCGCGTACAACAAGGTCAATAAATGCATAATATTTATATTGCCCATTTGCATCTTCATTTCGACAATAGTGATATAAAAGAAGGTTGAAAGGCTTACGAGAGAGAGAGAGAAAGTTAAGTGCGGTGAATAAGCTTGGTTTGCAAAAAAACAGGCTTTGGTTTTTCTACTCAGTTTTTTTTCTTTTTCTTTTTTTGCTTTTTTCTTACCCGGCTGCCAATCGTACACTAAAGAAAAATTCTTTCAAAGCCACCGCAAGCCAAAAGAGAGAAATGCCTGTCCCAACCACACTTGAAACCCCGCACGCCAAAAAAAATAAATCCAGGATCGTTAAAGTCACCTGCCTCCCATACCTATATACAAAAATTAAATTCGCAAAACCCAATGTCAATCCCACAAGCAGCTGTACTGGATTCCGGACCGGGCCTTGCACGATTCGGATTTATGTGACTCGGTTTCTATCGGTTCACAATCCACGCCATTTTTTCTTTAAATACTCTTTCTTGGGTCTGTCTCGGTTTAGCCAATCAGGGACAAGCAGTAGCGGACACAGAAAGTCCAAGCTTAACTTGTAATGACACGATGATTTGCCTGACCTCTTTTTTTTTTCTTATTTGGTTGGTATTCATTTGCTCCTCTTCCCCCCACTCTCACGGTATAAAAAGCGAAAACGAAGGCTGCCAAGGATCAATAGTCACAAAGGAAGAAAAAAGAAAGGTCAATGAGACGCCATGGACTACTTTGCAAAGTTCAAGAAGAGGATGGTGCCTCCAAAGGCACAACCCACAAGCGCAATGCAGCTCGCTAAATTCCATCAATGCTGGAACTATATCCACGTGAGTTCAAACGGTCGAATGGAATATTTATCTTTACAGAAGCAACTCATGCTCTCCAGAACATCTTTGATGCCGAGGACCGCAAAACCCACGTCCATGTCGACCAAACCGAGATTCCAGACAAACTCCGTCAGATGGTAGACATGCTTGTGGATGAAGAAGCTAGACAGGAAGACACCACAACCGGCGTATGCATGGAGTATTTCTTAAAGAATGGCGTACTGCACTACCTTGTCAATGTGTCTGAGAAATCCGACTATCCTGCAGGCATTCGAGGCGAGGCCATCCGTACCGTAGCCAACATGGTCGATCTTCTCGATGACCGTTTTCTTGTCCATAATGCAGTTCACAAACCAACCATCAAACTCCTTCGGTTCTGCGTCCTAGACGAGCGACAGAGCGAACACTACCACGAAGACCTTGTTGACCTAATGTACATCATCTGCTCCAAGATTCATGGTTTCCCTGCTCTTCTCAACATCTTTTTTCATGACAAGCAATGGCTCACTACTCCCCAAAAGACCACCTTTCATGTACGCGGCAAAGCTGCCGAAAGAACCACTGACCAAGACCCAAAGAAACCAGAATACGAATTCCTATTATTCACCTATCTCTTACGGTTTGTCCACCGAGAAGGTCGGACAGGCGACTTTGCCAGAACTGGCTTGTTGTTCTTGATGGAAATGGCGACTGAACAACTTGGAGACTTTATTCTCGAGTCAGACTTTGCCACCATCATGGCGGCTGGTCTGGGAGCCTTGTATTCACAGCTCCCCAGAAAGCTAGTGGTCAAGGATGAGGCCGAGCTACGATACGACACCGCGTCATATCTACTTGGACAGGACGATATGAGGCCTGTACCTCTGGGAATGGGTCTGGCAATGTCTAGCTCTGTTGAATTCAAAAGCCAAATCGACTCTTTTCTCAAACTGCTAGAGTTTTGTCAGGATGTCCTGACCCGTTGTCCAAATGTCGAAATCTCATTTTCTCTGCTCAAGAGTATCCGGACAATCTTCCTCGACAATATTCTCTATCCATCGATCTTGGAATGTTCAGATATCGATGGCTCTTCTGTGGCTGTCATTAGTTATATCGATCTCATTCTGCAGACATTGCAGCAAGAAGAGCTCTCGAGTGTAATTGTAGGGTTCCTGATGGATGAAACAGCCGAGGAGAATGTCCAGATGGAAAGAAAATCCTCGAATGTGTATGCTGGAGTTGAGTCGGATCCCATCAAAAGTTCACCTTATTTTACAGCCGTCGAAAGATTCACTCTCAAAGACCTTATATTTAGTCGCTTAAAGTCCATATCGCAACCCACTGTGATTGCAACCCTCAAACTCCTAAAGACCTTGATTACTCATCATTGTCGGTACTCCCTTTTGCTCTTGTCAATCATTCCCGATACGGATAGTCAAGAGGGAGACACGACAATGATCTCACACCATTTGCGTGAAATGGAACTCTACTTTTCACTCTTGACATCAATTGATAATTCACATGCCAAGGAAGTGAGTGAGACTGGATACGATGGGTATCTGCAAGACATCGAGGCAATTCTGGAACGTGATGGGTGCTATGTTGGCATGACCCAGATTGATCCACCTGCACACAGCCGCCCCCACAAGGCCAGACGTCGACGAAGCTTTAAATATGGCCAACGACTAGATGACAGAGTGCCAGATGAAGAAGAGGGTCGGGAACCCCAGCTTGCACGACACTCTATGCATTTTCGCCACCACATTAGTCCCACGGATCCTCTTTTGCAAATCTTGCTTGGATTGCTCAGCCATTTCTTTGCACAATCACCAGAACTTAATCTGGCATTAACGGGCGTGATTGCAGCGCTTGCCTTATGTCCATACCGTAGTCTCGAGGGCTGGATCTCTTTCCGGGAAACGGACCGGACTAGCCCAGAGGACATCCTCTTGTTGGACAATACCCCCCAGCCAGAAGCCCCAGATCGTATTCGGTCCAAGGATATCTATGCCCACTTTGACAGTAGCTCTGTTGACGAAGACGATTCTGACGATGACCGTTCGATTGACTTTGGGTTGGAGCGCAATTCGGCCCAAATGACAGCACCGACCTACTTTAAGCTATTCCCGCCCTTCTTTACCCTCTATCGTACTCTTACACAACAAGTAGACTATTATCGCTCAGAGCTTGACGAATTCGATGAACTCCTGGACGAGCGTCGCCAGGGTTTACATGAAGAAGCAACAGAGCGCATTCCATCTCAACCACATCATCTCTACACCCAGCCCCCTGTCCTAACCATGTCCGCCTCTACATCGACCCGGCGTCCATCAATTCACCCCAAAGACGCTCCTCCGCCTGTGATGAATGGCCGACGTCCTTCTGTTCTTCTCAGACCATCTGCCTCAACCGGCACTGCAACTGCCAAACCTCCTTCCCCTATCCAGCCTTTGCCCTCGAACCCCATCACCGCCAACCCCCTCTCCCGCCTCGCCCTGCACGCCAGAAAGACTCAAGATATGCGCATCCAACCCCTTTTCCCCTCCAATTTCATCAGTGAATTTGAAGAACCCATTCTTGATCTTGATGCTGAAGATGAAGACACCTTTGCACCAAAATCCAACCCTTCTCAATCACGGAGGATGGACAAGAGTACAGAGATCTCTATAGCCATGCTACTGAACAATGTGGTTATTTTGGAGGAAGCCATCAAGGAGCTTATTGCATTGATGCAAGTTCGTCACAGTCTGGGAATCGATACCATTCGGTATACTTGAGTTGTACACATTTTTTTTTATTTATTTTTTATTTATTTATTTCAAGAAAGAAGAAAGAATACTCAAAATATGTTTGTGTATATTGGAGCCTTGTTAAGTAAAGTGAAGTTTGGCCCAGGCAATGCTTATTGTGTGGGTATTAAAGCAATCCCTTTCTAAAGGCATGCTTTTTACTCGGTTATATGGACCTCTTCAGGGCTGGCTGCTTCAAAAAATAGAAAGTAGACCAGCTGTGTAGGTCAACAGGTGGTGTTCTTGGAAATGAAGGCTATGCAAACAATAATATAATGCCAATCATTTTTGGCTGCATTGGGTTTTCGACATTTTATGTACAAAACAAACCTATAGTGTTTGTTACTGCACGTCCAAATACGGAAGCTAGCAGTGATGTTTGTGTTGTCTGACTGGGGCTCGGCTGTCAGTTGAGTTGGGTCTCGGGCTGTTCCGGCCTCAAAGTGGCCCAAAGGCTGACAGGTGCATATAACATCATAAAGCACTCCAAGCTGAATATGGTTTGCTTCCAGTCTATCAAAGATGGTTGCAACTTGTCTCAAACCGGCTCTAAAAGTGTCAACCTCAATTCCACCGAGATCCTTGCCAGTCACATGGCTGGCAGCATGGAGAGGGAGGCATGGCTGTCCAGATGAGCTGGTAAGGACAACAGAGGCCTTGAAATTGAGACAATCAGGTTTAATGAGTGGTATATGGGACGATTATCTTTTTTTTTTGGAGTACTTGACGCGCTTGGTTTCAACGGTATAATTGCCATTGCTATCAAATCCAGAGAACAATACCTGATCAAACAGGTGTTTGCGACCAGCATAAAGAGGGAAATTTGTTTTGACATTTTCGACATGAAGAGGTCGATTTCTCGACTACAAAATGTCCATCACGCAAAAAAGTGGCCTTTCAAGAGGACAGAGGCATGCTTGAATGTGTTACAAAAGGAAAACAGAGGATACCGCTGAATCAACATAGCGGAAAGCCATCGACTATATGACAAAAAGTCAACACATAATATAGATGTGCTTTATTTACTTTTCAATAGACAGAAACCAAAGCAAGAAAGAGATATGAACAGCAGTCGATGCTTGGCATCTTTCACATAATACATTATTCAATCCAAACAATAATATTTACATGTTGATGTAAAGAACAATGAACTCTTGCAAGTCTGTTCAAACTGTATTAAACTCTCGCCATGATTTATACAGTATGGGCTAAATTTGTTTAATCTTTACTGCTTCAAAGCCTATTCTTAATCGTCGTCTTTTTTTTGGTGACTTTATTTATTAATAGCGTCTGCTCCCAGACAAAGATACGATTCTAATAATGTATACTGTGATGCGTAAAGAGTAAAGAGGTATTGACAACCAAAACACATCACAGACTAATGAGTAATCGTGTGACTCGCTGTCCGATGTGTCGATTTACTGCCGCTGGAAAGCACATTGGATTGAGAGTGAAGGTCTTCTGGCTTGGAAAAGTGTCCATGACGTCGAGGAGGGCGTGCGAGGTTCTGTAGCTCTTCTGTGATGCAAAAATAAAAGAAATAGTTTGATTGGAATTTAGTCTTATGATTCATATATCACATCACATCATACCATATCATTTTCTAGACTTACTTGGAGGAAACGCAATGTTTTGCTTGCAGTGTTCCAAGATCTTGTTTTCACCACCACAGCCGCCATGATTATCAATAGAGTGCAGGTTTCCATCTTCACCTTTATGTCGATGCGAGTGCGAGTGCGATTTACCGTGACAGCCTCTAAAGGAATCATGAAGAGGTTCTGTAGATTGAGAGAGGTCTGAAGGAGTATCCTGGTGGATGGACTAGGGGTTTGTAAGTACAGGTGTTTTGATCAGTAATTCATATCCTAACCTTGAAAGGATTCAGATCAATTGAAGTCAATTGAGTAAGTGCAATCAGACCGACTATAGCTCCAATAAGAAGACCTTGGACGATTCGACGGGCTAAGATGGATAGACGGTGAATAATCAGGCCAATTGGTTTCATTTACCTACCCTTGCTGCTCTGTGGCTGTTGCTGTACATGTGGCTGTACCTGTGGATGGGCAGGGAGAGGCAGGGAAGAATCTATCTTTTCGTTCATAGTAGATTGTATTAGTATGTAAAGAAGCTGCCATCAAAATGGCTGGTTATATAAGCCTGAAGCTTCAAAGTCACGTGCTAAATATGTCACTGCTTTCATGCGTTGGGATGATTCCATCATTTTATTTGTTCTTGTTGGTCAGACTACTACCCAATCACTCTTTCCACAATAGAAATAAGCTCCTTTATATACTTTGCAATCTCATAGGCCTCTTTTGCCAAGTCTCTCTTGGCAGCCGCACTTGCTTTTTCAGGCGAGTGTGCAAATGCTGAGTCTGAAAGTTGAACCAGCTTTGATTTCGAGACGGCCATTTCACCAAGAACAAGGTCACCTTGGGCAGCAAGTGCAAGCCCAGGCCCTGTCGAGAATGTATTACTGGACATTTCAACAATCTTTGTCACAATGGCATTGATAGAGTAAATGATGCTTTGGACTTGGGTGATTTGGTTGGGAGATCTTAGAGCAGCCAATAGGTTTTGAATGGCCTGCACAATATGATCTGTTTCTTCCTTGAGGTAGTCCTTTAAAACAAACAAACACGTAAATACGATTGAGAAACATATGCTTCCAGAACCCTTACATTCAGACCCTCGGGATCTAGATACGGTCTAGGACTTGATGGTGGTTTTTCTTGGAACTGGTTTGGTCCCATATTTGATGAGTTTTGCTGCTGTGGGATTTGTTGGGTAGGTCGTGAACCAAACGACTTTTGACTTGATGGTGTTGTTGAAGCTAATGAGGATGATAATTGTGGTTGGAGTTGTAGGGAAGTTGACCTTGAAGATGATGGGATTGGTTTTGTAGCACTAGACTTTTCGCCATTGTCTTGAGAAGACAGGCCAAGGAGTTTGGCCATGTCCACAACCACGGCTGTCAAATGGCCTGCCGAGGCATCTAACAAGCTGACGGGGCTCATTCCCATGCCCATAGCATGTCCTTTGGCCGAAGCAAGTAGCTGAGTCAAGGTGGTCGAGAAGCTGACCTTTAGTTCATGAAGGCGGGGTGTCATTGAACTAGAAAACTGTGGCGATGATTCGAATGCCTCTACATTTTCAGAAATGGTTTTTGAAATCATTATAACCGTCTTCATAGTTATCAAGACATCAGAAGGTTTGCTGGACCTTTTTTTTTAAAAAAAAAACAACAACAACAATATTAGGTACAATTATTTTCAACAACAACAAAAAACAATGCACACACAATTACCTTGCAGTTTCTAAAAGCTCGTTTATGGCCGTTTGGTATGAAATGATAGAGGCTTGACTAATGACACCTTCTCTGGTTGGCTGTAAAAAGTTCTCCTTGATCATGTCACTTTTATACGTTCCATTGGTAGTAGATATTCCTAGATTGTATCCTGTTGAATATCTAAAGAATATAATCAGCCAGAGGCCAACACTGACCTTTAAGATAATTGATTTCCTGGTTTGCATTTTCATATTTCGTCTGCCATGTCTTGGCTTCTTCCTTGGCTACCCTCAATTGGTTTTCTAGTTGGATTTTCTCCTCATCCAGAGCAGCTGTCTTGCTCGAGAGGGTCTTGAGATCAATTATCAAACGCTGAGTATCTTGCTTCACTTGATAAACTGCCTGTGTACAATAGTGAGTCGGGTTTCTCTTTATGATCGACATATTGTACTCACTTCTTGTTGGCTGCTGTACTCATTCTTTAGCCGACTATGTTCTTGGTCTAGACGTTTGTAATCTTTGTCCAGTTGATCATACTTGCAAGTTTCCACAATTGGCTTGAGCTCACTCGATAGATTATCTTGGTTGTTTACCTTTTCTGACGTGCCGCTTGTATTCAAATCCTTGGTGTTCTGTATTTTGGAATTAAGAATTAAACTTTTGAACCTTTCACCAAGACTTACCGTGGCATCGTATTCTAGTTGCTGTATACGCTTTGTCATTTGTGATAGTTTATGTTCATACTCTGAACGTATCTTTTCTACTTGCTCAAAGCTCATGCTTCCTCCCTAAAAAAGCATTTCGCATCACTACTTTAGACTGCCTTGTTATATTTAGACTTGCAGACATACCGCCCCACTGGTACTTTTTGACATGCCCACCATGTTATCCAGGTCGGCCATCAAGCTATCCAAAGACTGGAAGTTTGCACTCTCACGCCATGCTGCTGTGGATGGGTTGGGTGTGTAGGATTCCTTTCTGGATTCATTAATGAACACCCCTGTATTTGGCCGGCTAGCCTCATCATCAGATGGATCTGCCGGCTCTACGCTGATTACTCCCATGACAGGGACAATGTTGGTGGATTTACTGGGCTGGGGTGGTGGGCCAGGCTGTAGCTCAAGTGCTGGAGATGTGATCTTTACAGAAACCTTTTTATTTATTGATTTGAATTGTGTAAGACGTATTAAGCCTACCTTTTGGAACTGTGGATATCTTCTATTCAATTCAGAATAGATATCGCTGGCAAGATCCTTGAACCTTGAGGTTGGCAGGGTGGCCAGCTTTTGTCTGGCCTGGTTGCGACGAGGATGGAAATCATCACGGACGGCCAGGAATGGACCTAATGAAGATATTTAAGACAATGAAATCCCGTCTTGATTACACCAAATTACCTGACTTTTCTGGCTGGTGTCTTCGTCCTTGTTCATCATAGACATCCATGGCCAGTTCATGGAATTGAACCATATTGAGTCGGCCTAGCTTTAAGCGAGCATTTGTCCGTTGTTGATTTGGACCTTGTTCGGCCTCTTTTTTTTATATGGATTTTTTTTAGATTTTATAAAGATATTAGAGTTTTTGTTAGTAAGAAAAATAATTTATGGCTTTTTTTAATTATTATTATTTATCAATATTCTTTTATTATTATATGATATATAATTGCGATTGTCTTTACACCTTTTGCCAAAATATCGGCTATGGACTGTTTGAGTTCGTCATGGTATATTCGTGCCTGGGCTTCATAGCCAGTTGTGCTGGGTCTGGTTGACGAGTATGTGGATCGCACATTAGAAGTGTAGCTGGTCGATCTGGATGAGGTCGAGTATGTCTTTGTGGTCAGAGTTGCTTTTGAATCCCACAAACTTGAGGACTGGGATTGCGATGGAGCATAGGCCATCACTTGGAGTCTATCGGTCTCTGGCTCAAAGGGACACCCAAACACACGAGACAATTAGTGGTGGTGGTGGTGGTACAAAAGCTGTCTTTGCAAAAAAAACAATCGGATATTCAGACTTCTCAGCCAGTCAAAGAGAGCAATATATTTATATACAAAACAAGAGTGCCAGGCAAGAAAATAAAATAAAGTAAAATAAAATAAAGCCTTTTTTTTTTATATATCTTTATCTCATCTCCTCATCCCTTCTGCTTATCTTTAGTGCCACCAATTCCTTCAAGAGCTCCTTTGCCTCTGCATTATACTTTATAGAAATTAGAAATATATATGTATATATGTATATGTATATAAAATCACGCCTTGACCTACTGGATATGACATGCTCAGCACAGGCTCAATAAAACTCTCGGCAGCACTATAGTCAGCCTTGGAAATATAGTCTCGGGCCACAAACAAATTGGCTTCTGCAACTTCACCTTCCATATCCTACCAAAAGAGTTATTGATATGTAGGATTGCTTTTATCCATACTTGCCTTTCGGTTACTGTATATGTCCCTTACTTCAATGTAATTCTTGACTGCCTTTGCCTGTTGGCCCATCTTGGCAAACAGTCTTGCAAGTTCAATAACTGCCACAGAAGGCTTGCCTATCTTGCATTGCTGGGCCTTTTTGTGGCAATATTCTCGTTTTTCTCGATTGCCAAGTTTATCATGGCATTCTACCAGACATTTCCATACACGAATATCATGAGGTCTAGGAAAACATGGTATTTAGCCTTTTTATTGCCTCAAAAGGTCACCTACCTTAATTCAAGTGTCTTGTTGTAATAAGATACCGCATAGGCATCCAGGTTTAATATCTGATAGGCCTGTCCAAGAGCATACCAGGCTCTGTAATCAGCCGGATTCTCATCTGCAAGAGTTTAGCAAGCCAGATCATCATGCCCCAATAATATTTACTTACCAATAGCACGTCTATAGCAGACAATTGCAGCATCTGTATTTTTGATTTCAATATAATCGTGTCCAAGAAGTGTCCAGACCCAGTGCACACTTCTGTCCAACTTTAAAGCCCTCTTGAGATACTCTATGGATTTATCAATGTCCCGGCTGATATTGTAGTAGTTTGCTGTAATGACACTTGTTTAATACTACGGTCCATGGTGTAGTAAGTCTCACCAATCACACAGCATGTCTCTGTTCGGTACTTGTCCACACGCATACACTGATCTGCCAATAGACTTAGTTTTTCAGCATTACTCTCGAGAAAGAGCATGTTTGAATACAATTCGAGTCCTTCTATCCGATAGGGATGCTTTTCTTGAATGTCTTGGAATAAATCGCTGGCTTGCTTGTACTCTAAGCAAGGTCTATTAGCAAACAATTCGAGATCGTCCTGGACAATATTTAACATATGGTTTTGCAGACTCACGGTTGGCTTCATAGAATGCGGTGGCATGTTGTGTCATGATGTACACACTATTGGAAAAGTACTCTGTCAGAGGAATGATGGCCTCATTGAAATGTTGTTTTGGTAAATGTAGCCGAAGAGCAACTTTGGCAAGAAAAAAGTCTTTCATGATAGAGTCTGGCATTTCTGAATTCAAGAGCTGTTTGATTTCTTCAAACTATAGAATACAACAATGATGATTAGGATATTCAGGATTCTCGAGTGCTTTTGACACTTGCCATGGTCTCATCTTGAACAATCATGCAGAGCTCCATCCAAGCCGACCAATTGAATTCATATTCCTGTATAGATCTCAAGAGGATCTTTGCAGCCTTGAACATTTCTTTTCGTTTCCGAAGCACTATACCATATCTAATAGCTTGTTAATTGCCAAGATTGCATGTATTGGGAAAACAAGGATACTTGCAGGTACAAACAGAATGCGTCTAGTTCATTTCTTTCATAGCCTACCGAAAGCTCTTCATATATAAACGGTATGGCACTGTTTTCAGCCTGAGGGTTCTCGGTGTTGCCTATAAAGACGTTTAATGACATTGTTTCCAATCCAGACTGTAATCATACCGAGAATATCGAGCATTTCCTCTGCCTTGCCTTTCTCTCCTGCCTTTTTTTTAAAAAAGAATATTAACAAGATATGATGCCAATCGTGGTTTGGTTACCAAGTAAAACGCGTAGAGTCTTAGGAACCTCAGTCTTGGTGCGTTGTGGCCCTTTAATAGGTGATGGGCGTTTTCGTATTGCCGCATCTGGAACGCAGCTTTGGCGTACTGATATCGATTGTACTCTTGCTCTGTCAGACGAGGATACTTTGATTCGTATGCTGTTTCTTCGAGCGATGGAGGATAGAAAATCGAATCAGCAAGGAATTGCTTGTCGTGTTCAGGATATTGAATGCCATGGATGATCTCTGTCGTCCTTTTTTTTTGGGGGAATCGATTGGAGGATTGACATTTGTCAGTCGGCTGCAATAATGAATGGATCGTCGTGGTGGTGTTACCAGTAAGTGGCATTGAGTAAACAACGCTCGGAGCAAATGAGGATGGATTCCTGCAGATTTGCCATGAATTGTTTGACTTTTCCTATAGAGTATGCCATTGTGAGGAATAGAAAATGTTCAATTGTTTTTTATTTTAATTATTATTTTATTGATTTAAAAAATCATAATAAAAATATAATAAATAATTTATTATATATATATATATATAATTCCAGTCATTGGAACCTATTTGAATATCCATTTTGAAAGTTGATAGTATGTGATGATTATCGATTGTGTTTCTGTGCTGGTTGAGATGGCCCTGGTATTACGATCACTAGCATTTATTTTTTCTCCTTTGTTGTTAGATATTTATATTCAAATGTATATAAAGAGCTGGAAATATGACAAGAAAGCAAAAAAAGAAAAAAGAAAAGAAAGAGGAAGAGAGAAAGAGAGAGAGAAAACAATGTGTAGTATGTGGATCAATTCTTAAAGAGGGCCAGTTCCTTTTGAAGAGCCAACCTCTCTTGTTCCATCTGGACATCTCGATCACGCAATGTTGAAATGTAGTCAAGAGCTAGAATTGAAACAGTTAGGACCGACGCTGAGGGGTCTTGTATGCTTTACCTTTGCTCAGGATCTCCCACTTGCTGGTCTTGAGGCCTCTGTCGCCGGGAAGCATTTCACGTAATTCATCAAACAGATCCTTCATTTCCCTTCGTCGTTTGCGCTCGGCTAGTTTATGGCTGACACGCAGCTCTGGAGACCGGGAGTACATCTGGCTGCCACGTCTCTGCTCTCCCTCTTCTTCTTCTTCGTCTAACTGGTGTAGACGTGATTCATGGCTGGCTCTTGGTGAAGAGCCTGCAGATGATGGTTCGTATGAGGTCGATACAGCGATTGAATGGCGCCTTGCCGCAGCAGCCTCTTCAAGCATCCTTGGACTTGTTGTGCTAGGATGAACATATGGATAATCTGGAGGGTTTGTGAGATGGGATATAGAAGGAAGAGAGTCGCGCCTCCATGATAAGGATTGGGCACCAGGAGGAGACGGTAGAAAGCGGCCAGTCAAATCTGATCGATGTTCTAGTGGAGAAGGACGAATGCCGGCGGGATGAAGGGCTGGTGATGATGGAGGAGAGTTTCCAGAAAGAGGCGAAGGAGGTGGGCGAAAGGTGGCGTGTAAGGCAGGGTCAGTGAGCGAACCTCTCCTTGAATTGGATGGACTGGGTGTTGGGTCAAGGTAAGGGTGGTGTCGAAAGGAGGAGAGTGGATAGAGAGTTCTTGAGCTGGGGTCCAGGGATTGTCTGCGTCTTGGCTGTGGTGGTGGATGGTCAGGGTCGACAGGGTGAGAGGCGTAGTGGTTGGCAAGAAGCATGTTTTTTATATATATATAATGAAGAAGAGGAAAACAAATAAATAAATAATAATAAATAAATAAAAAATAAATAAATAAAAATATTTATATATATATATATATATATAAAAATATTTATATTTATATATAAAAAAATATATTTATATATAAAAATATATAATCTTTTTCTTTTTTCAAGGGAAGCTCCGCTTGGAACATCTGCACGTGCTATACTCGCCACATGGCCCTCCTCTTCCTTCCGATCTCTTTTGTTGCAGTCGACCAGCCGTGTTTAAGCAGCCATGATTCCCAGGGGAGACAGTGCAGTCACATATGCAATATTGACTTTTTAGATCCAATCCCTTCTCTTTATCGTCCAGGACTTCTTTAACATGTATCTCCGCTTATACAGGCTGTAAAGTTAAATAAACCCCGCCTAAAATACCGTTTCAACCATACAAGCATCTTTTTGCACCAGTCTTGGCCACAATGCACACCGGCAGATCTTTCATAGACCCTTTGGGCCATGTTCGTCTAAAGAAGCCAAGAAGCAAGAAGGAAAACAAGCCAATTCTTTGCAATTTCAGTACCCATTCTGTGAAACTCCAATGTATGTGTGTTACTATTCTTTCGTCCCAACCAATCACAGACTCTGCATAAACATGAGATTCTAAAATATAAAGTACTCCAGAACCAGGATCCCATTTATTTATTTTTACGTATTACTAATGGCTCCCAAGCTATGGATCACAATCTATTCACTCTAATATTCTTGGCTGCTGCCCTTCATAGGCCATAAAGTATGGTATGCCTGTATTTATATCCAATAGTGTTTTCAGAAAGTAGCATCCTGACCAATCAAAATCAAGTGCACAAATCATATTTTTAGCCTGGAAATCAAAACTGTAAACCTTGGGACTCTAAACACATGAATAATCATTGTTAGTTTTCAAAATTAACAGGATGTGATTCGCTGGTTTTACTTTTTTACGTATTTATTAGCCAATAAAATTAATTTAAGGTTTTCCCAGTTTTTTATTTTTATTTTTATTTTTATTTACAAAACATATTGCCAGAGAAAATGGGTAGCGACAAGCCATTTGAGAATCTCTCTCTCTTGTTTTTTTTTTGTTGACAGCTGAAAATGTTTAGCAAGCATCAAGACTCTACTTTCCTCTCTTGAAAGACCAACCCAACGTTCGACAGCTAGGTTTATGGATGGCTGCTGAAGATTACTAAAGCCAAAAGTAAATTAAAAAGGCAGTGGGCAAAACAAAGGGCTGAAATTGAGCAAAGTATCTAACAGATACACTATTAGTTTGCCTTGATACAATCAGACTATTGGTATTTATATGTCTTCTAGCCAAAATCCGCTTTGGGAGTGTGGCTTAAAGGCTGTTGGGAACTAGTCTTAAAGTTATTATGTAAGAGATAAGCACCATGGTAATTCGGCCTTTATTTATTCCATACTGATATATTTCTGTCCATAGAATAGTAATGATTTGATAGAGTATTTTTTTTTGGCGTTTATAGTTGCTGAATTTGATGCCACAAGAATATTTCTGTGTTCATACAGGGCCCTGCAGATTTGAATTTCCGAATTGACTCGAAAATAGACCAAGTCCAATATCACCTACTGTTAGTTCTCATATATATATATAGCTTAAATATCGAGTGCTTATTTACCGGTATAGGCTCACCATATGCTTTTTGATAGCTACTAGTCTTTTGGGCTTGTCAAGGCAGTACTTTTCATATATACAGTCATTCGAATATTACGGATATTCTCGATTGGGTTGAAATTTGGACTCTTTAATTTGTTTGGCCAAGCAGTCTTTTCTGTCTGCAAGTAGATTATATTTCCAAAGCCCCTTTATTATTCTACAATTATATGGTCGGATGTGTCTTTAATTGCAGTGGTCTTTTATGACTTTTGCCAACAAACCAGAAATATTTAATAGAGTTCAGTTTAGGAAAACATCTGAAAAAGTGCACAGACACACCCAAGATTTGTGATATAATTTTGAATATTGTAGTGCATGTTTTTGTATTTGGGTTGAATATATGCCAAAGCTATATATGAACCCCAAACCATTGAACCTGTCAGAAATTGATATAAACCATCATTTACGACACGTTTAAGACAAGAATAATATGTCTTGTTTACGATTGGACACTGTTAATGAGTATCTAATTAACTATAAATACTCTTAATATTGCTCATTCAATTAAATTACAATTTGATATGATTTAATTTAATTTCTCTCGAGCATAATAAAAGAGTGTCAATGCACTCTTGTTCTCCTTTTTTCACTCGAGCACCTATATCACACGTGTAAACTGACGGACGGTTTACAGCATTGTATTGGTCCTTGGACTATTCATGACAATCAATCATGCTCCAAGAGTTTGCGATAAAGAATTTAAAGTATAGTCAGTCAGTTAGTCAGTCAGTCAGTCAGTCGTCCCACCTTTGTTGCTTCTCATTGCTTTACTATTGCCACTAATCGGTTCGTTGAAAGAGCATGTTGCTCCTGATATTCGTACAAAGATGTTTATAATTCCACAAGTGAAATTGTGTAATAGTTACAGGCGATCATATTGGCTTTTTATATCTTGAATCGAATAACACGTTTGGGATTAAATAATAAGTCGTCTTGATAAACGCGATCGTGAAATTACCAATAATTCTCTCTTTATTACTTGGTCAACTCTGCTGTCAATCTTATTAAATATTGTTTGTTATTAGTAAAATATGGACTTGGAGTCTATATCCAAACTTTTTTAGATACTTTATATATTCAGGTATTCAGAACATTTGATAATTGTTGTCTATTTAAGTATTCTGTTCTGTGAATATCACATCATTTTTCGGTAACAAAGTTGTACAGAGTAGTTTTTTTTGTTCCAATATCAACCTTTATAAATTGCTTCATTAAGTGATTCATTCAACTATAAACTAATGAGTGCCTATTGACCAAATTGATTAAAAAGTCTATTTACTCTTTATTAAGCGTGGCAGGTCGTTTAACAGGTTTATCATTACTGACTGGGTTTGTGCATACCATGTAATTATGGTTTTCTTGGTTTTGCTATAACCATATTTGTGCAGAGTGTGGATTAATGCCTAGCTTTATAGCAGATAAATGTCCTAACTCTAGTTTCTCATAAACCAACAAAAAAAACTTTTGTTTTTTGCTGCAACACCTTGTAAATCAGTCGATGTTCATCTTTTGTATAATTACATTTATTTTACTTATTTATGGCTGCCTTGTTATCATGTATGTCTATATCCAATTCACTTTGAAGTGTCTTGATTCGTCTAGAATTCTACATTTACAAAAAAGAAAGAAAGAAAAACAAGCGCCCTTTGTCGTTGCTTTTACTGAACAATACCCACGGTGCCAAATGCCGATTTTGCTTACCAAATTGACGGTTTTTATAATACAAATATACACATAAACCGTCGTTTGGCACCGTGGGCATTGTATACATGCATGCTTTCCTAAACTGTGCGACATTTGCCTTTATTTTTTTAAAAGTACGATAACCTTTTGCCCAAAGGTCAAGGTACCATTTTCATAAATGATATTATAATTTATACTATAGTATATATTAACATTAATAATATTAATATCGATAGATTCATCATCATCATCATCATCACCATTACCATTCTCATCGCTTGAATAATGTCTTCATCCTCTCGCTCTTTCTTGGTGTGGTACCTGACACAGCTGGCCACCAATCCTCTCCGAGTAAAGGCCATCACAAGTGGTTTCTTGTCTGGTGCTCAGGAAGCATCAGCTCAAAAACTCTCTGGTGCAAACAAGCTCGACACACGTGTAGTTCATATGGCTGCCTATGGTAACAACAAACATCTCTTGTATCCCAGAGCTCTAACCTTTTAGCCCGGGCAAACTCTTTATTTGGTTAATAAATCAAAAAAGGTTTATTGATATCCGGACCCTTGAACCACTTTTTGTATGAGGTCATGAACAAGGTGTTTGCTGGAAAGGAAGGCCCCAAGGTCAAACTTGGTCAATTACTGTTTTCCAACCTCATCATCTCTCCAATCATGAACACAGGTAAACAGACAATATCAATTGCACTCTGCTAAACCTCTTTTCAGTATACATTAGTGCCATGACTGTCCTGGCTGGTCATAAATCACTGGCCCATGTAAAGGGTGCAATTCGTCAAGGATTACTGCCAATGCAAAAGATCTCCTGGATCATATCCCCAGTCGTTCTCTTATTTGCCCAAAAGTTCTTGGATCAACAGATCTGGGTTCCCTTTTTCAACGTCGTGGCCTTTGGTAAGAGTTGGTTGGGATCTAGTCTGTAAATGCTAACCATAAAAAATACATATATAGTGTTTGGCACATATATCAACACCATGATGAAGCGGAAGCGTATTGCAGCAGAGGCCAAGAAGGATTAAATAAAACAAAATAGTTGTATAAATATATTTTAATAACAATCGAGCATATTCACATCGTCTCCCGAATGGAGAGGCTCTAGCGATCGTGTCATCATCTCGGCATCAATCACAAATGTTTCTTCGTAAAAATGCTCTGGAATCGATCTCTCACGCAGCCTTTCCATATCAACCTTTGCTAAATCTTGCAGGAATTGTGTGTCCTGATTGTCGGTTTCGATAGGGCGTTTTCCAGGCACGACATTAACTGGATTGTGCTTCAAGATACGTTGAATGATCTCCAGTACTTCTGCTCGTACTATACGTTGGGTGTCATTGGGCTAAAGTAAAACTTGGAGTGTAAGAAAAGGTATCACCAACCAAGGATCAATATTATAGACATTCTTACGGACTCAAGCAACAGACGATCTCCTTCCAAGACATAAAAGTACGATTCTGTCTCTAAACCTGTTTCACTATTATTCTTGTTTCGCTTCTGCTGTTCACTATCATGAAGATGCATGCGCCACAGACTCTCCAAGAATCTACAGGCTCTCACTCGTACTTCCGAGTCAGGATCATCCATCATTCTAGACACAATTGTAGGGCTATTTTCCACATCAATGCATTGGTTATTATTCCATTCATTTTTCTTCTTTAAACTCACTTTAGAGAGTGTTTGTTGTCCTTGTCCAAACCTACTTGGATGCCTTGGCATGATCTATTGTCGACTAGACAAGAAAGAACATCCAAGGCTGCTCTTCTAACAAAGGCTTCATCATCATGCAAGAGTATAGGTAGTTTACTAGCAATGTCTCGCGTCATTGGGTGCTCTTGAATAAATGCCCACCCCTTGCGATTTCTGAGCAAAAACTGTTGGCCAAGATTAGAATCTGTTTGTGTATTAATTAAACACAAGCATGATATACCTGCATAGATGTGAGTGCAGTGGCTCGCACATAAGGTTCACTATCATGAATCCTATCAAATATCAACATTGGGAGATCATGATGGATAGCAAACGTATTTTTCGAACTGTCTTGTAGCTAAATAGATATCTTTATCAGACAAGGTACAATATTGACCACCATCCATACCTCAAACAGACGGCCAACAAACTCAACGGCCGTATCTCGAACATCCCACTCTGGATCCATAAACTTGAGCTTTAATGCATTCACAAACGAAGCAGAGATGGTCTGTAGGAAGAGTAAGCAAGTAGTCTTGTGGTCTGTATCATTACCATTCCCATGGCTATCTCACTGAGCTTGGGGTTCCCAAGAATAGCATCAAAGGTACCTAGGGTACGAGACACACAACGACAGTTTGCATCATCTTCGTTTAGGATTTGGATCAGCCTATCCATAATCTAACATTGTTGGCATCATAATCAATATTCAGCACCCAACCACTCTTTTGTCTTGCATACCTTGTAGATGACAGTGTTTATATGTGATGTTGCGGATGTAAAGGTATGCAATAGTGATAATAGGAGATCGAGGGTCATCTTTAGAATGTTTTGGTCCATAGCCCATTTTCGATCCAACAAGATCAACAGGACGCCATCGAGACAAGGTAGAGTCTGGGAGGCACTGTTAGAACCGTTTTCATCAATGAACCCCCCAGTTTTTACATACGATCTGTTTGTCCGGAAATTCAGCAACAAGCTGGTTGAGGCCTCTTAGTGTAGTCTGCATCAAAGACTTTTTAAAAGACAATGAACGGGATAAAGACAACATTTCTGCAGTCTAGAAAATACAAATGAGAATCCAAGACATAAAGAAATAAAGGTACTTGCCTTTGCGTATGCCCCAGTATCCTTTAGTGCATGTCCTGTTGTGCAAATTTCCAGGATAGACAAAAAGGTTTCTTGGATTCCCTGACCATCCTGTATGCTCTTGTCCTTGAGCCGGTTCAAGAGATCAATTGCACACGGCAAGAGAGAGAGACCAGAGACGATTGTGTGTCCAGTATCTGGATTCTGTATTCTATCGGTAACCAATCTAAACACAAATTCATAGGCTACTTGTGATATCAGAATAGACCTCTCTCTCTATATATATATATATAACTCTTTACCGTGTCGAATAGGGTCCCTTGTAGGTGTCGTTTCAATTGGTCTGGGTAAAAGCAGTGCCAATGGCTCTGGTGCCCACTTGAATAGTTCTGACAGGATCTCAATCATGCGGGTGCGTACGATCCGGTTAGAGTCATCAAGGAGAAGCAGGAGAGTATGGAGCTTTAATTGTTTAGCAATTTGAGTATATTAATGTCTGAAAAATGATAGATGTTGTTCTGTAGATTCACTAGACTTACGATCCCAGAATGCCCAAGGTAATCCAGGGCTGCGGGGGTGCGTGAATTCACCATGACACGGCAGAATTCGAGGACTGGCATCAACACTCCTGGGTCCACATCTGGCTGCAACAACTCCTTTATGGTAGACGAAGGGTCCAGCAAATCAGCAAGCGTGGCCAGTGCTTGTTGGTGTGCCTGGCCAATGAAACCAGCCTTGTCTTTACTTTCCACGAGATTCTGAAAGAACTTGAAACTCTCTGCGACAACCTGTACAGTGTCTTTATATATATATGTGTATATGTATATGTATATATATATTCCAGCTGGCTGGATTTAGGAGTATATTCTTACATAGGTACTGTCATCCAACAGTATAGATGACATTAGGGATTTAATCTTTTCATTCTCAAGCAGCCTATATCAATAAAACGTCGTTAGATTAGATAAATATTTCTCAAGAGTGCAAAGGATAAAGGTACCACAATGTGCCTTGGAGACAGCTAGTGAACCCTCTACAGGTTTCAAAACAAGCAACACGAAGGGCTGGTTCAGTAGACCTCAGTCCAGCCGCAATATCTGTGAGGAGACAAGGCTGTTCAAGAGCCAGCTTTGAAAACAACTGGCCATCATAGGCCACCAGACGACCCAACAGACGGTAACAGACTGAATATACTCTATAATCTTGGTCTGGTTGTGCACAGGCCTTGAAGAGGTTTTGTAAATGTGCAGTTGATTATGATTTTTTTTAAATAAAAAGAGAGAATCTCAGTATGTGATCCATAGAGGCTGTTGAGAGAATAAAGAGAATTGGTTGTACTATTCAGACCTCTTGGACTATGGTTAAAACACCCCATTCATCAAACGTGCTTGTGATGCTTGGGTCTTGCTCTAGCAAGCTATTGATGAACAGCAAGATCTTTTCATACAGAGTATCGTCTACAATGGTATGAGACATCAAGGGCAAGGCCATGATGATCCCCTTTGCCCTTTCGAGATCTGCCTGTGAAATGTGATGCATGTAATGAAGAAGGCTCAAACAAGATCGTGTCAGCCAGTCACACAAAGAACCGTTTGTGGTGATTTAAAATTGATTACTAAAGTGCACTTTATAAAATCGGCTATGATGAGTCTAGTTTTTTGTGCTTGGGTGGGTGGCAAGGAATGTGGCTGGTCTGTGGCTATGGCTATGGCTGCGGCTATGGCCATTGGAAGCCTGCTGTTATTGGGTGTCCTGTTCCTGAGTGAATGAGTGGTGATAATAATAATAATAAAGCTCTCCTTTGGGACATGCATAAAATAACTTGATTATAGAGATAATTGAAATGGCTTTGGGTTATTTGGCACAGTTTGATTTGTAATATAAAGTGGACAATCAAACTCTCTAGATAAATCTAGTTCTGACAACGGCTTACTCATGTCACTGACAAATAAGCCAATCTTTTTATCCCTTTGTGCATTCAACAATGTCACAGTGCGCATCGAAACTTCTGGGTGCAAATAGACAAGGGTGAATAGCAGGCCAACTCCGATTGGAGGATTACGCGTCTCTATCAAATACGGCATCATTGCCCATTCTTATCCCCAGACTCTTCTTTCACTTGCTAAAGATCTCATGTCTTCATCCGACGATCATCATAAATCCAAGCTCGCGTGAGTCTCTTTATTGCTATTAAAGGCTAGCAAAAACGTATTCTAAACAAATATAAAACCATTTGTAGCCCCAACGCTGGTGGTGAGGTCCCAGAGGTTGATCCCAACCATGACCCTGCCACTGCCATCCTCCGTCGCAAAGCTTCCCCACACAAACTGATGGTAGACGATGCTACCAACGATGACAATTCCGTCATCACCCTGTCCACAGCCACCATGGAGCGCCTCGAGCTCTTTAGAGGTGACACTGTCCTGGTCAAGGGCAAGAAGAGAAAGGACACCGTTTTGATTGTCCTCTCTGATGATGACGTTGAAGATAATAAGGCCAGAATCAATAAGGGTAAGGCAGCTTCAGAAATGATAAAGACCCAAGCTGCGGAACCATCATTAATCACTGTATATTTTCAAACCTACCGCAGTTGTCCGTAACAACTTGCGTATTCGCTTGGGTGATATCATCAGTGTCCATCCTTGCCCTGATATCAAATACGGAAAGCGCATTCAAGTCTTGCCTATTGACGACACCGTCGAGGGCTTGACTGGCAATCTTTTTGAGACCTACCTTAAGCCTTACTTCCTAGAGGCTTACCGCCCTGTCCGCAAGGGTGACTTGTTCTTGGTACGCGGTGGTATGCGTGCTGTCGAGTTCAAGGTTGTCCAGACAGATCCCGAAGACTACTGTATTGTGGTCCAAGACACTGTTATCCACTGCGAAGGCGATCCAATCAAACGTGAGGATGAAGAGCAGAACTTTAACGAAGTAGTGGGCTATGACGACATTGGTGGTTGTCGTAAGCAGATGGCACAGATTCGTGAGTTGGTCGAACTCCCTCTGCGTCATCCCCAGCTCTTCAAGTCTATTGGTATCAAGCCTCCTCGTGGTATTCTTATGTACGGTCCTCCAGGTACCGGCAAGACCCTCATTGCCAGAGCCGTTGCCAACGAGACTGGTGCATTCTTCTTCCTCCTCAACGGACCTGAAATTATGTCCAAGATGGCCGGTGAGTCCGAAAGCAACCTCCGCAAAGCATTCGAGGAAGCAGAGAACAATGCACCTGCAATCATCTTTATTGATGAAATCGATTCTATTGCACCCAAGCGTGACAAGGTGTGTATACAATAAGAGAGAGAGAGAGAGAGTATAAAGCAGGGCCTCAATTAACATGCATCAAAAATAACTTTTACTAATCCACCTAATTTCATCAATAGACCAACGGTGAAGTTGAACGTCGTGTTGTCTCTCAGTTGTTGACATTGATGGACGGAATGAAGGCCCGCTCCAACGTGGTCGTCATCGCAGCCACTAACCGTCCCAACTCTATCGATCCTGCCCTCCGTCGTTTCGGTCGCTTCGATCGTGAGGTCGACATTGGTATCCCTGACCCCACTGGTCGTCTTGAGATCCTCCGCATCCACACCAAGAACATGAAGCTTGATGATGATGTTGATCTTGAACAAATTGCTTCAGAGACTCACGGTTATGTCGGTGCTGATATGGCATCCCTTTGCTCCGAAGCTGCCATGCAGCAGATTCGTGAGAAGATGGACCTCATTGATTTGGAGGAGGAGACCATCGATACCGAGGTTTTGGACAGCTTGGCTGTAACCATGGAGAACTTCCGCTATGCTCTTGGCGTCAACAACCCCTCTGCCCTTCGCGAGACTGTGGTCGAGGTTCCTACTGTCAAGTGGTCCGATATTGGTGGCTTGGAGAACGTCAAGTTGGAGTTGCAGGAGACTGTCCAGTACCCTGTCGAGCACCCCGAAAAGTTCTTGAAGTTTGGCATGAGCCCATCCAAGGGTGTCTTGTTCTATGGTCCTCCTGGTACTGGTAAGACCTTGTTGGCCAAGGCAATTGCCAACGAGTGCCAGGCAAACTTTATTTCCATCAAGGTAAGATAAAAAATCAAGAAGAAGAAAGGGTTGCTAATTTTATGATTTAATCAGGGTCCTGAACTTTTGACCATGTGGTTCGGTGAATCAGAGGCCAATGTACGCGATGTGTTTGACAAGGCTCGCGCCGCTGCCCCTTGTGTTATGTTCTTTGACGAGTTGGATTCGATTGCCAAGTCTCGTGGTGGCTCTGCTGGTGATGCAGGAGGTGCCGGTGATCGTGTACTCAACCAGATCCTTACTGAGATGGACGGTATGAACGCCAAAAAGGTTAGTTCCCTTGCTTTAAAGCCCATTCTTGTGTACCTTTATGTTAGTGTGGCGTCTAACTCCTGCTATTCTCTTTTAAACAATGTGTATAGAATGTGTTTGTCATTGGTGCCACCAATCGTCCGGATCAGATCGATCCTGCTCTCTTGCGTCCTGGACGTCTTGATCAGCTTATCTATATTCCCTTGCCCGATGAGACTTCGCGTAGATCTATTCTTGATGCCCAGCTTAGAAAGTCTCCTATTGCCCCTGATGTTGACCTTCAGGTCATTGCCAAGCACACCCATGGCTTCTCTGGTGCTGATTTAGGAGAGATCTGCCAGCGTGCAGCCAAGTTGGCTATTCGCGAGGACATTGAAAAGGACATCAAGCGTGAGAAGGAGCGCCAGGCTCGTATTGATGCCGGCGATGACACTGGAATGGATGAGGAGGACGATGGTCTGGCAATGATCACACGTGCTCACTTTGAGGAAGCCATGAGATTTGCCCGTAGATCAGTAAGTGATGGAGATATCCGTCGCTATGAGATGTTCTCCCAGAACATGCAGCAGTCGCGCGGCTTTGGCACCTTTAAGTTCCCTGAAGGCTCAAACGGCCAGCAGCCTACTATGGATGGTGTGAGTGGTGAGAGCGGTTTTGGCCAGGAGGGTGGAGACGATGACTTGTATGCATAAACCAGAGTAAATCAGTAGTTTCGGCTTTGTGATTTGTTTGATACTTGGGTGATTCTCTCTACTGTGTTTTCACTGATAATTCACAACTGTTAATATATTTTTCACACATCAGTAAATATATCTTCACAAACATCCTCCAATTAAACTCACAAAATGAATTGTTATTTACACACATAAAGAGTTGTGGATTTTATTGGCCAAAAATGGTGCAAAAATATAGGTAACAATAAAGATACACATTTAAACTTGCCAGTAAGAAACCTAGAATCTTGAGAGTGATATTGAAAAGTAAACAGTAGGACCAATATCACCCACCATGACCTTTCTTCTTTTTGGGAATCATTAGCCTCTTTGTCAAGAGAGTACTGAAAGAGTGTCTAGAGTACCAATGAATATCCAGACAAACCAAGTGACTCTGTATATTCCGGTGTCCAACACCACCCAGTACGGATATGCCAACTAGGCAAGACGGACAACTTTAGGAAAATCTCTTAAAGAACACCACATTTGGTCTTATCCAACCCCCATTCCCATGACAATCTATGTGCTCTTTTAAACATCAGTCTCCAAATATTTTAACATTCGGAAACACAAGATCAAGTCAATATTGTACTATATAATGAAATATTGTTATATTAGCTTATATTTCCAGTCGTCTTGTCCAATTGGATCCACATTGGAAATTCAACTGAAAATTATTTATGAAAATATGCTACAGATTGCAAACCCTCAGTAACCATACAATATCAAGGTTCAACAACAAACAAGATTCTTTTTTTTTTACGTTTGTAAATAATAAGCAATCTTATCATGGTTTCACTCCAGGTCATGCTTAGAAAGACAATCTGTATTTAATGGCACACCAGCCTACAAATCATTATATAATGGAAATCCAAGATCAAGGTCTTTTACTGATAAGCTCTTTTTTTTTATATATATAAAAAAGAAATACAAAGTTTGCATTATTAATAGTATTAGGCTGTGTTCATTCAGGTTTTAAGGGGCAGTAGTTGAAAATGGGGAATTGTGATGTGGACGAGCTATCGAATTGCGCCAACAGCCACACTCTTTTGAGAATGGGAAAATAGGGCGATCACCGGATATCGAATGCTAGACTTCTTTTCTTTTTTTTTTACAAATCTTGTTTCTTGGCTGTACCACGAACAAATTGGATCCTTTTGCCTGTTTAGATCAAGAACAACAATAGCCTTATTTGACCAGAAGAATATATATTTTTTTATTCTTCCATAATGATAATGTAGGTATGAAGTATAGATAAAATGCATAATGAACAACTAAAATAACAAGAAGAAATGAATAGACAGATAAAATAAAATCACAGGAAAGAAACAAATAAAAGTAATAACAGGAATAATAATAATAATAACAGCAATAAAATAAAAATACTAGTAAATAATGATAATGATAATAATAATAAGGGTGGACATTATTGGCTTAGGAGTACAAGAGGTCTCTCATAGAGGAATAGTCTGTCATTTGCAGTACAGAACCAAGGGATGTAGGCGATGGGGGATCCACAAATGTACCATCATATGGGTTTGGCACCGGACATGTCCATTTTTCCTCATCTCCATTAACGCTGTCGTTTTCAAAATGAAGATATTTGGCTGTGATTTCATCGTTCAAGTCAATCATCAATGGCTGGTGTTTATTGACATTCTGCTGGTTGTCTTGGACCGATTGCAACTGTTGCTGCTGCTCTTGCTGGAATTTGAAGAGCTCCTCAAGTACATCGGTGTACTCTAATTCAGCTGGAGCACTGGGCTCTGTGGGTTCATAAGAAGAGGTCAGCAGGGTAGGGTAACAGGGCTGAGAGAAGACATTGAAATTGAGAGGGAATGCGGCAGGATTACACATGGATTCCAGCCACTCGTCACTGGACATCAGCAACTCGGCCTGTGAGCCATGATCAAGTAATGTCTGATCAAAATGGAGGTTTGATGGGTCATCCAAAAGGCCAGAGACGGGGAAGCCAGCCGTGACAGCTTGCAATTGATCCAAGTCAATGTTCAACAACTCATCCCATCCTTCTAGACAAAGGCTTCCAATTTGCTGCGGCTGTACTAGCTCATCTTCTTCTGGTGCTCCCAACTGTGCTTCTCCAGATTGCTCTTTCTCTAATGGCTTGGTCTTGTTCTTTTTCTGGCGCTTAATGGACCCAATGTATTCATTGCTAACGTCAACTCCAGAATCATACTCTGAATCTTCGTAAGCGGTTGTGGATCCAATTGAAGCACGTTGCTTTCTTCTTCTGGTCTTTCTGGACGATGCTTTTTTAGAGCTAGCGTCTTCCTTTGGCTCTTGAACAGTGACCTGGGTGTGGGACATTCGGAATGTACTATACATAGATGCACGTGTGACAGCTTTTTCAGAAGCAAGCGATGTTGTGGAAGATGTTTCCTTGACAGTGTGTCGCACGCTGTTTTGTCGTACACTCTCGTGCTGCGGATGGCGCATAGATGACGGCTTGCTTGTACTGCCTTTTGAACTTTTCTGATAGTCCTCAGGTCTGGTGATAAACATGTGGGTGCTAGCAAAGTAGGCATTGCTCACCATAAGAGGCGAATTGGTGGCGCTGGGTGCAACTGGGGCGGCTGTGCTGGGAGCATAGAAGCAGGATCCTCGACGCTGGTTTGCAGACAATTCGGCAGTCAGACCAATGTCGTGATGTTTGCGACTATGGCCACCGGCCTGTGTAAGACTCTCAATAAATATTTGCTCTGTGCCTGAAATAAGTGTCCAGTAACAGCCTTTGCCAGGATTGGCCTGGGTGGGTCTTCTGTCAAGTTTAACGAACCACTTTTTGTTTAAAGATAGATTATGACGGATAGAATTCTAAGAGATACATATATATATACATTTAGTCAATAATGAATAGAATATGCAGTCAATTGCTGCAAGACTAGTATGGCTATTTACCTGCCAGCCTCGTCGTCCGAGAGTAAAGAAAGGGTAGTAGACTGAAATCCAACGGTAAATGTCGCTTAATGTAAGACGACCATCTTTGCTTGACAGAATTGCATGGGCAATTAGGGTAGCATAAGAATAAGGAGGCTTCTCGCGAGGTTGACTGGGCTTCCACCAGGTAACAATGTCTACCGGCCATGCTGATCGTGTTCTGGCTGGGCACATATCAATATCATCGTCTTCTTCTGGCTGTGTGCCCATTGATTCGATCTTAAATTTCAATTCGGATGGTCGGTGTCGTTTAGCTGCTTCATTGTTGTTGGCGTGTACTGAGGTCTGCTTGTCGTTGTGTAACTGGGATTTCTTTGAAGAGCTATCTTTTTTAGGTGTCTCCTGAATTATTGGAAATGATGAGAGAGTTCCCATGCAGGAAACATTTTGTTTGTTGCTTGGCACACTGTCTGTGCCTCGACCTGCAGTGCTCTGGGATATATTTGATTCAATGGGTGTGAAGATCTGAAAGCATGATTCTGAGTAGTTTGGGCGCTCTTCTGACTTTATTACTTTGGTCATGATGTGTGAAAAGGTATAAAATAAATAAAATCGTTAAAGAAGTAGGCTGTTTGTGCTGGTAGCTATGTGCGATACAATGTCAGTTTTATGAAAGAAAGGCTAAAGATCCTAAAAAACACGGTTCTTTTTATAACTTTTGAGGTCGTCGCACCTTGGGCTTTCTGGTGCAACGCTGCACCCCCCCTTTTTCTTCTTCCTTTGTTATCCCTCTAATGAGCAGGAGGAACGATCACTTGTCTTGTGATGCTTCTGAACGCCCTGGCTACGAAGATGTCTATTATTGCAATGGTGTCATTCTCTTGAGCTGCAAATGTCTAATATAATTGCATATAGTATCCCCCTTCTTTCTGGATCCTTTTCAGATTTACCTAAACAAATTTCTTTTCCACAAGCCCTTTATTCTTGAAATAAATACATGTTAATCGGTGTTCGACGAGGTTGTACCGAGAATACCATATGACGGGCGCCCGAGTCATCTTGTCTTTTTATTTCTATTTTATTTTTTATTTGCGCGTTTCATATCTGCCTAGAAGCGCGCAAAAATAGAGAGATACGGACAGTGAGAGAGAAGAAAATAATAGCGATCTTGGTGTTCCCATAACCAGCACCTTGGCTGCGGAAACACAATTTAATTAGGTCTCCAGGACAACCTTGAAAATATAATTCAACCATAGAAGAGCATGACATGTCTGGGAACAACGATGTCCTGACATCCGTCACACATGGTCTACAAAGACTACAGGCTGCGCCAAGTTGATAGCAAGCTCTTGTCAGGTTCTATCGAGTGATCTGGAATGAAAAGGTCATGCACTATCCATGTTCAGCTATGTTACTATTTTAGACACATAGTGTACTTTTTTTTTCTTTTTTTTTTTTTTGATAGACAAGGCACTAGACTTTTTGTTTATTTATTTTTTTAATCTGTTGCCACAGAAACATGTATTAATTTCTTATAAAGAAGTTACTATGGTAACCAGGAACAAAGTTTTGAAATGATAAAATAAAAGTCACTTTTATATATATATACAGATATACCTTGCTTTTTTTTTGATGAGCAGTATCCATTGTTACTGAATTCTTTTTTTTTTTTTGGAAAATAGATTTCGAATGGACGCTTTGGTTTCTAGACTTCTTTTTGAACTTTATATTGCATTCACACACAAGAAGGGAAGTCGTGGGCCCTTTTGACGTCATTTCAAGCACTATAAAGACAATCGTTTGTACTTGAGGATAGCCCACTGTTGAAAATCTAAAGGGATACATTGGGATAAATAATAGGTATTCTAATAATAAATATACTTGTCTTGGTATTTGTATTCTCAAAATTAAACCATGGTGTGTATATCAATATTTATTGCAAGATTCTATTTCCATGGTCATTCGGAAATTTGTGGCAATAAACCATCATCATGACAAATAATCTATCCCACAAACACATCGCTTCGCAGAACCCATTTAACACCCTTTTTAACCTCTTTACCCTCGTGAAGCATGCAGTTTTTATCGTGCGCATGCAATAAAGCCATACCTTGCTGTGGCTGGATAACAATGGGATCTCCAAGACGTCTCTTGGACACAGATTTGTAAAAGACGGTCTCTCCCCCTTCCATTTCCTCATTCAAGTAGATCAGCAGGGTCCATTCAGTCCACAGTCCGCTTGCCGCATCCTTGACGCTCTCGTCATAATGTGCCTGGAACATCTGGCCCGGACGATACCGATAGATTCGCAAATTGGAGTTCAGTCCAAGAGGCTCTCGTGGAAGTGCCAAGTCTTTGATTCCTGCTGTCATTTGGCAGACTTTGTCCAGCCCCATCTGCCAGATCTTTTGGGCCAATGTGGCATCTTGGAAGGATTGACGATCATTACTACGGAAAGCCTCGCCGGGTCTGGGAGTCGTAGAAACTTGCTGGAGAGGAAGATGTGTTTCGAAATGTTGAATGAGAGAATTACATTCCTTGGCAGTAAAAAAGTCATGAATCAGATAGATCTGTCTCGGTTCCACTTCAGTCACCCGGAGATCTTTCTTGGGAATCAAGGCGGGGAATTTTGGTGGACCGGGCTGAGACTTCTTTGGCTTTGCCATGCTTGACAGTGAAGAAAGGGTGCGTGACTGTGACGATTAAGAAAAGTTGGGATTTTCTTTTTCCAAAAAAAAATTGTTAATGATCTTTTGAACAACTCTTTCTGTGTCTCTCAAGACATTGAAGAAGAGGCGGCAAAATGATATCCTGAGATTTAAAGCGCGTATTGCCCTCTTTATTGTATTTACTAACATGCCATTTTATTATCCAAGGTGGTGGTCTTGATTGTTATCAAGAGATTGAAACAATTCGTATCTTTTCAAAATAATGGCAATTGTGGGGATGCAAAATTCATTTTTATCAAGCAAGAATTAATTACACAAGATTTAGCCAATAGAGACATTACTTTATTTAATTTCTCCATTAAACCCATATTCTCCAGGGTTCCGGTCTCTGTTAGGCAGTTTATTTTATAGTAATGATTTCAAATACAGCACTAGCAACGGCTGAGCTGACCCAGGGACATACTCCTCAAAGCCGGTATGTATAAGAATAAAACATGTCCCTAGAATTTGTCAGCATTCATAAACGATGACTAGGATTCATTAGTTGTATTGTAAAAAAAAAAATGGGCAATTGAGTCTGTCCTACACAAAGAGCGGCAGTGAGAAAATATACAAATAGTTTACCCAACTTTCCCCTTGAGAATCCTAATTTCAAAAAAGTATGGTGATATCTGCCAAGCCAGAATCATTACAAATCATCTACATTGTCTATCCCACTCTGGTGTCTGTTGTGAGATACGGATAAATCATATCCATACATTTATTTATCCCTTTTTTTCCTTGTGGAAAGACCACCAACCCAAGCATTTAGTCTCATGTCTATATGCTAGTCATATTTCTTTCTTTCTCTCTTTTGACTGTCTAAAAGGAAATAAATGCTTCTAACCAATCAATTCTTCAGAGTTTTTAAGTTTCGGGCTTTAGGCGCTTGCTGTTATAACGATTCTTTCTAGCAGACAGTAGGCGCTTTTGAGTGTGCATGATCATATTTGTGTGTGAATAGATCTTTGTGATCTGATAAGCTATCTATGCAATAAGAATCACAATATATTGCACATCGTTTCAGTCTTTAATGTTACGCTTTTAATCAAGAAACCCGGTAGCTGGGGATAGGTATGTTTTATGAGAACAATGGATCTCCAATAGGTTCATCGTGAAACACGAGCATTTTCGAATGATACATGAGGAACCAGGAACACAACTGTCGCTAATGCCAGGTACAATCGATAAAAATTGATGGATAATTATTTAAACAAGTATTAAAAATGAAGCTAAAATTCGCAGGCTATATTTCTTTAAACCGCCCTTTCTTTCAAGTCATTCATCACCAAGTTTCCGATATCTGTTAATTGAGAAGTATTTCGTCTTCTGATTCGAATGACGTCCAATCGACGTCTTATATTCCCTTTGTACAACGGATTTTCTACCCTTTTGTTACAATGGCTCCAATTCTATTGTATTACAGGCGTCTTTTTTTTTTAGCTATCATCTTTAAAGTACATTAGATATCTGGGATTGTTCTCTACATAGACAGGTTCATAGATCCCGTATTTAAAATCTCGAACTTTTGAGAGTGACCTCTTGTTTTTCATCACCCTGACCATTGTGTCTTTTGATCGATCTTTGATTATAGCAGAAAACCAAGATCTCGATCCTACAAGTCTTGTTGGCTGCACATTTGATAGAATACCTAGACTTATAAAGCCTGCTTTTTACCAATGACTTCAAAATAATGACTTACTTTTTTCTTTGATGTTAAAGAAATATAGGTACAAGTAGTCTAGTTTAATGTCAATTGTACTGTGATATGCTCTGTTAATCAGGTCATGGCCCAATATATATATGCAAAGTCACTCTGCGTCATGGATAACTTGCAGGTAGTAATGAAAAAACAAAGCGTGAGTACCCTGGTGGTCTTGTATGAAAGTTTAAAATATCCCATGTAATATTCGCATATTTATCAGACCATAAAGTAATCCTGTATTAATGCTGTTTCTTTTAAAGCCTTGGATTCAAGGTTTAATCTAGCACTATTTCGATAATCAGTAAACAGACTAGTCTTTCAATAGTAGAAAATATCGACACATTAAGGATATGTACATTTTAACATATATTCAGACTATAGTAATAATAACAATAATAAATAAGCGAATAAATAAATAAATAATCTTTCAAGCTACTTGAACCCGGAAAATGTTGCTCTAGACATTATCTCTGCCCCACAATCTTTGTCTCATTCCACCCGATTCCGTCGTTGGTATAGTCTCAATCACATCTGATCCAGGTATATTAGGCTGACCAGTCTTGATTGAATGAGAAAATTCGTTAAAGATCTCAGTATTGATATAGTATGCCTTTAACATTTGTTCCATAAGCTGGATTCTCTCTTCTACATGCAACAGCCGCTGCGTTTGATCCGATCCTTCGGTTGGTCCTGCCAAGAGTCGTGCAGTGTCTTTGCCTTCAGTTTCAGGTTGAATCATTGTAGGAGGCAAAACAGTTTGACCAACAGGATCGACAAACGGAATAGCCTTGTGCATGGGCTCAAACCCGGATCTTAGATTTTCTTTAATAGAGTGACTCATGCGACCGATAGACCATCGATGGACTACACCCCATGGGGATTGAGGACGGAAACCAAACAGCCATAGCTGGACACCCATTATAAGACTGAGCACACCACCTGCGGATCCGAGTGCGTCCAGCAGAGTAGATGTTTTCTTTTCTTGCAAGATCACATCGACATACTCGTTTGGAAAGACCTTGAGAGTGCTGATAATATAAGAAAGGGCTCGCGTGTTCTTGCTAATGGTTCCGGAACGGAAGACTGTACTGATCTGGGGTGTCTTATCCATTTCTGGTGCGAATCCAATATTGTTCCAACCACTATCTCTGAGATACTGGTATTCTTGAAGATCATACCCAAGAGTAGTTGTGGTGTTGGGATTAACAGTATATACATTTTGAGCATATCTGTCATCCAGATCAGCAACTACCCAGTCGTCCATCTGCTCTGGCGTAATAATTGGGTCGATACCTGTTGTATTGATGTTGTATAGTATAATATTGGGATCCATTGCAGGGGGAAAGAATACGGTGTGTATGGCACCGGCGACAGTTGGGTCTCCATAGAATGAGAATATCAATGACGTGCCATTACCAACACCACGAGCAGGGTCAGTGAGGACAAATGTACTGGGAGCAGCATATAGAAAACATGTAATTTCACCAATATATTCCGAGAATACTGGCTTATGAATAGACATATTAAGAGAGGTTATAAGTCCTGCACAGTCGTATCCCTCATCCGTAGAACATCGCATGTGAGGTCTATAGTACTCGTTGATATACATGCTGTTATTCCAGCCATCAAAACAGAAACGAATATCTATTTTTTTTTAAAAAAAATGTTAGTTTTCTTTTCATTTTCAAGTTGAATAAGTACTCACCAGGTGTCTGTAAGGTGATTGCACTGTTTTTCAATGTAATGATCGCCTTTGGACTATTTATGACTTCCATGATGATATATACCAGATATGCTATCAGCAGTAAATAGCCAAAACTCTGGAAAACGATGCGACTTATTTCAGCCCATATCGGTTCACCCGATCTATAAAACTAATGTTAATACAAATGATAACCAGTACGAGAAATTGACTTGCCGTGGACTCCATGAACTCCACATATACAATGCCATCAGGACAGCTCCCGCTAATGAGCCAATTACTATGCCTGCAATAGATCCTGCCTTGAGACCCTTCTTAACAGCCACAACTGGAGTTTGGCCATCTTGATACTCTTGGTAATCACGCATCCAAAAAGAAGGTTTGCTCCCATCTGTAATATATCTAAGAAAGTTCATGTCGTTTCTTGGGGTTGGTGTCAATATACCTATGTAAAAACAACAATAAGACTTTATTTCGCAAGATAATTTGTTTAAAATACACGTTAGAAACAACCAACTTACCGAATGAAATCATCAAGATATCATCGTGTATGAAGCCCATGGAAGCATACAGACGAGGACTTGGTGCATATCCACTAGCTTCGAGAAGAGTCCAATTCCATGTGGTTGTATTCAGGAGCAAGAGGTCGTTGTACATGGCGTCTACTCCGTTAATATGGGGAGAGATTCCTACGTTTGATAGTAAAAAGATGATCGATAAGTACCTATAATATTCTGCAAAACATATATATTTTCTTTCTTTACCTCCAAAAACAAATATGGTTTGATTATCCGAACCTATTTGGATGTCTTAGCTCTGGTGTACGTTTGGGTTCGTATGTTTGGTCTAAATACTTACCGAGTGCAGAATTAGGAAAATTTCTTGGTAGAAACTTGTGTCCACTAACTGGCTGTATTTTCCAATTTCTGGAAACAATATTGTATACATATACTTGCTCTGCTGGCATAAACTCTGCCAAAGAATTATCTGTCTTTGTTTTTCCGGCAGTAAATACTATCAGCCCATTACTAGAACAGTGTCAGCACTCGAGTAAATATGATTCTATCAAATGGAGATTACTTACGGAAGTGCGACTGTAGAGGTGTAGAGCAAATGTAGAGGAATGGTCTTTGAGAGATCTGTTACACGGCGAGTTTCAGGGTCATACGACACGAATTCATTGGTCATATTTGCCGTGGTTTCGACAAAGGTAAAGTAAATGTACACCTTTCCATCAGATCCCAGGACAGCATTGAATCTTCCCTCGACAGTCAAGATCTCCTTGTCTGGAATGATGGTAACCTGGGTCCATATAGGGTTGGGAGTACTAAAGCTATAAGACCATATGCTCAAGATCGTGGTCATCAACTCCTGGGACCATTCGCCGCACAGTAACAAGGCAGTATCGTTTTTCGGAAGCATGATTGTAGAAGGGTATACGCAGTGTGGATCGGTTGGATTTGTAGGGAGCTCTTTATATATCACATTTCCAAGCGATGAGAACGATATGGCGCTCATAACATTGGACTTTGCATCCATGTATGTGTTTCCACCATAGGCATACACTGTGTTGTTGCGCACAAATGTAGCTGAGCTATACCGATGCTCCACCTCTCCGAGAACCTTTTGAGGTAAGAAATATGATGCATTAACAGTGACGGCTGAATAGGTTGCTAGGCAAATGAATAATAAGAATAGGTTCATAGTTTAAGAAGGGTGAATAAAGAATGCTGGCAAGATATTATACATTTATATACATATTTATATGGAAATAGAAAAAATCGATGGAGTTTCCCTTGATCCAGAAATATTTGCTTTGCTTACTAAATGGGACATTTTAGCACAAGGTAAGGGTTGTAATTAACCAATAATGATTCCATTGAGTACAAATCTGAGCTTTTGGGTGTTGGAAGCTTAAAGACCTATATATAAAGAAGATAAATATATTCCTAATTATCAATAAAAGGGTGATTTCTACTGAGAGGGTAAATGTACTGTGAATATTTTTTTTTTGCTGTTGAGGCGGCATAGTCCAAATACGTTTTGTATAACATTCCAAAAATGGAAAGTTCCGATTATAAAAATTGGAAAGTTAAAAAAAAAGGAGAAATTTATTTATTTTTACAGTGGCCGCCACACAATTTAGAATTCTTTTATAGCGCGTGTCGGAAAGCCAAGTTTAAATTGGCAGGCTTTTTGTTTCAAAAATGTAGCTTTTATTAATTATTATTATTTCAGAAAAAATAGTAATACTTTGTATTGATCAATTGAATTGACTAGTTCTTTGTCTTGTACTCTAGATACTCTTGGTTTTTATCTTGTTTGGCTGTTTACCGGGTTATAATCCAGCTGGCATCCATTTGGCCATAGTATTTTTGGTTGCATATTAAACGTTTTTTATTCTTTTTTTTTGGACGAATCAAAATTAATTTTCAAATGTTCAACTTCTTTTTTTGGCCTGAACAAATATAAAAATTCAGACAATAAAATACAAAAAAAAAGATTTTTTTAGTCAAATCATTGTTGTACCTGGAACAATTTATCACCCCAATACACCATACCGGTTCGCAATAGTCAACAAACAAACGCATATTTATTAGCATTTTTCTGTTTGGTCAGTCCAACCAAAAGTCAATAGTATAAACATCGTCTTTCTCTCGCTCAAATCTCTCGCGCCCCTTTTGTGAATCACTCGACAATCTACAATAAAAGAAAAGCGACTTATAGTAATGGAAGTTGTTGCTTGTTTCGTTAATTATTCAAACACTGCATTTATACACATCTTGGTATATCCCTACTAACATATAATGACTTGGGAGACATCGACTAGTGTTATATGGCCCTCCTGTCCTCGTAGGGTGTGCCGTTAAAGTGTCATCAAATCAGATAAAAAGGAGTTGCTTATTGAGAGCCCAGAGAATTAAGCCCATTCATTTGTAATGTTCTTGCTTTAGCCGACTTTGAAAATGAGTGCCCACTCATCCATTTTCCTCTCAAAGATGGCAGCATCAAAGGCTACCCTGACTTCTTGTCTGGTACGTGTCTTATCCTGTACGTTTAAGTTATGATTGTATACATATTTATTTTCTTGGCTGTGATATTCATTAGTGTATATATTGTACCTAGAACATGTCTAGAGGACTGTTGTACAATTTGGCGGACAACTTTTTTCTGGAAGATCATGACAAACGGAGTACCCAAATAGGATATTTGACATTTTTTATCTTGTTTTCATTCACATTATAGCAAGTATCCTCATTATGGGCCCAAATACGAAATACACTTTCATTGCCACCAGCAGTAAACTAATCTTGCTTTCGAATCTTTAAAAATTGTCTAGACTCTCTCGTTTCTTTTATTATTATCACCGAAATCAAAAAGACCAAGTACTCTAGTTGAAGATCAAGAAGAAGAAAAAAGTCAAGTTTCTTTCTGGTGCCGAAACCAACATTCTTCTGGTGGTATACACATATATTGGAAAAGGTGAAATTTATAACCGGGATAAAACAAATCGAGACAGAATTTCCTTTATCAAGGACTGTAGACGCTGCTAAATGGGATATATATACATATATATATATATATTATACACCTCTAATAATGTCCCTTGGTTGTTTAAATTCAAAAGAAAGATAATCTTGGGATCAGGGCAAGGGTAAAGCCTCCAAGATGAACAAGGTTCAAAGTCAAGCCTTATCATTGTCTTTGGTAACGGAATAAAGAATTTTGATATTGAAAAGCAACAAAAAGTCTGGCTCGAAAAGAGTCCGATTTTGATTTATAGTATATCCAATGTACTTATTCTACCATAATCTCAAAATACATTTATCAATGCAAGGCTACTCAAGTACCCTTGATATCATTTATTCCAAATACTTATATATAAAATGGCTATTCCATCTTTCTCTTCATCTCTTCAAAAATACGCATGGGTCTCAGCATAGCACGACCCTTTTTGAATTCTTCATAGGTACGCACGACACGACTTTGAGCACCCAAGGTAGGCTCGAGAATGAATTTCCAGTGAACAAAGACCCATGAGGTGTGATAAGACAGTGTATCATAGTACTCGCTTGCAATCGATCGCAATTCAGGTAACTTTGTCCAAGGAATCTTTTTTTTTGGAGAATGTGAATACAGTGAAGAAAGGCATTCTAATGAAATAACCTTACCTTTTGGAAATCATGATGCTCATTGTGATAACCAATGTTCATAAAGGGAATGTTAAGGATACCATAGTATGAATATGTTTCTTGGCCATCACCAAATGTATAATGCTCCTGGATGAAATGAGCAGCTCCTGGATGAAGAGAGTATCCTAGCCAAAGAGAAAGCATAAGATAGCCAAGACCAGCCCATCCACAGACCCGCTGAATGATGATGTCTGTACACACAGTAAAGACTACGTTGATAATCTCCCACTTTGAAGGCTTCAAGTTTCGCTGGTGCTGCTGGACTGCACCTCGGACAACATACATGATGGGGTAGATGAGGATCCAGAGCAGCTTTGTCAAGCTGTTTCCTTTAATCAAATCTTTCTCCCAATCAAGAGGAAGGTCGGGATCCATGCCTTCAACACCCTGCCAGGTGTGGTGCTCAATATGATAGCGTCTAAAAGACTGGGCAATGGGCACAGGTAGGGAAAGGTTTGCAAGCAGGCCGACATAGCGATTGTGACTTTTAGTGGGCATAATCAAGCAGTGACAGGCCTCATGAATTATAACACCAATGGCGCCAATAAGTGTCGCACCAACCACATAGGCCACCAAGAAGAAAACCCAGAAAGGAGCCTGCCAAACACGACCAAAGCCATACGCCAGACTAAGCTGAACGATATTGATTGCAATCGTCACGTAAAGAGTTCTAATTTCTGTGCCATAGAGCTTTTCGACCTCGGGATGGTCTCCAAGGATAGTGTGTTTTCGCTTCAAATGGGGCTCGTCCATGTCCTCATGCGCAAAGTCCTCATCGACATAGGGGATCGACCGCTTCCACTTTCCGACAAAAAGAGGGTAACGATGATCGGGATGCTTGAGCTTTGGGTCAACAGCCGGTGAAGGAACCGGGTCTGGCTTGTCGTCAATCTCAACAAAGGGCGGCATTGTCAGTGAGCGTGAATCTGCTTTTGTTAGAGCCCTTTTAACAAGAAAGGAAAGGAAGACCAAGAAAGGACCTGCCAGTGGGACAAATGGTTGTCCATTTCAAGTCGTAAAGACAGTCCCGACGACAGTTTGAATGGGCTTATTCAACAGTCTCCACCTTTAATTTTCACTTTGTTACTCAGAGAGCTCTGGATTTATTACTTACTAGTGTAGCTCCCCCCTACTTTATTATTATTATTATTTAATCTCTTTAAATTCCTGATCTACTGGTGTTATCTTGGTGCCAAAAAGTCAAGGAGAGGTGAGCTGATAGTTTTCGGTAGTTTAATAAACCAAGACTTTCACAAACCTTTTATTTTTGGAATAGCAATGCCAAGCTATCTGTATATCTTTATCGACAATTTAAAGCAGTCCCTTGAGCTCTTTAAAGACTTGCATTGGATCTGGACTTTTATATTGACCTCTGAGCACATATAACACTCCAACTCTGGTTAAAAAAGGGCTCAGACCAATATGTTGGGAAACATAAGCCTTGGTTGGTGATTCGTTCGCTGGTTGATTTTGATTTTCAGTTTTAGCTTTGTGTTTTGGTTTATAATTACCGCATGGATTCTTGGATGTCGTCTCCTCTGTGTTTGGTACTCAGGTTACTCACTGCATGTATATATATAACAAATAGACGGCTGCCAGAAGCCAAACGCCTTTCAAGGGTCCACAAAAAAAAACCCCCCCAAAGAAAAAGAACAGCAAATGATGGCTATGTATTAATTTATGCCAAAACCAGCAATTATTCTGTGCAATAATTATCAATTTGACAAGCCAAATTACACTTGACAATCGTAAACAGCACAAAATGTAGGTCAAACGAATAGGCAATCCCAAGTTGGTCCTTATCAGAAAGAGCGAATTTCTTGGTGTCTTTATTATACTATTAGATCTTGCAGCCTACTTTTAATTCAAATCAAATCATATATATATATGATTGCCTAGAGTACATTTACATGTAATTATCTATCTAGAGTGCATATTATCCCATGCAAGCAAATACTATAAACATCTATATTTACAATTCCAGAATATATTCAGATTACTACAGTATGCTCTCTTGAACTTTCTATGGTAATAATCAGCCGTCACACCACACTCTCTAGACAGTCCGTTTTTGACTCTTGGCCTTTTACAAAGTAAACCATTACACAATGGATTTGGACCTTTTGCCAGAAAATGAGGTGCTCTCTCTCATTATAGGGTAAACAAATAAAAAAGCATGCCTCTACAAGCAAATCAATCTTGAGATTTAACCAATCCAATGCCATTCATTACTGCCTTAGCCAGCTAATCGCTTACGGTTATTCTGCTGTTGCCCAGACAGTTGCAGACGCGACCGGAGCAACAACGGACATGCTTCCGAGCACTCGATTAGCTGAACTTCTCCAGATTGGAAAAGAAAGAGGTATATCCTTGTAAAAACCTTGTTTATGTTATACACAACCCCTAAAAAACCTCAAGACTTGGATGATTCAGACTTTGCCGACAAGGATTCTGATCGTGAGCAGGATGATCTGGATCATGGCGTACACAGCACTGGATTCGATGCAGAGGCAGTCAAGACATCACGTAATTACACAGTATAGTAAACCATGCTCAAGGCGCTAAATATATTTTATAGAACCCAAACCAGCACCAGAATTCACTCAACTGTATTATACTCAGCATAAAGGTCCTTGCCAGACAGCCATATTCAGTGCAGATGGCCGATTTGCTGCGACTGGATCGCACGACTCTTCTCTCAAACTATTAGACGTACACAAGATGAAGAACAGGAGTGGAGATGCGAGTGACAAACCGGTTATCCGTACACTGTATGACCACACAGCACCTGTCAATGATCTTAGTTTCCACCCCAATGGTCTAGTCCTTGCTAGTTGTGCCGATGACGAGAGTATCAAATTGTTTGATCTCTCTAAATCAGGTGTCAAGAGAGCCTTTCGCTATCTCCAGGTACACTTCTTGGGTGGTGATTATTCTGGAAGAGTATTAAAAGTATGGTGTTTATTGTCTATAGGATGCTCAACCTGTCAACTCCATCTGCTTCCATCCTTCGGGTGATTTCTTATTAGCAGGTAAATGGAGACCAGATAGAATTGAAAAGGGCTAAAAGAATGATAATTGGGGAAATCAAGGTACTAGAGATGCCGCCGTGAGAGTGTACGATGTCAAGACCCTCCAATGCTACTCAAACAACAACACTGCTGAAATGCATCGTGGATCGATTACTCAGATTAGATATTCGCATACTGGAAAGATGTTTGCTTCTTCTTCGGCTGATGGCAGCGTACGCATTTGGGATGGCGTAACTAGCAAGTGTATCCGTAACCTAGAGAATGTCCACAGTGGTACGGCTGTGTCCAGTGTACGCCTGACTGCAAACGAGAAGTTTGTCCTTACGGCTGGATTGGATTCCACTGTTCGTCTCTGGGAAATCACAAGTGGCAAGATGGTTATGGAGTACACAGGACATCAACAACGCACACAAATGTTACAGGTTTGTAGATTAATGTGTTTGGTTTAAGACTAAGAGATTCCTGTAGCCATCCTTCACCTATAATGAAGACTATGTGTTGATTGGTGATGAATCCTCCACAGACGTCGTATGCTATGACACTCAGACAGGTGTCCTTCTCTCAAGAATAAAGGGTAATAGTCTAGCTGTTGATGATCTGGTACTGATTATGATTAGGTCAAAATAACCTTGTCCGTTGTGTGGCTGCGTCTCCTATTGACAATGGTGTCTTGACGTGCAGGTAAGGTCATTACGAATAACCAACCTTTACTGATCTTTGGTTTATTAGCGACGATTATCGTGCAAGATATTACGATGTCACCAACTTTGAATAACATATCATTAATCGATTGGATTAGCTAGAATCTCCAGTCTTTCTATTTCATACAAATATATACAGCCACACTCACAATTACACGAATAAAGTATTGGCATGACGTATATGATTGATTGATAAATTGAATATCCGAAATGTCCTCTTGTCTTCATCCCCTTTCCAATGTCCATTGCAGAATTATTGGAGTGCTCAATCGTAAGCACCCCTCCAAACGTATCGATTGCCGAGATCGATTGCTGATTTGGCTTTGTAGGACTTTGAAGGGCAACGATTGGCAGACACCATAACCCATGTCGCACTCATCGTGTCCGCTGTAAGATATTCTTTATTATGCGCTCGTGCATTGACCCATTCTTCTTGTTAGGTTGTTTCTCTTATTGCTGGCTACTCACTCCAATCTCTCCAATTGTCAGTCTGTATATTCCTGATTGGCCTTGGGGCAACCTTGATTGCAAGTATTATTATTATTATTATTAAAAAAGGGAGAATCTTTGTTGCTATCCAGGAAATAACGCTTTTATATAGCTTGTATTGCCTCCTTGGCCAATGTACAATCGAAACCCTCAAGTCTGGCTCACATCACTAAAAGAAAAAGGCAGAATAACAGAATAAGCTATAAAAAAAAGAACCCTTTTATTCAACGATATATATATAAAAAAGAAAATATTATCTGATCCATGTGAAATGAGATGCTAGTCTTCATCAGAAGAGGAGTCTTCATCATTCTGCTGTCCATTGAGTTCCATTGCGCGCTGAAATTCTTCTGCAAATGCTGCAATGGATTTACCATCAGAAAGCTCAATTACATCTTTGGGTACCATGTTGGTCGCAAATCTAGGCGCATTGCAAGCATTTCTATTGGCTTCTTCCTGTGATTCAATTATCCTGATCTCTGGTTCCTGTTTTCCAACTTGGACTATAGATTGTGTTATTAGACGGCAAGACAAGGAATGGATTACATACAGTCATTGAGCTCTGTCCAGTCGTACAAAAGGCTGTCGGTGGTAGTGGAGTATGGGTTAAAGTCGACTAGGTACACCTTGTGAGGGGTTCTTCTCAGGTAAACATCAAATACATCTAAAGAGATTAGAGTGGATATTGGATAACAAGTACACTCACAGTTTTTGCTTGGGAATACATCCAATATATGGTCTTCAAAAAAGTCGTGTATATGACCTTCAATGTCTTCCTTGATCTCGTGTAAGAATGGATAAAAGTTGACATCTCTCTGAGTGATGCCTGTTGGACATATTGGATAGATTGGTTAGGATGGGATCAAGATCAGGTATCGAATTACCAATCAACCGATTATCCTTTACAAAGCACCTGAACTCCATCGATGGCTGGAGATCATACCATTTACGTAGAGCAAGATAGTATGTTTTTCTAGACTTGGGGGCATCAGAGCAATTGTCATAGGCATGGTTGATATCGTGGTTGATAAAGTCGGATGACTTTAGCAAAAGGAAGACATCAAATGGAGAAGTACACTGTAAGGATTGGGTAGCTGTGATCCACGCTGCGTCCTAAGATGTGACCATCAGAAGCCTGTTCTTGCAAGTCAAGATATAAAACCTTACACGAGGCGAACTCCAATTCAGTTTTGGAAAGACGGCTCCAAACTCCTGGATAGTTTCTCGAATGAAGCTCTCCACTTGAGGGAAATCAGGTTTCTTTCATGTTTTATTTGGCCGGTTAGAGGTACTCTTGCAAGATTTGTTTTGGCTTACCCGTGTTTGAGTGTCTTCAAAGAACGTAGCTTCATCGTCAGAGTCAATTTCCTCGATTGTAGCCGATTGTGGTTGTCTACAAAGAGTCTAGGTTGGCTATAGTCTTTACCCAGATTACTTACCCGTCGTCTGGCAAGTAGATGCCATCCTCTCTAAGGTAGTCAATGAATGCATCTGACAGCGGAATGATCTTGGTTTTTAATGTCACTGGTCGGAATGTGTCGTACCATGAAGAGATTGAGCAATTGTCAATTTCCTGCTCGGTGATTACAGAGGGTGTGTTGGATCCCACTTGATCAGCTTTGGATTGACTGGCTTCAGACATTTTGGCAATCAAACTAGATTCAACAAGACAGCCAAAAACAAATAAAAATATATAAAAGCTGTGACCGACTCTCTTTGCATGTATAAATGTTTCCGAAAATTGAACCAAATGGCAAGAACTACCACTTTATATTCTTGGAATCATATTCTCAATTAACCAATACGCGCAAATAGCTTAATGGTATTGCAGAGTCAAAAAAAAGAAAGGTTTGTGTGGTTTATTTTTGTACAGCTTGGAATATGTATATTTATTGATCAGCAAAGTTCTTGGGGACTGGGCCAGTGGGTTCACCTTCGGGTGTCTACGAGAATTGTTAATATTCTTTGGAATCACTCTTATTTTGTTACTTACGACATAGGAAGATGCAATGCCACCGTCGATACGGAAATCAGTGCCAGTAATATAAGAGCTCTCATCTGAAGCCAAGAAGAGGACTCCATAGGCCTGCTCAATTGCCTCACCTGTGTAGTTTGTTTGTCAGTGTTGATCACACAAACACTCAAAGACCTACCAAATCGTCCTTGTGGAACATGGACAAGACGCCTGTTTTTCTTTTCTTCGGTGTTCAAGAAATCCATCAGTAATGGGGTACGAAGAGGGCCTGGGCAGAGTGAATTGAAGCGGATGTTCTCACGAGCATGGACTGTAGCAAGCTCTCGCCTAATGCACAGAAAACACGTTAGTTGAAAGAACTTTTATCTTACGTTGACACTTACGTCATGGCAAGCACAGCACCCTTTGAAGCAGTGTCTAAGTGGAACGATCAATATCTTTCTCTTTGACACTCTAGAGAATACTTACAGGCCAGTTGGGGAGTAGCGGCACCCATCAACGCGACAAAACTGGCTGTGTTGATGATGGATCCACCACCACTCTTGCGCATGGCAATAATGGCATGCTTACAGCCATACCACACACCCTTTACATTGATGTCCATGGTAAGATCCCTAATCATTGGTGGGATGAGTCAAAGTTGGTTTGGAATACTGGCTTACCAGATGCGCTCTTCAGTTGTCAGGGCATTATCATCCTCTGGGTGCATAATACCAGCATTATTGAACATGATGCTCAGCTTGCCTATAGTAAATCATACATGCAGCCAAGGTCAGCCAACTGTCATGGTATTATTTTAAGACTCTTACCAAACTTCTCGACAGCCAAATCTACTGCATGTTTGATTTGATCTTCCTTGGACACGTCGACCTTGAGCGCAATAGCCAATCCTTCGCCATATATCTGTGCAATCTTGGCCACAGTCTTCTTGGCTCCTTCTTCATTCAGGTCCGCGCAGATAACCTTGGCTCCTTCCTTGACAAACAGGACAGATGTCTCGAGGCCAATTCCACTGGATTTCTGGGTGAGTATTTGATTTAATTGTTGAATAGTCTTACCTTGCTGCACCAGTGACGATTGCTACTTTTCCAGAGAGTCTGCCGGTCATGTTTGTTTGTTTATCTTGGAATACAAGAAAGAGAGAAAAAGATATGCTGAAAATTATAATGAAACAAGTGGCTTTATATGGACATTATTGTTTTCCCACGCCAAATAGGACGATCGAGTCGTCTATGCTATGCTATACAGCCAGCACCCTTATCAATATTTTTGTAAAGATAGGGTACAGTAAAATCTGCAACTCCTATTTCTCCGGAACCTCGTTGCTCCAATAGAAGCCAAGATTATTTGGCTCCAAAGACGTCCCTACAAGGTTGAACAGTGTTTGGTTATCCAGATTTCTATGTATTATAAAGGAGATTAATGGGCTTGGCAACAAGCATGGAACTCGTATTTTTGTAAAGTAGCATTTTAAGTGGATGGCTATTACTAAGAATCAAAGAATACAACCCATAATCGGTCATATACTTTTGTGTGTCGTACAATTTCATCCTTTAGCTCCTCAATTCAATTCTCCTCTTTAGTTTTAGTTATCTTATCTCGCAGCGAGTCCAGTTAGACTAAACACATCAGTTCAAAACTCTAATCACGAATTCATCTATATTTTCTGATTACACGCATCTTTCTACAAACCAATAGTTGCCAATATAATAGCTTATCCAAAGATAACTTTTTTTCTATTGGACTCTTGCACTATATAACGGGTATATTGGAATATCCTTTATCTTGATTAACTGATTTTTAAATTGTGGGCTAGTAATGCCAAAATACTACGCTGAAAATTATCCGTAAATGACCTGTCAACTGTTTAATTTAGGTACACCATGACTATGAAAACCATGGATATTTACCACATTGCTAAAATAAATGCCATTTTATTTCAAAGTCGACGAGCCATAGTTATGCCTCTGCACAAGTCAAGTGGAGGCACAGTGGCCGTTTTTCAACATTATGCACTTTTATTCTACTCAATTTAATACATGTATATGCTGTTTTCTTTTGGTCATTCTTTAAACAAAAACAAGCTATTCTTTTATTACGTTTTAATTCGATTCATGTTACATTATATATGAGAAATAATGGTATAAGACGGACCAAAAACATGTCCCCCATAAACCTCTTTCTTGAGTTATATACATATATTGACAATACATTAATATGCCTTGGTTGGCATATATAAATCACTATAAATATATTCTGATAAGATGAACAGTAATCCTATACATAGAGTACCGTACTTTTTACTGCTTAACAGCATATATTATAATTGGCAAGTAGTATACTAAGTAGATCTTGAATATTTTCAGCTCGAGAAACATCTAGGTAAGGACATTACATAACGTAGAAACAGAATAAACCATGTGCTGTGAGCTTGTTTAAAAAAAATACCAGCGCAATACATAATTACTGTTATTGAAAATAGACTTGAAAATTCAAGCCATATAATTCACAGCCAATTTGAATATACTTCTCTGCAAAAAATAAACATTTTCATTCTGAGATATTTCAGTAGAGTCAAAGACACGAGTGTATCGAAATTGAACTCAATAAACTTTTTTATTTATTTTCAACTGTGCCAGTAGTTTTCAGTTTGTTCTATTGGATAAGAAATATGATTTATCTTTGGTGGCTACATTTGTGTTATAAAAATTATAAAAAAGTGTATCTTCAAATAGTTATCCTTTCCTATTAATTTTTCATATAGACAATAACACAAAATGTCTTTTTATTTAAGCAATGAAGTTGAATATAAGTGCTCTATATACTTTCTAACCGGCAGAATATTTGAACTAGTTGTGGTAAAACCACCATAGTATAATAATTTATTATGGGATAACAAAAGCTACATAGTAAAATCTACCACTATGGGAAAAAGGAACAGTTTTTCGAAATCGGAGATTTATTTTGGTTCTATAATAGCAAAAATCTGATGATTTTTTGGAATTGAAACAAAAAACCAGTTAAATCCCAAAATATAATCTCAGAGGAGAGAAAACTAATATTTAAACTACAGATCTTACACTTTTGGAAAATATATATTGCAACAAAGAATTATTTAAAGACAGTTGTATGAAACTCAAGAATATATATACTGGTTTTTTACCAAATTTTGGCAAGCTGATCAATATCAATTGTCAGTCATGTCAATATCAATTGTCAGTCTTGTCAATCTTTATTGGCGGATTTGTCAATCTTATTGGCGCACTTTCTAATAGTTATTAGTAATGTAGAAAATAAGGATATAAAAATCAACCTATTCAGAAAACTTGTACTACTTTCGAGACACAGATATTTATTGTTTTCATTCCTTGCTTTTCTAAAAGATGAAATTAGTACTTTTAATTGAAAAGAAGATTTAATTTATTAAGTACTATGTTATATCAAATAAACCTCTTTCAATTTAAAAATAAGGGATTTATTTTGTTAATACTATGCTCTTTTTAATGATGTTTATATTGCATTCCTGACTGTGTTATCTCTTTATTGAAATACTTGTGATAGCCAGAGAACAGTATATATAGAGTAACATTATAGATTTTTCTTCTATCAATTATTTATTAAAATATTATCAACAATGAGCAACACAAACACAGACAATAGCAAGTTAATCAACACTCCTGAAATAAATACTGGTAAATTATCAAAATTTATGAGGTGTATCTCTCTTTGAGTATATTTTATAATGATTGGCTATATTTACTTAATGTATATTTAACAGGTTCACAACAAAGGTCAACCAAAAAGACATACAAGAAGCTCACACAAGAGCTTCTTGATATTTTCATGAATTCATATGTCAACTGTGGCCAAAGCATCCGTGAGGCGTCCAAAACAATTGGTATCCCTAATGATGCATAGATGGGTCAAGCGAATTGAGGACAGCCCTGGTGGGATGCCTGTCCTAAAGAAGAGAGGAAGACCCGTTCATTCCCAAATAAATGAGCAGCACCTTGCCTATCTGGAACAGGCCATTGAAGAACGAGGCGAGTTGATGCTCATGGAGTTGTCAAACAAGCTGCATGAAGAGTTCCCTGTGGACTTCCCTGAAGCATTGTTGGTTTCTACAATGCATAAAACAATTGTAGAGAAACTTAACTTCATGTTAAAAAAGGCTGAAATATACTGAATGCGCAGGAACGATGATGAGGTGAAGCAGATGTGCTTTGAGTATATTACAAAAATAATCTCCAAAGGAGTTGTACAGTACAACCATAACTGTATCTTTGTTGATGAGGTTGGATTCAACCTGCACATAAATCGCACCCAATCTAGGTCAAGAAAGAACACCCCTGCAAGGATTAAGGTTGTTGTGGGTAGAGTAAAAATAGGAAAGATATGAAAGAATTTGTGAGAACTTGTGTAGGGTGTTTATTATCCAGAAAAAGGTCCTCTTTCTACACAGAACTAACTACTGATATTTATATGTTTTCTGATTTATAATTCAGTATATGCTTTGGTAATATTTATCACGATGAGTCATCTTCTAGGAGTATTGTCTTTCTGGAAAGATCCAGAGAGACCTATTGATATGATACTTCTCCAGTCAGATCAGCCAGAGAGCTTTGGTAAAGAACACTGCAAAAAGTATACAATTTTATGGTGGAGAAATATCTGTAGTATTAAAGTACTATCATCGATTTATTATTATTTCAATCTATATTTCTCTACCATACAAATATGAATGATACTATAGGGAATGTCACCTGGTCTATCAGAGAAATAGGTCTTTAGTTCCACTTGAAAAACCTTTGATACCCCCCAACTTTTCTGTTATTAAAGAGGTCTAGTTTATTTTATATTTTGTGTTGAGTAAGCCTATTATTTATTGTATTTTGTGCCATATAAAGCTAATTGCAATATTGCAATTTACAATCTATTCATATCCTTTACTTTTAACCTCAGTAACTTATCTCTTTAGGCTGAAAAGCAAAGGGAAATAATGTCTTTTAGACTGAAAAGCAAAGGGAAATAATGTATTTTAGACTGAAAAGCACCGTATCATACGTTTACATACAAGCCTCATTTGTTGATTTTTAAAAAATAAATTGTTTTTTATTTATTTTTTATTTATTTAATATATATATTTCTAGATGAATGCTCTAATCATATAATAATAATATATATGCTATTTCTAGAGTATTGTTTGATATTTTGCATCTAGCAAGACCAACAAGTTCCTACCTGATAGATATTGGGTACTGTCTTGGAGAAGAATAGTGCTATTTAATAGTAATAGTGTTGTATCCAACATAATCGTAGATTGAAACATTAACACAAATTACCAATATTGAAACATATTGAATAACCGACCTACTGGAAGTGCACTAAAGAGGGTACCTTTCCAAATACATTATTCATACGTAAAGACATACTAACAACTAGTACTAACACACTGGTTAATAGTACTAAGTAAAATAACAAGTCATATCTAATAGTTGGTAGAGAGAACAGACATTACATGATATCATCATATCATCACTAGCACTCATCTCAATGTCTATATAAACGCACAATACAAATAGCAATAGTCTTCATCTTATTCACAAATTCTCTCTCTCTTAATAAACAAAGTCTCACCGTACTCTTGTCCGTGCTTTGTTTTCCTCTGATTTAACAAATAGGAGCAAAGATTAATTAAATAATCGTAATGGATCAAATTATTTGCTGTTGTACTTACAATGTTGATATCGTGAGTAGATGGACTACTTGATAGATTCATGAGAATATCTCAGCATATTAGCTGTCAGTTGAGATTGTCTAAGAATTGTAAAGTTATTAGTATTCTAGATATTCATATATACTATATTATCAGTGGTTTTCTTACCTGTGTGATTGTTTGTTCAGGCATGCGGATGAGATTCTTAATATATCTAATAGAGAATAGAACATAGTTATATATGTATAAGTAAAGAGATATATATAATTTGTAATAATATAATAGCTTACCATGATGTTTGATTACAAGATTGAGTGACATGCAAAGCCGTGATGACTAGAGACATCAAGTCATTAGTAAAGAGAAGCTTTGAGCAAATATTATTTTATGTTATTAAACCATGTAAAATGACCAAAGAGAAGAAGCTTGTTGATGATCTGTAAAGATAATGGCAAAATTATTAAGTAATTACATAAAATAATAAGAATAAAATAATTACCAGTATGTGTATAAGAGCAAGAGGCAAAAGAGAAAGAACAAAAAATAATTTGAGTTCCAAGGTGGTTTACCCCTAAAAAAAGTGCGGTCTCTAAAATCAATAATCCCAAAAACATAATATTGTCTATCTACCCCTACGGAGTATCAGACAATCCAGATTGTCCATCGGAGACTCCGTCCCTCCAATGAGGTTTTGGCTTCCTAAGCCACGCTTTTTTATTCTTTTTTAAACAAATTGTATTTCTATTCTAAGAACTCTATCTCTTCCAAGCCACGCATCGAGGCTATTAAGGTTTACTTTCAGTAACACAACAAGTGATCAACATGAACAATGCACCCAACATTTCCGCAGAAGAAATCCGTGGATTGCTTGCCTTCAAGAAGCAATGGGAACAAGAGCAGCAGCAGCGACTTGTCCAATCCTGTGACCTCCCAGACGAGATCAGAGAAGACCTTGAGCTGCCCAAGACAGCTATCAAGAAGTTCTGTGGAACGTTCCTCAGGGGTGTCCCTACTTACGAGGGAAGCCGTTTCACTCAGGCTCCATGCCTTAACAAGGCCATTGTCCCTGAGCTCCAGAAAGCAACGGTATCAACCTATTCTGCGGTCCAGTCCAAGTTCAAGGATGCAGAAAAGCTACGAGCGATGGCAGCGTCCTCTGCCCTTATTTTCGAGGAAATGGTCGCAGCCATGGCAGACGACATGGAGGCCAATGACCCGCATAGTGCCCAATTCCAGGCAATTGGCGAGAGAGCAAGGCGAGCAGCAGTCTTTGGATACGCTGCAGCCATCCAGATTGAAGAAGACGTCCGAGGTTGGACCGATCGGGCATGTGGTGTCCCTGAGCACCTCCGAGTCCACGACGAAGAAGAGGGTCGATCATTGCTCTACGACCCTGAGTTCCTCCGTACTCTCCACCAGACCAAGTTTGAACAAGCAGTCCTCAGCCGGGCCATGGCCCGTAACCAAGGTGGTAACATGGGGTTTACCCCAAGAGGACGAGGAAATGGACGAGCCAGGGGAAGAGGTCGAGGAGGATCTCCCCGACAGTTCCAGTCCCGCCCACAGGAGAAATCCAGCCAGTCGGGAGCCGAGACAAACCCCCGCCCAGCTCTCAGTGGAGGGCAGTAAATGGGCTATCAGCCCATTCCGAGGTGTCCGACAGTCCCTTGCAGTTACCGAGCGAGGGATGTCTCCCAGGTGGACGCCTCCAACATTTTTCCAAAGCCTGGGACGATCTCACCACCCACAATTGGCCCAGATCAGTGGTGCAACATGGGTACCAGATCCAGTTCAAGTCGCAGCCAAGACCTTGGTACCTACCTCCGTGCCCGATCAACTCCGAAGCGCTCCAGGACATGGACAAAGCAGTGGACAAGTTTCTGTCTACCGGAGTGGTGGAGGAATCGCCGGACCAGGACGATCGTTTCCTGTCCCCAATGTTCGTTTTGCAGGAGAAGACGAAGAAGCGGCCCATCTTGGATTGCAAAAGGATCAATTCCTTTGTGCAGGTCCAGCATTTCAAGATGGAAGGTGTCCCAGCGTTGAGGGATATCTTAACCAAGGGCGATTATATGACCAAGATCGACCTGAAAGACGCTTACTTGGTGGTCCCGATCCAAGAATCCAGCCGTTGTTTCCTGAGTTTTCACCATCGCCAGAAGATCTTCCGATTCAAAGCTTTGGCATTTGGTCTTTGTGCCGCGCCTTTTGCATTCTCAAAATTAATGAGATATGCAATGGAACCATTGAGAGCACAAGGTATCCAGCTAGTATACTATCTAGACGACATTTGCTTGGTTGGGAAGACCCCAGAGGAAACAGTGCGAGCCACCCAATTGACAATAGCCCATCTGAGGTCATTGGGTTTTATCATCAACGACAAGAAGAGTGTGGTGACCCCTGCTCAGACTCAAGAGTTTCTCGGTTTCCAGTTCGACTCGAAGACAATGAAATTGTCTGTCCCCAAGGCCAAGATGGTGAACCTAAGGGACAAGATCAAACAAGTTTTGTCTCGACCGCAGACTTGCCGCCAGTTAGCGTCATTGATAGGCAAGTTTACAGCAATGATCCCAGCGATTGGAGAGGCCTTAATCCGAATCCGGTTTCTCCAACGAGACTTGGCGAGGAGTCTCCACCAGACATCCAAGTGGGAGAGCAGGTGCGCCATATCCTTGGAAGCCAAGAAGGAGCTGGAGTGGTGGTTGAAGAATGCGCAAACCATCAACGGAATGCCGGTGAGAACACCAACACCGAGCAAGCAAGCTCTCAACATCCAGGTGGATGCGTCGGATTCCGGTTGGGGCGTCACCTCAGAGATAGTGACGACGTCGGGTTTCTGGATGACCGAAGAGAAGGCAACCTCTATAAACGCCAGAGAACTGAAGACCGTTCTGTTTGCCCTCCAGTTACATGCCAACAAGACCCACCACAGAGCTTTCCACATCCAAAGCGACAACATCACCGCGATCAAGTATGCGATGAGGTGGGGCAGTACAGCGTCTCTACTGCTCCAGGAATTGGCTTTGCTGATATGGAATCTCCGTGTGAAGAATGGGATAGAGGTGACGATGTCCCATATCGCAGGTATAGCGAATGTCACGGCAGATCGTCTGAGCCGAGTGCGGAAACCGGTGCACGAGTGGTCCCTTCCCCGCAGACTGTTCCAGGATATATCCAGGAGATGGGGGCGAATGACGGTGGACGCATTCGCGTCTCGCGAGAACACGAAGATCAGCCGATTCTGGAGCTATCTTCCAGATCCTGCAGCCGAAGCTCAGGATGCGTTTCGCCAGAGATGGCCGAGGAAGGGTTTGTACGCCCATCCACCTTGGAGATTGATCCCTCAAGTCCTCCGGAAGATGGTGCAGGACAAGGCAGTGATAACACTGGTGACTCCTTGGTGGCAGACCCAGTATTGGTGGCCGATGGTAATGGCGCATGCAATGGACGGACCCGTACCGCTCAGCTCAACCAGGTTGAAGTTCCCTCTGGCCGCTTGGAGATTATCGCCCAATATCTTCAGGAAGTAGGGAACCTTCCCAGTGACCAGGCAAGTTTCTTGGCTCAGGCCAACAGAGTGCAGACCAACAAGTCGTATGATCTGGCATGGCGACGATGGGTAATTTGGTGTGAGGCCAACCAGTTGGATTGGAGAGAATATGATTTGGCAGCCATTTGCCGTTACTTGGCTAGCAGGAATGCCAATGGAGTCTCCCACCAGCAGATGAATGTGGATCGATCCAGTATCGCAAGTGTTTTCCGGGTGATCTACCAAGACAAACTGCCAATCGCCCAGCAGTATATGGTCCAGGCTTTCTTCAGGGCGCTGAAGAATACGAGACCCGTAGTGCCAAGAGCAAGAACCCCAGCCTGGGATCCGCAACAAGTCCTGGCTAAGGTGTTGGAGTGGGGTCTGTCAGACGATTTGTCTTTGCTTCGCCTCCAGCGTAAGACCGCACTGTTACTTTGTCTGGCAACAATATGGCGAACAAGCTCGGACATAGGCCGGTTGCTATTTAAGGATGTTTCCCTCCGAGGAAATAGAGGGAATCAAAGGAGTTACGAGACTGTACACTTGGTCGTGCGTAAACCTAAGGAGGAAGCGTTCAAGGAGATGACCTTGGCCGCCTTACCAGATCACCCAGAGTTGTGCCCAGTAGCAACTACGGCCCTATTTGTCGGAAAGACTGCTCAGGCCCGATTGATTCTCCCGGAAGATCACACTTTCTTCCTTGGGTTTATTGCAGGTAATCAACCGAAGTCCATTAGACCATCCACTATGGGGACATGGATCAAGAAGACACTGGGTGAATGTGGAGTAGACACCTCGCTACATAAAGGCCATTCAACAAGATCAGCAGCCGCAACAGCAGCAAGGAACCGAGGAGTGTCAGTCGCACGGATCCAGCGACATGCCAACTGGAGTGCTCAAAGCAGAGTCTTTGAGAGGTATTACTGGCGTCCCGAAGTTGAGGATTCAGATGGTGTAGCAGCGACAATTCTCTTGCCTTCGGACAATTAACCTCATTGGAGGGACGGAGTCTCCGATGGACAATCTGGATTGTCTGATACTCCGTAGGGGTAGATAGACAATTTAGGTTGTTCGAGGGGACGAAGTCCCGAGAATGAGGTGAGTCCCACCCACCACACCACACACTCTCTCATAGATATATGGCAGTCGAATTGTTCGGCGTGCCGGAAGAGATAGAGTTCTTAGAATAGAAATACAATTTGTTTAAAAAAGAATAAAAAAGCGTGGCTTAGGAAGCCAAAACCTCATTCTCGGGACTTCGTCCCCTCGAACAACCTAAATAACACTACGGGAAAAAAGGGTGCGGTTCTGGGTGCGGTTCTGGGTGCGGTTTAATGTAAACCGCACCCATTATACAAATTACATTTATGGACTATTAAATATCTCCGCTTTATTAGAGATGTACAGTGATTTTTTAATACACCAATAACACATCCTGGATTTTATACAACATTCTCTATTGGTTCTAACTTATGTAGTCTTTGGCTATTTAACATTTTTAATTGGACATTGTGGGTTTAACTTGGCTTTGCTATTATACTTAATTGGCCATTATTACAATAGAATTCATTCAATTGGTTCTTCATTTTATATATTTTAGGTTAATAATATATTTATTACAATAATGATACAGATTTAATTGGTTCTTAATTATATTTATTTTAAATAATAATATTTATTAAACAATAATATTGATTCAATTAGTTCTTATTTTATATATCTTTTAGCTTTATTATACATTTATCATATAATAATTTTTAATTGATAGCGATTTTAATGTCATTAATGTTAATGTTAGTATTATTTAATAATAATAATAATCATATTCTTACCAGTTTAATAACTTACTGATTATTGTTGTCTTCTGCAACGGTCTCGCCAAAGTTGACAAATTCTTGCTGCAGATGCCCAATTATCATGGCATCTAGTAAAGTCAACTCCTTGTGCTTTAAGGAGAAGTGCATGTCGGGTACAAGCTGTATGCTTGTCTTCTTTAGATATAGATTTCCAACCAGCAGAAGGTCCAAGAGCCAAGACAGAAGGGAAAGAAGCCAGCTGATCACATACTAGTTTCGTACAAGTATGGACTGTAGATTTGTTTTCATGGTTTATTTCAATCCCAAGATCTTGGCTCATCATGTTAAGAATATGTGCCCAAGTTATTTGAGAGATCTTAGACACTGGTCTTGGTATAGTGCCATTGGAAGTCTATTATTTCAAAGTTAGTCAAGCGCAGTATTGTTTCATTAGTTACTTACATTGCAAGGGATAATAACATCTTCCTTTGGGCACATGATTTTGTCCAAATCATTACGAATGCATGCAATCTCTTGTTTCGTGACTTGTTGTTCATTTTGGATTGCTTCTTGGCCTTTCTGCAAAGTATGCAGAGTCTCTTGGATGCTCTGGAGTAATTGGATGACTGAATTATCTGTGTTGTTCATAATAAAAGAAATATTGTCAGAACTGAGGGTTTGTTGTGAAGAAAGTAAAGAAAAATTTTTCTTGGACTTGTGATTATTTTCATAATCTATGAGCTAAATCTATTGGTTCTTTTCAGTGAAACTTAGTATTTTAGTTTTTATAGGTACTTATAATGTTCTGAACATATCCAATCATCTTCATCAAAAGGTTTCAGTATGTTTAGAACGTATAGGAGTGGATAAATGTTTAGTATCTAATAGCAATAGATTAAATATCTTACCTTTGTCTCAAGGAGGAGTTTACAGAAATAGTTTATATCAACCTCTTTAATAGGTTCCCCTGTCTAGGTGTTATATTGCTGATATTTAAAACATCTTTGAAAGATTACTATAAATATGAGTTCTCTAAAATCATTTATCTCTATTCTCACTTTCCAAAACATACCTTATTTCCTCTCTCAAAAAATGTCCTCAATCACAAAGCCCTTCTGCTACCAATGTGCCGTCTGTAACAAGTCTTACAGTTGCGTTAGAAGAGCCTCCAATTGCAAAACCCGTTGCCTGAAGAGAAAACTGGAAAGAATTGCACATGAAGCAAATGTTCAAGATGTTTCCCCTTTAGAAATCGCATCTGATATGTCTGCAGAGTAAGTTTATAAAGCGTAAATGCATGATCAGTATGATATATACTTACTTTATACTTATAAACAAATAGGGTGTTGTCCGAGATGTCCGATATTGAATATGCTGATGATTTCAACAACAATGATGTTAATGAGCCTATGGTAAGTAATAAACATGGCTATATAAGCACATTATATTAATCACTTATCTTATTAAAGAATGACGATGAGACAACCACACCCTTGGTATTTGATTTCACTCGCCCAATTCCTTCTCCAAGCAAAGATGATCTCTTGAATCTTGAATTCATGAGAATCATCAAGGAGTTTGATATTTCCCGCCAGGCCCATGAGATGATTGCCAAACATTTCAACAGCATCCTCAGCACAACAGAGCTATCGTACAGAGCATGTACACCATATCTTGGAAAAGATCTTTTGGAACACTTCTCTGGTGTAAAAGAAGACAGATATGACATCTGCCGCAATGGTTGCATGCTGTTCAATAATGAGGATGAATACGAGTGCCATAACTGTGGCGAATCTCGATACAACATTCAGCAAGACAATGAATCACTGGTTCCTGCCGCCACCATGGTTCAGCTTCCTTTGGCAAGACAGATTGCTTTGGCATTGGCCAACAATAGTACCAGAGAGGCGATGATGTACCGTCACAATCATGAGCTCAACACCAATGGAACCAAGGCTGATGTATTTGATGGAGAAGTATACCAGTCGATGAAGCACATTTTTTCTGGAAAACACGATGTTGCCATCTCGTTGTCTGTTGATGGGTTTGCACCCCACAAGGTCCCTGGGTCAGTGACCATCGTTCATGCAACCATCCTGAACATGGATCCGATGATCCGTTATGAGCGCAAGAATATGCTCCAAATTGCAATGATCCCTGGCCCAACTGCACCTGCTGATTTCTGGTCGTTCCTTGAGCCGACAATAGAAGCTCTTCACACAATGCAGACAGGAGGGTTGGTGGTAACAACACCAACAGACACAATCAAGGCAAAGGTCCATGTCCTCATGGTTACTGGTGATATCCCGGCTTTGGCAAAGCTGGCGTGCCATGCTGGGCACATGAGCAAGAATGGATGTCGCATCTGCCATGTTGTTGGCCAGTCTCCTGGACATGGCCAATATTTCCATATGTCACCTTCAACCTCTTTGCGATCATTGGAGAGTTTCCAGAACTTTGCTGCCGCCCCTATCTCCCACGCCCAAGGCCTTACTGGTCAGTCTCCTCTGGCCACCTTAAGGTCATTTTCTGGTCCCTTTTTCTTTGCTCTTGATGAGATGCACGGCCTTTGCCATGGCATTGGTAAACAAGTCTGGGGCCTCCTTTCAGGTAAATATGGAAAGACCAACCCATTTTTTCTTTCTGCTGCCGCCCAGAAAGAGATTGGTGCTGTGATGGTCAGCACAAGAAAAACCATCCCCACATTATTCCACGGTGCCTGGAGAGATGTTTCCACAAAGGCTGGATACTTCCGTGCCGTTGACTGGGCAGACTTTCTCATTTTTGTTGTCCCCACCTTGGTCGCCGAGCGGATTCGCGACAAGGATGCCAGGAAGGAATTGCTTGGTCTTGTGCAGGCCTGTAACTTGCTCATGAGCTGGGAGCTATCAGCAGAAGAGCAATGCTCAATAAACAGGTATGTTTAGCAATATATGTATATATGTATTTGTCATTTTTAACTTATTGTGTGAATATTTTTTAGAAAATTGGTGTCATGGAATGCCTACCTTGACATTCTCGTGACAAATGGTAGTGTGGATCTCCAAATCTTTACCATTAACCAGCACATGCTCCAGCACTACCCTGCCATGATCAACGCATATGGCCCCCCAAGAGCGTACAGTGCCAGATCTATTGAACGCGCAATTGGTGAGTACTCTAGAGCAATCAAGAGTAACTCTGCCGTAGGTGTGAACGCAGGGAATGTCATGGTCACTCTGGCCCATATCCGGCAACAACAACAACAAAGCAACAATAACTGAGCAACAACAACAAAGACAGTGACAATCCTGACATACGAAGATGCCTCTGCTGGCTGGCCAAGATGTGAAGAAGGTTGACTTGTTAATGCCAATTGCGATATTGAGTTCTGGGGCCCTTTGAGAAACAGAACTATTTTTGATACTTTTGAAGGCATTAATTGTCTTTCAGAACTTCTTAGAGAATTCTATGTATCGAAAGGGGAAGAGTGCAGTGGTCTTGAAGCAGCCATACAAACAAGCCGCAAGGCATTCATTAATGGTTGTGTGATTGACTCTGCACTTGACCAAAATACATCAAGAGAGGCTTATCATGTTCGTCTTCAACTACAAGTGGATAAGAACCGCCGCAACCGCCGCAGGTATTCTGGTGTCTATAAGGATTTCTTTGGCAAAGTCGTTCTGTTCTTTGAGCATGTGTTTGGTGGGAAGAGGTGGCCCCTTGCTCTTGTGTTGGTGTACCCTGTTCACGTCACTAATGGCATTCCAATTGTGTCAAACGTTGAGGGCAAGATCAAAGTCGTGCATCTTTCAGATGTGAAGGAGCTTGTCGGCCTGGTTGTCTCTGAACCAACACATAACACTATCACAACCAGTGTTACAAAATATGTTGTTTGGCCAGAGCTCAACCGTGGCTCAAAACTCGTCCTTGGTCAACTAGCTGACCTTTAATTTATTTTTTATTTGTAATATTTTCTTTCAATTTTTTCAATATATTTTAATCAACCAAGTAATAATACATATATTCTTGAGTTTCATACTGTGGTAAAACCACCTTTAAATACTATTACAAATTGGCTTAACAAAAACTAAGTAACAAAATCCACTCAAGTAGATTTAAGTTACACTAATATCTAAAAGCCCTATTAACACCCAGTCAAGTATTTATACACAAATTCTACAACAGACAGAATTTTAGTTTCTCTTTTACTTTGAGAAATAAATATCAAGTAAAATTGACTTATCGTGTTTTAGTAATTTTGCTACACATACAACTGTCTTTAAATAATTCTTCATTGCAATCTATATTTTCCAAAAGTGTAAGATCTGTAGTTTAAATCTTGTTTTTCTCTCCTCTGAGTTTATATTTTGGGATTTATCTTGTTTTTTGTTTCAATTCCAAAGAATCATTGAGTTTTTGCTATTATAGACCTAAAATAAAGCTCAGAATTCAAAAAACCGCTCCTTTTTCCCATAGTGTAATCGTCATTTTCATTTTACAGTTAGACGCTTTATTTAATCAATAAAAGACACTAATTAGTTTTAAGCAAATCATTGTAAAATATGATTATATATTGTAGAATAAACATCAGTAACAGTTCATTATACTTCTTTACTTGTAAGAAACATTATAATATCATAAAGATAAAATATTAATAATTGTCATTTAAACATTTATTCATATAGAAAATGAACAACTTTGACATCTCCAAAATCTCTACCAGTAGTCCTATCTATGCATCTATTATGCGTAGTGGTATGGCTAATGTCCAGAACAGTGAACTTACCACTGCATCTACTTCGGCCACTGTAACAGCAGAAGAGACATCCAATTACCAGGATGATAATGAAATCCGTAGCTTGCTAAACTCGGCAAATATCAAGATAGATTCTCTTGAAAATCAAAACAAGACAATTGCAAGTGAAGTGGGTGATTGCAAGATGTCAATTTCGCAGCTTGAGAAGGTCATTGATAGACTTGTCACTGGCCAGATCAGCATCAAGAATATTTTGTCTGGTGGAAATACTCCTGCAAGAACGATTGCAGTGGCCAGTTTGGTACCTCGGGGTGAGGAACCCTATGTTGTTGGAAAGAGATATCCAAAGATCTCAGTAAGTCTTGACTAGACATAAAATCAATAAGAAGAGTATCTAAAACCAATTTATAGAAATTAATCAATGGCTATATCAAGCACCCGAACTTCACCAGTGACAACCCTGTCAAGATAATGGAGAATGATGCCAAGCAAGGGTGGTCCTTGACTAGCTACTACAACAGTAGCTATAAAAATGCACTGGCCATAAGGCTGATCACCTACTTGGGAAAACAAGAGGCAGGAAAGGCGATCCCTTTGAATGATCTTGCCAAAATGGTAAAAAACCATTTTGTCAACCAGGTGCGCCAGCGCCAGCAAACCCCAGAGGCTGCAGACAGAAAAAGACTTGCATGCAGAAGACGACAGCGAACTGTTACGGTAAGTTTATACTTTAATCAATATAAAACTGTTATTTTCTTACACACTTAATATACAGATTCTTTGTCGCCGAATCAAGGCATACAACAAGTACAGAGACCAGATTGATGGAGAGATGGGCAGAAAAAATTGCGACCATGCCCTCCAAAAGGAAACCATGTCTGAAGATGAGACTGATGGAGAAGATAAGGTAAAGGCCTTTTGCCCTAGCTGGAGAAGTGACGAGGTAATTATTTTAGCATAGTTTTTCATATTAAAATTCTATATCTTTTATTGATACACCTTATTATATTCAATAGCTCCAGACTTTTATAGATCTTGTTGATGATTTTGCTTCCCAGTCACTAAAGAAAAAGGGAAGCTCCATTTTGAAACGCATCCAAGTAGTTCGTCAAAAGGATGTACCAAAGGATTTAGCAGTCCCATTGGCCGCATGGACAATAAATAATGAATAAACTATCTATTTTATGTTTTATATTTTTTGGCTATCTTTTGCTGCAGATACTTTTGTGAGATAAGGATAGGTAAAGATATTTATTTTTAAGCATATATTTTTCTAAGAACAGGAGCAACAATCATCTTAACATTTCCTGTCTCAGTTGTATGCTCACCAATGGCAACCGACAGCAAGATTCGGTGCACTGGCAAGATATTTTGATAATCCCCTCAGGCAAAGGCAAACTCATTCAACTCTATCCCTTCATCACTTCTTGTGTTCAGACCAGATGACCTATACCATTTGACATAAGCAAAGGTATGATTGTCAGGTTGAAGAGTCTGGGGATTCACAAGCGAGTTGACAAACAAATACTGAATCTGACCAGTAAAGGCACTTATACCACGGTCATTGTTCTCTTGGAAGATTGCCTGTATATATGACCCGCGGCAAACTGCACCATTGCTCCCTTTGTGTTAGGATTAGTTCCTAACAGCCTTCGCGCCACACTCCCAAAATGGATACTAGCTAGAAGACCAAATACATCATAGCTATCTTTAGACTTTCCTTTCTTGTACACCCACCTGCCACAGTTACCAATCATTATATTTAGACATATCTTTACCCTAGCTAGAAAACATATAAATACCAGTAGAGCTTGATCATAGAAAGATCAAGCAAACAACGTCTTTTATTAAATAACTTATCCTTGAACCTCCTGTTTCTGTCTCTTGCCTTGTCTGCTTGGATCAGTTCCTGACACTTTGTATATCTGGCCAAGCAAGTTGATCGATGGGAACTTCTGGATTATATTGTTGACAAAGACATTGCTGAACAAAACTTGCTGGTAACTGCAAAGAGAATCATTGTCATAGGAGTCTCTGTAGAACTCAAGAAGATGCTCATACTCTTCTTCTACCATTCGTTCATATTGCCCTAGGGAAAGTGGGAAGGCCGACGAAGGAAGAGGTTCATTGCCTTTGATGTTGACAGTACTGAACTGCGCGGAATCAAGAAAGACTTTTAGGTCAAACCTAGGAGAAGCAACTTGGAAATATGGGGCGGTGGTGACAGTGGTGGTTGCAGTGGATGCATGGACAATTGGAGCAGGAGGAGGAGTAAACTCGACGAGTTCAGAAAGCAATGCAATATACAATGCATTTCCAATTACGGCCATCATTCTACAAGCAATATCAACCTTGCAAGAGTCCTCAAGATATTTTTGCATGAACGTGGCCTCAAAGCCGTCTCTCTTGTTTGTTGTGTAGTTCTTTAGTACACCATTGTACCTCTCAAAGCTGAAAAGCCAATAGCCGTATACTGGCCCAAAGTTGACGATCGTCTCATGAAGATGCAGATGTAGATGCATGTTAGGTGAGATAAAATCTGCACCATACAAGTTCTGAAATCCTTGTCCAAATAACTCCAAACAGAAATGGGCTTCGGCTAACTCGTCTTCTGATATGCTGGGCTTGGACAAGTATTGGCAGGCGTTGACGAAGCACATCCAATTGTCAAGATTGTCCCTTGGCAACCGGTCTTTCAAGAGGACAGGTGAGTATACCAGGCACCAGGACTTCCATTCGTCAGCCTTCATGAACGGGAAGTCCTTGCCAATCTTCTTCTTGAGGGTGTTCATGTCTGGGGGAAGGACCATATTGTCAGCCTCTTGTTGCATATTGGCCAAGTCTCTGTTGGTGATCAGACCAGCTGATCTCCACTACTCCATCACTCGCTTCAAGGTTCCCAAGAAGAGGTTATGCATCGGGTCAATGATGGTGCACTCGACTACATTAAAGTACTCAAGATTGTAGAGTTCCGACCAGCGGACTCCATTCTCCTTTTCCATCCTCTTTTGGTCTGCCTCACTCAATGCACACTTCCAGGCCAGGGCATCACGACAATTATCTGCTTCGGTTCGAGGCACCCACTCAGAAAAGACAAAACCAGAATAATCAACACCGCCATTCCCTGGGAGATGGGAGAACTGGCGATTGCACTTGTGGCAGGCATTGGTGCTCATGTGGGACGTGAATCCACATGTCTTGCGAGCAGCAGGAATGTTGCAGGCAACAAGGAAAAGAGCAGCACGGACAAGAGTACCAGAAGGACAGCACACAGTAGGGATCACCACACCCACATACAAGGATTAGAGCTCGGCAACAAGAGGACGAAGGTAGTGATTGATCTCACTGGTCTTGGCTTCCTTTGGGCCAGGCATGAGGCCAACAAGAATGGTGTTCTCCTTCTTGTATCGTTCGTCTTGTGGCAAGTTGTTTATGGACATGTAGATTGCCCCACAAGAGTAAGTAACCCCATCAAAAGGTTGAAACCAATCGATGTTTAGAGTCAACATGATTGATTGTTCATGAGCCACGAATTGCTGACCATTGCTGTCTTCCAGATTGCTCCACTTGGCACCATCATAGACATCAAACATCATGCCTGCAACTTGCTGTCTATGTCTCCAGTGATTGATACTGCTTTTGAATCCAGGGCAACAGAAGAGAACAGACAAGGCAGAAATCAAGGAGTTGTACATATACACCTTCTTTGGCAGTGCTACGTTTCTCGAAGGCTTGAAGAGATTGGCGCCACATATACTGCCAGAAAGTCTTCTGAAGTTGCAGCACTGGGGAACACTGTCAAACTCCATGTATGTCTTGTGGCACTCGCCACACACCACGTAGCACTGGACACCTTTGCAGACTTGGTTGAACCCTGTCATGGAGGAAAGACCACTCAAACTCAATGGCAGATAGAATGATTTGCCAAAGTGTGCCAAAACCTCATTGAAGAACTTGATCAAAATTGCTCCTCCAGAGTTTACAACATATTTTGATATGAAAAAGGTGGCAAAGGCAGCAATGAAAGCATGGGTGTTATCCGCTGGCATGTTGGAGGATGAGAATTGTTCTATTTGGGTTTTGTATATTAATATATGATATCTATGTTGTTGTGGGTAGAAATAAACTTGGAAAGATACAAAAGAATTCGTGAGAACTTGTGTAGGGTGTTTATTCAAAAGAAAAAGGTTATCTTTCTACACAGAACTAACTACTGATATTTATATGTTTTCTGATTTATAATTCAGTATATGCTTTGGTAATATTTATCACGATGAGTCATCTTCCAGGAGTATTGTCTTTCTGGAAAGATCCAGAGAGACCTATTGATATGATACTTCTCCAGTCAGATCAGCCAGAGAGCTTTGGTAAAGAAGAGCATTTATGCTATTGGTAATATTTTAATATTCCGACCCAGATACTTGGGTAATGTTTTAGAATTATTAATTCATTGTAGTTGTAGTCTCTCAATCAAGTATTCATATAATAAACGAAATATGTAGATGGAATATGATGATGCCATTAGATAAATATGTGTATATCTGTATATCCCATATTATGGTGATAACGATAATAATAATAAATAATAATTGTGAGGTTAGTCCGTAGGACTAACCGAACAGGAACAGAGAAGTGCTGTGATCATCTTATATTTTATTAAGCGAAAAGTAAATTTTGAAACAAATGTTTTAGAATTGAATATATAAGTTGCTATGATTCAAAGTAATGTACTTCGATCATAGGCGAGCAGGTCAAATTGGGAGGGATAGGGTGGGTGACTTCTCTGTTCCTGTTCGGTTAGTCCTACAGACTAACCTCACAATTGTCCTATCGAAACAAGTTTCTCTGGACAATTAAGTGAGTCCATCGGACACCGAACAGGAACAGAGAAGTGCTGCTTCAGAGAAGCGCAAAAAGTAAATTCAAAGAAAATGTAATACCGATTCAGTTATGTTCAATCGAAGAGCTCGAGAATGTCGATAGTGGGTATCAAAAACAGAAGGGTTGGACCAATTTCCCATGAACACTACATCATCTAAAGGAACGCCGTTCTGGATGGCCAAATCAGATGCCAGTGATCGTATGGATGGGCAAGGGGTGATAGAGGTGGACATCTGTGTGAGGGTTCGGAGCCAGGCAGAAATGGTGGCGACAGTGACAGAGATTGATGGATTCTTTGCACTGACAAAGAGAGATTCAGTGGGACGGTCAGTGGCAGAAGGGTGATCCCTAAGTGTGGAAAAGGCCAACACAGGACAAAGGGCGTTGTTGGATTGATGAGGCTGGAGAATTGGAGACTTTATTATTCTTCTGCCATCTCTGGTTTCTTTGGGGGCTGAGATGACTAGGTGTAGACGTTGTTGACTATCAATGGAGCATTTGTTAAGGACAATGCGGTGTAAGTCAGAGGGACGGAGAAAGGCAGCCATGGCGAGGAGAAAGGCGGTTTTGCGTGAAAGGGATGACAGTGGAGTAGTAGAGGCCGAGGCGATTTCGGAAAGGAAGTTGAAGGTGGGGGACAAGTCTACCATCGGTCGTGACATAGGGATTGGAGGTGCGGCCCGCTTGAGAAGCTGGAATAGATCTCAAAGTCGGTCGTCATCTGCTAAGGACGTAGGGTGATGGTGTAGTCTACGGATGGCAGCGCGGAAGAGTTGAAGAGTGTTAACACCGTAGTGAGAGATTTCAGGCGAAGTAAAGAAGTTGACCATATCTGTGGAAGTAAAGTGCGAGAGGGAAACCTCATTGGAAATGGCCCAGAGGATGAATAGACGTTGGCCACGGGCGTAACTGCGGTTGGTGGGTCTATCGTCAGTCAAGGAGTCCGAGAACAGTTGGCGTGAAGCATCTGAGAGTTGGGCATTGTCTAATGTGTGCTTGAGACTTGCCACACGGAGAGCTTCCACCTCGTGTTGTCCAAGGGGTGTGATGTGAGAGGGGACATGGTCTCTATCGTCTTGGCGGTCAGGAGAAGTGGAGGAGAGAGAGCCATGGACTGGAGGAGAGGGAACCAGATTGCGCTCATCCAGAGAGGAACCACTATGGTCGCTGTGATCTTCTCTTTCTGAATCTTGTGTAGGCAAGATAAGATCAAGTTCCACAGAGGATTCAGGTATGGGTTCTTGAAGTCGGTCCATGAGAGAGAAAGAGCATCGGTCGCCATTGAGCCCGGGTCGTTCTTCCATGAGACATAGTTGGGGAGCAGCGCAGTGAGGCGGTCGGCAAAGAGATTGACGTCGTGAGGCCCCCATGTGCTCTGTATGCCTTGGAAGTACTGAGGACGGATACGCCAAAGGTTCTTCGTGAATATCTGACGTGAGGCCCAGTCTGCTTGGATGTTCTGGTGTCCAGGGATGTGCTTGGCTTGGAGTGATATATTCCTGGAAATACACATTTCCCAGAGCTCGGTTGCTAGTGTGGACAATGGTAGAGATTGGGTGCCACCCTGTTTGTTGATGTAGCTCATCGAGGTAGTGTTGTCTGTGTGTACTAGGATCGTTGTGTCTGAGAGGTGAGGAAATGTCTGCAGGGTCAATTGTACGGCTTTCATTTCCTTCCAGTTGATCGAGTGTGCAGACTCGTTGGTGGTCCAATGTCTGTAGACATGTTGTCCTTGGAAGACACCCCCCCCCCCCCAACCACTGTTGCTGGCATCGACATGGATCTGAAGCTGTGGGTCTGGAGCAATCAATGCCCGTCCATTCCACTTCGAGAGGTTGTTGAGCCACCACTGGAGTTCTTGATGGCAAGAGGGAGGTAGGGATGTGGGGAGATCCCAAGAATGAGGAGAACGGACCGCTTGGTTCTTGAACCGGAGAAGGTGTTGCGTGTAAAGATTGGCTGGGAAGATGGCAATGGTTGCAGCCTTGATTCTCATGGTAAGGCTGTGGACCGTGCGGGGAGTCACCGAGTCTGCGGACAAGAGTGTCTGTATGGATTGTCGAAGATCCCGAATCTTCTTTCCGGGAAGACTGGCTGTCATGGTTTCCGTGTCTAAGACATAGCCCAAATGTTCCAGTCGTCGGGTCGGAGTCAGTTGGGATTTCTTCTGATTGACCAACCATCCCAGTTGTTCCAATTGGTGTAGGACTGCTGTCGTCTGAGTGGTTACCATGTCCTGGGTTTCTCCAAGTAATAGCCAATCGTCGAGATAAGCTGTCAAACGGATTCCTGAGGAACGGGCCCACTTGAGAATGGTCTTGGTCAGGCGGGAGAACAACCAGGGCACCAGTGAGAGGCCAAAGGGGGCAGTGCGGAATTGAAAGACTTGATTCTCCCAGGAGAATCAGAGGTACTTGCGTGAGTGCTTGTGTATGAGGATGTGTAAGAACGCATCGGAGAGGTCTATCGAGGTCATGTAATCATTGGGGCGGATCAAACGGATGACTTGTTTCATATCTTCCATCTTGAAGTGGGGCGCATCGAGGTACTGGTTGAGGGACTTGAGGTTGAATACCGGTCAGTGGCCGCCATTGCGCTTGGGGATGACGAACATGTTGCTGTAAAATCCGGGGGACTGGTCTGATACAGGTTCGATAGCTTTCTTGAATAGTAGGTCGGAAATTTCTTGACGGAGGAGTTGGCGTTGTTCGAGAGTAGAAGGTTTTATATTGAAGGGACTGCACCGGAGAGGAGGGTTTTGACGAAAATGGATACGGAATCCTTCCTTGATTACGTTGTGAACCCAACGACTGTCAGTAAGGCGTTGCCATGCTTGATGGAATTTTTGTAGTCGACCACCTACTGGTGGTTGCCTTGTCGGAACGGATTGTTGCTTGCTGGGCCGCCACTGGTCTGGTTGCGCTGAGGTTGAAACTGGTTGTTTGTTTGAGGCTTCCGAAAGTGGTTCTGATGGGATTGGTTCTGGCGAGGGGGGAAGGGCTGGTTGAAGGTTGATACGGGCTGCCCACCAGCGTTTTGTGGTGGGACGTCTCGAAAAAACTGTGGGGCATTAGCTGGCTGGCCAGAGGAACGGCTAAAACGGGAACGAGAGTGAGACTTGGCCTCTCGGAGGGCTTTATGTGTGGCAGTTTGTTGGGCAATTGTTTCACGGAATTCATCAGGGGACATAGTGTATTCCGTGGATTGGGAATTCACTGAGAAAGCAGGATTGATAGCTCGAATAGCTAATTCATTGCGTTGTTCGTTGATTGTACCCTCAACATGTAGTATCATGGCTCTAGCGTCATCCAAGATGGAGAAAATGCGTAGCTTGTGTTCATCCGGAACAACCTGGGAGAGAGAGTGGGCTAGGACGTCAAAGGGTCGCAGAATGCCCGAGACAGCATATTGGATCTGTCGAAGAGAGGAATCTTCTCTCTGTTGGCTACGGTGAAAAACCTTTGTAGCTTGTGGTACAGTGGCTGGAGGAGAGTACTTGAGCCCTGAGACAGGTGGATATTTGTCTAGGAGAGCTCGTTTTTCTTCTTCTGTAAACGATTGAGAGAACAAGGTGTGCTGTAGGGATGGGACCAGACCCATGAGTTCTGGGGAGGGAGTCCATTCATAAGTCTGATGGACAGGCAGATCGTGGAGGAGGATGGATGCTTGACTATCCATTGGTTCGGTAGAGGGCTCCAGGAGGTCAATTTGGGCCTGTAACTCGGCTCTTTGGGCTTTGGCTTGCTCCATGCGAGAGCGTAGGTTTTGGAGATCTTGGAAAGACATAATGGATATAGGCTTTTTGTGCGGTAATGATCTGCGAGCGAAAAGATGATCGAAGTACATTACTTTGAATCATAGCAACTTATATATTCAATTCTAAAACATTTGTTTCAAAATTTACTTTTCGCTTAATAAAATATAAGATGATCACAGCACTTCTCTGTTCCTGTTCGGTGTCCGATGGACTCACTTAATTGTCCAGAGAAACTTGTTTCGATAGGACAATCAATTATGTGTATGATGATCTGTGTATTGGATAATCTCATAAAGGCAGATCCGTTTGACTGGAATAGCTGAGGATATTATTTTATCCTTCAGTCTTACTCTCAGATTCAGCAGTGATCAATACTCATTTACAACATATGTTTTTCTTGTACTTTTACTAACCTTCAAATTCTTCAGCTTCATATTCAGAGCCTTCCATTATATCAAGCTCAATGATATCCTCATCTTCATTTTCAGCTATAAACAAAAATTGGTAACAGACACAGGTAAGTTTTCCATTGTTTTTTTTTTTTGGAGCAAAAAAGTAAATATTCAAGTGGCTGCAATTTATTATGCAATTTGAATAAAATTTTATACTTACATTCAACATGAGCATCAATATCATGGACCTCGGCATCAATCTCCACTGCAAAAATACCCCCAATTCCCATATGTGTAGTTGATACAGAAGATATGGGATATAAAGGTCAATTTTCTAGCTCAGGCCCTTTTTTGTGAGTTAAGAGAAAAAATTGTATTTTAGATAGATTTTATTGGTTGTAGAGAATAGTGTAGCATGAAAAATAAATATTAAACTCAAATCATATCAAATAAACTATACCTGAATATATCTTCTTTACTGTTAAACCAAAACATTTTAAATTATTTATTAAACAATGGCTCCTATCCGTAAATCTACCAGAACAAAAGAATGCAGATGTTCTATTTGCAAGAACAAAGAGGGAGGATTTGATTTTCTCACTGTTCAAACATTTAAGCATCATATGCTTAAAGAAGATGCCAAAAACAGTTTTTTCGGTGGCAGATGTAAGATATATTTTATATTTGAATTTGTAAATTATTTAATTAATAATAAATATGTTTTCGAATTAAATAGCAATGGAAATTGTTGATGAAGAAGAGCAATACTTTGAGGCCGTAGACAATGTAGAGGCTATGGATTTTGAGTCTGGTGGTAAGGATTTCTTAAAATTTTATTGTTTTTTTATTAAACCGATGTTGTTACACTTGGGCAGACTTGGAAAACGATATTGAAGGACATGAGGGGGTACAAGAACCCATTAGAAACCTACCTCTTTCTGAATCTGACGCCATTTTTGGTGCAGAGGATGAATGCAGCTCGTTTGGTGACTCTGACTCTGACTCTGATAACGAAAGTGAAGATGAGATGCTTGATAATGAAGGTTTGTGTAGTACCTGAGATGCAAATACACCCATCTATATAGATTGTATATTAATGAGGTGTTTTGTGTTGATATTTTTCAGAATTCAACTCAGAATTGAGTTTCATTCATGGCTTTGTGGTCAAGGCTCTTGCCCTGTTCATTTCCTTTTACGTTGTCAATGAAGGCGCAATTATCTTGATTGCAATCATAAACAAGATCTTGGATTTTTTTGGCAATTCTTTCCGAGTCCCATCAAGTGTCTCTGGTCTCAAAAGCATGGCAGGAATGAACACCTTGACAAAGGGAATCAAAAAATATGTTGCATGTGGTGAATGTCACAGTATTTATGAGAACAATGATGCACCTCTTTTCTGTACCTTTGACAAGTTTGGAAACAGCGCCTTGTGTGGCCATAGCTTGTTCAAGTCCAGTTCGTCCACAATCCCAAAGAAGTCATATGTGTACCAGTCAATCAAACACTCTCTGCAGACTCTCTTTTCTCGGCCCGATTTCGAAACCCAAATCAACTCTTGGAATCGTGGTCCCAAAGTGGAAAAGACAATGTTTGATGTGTATGATGGTGCGATGTGGAACAGTGTTAAAGATATCAATGGCAACCTCTTTGTTGATGACAGCCGCTCTCTAATGTTAACACTGAATATTGACTGGTTTCAGCCATTTGATGGTGTCTCATATTCGTGTGGTGCCATTTATTTGGCAGTAAACAATCTTCCTCGCGATGTCAGGTTTAAAAAGGAGAATGTCATCCTCGTTGGATTAATGCCAGGGCCAAAAGAAGCAAAGACGTCTGAAATCAATAACTATCTCAGACCTCTTGTTGATGAATTGGAAGATCTGTACATTGGTATCAAGGTCAAGACATACCAATGTCCATCTGGTGTGAGAATCCGCACTGCTCTCTTTGTTGTTGCTTGTGACATCCCCGCTGCAAGAAAAGTATGTGGATTCACATCCCATACCAGTACCAATGCCTGTCATAAATGCAATCGTCAATTCTCTCGGTTAGCTGGAACGAGCTCTGTTAATTATTCTGGATTTGATTCTTCAAAGTGGCTCCTTCGCACTAGAGATGATAATCATAAGGATGCTGAGGTCTGGAGAAATGCAGCCACTCAAGCTGAGAGGCAGCGCCTTGAAGTTGCCAGTGGTGTTTGCTGGTCCGAACTGCATCGTCTCCAGTACTTTGACGTTGTCCGCTGCACGATTATTGATCCAATGCACAATCTTTTCTTAGGCACTGCCAAGAGAATGATGGAGAGATGGGTTGCAGATGGTCTAATTGACAGTAGGAAACTCGTTGCCATGCAGAAGATGGTGGAGAAAATGGAGTTGCCAGCTGACTATACGGCACTAAAGACAAAGATTGGGAAGGGGTTCCCATTCATGAAGGCTGACGAGTGGAAGTCGTGGTGCTTGGTGTACTCTCCCGTGGTGTTGAAGAACGTGCTGCCACTGCCAATGTTCAAAAACTGGATGTTTTTTGTCAATGCTTGCCGTTGTCTGACAAAGCCAAGTATCTCTGAGGACGATATTGAAGACGCACATAACAATCTAGAGCAGTTTGGTAAAGGTTGTGAGCAACTGTATGAGCCTGACCTCCTCTCTCCCAACATGCATTTACATCTTCACCTTCGTGAAACCATCCTGGACTTTGGGCCAGTTTACAGCTACTGGCTTTTCGGTTTCGAGAGGTACAACAGTATCCTCAAGAATATCAATACCAACAGGAAAAGTGGATTTGAGGCCACATATATGAGAAGCTTTGTTGAGGACACAAGAAAGGGAGATTTTGTTCGCGGTTTCCTAAGCACACCAAGTGGACAATATTTCTTAGATGTATTTAGCAAGTTGACTATCAGTCCACGCATTGCCACCACCCCAATTCCGTACTTTGACATATCTGCCTTCTCATTGCCTGACTTCCTTGAATTAGCAGAGAACCCACTGATGACAATCCATGGTAATGAGCCTTTGCCGCCCTCAACTCTGCCATTGAAAAAGAAACCAATGAGCATGATGCCTAGACTTGAATATGATTGTCTAGTAGAATACTACCAGGTCATTCACGATGACAAAAATATCAAAAGCTGCAATGACAACATGACTTCCTCTGCTTTTGTCAATGACTGGATCGAAATGCTCAAGTCCATCAGTATCCTTGGCCAGACATTCAAAGGAAGGAGTGGTAGAAGTCGGCATGGGTCATACATCCAGGCATTGTTTGTTGAGGAAAAGACAGAGGCAGTGTACGCGTATGTTGGAGAGATTCAGTATCTATTTGTTCACACATTTAGTCCTGCTGTTTCTTCTTCACATCGTGGAAATGCCTACAACAGTCAACACACCTTTGCTTTTGTAAACTGGTTCAAGACCACATCAGACACCACCAGAGAGGTTGAAGGAATTGAGGTTCACAAGGATGAATTTTTGGCTCTTGACTTTCAAAGCATTCTTCCTGTCCATCGGATTCTCCTGCCTGTTGCAATTGTGGATTATAAATCTAGTAGTAACATTAACAAAAAACTAGTTGTCCCTTTGCCTAGAAAGGTTTCCGCCTAAATATATTTATCTTATCTCTCTTGTTCTTAATCATAACTTCATAGTTTGTTTTGCGAATCATGTGTTTAAAAAGTAAAAAAGACAAAAACAAAGATTTATTCATTTTTGAATACCCAGGCAGGCAAATTCAAAGTCAGGTGACTTGGGGCAGGAATCTCCTTGATCGTTTTTTGCTGTCTGGGCATTCTTGTCTTTGTCTTTGTTGATGACCGTCTCAGGTCATCCTCTCTTGCAAGACGGTCAATGACCTCCAGAAGCCGGTTCAACTATATTAAACTTATCAGTCTTTTCTCATCAATCAGCACATCACTCTACAAAATATTAATTACCTCATCACTTCTCCAACTGGGACGAGCAACACAGAGAACACGCATGCTAATACCAGGCGCAACGTCTTCCATGTCTGATTCACCATCAGACATCACATCCTTCTGGAGGACATGGAGATAGGCCATCTCATCAGGGTTTTCAGGCTTATGGCCCATCTCCTCATCGATTGCCCTCCAGTGACGTTTGTAGGCCTCCACCCTGCGCAAGTGGATCTATAAAAATTTTCAGATTAAATTAAAAATATCAAATCGTCTTTATACTAACCTCGACGAGCCTGGTATTAGCCCGAACCTTTCTCTTCTTGGCAGAAGCTTGCTCTTCACTCATGTTTGAAGTGAGATGGTAGTACTTGTAATTGTTTTTAATTTTTTGCACTACCATGCCAGGCCAAAAACCAGCAGCACGAGGCTGCGAGAGAATGTAGTCTCTCAAGTAGTTGATGACCCTGACATTGTCTGGGTGATTAATCTTCTTGTCCTTATTCCATTTCTGTTTGCCTTCATTCTCGGCAATCAGAGCAGGATTGTTAGACGTGAGGTTCTTCTTCCACATCTTCTCATTAATGAATTCCTAGATATAATTTATTAGAAAATATTTTTTAACAAAATAATAATAATATTCATACCAAGACAATCGCACTCATATCACTAGTACCAAGTGAGCTGGAGGGGCCAACAGAAGGAGCCATTCCAACGGGACCAGCTTGGCCAAGAGGGAGCTGGCTCTGGACACCACTGGCATGGGCTTCCATGAATGTACTCATGGTCTGGTTGGTCTTGCCAGCGATGTCATAGACCATTCCCATTCTGGACTTGAGGAACCTCAAGTCTTCAAGGACAGTGGCCATTTCTGTCTGTCCTTGACTACTTTCCTCACTGCTACTGGGGGCCCTTGGAAGGATTTCACGCTGGCTAATACGGCCAGCAGCAACACGGTGAATGGGAGCAGTTTGGTTTGCTCTGGCTTTGCGTCCTGAGTTTCTCTGGTTTGAAGACATTTTCTAAATATTTTTTTAAATAAAATAAAATAATAAGCATAAATAAATCCATATATATTAACATATATTTCTTTGAATACATAAACATACATTATAATTTGCAGTATAAGGTATAGTGTCAAATAAGAACAATAGTATTATATATATATATAAAAGACTGTATTTATATCTTTAAAAAATATATCTGGAGTACAGTAAAAAAAGAGTCTTGGGTACACAGTTTTCATAATCCCTTTATTCTCATAATTTATTAGGGCTTACTATAATCTAAAAATGCATATGGATTCTTTTTTCCCGATTTTCCCTTTTTCTCTCTCTTTTTACTTTTTGCTTCCTTTATACTCTCTGGTAAGTACTTGAAAATTTTTCACGCAATTAAAGATAATCTTTAACATCTTTTCAATTATCTAAAAGGTGTCCTATAGTCACTTTTATTCAAGCTTGCACAAGAAAAAGGTAAATGGGCACACTATTTTTTATTGCTGTTGCTAATCAGTAATCTTCATCTTGTAGATTCAAAACAACTCCTTTCAATTGCAATGGCCAAAGATGACAATGATGAAGTCGAATGGACAGAATGTACTTGGTATGTTCAAATATTTTATCACTATTAATACTAATATATTCTGTCTTTACTATCAGCCTTTTTATCAAAGAAAATTGCCGCGTTTTAACAAAGACATGGAATATCTAACAAACCAGTTTGTCTTGGTAAGTAATCAGTCATTCCTATTGCTTTTCTAACAGAAAAGTATAGATATCTTTTTCTATTACGCGTACACATTTTTTGATTGCTATATCATTATCTATCTTGAGATACTGTTTGGTATACCTGAAAATTCGGTCTCAAAGTCTTAGTTGTCTACTCTGTTTGAGCAACTACTTTTCCAGTTATTCAAGATGATAGTCAATGAATCAGTTATGCTTTCTACCCGTGTTTCAAAAGGTAAAAACAAATTAGTATCAATATAGCTATAGCCATGAATCTAGACCAAATTACTAGGCTGTATATTATGAGAAAAATATTTTATCAATAAAAATCTATTCGTAAACTATTTTCCATAACTTATTTATAAAGAAGTATAAAATAAACCCCCAATTAAAAGTGTTTAAAGTGTCAAACAGATTAAACAACCAATAAATATACGTCCTTTAGAACATAGGTGAATAGTTTGCAGAAAATAGTCAAAAAGTTTGCATCTTGATCTATTAAAAAATAGATTTTTTATTGATATTGAAAAAATAGTTCATGTAATGTTTGACTAAAAAGAAATAACACTTTCAGTTATAGTTCTGTACACTCTTGAGTTTAACAAGCCTACACGTCCAAAAGCAGAGCTTTATATCCACCGAATTACTTCATTATCTTATATGTGTTGTTTTTTATATATGCAAGATAACATTTCAATTTAATTCTAGAATTTGTTTTTTATTTCACTCAGAATTTTACAAACTATCACATATGGGAATCGGGGGTATTTTTGCAGTGTACAGGGTAGCGGTTGTGGTGGCGGTAGTGGGCTTTGACAAGGTCATGCAAGCAGAGGGCCTGGTCCAGTGCTCCACTTCGGGGGCGAAATCCACCTTGTGCTACGTCCAAGGGAGGAGAGAACTTGGTGAGATCAGGCGCAATACACATCTCAAGTAATTTCTGAAGAACAGAAGTGAGAGAGATTGGCCGATAATTGGCAGCATCATTTGGGTTACCCTTCTTGAAGATTGGGAAAACTTGGGCTTGGCGCCAGAGAGAGGGGACATAAGACCACTGCCAACACAGAGTGAAGAGCAGGGCAAGGAGAGGAGAGAGTTTGGACCAAACGAGCTTAAGCATTTCTGCACGGATATGGTCAGGACCCGGCGCCTTGTGGCTAGGCATAAATCGCATGTATTCTTCCACCACTGACGAATCAAATGGGGAGTCAACAGCGGCGAAAGGCAGTTGAGGAGAGGTTGATGGAGGAGGAGGAGGGCGGGAGGAAGGAAGGATGTGTCCACTATACACCGAAGCAAGGTGGTTGCACATGATGGTTGCTGCAGCAGCTGGGCCATTGTCATGTTGGAAGACATGTTTGGGTTGTCGACGCCGTTTGATCTGTTTGATCTTGGAAGTGGCCTTGGCACAGTCACGTTCCAGAGACCTACAGAAGGCGTGCCAGGATTGACGTTTTGCTGTCTGGACTTGTTGACGGAACTCCTGATGTGCATGTTGGTGCCGGCTCCACCAATTGATCTTGTCAATGCCACAAGCGCGACGCCATTGCTTGTAACAACCATCACGATGGTCGGCTGCCGCTTGAAGGGCAGGGGTCCAGAATTTCTTCCATTTGGATGGGCGGTGAGGGCGGGTACCTATTGAACTACTAAGAGAATCATAAATGAGTGTGTTGAAATCGTTAGTAAGGGCATCAATGGGGGGAGGAGAGGAGGGCGCACTGCAAAAACTGTGGGGTAAAACCATGTATATAACCAGAAATAAATAGGGGAAAAGTTTAGGTTTTCAGGGGAGAACAGAATACTACGAGTATGGGAGTAAGCAAGGTTTCTCCTGGGCTCAAAGTCAAATCTCATACAGGTGCAAAGTTGAAAACTTTTGGGAGAGTAGGGTTTGTTAGCTTTTTCTGCATATAGATTTTTGGTGTTTACCAGATTTTTGTGCTTAAAACTATGTTTTTAGTGTAATAGATTATGTGTTTATAAATTGAAAAGACGATTACACACAGCAAATAAAGTTGGGGAGAAGCTGGCTTTCTCCATGGTATCAAGGATATCCTCAAGCAATTAACCAATCATCGAATACTATTACTGTGCAATCAAGCATAGAATGATCCCCCCCATTGTTTTATACCCCGTACTTATTAGGTTTATGGTTTATATTTGTGTTTATTGGAAAGAATAGAATGGTTCTGTACACAAGCTCTAATACTATTACTGTTTATCCTTGCCGCTTCTACCGGCCTACTTGATACTACTTGGATTGGGTGCTTCACTACTGAACAATACCTGAAAATAGGGACCGACGGCAATTTGGGTGGTTGCGGCAGTATTCTAATACAATAAAAGTTATATTAGTGACATATATTCAAGAGTGCAGGTGTTGTTCAAGATGCAAGGTATTTTATACTTACATTGTAAGGGATGGATAAGAACGGACAAAGTGGGGCTGAGTTGTGCGGCATGACATGGCATCTTGTATGATTAGATTGACTAGAGATGGGGTAAAGTAAATTAGTATGGGTGAATTGGGTAATAGAATAATCAATTTACATATCAGAAACAGAGTTGACAATTAAGTAGAGGGATGTTACGTGATGACCAACAATAGATTCTTATTAAGAGTATAGAACAATATTAGTAAATAGCCAGAATAATATTATGGAAAGAGATAAAGACCAAGAAAAGGCATTACCATTATGATAACCAGTCGTAGATGATGAAGGGGCCAGATGGGGTGGACAGTGATGGCGGTGGTCTATAGTAGAATAAGAAACATTAAAGGGGAAAATTATTTGACACAATTTTTTACCATGCCACTGATGACCATACCATATAATAGGCGTGTAAACAGAATATGTCTATAAAATAAAAAGAGAGAATAACAATAATATTATAGAAAAGTATAGACCAAGAAATGGCATTACCATTATGATAACCAGTTGTAGATGATGGAAGAGATGGACAGGGTGTGATGGGGGTGACCCAAGTAGAATAAACAACGTTAGAGAAAAAAAAAGTTTGACACCAAAAGGTTCTTTTTTACCATGACACTGATGACGATACCAGTATAATAGACTGTGTGAGTGGCGGAAGGCTATAAGATAAAAAGAGAGGATCAGAATAATATTATAAAAAATATAAAGACCAAAAAAAGATATTACCATTATGATTACAATTATACATGAAGGAAGAGGTAGATGGGGTGATTGGTGGTGTGGTCTACAATAAAATAAGCAATGTTAGAATAGAAAATCGTTTGACACAAAAAGATTTTTTTAGCCCAATATTGATGATTGAACCATATAATAAAGCTGTGTGAGTTGAGGAGGTTTATAAAATATAAAAAAAAAAGAGAGTCAGGATAATTTGCGAGATGCTAAAGGCACATTCAACTGACCACGGATTGTTTGGATAAGCAATGCAGGCAGGATGTATTGGAATGAGCGCATGTTTATAAAGAAGCCGCTGATTTTTTAGTGTAAAGAGGTGTAAAAAAGAAAGAAAAAATGGGCCCGGATATAGGAAACGAGGGAAAGGAAAAAAGAGCAAAAAAGAAAAGAATACAAGGATATATAATTTGAAACAGAGACAGAATAGGTGTAATGGATAGAATCTAAAAACAAATGGAGCCATTCATTAGTGTGCACAAGAAGTGTTTGGATCCACTCATCAAACTCTTTTTTTATAAATACTCTATATTTTATATTCTCAAAGGCCTGTTCACACACAACACACCCTTCTGCTTCCCAAAACCTTTCAATAAAACAAATATCAATTGTATGTATAAGACATTACATATTTTATATGAGATCCCATGAAATAAAGACAATTAACAATTGAAAATTATTATTTGATATTTTGTAGATTATGGCAAACAGACGTGCAATTGCTCCTCAAACAACTGACAAGTTCAGGGAATTGATGGACAGATTGACCAGTGTGGAGGCTGGTTTGTCCAATGTGACTGGAGAGGTGCGTTCTGTTGGCACCAGGCTAGCCACTATGGACACCAGGCTTGGTGTTATCATCCAAGATGGTGCCAGTACCATTGCCATCTTGGATGGGTTTGGAAATGTCCCTGGGGCAACTTCTTCTGCCCCCGTTGCTGCTGCTCCTCTCTCCCCCACTGTGGTTGCACTTGCTGCGTTTGAAGCTCCTCAAATGCAGGAAACCAACCGCGCGTATGTGAGTATATACTATTGAAATATATTGCTAGTCTAATACCTTCTAAAAATATATTAGGGCTTCATCAGACGCTACCTGAAGACCCAAAACTTCAGGTCCAACAACCCAGACTTGGTTGAGGCTAACAACCAAAAGCCTAGCTGGAGAACGGACGTGGCCTTTAACGAGAGTCCCAACAAAGAGTTGGTACTCGAGATAATGGCCTATCTCCAGCCAAGGTTTCTCGAGTCTGGGTTGAGATACCCTGACCTCCGCCGGTATATATACACCAACTTCAATAGAAGATGGACTCAGGAGAAGAAGTCTTTTGAGAAGTGAGCAGAAGTGAATGCTCGCTCAAGAAGAAATGGCCGTCAGGTGGATGTGAGTTATTATTTTTATTATGAAAAGGATTCCTATTAACTCAATTGACAATTATATATTTCATCAGCATCTCACTCGCCACCGGGAGGCATACTCCAATAACAAGGCAGCGATTGACCAAGAAATGGACCGGGACTGCAGCAATCTCATCCAAAAGGCAGCAATGTCTGAGGGTGAGTCTGACAATGAGGGGAGTGATGCTTCGTTTGGGCGTCACATCCTCACTGCGCGCCCAAGCTGGCAAAGCGACGAGGTAAATAAATTCGCAAAGAATATTGTTTATTATTTTTATAGAATACTAATGAATATTTTAGTTCAATCATTTCCTTGAACTCATCAATGACTACGTGCTTGCCGGCTTGGGAACAAGACATCGTCAGATGCTTCATCAAAAGTTTGGCCGCGTCGACGAAGTAGCAGTCCCAGAGGGAATGGTCCCTCCCCTGCCTGAATGGGCCGTTAGAAATTAAAAAAATTAAAAAAATAAATAAAAAAACCTCATCTTTGCTCCTCTCATGCACTCAATCCTAAAGACTCATTCAAATCCTATACTTGTTTATTTTATTCTGGTATGCAATCTTGTTTAAAAATGAGTAAAGACATATTTTATTAAAACTTAAGCATATATTTTTTTAGGTAAAGGGATAACCAGTATCTTCTTTACATTATTTTGGGTCATATGTTCAGCCAGTGCTACTTCTAACAGAATGCGATGTACAGGCACAATACTGTGGTAGTTGGCTGGAGAAAATTGTGGCCTACAAATGTCAACACTTTCATGTTCTCTTGTACACTCGGAATCAAAGACAAACCAGCGAATGTACACGAAAACATGTTGCTTATTGTGATGACGATTTAGTCGGCCATGAGACATAGGGGGCATAGACTGGGAATGGACAAACATATATTGAATCTCGCCTGTGTACGCAGTCGGATTTTCGTCATCATTTCCAGAGAACAGAGCTTGAACATAAGAACCATGACCGACAGTACCCTTCTTGCCTTTGTATGACTGGCCAAGGAGATCGATAGACGCGATCTTGCATATTTGGTTGTCAACAAAATACGGCAAAGATGAGGCATGTCGGTAATCCACTAAATCTGGCTTTGCATATACGAGCTTATAGTGTTCCAAGAGATAGGGATATTCAAGGTTGTTCATTGATTCATACGGTTTCATAGAGAGTGGCAACGCAGAAGGAGGGAGAGGTTTGTTGCCTTTGATAGAGAGTGGATTCATAGAGGCTTGCATAAATGCTCTCAACCGGAAAGGGCCTTGAGACATGGCATAGGAGGGGGCATAGGAGGAGGCATGGGAGGAGGCATGGGATGGGGCATAGGATGGGGCATAGGAGGAGGAGGTAAGCTTGGACATAAAGGGGCGGAAGGGGGTTTGACTGGGACATTGAAGAACAGAAGATACATAATCACTCTTGTATGCATCATTAATAAAGTTCTTCATGTAGGTGGACTCAAAACCGTCTCGTCTGTTGGTCTTGATGTTTTTTAACAATCTATTGTATCTCTCAAATGAAAACAGCCAATAACCGTACACTGGTCCAAAATCACGAATAATGGTATGAAGATGAAGGTGTAGGTGCATGTTACAAGTGAGAAGATTCGCAGGATATAGGGACTGACATCTTTGACCAAACGTTTCCAGGAAATTGTGGGCATTGGTTGCCTTGGAAAACGAGATTGCTGGCTTGACCAAAAGGTGGCAGGCATCAACGAAGCTGATACAGTTGTTGAAGTTGTCAGGAGGGAGCACACCTTTCAACAGGACTGGAGAGTATACGAGGACCCAGAACTTCCACTCGTCTGCTTTCATGTAGGAAAAGCCTTTTCCGATCTTGCCTTTGAGGACAGCATAATCGGCCGGCAGAACCATAGACTCGGCAGTCTTTTGCATGGCAGCAAGATCATGGTCTGTGATCAGGCCATCGTCAATCCACCTCTCGACCATTCGCTTGGCCGTACCCAAGAAGAGATTGTGCATGGGATCAATGATCGTGCAGCAAACAACGTCAAAGTATCCAAGGCGATGCAACTGGGACCATCGAACGCCATTTTCGATTTCCAGCTGATGCCTTTCTGAGGGCGTACTGGCACTCTTCCACACCTCAGCATGCAACCGATTTTCGACACCACTGCGAAGGGACCACTGTGCAGAGTTGAAGCCACAAAAGTCAACGCTGTTTGTTCCGTCCAAACGAGAGAAACCACGACTACACTTGAAGCATGCATGGGTGCTGTTGTGGGAAGTAAACCCACTCATCTTTCTGGCAGCTGGAATGTTGCACGCCACCATAAACAACGCAGCACGGACAGTAACACCTGATGAACACTCGGCAGTTTGCATCTTCACACCAACGTACAGCTCTTCCAAATCGTCCACCAACAGCTTGAGATAGTGGTTGATCTCGTCAGATTTTGGTTCCTTGGGCCCAGGCATAAGTCCAACAAGAATGATGTTCTCTGCCTTGAATCGCTCAGCCCTAGGAAGATTGTTGATGGCCAAGTAGATTGCACCACAGGAATAGGTCACCCCATCGAATGGCTGGAACCAGTCAACGTTCAATGTTAGCATGAGAGAACGTGGGTCTTGGATGAAAGAAACACCATTCAAGTCCTTGAGCTCCTTCCACATGGCGCCGTCGTACACATTGCACATTGTGTCTTTGACCTTCAGCTCCTTGTTCCAATGGCGGATTCTTGCTTCGAAATCTGGGCGGAGGAAAAACACTCTCAACGCCTGCTTGACAGAATGGTAGTTGTATTGGCGTCTGGCTACCAAAGCACCTGATGATAACACCTTCATCAACTGGGAATCGCAAGAGGAACGTGCTCCTGGCTTCTGGAAATCACACCGAAGGGGAACAGACCCAGCTTCCTCGTACACCTTGTGACAATCCTGGCACACAACAGATTTCCTTATTCCTTGGGACATGGCTGAAAATCCTGTCATGCACTGCAGACCAAGCAGGCTTGTGGGCAGTTGGAAATCTTGATCATAGATTGTCAAGAGCTTGTTGACAAACTCGATCAAGACAACGGCGCCCTTGTCAACCACATAACGGGATGCAAACAGGACAACAGAAATGGTGATGAACCTGTGCACTGGGTTTTCAGGCATTTGGGGGGAGGCAAAAGGATCTATTTTAAAATGGAAAATATTAACACCCAATTTTTTAGGCTTTTTCTCTATTTAACACTGACCTTCACCATCCAACTCCTCAACTTTGATCTCTTCCAAATCGCCCTCGTCGTCATCATCACCACCGTTCATCTCATTCTCATCAGCATCAGCATCAGCATCGGCATTGGCATTAGCCTCATTGTCAGCACCAATTTCGCCATGATTGGCAAAAGGATCGGCTTCCAAAAATGGCGAGTTCTCCTGATCACCAAGTATATCTGAGGACCCGACTTTATGGAACAAGGTAGCCAGATATAGAATATAGTAGTTATTTAGTTTCTGTTGCTATGCCAATAAATAATCCTTACGTTCAAAATCAACATCTATCATATTGCGTTGAGAGGAGATTTCTAGTAAAATATATTATGATACAATTCATAGAGTGTTTACAAAAGTAACTTGCCCCTTTCGCAATTTTCAAGACGCTCTAATCTTGCTCTCTTTGCATGACGTTGAGCAGTCAGTTTCTGGACAAGACTGTAACCATTCTTGCTTGTACTGCATCTAGGGCAAAAGCACTTCTCATTGTAGACATCGGAAGTAGAAGACATGGTATTTGTGTATTGAAGTTTAAACAAAAAGGAAACAAGTGTTACATATGCTTTATTTGCTACGGTTTTATAAGAGTATAAAAATATTATCTCCTGTTCTTTATATCCAAGCCAATTAAATACAATAAAACAATATTTTCAAGGTGATCACAAAAAAACGTGTTGAGTTGCAAATTTGCTTCAGCTTTCTCCACGTTCTCAGTTAACTGTGCACAGTAGAATAGCCCACCATTTTCCCAGTGGCGGGTTCTGTACAATGTCTTGCAAGGTGTTGAGGAGGGGTGTGGCGTTGAGGATGAGGGAATCGGTGTAGAGTTGAAGGACGTCTGGTTCCTTGAGGCGTGAGAGGTTCCAGAGTCGGCGGAGAGGGGGTGGAGATGGAGGGGAAGGGTCAAGGTCATAGGTGAAGGAAAGTGAAAGAAGTCGGTGGTCAGAGCCTAGGGAGAGTTCGGTTTGAATGTGGAGAGAGGGATTGGCGAAATTGGTGTTGGTGATGAATAGGTCAATGATACTGCTAATTTCGACTTCACGGCGAAAGGAAATGTAGGTGGGTGTGCAAGGAGAGAGTGAGCCATTAAGGACAGTGAGGGATCTTTCTTCTAGCCATGCACTAAGTGCTAGGCCGCGAGAATTTGTGGCATAATCTCCAGTGATGGAACCCAGACGGGCATTGAAGTCCCCACAAAGGAGGGTGTCTTCAGTCAAAGGAATGTCAGAGAGAACAGAGAGGGCATTGGCAGTGGACATAGAGGGGGGGAGGTAAACACAAACCAGTCGAAGGGTGCCAATCTTGACGGCGAGGGCATAGTTGTTGGGCATAGGGATTTGGGTGACGGTGTAAGGACAGGAGAGGGAGACTAACAATGAAACTCCCATCGACCCACGGTATGTCCCAGCAACAGGGGGTCCGTACAAATGAAATTGGGACCATGATGTGAGAATATGCGCAGGTGACAGGAGCCATGTTTCTGTGATGAAGAGCATATGGAGGGACTGACAGTGGTTGAGCACGTTGTTTATGGCATGGGGTTGAAGCCCATTGGCATTCCATAAGCCTATAGAAAGCTCACTCATTCTTCCATGAGGTTGCTTGGAGCAAATGCGCGCTTTCTCTTGAACAGTGATTCACCATCACCACCAAGAGCAGAACGGGTAGGTATCTCATTGGCGCTAATCCACCCTTCTTCAACAAAGAAGTGGGCAACTGGGAGGGCAACATGGGGGCGGAGGAACTTTAGAGTCTGGAGGCAGCGTGCATTCTGCACTTGTATGGCAGCATTTGCCCGCTTGTCCAGAGAGAGATCGTGGTACTTGGGGTCTGCCAAGTGTTGTGGGTCAACGGGATCAAAGTCACCAATGACCTCAACCTTGGCTCTATCAAGTTGTGCCTCGAATTCTTCAACGAACTGGAGATGGACAAGTATGCCAATAATTCCACGAGCAGGGAAATTAATGTCCAACAGACGAGCAGTGTCAATTCCAAGGGTGCGGAGAGAACTACGCACTTCCCTGTGGGTGAGGCGACGGGAGCGAGGAATATAAACGTATTTATATCCAAGGGGGCCAGAGGCTGCAGTGAAAATACGCTGAGAAGCAGCAACTCGGCGTGGGGAAGGACCCTTATGGGCAGGAGGGGGGCGGTTGACGCTGGCCTTGGCAGCCCAAGTGGAGGCTTCCAATCCGGGTTCCTGGGAACTGGGATTTGGGGCATGGTCGGAGGTTGAAACCTTTGGGCTATTGCCCAGGGGAAGGGAAGTTTGAGAGGTCGTAGCCTGCTCAAGACGTTTTCGGGTTTCCGCCAATTCTGCTTGGAGGCGGCTGTTTTCGGCTTCAAGAGCCTTCACTTGGTCAGCGAGCTTCTCAGTGTTGTCAAGGCGCGTCAACATGGAGGCCAAAAAGGACATGAGCTCATTAGATGCGCCTGGGATTGGGGGCATTATTGAGGATGACATCGGGAATCAGGGAAAATAAATGTTGTTCGTTTGGGCTGAAACTTGGACAGTGGGTGCTTGGACTGGTAAGCTTAATGGAAAACTTGCTACGGAGGCGGGATGGGGCGTGGTAGGCGATGGATGCGTAGTTGTTGGCAGTGTTGGTTAGGATGGATGGAAAGTTCGGTAAAATTACTATAAAAGGAAATTTTTTGGGGTAAAAAAATCCTTAAGCAAAAGTGACGCATGTGTGTTTTGGTTGTGTGTGTATGAATAACCAAAGGTCAAAGAAAATAGAAATATTCGAAACAAAAACTAACAGTTCAACTTAGCCCCAAAATACTGGCAATTATTGAATGTTCAGATAAATGAAACAAAGATTTCTTTCAAGACAGAAAATTGATCACAGAATAGATGTTGTTTATTGATTGAAAATAAGGTGTCTTTTATAGACGATCCTTTTGAATAAAAATATGAGAAAATAAAATAAGGAAAAAACCACAACATAATGAATGAGTCATTTGTTGGGAAAAACGAGAGGATAGTAAAATAATAATAAGAGATTTGGATAAGAAGAAATAAGAAGAAAGGAAAATAGTAAAACTAGATGTGAATAGTACGGATCCGCGAATCAGAGAAGGAGAAAAGAGAAATAATAGAGACAAGATGTTGGTTGGCGATTTCCAATGAATGACAAAAGAGGAAATGTAAAGAAGTGGTTGTTTAAATGTGATAGATGTTGACAGAATGTTCAGGTGAGAAGGGTAAACGCAAGTTTGTACAAAGAACGAGGTAAAAACATCACTTGCGATTTTTTGTGTACATGCGTACACGAATAAGGTTTGGCGGGAAAATGCGACAGGCTTACCGACCCTCTCAACTACCCAAGGCACCAATTTCCAATGTCACGTGCTCCGTGACTTAGGCCAGGCTTTCCATGCCGGCCTTCCACCTTCCGACCACGCGGACCGGACCAAGCTCCTGGGCCCTTTGGCCGGACTGGCCGGACTGGTCGGACCAAGGCGAGATTTGGGGTTCTGGCGATCACCCCACCACAACTGTGTCAAAAGTGACACGTGTTGAGTTATGGGTTGTGAAGCAACTGGTCAGAATTGTTTGATAAATGATATTCTTGGAAGGAGTTCGGACTTCGCAAGAAAATAGAAAACAGAAAACGGAAAACAGAGACAGAACAAGAAATACAAACGGAAAACGGACGGAACAAAGAGAAAGACAGAGGAAAACAGACGGAAGACAGAGAGAACAGAGAGAGAAACCAACAGGAATCGGGGCAGAACAAGAGAAAGAGAAAAACGGACGGAAAACGGAAAACAGAACAGAAAACAGAACGGACACAACTTAGTACTCCTTCAGGACAATACTCAAGTTGGTTACAGATAAGTAAAATGAATAAACGATCCAATGATGATTTTATTTCGAGGACAAACTTGTCCTTATTTATACAAAAGTCAAATTCAAAGAATTTGGCATTTTCAAGAGTTACAACTGGATCCACGGATCCTCTTGGAGTTGATCTACCGATCAACGGGTTTTGTTCAGAATAAAATGAAAAAAGAAAAGAAAGATGATCCCAAAAATATGGATCAGACTTAGACAACGACAAAATTTACATAAAAGGAAACTAAAAGAAGTGAAAGTTCAATTTAAAATAAAGAAGTCGATCGGTTTGTTTTCAAGACCAGCAGTCAGGTGATCTGGGATCGACGATGAGGAGGGAAAGGGTGACGTTTCAAGACCAGCGGTCAGGTGATTTGGGGTCGACGAGGAGGAGGGAAAGGGTGACGTTTCAAGACCAGCGGTCAGGTGATTTGGGGTCGACGAGGAGGGAAAGCGAGTGACGTGTCAAGTTCGGTGGTCACGTGACTCAAGAGTTGAAAATAAAGGGGGAAAAATGATGACGTTTCAACATGGCTTCCTCTACTACCATATCGAACGAAAAAATTCACCCTCTTGATTCCACCCGACTATGGTTGTGTGTAGTCAAAATGAATCGAATCTCGGCTGTCCATAATGACACCCCCTCTCCCTCACTGGAAAAAGTATACAATTTTATGGTGGAGAAATATCTGTAGTATTAAAGTACCATCATCAATTTATTGTTATTTCAATCTATATTTCTCCACCATACAAATATGAATGATACTATAGGGAATGACGCCTGGTCTATCAGAGAAATAGGTCTTTAGTTCCGCTTGAAAAACCTTTGATACCCCCCAACTTTTCTGTTATTAAAGAGGTCTAGTTTATTTTATATTTCGTGTCGAGTAAGCCTATTATTTATTGTATTTTGTGCCATATAAAGCTAATCGCAATATCGCGATTTACAATCTATTCATATCCTTTACTTTTAACCTCAGTAACTCATCTCTTTAGGCTGAAAAGCAAAGGGAAATAGTGTCTTTAGACTGAAAAGCAAAGGGAAATAATGTCTTTTAGACTGAAAAGCAAAGGGAAATAATGTCTTTTAGACTGAAAAGCACCGTATCATACGTTTACATACAAGCCTCATTTGTTGATTTTTAAAAAATAAATTGTTTTTTATTTATTTTTTATTTATTTAATATATATATTTCTAGATGAATGCTCTAATCATATAATAATAATATATATGCTATTTCTAGAGTATTGTTTGATATTTTGCATCTAGCAAGACCAACAAGTTCCTACCTGATAGATATTGGGTACTGTCTTGGAGAAGAATGGTGCTATTTAATAGTAATAGGAGCAAAGATTAATTAAATAATCGTAATGGATCAAATTATTTGCTGTTGTACTTACAATGTTGATATCGTGAGTAGATGGACTACTTGATAGATTCATGAGAATATCTCAGCATATTAGCTGTCAGTTGAGATTGTCTAAGAATTGTAAAGTTATTAGTATTCTAGATATTCATATATACTATATTATCAGCGGTTTTCTTACCTGTGTGATTGTTTGTTCAGGCATGCGGATGAGATTCTTAATATATCTAATAGAGAATAGAACATAGTTATATATGTATAAGTAAAGAGATATATATAATTTGTAATAATATAATAGCTTACCATGATGTTTGATTACAAGATTGAGTGACATGCAAAGCTGTGATGACTGGAGGCATCAAGTCATTAGTAAAGAGAAGCTTTGAGCAAATATTATTTTATGTTATTAAACCATGTAAAATGACCAAAGAGAAGAAGCTTGTTGATGATCTGTAAAGATAATGGCAAAATTATTAAGTAATTACATAAAATAATAAGAATAAAATAATTACCAGTATGTGTATAAGAGCAAGAGGCAAAAGAGAAAGAACAAAAAATAATTTGAGTTCCAAGGTGGTTTACCCCTAAAAAAAGTGCAGTCTCTAAAATCAATAATCCCAAAAACATAATATAATCGTCATTTTCATTTTACAGTTAGACGCTTTATTTAATCAATAAAAGACACTAATTAGTTTTAAGCAAGTCATTGTAAAATATGATTATATATTGTAGAATAAACATCAGTAACAGTTCATTATACTTCTTTACTTGTAAGAAACATTATAATATCATAAAGATAAAATATTAATAATTGTCATTTAAACATTTATTCATATAGAAAATGAACAACTTTGACATCTCCAAAATCTCTACCAGTAGTCCTATCTATGCATCTATTATGCGTAGTGCTATGGCTAATGTCCAGAACAGTGAACTTACCACTGCATCTACTTCGGCCACTGTAACAGCAGAAGAGACATCCAATTACCAGGATGATAATGAAATCCGTAGCTTGCTAAACTTGGCAAATATCAAGATGGATTCTCTTGAAAATCAAAACAAGACAATTGCAAGTGAAGTGGGTGATTGCAAGACGTCAATTTCGCAGCTTGAGAAGGTCATTGATAGACTTGTCACTGGCCAAATCAGCATCAAGGATATTTTGTCTGGTGGGAATACTCCTGCAAGAACGATTGCAGTGGCCAGTTTGGTACCTCGGGGTGAGGAACCCTATGTTGTTGGAAAGAGATATCCAAAGATCTCAGTAAGTCTTGACTAGACATAAAATCAATAAGAAGAGTATCTAAAACCAATTTATAGAAATTAATCAATGGCTATATCAAGCACCCAAACTTCACCAGTGACAACCCTGTCAAGATAATGGAGAATGATGCCAAGCAAGGGTGGTCCTTGACTAGCTACTACAACAGTAGCTATAACAATGCACTGGCCATAAGGCTGATCACCTACTTGGGAAGACAAGAGGCAGGAAAGGCGATCCCTTTGAATGATCTTGCCAAAATGGTAAAAAACCATTTTGTCAACCAGGTGCGCCAGCGCCAGCGAACCCCAGAGGCTGCAGACAGAAAAAGACTTGCATGCAGAAGACGACAGCGAACTGTTACGGTAAGTTTATATTTTAATCAATATAAAACTGTTATTTTCTTACACACTTAATATACAGATTCTTCGTCGCCGAATCAAGGCATACAACAAGTACAGAGACCAGATTGACAGAGAGATGGGCAGAAAAAATTGCGACCATGCCCTCCAAAAGGAAACCATGTCTGAAGATGAGACTGATGGAGAAGATAAGGTAAAGGCCTTTCGCCCTAGCTGGAGAAGTGACGAGGTAATTATTTTAGCATAGTTTTTCATATTAAAATTCTATATCTTTTATTAATACACCTTATTATATTCAATAGCTCCAGACTTTTATAGATCTTGTTGATGATTTTGCTTCCCAGTCACTAAAGAAAAAGGGAAGCTCCATTTTGAAACGCGTCCGAGTAGTTCGTCAAAAGGATGTACCAAAGGATTTAGCAGTCCCATTGGCCGCGTGGACAATAAATAATGAATAAACTATCTATTTTATGTTTTATATTTTTTGGCTATCTTTTGCTGCAGATACTTTTGTGAGATAAGGATAGGTAAAGATATTTATTTTTAAGCATATATTTTTCTAAGAACAGGAGCAACAATCATCTTAACATTTCCTGTCTCAGTTGTATGCTCACCAATGGCAACCGACAGCAAGATTCGGTGCACTGGCAAGATATTTTGATAATCCCCTCGGGCAAAGGCAAACTCATTCAACTCTATCCCTTCATCACTTCTTGTGTTCAGACCAGATGACCTATACCATTTGACATAAGCAAAGGTATGATTGTCAGGTTGAAGAGTCTGGGGATTCACAAGCGAGTTGACAAACAAATACTGAATCTGACCAGTAAAGGCACTTATACCACGGTCATTGTTCTCTTGGAAGATTGCCTGTATATATGACCCGCGGCGAACTGCACCATTGCTCCCTTTGTATATCTGGCCAAGCAAGTTGATCGATGGGAACTTCTGGATCATATTGTTGACAAAGACATTGCCGAACGAAGCTTGCTGGTAACTGCAAAGAGAATCATCGTCATAGGAGTCTCTGTAGAACTCAAGAAGATGCTCATACTCTTCTTCTACCATTCGTTCATATTGCCCTAGGGAAAGTGGGAAGGCCGACGAAGGAAGAGGTTCATTGCCTTTGATGTTGACAGTACTGAACTGCGCGGAATCAAGAAAGACTTTTAGGTCAAACCTAGGAGAAGCAACTTGGAAATATGGGGCGGTGGTGACAGTGGTGGTTGCAGTGGACGCATGGACAATTGGAGCAGGAGGAGGAGTAAACTCGACGAGTTCAGAAAGCAATGCAATATACGATGCATTTCCAATTACGGCCATCATTCTACAAGCAATATCAACCTTGCAAGAGTCCTCAAGATATTTTCGCATGAACGTGGCCTCAAAGCCGTCTCTCTTGTTCGTCGTGTAGTTCTTCAGTACACCATTGTACCTCTCGAAGCTGAAAAGCCAATAGCCGTATACTGGCCCAAAGTTGACGATCGTCTCATGAAGATGCAGATGTAGATGCATGTTAGGTGAGATAAAATCTGCACCATACAAGTTCTGACATCCTTGTCCAAACAACTCCAAACAGAAATGGGCTTCGGCTAACTCGTCTTCTGATATGCTGGGCTTGGACAAGTATCGGCAGGCGTTGACGAAGCACATCCAATTGTCAAGATTGTCCCTTGGCAACCGGTCTTTCAAGAGGACAGGCGAGTATACCAGGCACCAGGACTTCCATTCGTCGGCCTTGTGATATTTGTAGTAGAAATTGGGACGGTGGATACTTTGAGACTCTTTATTGTGGTTTAGAAAAAGTTAAAGTATATCCAGTTATTGATTTAAGAAGTATGTTAACTTAGTATTTATAATTATTCTTATAATTCTTATCAGCTTGGATATTCATTATCATAATAGCTGTGTTATCAGTTAATAGGTATTTTGGGACTTTGTCCCACAATAGATTGGGTATGGTATTTTCATATTTGGATAAGGATTTCTGGATGGTATAGTTTGTCTTGATTTTAGATAATCCAGCTATCTGGGTTTATATATCACTTTTCTCTGATATACCATTATGCCAAATACAACATTACCCCCCTCCAGACTTGACTTTAGTTAAGCGCTTGCTTTGGCGTCTATTATCATAGTTCTTCTTGGCGATGGAGTTTGTTTTGTTTTGTGCACTGAGAATCTTGGTCTGGTCCTTTCTTGGACGTCCTCTTGGTCTTTTTACTACAAGCTCATTCGTGATATTCTGTTTGTCTCTGCGTACCCAATATTCTTGGATTGTTTGGAGATCTGTGAACTTATCCGGTGTGATCCAGGAATCTTCTTCTGGTCCGTATCCTTTCCATCTCACTAGAAACTCACGCTTGCCAGCGTTGCCTCTGTGATTGATGATTGCCTGTACTTCAAACAGTTCGTCTTCGAGTATTGCCTCGTCCATCGATATCAATTTCAAATCCGATGGTGGGTAATCTCTAGGCAAGAGTGCTCCTGTCTCATCTTGTAATACATATGAGCCTCCTTTGGTTTGACGGATTACTGTGTATGGTCCTTGATATGCTGGAGCTAATTTGCTGCTTCTTGTAGGTAGTTTGATCATTACATAACTACCATTGTCAATTCTTGCGATTCGATGCGTGCTATCAAACTTTTCTTTTTGTATGGCTGTAATTCGATCGGTTCTGTCTTTAATGGCTGGAAACACAACTTCTGCCATATGATCGATACGTTTGATAAGTTCGTCATAGGTCATTGGTTTCGATGGTGTAGATTTGGGATCTCTATAGTCCTCAAAAGCGTTCATTTGTCTAGCAAACATCAGTGAAAATGGAGCAGTATTTAACCTTTTTGACATCTTATTATTGATTGCCAATTGTACAGCTGGGAGATAATAGTCCCAATCTTTTCCAGTTCCTGCTACCATCTTTCTGATGACTTGCATAGATGTCTGTACCCATCTCTCTGCTAGGCCATTTGCTCTAGGGTGGTATGGTGTTACAAGTCTATGATCGACTCCTGTATTCTGTAGTAATTTCTTCATCAGTTCATTCTTGAACTCTGTGCCATTATCAGATTGTATGATTCGTGGAAACCCGAAATCACCAAATATCTGTACTAGTGTTTTGACAATAGTGTCCGATTGTTTGTTCGGAATTGCTCTTAATAAGCAGAAGCGTGTGCAAACGTCTACCATTACAAATAGGTATACATTACTCTCTGTCGTAGGATGTAATGGGCCAGCTAGGTCGATTGCCCAGTGGTCTCCTGGTACATATGCATGGATAGGTCTTAGAGGATTATAGCCTTTCTTAGTGATATTATATTTCTGACAAGACGGACATTCCTTTACACATTCAAGTGCATCTTGGATCATATTTGCCCAATGTATACCGTTCTTGTGATTCAATTCTACTATGTGTTCTGCACCAAAGTGTCCAAAGAGATGCGCTTTCATTAATATATCTTTGCGCTCTTCTTCTGGAGGTGTCATATAGTCTATGGTATCACTCTTTGTCTTGACCGTAAATACTCTTTGGTCCTTTGGTTTAGATGTGTACTCAATTTGTTCAAACTTCGGATTCTGCTGAGCCTCTATTTTGTCTTGAGATGGCTTCAGTGCCTCATTACCCCCCTCCAGACTATTTTCCGGGAGAATAGACGAGATAAATAATCCGGTAACTTGTTGCTGATGCCAGGTATGTGTACCACATCATAATTATAATCAAGTAATGTATCCATCCACTGGATCATCATGGGGTTCGCCACCTTTTGCGTGTGGATATATGTCAAAGCCTTGTGGTCAGTGTACAATGTGAATTTCTGTCCCCATAAGAATTTGTGGAATTTCTTAAGTGCGAATACCATGGCTAGTAGCTCACGTTTCGTCGTAGAATAATTACGTTCTGATTTTGATAAAGCTCTGGCCATAAATCCAATGTACTTCTTTTGGTCATTGATATTTTGATACAGAGTAGCACCAATTCCTAGATTGGAAGCATCAGTGGCAACAAAGAATGGTTGAGATAAGTCAGGAAAGTGCAATATGGGGTTTGTTTGCAAAATGGCTTTAAGCTGCTCGAAACTCCGTTGGTGATCATTATTCCAAATCTTGGATAAGCTACCAGCGTTTCTGAGAGCATCCAGTGGCGCAGTAATGTGGGCTGCCACTGGTATGTATTCACGGAAATAATTGATGACTCCTAGAAAGCTCTGGATGTCTTTTCCTGTCTTTGGTATAGGCCATTGCAGCACATTCGTGATCTTTCTTTGGTCAATTCGACTGCCTTGTGCGTCGACTGAGAATCCCAGTAAGTAGACTGACTTCTGGGCAAAATGACATTTGTTGGGGTTCAAAATTAGATTGACCTCCGTCAATTTGTTGATAGCTTGACAAACATGATGGGTATGTTCCTCTAGATTCTTGGAGAAAATGACGATGTCATCCACAAACGTTTGTATAAAAGGCATGTCCTGAAATATCAAAGACATGACTCTTTGGAACTTTGATGACAAGGGCTTGAGTCCAAAAGGACATCCCTGGAACATATACTGCAGATTATTGTGCGTAAATGTCGTTTTATGTTGATCCTCTTTGCGTATTTGGAAGCGATGGAAGGCGCTTTTTAAATCAAGTGTAGAAAATACACTTGCTCCTGCTAGAGTATCGAAGATCTCTCGGATTAATGGCAAAGGGTATCGGTCATCAGGAAGCAATTTATTAATGTGCCGAGGATCAAGGCATGGTCTCTTGCCCGTCTTGTTTCCTTGTGCATCTTTTTGTCAGCCAGAGTCAGTGGACTGTTCCATGCTGAGTTTACTGTAGATTTCACAATAGTTCCTTCTTTCAGCCAATTATTAACGGCCTCGTCTATGATGGGTCTTAATGCATAGGGAATAGGATATTGTCTTTGGTACGTAGTCGCAGCTTCTGGTGTGTGCAATGCCACCACCGATTCAGGTACTGTACAAAACGAATCTTTTGGTATTGCTTCATTAGCCTTAATATATGGTGTGACTGCTGAGAAAAACTTTGCTCTTTCAGCCTCTGTGCCGTAGGGTGCATTGTTTGGCTCAAGATCATCTATTATGGGCTGTTCCTTTTTCATATTTTCTTTATAATCATTTGCATTCCAAGACGTGGCAACACCCGTAAAGGCTATTCCCATCTTTGGCATAATATCAAAACCAAGAATAAGATCAACACCTTCGATATTCATATCGATAAGTTCAAATTCATGTGTAAAAGAGTGGCCATTAGCGTAACTAACTAGCAAAGGAGATGTCTTTCCTATACGTTGCACGGATTGTGCTTTACTTGCAAATGTTATGTTTCCTTCGATTTTTGTAATAGGTAGACTTATGAGTTTATTATATAGTTCTACACTAATACACGAGACTTCGGCTCCGGAGTCCAGCAAGCCCATGAGCTGATGCTCATTCTGTAATAATACAGGGGTGTTTAGTGAGAATGGATTCAAATGATATTGTTCCTTATTTGTCTTACCTAGTGAGGTATACTCCAGTTCTTTGGACAGTTTGTCTACCATGCTGCCTCTTGATGTGCGTACAGCATGCACAGCCACATTGGGCTTGCGCTGTTTATTCACAAAAGAGGTGTGGTATTCTGGGCATGTATGTCCTGGGCTCCATTGTCGGTGACAATGGTAGCATTCCTTGGCCTTGGCCTTTTCCGCACGACCGGAGATGATCCTACATCCCTCCGTGTTGTGGGTGGTATTCTTACCATGCTGAGTGCAGAAGAATCCTGCACTAGCTGGGGAACCCGAGGCTTTTCCAGAACGATGTCTGCTCGACCCGAACTGGAAAGACTGACCATCTGTGCGTCGGCGGGAGCCAGTGTGGGTCTTCTCGGCCTCGGCTCTAACCCTCTTCATGGGGCGAGTCAGCGTGATCGCCAGATCCAGGACTTGTTGGACGGTCTGCGGCTTGTGGGAGTTGCGGGTCCACCAGGCAACGTGGGTGGTTTGATGGAAGTGCGGGGTGAGGGAAGCCAAGAACCGCAAGGCCACAATCATGTCTTGCTTCACGTTGCCCTCGCGGCAAGTCCTCTGGAAACGGTGTCCATACTCTTGGACGGACTCGTCCTCTCTCATGGTCATGGTTAGCGCCTTGACCGACATTATCGCCTGCTGCTCCTCGGAGTCATAGTGCTGCTTGATCAGCACACGGGCCTCCTCCCACTTGCAGTTCTTCAACGCCAATGTACTTTTGTACCAGGCGTCGTACTCATCCACCATGGCATTCGGGAGCCATTTCGACCAGGCAATGTCAATGTGCTCCTTGCCAGTTGCGAGCACATTCTCAAACGCGGACAGGTAGAGCTCCACGTGTTGGTACACCTTGGCATCCGGGTTGGGGACGGAGTGACCAGCCAGTTGGAACAACGGAATGTCCCTCAAGTTGATGGCGGTCCCGTTGGTGTTGGTCGGGATGGGCTCTTGGGCAGCCGCAAGGAGTGTCCGGAATCTGGCCAACTGGTCGTTGGCATCGTCAACCTCCTTGCCAAGGGTCTTGGCAACCTCGTGGTCGTCCTTGTCGGTGGCCTCATCCACGGCGATCATAAGGTCCCAGGCCTTCTGCTCGTACTTGCTGATCAATCTTTCAGCTACGGCCCTGGTGTGCTTGCGCCTTTCTTCTCCAGAGACGGTGCCTTGCTCAGCCGCCTTGGGCGCGTAGCGGGACTCAGCTAGGCCGGAAACACACTTTTGCTCGGAAGTGGTGTCTACTTCCATGAGCTCACTTGTGCTCTCCTTGTGGGCAGGGGCCTCTTGCTGGGCAATGGTAGGGGTCTCGTTGATGGAAGACATTTTTCGGATAGTATTTTTTATAGAAGCGAGGGTTCAAAGTAAAAAATGTGATATTTGTAGTAGAAATTGGGACGGTGGATACTTTGAGACTCTTTATTGTGGTTTAGAAAAAGTTAAAGTATATCCAGTTATTGATTTAAGAAGTATGTTAACTTAGTATTTATAATTATTCTTATAATTCTTATCAGCTTGGATATTCATTATCATAATAGCTGTGTTATCAGTTAATAGGTATTTTGGGACTTTGTCCCACAATAGATTGGGTATGGTATTTTCATATTTGGATAAGGATTTCTGGATGGTATAGTTTGTCTTGATTTTAGATAATCCAGCTATCTGGGTTTATATATCACTTTTCTCTGATATACCATTATGCCAAATACAACAGGCCTTCATGAACGGGAAGTCCTTGCCAATCTTCTTCTTGAGGGTGCTCATATCTGGGGGAAGGACCATATTGTCAGCCTCTTGTTGCATATTGGCCAAGTCTCTGTTGGTGATCAGACCAGCTGATCTCCACTACTCCATCACTCGCTTCAAGGTTCCCAAGAAGAGGTTATGCATCGGGTCAATGATGGTGCACTCGACTACATTAAAGTACTCAAGATTGTAGAGTTCCGACCAGCGGACTCCATTCTCCTTTTCCATCCTCTTTTGGTCTGCCTCACTCAATGCACACTTCCAGGCCAGGGCATCACGACAATTATCTGCTTCGGTTCGAGGCACCCACTCAGAAAAGACAAAACCAGAATAATCAACACCACCATTCCCTGGGAGATGGGAGAACTGGCAATTGCACTTGTGGCAGGCATTGGTGCTCATGTGGGACGTGAATCCACATGTCTTGCGAGCAGCAGGAATGTTGCAGGCAACAAGGAAAAGAGCAGCACGGACAAGAGTACCAGAAGGACAGCACACAGTAGGGATCACCACACCCACATACAAGGATTGGAGCTCGGCAACAAGAGGACGAAGGTAGTGATTGATCTCACTGGTCTTGGCTTCCTTTGGGCCAGGCATGAGGCCAACAAGAATGATGTTCTCCTTCTTGTATCGTTCGTCTTGTGGCAAGTTGTTTATGGACATGTAGATTGCCCCACAAGAGTAAGTAACCCCATCAAAAGGTTGAAACCAATCGATGTTTAGAGTCAACATGATTGATCGTTCATGAGCCACGAATTGCTGACCATTGCTGTCTTCCAGATTGCTCCACTTGGCACCATCATAGACATCAAACATCATGCCTGCAACTTGCTGTCTATGTCTCCAGTGATTGATACTGCTTTCGAATCCAGGGCGACAGAAGAGAACGGACAAGGCAGAAATCAAGGAGTTGTACATATACACCTTCTTTGGCAGTGCTACGTTTCTCGAAGGCTTGAAGAGATCGGCGCCACATATACCGCCAGAAAGTCTTCTGAAGTTGCAGCACTGGGGAACACCGTCAAACTCCATGTATGTCTTGTGGCACTCGCCACACACCACGTAGCGCTGGACACCTTTGCAGACTTGGTTGAATCCTGTCATGGAGGAAAGACCACTCAAACTCAATGGCAGACGGAATGATTCGTCAAAGTGCGCCAAAACCTCATTGAGGAACTTGATCAAAATTGCTCCTCCAGAGTTTACAACATATTTTGATATGAAAAAGGTGGCAAAGGCAGCAATGAAAGCATGGGTGTTATCCGCTGGCATGTTGGAGGATGAGAATTGTTCTATTTGGGTTTTGTATATTAATATATGATATCTATGTTTTTCTTGTACTTTTACTAACCTTCAAATTCTTCAGCTTCATATTCAGAGCCTTCCATTGTATCAAGCTCAATGATATCCTCATCTTCATTTTCAGCTATAAACAAAAATTGGTAACAGACACAGGTAAGTTTTCCATTGTTTTTTTTTTTGGAGCAAAAAGTAAATATTCAAGTGGCTGCAATTTATTATGCAATTTGAATAAAATTTTATACTTACATTCAACATGAGCATCAACATCATGAACCTCGGCATCAATCTCCATGTTATTGTCATTCTCCATCTGAATTGCTTCAGCTGACAATGCTATATTTTTTAAAATGTTTAATTACACTTTGAAATGCGAACAAATTATATATATATTACTTACAAGAAGCTGTCTGCATAAAATGTCTGACAAGATCGTTATCAGCATGTCTTCGTGCTGTTTGGGCAGATACTGCTACAAATCCTTGGACATCGAGAGAGCAGACTGAGCACTGGCATTGAACTTCGTTATTGAAAGTGTTGTACATATTGTTTAAAGAGGTTATAGGATTGATATAAAGAAAAGTGGTTCAGGAACATAGTTTATTTTGCTTGTTTTATAGTTCAGGAACCATTTACATTACGTACATGCCGTTATTATAAATATTAACAAATTCACTTAATGATTGTATTTGGAAATTGACATTATTTCATTTTAAATATATGACTATATACCAAGTAGTTGTTTTGTATATACATCTTTTAATAATATGATATCATGTCTATTTCTCCAACTCTTCATTAACCAAAGTACATCGTCATTAAAATATACTTTAACTAAATATATATTTCAAGTAGTCTCAGCTGCGCACTCTTGCCCATATTTGATAATTTATTTTCAACATCCCCAAGAATATTAATTTCGCGACCTTCAAAAGACAGAGAAAATATCGTAGTTGAATAATCAACAAAAATAAAGACATATTCTAATGTCCATCCAATAGAACTACCAAATATTCTTAACGCCGTCTAAAGTGAGCAATCAAGAAAAGGGCTAATCCAAGACCTATACTCCCCTCGTTTCAATTGATGTATTCAGAGTTGAAATCGGGTATTTTTTGCAGTGCCTCCAATGAGGGAGAGACGAAGATTATTCATTTGTGCATCTGGCGCAATGGATGCTCCCCTGGGAGCGTTATTTTTGACGTTACCTCTATCGCCCCGACACACGATAAGTGCTTCGAACTTCTGTTCAAGCAATATCCTACAAGAAGACTAGTTTCCTTTATGAAAGAAGGAAATCGACTTCTCTGTGAAGCCAACTTCACCCCTTTGGACAGAACGACAATCTCGAGAGCCATTCAAACTGGCTTGCACTTCCCCGACCATAATACCACTATTCGTGGAGTACTCGCTCTCACTGCTGACACGCAGATTCAAAAGCTCCTCCTTTCCCACCTACCAGCTCTTGATGAACAAGAGCTCATCGATGGCATTCGTGGCAGTTTGGCCATTTACGGACAAATTCTTGATGTCGGACTTTGCCGTGAACCTAAGTACAACACCTTCCTCGGCACTGGCTATGCCATACTACAGACTTCTCCCCCGAAACACCAGGAAATGGAGGTCTCCTACGAACCTCTGTCGCATAACATACAGTGGTTGAACACTGACGATGGCTTCCGCGTTCTCACCAGCTCTCTGCCCGTGTGGTGCCGGTACTGTCACGAAGACGGACATGACCGCTCCAACTGCCCTACTCGCCCCACCTCCCAACGTGCCTGTTGGTTGTGTCATGAAAATGGTCACACCAAAGCAAACTGCCCCAGGGGAGACACTCGAAACACCCACCCACGCATGTCCAACCCAAAACCATCAACCCACAACATGGAGATTGATAGTTTTGACAAGGACTCCCTTGATTTGGATCCCGCCCTCATGGCTGCCCTGGAAAAAGCCGATCCTTCCCCACCTTTGCCCCAACCCACCTCCCAGCCGACAGTAGGTCATAAACGCTCAGAGGAAGAAGTGCCCACTCCCATTCCTGGCCAGGTCGATGGCCTGACTGAGATCACCAGACCAAGTGAGGAGCAGCACACCTCCAGCCCAGAGATCCGCCTGGATCTTGATCCTAGTACTAGTCCTGTCACTTTTACGTCTCAGACACATCGTCCTGAGTCCCCAGAGACTATCTCTGACATGACCATGGCTGAGCATGTCCCCACCACCACGTCCCTCTCTCCGGCTGATAAGGCCAAGGCAATGTACTCAACCCACATTCCCAAAACCTCCAAGACTGGCGATACCCTTCGCCTTCCGAAGCTTCGCAGTGGAGCATCGACCCAACAACCTCTTGCCAAACAATAATGTCGGCCCTTTCCCTGAATGTTAATATTGCATCCATCAATTGCAATAGTCTCAGTAAAGTATCTCACCCCACTCGCCGCTCTGAATTTATTTGTTTCCTTCGCCAATGCAATTCTGACCTTATCGCTTTGCAAGAAACCTATACTACTCCTTCTCTTTCTACTGTCATTCACTCTCAATTTCGTGCCCACTCCTCTCTCTGGACATACCGCTGTGGCATTGTATCTATGAACCCCCAACTCACCCTCACTCGAATACCCATACCCGAAGATGACCGGGCCATTCTGGCCAAGGTAAGTCATGTCTCTGCCTTCTTCCCTCCTTTCTATGTTCTAGTTATCTATGCCCCTGCCACCCAATACTCCGCTCGACGCACCTTTTTCGAAGACCTCCACTCCTTCCCTATTCTACATCGTCCAGACATACTTGAGCGTCTCTTTATTGCTGGTGACTTTAATTTTTCTTTCCACATCCAAAGCTCCCTTCGCTCTCTCTCCCCTACCTGTCAAGAATTCTATGCATCCAATTTTGTGGACTGTCACACACACCCAGAACACCTACCTCTCCCAACTTTTCGCCGCAATGACTCTATCGTCTCCACCATCGACTACATCTTTGCTCCACTCTCTTTCTCCTCTTCTCTCATCTCTGCCAACAAAGACTTTGTCTCACCCTCCTGGTCCGACCATGCTCTGCTCTCGGCTACTTTCAGTTTTGGACTCTCTCCACATGGAAAAGGCCTATACCGTGCTAATCCCCTCCTTGCCACTCATCCCGACTTCATATGCACACTCAATCAAGCCCTCACCTCTCTTTATCCCACACTCACCTCCTCTACTCAGGACAACTGGGAAGTCGTTAAACAGACTGTTACCCGCACATGTAAATGCTTCTCTGGTAAATATGTCCCCTGGCGCACTAAACAATTGAAAAAGCTTCAAAGCAAGCGACATCACTTCCTCAGTAGCTCTCCCCCTCCCGCCGTCCGTCAATTTGTCCTCCCCACCCTAGAACGCCAAATCGCTGCACTTCAAGAAGAAATTGTCAGTATCGCCTGTCTTCGCTCTGGTCTTCGATGGCGTGAACAGGGCAAAAAATCAGCCGGATACCTCAAACGAACCATTGCTACTCGTGCAACAAAATGACATATACCTCCCCTCACTCACCCAGATTCACACACACTATGCACAACTCCATCCGACATGACAGAAGCCACACATGCCTTCTACTCCACCCTCTTCACTCCCGACCCTTCTGACCCCACTGCCACATCACATCTTCTCTCTCACATAACCCCCGATAAACACCTCACTACCCTCCAACAACGATCTCTCATATGCCCCATTACACTCGACGATATACAAACCAGTGTTTCCCGTGCCCCTACACCTAGTAGCCCGGGTCCAGATGGTCTGCCATACCCCATCCTTTCCATCGTTTTTTTCCATCCATTATATGCCTCTCTCATCACTAACCTCTACAATGACACTCTCACCTCTTCTCTCTTTCCCTCCTCATGGCTAGATACCTGTATGTGCCTCCTCCCTAAGAAAGGCGACCTCTCCCTCCTTCAGAATTGGCGCCCCATCTCTCTCATTAACTGTGACGCCAAGGTCTTCACTCGCCTAGTCAACTCACGAATGGTACGTATTGCCAAATCCGTCATTACTCGATTCCAGACAGGATTCATTCCTACTCGCTTTATTGCCGACAATGGACTCCTGGTCAAGCTCGTCATGGAGCAAGCCATTGCTTCCAAATCGACTGCCATTGGTGTTTTACTGGATCAAGAAAAAGCCTATGACCGTGTCCATCCCACTTTCCTTTCCCAAGTCCTGCTTACATACAAGTTTCCTCCCTCCTTTGTCGATTCCATCACTTCCTTGTTCTTCTCTACCAAACTTCGTGCCAACGTCAATGGGTACCTTACACCACCAATCCTTCAATCTCGCGGCCTACGACAAGGTGACCCTCTATCCCCCGTTCTTTTCAATTTTGCCCTCGAGCCTCTACTCCTCTCCATTCTTGCCGACCCCGCCTTTTTAGGCTTCACATCACCCAACTCCAACCCACCCCTCACTCTCAAAGTTCTCGCCTATGCCGATGATGTTTTTGCTTGTTTAAATACCCCATCTGACCTAACTCGACTTCAACATCATCTCCACACCTATGGTCTGGCCTCCAACGCCCGTATTAATATGCACAAAACCCATGCTATCTCACTGTCAGGCGACAAACACCCTCACTGGCAAGATCCTCTCCATCAAGTTGGAATTACATCCTGGTACGATCGGACTTCACCCAAACCGGCCATCTACCTAGGCTATCCACTCCTTCAATCTACTGACCAGCGTAATTACATTGCCGCACAACTCCTCACCACTACCCGACAGTCCCTCAACATTCACTCACAACGCTTTCTCTCCATACGTGGTCGTGCCACAGTAGTCAACACACTCATCCTCTCCACCCTCTGGCATGTCCTCCGACTAGTCTGGCTTCCCGTTACTTTCTTTAAATCTCTCCAGTCTGCTGTCAGCAAATTCATAACGCAACGCATGTTTCCACCCATCAAGTATACCACCTTCTGCCGACCACGGTCCTCAGGTGGGATTGGACTACTAGATCCGCGCACACAACAAGCTTCACTGCAATTCCGCTGGCTCATTCCCTTACTGCAAACGCGCACGACCCCTCCTTCTATTCCTACCCAATGGCTACGCTCCCACCTCTCATCTATGATCCAACTGTCTTCTCGTCCTCCCCCAGACCCACTTTTCCTCTTCTTCTTCCCTCTACTACGTCCTTCCTTGAACCTCCCCCACCACCACTCTTTTCATCTTCTCTTTTATGCCTTTGACCTACTCCCACCCTTCCACCTAGATAGCGATTTGTCTGTTGCCTCTTGTCTCTCCCTCCCACTCAACTCCATTTGGCGCCCAAATAATGCTTCATATGCTTCACCCCGTGGATTTACATCTTTGACTGTGGGTAATGTCTATGCCTATGAACCCGACTCCGTCTCCCTCTGTCCTCGGATTATTCCTCCCTTTTCGCCAGGACGTAAGCTAGCCCACCGATTCCTCCAAGACATCCATACTTCCCGTATCACCCTTCACCCTTTCTTCTCGCGCCTACTCCTCCCAAGCACTCCACTTGGAGTTTCCTCACCCCTCCCACTCCAAGTCTCCTTCTTTACTTCTCCATTCATTCAAAAATTCTCAGCCCGCTCCTTTAGAAACCAGTGTCCTTCCTCCATCCAGTCTGTCAAAGATCCACCCACACCGCAACTTTCTCCTGCCCAATGGACAGTGTTCTGGTCCCTTCCACTCTCTCATATCTCCCGTAACATCTGGTATCGCTTCCTTCATCAATCTATATCTTCTGCAAGCTTACTCCATCACATTATGCCCACCATCGTCTCTTCTTCTGCCTGTAGATTATGCTCCCATCCCAACCAGACACCCGAACACCTCCTGATAAGTTGCCCCAAGATGTGGAAGGTATGGGCCGATATTCTCTCACACTGGATTCCTTCTTTCGCTCCTTCGCCAGATAGCGTACTTTCTGCCCTCTCGAAGGTAAAGCTTCCTCCCGATGGCCCTTTCCTCCCCAGTTCCCAGGTTTTTGGTGCTGTCCTACAGGTAGGTTGGCGAGCCTATTGGGCATTTATCTTTGATGCCATACCTTTCATTTCTGTCAACGTCACTACCTCTACCCATAAGCTCCTCCATACATGCATAGATCAAGCCAATATACCCTAAATAGCCTATAAGACCCTACCACTCCAAGTCCTTCCTTTATTTTCATCATCTGCCCTATACATAGCTCTTCTATATTACTCCCACATAATTTCATCTCATAAGACATGAGGCCATTAAGTCATCCCCAGCACCGCCGATCGAAGAAGCGTGACTGTGTAAAGATAATAAACTGTCTTCTACAAAAAAAAAATGACGTTTCAAGGTCAACGTCATCGTTCTGAGTCACACGGGCTACTTTTGGGCGTAGCTGGAAAATCCCACCACGGATGTGTCAAAAGTGACACGTGTTGAGTTATGGGTTGTGAAGCAACTGGTCAGAATTGTTTGATAAATGATATTCTTGGAAGGAGTTCGGACTTCGCAAGAAAATAGAAAACAGAAAACGGAAAACAGAGAAAGAACAAGAAAGACAAACGGAAAACAGACGGAACAAAGAGAAAGACAGAGGAAAACAGACGGAAGACAGAGAGAACAGAGAGAGAAACCAACAGGAATCGGGGCAGAACAAGAGAAAGAGAAAAACGGACGGAAAACGGAAAACAGAACAGAAAACAGAACGGACACAACTTAGTACTCCTTCAGGACGATACTCAAGTTGGCTTCAGATAAGTAAAAAGAATAGAACGGTCCAATGATGATTTTATTTCGAGGACAAACTTGTCCTTATTTATACAAAAGTCAAATTCAAGAATTTGGCATTTTCAAGAGTTACAACTGGATCCACGGATCCTCTTGGAGTTGATCTACCGATCAACGGGTTTTGTTCAGAATAAAATGAAAAAAGAAAAGAAAGATGATCCCAAAAATATGGATCAGACTTAGACAACGACAAAATTTACATAAAAGGAAACTAAAAGAAGTGAAAGTTCAATTTAAAATAAAGAAGTCGATCGGTTTGTTTTCAAGACCAGCAGTCAGGTGATCTGGGATCGACGATGAGGAGGGAAAGGGTGACGTTTCAAGACCAGCGGTCAGGTGATTTAGTGTTGGCGAGGAGGGAAGGCGAGTGACGTGTCAAGTTCGGTGGTCACGTGACTCAAGAGTTGAAAATAAAGGGGGAAAAATGATGACGTTTCAAGGTCAACGTCATCGTTCTGAGTCACACGGGCTACTTTTGGGCGTAGCTGGAAAATCCCACCACGGATGTGTCAAAAGAGCCGTGCCTTCTTGGCTCAGTTGGCAGAGCGTCTGCCTAGTAAGCAGAAGGTCGCCAGTTCAATTCTGGCAGAAGGCAACTTAAATTGTTTATGATGTTACTGGCTTTATATGAGTAAAGTGTATAATTTTTTTTTAGATATTGTTGTCGTGCTTAATTTTGGTGAGACAAGTTTGTCGTTCCTGATCTGGGATGGTCTTCCTTTTACTATAACAAAGCCAAAAGGTCAATCCCACTGGGGAAACAGGAGTATACGTAAAATCAAAGAGAGGATAAAAGATACTTTTTTATTGTTATGACTTTGGTTATCTTATATAGTTTTCTAACTAATACTGCGCATTATCCGCAGTAGCTATTATATGATATTTTAATAAAAGAAGAGACATTGTACTGCGGTTAATGCTCAGGACGATGTTACTGCGCGTAAAGAAGTACTGCGGTTAATCATCTTCAGATTTTACGGATTCATCAAAATAATGTCCGACAAGTTCGAGTGACTTGTCTTTACAAATCAAGCAGGATTCACTGGAAAAATGGGCTGGATTACTAGTGCACCAAGAGTACTTGAAGGTGTAGGAAATATAGGCCTTTTTTTCAACTCAGAAGATTTTTTTTATTCAAATAAAAAAAGACTTTTTAACAGATCCTATTGGTTCGGGCAAACAAGTAAAATACAATAGTTTTTTTTTGTCTATAAATTGACAGCAAATAAAACATATGAAGCACTTGTTTCCTTTTTTATCTTACAATCGAATCACACAAAATATGTCTTCTGCTTCCCAAAACAACACTGCCTGTTACTGTAACAAATGCAATGGTAACCAAGAAGGGTTCTCTATGGTATCCAGACGCAATTATCAGCGTCATGCCAAAAGAGCAAGAATTGAAGAGGCTGGACGAACTGAGAGTAGTATGTATTAATTTTATATTTACTGCGCAATAATAACCATTATTCTTTAATTGAACCTCAGGCACACAAAGTGTCATTATGGATGTTGATGTTGAGGGTAAAAAATATTTATTTGAAAACCAGTTTAAGGGCAATAAACTAATCTATTCCATATTTGTAGCAATCCCGATGTTTGAATCTGAATCCATGGAAACAATGGGCGGTCAGGCCAACCTACCTTTTTTGGATTCCGTCCCGATGTCTGACGATGATTTGGTTGACAATGAGGTCAATTGCGATGACACCGAGATTGTCAATGACAGCAACAATGGCGACAATGTGGAGAGTGATGTCGAGGAGATTGATGTTGAGGAGTTCAACGGCGAAGGTCAGTATTGAATAACTATTATAAAGAAGCATGTCAAAATTGAGTGTTAATAATTTTCCTTTTTAAAACAGAACCCTTTGGTGCTCCTGGTATGCCCGAAAATCCAGTGCACAGGGCCATTGCCATTTTCGTTGTTCTTTTTGCATCCCGTTATGCAGTCAACAAGGGCGCCGTTGTATTGATCCAGTTTGTCAATGAGCTCTTGACAGTCTACGGACAAGACTTTCAGCTCCCAACAAGTCTTGCTGGTCTTCAGAAGATGACGGGTTTTAGTGATATCACCAAAGATATCAAACGATTCGTGTCATGTCCAGATTGTCATCAAATATACGAAGAATCTATTTCCGTTCCCCCTCTCTGCAGCTCTGTGAAAATAGGCGCAAATATAACTTGTAACTGTGAGCTGACAAAGAAGTCGACGTCTGGTGCCATGGTGCCAAAGAAAATCTTTGTGTATCAGTCCATCAAAGATGCACTCAAGGTTCTCTTTCTTCGTCCTGGTTTCGAGCAGAAGATCGGCATCTGGAACGACGAGCTGAAGGTGACAGACACCATGTGCGACATTTACGATGGCAAGATGTGGAAGGAGTTGAAAGACAGTGATGGTCTTTCATTTGTTGCCCGCCCTCGTTCTCTTCTGTTGACTCTAAACATCGACTGGTTTCAGCCGTTCGATGGTGTAACACACTCCTCTGGTGCTATATATTTGGCAATCAACAACTTGCCCAGAGATGAAAGATTCAAACCAGAGAACGTCGTCTTGGTTGGGTTAATGCCTGGACCAAAGGAACCCAAATCTTATGAGATCAACAACTATCTCAAGCCGTTGGTGGATGACCTTGAGCAGTTGTACGTTGGAATGACAATTCCAACCTTTGAATGTGGATCTGGAACAACTGTCCGTGCTGCGCTCCTTATGGTGGCATGTGATATTCCAGCAGCCAGAAAAACAAGCGGATTTACGTCCCACAATAGCACTAACGCCTGCTACAAATGCAGCCGTCAATTCAGTCGTCTTGCTGGGACAAGCAGTGTGGATTTCCGTGGTTTCGACTATTCGCAGTGGTCTATTTGTAATGGTGTGGAAAACAGGGTGCATGCTGAGGAGTGGAAGAGTGCAAGTACGCCCTCAGAAAGGCATCAGCTGGAGGTCGAAAATGGTGTTCGATGGTCGCAGTTGCATCGCCTTGGATACTTTGATCTAGTACGTGGAACGATCATTGATCCCATGCACAACTTATTCTTGGGTACGGCGAAGAGGATGGTGGACAAGTGGATCGCTGGTGGCGATATTAATAATGGACAACTTAATGACATGGAGCAAATCGCCAAGACAATGATCCTGCCAGCTTCATACACTTCATTAACAGCAAAAATTGGAAAGGGATTTTCATTTATGAAAGCTGACGAATGGAAGTCCTGGGTGCTGGTGTACTCTCCCGTCTTGTTGAAAGATGTTCTCAATGATGACAAGTTCAGAAACTGGATGGACTTTGTCGATGCCTGCCGTCTCCTTGTAAAGCCATCCCTATCATTTGAAGAACTTGACGATGCCCATGACTACCTTGAAAAATTCTGTCAAAAGTGCGAGCGTCTTTACCCTCCTAGTGTCCTCACCTGCAATATGCATCTGCACCTCCATCTTCGCGAGACCATTCGTGATTTTGGACCAGTGTATGGCTATTGGCTCTTTGGGTTCGAGCGATACAACGGTTTGCTAAAGAACGTGAGCACTAACAGAAAGGATAGTTTTGAGGCAACTTACATGAGGAATTTCGTAGAAGAAGCATACAAGGCCGATTATGTGCAAGCAGTCCTTGGATACTCCAGTAAGATCCCATTCTCTTCTGTCTTTGCCAAGCTCGTATCTACACCCACACTTCCAGCCACAACTTCGCCAATCAATCATCCTCAGTTCAACTTGCAAGATTTTGTAAATGCTTCTCTGACCACAATGGATTCTGCAAAGGGTAACGAGCCTCTTCCTCCTTCGGCTTTTCCTCTGCAAGTTGGAATGAAAACATTAATTGGTGATATCGATTATCCACATTTGCTGGATTATTATAAGCATGCTTATGACCTTCCCAGTCTTACCAGCTATCAGCACGCCTTCTCCCCGTTTTCCTTTGTTGATAACGAGATCACAAAGTTGAAGTCCATCAACTTACTTGGCCAAGTATATTGCGGTTCAAACAGACAAGGAAATGGAGGGTCGTTTATACAAGCACTGTTTGTTGGCAGCAATGAGGACGTTGTAAATGCATATACAGGCCAGATTCAGTATCTCTTTACACACAAGTTCGTGCCACCACCAGTTGATGATCTCCACCCGACTCGCATGGTTCATGACAATCAACATGTTTTCGCATTTGTTAAATGGTTTGTCACAACCTGTGATAGAACGCGAGAGAATGAAGGTGTTGAGGTGTATCTCCCAAGGCATTCTCCAGATGACTTGAACAGTATTCTTCCAGTGCATAGGATTTTGTTAGAAGTTGCCATTGGACAGCAAATCACTCGAACTAATAGGAAAACAATGCTCGTCATCCCTCTTCCCAAAAAATCTGCGCCTAATATAAAATAAAAAATATCTTCTTCTTTTAAAGATAACCAAAATTAAGGCACCAAAAAATATACTTTATATATATTGACGGTATTACGTTCTTGGGGAAGTGGGTGAGAAAATATAAACAACAACTTTATTTATACATCGTTTCTAAAAGCCCACTGTGGGAGGCGGGAAACCACGTCATTTGGGGCCGCTGAGTTTGACACACTCTTAAAAACCTGAGGCAAGAATTGATGGGAATGCAAACCCATTCCATCAAGGACATGAGAGTCAACAATAGTGATGAGTCTATTAAACTGAAATACAAGTATTAATATTTTATATAACAATTCAGACACGTAACCCAGTTATTGCCTTATTATTATTTACCTCATCACTTCTCCATCCTGGGCGAACAGTACGGATGACACGTTTGGTACCACTTTCAGATGTCTCTATGTCAGATTCACCCTCGGACATTGCCTCCTTTATTATCATGTTGGCACAATCTTTGCCCATCATCTCATTGATTGTGTCCTCATTGTCAAGGTAAGCATTCAAGCGCCGAGAAAGGCTCTAAAATTCTCAGTTAATACTGCTTCTTTGATATTAAATATTTATTAGTTATTTAAAGTATATCTTACCTCGCCTGCACGGTTTGCCCTTCTTGAACGAGTGTTCACGGCAGCTTTCTCCGAAGAAGACTTCTTGTCTCTGGAACTTTGGCTCCTGAAGTTGGTGTGAAGATTCTTGTACAGATCGCTTCTCCTCATTCCCTTGCTCTCAAACTTGGGCTCCAAGTAGTTGAGGATCCTAACAACTAACTCCTTGTTTGGACTTTGGTTGAAAGGAACGTTTGTATTCCACTTTGGCTTATTATTGTTTGCCAACATCTCTGCAGCTATTCTCGACGAAAACTTTGGCTTCCACATAAATTTGCGAATTGCCGTCTGACACAGTATATGAGATAATGAATTGATAACATACTATATAATTTGCTACTTACATAGACATCGTTGTTTGTCTGCTTGGTTGGCACAACTGGTAGAAGAGCAACAGGTGCAACAGGAATGGCAGGAGAGTTGACAAGAGCAGTGTTATGGGCACTACCCAATGCACCGATTGCTCTAATGGCTGAAGCATTACCAGCCACAACAACGTTGAGTTGAGCCTTTACAGACCCCACTTGCACTTCGACGTTTGTCATTTTGCCTTCCATCTCGGAAAGCTTTGCCATAATCTGTTCCATGTCAGGAGCAGGAGCAGGAGCAGGAGCAGGACCAGCAGGAGTGGGACGAGGAGCAATTGTTCTTCTTTGGTTAACCATTTTCTAGAATATGGTAAAGTATATTTCGATTATAATTATTAGTTTTTGTTCAATTGAAATAAAAATAAATACCATATACATACAAAAACTGTTTGGGTGAGTGAGTGAGTAAGTGTGTGTGTGTGTGTGTGTAAAGGTAAGAGAGGTTGAATATCAAAAAGGTCATTATATATAGGCATTTTGAATGACTATAAAGATGTTCCTCTATTGTCTTGAAGCACTGAGATGCAAATCGGCCTTGATATTGTTTTTGGGCTCAATCCATCATGCTTTCCGCAGCATGCTTCAAAGGTGAAAATTTTTTCAGACTCTCTCCTTTTTTTGGTTCCCTTTATTTTTCCTTTTCCTTGCTTTTTTGATATTGGCGCCTTTCTCTGGTAAGACATTTTTTATACCTCTTTATACACACAAATTAATCTCTTTTTCATAGATGTGCGCTCCCATTGCAACTCATCCTTTCCACAATGCCCATCTAGACAAATACTCACTGGCCGCATTCACTGGTATCATCATCTTGATAAAAATTATTTTCACTTTCTCTCTTAGATTGGCCAAACAACTTATGTAAGGATGTCATCGGCACCAGGTAAAAAATTTTCTTTCAATCATACTTGTTCCCTCTCTGACTCTATTCCATTGTAGACTGCCCTTTCTATTCACGCCATCGGCCTCCTTCATCATTCGTGATTGTAATCATAAAGGTAATATTCTTTATAAATCTCTTTTGCTTATCCAAAATATTATTCAGACTATTTATTAATAATTATTATTATGTGCTTTATAGACTCACTTGGTCTTCCTTTGCACACCATACCCCTACTTTGATAACCCATTTGGCTCCTGGTATGTAAATTAAATATATCATCACTCTGTTCACCCATATTAATTTTTATTCCCTTTTTATAGTAAAACCCGCCACACAGCCCATCCAGCCTTAAAATTCAAGTCCCCTTTGCGCACTCTTGCCCATCTCTTGCAATGTAAGTATCTTTTGACACACAAAAATTTTCTCTTTGTACCCCATATCAATAACACTTCTTTATCTTTTACAGAACACTCCCGCAGCCCAAAAAATCACTGGATATTCATATTTTTGCAGGTATTTTTTATGTAGAAAAATATTCCATCCAAATAGCAGCAGGCAACCGGGTAGAAACGGCTAGGCCATAGGAATAGGCGTAATAGTAGACCCTAAACCTAGAAACATTCTATTCTTTCTAATAAAAATAAAAACGTAAAACATTACCAATCAATTATAAACGGGAAATCAAATAATGGGTGATATATTATTGGTCAAGAAGAATAAAGAAGATTAAATACTACACTATGAGGATGAAAAAAGTGTAGTAAAGATGTAAAATACTACAGTGTTATTCTCTCAAAATAGATTCTTTCAAAACGGAACCGCACATTTAAATGCTTAATCCCCCCATAACCTAATTAGATATACCCGCCGAAAGTGCTACTGGACCTCAGCTGCAGCACCTCTTTCAATAATTATGCTAGCAATTATCACGACATACTGCTAGCAGCTAAGACCAGGTTGTTCTCAAGCGGAATTATATGTAGAGTCTATCATAATTCAGGTAATTACACTATTGTTTACTTATCTTTCCACACTGGTAATCAAGCCCGTTTTTCCAGTGATTAGAAATGATTATTCATCTGTTTGTAATTTTAGAAATTGGTAATCCGTTTATAATAATTTTGTAAGAACATTAGACACCTCTTCAGTGTAGTCAAAGATGAATAATCATTTAGAAAACTATATAAGATATCCCAATTCAAAACAATAAAAATTATCTTTTATCCTCTCTCTTATTTTGAATACTCCTGTGTATTAAAGCTTGACCAATTTGACTACATTTACAGTGAATTGGAAGATAGCCTAGATCAGGAACAACAAAAATTAAGCACGACAATAGCCTAGATCAGGAACGACAAATGACAATATCTAAAAAAAAATTATACACTTTACTCATATAAAGCCAGTAACATCATAAACAATTTAAGTTGCCTTCTGCCAGAATTGAACTGGCGACCTTCTGCTTACTAGGCAGACGCTCTGCCAACTGAGCCAAGAAGGCATGTGCCTTTGACACGTGTGTTGTGGGCAGATTCGGTTTCGACCATGAAGCCGGACCAAGGGCCCGGAAAAGGCCTAGGAGGGGTCGGATGCCGGACCAGTCCGAAGAAGAAGTCCGAGCCGAGTAAGGATGGCCGATCCCCGAGTTTCTTTATTTCTCTTTCTTTTCAATTTTTCTTTATTTTATTTTATCACATTTTATTATTTCCTTTTTATACTCTTTCCTTTTATATTTCCTTTGTGAATCCTTTCTCACTTTCTTGCAGGATTGCACCATTCTGTACTTCTTTAGTTTATTTCCCCTACTTCTTTGTCTTACCCCTTTCTTTACTATGTTATAGTATTTTTTTTTATTATATTTTCCTTTGGCCTTGATGGCATCATTTTATTATTTTATTATTTCATTTTTCGGTTATTCTTTTAGTTATTTTCTTTGTCTATAAAAGACATTCTTTTCTAATGAATAAATATTATCAGTCAGTTTTACGATCAATTTTACGGTTATTTTATTCTTTTGAGTTTAAGCTCTCGATCTCTGAAGAGCAGTTATATTTTGCCCGGTCATTTTGGGGATATTTCTGTTGAGTTTCGTTAGTCTTTTACTGGTTCTTTCATTGTTTCTTTTATATATTTTATTTGTCGCCCGTTCGGTTACCATACACAACCATACAAACACATCACGCGTCACCTTTTGACACGGGTGTTGTAGGGTTTCCAGCTTCGCCCACTTCTCTCCATTTCACGTGACTTTTCCAAGGCCTTCTCTGCTAGAAAGTGTGACGTAGCATCCTGATCAACTTGGCAACGTCACCTTTCTCCATTTGCAAGTCACCTTATTTCCCATATCTCCCTTTTTTCCGCACTTCTTTGATTTTCCATATTTGTCACCCTCGCTCTCATTTCAAACCCCTCCTATCCATTTCCACATTTATCCATTGTACACTATTTTTGTCATCTATCTTCCCTTCCCTTCTCCCCACGTTGCTGTCTGTGCGCACTTATCTTTCTCTTCATGTTATCTACCTCTTTACACCCTCTCACATCGGCACTTCATTTTATTCATACCCCTTCATATCTTTGTCCTTTCTCTCACACTGCTCATTTTATCATATTACTGTTATCCATATCTTCATACTTCATATCTACATTGTCTTTGCACATTTTCATATCTCATTTTTCTTATCATATTTGTCCTCCATTTTTATATTATCACCTTCACTGTATATCCCATTTTCTCATACTATCATATCTTATTTTGTCTTATCATCTCATACCTCTCCCCCAAAGTCATTATTATTCTTATCCATTATCTCATATACTGTTCTATTTTTCATTCACACACCCAATTCCTATATTTTATTATTAATCAATTCACCATTTATCACTAAGTAACATTTTACGAAGTCTATATAAGAGACTAAAAATTCAATCAATAAACATCATCAGTTATCTCTCTCTTATTTTCCGTCCCTGAATTAGTGAATTGTCTTGTATAGAAATTCCTAAACATACTTCGTGCCAAGATTGATTTTTCTTTTCATCCTTTTCCCTTTTTCCTGATTTTGTAACTTCCCAGTACCTTGCTGTCAACTTGATTAATTGTCCTGAGCGAAATTATCTAGTTCTCTCTCTCTCTTTGTATCCCTATCTTTGTATCCGTTGCTGCCAAGAATATATTTAACTGTCCCGAGCGAAGTTCATATATCTCTTTCTATTCTCTCACCTTCTTCCTTTCTTGTCCTCTTGCTGTCTTTGAATCGCGGTTTTACCCCCGTTATATTCATTCTTTATCACACCCTCGTTATTGTCAACGAAGTGGTATTCAAATTAATATATTTTCTGACTCGTTATCACACACAACAAACTCAACACGCGTCAGTGGAGGTCGTGCCGAGGAATTCAATCAAATACAACGTGTTGAGCATCCTCTACCAATTCTTTTTTACCCTTATCTTTTTCCCTTTTCTTTAAAAAAATCAATCTTCTGGCTATGTCCAACACCCTCAATATCTCCAAGTTCCTGTCCTCTCCCGAGACCTTCTCCGGAACCGGCCAACCCGATCCCTTGTCATGGATCCAGCACTTGGATCGCACTCGTAAGGCTGTCGGCATGTCCGATGAGGAGGCCTTGATCGTCGCTGCTTCCCACTTTAAGGGTAACGCCATCCGTTGGTGGAACATCTACGAAGGGCGTCTCACTACTTGGGAAGATTTCGAGTTCGCCTTTAAAAGGCAGTTCATTTCCCGACACCTGGAGGACTCTTGGTGGCAAGAGCTCGAGACCATTAAGCAACTGCCATCCCAGTCCATTGACGACCTCACCCTTCGTCTCCGGGAGTTGTTCTCCTATCTGAGAATCCACAGCGAATCTCAGATGATCCGTGTCTTTCTCCGTGCAGTCGATGACCGAATTGCTTACCTCTTGGAGCAGCACACTGCCTTGACCGAGTTTGACGCCGTTGTCAACGCCGCTCGCAAGCTTGAGCTAGTCGAAGAGAAGTACCGCGTTGTGCAGCTTGGCCCAAGACACCAACTTGATGGACCTCCGTCTGTCTCTAGACGCACTTGGCCAGCAGCACCCCCATCTGACCAGTCCACCTATCCGGAGTCTTTCCACTCCACGCTCACCCAGTTGGCCCAGGGCATCGACGCAATTCGTGCCCGGTTGAATGAAGCCCCCGTTAATGTTGTTTCCCCAGCCCGGAATCCTGGTCCTAGGAGAATTCCTACTTGCTTCGGTTGTGGCCAGGAGGGCCACATAAGGCCAGATTGTCCCATCAAGCAGGGCGAACCTTCGGGAAAAGCCAACGGGCGGCAGTAGAGAGGGACGCTGCCGCCCCCCAAAATCGAGTTAGTCCCTCTAACCCAGTAAACGTTGTCGAGGTCTTCGCTGCGGAGAAGCGAGCCCCCAAGAAGGTGACACCAGCCAACCCCATTGGCCGCAAGGGGAAGGAGGTGGAGAGACCTACCCATCAAGGTCCCCAAGGTGCTTACTACCCCGTACCAATGGAAGGTGTCCACGGGTACCAACAGCAAGGTGGTCCTCAACCACAAGGTGCCCCATTTGTTCTGCCCGGTGTGCAGGTCCATGGAGGAATTCCCATCCAGAGCGGATATCCAGGTGGCCCACTTGTTTCCCAGGCCCATGGTGGTTTCCCAGTTGTTGGTGGTGGTGTGCAGGAGGCACACGGTGTTGAAGGTGTGGTTCGCGGTGGTGTGCAGGAGGCACAAGGTGTTGAAGGTGTGGTCCGCGGTGGCGGACAGGAGGTGCAAGGTGTGCACAAGGAGTCAAGGAAGAAGAGGGCTCCCCCACGACGTCTTCCTGTGGAGTTGAAGAAGAAAGACTTTTGGGAGCGCCTCCAGTCCTTGGACTCGGGCCTTTCTATGGCGGACTGGCTGTCGTTGGACAGACGGGCGAAAGACGATGTGCGAGATGGTCTCCGGTATATCTATGGCCGCAAGGACCCCAAGCATAGTTCAGCCATGGTGAATATGGTAAAGCGCGATTCCGAATCCTGGGATTCAGAGTCCGAGTTTGAACTTTCCTCAAACGAAGACAATGAGTCCTGGGAGGAAGAGGAGGCTTCCCTGGGTTCTGAGGAGGCGATTGTCAGTTCTGCTTCCGAGGCCGAGTACGATAGCGATGACACCGAGTACAGCTACCAGTACAATTACCAGAGGTTTGCCCGCAGCCAGCCACTCAAAGCCCCGATCATGATAAACGGGCAGGTCATCGAGGCGATTTTCGACTCTGGAGCAAGCGTATCAGTGATAAGCAAGGTGCTGGCCAAGCGATTGAACCTGATGCCCAACGGTGACCAGCTCCCAATCTCTTCCTTGGACGGTGTTCCCCACAAGCCATGTGACATCACGGTGGATGTTCCCATCAGAGTTGGCGGCAAGCTTCGTCCAGAAGCGATGTGTATCCAGGACAGCGACTCCAACCGCAATCTGTGTCTTCTGGGAATGACTTGGTGCCGGGCCTATGGCATTCAGTTGCGACTGCAAGACTCAACCATTATCGTCCCCACCAAGCGCGGTACTAGCTTCATCGAAGTCCAGGGTCGGTCGGATGAGATGAGCGAGTGGAGGGGAGAAGCCCCTGGAGTGTTTTCCGTGACGATTAGACAAGAAGAGATCCAGCCTGAAGTGATGCCAGTCTTGGATCAAGATGCCCAGTCGTTGCTTAACTATGACGAAGAAGTCATGACGGTGTCTGACTCGGAGGAGGACCTCCCTGAGGAGATCCAGTCGCTGGTCTTGGCGAATCAAGACGCCTTTGTGGAGAATGCTGGCCTTGGTCTCTTGTCCGTTTTGGCCCACGAGATCCCCACCACCAGCAGTATCCCCATCCGGTCTCGTCCGTACCGTCTGACTTGGGAAGAGGAGGAGGCGCTCAGTAAGGAGATCGAGCAGTTACTGGAGCTCGGGCTCATTAGGCCTTCTCGAGGTATGTGGACCTCCCCGGTGTTCTTTGTACGAAAGAGAGATGGCTCCTTGAGATTGGTTGTGGATTATTGTCGCCTCAACCAAATCACTACCAAGGATGCTTTTCCGCTCCCGTACATCGATGATCTCTTGGACTCTCTTGGCGGCGCTTCCTACTTCTCGACCTTGGATGCAGCCAGCGGTTTTTGGCAGGTGCCAGTGGCAGAAGACTCCATCGAGCGAACGGGCTTCGTCACGAAGCAGGGAACTTTCGAGTTCACGGTGATGCCCTTTGGTTTGACCTCCGCCCCGTCCACCTTTCAGAGAGCCATGTCCCTTATTTTGGAGCCGTTCCTTGGGGACTTTGTCTACGTTTTCATCGATGATATTATCATCTTTTCGAAGACGCTGGAGGACCATTGCAAGCACCTCGCCCTGGTCTTCAAGGCTTGCAAGGACGCCAACCTCAGGCTCAAGAGAAGCAAGTGCTCTTTTGCCCGGTCTAGTGTTGAGTACCTCGGACATGTTGTGTCTGGGAAAGGACTGTCTCCCTGCGACCGTAATGTCGAGAAGGTCTTGACCATGGTCCAGCCGACTTCAACAAGTGAAGTCCACACGTTTCTGGGGATGGCCGGATACTACCGTCGCTTTGTCCACGACTATGCCGCCATTGCCCAACCTCTCACCCGTCTGCTCAAGAAGGACACAGTCTTTGACTGGGGTGATGAGCAGGAGTTGGCGTTTGCCACCCTCAAGGAGTATCTCACCTCACCGCCCATTCTTGCCTTCCCGGACCGGTCCATGGTCCAGATTTTGACGACCGATGCGTCAACCCGTGGTCTTGGTGCCGTCTTGTCCCAAGCGTCTGTGGAAGACTTGCAGCAAGAGTCGGTGATTGCTTATCACTGGAAAAACTCCCAAATTTAGCATTGTATCAATGTGGCAAAAGGGTAGTGGAAATATAGAGCTTTTTTTCATCTCAGATATTTTTTTTACTTCAAATAAAAAGTGTAATTCTAATCCATCCTATTGGTTCGGGCAAAAGATTAAAAAACAATAGCTTTTTTTTCATCTATAAAATGACAGCAAATTAAAATATGTAGCACTTGTTTCCTTTTTTATCTCACAATCGAATCATATAAACAATGTCTTCTATTTCCGCTCTTAACAACACTGCCTGTTACTGCAACAAATGCAACAACAACCAGCAAGGATTCTCTATTGTATCCAAGCGCACTTCCCAGCGTCATGCCAAAAGAGCAAGATTTGAAGAAGTCTTGGATTTTGAAAACAGTATGTTATTTTCAATATTAATTTTATCTTTGCTGCGCAATAATAACCATTAGCCTTTAATTGAACTCAGGCACACAAAGTGCCGTGATGGACGTTGATGTTGAGGGTAAAAAATATTTATTTGAAAACCAGTACAGGGCAATAAACTAATGTATTCTATATTTGTAGCAATCCCGACCTCTCAATCCGAATCCATGGAAACGGATGGTCAGGTCGGCCTACCATTTTTGGATTCCGTCCCGATGTCTGACGATGATTCAGTTGACAATGAGGCCAATGGCGATGGCGCCGAAATCACCGATGACTCTGACAATGACAGCGATGATGAAGCCGATGATGAAGAGATTGAGGTCGAGGAGTTTGACAGTGAAGGTCAGTATAGAATAGCTACAATACAAAAGCAAGCAAAAATTGAGTGTTAATAATTTTCCTTTTTAAATAATAGACCCTTTTGCTACTCCTGGTATGCCCGAAAACCCAGTGCACAGGGCAATTGCCATTTTCGTTGTTCTGTTTGCATCCCGTTATGTGGTCGATAAGGGTGCTGTTGTCTTGATTGAGTTCATCAACAAACTCTTGACGATTTACGGACAGGACTTCCAATTGCCTTCAAGCCTTTCTGGTCTCCAAAGCATGACGGGTTTCACTGCCTTGACCAAGGGTGTAAAGAGATTCGTTGTGTGCCAGGATTGCCACACGGTTTATGAGGAAGCTGGGTCTGCTCCCCTTCAGTGCAGTTCCGCCAAGCTCGGTTCCGTTTCTCCATGTGGTTGCCAATTGATGAAGCAATCATCATCTGGTGCTTTAGTCCCAAAACGTCAATACAACTACCAGTCCGTCAAGCAGGCGTTGAGAGTCCTTTTCCTCCGCCCGGATTTCGAAAGCAAGATCAGACAATGGAACCAGGAGTTGAAGATCGTTGATACAATGTGCGACGTTTATGATGGTGCGATGTGGAAGGGGTTGAAGGACAAGAACGGCGTTCCCTTTGTTGAAGACTCGCGCTCACTCATGTTGACTCTCAACATTGATTGGTTTCAGCCATTCGATGGTATCAGCCATTCCTCTGGAGCAATTTACCTCGCAATCAACAATTTGCCTCGAGAGGATAGGTTCAAGGCAGAGAACGTGATTCTTGTTGGTCTGATGCCTGGGCCAAAAGAACCAAGATCAGAGGAGATTAACAACTACCTCAAGCCCTTGGTCGACGAGTTGGAGCAGCTGTATGTTGGAATGGCCATTCCAAGTTATGAAAACCCAAGTGGAGTAACTGTCCGTGCTGCACTCTTCATGGTTGCATGTGATATCCCTGCCGCCAGGAAAACCAGTGGATTCACGTCTCATAACAGTACCCATGCATGCTACAAATGCAGTCGTAGTTTCTCTCGCTTGGAAGGGACAAACAATGTCGATTTTCGTGGTTTTGATTTCTGTGCGTGGAGACTTGCAAATGGTGCTCAAAACCGGGTGCATGCTGAGGAGTGGAAGAGTGCAAGTACGCCCTCAGAAAGGCATCAGCTGGAGGTCGAAAATGGTGTTCGATGGTCGCAGTTGCATCGCCTTGGATACTTTGATCTAGTACGTGGAACGATCATTGATCCCATGCACAACCTATTCCTGGGAACGGCGAAGAGGATGGTCGAGACGTGGACTGCCAGTGGTCTGATCACAGACAACAATCTTCGTGAGATGCAGAGGGTGGCAGAGACCATGGTGTTGCCTGCGGATTACGCAGTGTTGAAGACGAAGATTGGGAAGGGATTTCCCCATATGAAGGCCGACGAGTGGAAATCCTGGGTGCTTGTTTACTCCCCTACTCTGTTGAAGACCGTTCTCCCTGCTGCCAAGTTCAAGAATTGGATTAGCTTTGTCGACGCCTGCCGCCTCTTGATAAAGCCAGCCATCACTTTTGACGAACTTGATGAAGCCCATAGTCACCTGGAGAAATTTGGTCAAGCCTGCGAACAACAATACCCACACACTGTCCTCACCTGCAATATGCACCTACACCTCCATCTTCGCGAGACCATTCGTGATTTTGGACCAGTGTACGGCTATTGGCTCTTTGGGTTTGAGAGATACAATGGGTTGTTGAAGAACATCGAGACAAACAGAAGAGACGGGTTCGAGTCAACATTTATGAAAACATTTGTCCAGAATTCGTACAAGGAGGACTATACGAATGCCATCCTCAAGTCATCAGTATCTGCTCCTTTCCTTCCTCTCTTAGCCAAACTTTCTTCGTCCTTTGCCACCTTGTCTCCACCTGCACCTGCACCTGCACCAACACGACGCCCATTCCGAATTCAAAATTTTGTGGATGCATCCCAAGATTCCGAATTCCCGATCAAGGGTAATGAGCCTCTTCCACCCTCTGCGTTTCCTCTCCAAGCTAGGCCAGCAACAGCAATGAGTGATGGCGACTATCCTCATTTGTTGGAGTATTATAAGGATACTTATGACATTTCTGAGCTGGAGAGCTATCAATACGCCACTTCTTCTTTGCTGTTTGTCGACAATCAGATAACAAAGATAAAGTCAATCAATCTTCTTGGGCAGATCTATCATGGTCACAATGGCTCTGGCAAGGGTGGATCATATATTCAAGCTTTGTTTGGCACTAGTACGGGTGAGAACCAGACTGCATATACTGGACAAATACAGTATATGTTTGTCCACAACTTTACGCCGCCTCTCTCTGCCTCTGTTCGTCCAAATCGCCAATCATATCAAAGTCAGCATGTTTTCGCCTTTGTGAGATGGTATGGTGTGTCCTATGATCGTTCGCGTGAGGATGAAGGTGTTGATATATGTTTGCCCGGCTTTTCTCCCCCAGTCATGAGTGCATCTTGCCAGTGCATCGCCTTCTTTTAGAAGTTGCGACTGCCACGCACACAAGCCGAAATGGCGTGAAGAGGATGCTGGTCATCCCTTTGCCCAAAAAGCTTTGCATATAATAAATAAATAAATATCTTTTCTCTTTCATAAAAAAAAACAAACAGAAATAGCATTGCCTTTATAAATGTTGTCAAAACGTAATGCGTGTCAAAAAAAATAGATGGATAGATAAAAAATATTTTATTAAAGCCCATGTCTAAGAGCCCACTGAGGAAGACTGGGATTAAAATTAGTCGGGACTGCCACGTCCACAGTTCTGGCATAAACCCTTGACAACATTTGATGAGCATTTGCTCCAAGTTGGAGATCAACGAATCTGTCAACGACTTGGATGAATCGGTTAAACTATCAATTGCGCATCAGTAATCTACAGTCATTCAATATACTATTTATAATCAGCTCAACAACTCACTTCATTGCTTCTCCAACTTGGGCGAATTGTGCGAACCACACGTCTTCTTCCTGCTTCAGAGACTTCGTCATCTGATTCTCCCTCGGACATTGCTCCCTTTTGGAGTGCACCTATGCAGTTCCAACCCATCTCCTGGTTGATCTCAGCCCTGTTATTGTCATATGCTGCCAAACGACGAGCATAGTTCTACAAATATTATTATTAATATGTGTTTAATAGATTTTTAATATATTGCAAACAACTTACTTCGTTTGCACGACCAGATCTTCGTGAACGTCTGTTCAACGCAGCCCTCACAGCAGGAGACTCTCTCACTTTTCGGCATCTACTAATGAAATTCTTGTGGAGCCTCTCACGAAGATCCTTTTGCCTCATTCCGTCGCCAGCAAACTTGCGCCCCAGGTAGACGAGCATTCGATCAACCAACTCCTTGTTGGGAGTCACGTTGAAGTGAACATCGGTGTTCCACCTGGGCTTATCGTTGTTGGCCTCTACTTCTGCTGGGACAGTTGACCGAAACTTTGGATTCCACATGAATTTGCGGATCGCAGCCTAATAATATATAAAAGTTAACAAACTGATAGTATAGTCTTTGCTCTTTAGTATAATACTTACATAAACCTCTGTGGAAACTCTCTTGCTGGGGTTTGACAAAGCAATGGGATCCGTCACAACAACATTGCTAGTTGCACTGGTGGAGGCAACAGGAGCAGCAGGAGCAGCAGGAGCAGCAGGAGCAGCAGGAGCAGCCTCAACGAAATTATCAATGGCAGTGATAGTCTCACGGTTTCCTACAATAATGACACCAAGTCTGGAATCCATCGTTACAAGTCTGGCGTTTGATGTCACCATCTCGCCTTCCATAATGGTCATCTTGTTCTCCATGGCAACAAGCTTTTCCAATATCAGATCCATGTCAGCAGTAGCAGGACGAGGAGCAATTGTTCTTCTTTGGTTAACCATTTTCTAGAATATGGTAAAGTATATTTCGATTATAATTATTAGTTTTTGTTCAATTGAAATAAAAATAAATATAATATACGTACAAAAACTGTTTGAGTGGGTGGGTGAGTAAGTGTGTGTGTGTGTGGGTTGTTGTAAAAGTAAGAGAGGTTGAATACTATCAAAAAGGCCGTTATATATAGGCATTTTGAATGACTATAAAGATGTTCCTCTATTGTCTTGAAGCACTGAGATGCAAATCGGCCTTGATATTGTTTTTGGGCTCAATCCATCACACCTTCCGCAGCATGTTTCAAAGGTGAAAAAATTTTCAGATTCTCTCCTTTTTCTTTGGTTCCCTTTATTTTTCCTTTTGCTTGCTTTTTTGATATCGGCGCCTTTCTCTGGTAAGACATTTTTTATACCTCTTTATACACACAAATTAACCTCTTTTTCATAGATGTGCGCTCCCATTGCAACTCATCCTTTCCACAATGGCCATCTAGACAAATACTCACTGGCCGCATTCACTGGTACCATCATCTTGATAAAAATTATTTTCACTTCTCTCTCAGATTAGCCAAACAACTTATATAAGGATGCCATCGGCACCAGGTAAAAAATTTCTTTCAATCATACTTGTTCCCTCTCTGACTCTATTCCATTGTAGACTGCCCTGTCTATTCACGCCATCGGCCTCCTCCATCATTCGCGATTGTAATCATAAAGGTAATATTCTTTATAAATCTCTTTTTGCTTATTCAAAATATTATTCAGACTATTTATTAATAATTATTATTATGTGTTTTATAGGCTCCTTTGGTCTTTCTTTGCACACCATGCCCCCTACTTTGATAACCCATTTGGCTCCTGGTATGTAAATTAAATATATCATCACTCTGTTCACCCATATTAATTTTTATTCCCTTTTTTATAGTAAAACCCGCCACACAGCCCATCCAGCCTTACAATTCAAGTCCCCTTTGCCCACTCTTGCCCATCTCTTGCAATGTAAGTATCTTTTGTCACACAAAAATTTCCTCTTTGTATCCCATATCAATAACACTTCTTTATCTTTTACAGAACACTCCCGCAGCCCAAAAAATCGTTGGATATTCATATTTTTGCAGGTATTTTTTATGTAGAAAAATATTCCATCCAAATAGCAGCAAGCAACCGGGTAGAAACGGCTAGGCATAGGAATAGGCGTAATAGTAGACCCTGAACCTAGAAACATTCTATTCTTTCTAATAAAAATAAAAACGTAAAACATTACCAATCAATTATAAACGGGAAATCAAATAATGGGTGATATATTACTGGTGAAGAAGGATAAAGAAGCTTTCAATCCATTCATTTAATTGGCTTTCATGAAGAGTATGCTCAATATTTTCGATAAATACACGACCATGTATTTTCATGAATATATGATTCTCCCAATATTTCCAGGTCCATAAATACGGCACCAAAATAGAACCGTACTTTTAAATATTTCTTTTTGTTTTTCCAGATCAGATCAGTACACCGAAAGTGCTAACAGCCCTCACCTGCGGCACATTATTTCAAAAATCCACTACTAGATAGCACGTCAACGAGATAGCTGACAAGGTAGCTTGTCTCATAGTCGGAAAAAAAACCACCCTATGTTAAAACATCGCTTTATAGTACAGCATTGCCACTTTTACGTTATTGGAATTTCTTTATTTTTTGCAGTGTATGGTTCCCGTGCTCTTCGTGGGCCAGAGAAGAACTATGCGGCCACCCACTTGGAGGCCCTTGCTCTCATCTGGGGGATTACCCGTTTCCGCCACTATTTGGCCGGGAGACACTTTATCTTGCGAACTGACCACGCCGCCCTGGTCTACATCGTGAACAACAACAAGCCTTCGCCAAAGCTATCAAGGTGGGCAGCAGCCCTCATGGAGTATGACTTCACCATCCAGCACACTCCTGGCCGCGATAACCCGGCCGATGCTCTCTCGCGCCTTTTGGCGCCTACTCTTTAAAAAAGAGATCATCGTTTCCCCACCCTACCTTTGGCACCCTTTTTCTTTCTGCTTGGCGGCATCTTTTCTTTTCTTTTTTTTTTCTTCTTCTTTTCCCCACCTTATATTTTACTCTTATCCTTTATTTTTCCTTTTCCTTAATTTTATCTATATCACCTATCTGTATCCTCAATCAAAAAAGTAATCTAAAAAAGCAAAAACATTATTAAAATCATTATTTAAAACAAGCAACACCAAAAACAAAATATAAATCTCTATTCTCAAAAAAAAACATTCCCTCTTTTCAAAATCAATATTCTTTATTTTTATTCTTCAAAAACCCTTTTTTCTGTTCCCATTGCTGTATATTCAACTAGTTTGAATAAGTTCCCTTTGCTGTTTCGTTGCTGAACAATTCAATCGTTTGAATAACCTCCTTGCTGTTTCCCTTTGCTGTAAAAATTCGTTTATCGAATAAGTCCCTTGTTGTCCCTATCTTTGAGTCGTCCTTTCTACTATAAACTCAATTCTCTCAATCTGCTGTTCTCCAAAATGGACTATCCCTTATATCTGTCCATCTACTACTATCTCACTCGCAATGGCGAGTATCCACAAGACTGTACTCCTAGCATCAAGCGCAAGATCAGAAATCAAGCTAGGCAGTACGATCCACATGGGGGGAAACTCTTCAAGAAAAATCCCGTTTCCCCAGTAGCACAAGAGTTGTTACACGAGGCCAATGTGGAGGCTGTTATCCGTCAAGTCCATGAGGAGGGACATTATGGTGTTAACAACACTTGGTCCCAACTCCGTCTCCAATATACTGGTCCTCGCCTCTTCGAATGGACTCGCAGAGTAGTCCAAAGCTGCATTGCTTGCCAAGTCAGGTCCAAGAAACCCCACAAGCGCACCGAACCAGCCCATCCAATTGAAACCCCTTCTTATCCATTTTACATGGTAGGCTGTGACGCCGTTGGCCCCATGGAGCCTACAGAGAGTGGTTGTCGCTTCCTCTTGGTTGCCGTAGACTACTTGACCAGGTGGCCAATTGCCCTTGCTGTACCAGACATAACCGAAGAAACCACTGCGGACTTCTTGTTCAACCATGTCGTTGTCCCGTATGGTGTTCCCAGGTTCCTTCTTACTGATCGAGGCAGCAACTTTACCTCTGGTTATGTGCGCGAGTTCCTCAAGAGCCTGAACCTCCGCCATTTAACCACCACTGCCTATCGCCCTCAGACCAATGGTCTCTGTGAGAGACTCAACCAGACTCTCACCCAAACTCTCGCCAAGATCGTCCGCGATGCCAATGCCCTCACCACTTGGGATCGCTATGTTACTTCTGCTCTTCTCGCTCTGCGCACTATGCGTAACGACTCTACTGGTCACACCCCTTCCATGCTTCTCTATGGTTATACCTTGCGTACTCCTGCCACCTGGCCTGCTCCCAGAGAAGACTTTGATGAATCCGATCCCCTTGAAGAAATTGCAAGTAGGGTAAGGGTCATCACCCATCTCGTTGAGAATCTGCGGCCGGAAGCCAGGGCCAAGTCCAATGAACAGAAGAAGAAGAACAAGGTGCGGTATGACCAACTGGTTTCTCCTCGGCGAAGGTTTGCTCCTGGTGAGCAAGTCCTGATGCGCAACAACAACCCACCCCATAAGCTAGCAGACCGCTGGTTAGGACCTATGACCGTGACCAGAGTCAATCAGAATGGTACCTACCACCTTACTGGCCCCAACTACCGCCGTCTCCAGAGTGCTGTCAATGGCGACTCCCTTATCCCTTTCCGAAACCACAAGCATATGGTCCCCGACATCCAAGTCCAAAGGGCCGAACATCAATTTCTCGCCTGGATGGACCGCTTTGATTCTCGTTGACCTTGCCTTCTCGTTCGTGGCCTTGCTTAGTGGGGGGACCCTGACACGGGTGTTGTAGGGTTTCCAGCTTCGCCCACTTCTCTCCATTTCACGTGACTTTTCCAAGGCCTTCTCTGCTAGAAAGTGTGACGCAGCATCCTGATCAACTTGGCAACGTCACCTTTCTCCATTTGCAAGTCACCTTATTTCCCATATCTCCCTTTTTTCCGCACTTCTTTGATTTTCCATATTTGTCACCCTCGCTCTCATTTCAAACCCCTCCTATCCATTTCCACATTTATCCATTGTACACTATTTTTGTCATCTATCTTCCCTTCCCTTCTCCCCACGTTGCTGTCTGTGCGCACTTATCTTTCTCTTCATGTTATCTACCTCTTTACACCCTCTCACATCGGCACTTCATTTTATTCATACCCCTTCATATCTTTGTCCTTTCTCTCACACTGCTCATTTTATCATATTACTGTTATCCATATCTTCATACTTCATATCTATATTGTCTTTGCACATTTTCATATCTCATTTTTTCTTATCATATTTGTCCTCCATTTTTATATTATCACCTTCACTGTATATCCCATTTTCTCATACTATCATATCTTATTTTGTCTTATCATCTCATACCTCTCCCCCCAAAGTCATTATTATTCTTATCCATTATCTCATATACTGTTCTATTTTTCATTCACACACCCAATTCCTATATTTTATTATTAATCAATTCACCATTTATCACTAAGTAACATTTTACGAAGACTATATAAGAGACTAAAAATTCAATCAATAAACATCATCAGTTATCTCTCTTATTTTCCGTCCCTGAATTAGTGAATTGTCTTGTATAGAAATTCCTAAACATACTTCGTGCCAAGATTGATTTTTCTTTTCATCCTTTTCCCTTTTTCCTGATTTTGTAACTTCCCAGTACCTTGCTGTCAACTTGATTAATTGTCCTGAGCGAAATTATCTAGTTCTCTCTCTCTCTTTGTATCCCTATCTTTGTATCCGTTGCTGCCAAGAATATATTTAACTGTCCCGAGCGAAGTTCATATATCTCTTTCTATTCTCTCACCTTCTTCCTTTCTTGTCCTCTTGCTGTCTTTGAATCGCGGTTTTACCCCCGTTATATTCATTCTTTATCGCACCCTCGTTATTGTCAACGAAGTGGTATTCAAATTAATATATTTTCTGACTCGTTATCACACACAACAAACTCAACACGCGTCACTTTGACACGGGTGTTGTAGTTTTTCCAGCTTCGCCCACTTTCGCAAGCAACGTCATCCTTTTCCAGACTGCCTTGCCAGAAAGAGTGACGTCGTGTCCAGTCAATATGGCGACGTCACTCATATCGCATCGCAAGTCACTTTTTACCCATATACCTCTTTACACTTCCATCTTTATCTCCCATTATCTGCATTTCAATTATCATTCTTGTGTCCACCTTTTGTCATCTATCTCATTTTCTCTTTCCCAATGTTCCTGTCTGTGCGCATTTATCCTTATCTTCACTCTACATTTTTCTCACATATCTATATTTTCTTTATCATTATTGTCACCCATTTTTACATTATCATCCTTACTGCACATCTTGTTTTCTCATATTTTCATATCTCTGTCTTGTCTTATCATTTTACATTTTACACAATCTCTCATTATCCGTATCCATTATCTCATATTACTGTTCTATTTTTCGTTCTCACACCCATTTTCTATAATCCATTATTAATCAATTCATAATTATCTACAAAGTAATATTTTACGAAGTCTATATAAGAGACTAAAAATTCAATCAATAAAATTATCAGTTATCTCACTCTTATTTTCCGTCCCTGAATTAGTGAATTGTCTTGTATAGAAATTCCTAAACATACTTCGTGCCAAGATTGATTTTTCTTTTCATCCAATTCCCTTTTCCGTCCAAATCTGTATCTTCCCAGTACCTTGCTGTCAACTTTAATAATTGTCCTGAGTGAAATTATCTAGTTCCCCTCTCCTATTATATCTCTTCCTCCCTGTTTCCATTGCTGTCAAGAATATATCTAACTGTCCCGAGCGAAGTTCATATATCTCTGTCTATTTCTTCATTTTCTCTTCTTTTGTCCTCTTGCTGTCTTTGAATTGCGGTTCTACCCCCGTTATATTCATTCTTTATCGCACCCTCGTTATTGTCAACGTGAGGTATTCAATTTACTATATTTTTCTGACTCGTTTTCACTCACAACAAACTCAACACGCGTCACCTTCCTTTACCCTCCTTCCCGTTCTCTTTGCCATCCCAATCTCTCTCTGTATGGTGAGTTACTCCCTGCAGTAGATGAGTTCATCTACCTTGGTATGCCCTTTTGTAATAAGGGTATTTTTGGCCCCTCTATTGTCACACATCGCCGTTCTGGAACGTTGGCTACCATGGCTACCCTCAATGCTGTTGGGGCCTGCAGATCTGGCTTTTCCCTCCTTTTGAGCTCAAGACTCTATCGCACTTTTGTTCGCCCCAAATTTGAGTATCACTACGGCGGAAAAAATGGTAGCTAACTACCGTTTTGGTAGCATTACTACCGTTTTTTCCCACCAAAAAAAACGGTAGTAAAGACTCTGTATAAGGCGATTTCGGTAGCTGTTACCGTTTTTTTAGTGCGAAAAAAAAAGGTAGTTATGAGGCAGGAATAGGCACAGCTACCGTTTTTTTATCCAACCAAAATTGTTTCTTTATATACTATAGCCTCTCTTTTATATTACTTTATATACTAGCACCCATTCTTTTTTTACTGCCATTTATTTGAAATAATGATCTATTTTTTATTATAATTTCGATTTATTTCAAATAATATTAAAATATATATAATAATAATATAGAAACATACCAAAAGCAAATACTATTTAATATTATAAAACGTATATGGTACAAACCTTTTACTCAATCTATACACGATGCCAACAACATGTTGTTATGACTTGGATGGCCTTTGGTCTTCATCGATTGCTATAAAAATATTGTGGTCAGAGAATGAAGCAATCAAATAAACCGAATATATTGTTTTGGGTAGCATACCAGTATATATTGTGCTTGTTAATCAGCGTGCCGAGCATCTTGTTGTGAATCACTGTCATGACTTGGAAGGCCTTTGGTCTTCATCAATTGCTATAAAGATATTGTGGTCAGAGAATGAAGCGATCAAATAAACCAAGCATATTGTTTTGGATAGCATACCAGTATATATTGTGCTTGTTAATCGGTATACCAAGCATCTCTTGAATTAATGCCACTATATGAAACGTACAGATGTAAATACTAGATGCAGTAGAAGGAGAATAGAGAATGTGCAATATGATTAATTAAAGAGTGTAAACATATTATAATATTCTTACCATAGAAAATATATTGCTGTAAAGTCAGCTCATAAGATTTAAAACTAATTCGAATATAATGATAGTTGGCAGAATGAGTACATCATTAAGAAAACAATATGCATATTCTACAGAGATTCCCAGGTGGGGAGGTGGGGAACAACAAACTTTAGTGTAATATAGCTGTAAAAAATTTTCACCTTTTTTTAGTGTCTGAAAAATTATGAGATGAGTGTTTCATTCCTTGATTAAAGATAGCAGAGCTGAAGATGTGGTATACAAGATTCCAATCGGATGTTTATGTAATTGACAACCTTACATAAGGGAGGGTCATTTAGTTTTACTTCAAAAAAGTAGAGCAAAGAAAAGAAAAGAAATATAAACTAACCTCGGTGTAATACAGCTATAAAAAAATTCATTTTTTTTGGTGCTTGAAAAAGGGCGAGATGTGTGTTTCATTCCTAGATTAAAAACAACAGAGCTGAAGATGTGGTATACAAGATGCCAACCGGGCATTTATTAAGGTGGCAATCTTACGTGATGGAGAGTTATTCGATTTTATTTCAAAGGAGAGGACCAAAGCAAAGATAAAACAGCTAAAGGAAAAGAGGAAAAGAAAAAGTGCACTAAAACATATACTAAAAATATGAGAGAACCAATAAGAGCAGCCTAAAGAATATTAAAGACTTAGTCTGTTTCTCTTAGATGAAGGCTCATTGCTCATTCCTAGTGGTGTAAACCTATATCAAACAGTAGAAATATTATATTAATATTAAATTGAGAATAGATGAGCAACAAAAAAGCTCTAACTTATAGTACATCTGTCATGATTGGGGATTCAGCCTCGTCATCCATTTGAAATACCTCATCTTCCAAAAGAAAAGAACTGCTTGCTCTTTCCTGCTATAACATAATAAAAATATTGTATTAATTATAATGTATATTCAAATGTTTGTTAATTAATAAACTTACCTGGCTGTTCTCTGCTATTTTTCTCTTACGAGTCTGGTTTGCACTCTTAAAGGTGTCTTGAAGAAGGTTCTTGGCACACCACATTCTTTTGCACTTGTAAATGTGGAGTGCTATTGTCCTAGCCGTGCCTCACTGGCCACAATCATTGATGACAGGTACGTTGATTTTGTCATCATTGACCAAGAAGTGTCTTTGCTGCTGTTGCTATTATTAGTCAAATAATCTCTTACCTACCCATGGAAAAAGTAATTAGAGTATACTCCAAGCTTATCACGTCAAACTTGAAGGGCGGTAGAAATGCCAGTTTGCTTGTTGAGCGCTTTGCTGTTCATAGCTTTGTCAGTTCAGCAAACAGCTCTCAGAATTATCCTAGTACAAGTCAGCCGTCCACATATAATGAAGCAAGTTTCTTAGATCTTCCAGATGGTATAAGTGCTGCCCAGCTATGGGAGCCATTCAACTGACATGCTAGCTTGAATGATGATGACTTGGAAGGTTTCAGCAGCCCTGTTGTCAAGAATACTTTGGCAAAGTACTATGTGCGAAACAGTGGTATGAACAGTATTGAACTTGATGACCCGACTGTTGTGGGTAGAAATAAACTTGGAAAGATACGAAAGAATTCGTGAGAACTTGTGTAGGGTGTTTATTCAAAAGAAAAAGGTTATCTTTCTACACAGAACTAACTACTGATATTTATATGTTTTCTGATTTATAATTCAGTATATGCTTTGGTAATATTTATCACGATGAGTCATCTTCCAGGAGTATTGTCTTTCTGGAAAGATCCAGAGAGACCTATTGATATGATACTTCTCCAGTCAGATCAGCCAGAGAGCTTTGGTAAAGAAGAGCATTTATGCTATTGGTAATATTTTAATATTCCGACCCAGATACTTGGGTAATGTTTTTAGAATTATTAATTCATTGTAGTTGTAGTCTCTCAATCAAGTATTCATATAATCAACGAAATATGTAGATGGAATATGATGATGCCATTAGATAAATATGTGTATATCTGTATATCTCATATTATGGTGATAACAATAATAATAATAAATAATAATCAATTATGTGTATGATGATCTGTGTATTGGATAATCTCATAAAGGCAGATCCGTTTGACTGGAATAGCTGAGGATATTATTTTATCCTTCAGTCTTACTCTCAGATTCAGCAGTGATCAATACTCATTTACAACACCCAGGAGTTCACGTTTGGTAATGGGATAGTTATGTTCAGACTTGGAGAGAGAGTGAGCCATGAAGCCAATGTAACGATATTAGTTGTTGATGATCTGATAGAGCACTGCACCTATTCCAGTGTTAGAGGCGTCCGTGGCAACCAGGAAAGGCTGATTGGTGTCCGGGTGGCTTATAACTGGTGCGTGGGTAAGTGCGTGTTTGAGCTTGAAAAAAGCTTGTGTTTGTTCCTCAGTCCATAACCCTAGTAATGAGTCAGCATTGCACAGTTTATCGAGTGGAGATGACAGTTGCAACAAGTTTGGAATATGCTTGCAAAAGTAATTGATGAGACCGAGGAATCTTTGAATGTTTTTGCCAGACTTGGGTTGAGGCCAGATGTTGGCATTATGAACTTTGCAAGCATCGAGATCAACACCTCTTGTACTCACAGTGAAACCCAGTAAAGATACAGAAGTTTGTGTGAAGTGACATTTCTGTGGATTAAGAATGAGGTTGACGTCTGTAAGCTTTTGAATGGCGCTTTGGACATGTTTAACATGGTCAGTCATGTTAGTGGAAAAGACTACGATATCATCCACAAAGGCAGTAACATATGGAGTGTCATGGTAGATGAGATTCACAACACGTTGAAACTTGGATGACAAAGGCTTAAGGCCAAATGGACATCCACGGAACATATACTGATTGCCTTCAAATGTGAATGTGGTCTTGTGTCGATCATCCTCATGAATCTTAAAGCGATGGAATGCACTCTTGAGGTCAAGAGTGGTGAATATGGTGGCACCTCATAGCTTGTGGAAGAGCTCGGAAATGAGTGGCAGAGGGAACCTGTCATCTGGCAGCAGAGTATTGATTGCTCTGGGATCCAGGCAAGGTCTCTTTCCTGTTGGGTTGCCAAACTCATCTTTCTTGGGTGCGAAGGTAAGTGGGCTATTCCACTTAGTGTTGACAGGTGCACACTGGATTGTGCCGTCAGTTAGCCATTGTTTGATGTGTTTGGCCATCAGTGGTACAAGTTGCAGAGCGATGGGATATTGATGCCAATAGACTACCTGACCTGGAGGAGTAGGTAGACGTACAATAGACTCTTTAACTGTACAGAATGAGGAGATGGGGATAGCTTCGTTTGACTTAATAAAGGGTAAAAGAACCTTCATGAAAGTACTATGTTCAGCAGGTGTTCCAGCTGGTGAATTATTGGGTTCTTCTTTTTCAATTATGGGAGTAGGAGCCTGAGGCGCGTTAGATCCATACCAACTAGTTGCCAGTCCTAACAAATGAATGCCAAGGCTAGGCATCAAGTCTGTACCAATACTAACATCTATATTCTCAGCGAGATCCATAACTTCAAACGAGTGTGCTATCTTTTTATCATTATATGAAACATTTATTTTATTTGTAACTCCTAGCACTACGGTGGAAGGACCAGTAGCTGTGCCAAAAACGGTAGTATAACTACCGTTTTTTATGATTTTAGAGCACTTTATCTCCGCAGATTGTGGTTGAAAGGTAATGTCATTGATCCCGAATCATAAAAGTCACATGGAATGTCTTTTCATCAGGCAATGAGGTAGTTGTAGTACCATAGAAAGGGCTTGTAAGTTTTTAGGCAACGTTGTTTATTGAAACGAGCATTTTATTTGGTGTTAAAGATGTTGCGCATTCTTGAGAAAAATAATTTTTTGCCTGTGTGAACAAAACAGTAGTTATGCTACCGTTTTTTTGAAACAATTTTTTTTGTTTTTGACATTATTAGCTATTTTATTTTATTTTATTTGGTATTGATATTTATAAGGAAAGAAAAAAGAAAAAGAAAATTTTTATAAAGTGGCAAGGTTCCCCATGGTCACATGCAGATTGTCATTAAACATGTAATATGGTGCAATGATAAAGAACTGATTACTACTCGGAGGGTACTGGATGAGCCCAACTTGATGCTGAATGTCATCCACATTAACAGCATATTTTGGCTGGGTTGTTTTTCCAGTTGAGCTGTGTGACCGCTGTATTACGATTGGCACAGATGAGTCATGGGCTGCTGTACCATGCTCTTTTATCACTTCAACAAATGCCAGAAAGTGCAGTGTGCCATCAACCTCTTTATGCTCAAAATAAAATTCCACGGTGCCAACAAACCAGCTTTGAATAGTTATATTGCAACTGCTAGATAAAAATATAAAAAATGCGAGTGATCTCTATTTTGTATTTTGAATAATACCAATACTCACTTTCTGTACAGACAGGTAAACATCACATGATGATTGCTACATCTGGTCTCATTTTTTATTCTTCGGTACATACATGAAGAATGTACGGTTGAATTTTTCCAAAGACGAGAAGCAACAACAATCGTCGGGTCATCAAGTTCAATACTGTTCATACCACTGTTTCGCACATAGTACTTTGCCAAAGTATTCTTGACAACAGGGCTGCTGACACCTTCCAAGTCATCATCATTCAAGCTGGCATGTCAGTTGAATGGCTCCCATAGCTGGGCAGCACTTACACCATCTGGAAGACCTAAGAAACTTGCTTCATTATATGTGGACGGCTGACTTGTACTAGGATAATTCTGAGAGCTGTTTGCTGAACTGACAAAGCTATGAACAGCAAAGCGCTCAACAAGCAAACTGGCATTTCTACCGCCCTTCAAGTTTGACGTGATAAGCTTGGAGTATACTCTAATTACTTTTTCCATGGGTAGGTAAGAGATTATTTGACTAATAATAGCAACAGCAGCAAAGACACTTCTTGGTCAATGATGACAAAATCAACGTACCTGTCATCAATGATTGTGGCCAGTGAGGCACGGCTAGGACAATAGCACTCCACATTTACAAGTGCAAAAGAATGTGGTGTGCCAAGAACCTTCTTCAAGACACCTTTAAGAGTGCAAACCAGACTCGTAAGAGAAAAATAGCAGAGAACAGCCAGGTAAGTTTATTAATTAACAAACATTTGAATATACATTATAATTAATACAATATTTTTATTATGTTATAGCAGGAAAGAGCAAGCAGTTCTTTTCTTTTGGAAGATGAGGTATTTCAAATGGATGACAAGGCTGAATCCCCAATCATGACAGATGTACTATAAGTTAGAGCTTTTTTGTTGCTTATCTATTCTCAATTTAATATTAATATAATATTTCTACTGTTTGATATAGGTTTACACCACTAGGAATGAGCAATGAGCCTTCATCTAAGAGAAACAGACTAAGTCTTTAATATTCTTTAGGCTGCTCTTATTGGTTCTCTCATATTTTTAGTATATGTTTTAGTGCACTTTTTCTTTTCCTCTTTTCCTTTAGCTGTTTTATCTTTGCTTTGGTCCTCTCCTTTGAAATAAAATCGAATAACTCTCCATCACATAAGATTGCCACCTTAATAAATGCCCGGTTGGCATCTTGTATATCACATTTTCAGCTCTGTTGTTTTTAATCTAGGAATGAAACACACATCTCGCCCTTTTTCAAGCACCAAAAAAAATGAATTTTTTTTATAGCTGTATTACACCGAGGTTAGTTTATATTTCTTTTCTTTTCTTTGCTCTACTTTTTTGAAGTAAAACTAAATGACCCTCCCTTATGTAAGGTTGTCAATGACATAAACATCCAATTGGAATCTTGTATATCACATCTTCAGCTCTGCTATCTTTAATCAAGGAATGAAACACTCATCTCATAATTTTTCAGACACTAAAAAAAGGTGAAAATTTTTTACAGCTATATTACACTAAAGTTTGTTGTTCCCCACCTCCCCACCTGGGAATCTCTGTAGAATATGCATATTGTTTTCTTAATGATGTACTCATTCTGCCAACTACCATTATATTTGAATTAGTTTTAAATCTTATGAGCTGACTTTACAGCAATATATTTTCTATGGTAAGAATATTATAATATGTTTACACTCTTTAATTAATCATATTGCACATTCTCTATTCTCCTTCTACTGCATCTAGTATTTACATCTGTACATTTCATATAGTGGCATTAATTCAAGAGATGCTTGGTATACCGATTAACAAGCACAATATATACTGGTATGCTATCCAAAACAATATGCTCGGTTTATTTGATCGCTTCATTCTCTGACCACGATATCTTTATAGCAATTGATGAAGACCAAAGGCCTTCCAAGTCATAACAACATGTTGTTGGCATCGTGTATAGATTGAGTAAAAGGTTTGTACCATATATGTTTTATAATATTAAATAGTATTTGCTTTTGGTATGTTTCTATATTATTATTATATATTTTTTAATATTATTTGAAATAAATTGAAATTATAATAAAAAATAAACCATTATTTCAAATAAATGGCAGTAAAAAAAGAATGGGTGCTAGTATATAAAGTAATATAAAAGAGAGGCTGTAGTATATAAAGAAACGATTTTGGTTGGATAAAAAAACGGTAGCTGTGCCTATTCCTGCCTCATAACTACCCTTTTTTTTGCACTAAAAAAACAGTAACAGCTACCAAAATTGCCTTATATAGAGTCTTTACTACCGTTTTTTTTGGTGGGAAAAAACGGTAGTAATGCTACCAAAATGGTAGTTAGCTACCATTTTTTCCACCGTAGTGTAGTCTATGGGTTGTAACGTCCTTGGTTGCCAACACAATCTTTCCCTTGCGGGGAAGTATGGCCCAACCAAATTTGCCACAGATTTTGGTGTTAACCGAACTGATAGTAGCCCCAGTGTCCACCAATGCCCACAGTTGCTCGCCTTCTAAGGAGATGGGAACAAGATAAGAGTGAGTAGACCGTTGAGAGATATCTACGTTAGCGCTTGTGTACTTACAAGGAGAGCACTGTTCCAAGTCCATTTCCATAGACTGGTCATCCTCGGATGAGCTGACATCCAAGGGAATGAGAGGGTCTTCCACGACGGCGTGGGCAGAACGGACGGCAAAGTGGGGAGCAGAGCCCCGAGCAGAGCCCGACGTAGAACTGGAAGAGCCGGAGACAGAAGAGCAGCGGTGTCTTGGTGACCAGACTTCACCACACCAGCAACACGGAGAGGACCCAACATACTTGTTGGTGTTGGTGGCGTGCTTCTCCACACGATTACCACCCTTGGTGGCCAGGACGTTCTTCAGAACTCGGCAATCTTCTGAGTCATGGTTTCCCTTGCCATGCAAGGTACAGTGCTTCATGGCGAAGCGGTCATGACTGTGTGAAGACACACGAGAGGAACCAGCAGAATGGCCAACAGAAGCAGAAGTGGGACCAGAGGGGGAACGAGCAGGAGAAGCAGAGGCAGAGACAGATGTGACCGAGGAAGAGGTCAAGGATGAGCCAGGAGAACCAGAAGGGTGGCTGGTGATGACCTTGCTGTAGATGGACCTGGCAAGGGAAGCAGCTTGGTCGATGGTGTCTTGTTTCTCCAGAGGCATGTTGACTTGGAGGAGCGACACCTGTCTGGAGAGCTCGGGGAGCAGGGAACCAGTGTACGCCACAGACATGAGAAGATCATCATTGATCTGGGCTTCCCTGTGCACCCGCTGGAATTGGTCAGTGTATTGGTTGACCGACTCCTTGGTAGACATCTTCATCATCATGAGCTCCTGGGTGAGCTGGACTTGACACTCCATGTTGTTGATACCATATGCCTTAACAAAGGCACCACGCGCAAAGGACCAGGGGAGATCAGGAGAACTACGGAGGTAGTCGTCGAACCAGGAACGTTGTTCTCTTGAGAGAACCATGGGGAGAAGATGATGCCAGTCCTCGTTGAGATTGAGGCTGTAGGAGAGAAGAACATCCTCGAACTTGTTGAGGCATTCCTCAATAGAGGAATAGGTCTTCTGGGTGCTATCCCACTCGTTTCCCTGCCACTGGAAGACAGGAAGCTCACGAGGGACAACACGAGATTGGGGGGCTGTCTGTGCGGCAAAGACAGGTTCAGGACGTACCAGGTGGGCATGGGCAGAGAGCAAAAGGGTTAGATCGCTCTCCATTGACGTAATGCTCTGGCGGAGGTGAGCTTTGGCCTCATCAGGCTGATCTTGCTCAATGGCATCAGCCAGGGCAACGGTACAGGCAGAGAGTCTCTCAAGGAGACGCAAGATGGCAGCCAAGGACTTGACGGGCTGGCTGGGAGCAACGGCTTCAGACATAGTGAGGTCACTCAAGGCGGCCAGGATAGGAGAGTTGTTTGCTTGCTGGACAGACATGATGGAAATTGGGTTTTTTGGAGTTGGTTTTAAAGAGTTCACCATAAAAAATGTTAAATCAGAGGAAAACAAAGCATGGACAAGAGTATGGTGAGACTTTGTTTATTAAGAGAGAGAGAATTTGTGAATCAGATGAAGACTATTGCTATTTGTATTGTGTGTTTATATAGACATTGAGATGAGTGCTAGTGATGATATGATGATATCATGTAATGTCTGTTCTCTCTACCAACTATTAGATATGACTTGTTATTTTACTTAGTACTATTAACCAGTGTGTTAGTACTAGTTGTTAGTGTGTCTTTACGTATGAATAATGTATTTGGAAAGGTACACTCTTTAGTGCACTTCCAGTAGGTTGGTTATTCAATATGTTTCAATATTGGTAATTTGTGTTAATGTTTCAATCTACAATTATGTTGGATACAACATTCCTCTTCTTCTTTGTCGGATGCCATAATGAGAAAATATTCTCCTTGAGACTCCTCTTCAGTAGGTTCTTCATATTCTTTGTCTGGTTCTTCATATTCTTCTTCTGGTTCCTCTGCTTGCATTTGGTTCATTTTGGTTTCATAATACACTTGGCAAGGCAGGACACCCATATTCGTACAAATATACCAAATACTACAAAAATTAAGTGGTTTCATTTATAGCAAACTACTATATTATCTTACCATTAGTAGACTGAAGTTAAACATAATAAACTTTTTTATTTTTGACGGCGATTATATTATTCAATATGTTCTATTGGATAGAATAATAAAGTAGAGCCTTTTAGATGTCATATTTGTTTGTGATTTATTTCTACTTATAACTATATCATTAAATTAATTGGAGTAGAAATAATAAACAAATCAATTATTATCATGTTTATTCTCATAAGAAGGAAGAGAAATATGACCAGTATGCTTGCAAGTAAATAAGTTGACTGAAGATAATAAATTGTCTTATAGTTTTATTATTATTTAACAGCATTGTGTACACTCTTGTTCTATATCTAGACATCTTTTTCAACCTAATAAACTATAAATTACAAAGATATGAAAATGACGGCAGGCATATTCTTTTGGATTATCATTTTTATTGCCCGCATTTTATCAGGGTCAAACAGCCTTTTAATACAAAGTATTTGTTTTTCCTTTTTATTTTTTATATTCTTTTGTGCCTAAATATTACCACAAAATACTCTGGTAATTAATTCTTTTCTTTCTCTTGTGAATATATTTTTTACTCAATATATTTTATTATTCATAGGTAACTGCTTATAAATATATTATGGGGCTCTCTATTGCACTTGGCTGTATATCCAAAGGTAAGATCATATTATGCTAAAGCTATTCTTTATTAACCAAATCACTCTTTTATATATAGCCACAAATTCTATTTTTCTATCTATCTCAATATAATATTCTGGTAAACCTTTTATATTATAAATATGTCCTCTTTAATAACATCTATCACAGACATCTTGCTATGCTCTTATATTGATTCTCGATTGAAATTATCTGGCCATTCCAATGGCTATATCTTGTAAGTAAACTAATATTTTAGTATTACATATTGTTTATCTACAAATATTAATATATATCTATTAGACAATAATCATTTGTTGGTATATTACAGAGAGTCTATCAAATGTTCTATTTATTATATTAAAAATGTAAGTATAAGAATGAATGATTTATATAAAAATAATTTACTAACAATCTTCTCTTTTACTTTTAGACAGTATTGGCTTTCTCTCAGCTAGGTAAGTATCCTGGCTCTATTAAGAACCAGTTGATGGTGCTGACCAAGAAATATCGATTGGTAGAATAGATATACCAAAGAAATAATCTAGAGACTAGAATATATAGCGCAAATGTATTTTTTATCAAATAAAACAAAAAATAAAAATTTTCAGAATCTATTGCTCCAAAAAAACAATAAACCAGAGAGGCTTGTTTGCATAGAATAACTACAATTACCTTGCAATAGTCTACAATCATCCTTGATGGACTGTTAAAACATATTATAAAACCCACTATAAAATATAATGAAAGATAAAACTGGTTGTTTGTAAGTGGTCAATCTCCCCTGACACAAACTGTCTGTGTATCGTAAAATATAATGCAAAAAAGGGTAGATCAACTAGGAATATATTGTGGCTACAATGTATATTTAAGTTTTGCACTGTTTGAGGACATTTAAATATTCTACATTAGATTCTTGTACACCAGTAGGTAGGATGATTCAGTTCACTCCCATATCTTTTTAGTCTACTACAGATCACAATTATATATTACCAAAAGCATAGTAAAACTATACAATTAAGTAGCTTATTTTATAAGTTTTATCTACATAATACTCTTAGACTTTTGTAGTGAAAAGTGTTGTTGTAAATGAGTATTGATCACTGCTGAATCTGAGAGTAAGACTGAAGGATAAAATAATATCCTCAGCTATTCCAGTCAAACGGATCTGCCTTTATGAGATTATCCAATACACAGATCATCATACACATAATTGATTATTATTTATTATTATTATTGTTATCACCATAATATGGGATATACAGATATACACATATTTATCTAATGGCATCATCATATTCCATCTACATATTTCGTTGATTATATGAATACTTGATTGAGAGACTACAACTACAATGAATTAATAATTCTAAAACATTACCCAAGTATCTGGGTCAGAATATTAAAATATTACTAATAACATAAATGCTCTTCTTTACCAAAGCTCTCTGGCTGATCTGACTGGAGAAGTATCATATCAATAGGTCTCTCTGGATCTTTCCAGAAAGACAATACTCCTGGAAGATGACTCATCGTGATAAATATTACCAAAGCATATACTGAATTATAAATCAGAAAACATATAAATATCAGTAGTTAGTTCTGTGTAGAAACATAACCTTTTTCTGGATAATAAAGACCCTACACAAGTTCTCACGAATTCTTTCGTATCTTTCTTATTTTTACTCTACCCACAACAAGTGTGATGTCCAATCGGTGCCAATACAAAGATGATGGAATCCGATACGACCTATTAAGAAGTCGTATTTATCTCTAACGTCAAGACACAGTGCTGTGAACTTGATACTACTCAGGTTCCCAACATTAATGACAAGATCTTTGGCAATACCAACTGCTTTGGTAACACTTCCATCACCTAGCATCAGTTTTCTAGAGGCCTTGGCAAGTTTTGTGATTCCCAGATGACATACAAAGTTGAGACTAATAATGCATGGCGTACAGCTGCCATCTAGAATCATTTCACAGTTGACCCCATTAACAGATCCTTGCATTCTTGATACTCCATTTCCTTTGGGAATCGATGGACCAATATCATACTCATCCCAAGGAGCTTCATCTACCAAGAGATTAGACGTTTGCAACCCAGATGCCGTTACACTAGACTTTGAGTGTGGTTTAGTCAGTGCACCCTTGATCTTGGTATGTGCGGTTGCAGAAATGTCTGCAATTTGTGCTAAAGAAAAGGCATATACTGGTCGGTTGACAAGTTCTTCAACCTCAAGTGCTGGGCTAGCTACCCTTGAAATTTGAGTGACCTTGTTGTTCAGCAAAGAGATTGTCTTTTGCATTGCTTTGGGGATTCTTTTAGGTGTGATTGAGACATTATTGGTGAGACCAGCAACTTCAATTGTTGTAGCTTCGGTCTCCATAGGCACGGTTACACTCTGGGAAATTGCTCTTGTTCTTCTTCTTTGTGTTTAATTCTTTTTATGATGTACCTTCTTTGTTACCAGCTCCATCTTGATGTCAACGTTGATTTCTTCAGTAGCGTGCTTTTCACCGAGAAAAATTTCGTCAACCCCTTCGACTAGCATTGCTGCAGAGACTTTTGGAGCTTTTGGTTTGTAAAGGGAACACTGATAATGTTTATGGCCTGGGTCCTGACACAGACCACAAGGATTGATACAATGTGAAACCATATGATCCTCTTGCTGAAAATTATAACAAGTAAAGGTAGTAGTCTTGGGCTTGGGCTTGGGTCTTGGTTGTTTGCAAGAGTTCTTTAACTCACCTAGCATTAGGGTCATGTCTTTGAATCCTTGGACCAGCATCTCGATGTCCGTGTTCTTGACTTTGTCCTTTGTATTTGTGATATTTGTAGTAGAAATTGGGACGGTGGATACTTTGAGACTCATTATTGTGTTTTAGAAAAAGTTAAAGTATATCCAGTTATTGATTTTAAGAAGTGTGTTAACTTAGTATTTATAATTATTGTTATAATTCTTATCAGCTTGGATATTCATTATCATAATAGCTGTGTTATCAGTTAATAGGTATTTTGGGACTTTGTCCCACGATAGATTGGGTATGGTATTTTCATATTTGGATAAGGATTTCTGGATGGTATAGTTTGTCTTGATTTTAGATAATCCAGCTATCTGGGTTTATATATCACTTTTCTCTGATATACCATTATGCCAAATACAACATTACCCCCCTCCAGACTTGACTTTAGTTAAGCGCTTGCTTTGGCGTCTATTATCGTAGTTCTTCTTGGAGATGGAGTTTGTTTTGTTTTGTGCACTGAGAATCTTGGTCTGGTCCTTTCTTGGACGTCCTCTTGGTCTTTTTACTACAAGCTCATTCGTGATATTCTGTTTGTCTCTGCGTACCCAATATTCTTGGATTGTTTGGAGATCTGTAAACTTATCCGGTGTGATCCAGGCATCTTCTTCTGGTCCATATCCTTTCCATCTCACCAGAAACTCACGCTTGCCAGCGTTGCCTCTGTGATTGATGATTGCCTGTACTTCAAACAGTTCGTCTTCGAGTATTGCCTCGTCCATCGATATCAATTTCAAATCCGATGGTGGGTAATCTCTAGGCAAGAGTGCTCCTGTCTCATCTTGTAATACATATGAGCCTCCTTTGGTTTGACGGATTACTGTGTATGGCCCTTGATATGCTGGAGCTAATTTGCTGCTTCTTGTAGGTAGTTTGATCATTACATAACTACCATTGTCAATTCTTGCAATTCAATGCGTGCTATCAAACTTTTCTTTTTGTATGGCCGTAATTCGATCGGTTCTGTCTTTAATGGCTGGAAACACAACTTCTGCCATATGATCAATACGTTTGATAAGTTCGTCATAGGTCATTGGTTTCGATGGTGTAGATTTGGGATCTCTATAGTCCTCAAAAGCGTTCATTTGTCTAGCAAACATCAGTGAAAATGGAGCAGTATTTAACCTTTTTGACATCTTATTATTGATTGCCAATTGTACAGCTGGGAGATAATAGTCCCAATCTTTTCCAGTTCCTGCTACCATCTTTCTGATGACTTGCATAGATGTCTGTACCCATCTCTCTGCTAGGCCATTTGCTCTAGGGTGGTATGGTGTTACAAGTCTATGATCGACTCCTGTATTCTGTAGTAATTTCTTCATCAGTTCATTCTTGAACTCTGTGCCATTATCAGATTGTATGATTCGTGGAAACCCAAAATCACCAAATATCTGTACTAGTGTTTTGACAATAGTGTCTGATTGTTTGTTCGGAATTGCTCTTAATAAGCAGAAGCGTGTGCAAACGTCTACCATTACAAATAGGTATACATTACTCTCTGTTGTAGGATGTAATGGGCCAGCTAGGTCGATTGCCCAGTGGTCTCCTGGTACATATGCATGGATAGGTCTTAGAGGATTATAGCCTTTCTTAGTGATATTATATTTCTGACAAGACGGACATTCTTTTACACATTCAAGTGCATCTTGGATCATATTTGCCCAATGTATACCGTTCTTGTGATTCAATTCTACTATGTGTTCTGCACCAAAGTGTCCAAAGAGATGCGCTTTCATTAATATATCTTTGCGCTCTTCTTCTGGAGGTGTCATGTAGTCTATGGTATCACTCTTTGTCTTGACCGTAAATACTCTTTGGTCCTTTGGTTTAGATGTGTACTCAATTTGTTCAAACTTCGGATTCTGCTGAGCCTCTATTTTGTCTTGAGATGGCTTCAGTGCCTCATTACCCCCCTCCAGACTATTTTCCGGGGAGAATAGACGAGATAAATAATCCGGTAACTTGTTGCTGATGCCAGGTATGTGTACCACATCATAATTATAATCAAGTAACGTATCCATCCACTGGATCATCATGGGATTCGCCACCTTTTGCGTGTGGATATATGTCAAAGCCTTGTGGTCAGTGTACAATGTGAATTTCTGTCCCCATAAGAATTTGTGGAATTTCTTAAGTGCGAATACCATGGCTAGTAGCTCACGTTTCGTTGTAGAATAATTACGTTCTGATTTTGATAAAGCTCTGGCCATAAATTCAATGTACTTCTTTTGGTCATTGATATTTTGATACAGAGTAGCACCAATTCCTAGATTGGAAGCATCAGTGGCAACAAAGAATGGTTGAGATAAGTCAGGAAAGTGCAATATGGGATTTGTTTGCAAAATGGCTTTAAGCTGCTCGAAACTCTGTTGGTGATCATTATTCCAAATCTTGGATAAGCTACCAGCGTTTCTGAGAGCATCCAGTGGCGCAGTAATGTGGGCTGCCACTGGTATGTATTCACGAAAATAATTGATGACTCCTAGAAAGCTCTGGATGTCTTTTCCTGTCTTTGGTATAGGCCATTGCAGCACATTCGTGATCTTTCTTTGGTCAATTCGACTGCCTTGTGCGTCAACTGAGAATCCCAGTAAGTAGACTGACTTCTGGGCAAAATGACATTTGTTGGGGTTCAAAATTAGATTGACCTCCGTCAATTTGTTGATAGCTTGACAAACATGATGGGTATGTTCCTCTAGATTCTTGGAGAAAATGACGATGTCATCCACAAACGTTTGTATAAAAGGCATGTCCTGGAATATCAAAGACATGACTCTTTGGAACTTTGATGATAAGGGCTTGAGTCCAAAAGGACATCCCTGAAACATATACTGCAGATTATTGTGCGTAAATGTCGTTTTATGTTGATCCTCTTTGTGTATTTGGAAGCGATGGAAGGCGCTTTTTAAATCAAGTGTAGAAAATACACTTGCTCCTGCTAGAGTATCGAAGATCTCTCGGATTAATGGCAAAGGGTATCGGTCATCAGGAAGCAATTTATTAATGTGCCGAGGATCAAGGCATGGTCTCTTGCCCGTCTTGTTTCCTTGTGCATCTTTTTTGTCAGCCAGAGTCAGTGGACTGTTCCATGCTGAGTTTACTGTCGATTTCACAATAGTTCCTTCTTTCAGCCAGTTATTAACGGCCTCATCTATGATGGGTCTTAATGCATAGGGAATAGGATATTGTCTTTGGTACGTAGTCGCAGCTTCTGGTGTGTGCAATGCCACCACCGATTCAGGTACTGTACAAAATGAATCTTTTGGTATTGCTTCATTAGCCTTAATATATGGTGTGACTGCTGAGAAAAACTTTGCTCTTTCAGCCTCTGTGCCGTAGGGTGCATTGTTTGGCTCAAGATCATCTATTATGGGCTGTTCCTTTTTTATATTTTCTTTATAATCATTTGCATTCCAAGACGTGGCAACACCCGTAAAGGCTATTCCCATCTTTGGCATAATATCAAAACCAAGAATAAGATCAACACCTTCGATATTCATATCAATAAGTTCAAATTCGTGTGTAAAAGAGTGGCCATTAGCGTAACTAACTAGCAAAGGAGATGTCTTTCCTATACGTTGCACAGATTGTGCTTTACTTGCAAATGTTATGTTTCCTTCGATTTTTGTAATAGGTAGACTTATGAGTTTATTATATAGTTCTACACTAATACACGAGACTTCGGCTCCGGAGTCCAGCAAGCCCATGAGCTGATGCTCATTCTGTAATAATACAGGGGTGTTTAGTGAGAATGGATTCAATTGATATTGTTCCTTATTTGTCTTACCTAGTGAGGTATACTCCAGTTCTTCGGACAGTTTGTCCACCATGCTGCCTCTTGATGTGCGTACAGCATGCACAGCCACATTGGGCTTGCGCTGTTTATTCACAAAAGAGGTGTGGTATTCTGGGCATGTATGTCCTGGGCTCCATTGTCGGTGACAATGGTAGCATTCCTTGGCCTTGGCCTTTTCCGCACGACCGGAGATGATCCTACATCCCTCCGTGTTGTGGGTGGTATTCTTACCATGCTGAGTGCAGAAGAATCCTGCACTAGCTGGGGAACCCGAGGCTTTTCCAGAACGATGTCTGCTCGACCCGAACTGGAAAGACTGACCATCTGTGCGTTGGCGGGAGCCAGTGTGGGTCTTCTCGGCCTCGGCTCTAACCCTCTTCATGGGGCGAGTCAGCATGATCGCCAGATCCAGGACTTGTTGGACGGTCTGCGGCTTGTGGGAGTTGCGGGTCCACCAGGCAACGTGGGTGGTTTGATGGAAGTGCGGGGTGAGGGAAGCCAAGAACCGCAAGGCCACAATCATGTCTTGCTTCACGTTGCCCTCGCGGCAAGTCCTCTGGAAACGGTGTCCATACTCTTGGACGGACTCGTCCTCTCTCATGGTCATGGTTAGTGCCTTGACCGACATTATCGCCTGCTGCTCCTCGGAGTCATAGTGCTGCTTGATCAGCACACGGGCCTCCTCCCACTTGCAGTTCTTCAACGCCAATGTACTTTTGTACCAGGCGTCGTACTCATCCACCATGGCATTCGGGAGCCATTTCGACCAGGCAATGTCAATGTGCTCCTTGCCAGTTGCGAGCACATTCTCAAACGCGGACAGGTAGAGCTCCACGTGTTGGTACACCTTGGCATCCGGGTTGGGGACGGAGTGACCAGCCAGCTGGAACAACGGAATGTCCCTCAAGTTGATGGCGGTCCCGTTGGTGTTGGTCGGGATAGGCTCTTGGGCGGCCGCAAGGAGTGTCCGGAATCTGGCCAACTGCTCGTTGGCATCGTCAACCTCCTTGCCAAGGGTCTTGGCAACCTCGTGGTCATCCTTGTTGGTGGCCTCATCCACGGCAAGCATGAGGTCCCAGGCCTTCTGCTCGTACTTGCTGATCAACCTTTCAGCTACGGCCCTGGTATTCTTGCGCCTTTCTTCTCCAGAGACGGCGCCTTGCTCAGTCACCTTGGGAGCATAGCGGGAGTCGGCTAAGCCGGAAACACACTTTTGCTCGGAAGTGGTGTCTACTTCCATGAGCTCACTTGTGCTCTCCTTGTGGGCAGGGGCCTCTTGCTGGGCAATGGTAGGGGTCTCGTTGTTGATGGAAGACATTTTTTGGATAGTGTTTTTTATAGAAGCGAGGGTTCAAAGTAAAAAATGTGATATTTGGTAATAGAAAAGGGACGGTGGATACTTTGAGACTCTTTATTGTGATTGAGAAAAAGTTAAAGTTATATCCAGTCCTTGATTCAAGAAGTGTGTTAACTTAGTATTTATAATTATTGTTATAATTCTTATCAGCTTGGATATTCATTATCATAATAGCTGTGTTATTAGTTAATAGGTATTTTGGGACTTTGTCCCACAATAGATTGGGTATGGTATTTTCATATTTGGATAAGGATTTCTGGATGGTATAGTTTGTCTTGATTTTAGATAATCCAGCTATCTGGGTTTATATATCACTTTTCTCTGATATACCATTATGCCAAATACAACAATGCCAAATACAACAAATAGTACCAAGCTTTTATGTGTTGAATCTTTCCTTCAAGGAAGTGTTTTGAAATGGGTGGTTTACAAAGACTTTAAAACATGGAGCGATTTCAAGGATAATCTTTTCGGGGAATACGGCAAAAAGATCAGTTTGAGAAAGACAGTTGATGCAATACTGTCCTACAAAATGAAACGCAAGGAAGCAGCTCAAAAGTACACTTCACGTTTTGAGAATCTACGCCGATCATACAAACACGAGAAGACTAAGTCGATCAAAAGAGCACAAGAAGACTTATCTGAAGAAGAGGAAGTCCAGGGCACTTCCAAAGACAAAAGAACAGTCAATTCTATGATAGTTGCCAATCTGACTATTTCGGAAAGAGGACTCATCAACGCATTCATCAAAGGAATAAAGTCCAAAACTATGAGGATGTATCTCAGAGACCAAAGACCGGAATCCATCAAGGAGGTCTATAGTCTCCTCAAGAAGTACACAGACTCAGATGATGAAAGCAATTCAAAGGATTCTGATTCTGACGACTCCTCTAGCCAAGAAGAAGAAGACTCTGAAGAACAGAAAGATAGTTCTGAGGAGGAAGTAAAAAAAGCAAAAAAATCAAAGAAAATGAAGAAGCTTGTGAAAGAGAAAGAGACCAAGCCCACTAAAAACAACAAAAATACTGTTGTATTTGGCATAATGGTATATCAGAGAAAAGTGATATATAAACCCAGATAGCTGGATTATCTAAAATCAAGACAAACTATACCATCCAGAAATCCTTATCCAAATATGAAAATACCATACCCAATCTATTGTGGGACAAAGTCCCAAAATACCTATTAACTGATAACACAGCTATTATGATAATGAATATCCAAGCTGATAAGAATTATAACAATAATTATAAATACTAAGTTAACACACTTCTTAAAATCAATAACTGGATATACTTTAACTTTTTCTAAACCACAATAAAGAGTCTCAAAGTATCCACCGTCCCTTTTCTACTACCAAATATCACACTATTGTCCCATTTGTTGTGGGTGGCATACTTTTCATACTGACGTAGCCATAGCTCTGGGTCCTTTCCTCTCTTAAACTCTGGACACTTGATCATTGCTAGTGACATGAGTTGAGGTTGGGTTTACTTGACTTGCTTGTTGTTGAGAAATTAGATCCTTTCAGTCGTTTCTTCGGCTTTCAGGCTACTTTCAATCTTCTGGCAGAAGGCACCAAAATGTTACGGGAACAGATAACTTTATTAAACTTGAAATAAAAACCACCTAAATCATAGTTAGGATAAATGTAAAAGGTGATGAAATACATACCAAAATACAGATTAGTGGTTAGGTTAAAAGAATATGGGAATTGTTCTGGGATGGGGAAAAGGGAGGGAAAATAAGATATACGAGAATAAAGAATATAGGTAATTTGATAGAAACTAAAAAAGGTATTTCATATAACAACGTACAGAGTCTTTATAATATGAATATTACGTGAAATTGAAACAATCCAATAGAACTGTCAAATACTCTCAACGCCGTCTAAAGTGAGCAATCAAGAAAATGGCTAATCCAATACCTATACTCTCCTCGTTTCAATTGATGTATTCAGAGTTGACATCACATATTTTTTGCAGTGTAGTACTCATCTCAATGTCTATATAGACGCACAATACGAATAGAAATAGTCTTAATCTTATTCACAAATTCTTTCTCTCTTAATAAACAAAGTCTCACCGCACTCTTGTCCGTGCTTTGTTTTCCTCTGATTTAACAGGAGGATTCGGGCCTCTAACCATGCTTGATGACTCTGTCAATCAAGATATTTATGTCAACTGTTTGTCCCAATAATTCAACCCTTGGTATTAAAAACTAAATGAGGAACATGGTACCATATTCACATTCCAAGAAGATGGTGCTAGCTGCAATATTGGCTCCTATACAACATGATGAAAAAATAGATGGCAAATCAAGCGCTTTGACTACTGGACATCTCAAATCCCTAATTTGAACCCAATTGAACATGTCTGCAAGGCCATAAAAGACTATGTTGCAGAGCAAAAGGCATACATCAATAATACTAAAGATCTCAAGGCCTGTATTGCCAAGGAGTGGGAGAAAATGGACCTTGAATTTGGTGCAAGGCTTGTTACAAGTATGCTTGATCGAATAAAGGCTGTAATTGCTGCCCGTGGTAGAAACACCTGATATTAAACATTATTTATTTTTTTGTTTTTATAATATCTACACTATTGAATATTGGAATATAAAGTCTCAAGGCATTACAATGAGCAGATAAAAAGATATTTGTTAAAGAAGATAAGGTATATATTTTCGGGGTGCAAAAATTGTCTAAATGTGTGATAACTTTTTCCTGGGAGTGTATGCCATTATGCCAAATACAACACGTATTACCCTATAGTTTTAATACTCATAATTCTCTGTTATTTTATATTGCTATCTATATAAATATTTAATAATATAAGTATTCTTGAATGTAATTCTCAGGTATTAAAAGCACATAAGAATCATAAAAATAGGGGCGACAGTATGATTTCACACCCAAAGAGTGGCGATCTCAAATTACAGTCCACAAAAAAGAAAATTAATTAGAATTTAGCTATTTACACAAGTTATAGTAACTTTTTAGGCTTCTTTTACATACAAAAATCGACTATCTTTTGTAGTGTTTGTCCGTGGTAAAGATATCTTTTACTGCTAATAATACAAAGAAAGATACCATATCTGGAGTCGAAGTGAAGACTACGACTATTGTTAAAGGTACGACCCACAATAGGACAGTTTCCAAATCTGAGACGAGAGATATGGTGAACATCGGCCCCTGGATATCAAGGATGCTATTCCCCTTCCCATCAAACTAACTAGCAGAATAAATAACTAATCTCACTCGAACGGCTGAAAGGTATAAAGAGGGGATTTGATAAAAAGAAACTTTATTTAAATAAAACCGGGAATAAATGCGCGGCTCAGAGAGTCAATACCATATCTCTCGTCTCAGTTTCGGCAACTGTCTTATTCAATGTTACAAAACATACACAGTACAAACCTTTTCTCCAAGTTATAGATGTGCATTAATAATACATTGGCATAGCTCAGATAGCCTTTGGAGCTCACTAATTGGTAGAAATATATTACAGTCAGCAAGAGAAGAGAGCACACAAGCCAAGTGTATTATTTTGTACTGAGTACCAGTATATGCTTGTTAATTACTATATCCAGTCTCTTGTTTCGAATAATTACGCTACAATGAGTATCCGAGTATAAAAATTAGGTAGAATAAAAGAAGAATAGAAAGAGTGCGGTAGATTATTTAAATAAATAATATGAACATTGTACAATTTAGTTTAAACATAGTTTTGGCGGTGCAAACCTAAACAGGAAACGATTATAATCTGTCAAAACTATTTTTACTCATTCTACACCAGAGTTCAATCACCGATCCCAGAAATTTTGTTTACTTTTTGAAGCCTTCAAAAGTCTTGTAGGTACTCCATTCCCTTTCAATGCTTAGCCAAAGACTCCTTATTACCTCCCGCTCCTGTATGTTTAAACAAATAAAGTAGCATGCTATAATCGAACAATAAAAAAGTACTTATTTTAACATGTAGTGGTTTGTCCTTCCAACTTGCATTTTCAACAGCGTGCATTCCATGCTTTGAGACCTACCAGCGTTTGTAAGTCACTCATATCTTTGTTATCATGGCTTACTTAATACCTTGATACATAGTATTTAAGGCCAAAAATAAAAAGGGTGGTGTAGTTGAGCTTTTGGACGAAAACGATCCCGAGTTTTTAGAGATTGAGGATGTCAAGGCAGCCGAAGCTGCACTTGCTAGAGAGCTAAGCAAGGAAGACAAACAGAACTCTGGCCACAATGCAAATGTGTTCAACTCTTTCTACAACGTCCTTGTCTCTGAAACTCGTGACCCCAAGGAATTGCACGCTATGCCTAAAGAGACTCGTTTGAACAACCTACTTCAACATGTCAAACAGGGTGATGAAGCCGAAAAATTGCCCAAGCTTGTGGAGCAGTGGCGTAACAAGCGTCTCCCAATTACCCCTTTTACATCTAGTAGATTGATCCAATCTGTATGTGAGACTGGTCGTGGTGATGTTGCTTATGAACTCTTGGGTGATCGTTATCGCTATGGTCTTTTCCCCAACAGCGCAGATTTTGAAAAGACAATCGACACTCTCTGCAAGGCCAATGAACTTGACAAGGCAGTGGTTACACTGGCCATGGCTCCTGTCTATAAAACAACTTTGACTGGTACCATGTACGCAAACCTGATCGAGGGTTTCTCTGGAAATGACGAGGAGGAATCTTTGGACAAGGCGGTACAAATTGCCGAGGAACTTATTCAGTCCACAGAGACCATTGAGAACAAGGAGAACGCAAAGGCTGCATTGAAGAAATTGGCCGACTTGCTTGCAAGCCGTGGAGACGAAAACAAGGTCCAGTCTATTCAAACTTTTGTGGACTCAGTCTAAAGCAACATTGATAATAATAATAATAATAATAATATTTATACATATAAAACACTTGTTATTTATTTGTAAATAAAAGATGAAAACATGCTAGAGATTAGAGATATTGTCGTCTGGTTTTACTTGGGGTTGCAATCATTAATCGAATGACAAGATCCTTGGACTTTTTGTAAAATTCGGCCGAGTTTCCTTTATTATCGACATCCACTGTCTGAGGAAGAGTGACAATTGATCGCTTTCCCTGTACTGTCAGAACAAATGAATTTGGCTCAATATCCAATGTCCACGATAGTGTATCCTAGAAGCAGAATAAGATTATGCATACTTGCCATTAAGTCAAACTCACCACTATAGGCATCGGAATAACTACAACCAAGGTTTCGCCTTTTATCACTGAAAAGCTCGGCCTACATTCCCATGGCAAGGAAATTTCATTTTTCTTTTTGTCGATTGTCAAGGACGAGATTAAAGATGGTTTAGGTAAGCGTAAAATGCGTTTGGGTATCTGCCCCTTGGAAGGCACATTTGGCATGGTGAATTCTAATAAAATCGATTAGTCTAATGGTGATATCGAGTATTAGTTACCTCGACTTAAAGCCACATTTTCATTTTCTTCTACATATTCTATCGACAGTTCCAAAAGATATAGCCTATATTCCAGATCTCTCTCGGCACGAATATATGCTCGTGTGTGAAAACAGGCATCCATTACAAGGTATTTGCGTCCAGCTAAACAAGTTTATTAAGATCACTGGCACACCAAGCCTAATGACTTTATTTTACCGTTATCTTTATCAAATCTAGCCTGACCCATACTGAGAGGGACACGGTAAGTAGCATCTGGGTCTCCGTTTAATGCCTTTTGAATGTCCTTTTCACTTGCCAATGTAGGCTCAGGAATATCAGAAGCATGACATATGTTGATATAAACTACTTTTCCAATAGGGTGGTTTGGATTCTTGGTATTCAAGACGTGTGTCTTGCAGACAAATCCAGGGTGTGGCTGCACAGTTACTGTGTCAAAGTCGTCTGTGGTTATGCTACTTAAAGCGGTGGAAGCTAAGCGCTCCATGGCCTTTGGATCGTTGGCAAATTTTGATGCCAGTTGGTTCATCAATGCAGACTTTTCTTCATTAGAGAGCTTTTCAAAACTTTGAGGGAGGTTTGCCAAAGATCCCGAAAGGTCAAGAGGATCCTGTCCGTCTTTGAGTAATTCAAGTGTAGGCATGGTGTGATCACCATTTTCTTTTTCTTCCTTGGCCTTTTTGAGTATTGTGACGGCTGTCGGAGGCCAACCTTTACTACTTTGTCCAAGGTGCGAGTGTAATAGGCTCAACGGCTTTCTTATTCTGGTCTGCGATGACTGACCATCTCTCCTTACAAGCAAGATTAACCACGACTCTCAAGGTGAATGAGTGACCGAAATTGATGATTATGCTTTTTGTATTTATTAATATTTGCATCTATAGGATCCACACTTTTATTGGTGGTGCGGTCATGTTTGTCTTGTCTGTAATTCTGCACTCTATTTCTCATCGACCCTCTCGCTCAACGCTAATCCGATCTATCACACGCGTGCTTACATTGGTGTTTTGATATCGTATGCCGTTGTTATCAGTAAATCCATAGGGGTAAAGTGCTCTTTTGGAAAACTAATGAGTTCCACCTCGGCCGTTTGCTGCTGATGGTAATGAGGAAGGGAGGCGGACAGTTTTACTCTGTGATAGGGAGTGATTTTTTTTCGAATAAGAGAGAAAGAGAAAGGAAGAAAGAAAGAAAAGAGAGGATTCCAGACGCTCCTTACAAGCCAATTGTCCTATTTTGTGTTTGGTTGATAGGATTCCTCATGGTTCAGCAAAGAGTTCTTTCGTGATGAAAATGTACAATACTTTGCCTTGGCTTTCTACTGGTATTCTTACCAGCCCATGGCAGGTAAAGACGATCCCAATTGAACGTGTGATTGATTCGACTTATTCAATTATCTCCTATAGTTACACTGGTGCCTTATTTTGCCTTTTCGATCTTCCATGTGTTTATTTACCTGCGAACCATTCTTTTGCCTGTATTCTTCCCCAAGAATGACAATCCAACTGTGAAACATGCACGCGATGTCATTAAGCAGTATACGGATGAATACCATGAAAAGGCTCTGCAGGTGGCAGCTTACGCCGAAGTTGTCGGCATTCTAGGACGATTGATCGCCGGTGTACTGATGTAAGTTAAGGCTGCTTTTGGACATGGCCTAAACTTACGTTGTGCCTCAATCTAGGTTCCAGACATCAATTCTTGCCTTGGTTGTATTTATTCACTTTTTAAGGCTTCGTTTTTACCTTTCACCTTATACCAGGGATGCCATGTATGCTGTGACATCCAAACTAGACGAGTTATTACTTCCTCCTACTTCTGAGCCATATATCCCGGCCAGCATCTCTAGACTTTATAAGAATATCAGGAGCATAGTGATCCGTTACGGTGCCACTGCTCAAAGCGCACCTCCAGCCGTAATAGAATAGAATCAAGAAATTATAAACATATCAAGAAATGGTAGTTGGAGCCACTCGAAAGAAAAAAAAGGCTCAATTCATATCCGATTCTTTTATATATTTATATATAAAAACCATATTTTTTGATGGTTGGTTTATACACATAGTCTAAATATCACGACCACATGCACTCTCTAGAGACCACGATTCCAAAAACCCTCATTTAAATGCATAAGCGTAAATCCAGATTAGACGCTCTAGAATTAAGAACATCATTTTTTTTGTTGTTTCTTTCCATGGTAGGCCAGACAAGGTTTATTGAAGGATTTGAATCAACAGAAAATATACCATCTTTGCACGCCATGCAATGTATACGCAAAATGTAGCAAGTAGTTTACTTGAGCTAAAAGAAGTGCAAAATAAACCTCTGCTTAGTACCCCCAGCGAAAACGTCTTTTACCCATTATAATCTTACCTTCTTCTTGGGGCGGAGCTGGTTGGTGTGGCCACACTTTCTCTTACGGCAGTTGGTAGCACGGGGAGGGAGACGAGCATAGCACTTGCGACAGATCATCTTCTCGCAGTTGTACTTGGAAGCAAGGGCCTTCAAGGAGGGCTCAATGATACCACCACGGAGACGGAGGACCAAGTGGAGGGTGGACTCCTTCTGGATGTTGTAGTCCGAGAGGGTGCGACCATCTTCGAGCTGCTTACCAGCGAAAATCAAACGCTGCTGATCCGGGGGAATACCTAGGATGATGATTTCAGCATCACTCGACTTTAACCTTTTTGATGTTTCTTCTTACCTTCCTTATCCTGGATCTTCTGCTTGACATTGTCGATGCTGTCTGAGCTATATATTACATTCCATAAGTACTCATGTGAGTCATGCCTTTTCCAAGTTTACCTCTCGACCTCAAGAGTGATGGTCTTGCCAGTGAGGGTCTTGACGAAGATCTGCATGGCGATGCTATTTAATGGTGAAAATAGTATCGTCAGTCGCTGGTTCGAGTTGTGATGAATTCGTTTGTTTTGTATTTGAATCGAGTGATGGACGGATCATAGGGTGGTTTGTTGCGATGGATGGATGGATATATATGGATATATATGGATAATCAAGGGTCAGCATGCTCACCTTTAACAAGACGGATGAACAGAGAAGGCTCATCTAATTGTTGATAGACCGTCCTTAATCAAGGCCGCGGACCTCTCCCGTCTTCCGGGACGATGACGTCAATTTAAATAGCACTACATATCTGTTCGGTAGTTTGTCTTTAGAAATCATCCTTTTCTAAAGTTGTTCTAGTATGATCAAAGGATACTAGTATCAAAGGCCTGGTGAGTAGTCGAAAGTATTGTTGGATCAGAAAAACGGGATGTTTTAGCCAACAAGATGGATCTAAAGCAAGGCTTGAGTCAAATATCTTGTAAGCATATTGATACTTTGATAAACAAGTGTTCATATTCGATAAAGGTACAAACTAGTTTGTACTCTCTCCATTGTTTTCCTGTGATTCGTTTTGTAAGGTTGGCTTGATGATATTCATATGCCTAGCCCTCTAGTAAAATGAAGATGAACAAGTGTGTTCTGTGCAACACCAATAAGATAAACAAGAAGCGAATTGGTTTCGTAGTTGAGATAATGTGTATACATAAAGTTTATAAACCTTGCAGTAGTATGAATTATATTCAAGATATAGATATACTAAACCTATAATGCCTAGATTAATTTATAACTTGTCAGAACAGTAGGCAATAATTACTGTATATAAACATCCCAGTCTGACCCTGTAGATTTCAAAGAAGCCTGTCCTTTAATTTACATTTTACATTTTTTTTCAGAAATAGATGATCTGGTAATAGACCTTAATGCCAACAGATATTGGCTTGACCTACTAATAAAGGTCTTGCTGTGCTTTGATGGTCTTGACGGCAAAAACCAAATGCTTTTACAACATCCTCTGTGCTTGATTCTATAGGTCAGTTTGCGCTAGATACATTTTAGTCGGCGAAGTTGTACAAATACATGGCGACACAAGATATTTTTTGCGCAATTAAAACGCAAAAACCACTTTGAGGGTTACCATTTTCGTAAAAAATATATATATGAATATGCATATGGAGGTAGGTTGGAGTAAAATATAGCAGCAAACTATACAACATTGTCGTTTGCACAAGCAAAGCACCAGTATCATGTAGAAACTCAATCTTTTAAGCACTAGATGCCGTGGTAAGCACCTGTGCTCTACAGCCTATTTCTTGATCTTGAAAGCCAAAATAATTAATAAAATTCCAATTGAGTACATTAAAAAAAGAGAGAGTGTGTGTGTGTCTATATTTATTAATCATTATAATTATACAGAGTGCCTTTTAATCAATTAATAATACCAAAACCTTTTTTTAAATATAAAAAATTGTTTAAAGAACATTCTGTTTTCACACCATTAAACCATATATATACAGTGCTTCCAACTGGCAATGTCGCACACGGTCAAAAATGATGTCGCCAACCAATCAAAATCGATGTCGTTGTGTGATCAACATCAATTTCGCACTTTCAGGAACCAAGTCGTATTTTTAGAAACCATGTCGCTCACATTTGAAAATAAAAGTCGTGTCACGATGATTTCTTGGCACACTCGAAAAATATAAAAGTAGGCCATTTCATCATCTGGGTCTGTTTTTTTCTTCTTTTTCTTCAATTGTTTAAGATTGAAATGAGTGCAATATTTTTATTTGAAGATGGACATGGAAACGTCGTTGATGAGAATGGAGGTCCTGAACCCATGGAGTATATCGTTGATCAGGATGAATTTGTCGTTGAGGCGATTGCGACTCATAGTGAGTACTTGAAAAATATTCCCTCTTGTGAATTTTCATCGGTTTGTCCAATGCTGACAGAAAAGCCAAAAGATGAAGACATTTGTATGAAGGATGCCAACGTAAAACGAGATTACGTGCGCTATACCGTTCAAGATAAGGTTCGATTTTTTGATCTGAAGATTGAGAAGTGTATGAGCGCATCAGCTGCAGCAAAACAGTTGGGCATTCACATTCGAACAGCTCAGAGATGGGTAAGGCAGTACAGCTTATGTCCTGATGGCATCTTTGATAATTGTAAGCAGGTTGGTCGTAAGTGTGATATTTGGTAGTAGAAAAGGGACGGTGGATACTTTGAGACTCTTTATTGTGATTGAGAAAAAGTTAAAGTTATATCCAGTCCTTGATTCAAGAAGTGTGTTAACTTAGTATTTATAATTATTGTTATAATTCTTATCAGCTTGGATATTCATTATCATAATAGCTGTGTTATTAGTTAATAGGTATTTTGGGACTTTGTCCCACAATAGATTGGGTATGGTATTTTCATATTTGGATAAGGATTTCTGGATGGTATAGTTTGTCTTGATTTTAGATAATCCAGCTATCTGGGTTTATATATCACTTTTCTCTGATATACCATTATGCCAAATACAACAGTAAGTGTATCTTGTCCAAAGAGCATAAATCGGTAATAATCAACTTTATTGATGCTAATCCCTCTGCTTCTATTGTTGAAGTGACTGAGCATTTGTTGAATCAATTCGATGATCTGAAAGTTTCACGTAGCACTGTTTACAATTTCATGAAAAGCGAATGCAACCTTTCGTTGAAGAAGGCTGATTTTCATTCTGTCGAAAGGAACAGTCCAGCAAAGATTGAGGAGCGTCACAATTGGGTTTGTAAATGGGAAAATACGGACATGAACTTCCTAACGAACTGCGTGTTTCTTGACGAATCTGCTTTCGATATAAATATGAAACGCTCAAGAGCTTGGTCCAGGAAAGGCACGCGTGCTATTGTAACTCGACCAACAACGAGAGCAAACACGACGTCTATATTGGGCGCCATCTCCGCTGCAGGTTTGATTGCAGTCGGCGTAAAAAAACCAAGACCTGCGAAGAAAAGAAAGGCTGAAGGATACATAAGTTCAGGAACTGTTACTGGTCACTATATCAGTTTCTTAAAAACTACACTCGATGAAATGGACAAACATCCACATATGAAAGGCCACTATATTGTTATGGATAATGCACCCATTCACACACATGAAAACATAAAGAAGTATATTGAGTATCGAGGATATAAATGTGTGTATCTTCCTACTTACTCTCCAGAGCTTAATCCAATTGAACAATTCTGGGCAGTGGCAAAAAGTAAGGTTAAGCGTCATAGGTTTTTGCAGGAAGACACTTTGTCCAAGAGGATTACAGAAGCCTGTAACAGTGTGAAGCAAAGTCATTTCAAAGGTTTCGTCTCGCATTCTTACCAGTGTTGGGACAAATGTCGAAACAGACAATCTATGTAATGACCCAAACGAATGTGCGATTAGGGGAAAAACGGTAAGTGCAATAAAAAAAAAAAGCTGTCCAAAACTGCCAGCCAAAAAAAAAAAAAAGGCTATCCAAACTGCCAGCCAAAAAAAAAGGCTATCCAAAACTGCCAGCCAAAAAAAAAGGCTGTCCAAAACTGCCAGCCAAAAATAAAAAAAAAAAAATTGTTTTTCTCTTGTTCGTTCCCACAGATACAAAAAAACTATGTCATCTAGTGATATTGTAAATCGCAGCAACGAACGGAATACCATTATTTTGTTGAAAAAAGAATGTCCTTATTGCGACAAGTTGTATCAGTCGAATCAAAAAGCCGTGAACCATATCGTTGCCATTCATCAGAAAAAAGTGGAACGTCTTCCCTCTGGTAACCGTAATTTTGGCGTGTACAGTCAAGCGAATGTTCAAAAGTATGAACGACTTGGCTACTCCATCGTGGTTCATTATGGCTGTGTCTCTTGCAAGGAGACCTTCACTGAGAAAGAAGAACTGCGAAAGCATTGTGACTTGAACCATGTCATAGCATCTCAACCTGAAAACGGGTAATGAAATATTTAGTATGACAATGATTTGGTTTTCTAAATTTTATTTGTGTTAGGATCATTACTGCACCTGAGGATATCATCAAGTTAGGCTGGATTTTTTTGTTACCAGACAATGACCATCTTGTCTTTCAGAACATCGACATTACCAAGGGATTTCACGAATTTCGCCATTATGTGAAAACGATCATTGACGAACCGCGTCTCTTGACGTACGAATCCCATGTCCAGCACGTCTTGGCATTGTCATCAATCCTCTTGCTAAAACCATGCCGCACCAACAGTGACCTTCACCAGTTCATAGGACGTGAAATATGCGAAGGCCTTATTGAATATTTGCTGGAAGAATATGGCATTCGGTCGTGCGAATTTGACCAATATACTCGACTTGATGCTGAAAAAATCGTGAAGGTATAATCAAGAAAGTGAAGAAATGGCTGTAACTGATTTATCATTTATTTAGAATTGCATCAGAAAGAAGATTACAGAGTTCCAGGATTCTCAAAAATTGATGGCTCTTATGGTTGCCAGCAACGATGTCCACAACAGGATACTATTTTGCTTTCGAAATCTGTAAGGGCGAATAAGGAAGAACGCAAGTCATAGCGTTTATTCATTATATTTCAATTAACATTTGCCCGTAGACTTGAACAATTACCTTTGGAACCAATCAGTCAGAAGGTTGATGAACTGGAGTTGATTACAAGATATACCACTGCGGCTATCAATCCATTGTTGGAAAACCTCATGAAGCACGTCATGTTTCGGTGGTATGAAAAGAAATATTTCAGTCAAACTTGTGCTCAATTTCTTTTGTCATTTTCGCGTACTTTAGGACTTCTGTTGCCAATGACGAGTGCAAATCCAGTGAGATGTCATTGTTACTGGCCAGACCTGATTCTACAATCAGCATGGTGATAGGCACGGAGATCGGGCAAACTGTAGGATATGGAGAAGTGAAACCGGCATCCCAGGCGCTGAATCACAAGCTAGTCGGAAAAGACTTGGTGCGATTGGCACTTTTAGCAAAGAACGCCATTGATACGTATCGTAGCAAATTTGTCCTGTCGTTTCTTGTCGTTGGTAAGTTTTTCTGGTTTTTTTATTTTGAATGCAAAAAAAAAGACATATTAACACTCTTTCTTTAATTATCATCACGTTGAATAAGGACATCACGCAACATTCTATTTGACTGATGGTACAAGGAATGGCTTCTATCCAATGGTCGAAATTGCCCATATTCAATTGCCAATGTCTTTGAAAGAACTTCCACTTTTCATCGCACAAGCCGACCAATTGACAATCGTTTCCTCAGCCTTCTGGAGCTTGTGTATCGACCAGAAAACGGATCAACAATCATCACTTATGCCAGCCCTTTCCGACAATGAAATAGCAACAATTATGGATATCCACACCAACCGCAAAAGAAAAGCAAGTACCAGTCACCAAAATCATTGATACCTCTCATCCTACTTGATTCCTATACATTTTTATTAAAGCAACTAGTAAAGTATACTACTCAAATGAGTCCTTTTTCGTTTCACGATATTTGTTTTTTTTTTTCTTTTTCTTTTTTTTTGGCTGGCAGTTTTGGATAGCCTTTTTTTTTGGCTGGCAGTTTTGGATAGCCTTTTTTTTTGGCTGGCAATTTGGATAGCCTTTTTTTTTGGCTGGCAATTTGGATAGCCTTTTTTTTTGGCTGGCAGTTTTGGATAGCCTTTTTTTTTGGCTGGCAGTTTTGGATAGCCTTTTTTTTTGGCTGGCAGTTTGGATAGCCTTTTTTTTTGGCTGGCAGTTTTGGATAGCCTTTTTTTTTGGCTGGCAATTTGGATAGCCTTTTTTTTTGGCTGGCAATTTGGATAGCCTTTTTTTTTGGCTGGCAGTTTTGGATAGCCTTTTTTTGGCTGGCAGTTTTGGATAGCCTTTTTTTTGGCTGGCAGTTTGGATAGCCTTTTTTTTTGGCTGGCAGTTTTGGATAGCCTTTTTTTTTGGCTGGCAATTTGGATAGCCTTTTTTTTTGGCTGGCAATTTGGATAGCCTTTTTTTTTGGCTGGCAGTTTTGGATAGCCTTTTTTTTTGGCTGGCAGTTTTGGACAGCTTTTTTTTGGCTGGCAGTTTGGATAGCCTTTTTTTTGGCTGGCAGTTTTGGATAGCCTTTTTTTTGGCTGGCAATTTGGATAGCCTTTTTTTTGGCTGGCAATTTGGATAGCCTTTTTTTGGCTGGCAGTTTTGGATAGCCTTTTTTTTGGCTGGCAGTTTTGGATAGTCTTTTTTTTGGCTGGCAGTTTGGATAGCCTTTTTTTTGGCTGGCAGTTTTGGATAGCCTTTTTTTTGGCTGGCAATTTGGATAGCCTTTTTTTTGGCTGGCAGTTTGGATAGCCTTTTTTTTGGCTGGCAGTTTTGGATAGCCTTTTTTTGGCTGGCAGTTTTGGACAGCTTTTTTTATTGCACTTACCGTTTTTCCCCTAATCGCACATTCGTTTGGGTCATTACATAGATTGTCTGTTTCGACATTTGTCCCAACACTGGTAAGAATGCGAGACGAAACCTTTGAAATGACTTTGCTTCACACTGTTACAGGCTTCTGTAATCCTCTTGGACAAAGTGTCTTCCTGCAAAAACCTATGACGCTTAACCTTACTTTTTGCCACTGCCCAGAATTGTTCAATTGGATTAAGCTCTGGAGAGTAAGTAGGAAGATACACACATTTATATCCTCGATACTCAATATACTTCTTTATGTTTTCATGTGTGTGAATGGGTGCATTATCCATAACAATATAGTGGCCTTTCATATGTGGATGTTTGTCCATTTCATCGAGTGTAGTTTTTAAGAAACTGATATAGTGACCAGTAACAGTTCCTGAACTTATGTATCCTTCAGCCTTTCTTTTCTTCGCAGGTCTTGGTTTTTTTACGCCGACTGCAATCAAACCTGCAGCGGAGATGGCGCCCAATATAGACGTCGTGTTTGCTCTCGTTGTTGGTCGAGTTACAATAGCACGCGTGCCTTTCCTGGACCAAGCTCTTGAGCGTTTCATATTTATATCGAAAGCAGATTCGTCAAGAAACACGCAGTTCGTTAGGAAGTTCATGTCCGTATTTTCCCATTTACAAACCCAATTGTGACGCTCCTCAATCTTTGCTGGACTGTTCCTTTCGACAGAATGAAAATCAGCCTTCTTCAACGAAAGGTTGCATTCGCTTTTCATGAAATTGTAAACAGTGCTACGTGAAACTTTCAGATCATCGAATTGATTCAACAAATGCTCAGTCACTTCAACAATAGAAGCAGAGGGATTAGCATCAATAAAGTTGATTATTACCGATTTATGCTCTTTGGACAAGATACACTTACTGTTGTATTTGGCATAATGGTATATCAGAGAAAAGTGATATATAAACCCAGATAGCTGGATTATCTAAAATCAAGACAAACTATACCATCCAGAAATCCTTATCCAAATATGAAAATACCATACCCAATCTATTGTGGGACAAAGTCCCAAAATACCTATTAACTAATAACACAGCTATTATGATAATGAATATCCAAGCTGATAAGAATTATAACAATAATTATAAATACTAAGTTAACACACTTCTTGAATCAAGGACTGGATATAACTTTAACTTTTTCTCAATCACAATAAAGAGTCTCAAAGTATCCACCGTCCCTTTTCTACTACCAAATATCACACTTACGACCAACCTGCTTACAATTATCAAAGATGCCATCAGGACATAAGCTGTACTGCCTTACCCATCTCTGAGCTGTTCGAATGTGAATGCCCAACTGTTTTGCTGCAGCTGATGCGCTCATACACTTCTCAATCTTCAGATCAAAAAATCGAACCTTATCTTGAACGGTATAGCGCACGTAATCTCGTTTTACGTTGGCATCCTTCATACAAATGTCTTCATCTTTTGGCTTTTCTGTCAGCATTGGACAAACCGATGAAAATTCACAAGAGGGAATATTTTTCAAGTACTCACTATGAGTCGCAATCGCCTCAACGACAAATTCATCCTGATCAACGATATACTCCATGGGTTCAGGACCTCCATTCTCATCAACGACGTTTCCATGTCCATCTTCAAATAAAAATATTGCACTCATTTCAATCTTAAACAATTGAAGAAAAAGAAGAAAAAAACAGACCCAGATGATGAAATGGCCTACTTTTATATTTTTCGAGTGTGCCAAGAAATCATCGTGACACGACTTTTATTTTCAAATGTGAGCGACATGGTTTCTAAAAATACGACTTGGTTCCTGAAAGTGCGAAATTGATGTTGATCACACAACGACATCGATTTTGATTGGTTGGCGACATCATTTTTGACCGTGTGCGACATTGCCAGTTGGAAGCACTGTACACATTGTATAAGGGGTAATATAGTACACATGTATTTTAAAAAAATATCCTGGTATAGTAAAAGTATATTGCTTTTCATAAATAAAGGCAAGGGACACTATCGCTAGGAAACTCATTAGGAATCAGTACTAGATGAAGAACCATCCTTTAAAATCCATTTGTCCATGCTTTACTTTGTTTTTCATACTATTCTTGCCAAACTGTTCCTGATTATTTTGGTTAGATTTATAACAATACATATTTATAGATCTCAAGTTTTCAAGCCAGTACAAGATTTACATGATGTTTAATTTATTTACAACATATTTCATAGTCTAGAGTGCCATTATATGCTTTCAGATAAAGTGGGTTTACTGTTGGTTTAGTAATAGATTTTGGACATCAACTACTTTTGATCCACCAAACATAAAGAGTTTCTTTAGACTCATATAATTCATGTACAACATCATCTTGGACAAGGTCTATTCTGGACTTTTACTTTTTGAATCCTTGCTGCAATCCAGTTATTCTCCAGTAATTACCATCATTAAGCGACCTACATTTGCACACCCTGACTCTTGGAATTAATGTACATGATGTTTTTAGAGCTAAACCCCATTATATGTCGTAATTAATAAAGTATCCTAAAAACACTGATATTGTGAATATTAAATGCTATGAAAATAATAGTAAAATAAAAAAAGGTTCACGTTTAATCTACTCGATTAATAGCCAGCCGACTTTAGAGAACATGTCCTTTTGGATCTCCAACGTCTGCTGAAATCATTTGGAACCAGATGCGTGTGGCTGTGGGACATTTTGTCTGTCAATGTTTAATGAATCTGTTACTCTTTATATAAACATTGCAATAAGAATCTATAATTACGGCATAGTATAAACAGAGAGCCTCTGAGCCATGTACGACATGTGAACCACTGAAAACTTGGCTGAGATTCAAGACAACACGATCCAAAAGATATAAAAGTATAGATATTGGCATTGGATATATTTATTTGTCATCTCTGAAATAAACAGACCTTGATCGAACAATAACTCTCTTGACCTTTATACATTAGCATGAAGGCCACCTTTTTGTTGATTCTATTGACAGTAGGCTGTGCTGTAGCCGACAAGGTTCTTATTGGCTATTTCCCAAACTGTAAGTTTCTATTGATCTCGCCCGTCCAAATTCTTATGCATATTATACCTCTTTAGGGCTGGGTTCATCATGGCCAGGTAAATTATCATTTATTTACAAGTATTGAATCCCCTGTCTAATATGTACCAAGCCTTGTCTAGTCTCAAAAATCAACTTTTCCAAATACACTCACATTAACTATGCATTTGCTGAAATGACTGGAGGCGATGTGCCTGAATGGCCAGACAAAAAGCTGGTTGATGTCCAACTTCCTCAGGTTGTCAAGGCTGCCCATGCAAAAAAGGCAAAGGTCCTCATATCAGTCGGTGGCTGGTCTGGATCTCGCTCATTCAGTACCATGGTTTCGAGTTCATCAAGACGCAAGAGATTTATTGATTGGCAAATTAGCCAGATTAAAAAGTAAGAGGACAATATTTGATAGTAGTGTGGTCAATTCTATTTCTAACATACAAATTAGATTCAACATTGATGGAATTGACATAGGCAAGTTGAACTTTCAGCACAAAAGATTGAATGACAAGGACTCATGATTTGTACTTTTTGGAAATCAGATTGGGAGTATCCTGGCACTCAAGGACAAGGCTGCAACACGGTCAATATAAACTCGGATACCACAAACTTTCTTAAACTCATCAAGGAGCTGCGATCCAGTCTGGACAAGACTTTTGGAACCAAGAAAAAGGAGATTACCATTGCCACACATGTAAATACATTTGTAACTCCAGCAGGAAACATGAAGGATGTATCTGCATTTGCAAAAGTACTGGATAGAATCAACATTATGATCTATGATATCAATGGAGCATGGGGTGCAAACACAGGTAAGCATGCATTTGACTATTGGCTTGTCAATATACTCATCTGTCTTTAAAGGTCCAAACGCTCCTTTCAACTACCAGTCTGGCCAAGGCTCGATTAGCTATGTGTCTTCTATTCAGACATGGCTAGATGCCGGTGTTCCTGCCAATAAGCTTGTTGCTGGCATTGCTTTCTATGGTCGAGCCACCAGTAAGTAATCAGGATCAATCTATTCGAGTTTTCAGAATTCATAGTAATAAATGTTTATTGTTATTAGCTGCCAAGCAAAATATGCTTATTACAGGATCCCAATACCAGCCTCAGATCACTGGAAAGCCAGCCCAGGGTGATTCTCTTGATGGTCCTTGGAAGGACTCTAGCTGTCCTGCAGATGCTGGAAGTAGAACTGGAATCTGGCGTTATGGAAAGATGCGATCCCAAGGACTCTTGTCATCTGCTACAAAGGCAGTGTCACCCTGGGTACGAACCTGGGATAACGTGAGCCAGACCCCTTGGCTATTCAATCCAAAGACAAAAACGTACATTACCTATGATGATCCTGCATCAATTGCTGTCAAGGTCAACCATGCGCTGTGCAAGAATCTAGGAGGTGTGATGATATGGTCTGCAGAACAGGATTCTAGCAATGGCGAGTTACTCAATGCAGTCTATGCTATCCGTACCAGTAAGTCTTTTGCGAATATGAAAATTGAGATGCTCACACGGCTCATAATAGAATCCAAACCAAGTGTGTGCCCTATTTGAAGAATATATAATTTTGTACAATACACACATATATATATACATATATATACATATTAGATAACAAAAAGTTTAGACCAAGCCAACCTTTTTCTCTCTATCGGGTCAACTTGGTTAGGTGATTGTCTGAAGCCAATTTACATCTTATTAAAATTATAAAAAAAAAGACTTTAGAGAATTTAAAACATTTGGCATAGTAACCACCAGAACAAAATAGAATATTCAATAGAGAAAGCAAACAAGGACTCTGACAGCTAAAGAGGCCCAGGCATATATGAAAATGATGGGTACAAAAGGGAATTAGGTGGAGTAATCTGTCGTACGAGTAATGTATGGTGGCCAATAGGAATAGTTGGCAAATGGACATTTTTTTGGCTTTCTGGTCCAAAGCGAGGTTTCGTTGGTTGGGCGGTTTGAAAGCTTACTTTCTTCTTCTTCTTCTCTTTGTTTGATATGGAGGCAAGTTTTGGTGTGTCGACGGCCAGAAAGGCGCCTCAGCTCGAGAACTATAAGCGGTACACTGATACATGGCTGATGGTACATCCACCTCTCCGTGGAAACAGAGCCAATCGACGGTTTTCTTCTTCAAGCGGCCAAAGTGGACTGTCCACCCTCACATCCAGCAGCAGCTACCATAGAAAGGCTCTTTCTCTTGATACTGTGCCCTTATTGAATACAACTCCTACGACCTTCTTTGCAAAAGCTACCTGCACCATAGCTACAGATTATCCTACAGCAAAGGAAATATCCATGACGACACCCTCGATCCAGCAACAATCATGTAAGGTTAAAATAAATAAATATATAGATATATTCATGTCTTTATTTTTATCGAAATTTGACCTTATTTCGGCCCTCGTTTAATATTCTTGTGATCTCCATTTACTCTTTATCATTAGCTACTAGCCTTCGCCAATCCTTACCACCCAAAAGAAGATCCGACACAGGCGAGAACGAGGGCTATGTAATGACTGTAAGGACACCTGGAGATCAACAGCGACGCAGCATGACACCACACATTCTAGTCCCCATCTCACAATCTCTATTGTGTGTGCGCATCGAGCGTGATTACTCCAAAGGAGATGGAATCACTCAGTTCCAGACAAACTTTCCCCCCGAACTTGAAGGACGAGTATGATCATATGCATCCTAGTAAACCATTACTAATGCGTACAGTAGATACCTCATGATAAACTATTACACACAGTAGAGACCATCAACGCAATCTTACTACAGGCTGAGACACTATCATTTAGACATGTGTTTGATAACATAATGGAATGCTTGACGATTTATACCTGGCCAATCTTCTTTCCATCAAAATACCAAAAAGTAAAACATAAAAAGTTTAAAACAAACCTAATAGGAAAATTCATATGTGATATACATTTTGCTGACAGTCTCTATTAGGCCCTCGACCACCTTCGACAGTTTGTTGAAACACAAAACAAAGAAGTGTATGCTCCTCTTGGGGTAGAGATCACTAGTCCTGTCCGTGTAGCACTTCTCTATGTAAGTCTATCAGATAATGCTTACTAAGCCAACTCAAATCTTTCTATAGCTTGAGATCAAACTATTCGAGAGAAACGAAAACTCATAAAAGGATCATCTTTGAGGTCTAATCCCCATTCCCTTACTCTTTACCTTGAATTACTCCATTACACTGCATCTATTTCTACTTTCTTAAATATATTATAATGAGAATGGCATTTAGGCCAATATACAATAATAATCTTGATCAAATAAACCAATCTGTTCAAAAAGTAGTTTGAGCACTACTATTGATATCCACCAAAAGATTATATATATATATTTTTCAAGTATTTCAAGAGTCGCCAATTAGACCCCTACACTTCTTTAAATCGGTTTTGAGATATCCTTGGAAGGTATGTTAATCTTTCAAACCTATTTACATTTTAAAAAAAAATCTTGTAAAATAAATAAAAAAAAATAAGAGAACAAGCGTGAATATAAACGTCACATTTACTCAAAGATCAAGATCATTACTTTTAATGACTAACGACATGCAAGAGATCCAGCATGATCTGGAAGTACGCTATCCAGGCCGATCAAAGGAGATCTCCACTTTAATTGGACTCATGGGCAACGTAGGCATACATCCAATGTTGAATTGGAACCCATCGTCTTATACACAATTTGGCTACATTACAAATTCTTTATATTAAAAAAAAAGCCAGCAGATGCCGTAGTGCCTAGTGTGTTTATATATGGTCATCCTTCGTCTGGAAAGACTAGTGTTGTAAAGGCTGTCATGGAGCGAACCCTTGAACGTTCTTCATGGGCCTATGCTAATTGTGTCGAGCGATATACACCACGCATGTTGTTTGAACATACTTTGAATCAATGGTGCGACTGGACACCAGCCTGGGAAAACAAATTTATGAACGTCTGCAAGGCAGATACTGCTCTTCAGTTTGTAAAGGCAATCCAAGACGGTGTCATGGTTGATAGCAAAATGACAGAGTTGGGTGTAGAGAGCACTCTGTACTTGGTAAATCATGATATTTAAGAAAGATTAGATCTAATTGTGCTGAAGATATTGGATAGAGCAGAGCGACTGAGAGATATGCCGCCGACCTTATTACCAGTTCTTCTAAGGCTATCAGAAATGGTAATCGTTTATTACTAGACACAAACACATGGCTGATGAAAGAAGGGATGTACCTTTTTGGATCTAGACGCAGCGCAACGTTTGTGTGATTCTTATAAGCACAGTAGTGTTTGAGAAGTTCCGTGTCAAAGGCGGGAGCTATGAACCCCTCTTTATCCGATTTTCGGATTATTCCAAACAGGATACTCTCCAGATCATTCTGATGGACTTGCTGGCCTCTGAGAGAAAGATTACCGTCATTCCAGACGAGGAGGATAGTGACCAAGAAGAAAAGGTCGTGGAGTTGGATGACGACTTCTTTATGAGCTTTGCTGAGATCATTTATTCGATTTTTAACCACAATTGCAAGGACCTTAATGAACTTCGGTACTTTTCTGCTCTCCTGTTCCCTCTCTACCTTCAGCCTGTCCAACAGGGGCGCGGTAAGCTAAAGAAAGGGGAAGACAAATATTAGCTCACTCGGCTTTTAGTTGATATACACGAAAAGGCCAAGTTATTCAAGTTTGCACAGCCTTACTTTGCAGAAGCAACTGGAAAACTCTATCTGAGAGAGGTATCCAGTGCAGAGTGGATCAAAGAAACCCATGAGATAGAAGAGCAGGATCCAACCGAGAAGCCCGCCCAAAGTTTTCTGGCCCATGAAAAATGTAGGTCGACATAAAGATGAGATGATGCTTATTGCTGTCTTGATAGCCGGATTCGACCTACCATACTACACAAAATTCCTCTTGCTGGCGTCCTATCTGGCATCCTACAACCCGGCTCGATTTGATGTTCGATACTTTGCCAAGATGGGAGAAGAACGAAAGAAGAAGAAGGGAGGAGGAACCCACAAATCAAGGGCAGGACAGCCTGGGGGTGGAAAGGTAGCTGTCGAGATGAAAAGAGGGGATATTGAAGGAGAATGGGTTTTGTCTGTGCGCATCTGTATTTACTAGTGGCGTATGATTAGATGAGACCACAGCTTTTGGGTCCAAAATCCTTTCCGATAGAGCGTATGCTTGCCATATTCTATAGTATCATTGATGAACCGCTGGAAGACACGGTAGATATCCAGCTCCAGGTAAGCAAATTGGTTTCTTGGCATAAAAATGAGGCCTAACCTGTTATTAATCGTAAATTAGATCACTAGCTTAACAACTCTTCGACTCCTTGTTCGTTCCACCAGCATGGATCGATTGGATGCTGCGAAATACAAATCCAATGTTAGTTTTGAGTTTATCAGGGCAGTCTCCAAAAGTGTGCGCTTTGAGATTGAGAAGTATCTCTATGATTTCAGTTAGAAATACTCAATAAACTTGCAATTTATACACTTCTTTATAACTCTGGGTCTTTGCCATTTTAAGATTCCTGTCCTGTTGTGTCCGTAGTGACGCAACAAAACGCAAGTCGGACAATATAATAAGAGTTGCTGGACTGGGCAGATTGGTAGTGCAATGGGGGCAACTCCTCAAGTGTTCGATTCCCTTGTTCTTCAACTCATCCTCTGAACGCGAGATTCCTTTTGGCATTAATATCCTTTTCCCTTTAATCAAACAAAAAACCAAACAACATATTTCTCAAAATGGCCGATTACTGGCAAGTATTCCCGGACCGCCTGCCTCATTGACCTCTTTAGCTCATTCAAACTATTATCTGGATTCTATTATTATTTTATTATTATTTTATTTGCATGTCCCTTTTTAGCCCCGTCTATGCCCCCTTCTTTGGCTCCATGGGCTGCACAGCTGCTATTGTCTTTAGCTGTAAGTATTTATAAGAAGCCAGAATCTATGGCTCCTATAAACACACGCATCACTGGGATGACTTGTCGTTTTGTTTTGAAACGCCCCAGGGGTTTGTACATGAGTTATTAACGAATATTCAAGGTCTCGGAGCTGCCTACGGTACTGCCAAGTCTGGTGTTGGACTCTCTGCCATGGGTGTCCTGCGGCCCGACCTGGTCTTGAAGTGTATTGTTCCTGTTGTCATGGCTGGTATCTTGGGTATCTATGGTGTCGTGGTTGCTGTCTTGCTGTCGGGTGGCTGTAAGTGTCTCAATATGAAAAAAAATTAAGCACGTCTCTAATGCCTTTATTTTCTGCAGTGGCCATGAAGCAGACTCTGTTCAGTGGATTTATTCAGTTTGGTGCTGGTCTGTCCGTTGGATTGAGTTGTCTTGCGGCCGGTATTGCCATTGGCATCACAGGTGACGCTGGTGTCCGTGCCACTGCTCAACAGCCTAGAATGTTTGTTGGCATGGTAAATATTGATTTTACTTATTTATTATTTACATAATGTTCTAATCTAATGATAATCTGTAGATTTTGATTCTCATTTTCGCCGAAGTCCTTGGTCTTTATGGTCTGATTGTTGCCTTGATTCTGAACACCAAGGCTGCCGGTGGAGAGAGTGTGTGCCTCTAAAGAGATATTCCTATCCACCTCTTTTAAAAAGAAATATATATAAAAAATAAAGATTTGATATGTACAATAAAAATACATTTTTTTAAAAGTAATAATAATACTAATAATTTGTATGCAAGGTACTTCTTGGTTCATGCCTGCCTGTAGACGCCACCGTTGTCTGCAGCGGCCAAGTTGGTTAGAGTTCATGTCTATTTTTGAAGAGAATTGTCTTCTGCAAGGGGAGCCCCCTTTCTCTTCCTCTTATTCTCTCTGGTTTTGCACGTCAAACGATTCTTTAATCGGCACACGACTGGTACAGATTCACTGTTTTTTTTTGTTATTTGATTTCATTTGATTTTGATAATTACTATTGTTATTATTCTTTGTTCTTTCTTACTTTAACTCGCCTTTCTTTCTTTCTCTCTTTCTCTTTCTCTTCCTCAGATGCTGCCTCGTAATAAATCCACTCTTGAATATCCCTCTCGCTCCTTTGTGCCTTCCCGCATGAATGGCTATTCCGCTGTGGCAAACCATCCGGCCGGACGAAAGAAACTGACAGATGTCCTGCCCTCCATACAAGGCCAGAAAGGTGAGGCTTACTATTATACCAGACCTTGTCTGACTCGTGTGTATAGCAGGAGTGGCAAACGGCAGGAGTCGGAATACGTTCTGCCTGCCTAGTGATGACGAAGAAGATGTGGATGAAAATGAAAGTTCAGACGATGAAAGGGAGATTCGGCCCAAGCGTCCCCTAGGACCCTCTGATCGGTCCGCACCCGTCAAGACAGGTCGGGCAGCCCAGCCACTTCCAAGCGATGATGAGGACGAGGATGACAGTGAAGGTATTGTCAACACTATGCAAACAGTCCTAACCATCCATAGACTCTGACCAGGACAACCAAGGCCTTCTCAAGGGCCATCCCTCTCTGTGGTCTAACTCTCAGCGCCAAATGCGGTCTCATCCGCCCACCATGCGTGCGTCTCATCCTGTGTTTGACCACCAAAAGGCGTTTAGGGCTAGACATGGCCAGGATCATTATAATAGCTCAGCCAGCTCTTCTTCCCTCCCTCGCCACAATACATCTGCACCCGTATCTGCCTCTACTTCAGCAGAAGATCTTGCTCTTCACAACTACCTCCGCCAAGAAAGTGATGATGAAGTGCTTGGACAATCACGGCGTTCTGGACAAGAGACGCATTTGCAGCAATTGCAGCACACCCAGCGTCACCAGCAATCCCAGCTGTCTCAGTTTCAACACCAGCATCAGTCCCATGCGCCTGCCAGCAAACCTGCACAGCGTGGCCAATCCAGCATGCAGCCTCAGCGCGTCACGATGTCCGGCATGGATCTCCTGAAGCAGCTCGAGCAAGAGCGAGCCGAGGCCAAGCGCCAGAAACCAAAGATTAGCTCGTCCACTGCCAAGATCGAGGGCCTCTTGGCCAAACTACCAGAGCCTGGGCTGCACAATATCTCATTCCAGCAAATGCATGTCCAGACTCCCCTTCCCAAGCCCAAGAAGACACGGTCTCCTCAGGCATGGACAGGCACATATGAGCCTCAGAGATCCACCATGCCTGCTGTCCATCGTAATGTGCCCAACTATGTGGCACAGTCTGTATATGCTCCCCCTGGGGCCCCTCAGCGATCTGGAAACTCTGGCAAGCTAGTCCACCAAGATACATTGCGGCCAAGCAGCAGTGCAGGCGATCTGCAACCACTACAGAGACGTTGATTACAGTATAGCCATACATGTACAACAAACATCTTGTTTCTATCAACTAGTTATTCTGCACTGCAGAATATGAGTCCCATCGACTGACATTCTCGTTTATCTTATCCTAATAAAAATTACGTCTCTTTATAACTTACTTTTTTGATCTGAGAATTCATTGGATCAGAAAACACAAATCGACAATTTTTGATTTATTTTTTTCCGCCAGACAGTCCGCCATCATTTTATGAAAATATTCTAAACATATACCTCTTTGTCTTCTATTTCTCTTTAGGACATTTATTTGCAATGTCAATAAAAGGACACAGCAAGATTGCTCTGTCTGATGAAGACATCACCAGCAGTAGGTTTCTAATTGGCTAGACACGAAGCCCTGAATTAAAATTTAATAGTCGTCTCGGATTCCACTCTGGGGCACGCTGGAAGTAGAGCAGATCAAGGATCAAGCTTTACTGCCTATTTTAATGTTGTCTGCGTGGTTGCCGGCACAGGAACTCTTGGACTTCCGTTTGCCCTTCGTCAAGGTGGCTGGATAGGTATTATATATATATATATATATATATATATTTATATTTGGTTGATCCAATGTCTAATTAAACATTCTAGGTCTTCTTATCCTCTTTCTCAGTTGGATCTTCAGTGTCTGTAAGTTACAAAACCAACTGCCTCCCAATTAGCTTAACCCTCCACCATAGACACCGGAGTGATCCTGATCCGTTCCTTATACTCCAAAGACAAGCGCTTGACTTCGTACCAAGAAGTAGCAGAGGCTTCCTTTGGAGCCATAGGTGGCTGGGTGGCCTTCTTTTTCACCGCAGTCACACTGGTGGGTGTGCCTGTACTCTATCTCCTTCTTGCTGGCCAGAATCTCCATTCGGTCCTCAAAGGAACATCCGGGGAACTTACCTTTCCAATCTGGGTTATTATTTGCGCTGTTCTGGTAACTCTCCCATTCGTCTGTTTCAGATCCCTCAAGGAAATTGGGTTTCTCTCCACATTCGGAGTTCTTTCTACCACAGTGGTTATTTTCATCGTCCTCGCTGTTGCCGTCCGAGAACAGGGCAGTCTAGGAGACAAGCACCACGACGCCGTAATCTGGGATCAGTTCCCAATTGCCCTTAGTTCGATTGCCTTTAGTTTTGGTAGGTAATAATGTCCAATTGGTAGTAATATTGACGATTCTGTAAAGGAGGAAACCCGGTCTATGCTCATGTCGAGGCTGGCATGCGTCGCCCTCAAGACTGGAACAAGGTAGTCACGGCTGGGCTGACTACATGTGTGGTCTTGTACTTTCTGACAGCCGTACCTGGTTACTATGTGTATGGAATCGATGCCTTGTCTCCGATTTACGATAACCTCCCTGAAGGTGGTGCCAAAATTGCCTCGGTTATCATCATCACTGTCCATGTTCTCCTGGCAACACCGATTCTCCTTACCTCATTTGCCCTGGATCTAGAGAAAATGTTTAGAATCTCGACCGGAAAGTTCTCTCCAAAGATCGAGCGGGCCCTTTGTTCGGCGATGCGTCTGGGTCTGATGGTTATAATCACAGTAATTGCCATCTATGTGCCCTTTTTTGGAGACTTTATGTCTCTACTTGGAGCATTTTCCAATTGTGCCTTGATCTTCATTTTTCCCGTCATCTTTTACTTTAAGCTGACAGGATTCCGTGGCAAGGCTTGGTGGGAGTATATACTGGCCTTCTTTACAGTCTTGCTTGGAGTGGTTGGCCTGATATTTGGCACCATTTCAGCATGCCAGGCTCTCAACAGAGACTTTAAAGGACAGACCTGAGCTGCTTGGATCTTTACGACTTTTAACCATTTTACGATATTAATACTATAGCATAAACCATTATACATATATTTATATATATATATTTCTTTTTATTTTTCATGTCATTTATAGTACAAGTGTCTTTTTCATATCCTTTACATTTTTTTTAGTGCAAAAGAAGCAGAGTCACGCATACTGTGGGTGTGGCTTAAATGAGCGGAGTGCTGGAATGAAGAAGACTCCTGTCGCCTTTTTTGCTTGCATACTATAACCACACCTCTCTTTTAATTTTCTTATTTCTTTTCCTGACTTATCCACATCCGCGTCATGCCTTTGAGTAGGACAGAAGGTAATTTGAATCAGCAGACCCAAATCGCTGCTTATCACAAACCTTGTGTTAATTATAATAATAAAGAGCATCGCCAAAGACGCCAAGATCATGAACTGGATGCATCAGTTCAGTATGATAGAGATAACAGGCGCCACTGTAGAACCCACAGAAAGATAGTCAATGACGATATCAGCACCAGGCAAGTAGTGTGAATTAAAAAAAAAACACAAAGGGAATTTGGGCAGACATGCACTTTGGAGGGTGAGATTAACCCACAAACTAGTCGTCGCCATTCTCATGCCCACAGCAAGTCCAAGCAGACCCACGAAAAGCCAAAGGAGCACAACAGTAAACGACATGGATCACGGCACAGCTACTACTCAACCGGATCGATCCCAGCCACTGACGATGATATCGGTGGTGATGAAGAGGATCGAAAGGATTACTGTAAAGGAGGATATCATCCAGTGCATGTAGGTGAAGTCTACAAAGACGGTCGATATGTAGTTGTACGCAAGCTAGGCTGGGGCCACTTTTCAACCGTCTGGCTGGTGAAGGATCTGAGGTACAAAACAAACAGTGGATTATATAGGTCTAAAGATCGAGATGAGATGAGATGATTGACTTGTACTTAGCACCGGTAACCATTTTGCCATGAAGGTAGTCAAGTCGGCTGAGCATTATACCGAAACTGCCTTGGATGAGATCAAGTTACTGGAGCGTGTGGCAGCAGCAGATCCAAAGGCAGTTGGTTCGGATTTTGTAACAGCCATTGTGGATCATTTTAGGGTGACAGGGCCAAATGGAACCCATATTTGCATGACTTTTGAAGTCTTGGGTGAAAACTTGTTGTCTTTGATTAAGCGCTATCACAATGGAGGTATCCCAGTCCACATCGTCAAGCAGATTGCTAAACAAATGCTACTCGGTCTGGACTACCTTCATCGCCTGTGTGGCATCATTCACACGGATCTTAAGCCAGAAAATGTGCTCATGTATCTTGACAATGCAGAGGAACTTGTGCGCCAGGCAGAATCCAACTCTGCTGGCCACGACCTTAGCCCAGCCCGTTCGCAGACGACACCGGAAGCCAATAGCCATAGTAGAGGAAGAAGCCCGGTTCGAAAGCGCCACGGAAATCACGTAAAGATGGTCCAGTCGCAACCACTGTCATCTGGAGCAGAGGAAGATGCGCGAGGTCGTCGACCAAGGAACGGCAGTAAGCGTACCCGTTCAAGGTACTACTTGCGCTGTTAGACGTGCGAGACACAGGGAGACTGACGAGGCCGTAGATCTCCAGAATATCCCCGATCACGGTGGAAAAAAGGGCGGGAAGAGATGAAGATAAAGATTGCAGATCTTGGAAATGCCTGTTGGGTGAACCACCATTTTACAGAAGACATTCAGACACGACAGTATAGATCGCCAGAGGTCATTATAGGGGCCCCCTGGGACACTGGGGCAGACATCTGGAGCCTGGCCTGCCTGGTAATTTATTAATTGGATAGGACTGGTTTTTGGATCTCAACTAAAGTATTTGGCACTTGTAGATTTTTGAATTGCTTACTGGAAATTACCTTTTTGACCCTAGAAAAGGATCAAGATTTACTAGGGATGATGGTAAGATTATTACAACACCACCGTAAACAGAAATATATATATGTATATATATGTGTATATATGTATATGTATATATATGTATATAAAGAGATAGAGAGAGATAGAGAGAGAGGGGTACAGGAAGATCACTTGCCAAAATAGGCAATTCATTTGTACCTATGGCTGTGTTCTGGCTGCCTTTTTGTTATTGATGGGAGCACTCATGTTATTTGTAGATCACCTCGCACAAATGATCGAATTAATTGGGCCAATGCATCGTACCTTTATCCAGTCCGGCAAGGATTCCAATCAATATTTCAATAGCATGTGTCAGCTCCGACATATCAGCCACCTTAAATACTGGTCACTTAAAGATGTTCTTCATGATAAATACCAGTTTAGTCGACTAGAGGCAGAAGAGATAGCAAGTTTCCTGGGCCCAATGCTGAAATATGAGAACAGGGCAAGGGCCTGTGATTTACTTGACCACCCTTGGATCAACGGGGTGGATCCAGTCCTTGAAGGCGAGCGTCAAGACAGAGCAAATTGGACGACTGAGCGTCCATGGAAAGAGTGGGAGCAACAAAAGAGACATTAAAGACATTTACCTTTCATTACAATAACCCGAACTAAGCTGTTCAAATCCTACCGACTATTTCTTCCCCTCACTCTTGCTTTGACGTAGTTTGTATTTTTAGCTTAGCACTAAACCGCCCCTTTATAAAGTATGAAGTCTGGTCAGCCAAGACCTTATTCTTTTTTTTTCTTCTTGAGCTGATCTGAATCATCAACTTGATGGGGATCATCAACTCTCATCACGCCCAAGACACAATTGCCCTCGATTTTGGTAGTCAGCCACTCCACAAGAATAGCTATCCTTCAAAGGACAAGTTACTCGAGTCCCGTCGATTTCCTCTGTTCTTGCGCACTGATCGTCGCAATCGCTCATATGCCCAACCATCACCCTCTACCCGACGCTGGTTCTATCGGTTGTTCTTGGTGGTTGTGGCGTTCTTGTTTATATTTGGCTATCTGCCCTTCTTTCATTTGATTAGCCGCGATGAGACCATGGATCTTTCACCTAGTACGTTGCCACGGCAACCGTCTGTCGTACCTGTCTCTCGGGACCAGATCATCCTTTACCGCATTATCGGCAACGATCTCCCTCCACGCCACAAAGAAGGCCAGACACTGTCAAATCTCCGCTTTATTCTCGAACATGAGTCTAGTTTTCCTAATACTCGCAAGCTGTTCATATTAAACCGGATTGCTGATCCAACCAATGAGGAGATGATTATCCAGCTTCTAAACAGCCATCAAATGGACTATGTTCGACTCCCTTTTGATGCAGCCGAATACGAGAGTTTGGATTTCCGTCTAGAGGATTTTCCCGAGTCTGATTTTCTGCATTCCGACTGGTACAGACGCTTCTCAAAGGTATCAAAGTTGCGTACCCTGGACTACACCTATCACGACAAGAACGTGTATGCGATGAATAATGTAAGACGCCAAGAGACCCAGATCCACAGTGGATCAGCCTGTTAACAATCATTTCCATTCCAGAACGGTGGCCGTAACGCGGCTCTCAGGCACGGACGCGCCCTGCCAAATGTCCGCTGGATAATGCCATTTGATGGCAATTGTTTCCTTAGCAAGAGTGGGTTTGAAGAGATTTCCAACCAGCTCGAGAGGTACGGAGACGAAATAAAGTACTTTGTCGTCCCAATGGCACGCCTCTTGAACAACACGATCCTGCTTGAGACCGAAGAAGATAAGCCAAAGGCACCGGAAGAGCCCCAGATCATCTTCCGCTTCGATGCAACAGAAGAATACAATATGAATATGCGTTATGGTAGACGGAGCAAGGTAATTTAATTTTTATTTGATTATAAACCAAAGCGTTTGATTTGTTTGTTTTGATCAGAGCGCTTTTGATTAGTTGGAATTGCTCTGGAGACTAGGAGCTCTGGAAAATCGTCGTCTCAACCGCCCAACTGTTCCCTGGGAGCCTGTCGAGCGCCCTTATAGCAAAGACAAGGGCAACTTCTTGACGATCGGCTGGGTGTTTCGGCTGTTCTCTGGCAATCAACAACAGGAGGAAAACAAGAAAGAGGCCTCCTCCATTCGGGCGTTCAACCGTCTGTTAGCCATCCAGCTCTCCTTAGACAACTTGGATGAATCCCTAGCCCGTCGCTCCTTTAGACCTGAGAATCTGTTTTTGTACAATGAACGAGAAATGACCATGATTAGATATGCCTACTGGAGTAAAGATCCGGCTGTCTCTGCTGCAATGAGTATCCTTGAAGAACGTGCAGAGACAATATTGGAGTACACCCAAACACGCATCGTGCCTTCCGAGCCAATCAAGACACCAGAGGAAGATCAGCTTGACTTTGAAGACTATGCCAATACTCCTTTACCTGAAAACACAGCAGAAAACCTTGGTTCATTGTCCCAGAATGTGACAATCATGACACTGGCCAACTACTTTCTCGGGAACGAGGCCTATGGAAAGTGTGCGGCAAACATGATCCGTGTCAACTTTTTAAATGAATATGTATTGGACCAGCAAGATGAGTACAGCTCAGCAAGAGTCATCCCAGACAGCACCCATCTGTTAGACTTTCTATCCGACCAGGGCTACTCGTTTCCCAGCATGAGCCGGATGTCGAGGGCACTGACCAAACGGGTAACGATGCCTATCCTAAACACTTCTGATCTGACAAAGACAGATATGTCTTCTATGCTCGACTCTATAAGACTCTTGAGCCGTATGCAGGCATTGACACACAAGGAATATCTTGATCTACAGGCAATTATGGCCGAGTTTCTTGAGTACCTGGTCACTTCACCGACCGGCATCCATCTGGCTCAGATGAATGACTATCGTGGAGTCCTTTATGACCTGCAGGTCACTGCTCTTGCTGCATTTACAGATGATGTTCGGTTGTTTTTGCGAGTGGCCAACCGGTGCAGGATGCGAATCGGCCGACAGTTTAACCAAGATGGATCCCAACCCCTTCAAAAGAGCTCTACCCATGCCCGGTTCGTGTCCCCTTTGGAAAGTGAATCTGGATCAGCCGAAACTAGCCAACGCGTCCAGTTGCATTATGAGACCATGAATCTGCAATACTGGACATTGCTGGCACGTGGTATTCAGAATTCAGGTGTTGGTAAAGACATCTGGCACTATACATCCAAGGCTGGTGGTAGTATTTCCCATGCTGTTGTGGCCCATTTAAAGCAGCAGGCTGCCGTATTGCCACAACTTTCTTCTGCTGACGGGGCATTTGTGCAGTCAAGATTGCGACCCTTGGCATACATGGCCCAGGCTGCGTTTGGGTTCAGTGCACGCATCAATAAGCCTCAGCAGAGCATCGAAAAGAACGAAGACTGGCGTTGGTTGGAGCGATATGTCTCGACATTTGGCACCCAATGGACCGAAGAAGTTCCTGATGCGGCCTTAAACTCAACCGATGACCAGAGCATAGTTCATCATATTATGGCCCTTATCTCAGAAGACCAGCACAAGGGACGGCTTGGAGTACCTCCCTTTTGGATGCTTAGTATTGCCTAATATCTCTCCTTCATGATGTATATTCATTATCACATTTCTTGTATGATTTCGCCCCTTTTGTGCTGTGCAGCTCTCATTCATTTATCCCTTTTATGATAACATTCATTCAACCAATGAAATAAAGAAAAAATCCATATCCTCTCATCTCTCGCCAGGGGTTTTGTTTTTGGTCTTTTCTGATGTTTATTTTATTGTTTTATTGTTTCTACATGCGGCCGACAACTTTGTAGCCTCTGGGGGGTTTGGCGGCCTTGATTTCCTCAGGGGTGGGGATAGAGGCTACGTGTTCGACTTTGACAAGTTCCTTCAACTTGAGAATAAGACCGGCGGTACTGGGATTGACAGGTTGGTAGGTGGTCTGGTGGAGACGTACGAGACCAAGGGTCAATGTGGCAGCGCGAAAGTCATCAGAAAGACCAATTGTCGAACGCTTGAGAGTGACCTTGAAGTAGTTGGCGGCAGGTGCGCTCGTGGTGAACAATCGTCGCTGCATTGTAGAGTGTGTTGATGGTAAAGGGCCGAAAAGGACTTGTGGCTTGGTCTATCCCTGAAGCTCATGTAATTGAACCCCCGCCATGAAGAAGTTGCGGACTGCATTTTCAAAAAGGCATGTCTTTTTTGCATTTTTTATTGTATTGTATTTATTTGTTTGTTTGTAAAGAAGGCACACATGGTTGGAGGGTTATGGTTTAAAGGTAATATATGAGGTTATCTGTCTAGCAGCATCCACCTGCCTGCTTGGGCTGAACGGCTGCTCCCTGGCCAACCTTGACAGTCTGCTTTGTCTGCTGCTGTTGCATAGTCGAGCCCATTCTATCCTTGATCTGCTTGGCCATGGTCAAGAAGGCCTGTTCGACATTTGTAGCACTCTTGGCAGATGTTTCCAAGAAGGGGATCGACAAGGATTCCGAAAATTCCTACAGAAACAAATTAATCTTTTAGCACTGATAACAATGTTACTAGACTTGTACCTTTGCCTGTTCAGTCTCGACGACCTTTTTATCCGTCAAATCACTCTTGTTTCCAACCAGAAGCTTATTAACACCTTCTGCTGCGTAACGGTCAATTTCCTGTAACCACTGCTTAACATTGTTAAAGGTGTCTTGGTCAGTCACATCATAGACAACAATAATGCCATGTGCTCCTCTGTAGTACGAAGAAGTAATTGTACGGAAACGCTCTTGGCCGGCTGTGTCCCACTTGAGAAATAAAGAGAGTGGATTAAAGTGGATTTACAATGTCAAACGACATACAATATACTTACAATCTGAAGCTTGACGGTCTTGCCTTCCAATTCAATGGTTCTAATTTTCTGTATAGCACACGTCAGCTCTTATTGATAATACCCCCTCTTTTTTTCTGGTAAAGATAAATAGAATGAAATGGCTTACAAAGTCTACACCAATGGTAGAAATATAGCTCTCAGTGTAGGTGTCATCAGCAAAACGAAGCAAAAGGCAAGATTTGCCAACGCCAGAGTCTCCAATCAGCAAGAGTTTAAACAGATAGTCGCTAATGAAAAATAAGAATGACGATTGTCAGAATTAATATATTATTATTATTTCTAAAAATAAATAAAGGAATCTCCTCTGGTCATGAAGAGTAAAGTAGAGTGGACTTTGTGGTAGAGAAAAGGGTTTGAAGAGGACTTACTATTCAGGGTTCATTATTATGGATGAAAGCAAGTAGGAAAGAATAAAAAGAAAGAGGGAGAACGTAATGCGCTATCACTAGCACCACCAGAGCAGATACACACACACACACACACACAAGTAGGCAGGCAGGCACGCACGCACGCACACAGGCACGCACGCACACACATATTCGCCCGCATGCGCACAAACCTATTAGGAAGCGTCGTCATCAAGCTTGGATTCGGATATTAAATTTTAATCATTGGACGAATTATAGTCCAATGCTTGACTTTCTTGGATTGTCGGATTCTGATGAGCAGATAAACCAATTTTGAAGACATACAGCCAAATGAGCCGTAGTACCGAGTTTTCTAGTAGCATACATGGTCCACGTCATTTCCCAAGCCATATATTTCTCTCTTTAAGGCCAAGAGCTTCGAATGAATTGGGGTTATAGATGGCCAGTATGGTACGATTGCCAGTAGAAAGCCATTTGGTCTTTTTGGACGATTGTTTACTTGTATCTATGTCTGGAAATCCAATTCTGGACTGCTGGTGCCCGTCTATATGCCATTTGTCAAGCTAATTGATTAAAAGATTGGTTCCTGATTATCACATCTCACTCGAGGGGTCCGTTGAGTGATATTAAATTATGGGCTTTTAAGCCAATTGATACACAGGCTTATTCATGTATGCTACAAGACATTCTATTGATCTACATTGTTTAAGCTGTAATCATAAAGTGGTTTGAAATGAGCCTACTATAAATAGAGATGTCCACACATTCTGCCAAGCCAATTTATCAGTAGACCTCCTTACATGGCTTGCTTTAATGGTGCATAGATCTGCAGCTAGTTGTGAGTACTTGTAAAATGCCATACTGTTGCCATTTTATCAAAAGAAATCTGCATCGAAATTCGACCATGATATTTGGGACAAAGTTGGGCATATCTAATATATGGTACATGCATTTTACTGAAATTATCCCTTGAGGATTCTTATCGTGGTTGAGCATGGTCATACCAAAAGATGGGCCTTTTTTTTTGATATTCAGTATCATATTCTTGCCCAAAAAATGTTTGCTCATTTATGATAACATCGGGTTTAGCTACAAACAAAGGCAGCATGTCATTATCACTCTCATATCTGAGATTCAATAACCAATAAATAATTTCAATGTATTAAAATACAATTTAAATATACAAGACTTCTGGGGCTCATAATCTTGTACGCTCTGCAGATGTGGATATCAAACATAGGTCTTTTTTAATAGTCTATTCCGTATTCCTTTTGGCTTTTGCAGTGGGCTATCCAATACTGTGTCTCCATCTATCGAAGCCTGGTCTCCTTGGTTGATTGCGTGGTCAAGTTGATAGAATATCTCTTCATCAATATAATATGCTTTCAACAATGCTTCCATCAATTGTACTCGTTCTTCCATTTTATCCATTCGTGCCTGCTGAGACTCTTCATAGGATTTAATTGGGCTCAGTTTCTCCAAAGGAATATTCTCATTTGTATATCCATCCGGGTTGTCTGATGTTAAGAATCGGCGACTAACAGGGCTAACAAAAGGGACAGGGGTATGGAGTGTATCAAAATGATTTACAAGGTTCCTTTTGATTGAGTGTTTCAAAGGTCCAAATGACCACCGGTGGATAATACCCCAAGGAGAGTCGGGGCGTGTACCAAAAACCCATCGATGGATGGTTGCCAAGATACTCAAAACACCACCCATCGGCCCAAGAACGCTCATAAATGTCGACGTCTTTTTCTCTTGAAGTACCTTGTGCTTGTAATCGCTTGGGATGATGGTGAGGCATCCGAGGTAAGGAAGGTCTGAATCCCTTCTAGATAAGTCGCCGACACCTGGGATCAATACTGTTGTGATCTCTGGGGTGTGGTTAAGAGCTGGAAACAGTCCAATGTTATTCCAACTGACATCCTGAAGGTATTGGTGGTCTTTTATCTGATAAACCAAGGAGGAGGATATCGAAGGTGCAAGATTGTACATGTCTATTGTCTGCTTTCCTCGCTGATCGTCTTGCATCCAGTTGGAAACTTGTTTGGGTGTCAGTAACTGATCGTTGCCTTTGCCTTTAATATCGTAAGCCTGTATATTGGGGTTCATTTGTGGAGGATAAAACGTTGTGCGAATGGCTCCATTGATATTCATGTTTCCAAAAAATGATATCAGTATCGTTGTTCCATTCGTTAAACCATCAAGACTGTTTGATAAGCCGAATCCTTCTGGAGGTGAGAACAAAAAGCAAGTTAGGTAGCCAACTTGACTCGAAAAGGCTGGTCTGTGTATTTCCATGTCGAGTGGTATAATAAATTCGACACAATTGTAGCCTGTATCTGTTACACATCCCACATGAGGTTTCTCTTCATATGAAACTGAGCTGCTGTTATCCCAACCATCAAAACAAATTCGAGCATCTGAAATGACATGTTTTAGAACGGATTATAATATACATCTTAACTTGACAACTCACCTGGAACATTTATATATGCTGTAGCAGAAGCTATTTCAATTGTCGTAGTTGTACTATTCAGTACCTGAAATAAGGAGAATCCAAAAAAACTTATGAATGTAATCACAAGGATAATTCGAGACAACAGGCGGAGAACTTCTGTCCACAAAGGCTCGCCTGATCTGTAAATTGTAGTATATGATCAGTACCATTTAATAAAAGACGCAGCTTACCTTGGAGTCCATATGGCAGTTCTATATATACTACTAAATATAATATTTACTCTATCTCTCTTGACCCATGCGTAAATCATGGATAGTATGAATATAATTGCCACACTAATCGTTAGGCCTGCAATTGCACCCTTTGTCAATCCTTTACTCTCGGGTGTAGGGTCTATAGATGTCATTCTTGAGGTATCCACCCATGAATATTCGTTTTTTTCACTCGAGTTTATTTTTAGTACACTAGCAGTGTCAAAATATTTTCCGGTGGCATAACCTAAAGAGAGAGAGAAAAGAATATTATAATGTATTACAGATATGCAAAGCTTTTTGGGTAGTTTACCATAGGCAGTTACGAAAGTAGAATCGTCTATAAATCCTATAGATGGATATGAGCGGCGAGAAGTCGATGGTCCATAAGTTTCAATCTTTGTACAGTTCCAATTGGAAATTGTAAATATAAAAATATCATTGTACGTGATCATATTCCAATCAATATTTCCATCATCGCCTTTATACAAACAATTCAGCGTAAATCAACAGATAAAATCAAGGAGCGTAGACCTATTGCTTACCTCCAAATATATATATGTTATTCTTGTCTGGGGCTATTGAAACCACAAGTATTAGTGACAAGCTCTATAGTTTTGTATATTATATCACCAACCAAGTACAGAGCTCGCGTGTACTCTTCCAGGAAACTGTCCATTGCCAAAGTATCCAAGTGACCATTGGTTGATATGAGGCCTATAGACGAGCGTGCTGTTGAAAACGGAAAACTGGTACTTTGCTGTCATGGACGTATATGAAATTTTCCCACTTATAAAATATATTGATCCAGTACTACAGCCGAGAATTCAATCAATCGGTTTATACACAGTAAAAGTCGCTTTGTCTTTGCAAATCAAACTTACGGAGAAGCAACTGATGTATGGCCATACATGTATGCTTGCTTAGGAAGTGAAATATCAGTAAACTTATTTGTGGTGGGATTGAACGTCCATAAGTCGTTCAAGACAGTCATATTGGCGTCGTTTTTTAATCCACCATAAAGATAGATATCTCCACCTGGTGATAGCACTGCAGAAAACTCTTTACGAGATGTAGGCCAGGATTCCTTTGTGGTTGGTATGATTCGGTTCCAAGTCGGCTTCAAGTCGTTGAACTTGTAGATGTAGACAGGAAGTTTGTCGCTCCAATTTATGTTTGGATACATTCCAGCAAAGAGCACAACAGTATTGTTGTCATCGAGTATCACTGCCTGTGAAAAGCTGCATGCTGGTCCCTGAATGGGCTGTGGCTCTTCTTTGTAGATCAATTCGTTGGTCGATAAAGCCAGGAAGGAAAAGGTGTTTGTATAATTTTTGGTGGTTGTGCTCCCTCCGTAAGTGTAAAGTGCATTGTTTCGGACAAAGGTTGCTGCACCAGAACGACCGTAGTAAAAGTCAGACGATGCCAGTACCCCAATAGAGCCTCCATGGGTAGATTGTGACAGTATTGCTTTTATTAAAATGTATAAAAGTAAAGCAAAGTGATAGTGCCGTCTTTGACAAGACATAATCAAAATCAAAGAGAGAGAAAGAGAGAAAAATGCTCCGAAATATAATACAAACACTGTTCTTTCTAAAGGTAAAATATGATCTGTTCGGAATTATGGTTCAAGTTCGTTAATGTCTTTTAAAACACATTTATAAAAAAGTCTTGTAGAAATTAATAAATAAAAAAAATCTCTAAAAATAGTATATAGATTGATTTAGACTATTGGGAATATGTTTATTTAACGGGAAAAAAAAACTTTCATTTAAATATGTGTGGGAGTCCAGAGTAGATACAGGATACAATATGTATATTATAAAGCAATGTTTTGCCTAGTGCACGTGTATTGTAATCATGAAGCATTTTATTTGTTCTAAAATATCCAACACAAATAAAAAAGGTACTTTTACCGTTTCATAATAAAATGCCACAAAGATAACCACGTATATGCTATTTAAATTCTTGTCAATTGATCTGATAAATGTACACGAAGCATGTGTATTTTCTTTGAGCTTTATTAAGCCCCGAGTTGGATTAAGGCGAATATGATTGTATGGTAATTCTTTTGTTCTATTAAAAGAGCCTATCATATACCTTGTTAATAAATTACTATATTACCTATTTGAATGCCTTTTCAACTGAGCTGTATAATATAAATAATCATTGCATGCAGTTAAATGATATCTAATTAAATAAAATAATTAAAAGCCATTTCGTTTGGATAATATGATTATTATATCTTGAAAGCAAATTGGAGATGTGATTATAGTATATATACAAGATATATATATTTCTGTGAAACTTTATTTTCTTGTTTAATACAATAGTTTGATAGAATTCATAATTTTTTTACTATTAATTGAATATGTAGCTATTTACGGGATATTCGGAGCTAATGATCAAAATAAACCTCTTTGTTTCATTTTACTTTATTTTTCGTAGCTCAGTAGGACTCAAGATCCTCAACTTTAGATAAAGAAAAAAATCGACAAGTTAGAGTAATTCTCAAAAACAACAAACCATGCAGAAAAGACTTACTTGGAGGATACAGATTCCATGCCACTGTAGATTCGTACCCAGAATTCGGTACCACCTTGCGGGGTAGATGAGAAACAATGTCCTGAAATGGCTGTTGTCCGCTTTATAGAAATTACAGGCTCATACCAATAGTGAATAAGAGCTTTATATTACACCAAACTCAAAGTATAGTTTTCTATTAATATATTTCTTATGTTTACACAGTATGTTTGTAAAAGTAGGAATAAAAAGCCTGCAACCTTTGGGACTGCAATGACAATAAATCGACATAGCAAAGAAAGTTATAAGATTAGGCATTACTAAATTGTGATATATGCTGGTTGCCAATAGTTATTTGCTCTACTCATCACAATCTACATCTTCAGAATCACTTTAACCATTGGAGGTGTCTTGTCCCTTGTTTGACAGCGGAATTTTGTAAATAGATGAAATCCCTAAACCCGGAAACTGCTTAAATTTTGCTGTTAGCATAATAATATGCTTAAAACCAATAAAGACTATAAACCAAATAAATTGGCATTGATAGTATTGATAGTTTAATACAGATTTAACAACCTAGTGACAGTTATCTCTGCAATATTATTCCTAGTATGTGAAAAACAAGATATTACATGAACCATATAAATGGTGTCAATCTCTGGAAGGAGTTGAATGAAACAAACATGGACTAATACAGTGGCCTGGATTATTTGAGTATCCATTAATAATCAGAGAACTTTTAATGCAAACTTCTATTTTTGTTTTTATATTCTCTTTTTCATCTTCTCACTTAATTCTTCTCATGCCTTCTAAAACTATTAATACCTTCCAGAAGAGAACTAAACTTTCTGATTATCTGAAAGGCAAGATTGTTGGTGATTTTGACTTTGGTATATATATGATTGAGACTGCTTTCCGATAGGATATACCCTATTTTACAGTAAAAGCAACAGTAGAGAGAGTGAAAAAAAAACCGGAACTGTCCTTGTTAAAAAACGTCAGGAAGACCCTGTCTATTGAAAGATTGAGTTCTAAGATCTCTGGATAATATTATGCGCAAGGATCCAACGACAACATTAGACACCTTACTGATGAAATTCAGATACCATCAGGTGTTGAAATAAAGAGAGGGACAGTTAGATATTATCTAAGAAAAAATGGAATACGGTCATGCGTAGCTGGCAGCAAGCCTTTACTGCTGAAAGAACATATTAAAAACCACTTGAATTTTGCAAATGAGGCTTGTCGTTGCAATCAACAATATAGTCGAGTGACCTGGAGTGAATAGTCCAGATTCATGGTATTCCAAGGGGCTGAAAATATTTGTGTGTGGCGCAAACCCAACAGAAATTCAGAAGATGATATGTTGTGCCAAGAGTTCAAGATGGAGGGGGTTCAGTAATGGTATGGAGGTGTATTTGAGCTGAAGGTATGGGAATTCTTATAATTGTTGATGGTACGCTAAAGTAGCACAAGTACATAATGCTCTTAGAAACATGATTTAATGCCCTAGTTTCAAAGTCTTAAGCAAAGGAAACACAGATAATTCACTTTCCAAGAAGATAATGCACTATGTAATGAGATTTTTTTTTGGCTAAAGATTACAAAAAGAAGGCGAATATTCCTGTTATGACATGGTCAGCTAACAGCTCTGGCCTGAGACCAATAGAAAACATATGGTCCTACTTGGAACACAAGCTAAGAGTCAGGAATATGAAGCCCACAAACAAACACTCTTTAGCTCAAGTACTACAAAAAGAATGGAAAATAATACCCAAGAAAGTTGTAGAATCCCATTGCATATCAATGGCAAATCGGATTCAAGAGCTTAAAAACATTATGAATTTCATACCCATTATTAAACTTTAAAATAGACTGTATTTCTATATTGATATATATAATATCTATCGCTCATATTTTTTTAGCCTTGTATTTATAGTTTATTCTGGTAAAAATATGTAATGAAGTTGTGTACTTTCATTGAAAAGTTTTGGGATTATAAAAAGCTACTGGATTAATTTAGGTCAGTGTATTTTAACCATTTGAACTAACACTCAATAAAAGCCAGGGACTTGTTCTCCTCTACAAGCAAATAAAATAACTGTTTGAATATGGTCAGTACACTTGCAAGTAAAGAAATAGACCGAAAATAATGAATTGTCTCGAATTTTTATTACTATTTAATAGCATTGGACACACTCTTGCTCTATATTCAGATGTCTTCTTTTCCGACCCAATAAATTAAAAATCACAAAGATATGGTAATGATAACAGAAATGTTCTTTTGGATTACCATTTTTTCTGCCCGCATTTTATCAGGGTCAAACAGCCTTTTAATATAAAGTAGTGTCGCGTGATGTGTTTGGTTGTGTAGTGTAGATGTCCAAACGGCGGCAAGAAAAATGTAATATAACTCCAATGTAATCGATGTCTTGTCACTAAATGAACCGAAGACCAAATTGCAATACCAGAGGCAGTTATACACAGAAAGAAAAAATATTATAGAACGTAAAAACGATCATTTATTCAGTTGATTTCTTTTTAGTATTTTATAGTAATTGTTAGATCTTTTTTGGGGTGAACGAGAAATTGGATGAGATTGCGTTTAGATGAGAATAGAGATAAAGTTTATCTGTACAACCCATTGATGAGATGGTAGGTGATCTTTACCAATCTCCGCTAACCTTCTTACTTGTGAACTAGTCGAGAGATTTAGACAACGTGCACGCACGACAGTAGCACGCTTGTTTGGTAAGTTAATTTATACATTTATAATATCGCTTTAGTCAGTAATTTGGTTGTATATATCTTTTTTTTACCAGTACATTCTAATGCCTATTTTTCGTGTCTTTTATATCCTAATTATCATTTATATCTAGAGAATGGTAGTAATCTCTTTTTTAAAATTAGACTTGCTTATTTGAATTAATTGGTCTAATATTGCTCTTTTGTATTTCATTTTATTATATATATATATTCGACACCAAAATATGTCTAAGATTTTATTCTTATCATTATTGTCCGGCTTAGTTTCATCTATATGCAATTAAAAAAAGCCATAGGCAATAACTTGTAGTCTTGGCCCAGACATCCGATGCTCTCAATTTCATTTGTAGCAAAAGGATTAATTAATGTCGCATTTTGGTATTCAAGATTATATATATATATTATTGTCTGCCAGTTGTTACGAGGAATCAGATATTTTGACCATTATATCTATCGTACACATACAGTTTCACGGCTACCAAAATAATATTGTAATGTTTTGCAACGTTTTAATATGTTAAAAATATAATAATAAAGAAAACCAAGAAAAAACATAAAATTAAATTGTTTCTACAGATAATTTACTTATTTTTCGCAAACAAACTGTGTTTTTGGTCAAATAATCATGTTTTCTTGAAAGCACACCCCAACTCTGCCTTTAGTGTTTATTTTCTAAAACATTATCGCCCCTTTATCAGTAAAGTGGTGCAAATAGAAGACGCGTAAGTTGAAAACTTGACCTTTTCTCTTTTTACTCTCCATGTACTTGTTCTAGACTTTTCAAATTTTGATACCTTTAAGATATACATATTCTACACAGGCTATTAACTTTTGGTAAGTTTGGAGCATGTATTTCGCGCTCAATAGACGCTTAAATTCTGAAACAATTAGCCATTTAATTTTTGCCTCCTTGTTTCTTTGTGCATGTTTTACTGATCTAAAAATATTATCTACAGTTTTTGTTTTCTCAACATGCAGGATTGCAGGATTGTAACCAATCAAAAATTAGGATTATTGACCAATCAAAATTGAAATTTTTGGGTCAATCAAAACTTGGCACTCGTTCTCAAATATTAATCGACGTCATGGATTGCTTAATATTTAAAAATACAAGTGCATAAATATCATTTTTAACATTATGAAATCAATATATGGCTCTTACCTTGGTTTGGCAATTGAAACACGTCGTAATCTACCTTGACACTGACACGTTGCGTGTAGCTCCATATTTCTGGCTGGCCCAAACATATCATATCTTCCCAAATCTTCCTGTACCGATTATGTAAACAAATTGGTTAAGTAATGACCTTGGAAAGAACATGATTGCTACGTTTGGCGCAGCAATTAATTGAAAATTATAAGGATTGTAACAAAGAACCCCAACAACATTTATATATTCCTATCTATCTATCTTATTCATTATTAACTATCCAAAAAAGCATGATCTATCCCAACATTTTAACAATAGCTTAGTAACATCATACTAATTATATTATTTTATTTATTATCGAAATATCTATATAAACATCGAAACGATGAAAGCAATAAACGATATCCTTACACTTCACTTCTTTTCTTTTATACATCTTTCTCAAGAGAACAAGCTGCCGATTGCCAATATTTGGGCTAAGGAGTTGTTAGAGGAGATCGATATTTATTCTCTTTTCCTTTTAACCGTTTGGACCACTTCATTACATAAACCAACACAGCCCGTCTCAATAGTAACGGTCTGATAGTCAAACTTTCCTGAATTTCATGGGAATTCTATAGTCTTATTATTCTCTTTATATGTCAATTACCTCATTTTAATCCCACGATTGTTTACCAGATCAACAAGAAGCCCTCTAGTAAACGAATAAAACTTTCAGCTTACTAAAAAAAGTCTGATAATTTGAAGTGATCTTTATGAGACCTCACATTCTTCCATTTTATCCAAAATTAGTGTATCCAAAAAAAATGGTCCAAAGAACTACACAAATATAAAGACAGACATGCACTGAATTTTCTGAAAAGTGAAAAAGATCCAAAGAGTCATAATAAACACAATTTACGCCATCTCAAATATAAGTTTGGAAAAGAATCATAGAGCCACACTTGGAGAGCTAAAGGTCACAATTAGATATGCAATAGGTAATTGTATCCAAGGCTATAATCTGTCGGTCCATTTTTAGAGTTGGAATTGCATATTGTTGCACTGTATTTAAGCAAAATTTGTTGAAAATACACAATAAAAAGCTATTAGACTTTGATCATCATTTTATAAAACCCCAGTCAGCAAAGGAATCATATCTAGAGCAATAAATCTAGTCCCACAGGTGGTTTAATGGCACAAATTTGACTCCCGCCAAATAAAAATATACCTATTTATGCTATAACCCCTATTTTTTTCGTTTTACACTATAAAATCATGGTACAAAAACTTACTGGAATAAAAGACAGAAAACATACTGAGATTATGGCTATATGAGTGCCACTTTATCACCTCCAGATCTGGGTTCTTTTGATGCTCTTTCATCATTTTTATTTGGTGACATGGAGCATTATCTTGTTGAAAGATAAAAGAGTCATCTTTTTCATAGTTCAGATTGTTTCTGAAGGGATCAAGAGTATTTTGAAATATATTCTTGTACCCAAATTGCTCCAGATTACCAGTGATGCTTTCCATCGGTCCAACATCACCGGACCGGACATGTCCCCAGATCATTAGTGTTGTAAATGAGTATTGATTACTGCTGAATCTGAGAGTAAGACTGAAGGATAAAATAATATCCTCAGCTATTCCAGTCAAATGGATCTGCCTTTATGAGATTATCCAATACACAGATCATCATACACATAATTGATTATTATTTATTATTATTATCGTTATCACCATAATATGGGATATACAGATATACACATATTTATCTAATGGCATCATCATATTCCATCTACATATTTCGTTTATTATATGAATACTTGATTGAGAGACTACAACTACAATGAATTAATAATTCTAAAACATTACCCGAGTATCTGGGTCAGAATATTAAAATATTACCAATAGTATAAATGCTCTTCTTCACCAAAGCTCTCTGGCTGATCTGACTGGAGAAGTATCACATCAATAGGTCTCTCTGGATCTTTCCAGAAAGACAATACTCCTGGAAGATGACTCATCGTGATAAAGATTACCAAAGCACATACTGAATTATAAATCAGAAAACATATAAATATTAGTAGTTAGTTCTGTGTAGAAACATAACCTTTTTTCTTTTAAATAAACATCCTACACAAGTTCTCACGAATTCTTTCGTATCTTTCCAAGTTTTATTCTACCCACAACAATTAGCTATCCTCTTCCACTTTGGATTCTAGAACGCACAATATTTATGCTGTACTTCTCTGACTAAATACACCAGATTTTTATGTTCTTGCACATTGTGAACAGCATTAATATCGATTCATTGCTCCAATCACCCAATTCTGGCGCCGGTTCACCTCTTTGGAATTCTGGCCAAAGGCAAGGCGGTTTATGCGATTATACTCGGTGACCTATGGATTGTATACAGCTATGCAAACCTTTATGTAAAGAGGCTTTATAGCAACACGCATTGTATCCTTGAAAACATATCTTTTCAAATTTTCATCTATTATGTTGATCAAATATCCAAACTGGCCACTCGATTTTTTATCTTTCTGCGCAAAGCACGCAAGTCTCGTTTACTGAATATTATAAAGAGTCTCTCGTGCCTATGAGTCACTAGAGTTCCAGTCTCTCTGTATCTTTGCATTGTATTGTATATAGTACGGCGTGCTAAATTATATCGCTCAAAAATGGTTGACACTTTTACTTTTCCCTCAAAAGCACTAATAATCATTCCTCTGACTTTAGCTGGGATTTTCTTTTGCTTGGTAATATTTCCAGAAATGTTTACTAAAGATATGAATAGAATTGAAGTAAAAATAAAGGTTGTAGAAAAGAAAACAAACAGAGGTGAACGTATTTTATTTAAAAAAAACTCGGGATTTCAAAGTTGTGCCATCCCGGAATCAACCCCACTGTATATATTAGGTTTTATTATTTGACAGTACTAGTAATCACACGAGAACATTGAAGAAAACTATAAGTGAGAAATATCTTTTCAATCCAACCATTGACTAGAACCTCTCAATGTTTTACAGTCTGAGGAAAAGGAATTATGCCATGCTTGTTCAAAAACGAGAAAGTGTCATTAGTTGTAGCTAGTGTAAAATACTTGGAAAATATCTAGAAGAAACCCAAAAGCTTAAAATATAGAGTGGCTGGTGGTTTATATCAAATGTCAAGAAAGAGAATGTGAAAATACCGTGACAGTAACAGTAAATGCAATAATACAAGTACGTAGCAAGTGATCCGATTACCATGAAAAAAGTAGGTGGCGACACTTGTGGTTGGAGTATTGCTGATTTCAGCAATTAAGCCAATATTCTGCTCCAGTATTGGCATCTCAATGTGGTCTTTCTTATTCTTCTTAACAGTATGAAAAAATTCTCAGGCATTCAATTCAACCACGCCTTGAATAAAACAATGTTGCCTTTTTTAATAGTGTTTGATTTGGCATATGTTACAATACTTCTTTATTAAACAAGAGTCTCCAATCTCAAGTATACAGAAAATGATTATGAATACAGTGTGGGACAATAAACACGAGCTCCGCTATCGAATAATACCATATTAAGCTTTACAAAAGAGAAAAGATCTGCAAGAAAAATCTGCCCGAGGATCCGGGTAATAGAGTGGGACTAGCGTGTGCAAGCCAAGAAAGACAACCTTAATAGGTGTCCAAATGTATGCTTACAATAGACAACCATTATTGATTATATTTAATTAAACATTAAAGCAATGGGTCTAGGATCCTTGACATTCGCTAGTCGTCAAGTCCAAAATCACGGACCATTATATATTTTGACTACTGCTTGGACCCTCCAAGACATGTACGATTATTGAATAGGATTCAATGAGTACAAAGTCAATTTGATTTCTGTGTATAATTTGAGTAACATTATTAAATTTATTGCCTTTAATATCTGTTACTCAAATAATATAATTCCTGGTATTGATAAATATTTCCTTTAACACATAACCAATTCAATGGGTTGTAATATATCAGAAGAGTATTTTAGCTTGTCTGATGCTACTTTAACCTACTTTAACCTCATACAGTTCCAAGGAAACAAAATACAAACCGATTTACTTGTGTGTTTGCAATAAACTGTAAATAGAGCACAACTTAAATGATGTTACATATTTTACTTAATTACCTGATATTCTTTTGCTCATTTTTGCACATTCTATAAAAGGATACTTGAAAGATTTTATAAAACGGGCCTTTTGTTTAAAGGGAAACCAGATGATTACAGAGTGTTATATAAGCCGATCGAGTGTTTAGATACCCATCTATACGATCTTTCTACATTATAACAGACTATACAAGTCCGTTGATCACAGATCTCTTGTTATCTTAATTATCTTTATAATACGATTGATCTTATTCACTATGGAACAATAAAATGATTCTGATGCTGATATCAGTATTGCGGTAGTGCCAGATTAACACATATCTTTCTATTATGTAGATAGAAACAACGTATGAAAAATATGGTTTGTGAACACAAGCCTATTGTATAAGCATTTAATATTTATCATTAATAATAATAATAATATAAAATGGATTTTTATATCACTCTATCATTCCAACCAAAGGGCATGGTGTATAAAAGTGTCATTTTATGAAACACAGATATACATCTTGGTTGGGCCATTTGAACCATTGGATCCATTCAATAAAAAGTTCGAGTGTATTTATTTATTTATGTGGACATTCTATATAATGGTTATAACTGCAAAAATGTACTTTGACGTACTCTATGGTTGTGTATCTTGGTCTTTTAGGAGATTGTCAATGTTCAACTCTGGGAAGAAGAAAGCGATCTCGTTCTTTGCGGTCTCATCGGAGTCTGTGGGTAAAGATGAATTAATATCCTGACCAAGTATAAAGGCTCTTTATGTTACCTGAGCCATGGAATGAATTACGGGTATCCGATAAGCCATAGAGTGCTCTCAGGGTTGTAGGCTGGTTGATTCGTGCTCTATTGAAAGCAGTCAATATTTACTTATTAATTTAACATTCCAATTACCGGCATGGATGAGTTGGTCCTATGAGTGCACGCCATTCCTTGATGGCATCTGGCGAAGACAGGACTAGGGCTTGAAATGGCCCACTAGATTGCATGGAATATTAGAACACTTCATATATTCGATCCATTTTCTCGGCTTGCCTTGTCATATAGCCGCACAAACGGTCATAAAAGAATTTTCCTTTATGTTCTGCATAGAACGCACCTGCTTCTTCTCTTGTCCACAGAACAGGGCGTTGGCTAACGATTTTAATCTTTTGAGCCTGAATAGCTTCATGTACACGTGATTGTAATGCCTCACTGGCACAGATATCTGGCTTTAACAAAGCCAATGTCAACTGCCTCTTTACGGCATGAGTAATGGGAGTCATGAGTAAACACTGCTTTTTTGTTATTTGTATTTAAATTTTGGTTTCTTGGCCTTGATTCTCCGAATATTATTATTATTATTATTTCTATATTATTATTAATATTATTATTATTATCTACCTAACCTTGGATTCCATTAATTAACACTTTTACTGAACCCTATTCAAAGTCATTGATATCAATTCCATAGATCTCATCATCTTCAAACTTTTCTTCTTCTTCGTCTTCTTTTGATATCCTAGGATCAATTGACTGTGGATAGATTGGTGAATTCAGACTCGAGCCAAATTGTGGTTTCTTTGTGGATAGAGGTGTAGATGTAAAGATGGGGTGGGTTGGTGATCCCTCCCACACAGAGTTTTCAGAAAAAGAATCAATAAAACCACGCTCGGGAGTCTTTGAATCGACTGAAGGATGTCCGGTGGGAGTTACTTGAGAAGACAGAGTGCTGAAAATACTCTTGGCTGGTGTCTGTCGCTGTTCTTTGTCATCCAAAGGGTCTACTGCGCCCTGTGGGACACTTTGCTGAATCACCTTGATCCAATGGCTGAACTCTGAGACCAGGTCAAGCTCCACATTGAACCTAGCAAAGATCATCAGCCTCAAGCTACAATAGATCACTCGACTACTTACCCACTGCAGAGAAGAATGTTTTCGTTTGATTCTAGCCGTTTGACTGTGCCATACAAGGTTACCTGACTACCTATTACCATCTCATGAAAATCATCGCGACGAGAGGACCGCTCGGTAAAAAATACGCGCAAGACTGCTGTGCTGTCATCTACACAGAATGATGAGTTGGATCTCTGGGACTAATGGCCTTACCAAGCCAAATACAATTTGCAGCATTGGGCACATCTTTGGATTTGATTGATTGAGAAAAGGTTTGTTTGGAAATAATGATTCCATTCAACCTAGTATATTATTAGATTACAATGATTACTCCCTTTAAAAAAGAAGAAGTATAAATATTGCTATTATTATTACTATTATTACTATTACTATTATTATTATTTTACTTTGCATTTTGGAAATGTATAGGATTCTTAATACGTGCACAGAATCTGGCATTTCGGCCATTCTGTTGACTGGGAGCACTAGGCTGTGCCAGTGAAATATCGCGCGCAAATAGCAAGTGATAATGATTAAGGGAATCCCTGCCAGTAGTCAGACTGGGGTTTGACCTAGGCATAGTTGGAAGCTGTAGAACAAGTATACAGCCTGATTCAGGGTGTTCCGTCCAAAGACACCGTCACACCCTTCGCCCGTGTTTTCGTTCAATGAAATGTACGTGACACGACCAAACAAAAAAGCATTTCTTTAGCTATTTAAAGCATACTTGGGCATGAATTTCTATTCACTTTTATATATAGATGTATCTGTCGCTTTTAGAGCTATTTCTAGTACATTTATGCATAAATGGAAACCAAGTGGACAGCAGATATACATATAGCCAATTATGATTTATTAATTGATGTTTGAACAATAGGATTCAAGCATTTCAAAGAATAGAAATTGAATGACTGGCTAGAAAGTTCGGTATCGAAAATTAAAGTGAAATTGCAGAAAATGATAAATGTCGTTAGAGGCCTAATTGTTCCTTAGGAATATAGGGTCAATTAGTTTGTCTTACGAGCATTCTATTATCCAACATAAAGACAATAATAAGAAAAGCAAGACTTCTGGGGGCGCAACTCTATGTTGAGTTTCTTGCGGTCATAAAGAGCTCTTAATTAAAGATACAAGATGCCCGATCCAGCTGTTCTGTTTAGTTTTGGTTAAAAGATTGTTCCTGACATTAACCAGCAACGAGGAAATCGCAAAATAAGGCATGGCATAGAAGACGAGTTACACTGGATTCAAGGCAGGAAAGAATCATTTCGGTTATTCAATGTTGAAAAAGCGAAGTAAATGAAGAAGAGGTAGGCAGAGTAACAGGGGGGAAATGATAAGGTACTAGACTATACATAGGAATCGTACCTCATAAAGACATTTGTGGTAGGTATAAGTAAATATGTTTGGTGGAGTGATAAGCTCTCTAGGCAGGCAATAACAGTGGAAATGGCATGCTGTCTAATTTCCTCAGTGATACAATAGAACAAAAAGTAAGAGTAGGGAAATTGGAGACAAATGGGAATATCGCGCGCGGGCATGGCCACACGATGGAAACAGCGGAAGTATATGAGGAAACACAATAAAGTAAACGCAATCTATACTTGTACCACCAGGGACCTGCACACTAATTCCTTTTTGCTGGCCGTCGAATTAGTTTAAAAGAACATCTTTACTGTCTTCCTTATCCTTTCCTCTTTACGTTCTTCCCAACCAAAGCTTCAAGTTTCCCCCCCTCCCCTTCCCTTCCCTACCAACCCCCCACACACAGCCAGGCGCTGTATCCTTCCCGTCTTTTCCAACCAATAGCTAGCATTCAATACAATGCGTTTCCAAACCCTCTCTTTGACCGCCATTGGTCTCCTCATGTTCTCCAGCTCCCAGCTCAGAGTTAACGCTGAGCCATTCATGCTCAGAGACAAGCTTGCTACTGTCGAGAGAGATGGCGCTATCCACACCGTCGTCTCTGCCATGTACCTGGCTCCATTCTCCAGCGACGACGCACCCGAGGCAGAATTCGAACTTGTTGACGACGATCTGAACAGCCACTTGCTTTCGTACACAAAGCGTGGTGCCAGCTGCTCCAAGTATGCTACAAGTAGGTGACACCAGCTCGAGTTTAATTAAATACACCAGTACCCTTACCTTTTCTCTATAGTCAAGAGTGGTGACACTTGCACCAAGGTTGCCAAAAATAATGGCATCAGCGTTAGCAAATTCTACGACTTGAACAGCCAAATCAACAGCAAATGTACAAACATTATTGCTGGAAAGAAGTACTGTGTCAAGGCTGGAACAAGCGCAAACGTCAAGGCAAAGACCTCTAGCAAGAAGAAGACCACCAAGAAGACCACCAAGAAGAAGACCACCACCAAGAAGAAGGCCACCAAGACCACCTCCAAAGCCAAGCCTAGCAACAAGTCAGTTGGCAGCAGAAAGAAGATCCAGTCCAACTCTGCCTTTACCTACTACTGGACTGCCCAGGAAGCTGACTACGCTGACAACAGCAAGACCGTGACAATCAAGACTTGCTCTGGAAAGAGCATCGCCAAGGTCGACGAGACCTACGCTGATGCCCTGGTCATGGAAGGCGCCGGTGTTGTCGGCAACAAGCTTGTCAACTTGGGCGACTGCTCGTGCAGAAACTACAACTGCTTCGAGGAATTGAACAAGAAAGAAAATCCTTTTGGCCTGACCTGTAAGTAGCAATAATAATAATAGTAATAATGATCTTGATATCTATATATACTTATTGTTCCTTATTATAGCTTATGGCTCCGCTCTCCGTCCCTACACTACCATTGCTGCCAACGATATCGAAAAGGGAACCAAGATCTATGTTCCTGCTCTCGTTGGCTGGGAACTTCCTGGCTCTAGCAAGAAGCACAATGGCTGTCTTTTGGTCGATGGTCAGTGCGCATGAATTCTAAAGTCTAATGATGTATAAACTAATCAATTGCTATTCAATCAGATGAGAGCTGGAGTTTCACCAACAAGCACATTGACTTTTACGTCTACGAAAAGGATCACTATGCTGCTTTGAACAAGAAGCACAAGGTGTCCAAGGTCGATATTTACGAAGGTGGCGATTGCAGCCTCCTCAACTACGCTTAAATACACTTGACCAGCAGTCTTCAATTGACTTAATCCCAACCTCTTCTTTCATTTGTCTCTTTTTTATTTATTTCTGTCAGATCAGGAAGATAGGGCTCACTGATGTCTTTTATAGTATCGATCTGTACACCACTAAAAAAAATCATTTGTATTAAAGACACTCTTGACTACTATTTATCTACAACCCCTTCCCATTAAAATATGTTTCATGTGATAATAAAGCCTTTTTGGCTCAGTACAGCCTCTTTATTATTTATACGGCCAGCTCTAAATCCGCGAATCTCATTTTCTTAATCTTCCAATGATTTACCTGGTAATGCGACCCGCTTATAGTACGTTTCACGAACAATATTGAACTATATATCTTGTCTGTGTCCCATTTCCTTATAGGATTACCAACAGAAATGCCCGATCAATTTCTACCTCTTCACAGTCACGGCCCTTTTTATTTTCTGCACCCGTTTTTGTCCTAGAAGAATCCATAAATAAGAAAGTTGACCAGGATTTCGGATGATAAATAGCATTTCTGATGTTACTAGTCTTTACACTTGTTTTTAAAGCTCCATTAGTCATAGCAGACCCTTCTTTTCTTTAATTTCCAGGCAACCAGAATCTTTACTGCTTTTGATTCATTTTACTTTCTTTATATCACCATAGAAACGAGGATTCTAGTCTTATTTAGATATAAATCATATCCCAGCTCATCTAGCTTGGCCCTAGGCAACCCACAGCGTCTCTCCAACGCAGGTAGTAACAAATCTACTGTTTCCAATAATATCCAAACTAGAGTCCATTGGAGCTATAGGGTGGTCTGAATCATCTCTAGTCGCAACGCGCTCCTGGCATTCCATCTTATATGCCTTCCATGCTTGACCAAGAGCACGAGGAGGAGCGAGGTAGTGCTCTTCGGACATCATGAAGGTTCCCCAGTGTATTCCAACCGACACCTTTGGGTTTCCAAGATCGCAATGTGCCTTGACAGCCTCGCTTGGCCCCATATGAAGGTGTTTCATCAATAACTCGGGTTCAAAGCTGCCAATAGGAATTGCTGCAAGCGAGAGTGGCCTATATCGACTGCCAACTGCCTTGAATATATCGGAAGAATAACCCGTGTCCCCACTAATGAGTAATGCAGAATTTGATTCCAGTCAATTAATTGATCCATTAATTTATTTTCTGGATAAAACTTCTTACCAGAAAAAAACATTATCTCCTTGTCCCTTGATCACGTAACTGCACCAGAGTGTTTCGTTCTTGTCAAAAGGAGTACGGGACCCACTCCAGTGCTGAATGAATTGAATGCAATTATTTCCATCAGTATCTTTTTATTATTTAATTATTGCGTCCAAACCATAGCCGGAACACATGCCACCGTTATATCCGGTCTCAGCTTGATCTTGGCCTCTTGCCACCAGTCCATTTCAATAACCTGCTCATACGAAATTGAACACAATAAATATGAGAAAATGTCACACACTCGTCTGTCCATACGTTATTTACGCCTCTTTCAGCAAACCAGTACTTAAGTCCGAGAGGGACATACCAGGCTACTGAGTTTCCGAGTTTGGTAACAACCTGACTATCTGTAATTTCATACTCTTAATATCTTGTTGATCTATCTTTAAACGATATTACCCAAATGGTCAAAATGATTATGTGAAACGAGCACAATGTCCAAGTTTTCCTTGATATCCTCAAGAGCACAAGGGACTGGTCTTAGGCGTCTAGGACCAAGATACTCATTAATCGAACGCCGTGTAAATACAGGGTCTGTAAGAATTGCCAAGCCTTCAATTGTAATTAAGCAAGTAGATTGGCTAGAAAAAGCAATAAGATTCTCAAATAAAAAGGCATTGTTACATGCAAATATATATATATGTATATATTTGTATGTAGGTGTTTACCCAAACCATGTAAAGGTTATTGAAAAACTCTTGGCCTTTTCTGGGTTACTGATTTCTGTCCCATTCTTATCCAGATAGACCCAGGCATCTTTTGATTTTGAGTATGATCTCTTTGTGGCTTTCAATTTGTGTGAGTTATTGTTGCTAAATATCCTATTCAGTGGCGGCTTCATTACAGGAAGTGTTACCAAAAGCTCCTGTAGATAATATTATGATTATTCAAACCACTTACAAATAATCTAACAGTATGGTCGCATTTTCCACACACAAAAACAAAACAAAATAAAATAAAAATAAAATTGGCATATACCTCCTGAGATTTTGGAATTCCATTTCCTTTCCATCGCCGCATCCAAAACAAGGCTGTCTCCCACCACTTTACTTCTCTCCATTCGTTAAACGGATTGACAAATCTATGGGCAACCTAAAACCAAAATGTTCTATATTAATTGACAGTTTGGCATTTCTTGCTAAGATCTTTTTAAAAAAAAGGCTTAAATGTATTGACTAGCTAATAGTCTGGATATCCTAGACAGACCCTTTATTCAATTTGATTCTAAAGTACCTTTAGACTCGCGTAACGTTCTTCAGGTCGCTTTAAATGGTTTCTGGAAACTATTCCTTTGCGGCGCTCTGATTCCAATAACCTGGTGCCATATGAAGCTTGTATACATAAGTACAGTGTCATAACCAAAACAAGTATAGCAGTAAGTATGGCTGGAAGCATACGGCTCAAAGAGCTAAACGCAGGGAATGCATAGGCTAAAAGATGCATCCAGGTAGATGAAGACGATGAATTGAATTGGATTGAGTTGAGCTCTGTTTATTGATCTGTTATTTATTGACCCAAGCATGACAACTATTATGTTGTCAAGGTTGGGTTGCAAGAGTAAATACAAAATAAGCACAGAAAATACCTCGTGTAAATGGTGTTAATTACTTGTAGAATAATAATTAACAACAGCCAGATTACTGTGCTAATAGGAGTGTATAAAATAGGCAATCTCTTTTATATATAAAATCTTGTTTTGATAAGCGTCTATACCATATTGACTACAAATCTCGCCTAGTCTAAAAAAATGCTTTTCTCTTGTTTCTTGTCAACATTTAAATCTAAATCTGACCATACTTTTATAAAAGAAAGAAAGGTCCCGTTAAAAATAAGAAAATGAAGTAGTTTCTCGTGGAATTCTAAGCAAAATCTACATTTCTTCATAAAAGCTGTCTGACCACACATGTCTCTCAAAGCACACTGATCTATGGTTTCGAATATCGTTAATCACGATATTTGTAAGCAATTAAAATGCGAGGAAATTTGCTTGCAGATACTCCTTGAAAAATAAAGGCAAATAAAACACATTAAGCTATTCAATTTAATGGTCCTCATTTAATACAGTCTGCAGAGTATATTTCTCTACATGAACAATTTAATTATTCAAGCTTAATAATATGATGATCAAATTCGATGCTTGTGCTGACCAAAGATCAGATATAATATGGTAGGTTGTGATGTGTCAATTACTATTATTATTATTGTTTTAAAAAAAGTAGAATAGACATGCTATATATTACAGGTATCTCTTGAGCTGGGAAGGCAATGGGGTAACTTGAGTAACAGCCTTTGTTGCAAGCATTTTTGCAAAAGTCTCTAGCAAGTGGCCGTGTTCCTGATATAAAACAACACAAATATAGTAAATAAACATACCCATCAGTCTATCTTTTCTTTAAAAGTAGCATTAGCCTTACACTATTGATAAAAGTGATTGCCCAGCCGCGTTTTTGTTTTGTATCTCTAGGAAGAGGCCCTCGGATTACAGCTCGTCCTATTCGATGTACATAATCTTCTAGAGTTGGAGCCATGTCATAGTTTATGACAAGACGGACAAAAGGCAAATCTATGCCACGCGATAGCACATCAGTCGAGACGATTATATCCCACGCTGGTTCTTGTTGGTTTACTCCTGTAACAATGGCAGAACGTTCTGCTTGTGTCTTGTCCGCGTGCATTGCTACAACTCTCAATTGCTTGTTGCGTTTCTGGATTGCCCGTGTAAGGAATTCAGCTCCCAGACGACTATCAACAAAGATCAAGACAGGCGGAGCAAAGTACTTTGGGTCGTTAAGAATGGACATGAGCTTCTTTGCTTTGCTTGCATTCTCTACCCACAGAATGGTTTGTCTAACATTATTGCTAGCCTCAGGCTGTTGACTGGAGCCCTCTTTAGGTTGGCTAATCCGTATCTCTATTGGTAGAGTCAACCGTCGACACAATCTTTCCATTTCCTTTGGGTCATTGACGGTAGCAGAGTAGAAACTTGTTTGGCGTTTTGTTGTATCGGGCAGTTTACCAAGTATCTGACGCACTTGTGGCCCAAATCCTAGAGTGAACATTGCATCAGCTTCGTCAAGGACAAGCATTTGTATACGCCATGGCCGAAATAAATTTGGGTGCTCTTTGACTAGCTCTAGTACGCGGCCAGGAGTGCCAATGATTATCTGGACTCCTTTGCGTAATCGATGAATATTATCAGCCACTGGGCTTCCTCCTATCAACAATGCTGTACGTGTATTGGGTATGCCTTTGGACAGTATTTTGGTAACTGTTTCGATTTGTTGGCATAGTTCGCGTGTGGGTGCCAAGATAAGAGCATAGGGACCAGCACGACGCTTGTAGTTGTGTAATATTGACATGGACCGACAATGGACAATGATGGGAATGACAAATGCACCGGTCTTTCCTGAACTTGTTGGTGCAACCGCATACACATCCCTCCCTGCCAGTCCAGCTGGCACAGCCTGTCGCTGGATACTCGTTGCCATTGACCAGCCAATCTGATCCAGGTTGTGAATAAGAGTAGGGCCAAGTATTTTGCACTGGTCAAAGCTGCATATTGGATGAGGTACCCGATCGCCCTTTACATCAATCTCATTTGCCTTTAATATTGCCTCCCTTTGCCACTTTTGCATATTTGCCACATCTTCTGGTTCTTCATAATTTGTCATTTTTGCATGTAGATTCTCAGCTACATAGAAAGGCGAGATTTTGGCATTTATATCGTTCAAGATCCAAGTCGTTGTTCTTTTTTGTGGTTTGATTCGATAATTGATATTTGTATCGACAGCCTTACACTCAAGACTGTATAGAGAATTGAGTACTATAACCAAGTAGTCGTGTTTTAGTTTACCTGCACACATCATTATCTGTATCATCATTGATATATTCGCCATATCTCCCACATATAATACACAGAGGTTCATCAGACCCAAGAATCACCCTACGCTGATCTGACGAAAACGCCTTGATCGGTTCTTCTTCTTCTTTTTCTTCCTTTTCTTCTTCATCAATGGGCACATTCAAATCATCATTAGGTTCAGTCTCAATTATATCTGTCAATCCATCCATATCCATATTGTTCTTTTGATCATTGATCGCTTTGGTTGATTCACAAGAGGTTTGGTCATTATGTTTTGAAACTTCAATTGTGCTCAGGGTATTGATTGTTTTTGGATCCTCTGTGGTTTTGGTTTGGACTGGCTCTGTTTTGAGGTCTGATAGATTAGGCTTGTTTTCCAAACCAAGACCCAAGCGCGGTTTTTTATTGACAGGCCGTTGATCCTGAATCAAATCGTATTTTGTATTATTGGGTCTTTTCTTGACAGATCTCGGAATGAGCATGAGTCTAATGTACAATGTGGCTAGTTTTGCCTGTCAAGTGGGTGAATAGAGAGAAACACATAAGCCAAAGATGGGCCTGCTCTAGGTTGCACGGACTTGCTTTGATAGATATATCACGTGATCTGGACGAGAAAACGCATGGCACCATCTTTTTTTTTTATAATTGAATTTTTGGGTGACAAACAAGGGTTTATCATCCTATAAGAATAGAGAATATGTCAGCATTGCGCTCCGTTGTAAACGTAGGTTACTAGGCATTGATGAGCAATTGCTTTTGGTATTGAAGAGAGGCAATGATTCAGATTCTCATGAATAATAACAAAATAATAACAACAACAATAATAATATTGGAAACATAAACATTCAGGTTGGACGCTGGTCAGCCCTTGCATTTGGTGTCGCGTATGGTTTCTCCCACAACCGTTCGTTAAAGAAGCAGGAAAAGGAAAAGGAGGCACAGCGCGAATATAAGCACAAGGAAGAGCTGATTGAGAAGGCTAGAGCCGAGTACGCCAGAAGAACAAACCCTTCAGTTCTTGCTGTTGCTTCTGACGTGAAGCCAAAAAGTAAATATGGGGCTGCAATTCAACTACTAGGGGGGAGGAGGGGTTGTATTTACGCGATATTTTATTATTGATTTATTGATTTACTAATTTATTAATGTGCAAACTAGTTGCTTTCCATGACAAGATCTCGGATGACGATCTTGAGGTTCTCATCATCTCTTTGGAAGATTAAGGGCTATTGACCAAGAAGTGGAGATTGTTGACTGGAGGGGATGTGTATTAAAAAACAAAGTGGTCCATACCATTTATCTTATTCTCTAGAGTTTGTAAGATTTTATTATTATTTATTATTCATTCCTATTCACTTTACAATGTCTTTTTTATTTTTATATACATACATAAAGATGTTTTCTTGGATATATACACATGCTTGGCTGTAGGATGATGATGATGATGATGGTTTAAATATGCTTGATATATATATTATTATTTATTATTATTGAAAGCTATAATAAATTATACAAAAAGAAGTGTGAATGTTTATTGTTTTGTTTTGTTTTTTAATATAAAATGTGGAATATATGCTTATTCGTCTACTGCAATTTCTGGCGCATTTCAGCCATAAACTCATTACACTCCTTGGTGTCTGCCGGGCTAAAGTCGGCCTTGGACCGCTGCATAATAATGAACTTGGATTTGGTTTCCAGCTGAAAAGAAGGGATTAGAGACTTTTATATTGGGATTCTCTAAAGACTTACCTTTTGTGCCAGAATGTGCAACTGTCTAGATCCCTTGGGGTTCTTTGACTTCTTTACAAATCTCTTGATCTATGGTGACAAAGAATATAATGAGATTCAATAACCATGACATATTATTACTTACAGCAACAATTCCAGGAATAACCATCTCTGGGAAAGCAATGTGAGTGTAAAAGGACTTGTAGAAATCATTCAAGCATTCGTTGGCTTGCTCCAAGATACCATCCTAAATAGCCATTTGGATTTGTTTAGCTTTATTCCATTGTATACCAATCTTGATGGCTTACCTGGTAGACACGAGTGTGCAAGTATTGTTTGGGTGCCTTGAGATGAACCTCCCATTCCAGTGGTTTCAAGGTCGATGGGTTGGATTTGTTCTTGACATCTCCACTCTCGAATACTTCAAAGATAAAGGGTGCAAGTGGAATAAAGACGCGAGTGGATTGGTTTAAGGAAATCATACAGCGAAGTACATGGAAACGAAGGGGGAAGTACTGAGCAGTGGGAATCAGACTATACACCATGTTAGATTTTGTCCATATTTCTTCAAGGCTAGCTTACCGAACAGCACCCAAGGCAACCTGTACAAGAGGGAAAACGAGTGATTTCAAGGGAGATTCCTCTTCACCTTCTTTGGGCTGACAATAGGTAGACAAGACATTTGCCCAAAAGTCAATGCAGTGGATATACTGCCAGTTGTAGACAGCCTTGTAACTCTCCTATAAATAAATCCTTGGGTTTCAGCTTTTGTCCAATATGTGCATCCAGATCATCTTTTTTTTTTTACCTTTGTCTTCAATTGCATGGCACCTCTCAAGTGGACTGCAAGCTGACGAATGTAAGCGAATGCTTGCTGGTAACTGAGGACCTGGTTAATTCCATAGAGCTCAACTGCCAAGTTGCGCATCAAATTGATGGCAGGGAGGGTGTGAGGGTTGGTTGTTTTGCAGTTTCTGACAAATGTCAAGTATATGTTCTTTAGGCATAGATCCAAGAAGTTTTCTGATCCCTTTTTGGTCTCTACAGGTGTAATGGCCAGCGATCGAATGGCCAAGAAACTTTGGATGCGTACATTATCAGAAGATGCTAGATTTGACCACAGACTCAAAAGTGTCTAAAATGCGCCATTAAGTTCACAAGTGTATCTTTTACGTTTACCAATTTACCTTTAAGTAGTCCTTGGCTGTCTTTTCGAAACAGGCCCAGTAGGCTGTACATTTCTCAGCCTCTCTAATGGCAACATAGTGCATATTTGCGTCTGTCAAGTTTTGCAAAAGATGCAACAGGTTATGAAGATATGATTTGACAAGAGACTTCATGAAGCTCCATCGTGCGGCTGTAGATGGTGCGCCTCCCTGCTTCTTAGGCTTGAGATAATGGTTGAAGATGGTAGGAGCATAACGCATGGTGGTGGTAACGACCTTGTTGAATACTGCGCAAATACCAAGGTTTAAGTACACCAAAAATCTTTGGATCTTGTCAACTTACCATGAGGACTGACAATCTTGTAAACAAATGTGATGTTCTCTTGCTGTTCCTCATCAGACATTCTTGCGGCGGTTTTGAATGCAGAAAGCATCTTCTTGAATGCCTTGAGGTTCTGTGTCTTTTCAAGTTGGTCGATCCACTCGGCAAGCATTGCCTTTGTAACCACCTCGGCACTATCATTTTGCTCCTTGATCGACTTTTTTCCAGGTTTCTCCTCATCTTCCTCATCCTCATCTTCCTCACCATCATCATCGTCATTTTCGTCAAATTCAGGCTCTTCCTCGTCCTCGTCTTGGTCGTCTTCACCTTCATCCTCATCTTCGGACATGTCAAAGTCAAGAAGATCAGCACCCTCCTTTTGCAAATAGTCGTAGAATTTAGGATCACGCTCTTTGAGTTGTTCCAGTTCCTTCTTGTGTCGGTCAGCATCAGACTTGATTTTACTATCATCATCGTTTTCATCATCGTCATCCTCTTCTTCTTCTTCGTCATCGTCCTCTTCCTCTTCAGGTTCGAGTTCGATTAGCTCATCACTATCCAACTCTTCGTCTTCATCCAAATCCAACTCTTCGTCTTCATCCAACTCCAACTCTTCGTCTTCATCCAACTCCAACTCTTCGTCTTCATCCAACTCCAAATCCTCGTCTTCGTCCAAGTCTTCGTCGTTCTCTTTGACTTTCTTTTGGACAGTAGTCTTCTTGGTCTTCTTTTCAGTCATCACTACATCCTTTTCGACTTCGGCCTCTGATTCGGAATCGTCCTGGACAATTTCAGCTTGGCCAAGTGCCTTTAAATCCTAAAAAAATCCAAAGTGTCAGAGAAACCCACTTGTTTTTTTTTTTAAAAAAAAAGACATCTTGTTTCCAAGTCCTCAAGTATAAATATATTTACTCTGTCCAAGGCATCCTCATCAGAGCTCTCCATGTGTTCATCTTCAGATCCACTAGCTTCAAATCCACCCTTGAAGAAATCTTCAACCGACATTTTCGACAGACTTTATAATTCAATAAGTATTGGATTCCAATATATACATACATATGCATATACATATATACATATATAGACTGCATTGCTTCTACAGCGATCGTGCAAGTTTGTACCTCTTTTCATTTCCATTTGCAGACTTTATTTTCTTGTCTTTGGGACTTTCGGTCTTTGTGACTTTTTTAATCGAATCCTTGGTTTTAATTGTGCTCTTGTTCTTAAAGGCTGTCTTCTTGGACGCCATCTTTTTTGCCTTGACCATTGTGTTTAAATTATTAGGTGTAGTAATCCAAGAAAAAAAAGAAAGAAAAAAAAAGGGTTGGAAGACTTGTGACTTGGTTTGTGACATTTTGTGTGACTATGTTCAGAAAAAAAGCAAGGTACAACCATGAGGCTTTTGCCGCTGCAGCTGTGTGTGTATGTGTGTGTTGCATTGAAGTGTTTTGACACCCGCTAATTAAAATTGTGGACAAATCAGCCAATAGAATCTGTTGGTTTGATCTATAGAGTATTTCAATTGGCAGTCAAGGTGCATGTATAATTAGAAATAAATAAAAGGATTGGGTAATATAGATTGAGCTGGCAAAGTACACTATAGATGGTATGTTTTCAATAATGGGCTTTGTGCTCTAGAAATCTACCATGGCAACGGGAATGTCTAGATGATTTGGATTTGGATTTGGATTTGGGTTGATGTAGGAGTTTGTAAATCCAAGATTTCTGTTTTTTATTTTTTCCAATTTCAGAAATTATTGTGAACCGGATACCCGGATCACAATCTTAATCTCCATTTTATTTCATTTTTGTTTATCCACTACGATACCTAGGTGATCGTGTTTGATCTCCAAAACTGGCTGCCCTTTGTCGCTCTCCGTCCGTGTTTGAGGATCCACTGCCGCCACTGATTCCTTGTTGGAAATAGGATCCTCTGGGACTTGATGAGGCAGTCAAGGGCACGCTGTTTGCAATAATTGAAGATGAGGATGTCGATGCCCGTGGAGTGGGCGATTCATAGCCTCCATAGGATGGGCCACGAGATATAGGGGTTGTGCCAAGGCTAAGATGGGGTCCACTTGAGAGTGAAGAAGGACAGGGACGATGAGGGTTAGACTGTTTTATCGAAGATGAAATGATTCCAGAGTCTACTTCTTGCTGCAATTGAGTCAAGCCTGTTTTTAAAAATGATAGTCAATTGGTGCTCTCGAGAGTCTATCAACCTCTGTTTGACTTTTACTTTTAATGTGATCCTGAACCGAGAAGCTGTAGGCATAATCTGATGCACTGAACCGAGAATTGTTTTCGAGATCAAGGTTGCATCCTAGAGACTTTTAAAAAAAATCCACAGTCTTAAAGACCAATGTTCAAGGTGGCTCTGTACTTACTGCCAGCAACTCCATGACAGTCGTATGGCCCCATGCAGAGGCATAGTGCAGGGCTGAATTCCCTTCATAGTCTACATGGTCAATGTCTGCAGAAATAGAAAGCATATACTACAAGGCAAATATCAATCAATATAAGGCTTTGAATTATAAAGTACCCACATTGACTAGGTTGGCATTTCCATTCTTTGCAGCATACAATAGGGCTGTCCATCCATTTTTACTGATCGCATGGATGCATTCTGGATAACGGCTGGCATAATTATAGAATATCTACTATACTCATCAGCCATTTTTCTCCGGTTATCATCAATTACCTCTTCCTGGTTGTACATTGCCGCAATCATCAGCACTGTCTCGCCTTCATTATCCTTTTGGGGAGGTTCATTAGGGCACGATAAAATACAATCTTCAAGAGCTTACCACCGAAATCACTTCTTCTTCATGGTCCATATTTAATAGTAGCTCCACAAGCTCAACATGGCCATGTCTTGCGGCGTACATCAATGTTGTGCTAATCATACTCTTTGTTCAGATTATCACTAGTACTATGGATATGCCCATTTTTGTTTTTTGTTTTTTGTTTTGGTAGTCTATTTACTAGTTATTGCTCGGGTCTGGGTTTTGGATATTCTGGACCTTTTTAATGAGCCGTTTTACAGCAGGTATATTGCCGTCTAGATTATATCAAACAATCGACAATTGGAATGCGTTTAAAGAATTGGTCTAGATAATGATTATGTACCAATGGCTGCCTGTCTCAATCGCACAGCAGGACTTTCTCGGCCAGTGGCTGCTCTGGGAAAGTCGAAGAACGATGTGACTGGAACGCTTTTCTGCTGCTGGTTCATCCATAATGGCATCATTTTCATAAAACGATTGTGATGATGAGAAAGATAATAATAATAATAATAATAATTAAAAAAAAAAGGGAGATTTTGTCGGCGGCAATTTAACTATCCCTTTTATACATTCATACATAGATACATAGATACACACACACATGCACAATATTTATAATAGCACTCTGTGGTCTTAATATACAGAATGAATAGGTTTTGTAGCATAAAAAAAAAGTCACGAACCGCGTAGGGTTCATCTTTCTATATTATTATTATTTTTGGCTTTCAATTATTTGCTTGGACTTTAATATAGCCATGGAAGACGCCGAGCAAGGAGATCAGGAATACATTTATCAGACCAGAGCCTACTTTGATCATCTCGATCAGGTCATTGAATGCTTGAATGTCTTGGTCAAATCCGACCAGGACGAAGACGCACACAAAAAGGCATTCCTTTGCGTTCGGGATGTGGTGAGAACAACCGGGCCTAGACAAAATAATAATAATGCCTGTCTGACACATCTCGGTCTATTTGATTGATTCAGCTAGACTTGTACCAAGAACAACCCCATCTACTTGACCATCACTTGGAGTCCTTGGTTGAACCCGCAGTTGCAAAACTCCGCGTCGATATCGACTTTTGGGGTCAGACTCATACGCCCGTGTCAGTCCAGACTCATCTGTTGTTCAAGTACATATACCTCTTGACAAAGACTCGAGGATACAAGACAATCGGTAAAAAGAAAATCTATAGAGAGAGAGAGAGTTTGACAAGCACAGATTGCTCAATTATCAATCTAGTCAAATTCATGTCTCATAATGTGGACGACCTCGAGCCGGTTTTTGAGTTCTTGTCCAGCCTGGACTCAAAGGACAATGGGTCCTGGGAGACTCGCTATGTTTGCTTTGTTTGGCTTTCTTTGATTTGTATGATTCCGTTTGATCTGAAGCGGGTTGATAGTGGGGCTGGTCAGAAATCCCAGGATTCTCTGATCGTAAAGATGTTGGTGATTTGCAAGGGCTACTTGAAAGTGACTGGTAAAGAAAGAGATGGTGCAAGTCTCTTGATTGCCAGACTACTGAGCAGGTAAAGATACATGAGCCATAACTGGTCACTTATAAGCAATATGTTTTTTTTGTTAGACGGGATCTCTGTGATGAGCATCTGATTCCATTTATCCAGTGGTGCGAGCAAAGATTGGGATCAAATATCGATGTTTTTGAAGTGAGTAAGAGGTACCAAACCAAACAATTTTAATCAATTGGGCCATTAGACTACTGGCATTCTCTCTAGTTTGTGCGATACCTATCAACTGTCTCCCAGAGAGGTCCTCTGGCCAACCCTGGATGACCACATTATCCCCATTCTCAGCTTGCCATTCTTTACCACCTATGCCGACAATTCTCTCATTCGTAAAATGCGAACAAAACTCACCCAGCGTGTGGGTCTATGTTATTTGAAGCCAAAGATTGCTGCCTGGAGATACCAAAGAGGTTAGCCAATAGATATTCCCAACCAATCAATTGGCTAATATTTATTGCTAGGCAACCGATCACTGCGCCAGAATCTAGAGGCTTCAGAATCAAAGGGTCCACAAACCAATGCAGCCCATAGTCATGCCAAAGAAGACGAAATAGAGGATGAGGAAGAGATTTCGGAAAACCTAGAGATCATCTTTGACATCTTGTTGACAGGTCTACGTGACAAGGTAATTTTATTGCTATTAATAATATTAGATATTAAACATTGGCACTATAGGATACAATTGTACGATGGTCGGCAGCAAAAGGAATAGGAAGAATCACACAGAGATTACCACGAGAACTTGCAGAAGATGTGATTGGATCCATTCTAGAATTGTTTGAAGAGAATACCTACATTGATCCAAAGACCCAAAAGATTGACATGACGGCCGTGTCAGAGAATACTTGGCACGGAGCGTCCCTTGCGGTGGCCGAACTTGCCCGTCGAGGTCTATTGCTACCAGAACGACTAAAGGAGACGGTTCCTTGGATTGTGCATGCAAGTCAAATACATATTATTGTCTGTAATGATCCTAACAGGTATTTTAGGGTCTCAAATTCGATTTGAAACGAGGATCACATTCAATAGGATCTCACGTCAGAGATGCTGCCTGCTATGTCTGCTGGTCATTTGCAAGGGCCTATGCGCCTGCCATTCTTGAGCCGTTTGTTGAGAATATTGCCCAGAGTCTGGTGGTGGTATCTGTATTTGATCGTGAGATTAATATCCGTAGAGCAAGCAGTGCTGCATTTCAGGAGAACGTTGGAAGACAGGTAGAGTCAAATTGTGTACCTTGGACTTTAATTCTTGTGCAAGGGACTCTTGGACCTTGCTATGGATACGATTTTTTGAGAAAAAAGGGGATAAACTGTGTATAATTTTCAAGGGAATCTTTCCTCGTGGAATTGATATCATTCAAACCGCTGATTACTTTTCGGTGGGCAACCGAACAAATGCGTTTTTGTCTGTTGCAATCTCGATTGCAAAGTAAGTTTAATAACGGTGGCTCTCTGTGTGGGTTTGTGGCTTACCTACCAATAGATTCGATGACTATCGTTACCATTTGATCGATCATCTGGTGAACATTACTGCCAAGCATTGGGACAAGGCCATGCGAGTACTTGCCTCAAAGGCCTTGTATGAACTTACTGCACTTGACCCAATGTACATGATAGACAAGGCTATCCCTACATTGGTAAGCACCAAAACTACTCGACTGTATTTTAATTCTCTGTATTAGATACCGTTTTGTATAGTGAGCGACCTACAGATCTCGCATGGTGCCATGCTGTCTCTTGCCGAGATTTGTCTGGCCCTGGGCGAATGTCGCAAAAAGGACGCCAAGATTGAAGAATATTGGCAGACCAAGAAAGAGATGTTAAAGGTAAATCAACCATATCAGACAAAATATTGACCCTAGACCCCCCTCCCTCCCTCCCCTCCCTCCATCCATCCATCCCCTCTAGTCTATCGGTACCATTGTACCTCTGCTCCCTCCAAGATCCTTGACAACCTTTGGATCTGAACATATCCGTGAAGCCGCATGTCATTTGATCGAATGCCTGTCTCTTGCGGATTTTCCACCGCTTCCAAACACGCTTGTGTCTTGGAAAAGCATGATTCTCAGCTCTCTGAAACGCAAAGAAGAAAACGTCCAAGAGTATGCAGTGGCTGGTTTTGGGGCAATGTTTCAGCAGTATGGAATCACCCAAAAAGACATTGACATGTTTTTGGAGAGCATTCTTATCACTAGCGTGATACATGCCCGTCGAGGATTTGCACTTGCACTTGGTACTATTGAATACAACACTGACCAACGACTGGTCTGGCTGCACACCGTAATTGAACAGCTGTGTCTCGCTACTCGGAAACAGGTAGGAGATCAAGACATGTGGACCAATACTGACAGTTTGGCAGAGAGATGAACAGTATGCAAACGATGCGGCCTCAAAGAGAAATGCCGTGATTGGACTGACCAATATCCTAAAGGGACTTGGGGACCAGCTAAAGAAGTGTAAGAAGTTGGTTATAAGACAGTTAGACTGATTTGGTTGCCTAGTGATATCTCTTGAAGAGTTCAAGTTGATCCTGTTTACCCTGGAAACCTGTCTGACAGACTACAGCATCGACCAACGTGGCGATGTTGGATCATGGGTGCGTGTGGCTAGTATGGAATGTTTGCATTACTTGATCCCCTGTGTGGCCGGCCTTGACACAGCTGATTCGAAATACCTGTCCAAAGATGACATTGGCCGGGTAATATCCGCCTTGCTCAAACAAGGAGTCGAGCGTATTGACAGAGTGAGAGCCAGTGCTGGTGCGGTAGTCAATGACTTTATTGATCCGGTATCTAAAGACTCCCCCCAGTCGACAATGGAAATACCCGGCCGACAAGTACTCCAGAAACACATTACACGGTAAGCAAAGTTGCAGGTCAATAATATCAGGCTTGTGATTGATTACTATTTGATAATATCTAGTGATCTGTCCTGGGCATCTGCGTCCACACTTTACCCTATCATGGTCCACATCCTGAGCCTTCCAATGTACCGGTTTGAGCTCCTTACTGGCCTTATTTCTAGTGCAGGAGGATTGACTGAATCGCTGGTAAGTCGTGGTTTCCATGGAATTGCTATATACTGCCTTTCCGTGTTGTTGTTTGTTTGGTTGTGTTCATTGCCTTAACACATGCTTGACGGTCACAGGTTCGTCACTCTAGTGCTTGTTTGATTGAGTACATGAACAGCCTCCCAATAGAAAAAGACGGTCAGAATGATGGGGCTACACTTCAGGACATCTCAATGACACTTCTTGCCATATTTGCAAAGAATGAGAAATATGACCGAATTACGATACCCTTGTTGGATGTCATCGGCCTGCTGTATGAATCGGGAACCCTGCCAAAGTTGGCAGATGAAACAATGTAAGTTTAGTAGGATAGTATTTATTTGTCACTAAAAATAAACAATATAATGCGTCTCTAGACACTCAAAGATCCTGGCATACACTCGACGAGAGACTTTCAGGTGCAAAAACATCAAGAAGTTGGTGTCGGCCATCAAAGTGTAAGAAGTTGTGCCAACGAAACCTACAAAGTTTAACATTTGTTTCAGATATCTCGGGCTCGTTCTTCTTCAAAACACAGTGGTCAAAACAAAGGCTCTTCAGCAACTGTTGTCTTATTTGGTCCATGCATTCCCTAGAGTAAGTGTTTTTTTCTTTCTTTATTTCTTTCTTATTAATGTCTATTTGTTGCTGATATCCATCTTGCCTAGATTCGCACAGAGGCTGCCGATCAACTCTATACCTTTATATCTCTTTTGGACCCGGACGAAATAACGGACGGAATCCAAGAGGCCGAGGAAATCATCACGACTACAGACTGGTAGGCACAAAAATGAGGGAGAGTTTAATCAAAATACTAAAGATATTATCTTGCTGTTGGTGCTTATAGGTCTGGTCCGGTAACAGAAATCAAGCCAGTCAGAGATGGTCTTTATGGTCTGTTTGATATCCCAAAACCAGTAATCAAGACCACATAGTTTTTAGTTTCACTCCGCCAAGTGGCTTATTTGCTCCCAAAAAAAGCAAGTTTATGCTACAAATTAAAATAAAATAATAAAAAAATAAAACAAAAATAATATCAATCTTGTAATCATCCAAATGCCTCCCATCCCAAAAAAACGGAAGCTCAAGCAGAGTCTCAAAAAGGTCCTGGCCGATGCAAAGGCTGCAGAGATCAAGCGTGAAAAAGAAAAGACCCGTGAAGAGCTCTACAATCGCACAAAGCAGAATGTGGTTGGAATCAACAAACAGGCCCGTGCCAAACCCACCTACACATCATCCGACAAGATCCTCTTGGTTGGCGAAGGAAACTTTTCGTTTGCCAGAGCCCTCGCCGAAAAGTATCTGACCGAAGGATCCGAGAATATGGTGGCAACCTGTTTTGATAGTGAGGAGATTGTGTTTAAAAAATACGGCGAGGAAGTCAAGGACAATGTGGCCTATATTGAGGCCCTTGGTGGAAAGGTTCTTTATGGTGTCGATGCCACCCAGCTAGACAAGTGCAAGGGAATCAGACACGATCTGTTTTCGAGAATTGTGTTCAACTTTCCCCATGCAGGTAAGGGAGATAGATAGATAGATAGATAGATGGTTAAAGGGTACCACCTGCCTATACTGATGATTTCAATAGGATCTGGTATCAAGGATCAGAATCGAAATGTTCGTGCCAATCAAGAATTGATGTCTGCCTTTTTTGCATCGGCAGCACCTCGCCTGACAGACGGAAAGCGTACCAAATACGATAAGCACGACAATGTACAAGAAGATGATGAAGAAGAAGATGATAATGATGAAGAAAAAGAAGAAAAGGGTGTTGCTGAAAAGGAACCTCTTGCACATGGCGAGATCCATGTGTCAATGAAGACATGCAAACCCTATAATCTGTGGGCCGTGCGCAACCTGGCAAAGTCTGGCAATCTGGCTACCAAGACCACCTTTAAATTCCACCCTGAAGACTACCCTGGCTATGAACATCGCCGTACAATTGGGTTCAAAGAAGGAGTGAGCAAGGGTGGCAATTCGGAGATTATGAATTCGGAACCAAAGACATTTGTGTTTGTTCAGAAAAAGGTCATGGAAAAAGACATTGGAAAGTCTCTACAAGGCAAGATTGCAAAGAAGGAAGCAGCTGGAAAGAAGAACAATAAGCGCAAGAGAAGAGAAGACGAGGATCTTGAGGATCTTGAGGATTGAATGAATGTAAATACCATTTGAATAGAAGCCATTAAATAAATTGCATATAAAAAATAATAATTGAATACCCAATACAAAAATATATATATAAATATATATATATATATATATATATATATATCGAAATCTCAAAAAGTGACTGTGGGGTATTTATTTTATCACCCTGTTTGTTAAAAGATGGTTTGGGCTCGGACGTTTATTTTTCGACCTGTTATTCCCGTATTTCTTTATTCGGTTTGTACGGCCATCAGAGGTCATGGGCTCCAATGGTTACACTTTTCATTATTTTTATAATACATGATAATTATATATATATACATGATTCTTACAATTGAATATGTACATGTAAGTACATGTATAATTTGCAGTTCCATAATTTATATTTATATTTGTATTTATATATTTATATTTATATATTTATATGGCATAGAAAATTACAAGTTGCAAAATTATAATAATAATAATAATAATAATAATAATAATAATAATAATAATAAATGGATAAATGGATTGTTTGTAGAAATTTGACGTCTTCCGAAAGTGATACCAAAAAAATAAAGAGTTAGAATTGATATTTCCTGGTGTCATCTAGATTTATTCTAACATGCCCTTTACCTTTTTGTATAATATAAATATAATAATATATACATTGGTTTTCCATTCCAGGTCTGACTAGGAGGGTAATAATTGCAAGATAATAAAATCAAAAATATTAGCTTTTTTCGAATGCGTCCTGCGGGGCTAATGCTGGCTATAATAATATCACTTTTTTATATAAAAGATGAAGAGATGCGAGGGATTCCCCCCTTTGAATAATCGCTCTTCTAGACCGTTTATTTGATGCTCTGTGCAACCAGACCAAACAAGGCATCCACATATTTTTAATGTGTATATTGTTGAGTAACAGGCGCTTTGCCTTTTTGTAATATATCCTTAGAAATCAACGGAAGTGAGCCGTATACAGATAAAGAAAGCCAACTTTATATATATATTTATAATTGTGTGACATGTACTTTTTTCTTTTTTTTTTCTTTTTTCTTAAAAAAATTATAATATATATTTCATATCATGCCAATCGTTTCTCTTTCTCCTTTTTACTTGATAACATACACTCTTGAGACAAAAGAAGACGAAAATCTATAGGGAACCTTTTCGTCCCGCCATTTTATCTTTTTTCTTTTTCTTTTTATTTTATTTTATTATTTATTCTACTATAGAGAGAGAGATATTTAAATATACATATATATAAATATAACAAAAATGACATCCACAGCTGTTAGGTAAAGAAGAAGAAGACAAAAAAGACCACTACCGAAATGACCTCATCTCATCTCATCCTAAATCTCATCCAGAGTCGCCCTCCGTGTACGACCATTAACACAGAAAGAACGGCTGAGCAACTGCAGCGAATGTCTAGCCTTCATACCCGATGAGCCACAGATCCTCATTGGCACTGACAAGTCCTTTACCTATGACTATGTCTTTGATTCAAACATAAATCAAACTCAGGTCTATTCAAAGGCTGCTGCTCCCTTGTTGCATAAATTTGTTGATGGGTAACTATTATTATTATTACTATATGATATGCACACAATTGTTGTTGACTAATACTTCTTTAGCTTCAATGCCACCATTCTGGCCTATGGGTAAATTACTCGCCTAGCCTTCAAGACATCCATTAACCTTGTTTTCTTCTAGTCAAACTGGCTCTGGAAAGACCTACAGTATGGGAACTGGCCTCGAAAATGGGGCTGATCCTGAAAATGAAGGCAAGAGAATATAGTACTCTACATTTAAAATACTTTTTATTTAACACATAAAAATGTATATATTTTTATTTAGGCATCGTACCACGCTGTATAATCGACCTTTATCAGTCTCTGCAGGACCGTGCAGCAAAAGAACCAGACTTCTCCTACCAAGTCTTTGTGTCCTTTTTAGAACTCTACAACGAAGAACTCATCGATCTCCTCAACCCACACACCTCACAAAAGAAAAAATCAGGCCAACCGGCTCCAAATACAGAAGTCCTCATTCGAGAAGATCCCTCAGGCCACATTTATTGCAGTGGCGTACGGGAAGAGAGATGCGAGAGTCCAGACGAACTCCTGAGGTACGTTCATCTAATTACATCAATCTATTTCTAAACTCGTCCCTAGCTTCCTTGCAAAGGGTTCTTTATGCAGAACAACTGGGTCTACGGAGATGAACACCGTTTCGTCTCGTTCGCATGCCATTTTTTCTGTCATTCTCAAACAGCAGCGCCAGGAAGTGGATGGCGATTCAAAGTCTTTAAAGAGTCTTACCAGCAAATTCCATTTTGTCGATCTTGCTGGTTCAGAGCGAGTAAGTCTTGCTAGATAATCTGTCTCTAATAAATTCTAATTGGAATTGCTGTACAGTTGAAGCGCACAAATGCTCAGGGTGATCGTGCAAAGGAAGGAATTGCCATCAACTCTGGTCTCCTTACTCTCGGCAATGTCATTAGCGCCTTGGGAGACGAAACCAGGCGGGCTGCCCATGTGCCTTATCGTGACAGCAAACTCACCCGACTGCTCCAGGACTCTCTGGGTGGTAACAGTCAGACCATGATGATGGCCTGTGTCTCTCCAGCGGACACAAACTTTATGGAGACTCTCAATACACTAAAGTACGCCAACCGTGCCCGAAACATCAAGAATCGAGTCAGCGTCAACCAAGAGTTTGCAGGCAGCTCAATCGAGGTCAATCAGCTCAGGGCTCTTGTCGGTCGTCTGCGCATGGAGATTGCTGGGCTCAGACAAGATGGTGCCACCGAAGTCTACAGCGCACATCCCCGCGACGATGACTCAAAGGCATTACGGGCAGAGGTCGTCAGGCTTCGTGAACGTATCGAGGATCTGTCAAACAACATGATCCAGGTCACAAGTGAACGCGACACTCTACGCATGGAGCGTGATCTAGGCGAATTCATTGCAAACGAAGAAGGTTCTATGCTCACAGACAATCTTGGGTTCTTGGCCCGTCAGGACCGCATAAAGACTCATCCCATTATTGAAGAGTACCAAAAGACCATCCAGAACCTCACAAACGAACTTGCCGATACTCGTGACCGGCTCGCTTTAGCGGAAGCAAAGCCTGCAATCGCAAGAGTAGCCACTCTTTTGCCTTCTGTCTCAGCCACTCTGTCTACAATTTCACAGCTAAAGACACTTCCAGAAATGAGTGCCTCGAGCCAAAAGAGAAAGAAGCATCGTCGTCGGCGCCCAGCTGGTCGTCTAAGCACAAACTCAAGCAGTGCAACAAACACCGCTCGTCCTTCTCGCATCTCAAAGGTCGTTTCGGTCAAGCGATCGGTCATGACTGCTACTCCAGTAGCAGCAGCAGCCGGTCGTCCAGACACCAGCATGTCAGAATACGTCGATGAAGACGAAGACGAAGGCTACGTCAATGACATTGGCGATGAGGATGTCCGCAGCGAAGTCAAGGAAAGCATTGCCAAGGCCAGAGCCGAGATTCGCAAGGGTATGGAAGTACTCGAGCTTATTCGCCCTCTCGAAGAAACCACCGAAGCCTGGGAAGAAGAGTTGCGAGTGTTTGAAGCCGAAGAAGAACGCATGTACGCCAATGCAGGACTCTGTCGCCCAACCATGGACGAGGGCAACTTTTCCGCCTCTCCCTCTCCTGTCGATCGACCAGAATCAACCGACCAAGAGCTTCTTGATGAGATCAATGCACTTGCCGTACCCACCTGGGAAGAGGCCGCCTCTAACCAGGAACGACGAGTGTCTACCCCTCAACTCGATGGCAGAAGCGATCGTGGTAGCAGTGTGTTTTCATCAATGGGTTCCCGTTGCTCGATGCGCGGTCTCTTGGAGACAAAGCACAACCCTCAGTTGGCTCGCATGCTCCATCAGATTCAGTCTGACATCAAGGTCAAGGAAGACCTGGTTTCTCACCTCGAAAAGTCTGAAAACGAATACTCGTTTATGCGTCGTAAATTTGATGACAAGATCACCAAGCTCCAGTCCCAACTTGTCGAGATTCAAAAGGAACGCGATGTTGCACTGATGCGCACAAAGTCAGGACATGCCACCAAGACTGATCTCAACACACAGGTCCGCGAGAAGCAGCTTGTAATTGACATTCGCCAGGCATATGAGGCCAAGACCAAGAACCTCTTGAACGAGATCCAGGACCTGAAGCGCAAGTATGCTGCAACCACGGCCAACATGCAGGCCACCCGTAACCAAAACGAAGGCCTCATGCGCTCTCTCAAGGCCAATGTGGACACTCTTATCCTGGAGAAGAAGCGAATGGTCAAGCGCATGAAGCAAGAGACCGAGCGAGTGCGTGAACAAATGTCTTTGCAAGAACGCAAGATTCAGATTCTCCAGCGCCAGCAATTGGAGTCCAACACTTCTCGCCGTCGCCTGGAGCGTGAACATGAGGTTCAGAAGCAGACCCTAAAGAAGCGCTCTGAAGAAGTATTGGTGAATGCAGACCAACTCAAGCAATTGACCAACATGCTCAAAAAGGCGGTCAGAGAAGGGGGAATTCTCGATGAGCGCCTCCTCAGCCGTGTGTCACATATCATGGGTGGCAACTTTGCAGTCTTGGCCCGTGGTGGACATGGCTTCCCCCGCAAGACTGGCCGGAAGAAGGTGAACCCAATTCCACTTGCTACGCGTGCTACCCGCAAGAAGCAACTTCTGGACCGTGCACTCTACCAATATATCCAAGGAAAGCAAGCGGTGTTTGAGATGGAGCAGCTTCTGATCAGACGGGAACGTCTTGCCGAAGAGCGCGTGGCTTTGATCGAAGAGCGCAAGAGCGTGTACTTTTCTGAAAAGTTGCGTGCCGAAAATACTGGCGAGCCTGTTGATCTGTCGGCAATCGAGTTTACAGACGACCGCATTGAAAGCATTTCGGCCGAAATTGCTTACCTCTCGGCTCGCATCCGGTCCCTGCAATCCGAAGCAGCCGGGGGAGAGTCGGGCGATCACGACAACGACGACGATGATATTGATCTCACACGCATGGTTCACACCACCCGGCCCGAAAGACGACGAGTGACATTTGCGGACGAAATTGTTACGGAGCCACAGCCCAGCGATGAGTGGGCTGACATGGACGCATTCGAGGAACAGTACAGCGTGTCCAATAATGCAGCACCCGAGATGGCCTATGAAATTACCACCAAGATCCTAAAGTCTCTTGAGCCAGACGAGTGCAAGCGAATTGCAGAGAATCTCGTGAGTGACATCATGGACCTGCGTATGAGCGAAGGAAACCTCCAGGTTACCATGAAGAACCTTGAAAAGACCTCTCAAGATCTCCGCCGGACACTGGTCGTGATGAAGCGTGCTGCTATTACCACCACGGTTGAGAACGAGCGTCGGATCCGCAAGTTGGAAGAGGGTCGGTCCTCCAGCCGAGGCCTAAACCTTGATGAGCAAAACAGTGCGATTGATGCCAAAATTGAGGAATACATCAATAGCGGCGACACCATTTTTGACAAGATTTACGAAGATGGTATCCGTGGCATGATTTCTACACCCGAGCCAGACATGAACTTCCCTTGTTCGTCGCACGCATCACCTGCCTCGTCCGTGGGTTCGCTACATGAGGACATGCTCATTACCCCACCCTCTCCACGCACTTCGCCTAGTTATGCCATGTACAGAAGTGCGGGATGTCCTGCCTCGGTCATGAAGCCCCCGTCCCCACTTGTTGGTGTCATCAACCGTGACTTGGCCGGCCGTGAAGTGACTCCCTCTCCTGACCGTTTCTTGAATATGATTCAGAAACGTGTGTGGCAGCAAGAACAACAGGGCAGAAATGGGTCTGAATCTCCGATACCCATCACAGTAGTGAACTCGGCCGAGTTCTCCCGTTACACCACTGATCGCGATTCGTCAACTTCTTCAATCCGAAGCTCCCACTTGCGGCGGTCGTCTGTGCAGTCAGACTACTCGTCGTCACAATCGCAGCACTCCTGGAACCATACAGCGTCGTCTACAATGCAGGGCTCCCTTCGCAAAAGATCACACTCTCTCCAACAGCTTCAGCAACAAGCCCTCCACCAAGCACAACTCCAGTTACAAGCACAGCCACCTCAACAGGCACGCAGACGGGCATCTTTGCGCGAACTGTCGTTGGTCGGCGCCCAAGTGAGCAACAATGGCGCGATTCCCAATACCAGCAACAACAACATCAATAGCCGAGATGTGGCGGAGCAGGATGCATACGATTATTATATTCATAATCAACCTCCTCAACTCCCATCCTCACCCCTTGCCACTTATTCTCAGCAGCCCCTTCAACGTCCCACCTCCAAACGTGCCCAACAATCGCAGTCACCCCATGTTGGCAGTATGTCTTCGATGGACCGCATCAGTACGCCTACTGGAGGCAATGTGTTTGCCCGTCTATCCCAGACCCCAACCAGGGCATCGCGTGCAAAGGTTGCCCATCGCCACAGCAGTGGAAGTGTCGATGACCTCAAACGTCGGTGGGACATTGAGCTGCAGCGCACTGTCAGTTCTTTGAGCGATACTTACTAAATATATATGTGTATATCCCCCCTCCCCCTCCCCCCAAAAAAAACAAAAGGAATCAAGAATCTTGGAAAATTCGTGTCCATTATACCCTCATTCTTTATATTATTTTATTATTATTATTTAAACTTCTTTACCTAAATACTTTCTTCTTGTTGGATTCTTGTTTATTTATTTCTTTATTATATGTAATCTTAGCCTTTTCATTTTTTCTCTTTATTATTTTTCTCTTGGATTTTAATTAGTATATACTTTCTCAAGCAGAATAAAATAAAATAGAAACTTGATCTTATCATATTTATTCATCGTGTCACCACTATAAGAGTTGGAATCCTAAACTAAACCCAAATGTCATCTATCCTGCCATTTAGCACACTCCACCCCCCAATATTTATATATATATATATATATATATATATATATATATTTTGCTACATGTCTTTCTTGGTTAGGTTTTTCTGTCTATTCAAAGTAAATCACGTACACATATCTATATATTGACAAAATATTCGTGCTAATTCATATCTAGTCCAGTCTAGTTTACGCCATGTGCATTTAATGGTATCCAAAGGGGGGGAGGGGGAGGGGGAGGGTGGAACCGCTGTTCTCTTTCTATTTTATTGTATCTTGCGCCTATTGAACCATAAACAAGTCTAATCAAAATTTAAATACAATTGGAAATTCCACAGCCGCAAAAATCATTTCTCTAGTCAACAAAAGTACAGTGACTAGGAGATCTTTTGGGCAGCTTTGGTGCCAGGCACTGGTAACAGTTGGATTCTAAATTACAAGTATTTTTTTTAAAAATAAAATCAAAAATTTAATTTTATTTTATTTTATTAAATTTCTCAGTACATTATTATTATATCATATGCAAGACAGGTCCATATTGTCCTTTGGTGTCTGGATTTGAACCAAGGATAAGCCCTGTCGACCATCATCGACACTTTTTCTGCCAAGACAAGATCTTTATATAAAAATATAATTTAATTCTTATTTTGTATTCTTTATTTTTTATTTGAGGAACAAAAAAGCAGAATTGCACAGACCTTCTTGTACAAACAGGTGACCAAATATCTGTGCTCCTTGTCAGACATGTCTACCATTAGCAAGCTGTCCAGAACCTGTTGCACACATCCACCCAATCTATATAAATCAAAAACCAATAAAATCGACACAAAAATAGAAACAAACAAACAATCAATCTGTCCGTAATGGTCTAGTTAGATTGGCACGCAAATAATATATATTATTTATTCTCTCTTTTGAAGTTTGGATTTGTGAATTATCAAGAAATTACCAATAGATTTCGCTAATCACACAACGGACCAGTTGTCCCTTTTTTTCCTTTTCCTTTTTTTTCACATTGAAGAAATTCATCTCAGAATCACCTGATATGGCTGAGCTGAAATTTGGATTTTGAGTATATAGTTACAGTAATGAGATATATCGTGCGCGCTGCCAATGTCAAAAAAAGCCTATCGCAGCGGACGAACCCATTTGAGCGCAGGCCATCAAGGTTTTTTTTTTTTTTTTTTTTTTTTTTTGAATAGGGTCATACGATCACGCCTGGTTGGTTCTCCCAAAAGGTGTACTCAACTATATATCTTATATTCTTCCTTGTTCTATTTTTAATCCTCCGGGCCTACTGAAAGATACAACTGACATGTTTCCACCCGGAGTGTGGATCCCTTCACAGGCAACCAAGGTTTAGGCCTAGTAAGTTTAGAGTGATGGCTTTAGCTGTCCAATAAGGTTTTTTTTTTGTACACTGCAATTAATTGAAGCAATTGGCCACTTTTTGCCCAAAATATATAATTTGTTGAAAATACCATGTATTATTATTATTATTAGGATATCCTTACTGCATAATAACAGGGGATTAAAGTAAGATTAAAAATAAAGCTACATTGAAGCCATACGAGTGTTGTAGATATAAAGTGATTAAAATAAGAGGGCCATAAATAATATGTACATGCTTAGAAAGCAAACAGAAAGAAAAAAAGAAAAAGTATTAAAAGAAAAAGTATACGAAGAAAATATAAAGTGCGAATATGGGAACAATGGCAATAAGTGAAGTGAATAAAACAAAGAAGGCTTAACGAAAGCAAAACAGAAAGCAAAACGGGCGTGAAATAGTGGGATGGTATGCAAAGAGGAGGATGTCGTGAGTGCGAGAGATCAATAAGAGTAGGTGGGAATCAAGATTAAGACGGATATGTTTAGCGAAGACTGCCAGACACGTCGCGAAGAGAGCGGGTACGGGCTGTAGAATTGTCTGAGACTGGAGTGGCATTGTTCTTGGGAGCACACATTAGCGGAAGACGTTTGCGAGGCAACTCGACAACGATTCTCTTGCGGCGCGCATTGTCGCTGCAGGCAGAGTCACAGAACCATGGTTCGTCGCTTGAGATAAAGGCGTCAGTGAGGCCGTGGTGGTCAGAAGCACAGCCCTGATGAAGTGCCTTGGGACATCCTTCACAACGGACCAGCACGTTGTCCTGCCACGATTCCTGATGTTGGCATCCGGAACAAAAGAGTTGGAGTACAGGGCGATCACGATCATCGATAGACTCCTTTGCGAACCCTGTCAGGTCAAGACGGGGCAATTTGCAGGCAAATCCGTAGCCTTTGTAGTCACATCCATGTTTGCTATTAGAGAAAAAAAAACTAGGGTCAGTCTCTTGGTATTCTCACAAACCACCATCAGGTTCCAATAAACTTACTTGCACAGAGTACGCTTTCCCCATGGTCCAGGGCGCCAATTGACACCTTCGGTTGTTCCACAGTAGCGGCACCAGTCCACATTTGCCTTTGTGAGTTTCTGGTAGATGGTAGGCTGGGAAGTGGATCGGCAGGGGGCCCGTGTAGAGGTCAGTGCCTTTTTCTCACAGCCGTCGTCGTCGCTGGATTCCTGGTCGAATGTTGGTTGGCGCTCCCACAGGGAAATTACCGATTCGTCGTCCTCGTCCTCCGACGAGAGCTGGTGATCGCCCATTGAAAACGATTGACTGTCCGAAGAAGCCGATAGGTGCGTGCTCGTGCTTTCAAATCCGAAAGGGTCAACAGCACTGCGATGGCACAATGAGGTCAGCACAATGTTTAAAAATAAGCTCCACCCTAGAAACGCACACACCTCACAATCTCTTTACATTTATATATGTATTTATATATATACATATGTTTTTTTTTGTTGCTAGGCAACCACGCGCACACCCATTTATATAAATCATCAAAAGCTTACCCATTCCAGCGAGCCACGCGGGCCGAGAGAGAGTCCTCGTCGTCGGAGCTATCTTCATCTGAAGCAAAATAGGTATCGCCAAGAAGTTCGTCTTGGGACACAGGCACAACCGAGGCCCGCCAGTTGGCCTGTTTTTGCTTCTTGACGTAACCAGGCTCAGCATGGTTTGGTTTGCGCTTAAGACTGTCGAGAGTGATCTGGCCATAATTGTGCTCGGTATGAGGGGGAGTCGGAAGACTACCACAATCGAGGAAAGAGCCTTGTGCCTTGTCAAATTGAGATAACTGAAGGGAAAAAGCGGGTTTCTGCTTCATAGAAGACAGTCGGACTTGAGACTCGCCCAGGGGTTCGTCCTCGAGCTCTAGACCAAAGTAGAAGAGTGGGATTTCGTCTGAGGTGCTCGGCAGGAGATCGGTAGGTGTATCGTCATGGAGAGGAAGGGACATTCCGCTGTCGGACTCACTGTCACTTTGGGAACAGGCAGATGAAAGTGACTCGGGAGTAGTGGCGCGATTGTAGGCAGGTGTCATGGCTGGTGAAAAAAAGACATCCTTTACGAGATCTTTCTGGGTCTTGAGGTCGGAAACGGTGTCATATGCAATCGTCGCATTCTCGAGAGTGTGGTGAATAGGAGGCTGGACAGTGATGGGCTGTGGGTATGGGTGGGCCTGGGACTGTGGGTTTGTGAGTTGATTTTTACATAAAATAGAAACACTTACATTGATTGTGGGGGTTTGGCGGTAATTCTGCTGGACTTGGTAGTAATAGGGATGGTGATAATAGTCCACATACGCAGAAATAGGAAGGGTTGTTGCCATGCTAGGCACAATGACGGGCGAATCACTGGTATGTCTGTTGATCTGGCGAGGTGCAATCGCAGATGATTGAATAGGCCGATGGAAGACCTGGCGATAGGCTTGGTAGTTGTCCATGTTTGGCTGTGCATAGGGCTCCTGAGGATAGGGTTGAATGTGTGGCATGGCGCGAGAGTAACTCATATTCAGTGAATTAAACAAGAGGGGGTTGGGTCATGAAAGAAGGAAAGTGGAAGAGAAAAGAGGATTATGAACAGGCCAGTGAATTTATAAGGTTCTTTCTGCAAAGAGGGGCTCCAAAAGAGGACTACAGGAGGGTCGAATTTGGGGGGTGGGACAATATTGGAGAAGTGTAGACAGCCACTGTTTTGGACCCAAACCAACGACAGATAATCCAAAGACTAATCAGAACCAAGAACGTGACACTTGGCCACTTTCTTCTAGCCCACCCAATTTAGAGACTGGTCCTTATTAGCCAGACCCATTTGTCGTCTCCGCCCCAAAGACGATAGTATTGAATCGAATCTCTTACTTGGAAGATCCTTTTTCTAAATACAAAAATATCACGCATTTATTTGATAAAGATGTCTGTGCTTGACTTGGGGTAGGGGGGGTTTTAACCACCCGTAATTTCCTCCAACAAGCACACTTTTTGCTATATTGGCCAATAGGACCTCTCCATACTTACGATATTTCGTTAATGGCGATATCGACCCTTTTGAACGACATGATTTTCTCCAAGGGAGATTGGCACCAGCGGCATTTGGAGCACATGCAGCACTCGTGTTACACGCCTCGTGCTGCCTACTTTTCAATTCCTATACCCATTCTATTTTCTCACCCCACAAGGCCTTGCTTCCCAAGCCTGATATTATCTTTTATACTCGCAAGGCCATCTGGACATGGCGTACAAATCTAATGAGGGTATTTTGTATAGGTTATTAAGGCGAGATTGAGATCTATGGGTCCTGAACACACATCTCTACACATATTTCCTCAAACAAAGCCCTGGTCTATCTTTATGAATAACAAGAAAATGTACGCTCCACAGAATTGATATTTCAAGCCAATCTCAAAAAATGATTTATTATTTTCTATCTTACTTATTACCTTGGAACCTCTGATAATCGCCTTGGTCTTCATAACCTGACCTGATCCATATTATTTCTATTTTATTTTAATAACCGCTGTGCAAAGCGACAATTAACTTGTGCACCTCCCCTCCTTCCTTTCGCTCTGCCTTTAAATGAGATATCCCTTTTTCGTACCGCCAATCAACATTGACTAGGAAACACAAGCATAGGATTGGCTTAGGGCAGGAAATAAGATACTTGCGGGAATAATTGACGGAATGAACGGGTTGGACCAAAGAGATTTTAGGAGTGTATTTTGCTTATCTAGTATTGATATCTAGCAGAGCACAAGAAACAAAATGAGCCTTTATATACACAGACAATTGAGGGAGATCTCCAACACAAGACAAAAGTCCAGAGCAATTATATAATAGTGATTCTTGCAAAACAAGTGTGTCGCTATTTTGTTTTTATCTGATCTTTGATAACTGAGTTGAGGATAAAAATATAAAGAAAGAGGCCAAGGGTTGTGTTTAAATAGATTGTCTTGTTTAAATCAATAGCTATATATATATATATCTATATCTATATTATACAGATCGCCTTTCTATTTTACTCGTATTTATATAGATGCTGTCTTTAATGACACTTTTGAGATTGCGGACCAGAGTGCAGATAGAAATCATTATAACTTGTCCCACCATTAAGCTTGTTCTACATTAATTACATTTTTCCTAATGTATTGTGTCCAGTCGTATTGTTTTCTGCGCTGAAATAAATCTAATATCGCACACCAATACAGTACAATACAATATGAGCAACACTTATTGTTTCTATTTAAATACATAAACATTTTAAAGGTATCCAATGTTCACATCAATCTTTTGAATATAATTTTTTATTTTAAATTGCGCAATTTATTATTACTATTATTATAAATAGCACTTTTTATTTTATTTTTATTTTATTTTAAAAAAGAAACTATTAAAGCATTGTAATAGATACTCTGTCTTTATATTATTTGCCTCTGGATCTTATTTATAGAGAGTGTTTAGCTAGAGAGCAATAAATGGGCATGCAAAATACAGGCCAGAGATAAGGCAATCTATAGGAAATTGATACCGCGAATGATTATGATTATGATTATTATTTTTTGAATTTTGAATTTTGAATATTTCTGAGAATTATAACAATTTTTTTTCTCTTACTTGACTTTCCCAGGAGCTGTTTGTTTGGTAGTCTCCAGGGCTTCACGGACCCAAAATCTCCCATCATTCTCTGATAAAGTTTGATTGTTCCCCGTATAAAGTAAGTCTCTCGGGAATTGCATTAAACCACGTTTAAAGATTCATTTTTGGATTGCCACGCTAGAGTACTAAATTCAGAAACATGCCTCGCGCAACAAACTAGCCTTCTCTTTATTTGGGTGATTGGTTTCCATCGTGCTCATCAATTGGAAAAGCCTTGGCCACGCGACTACACGTGGCAACCATGGAAACAATGAATGGTCTTGGTTAATCAAATCCACACTATTCTCAAATATATATATAAATATATATGCCGACTTCTTTAGAGAATAGATTTATTATGATTATTATTTAAAGAAAAAAAACAGAGGCAATACAAAATTAAATGGGAAATATAGATGATATAAGAGAGGGCAGTATAATATGATTGTGAAGGAGTGACTAGGATGGAAAAGCATATGGTGAGAAAAAGGGGGTAGTATTTGACAAGTCTGCCAGAAAACAAAATTAACAAGATCAGGCAAATAATAAACAATGTACAGTAAGGTCGGGCAGAGAATTAGAAACACATGAACTTGTTCTTCTTGTTCATCAGCTCTTCCATTCTGTTCTCCAGAATATGTCGAGCTTTTTCTGCTTTTTCTTTCAACCGCTTTTCCGCCTCAAGTTCACTCTCCAATGCTTTCCTCTCTTCAGCAATATGACTTGCACTTGACAGCTGGTGGGTCTGTATCTGGGTCACCTGGGTTCGCAGATTCTGGATTTCGAGGGTATATGCTTGGCGCTCACGGTTCAAGACATCCAGCTGCTTCTTGGCATCTCGCATAGAGCTCTCTGAGCGAGTCAATTGGGCCTCTAATTTAGAAATAACTTCCTGGTGTGCCTTTACATCGTTCTCTGCAATGTGGGACTTGCGCTGGAGAGAACGCAGCATCTTTTCATACTGCTCAGATGTAACATTGTCACCATGGATACTGCTCATAATCTCACTAAAGCCAGAAGATGTGCTTGAGTCCTGGCGCAGGAGGGAGACAGACAATACTCGGGTGGGCTGAATTGGTGGCGAATGAGGAGGGCTGGAAGAAGCAGGCGAACCTGGCACGGCCGGAAGGGGACTTGGGATTGGTGGAAGAGGGTTAGAGGGAGGAGCTGAAGGAGGAGGGAGGTTCTGGACACTTCCTGCTGCTGAACGGTTGCGCATCATTGATGATCCAGCACGAGTGGTATCGGATCGGATGGAGCTGACCGACCGGCGCTTCATGGACGTGTCTCTTTCTTCTTCAGTCTCAACAATAATCGACCGGTATCCGGAATTGGGCTTTTGGACCTTTACCAAGCTCGAGCTGGACATTTCACGCTGAAGTTTGTAGTGGAGCATGTTGGTAGGGAGAGCAGATGTAGGAGAAGCTACCCGAGGAGTGGGTGATGGCGAAGTAAAGATGATCGACTCGCGTGTGGTGGTAGGTGTCGAGACAGAGTTTCTAGGAATTATAACCTGCTCCATTTCCTTCTCAAGACGATCATTTGCTGCAGTCTGCTTCATCACCTCTAGCTCAAGATTCTTGATCTCCAGTGTAAGCTGACTTCTCTGTAACACAAGCTGGCCCTCAAGATCGTCAACATGGCGCATAAGATTCGAATTATCTTCTGTCAATACGCACAGCTTGTCGATCAACTCCATTTGTCCTTCAGGTTTTTGGAGCTTTTGGCTCAGTTGCTCCTGGAACTCTTGGGTGGCTGCCTTTTGGGAGGCTTGTGCTTGTGCTTGATGGCTTTGGTGACTCATCTGGTTAATTCGACTTTCGAGCATGGCCACTAGAGCATCCTTTTCCAAAATTTCACGGTGCTGATCTTCAATCTTTTGGAGCATCATGTTTTCATTAGCTCCTTTTGAGATCAATGAACGGTTATCCAGGGTCTTCTCAAGACCAGGCGCGTGACTCTCGTGCACACCGAAATCAGAGACGATCTCACGGGGTATTCCAGGGGAATGTGCGGCAAGATTCTTCAGAGAATGGGTTCTTGGCTCAGGTACAGTGATTTGGAATGCATCAATGATTGCTTGGTAATCCTTGTTTTCCTTTTGAGCTTCGGAAAGCTCTTCAAGTGCACGATCGCACTTTTCTTCCATGCAAATAAACTCCATTTCATGTGTCTTTTTCATGGTAGACAGTCTTTCCTCGAGCTCAGAAATCATGCCAGAGGTGTCATTTGCAGCGACCAAAGCACGCTCGGTCTCAATGCTCTTGCGAAGATCTTCGATAGTGGCCTCAAGAGCTGATGTCTTGGCAGTCTGGGAAACAAGATCCTGGGTCAGCTTTTCGAGATCAACCGATTTCTTCTCCAATTCAACCAGAACCGTCTGATGTTCTTTGGCTTCGTTTTCAATAATTTGATCAAGCTCCTTGACACGAGCTTCAAGGGCAGGAATACACTGAAGTTCAATATCGGTTTGGACCTTTTCTTCTTGAAGCGTCTTTACCAAAGCCAACTGACTTTCAAGAGATGCCTGGGCCTGATCCCTTTCTTGTTGAAGCAATTGGTTGGCCTCGTCTCCCTTGGCAGCACGGTCGGTGACCTCTTGCAAAATAGTCGACAGAGTTTCCTTTTGGCCCGTCAACAGCTCTACAGTTCGCCGTTTCTCTTCTAGGTCCTCTTCTCGAATGATGTACTGTCGGCGAAGATCCTTTAGGGTCTCAAAGGTACGGTCAGACTTGGCATCTTGGATTCTCATTGTGTTTTCCACAAAATGAATCACCATCTCCAGCTGTTTCTTTTCCACGCCCATGCCGCACACATCGCGTAACACGCCTTCCATCTCTTTCTGCATTGTCTGAGCCATCTGAGACTTTTTCTGGTTCTCGACCTCAAGATCACAGACACGGCGTTCACGATCAGCAAGCTGTTCGCGCAACCCGACAGTCAGACGCTCCATTTCACCAAGTTTGGCTTCCAGGCCACGAATAATAATATCTTGTTTTTCTTCTACCATCCGCAGAGCATTGAGATCCAGTTTGACTTTCTCTAGCTCTTCTAGGCGTAGACGCAAGGTAATCTGGGTACCCTGTTCATGCTCCCACATATGCTTGTGCAGTGTCTCGGTTGTCTGGGTAGCTTCCTCGACTTTATATTTGAGCATGGCATTGTCGGTCTCAAGAGCTTCACAGATCTGTTCAGACATTCTTTTCTGATCAACTTGCTTGGCGCGTGCCTGTGCAAGCTCGTCCAAGCAAATAGCATGCTCAGCTCTCAAGAGCTTCAATGCCTCTTCGAGCTGCTGGATCTGGGCTGCCTGAGTGTCCCGGAGAGACATCCAGTCGGTTCGAAGTTGATCGATTTCAGCTAGCCGTTTCTCGAGCTCATCCACCTGGGATGACTTTGTGGACACCTTGATCTCAAGCTCGGCTGTTTTTTCTAATGCTTCGGCAAGTGCAATATGATGCTCCTTTGGTATCTCCAGTGCAAGCTCTGCTTTCTGGGCCCTTTCTTCTAATTGAGAACATCTTAAAAGGGCTTCCTGAAGGTTCTTTTTATGAGTTTCTGATTTGACGGCCTGTTCTTCGGATACAGCAAGACGTTCCTCAAGAGCTGTGATATATTGGTCCGTGTTTGCATCGGTCTCTTTGAATTGGGATATCTTTTGTTTGAGGTCAATCAGGATCAGCTGTGTAGTCTCTGCTTCGGCAACCGTCTTTGAGAGCTTTTCTTCCAAATCGATTACATGAGCCTCGCTGTTGTGTTCACGATCCGTAGACTTGGATAGCTTTATACGGAGCTGGTCCAAGAGATTTTGCTCTTGGGCATGTAGGGATTCATACTCTATAATCTTTGCCTTTTGGTCTTCCAGGGTCCTGTCAGAGTGAGCCAAAGCAGTGCGAGCCAAGTTAAGATGGGACTCTAGCCCGGCAATGCTCTTTTCGTACTCTTCAATCACGGGCTCTACCAAATGCTGGAAGTTTGGATCATCAGTACTTGTTGCCGTAGTCGAACTGCTGTCTGAGGTGGGGCGAGACTTGATGAGGCCAGGTTCTTGGCGACTCTGACGAAGTCTTCTCTCTACCAGTCTGTTTCTCTCGCGTGTGACGGTAACTTGGTTGTGGAGCTCCTCAATCTGACGACGCAAATCTGCTACCAAGGTCTGTTGGTCAAAATCCGCTACATCAGGCACAGTGATGTTTGTGGTTGCGGATGAAGAAGGACAAGACATTATGGGTTCATGGTCTGACAATGAGCACGGTGGAGAAGGCTTGGAAAGTGATGAAACAGAAGAGGCTGGCGAGGGCTGTCTTAGAGATCTGATTTCAGACTTGAGTTTTGTAATAATCGAACGAAGGACTTCTGGGTTGTCATTCACGGTCCACTCTTCGGTTTCATTGCGCTCTGACTTGTTCTTGATGTTTCGTGTTCGGTGAGCGTACTTTATGGTGTTGAGGGTCTCGGTCAAGTTTGAATCCGTTGGACTCACACATGCAATCATGAGTGTGGTTGCATTTCCACCAAGAGAGTCTTGCAAGAGTCGTGTGAGCTTTGAATCTCGATAGGGAACATGAGTAGGCTTTTTGGAGAATTCCGAGAGAGCCGAAATCACATTTCCCAAAGCAAGTAGACCTGCATTGATATGGATTCCTTCCTTTCGACGCTCGCCTTGAGCAGCCGTTCGCTTGAGCCGTTCAGAGCCTGCCAGATCGACAAAGTGGAATTTCGAGTTTGTAATGACCCATTCTCCTTCTTCTTCGAGATGCTTTGCCTGGCGTTCCATGTGTCCCACCATGGCTTTGACGTTGAGTGTACTGCATCGTCGTGAGGGAGTACCGATTACGGATGATCTCGAGGTAGCAGCAGGGACATTCTCTGGTTTACGAGAAGGCGTGGGGGTGGATACAGGCGAGACTATCTTGGTCTCTGCCTTTGGAACCCATTTCTCTTGTTTGAGTAGTACGGTAAATATGGCATGCGATCGCGAGGATTTGGCATTCATGTCGGTGGCACTTGTGGCACGGTTCTGGGTACCCATCTGAAGATATCTATACGCACAAAATAAAAAATAAATAAAAAATCCTTATCAGTCTATCATTGTTTCTTACAAATCTCAATTTTTTGTTTTTTGTTTTTTTTGACTGATTGATATAATTACTAGCTATATATTGTTGTACTGCAAATCTCACCTCAACACATCTTCGGTTGAATTTACAGCCATTTCCTTGATGCCAGTACAGACAATCTGGCCTTTTGTGTCTTCGCGGATCGTTACAGAAGGTCTTTCCAGAGGTGGGGCTTGATTGAGTAAATCGATCAATTCCTCATTGTAAATCTCTACAAATGACACGTGTACTGTGTGGCGTGGTGCTTTGCTGTTTTCATTTAATGTAGAGCTAGACGCACGTCTGGTTGGTGGGATGATCATTGATACTGCTCGTAGCTTGGCAGTCGATGGGGAGCGTCTAGGTATCTGTATTCCGGTTGGAAGGGCAACCGGACGTAAGGAAAGTGGTGGTGATGATAGGATTGGTATTGTCTGTGCCTCGAGTCGTTGGAAAAGGGCATTGATTGCACGGGGAATGATGCCTGGTATAAAGACAATAAGGACAGATTACATAACAGAGGTTGGCTGGATTCTTACCTTCTTGTTCACGGTCCTGGAGCTCATTGGCTGGTGCAGTACCCATTGTATAGGTTTTTCCAGACGATGTTTGTCCCTATGGTGGTGATGATGCCATTTTGATTAAAACAGAAAACGATGGTTAATTTAGACGTCGGTTTCACTTACATAGGCAAGAATAGTAACATTGTAACCTATAATGGACTTTTTATCAGAACAGCGCTTATTACGTGCGATTGTTACCTTGTATAAAACGATCCACAAGATCTGATGCTACATTTTTGAATACTTGATCCTGACTACTGTCTGGTCTAAAGACATGGTCAAATTTGTATGATTTTTGGTGGGGTACGACGGTAATGACATTGTCAAATGTTTTCAGGACATCAGAATCCGTAGAGTGTTGAAAGCGGGGTTGAAGGCGGTCCTGTTTGGATAATGGTCGTACTCGGATTGCTGATAAATTGGTTAGATGGGTAATAGTCAGATTAGATGTATGCTCACCAACTTGGACTGGTGTTGTGTTGTCCTTTGTAAAGGGGGTTTGGGATACTGTGAAGTCTGGGGCTATAATAGAAGGAGGGGGCGAGGATGAAATCATTGTATTGACATGTATGGGTATCAGAAGGAATGAAAGGGCATGAATCAATCAGACAGACGAGGTCTCTAAGAGTCAAGTGGGGATTGAGGGAAGAAAGGGAAGAAATGTGAGGGATAGAATCGGCTTCTTGTTGAATACGATCGGAGCGTGCAAGTTCAGGGTGGAGATTCAAAGGATAATGAGGGTCCCAGACACACGGCAGTAATGAGTATATTCGAGAATGAAGAGTTGGAATATGGGTAATTGATAGCTATTCAACTTGATGACTGTTCTCTTTTGGCGTAAAAGCTGTCACTTGAGAGTAACTAAGAGGCTGAATTGGTCGACAGGGCTGATTGAATGAATGTAAGGAGAAGCGACCAATATATTCAGGCCAATGATTTGGCAGTATTAATGAAGGGAAAGAGAGGAAGAGAGGAAGAGATATAAACAAGAGACTTTGGGCTTTTAGTTTCCACATGAAGAAAGTCCTAATTAAGTGAGTATTTTCGTGTGCTGATTTGTAGGACAGGCTTTGTACTTTTGATTCTGGTCAGGATTCCTTTTTGCTTGATTACTGAATTTAAAGGTCTGCTCCCGGCCCAGCTATCTGTTGCACCATACAGGTGAATGGGTGCACAGACAATTGAGGCTTACAAACACCGCATCATAGTGTTTGGTTCCAACCATCTCTAAAATTAAACTGAATCATTTATAGATAGATGATACTAAATGACATCTTTCTAGTCTTTAAGAAATCCTACGGGTCATTATAGACTGGCATATCGAGAGTACATCTGTGGGATGCAATCATGTCTTGTGTAGCCATAATGAAGTGATATATTCCATGCTTAAATTGCAGAATTATTTCTTTGCCTCTTGTAGTAAATTTACAGGAAAAACATTGGATAGGCATTATTGTGCTCATAATACCTCGTACTACATGAACAGCCTGTGCGTCAATTGAATACAATACAATAAGCATGGAGATTCTTTTTGAGCAATCAGGTAAAATAAGGCCAATTGACCTGAATATAAAAGGTTTAGCAGTAACTAGAATTCTATTCTCAAGCCACCAGAACAAAGAAATGAGCAATTTTTAATAATCGATAAATAGATCTCTAGTTTCAATATTTTATAATGTGTAAATGATAATCTTTAAATAATCTACATTTTTCCACGTGCCAAGAAAACAAGGGTTGATCAATTTCTTTGTGTATTGGATATTTTTTTTACACCAAAAATAAACCATGTTGGATGCCTGCAGAAAAAGTGCCGCATATCTAAAAGGTAGTGCCGCGCTTATCAAACCAAAAAAGAATAAAACTTGTTTTCTGGCCATACTTTTATACACACATATATATATGATTGAAAACCAATACAAATTAATTTCAGAGCGCAGTCTGATTGAGCAATATTGGTTTATCAGGAGAAATGCAAGAAAGAATAAGAGAGTTTATACTCAAAAGAGCACTATTCCTCAAATAGTTTCCATGGCAGCCAGACTGCCTAGCAATCTCTTGGTGCTTTCATGCTATTCTATCAAACACTCGAGCGATTATCTTGATGGCTACTAAGCATTCAAAGGGGATAGGACGCGATTGAATCTTCATAATTCTTCTTTTTTTTATATAAACAAAAGATGCATAAAGCACCTATTGACAGCCAAAAATCAAAAAAAAAATTGAGCGCGTTTATGAGGGGTCGAATTGCATGGCAATGGGAAACACTGCTTGTTCCGACATCTCTTGACATTCCAAAGAGTACTGTTACCAATGTCATGAAAGCCGTTTGAAATGAGGCGATTTCTGTGCTCTCAAAACGGCTAGGAGGTATTACAGAGGTCACAAAACAAACTCAAGCTAGGATGGTTCGCTCATTTCGCAAGGAGCAGTTCATCCCAATTGCAGTTTAGCATTAGAGATTAGTGGATGTAGGAATCTCCATGTCTTTCACATTTTGTAAGAACATGGATATTTTCTGGCTTTGGATTCCATGTACCAGTACATAAGCCTGGTCTGACAAAAGACACAAATAAAAGCGGTTAGAATGGTATATGGCAAGCCCAACTGGAGAGTAATGGTACAAATTGGTTGTATGGTCAGATGAGTCTAGATTTCTTGTTGTTGGCAATGAGAAAAGTATCAGAGTCAATAGAGACAAGGGGAAGAGGCATGATAAGAAGAACATTGTCAATACATAAAAATATGGCAAAGGATCTGATATGATCTCGGGGTGTTTTGGCCCTTTGGTGGCATTGAAAGGAAGAATTGGCCAAGACAAGTTTGTTGATTGCCTGGTAAAACATTTTCTTTCATGACATAAAGAGCTTGCCATGGATACGAGCAGACAGTTTATGTTCCAAGAAGATGGCACACCATGCCATGCTGGTGCATATGCCACATGGTATAAGAAAGAGAGGTATCTCTTGAGTAGCTTTGATTTCTGACCTGCACCGAGCCTAGATCTCCATCCTATTAACCATACTTGAGCTCATTTTGCGCAGAAGATTTGCAAGGGCCGAGAAGGTATAGCTACTGAGGATGAGCTTGATGTTGTGATCCACTAAACATGGTTAGAGATACTTTCCAAGTACGTCTGAGCAGATTGAAAGAAAAAGGAAATATTTTATTGATTGCTGTAGATATTTTTAGTGCTCCAAACTATGTAAAAACAGCTTCTGGGTACATATGGCAAGTCTTGTAAAAGATCCTTCGAAAATGTTCTTGATAGACATTCAAAGCTGCTTTTGGGATATACCAAATCAAATCATACCATTACGTTGGATGATTTAAAAAGAAAGGTTTACGAAAATACTAAACTCTTGGACATCTTGGCTGTGATTTTGCTGTAAAGACATAAACAGGACAAATGCAACAGAACATGAAGAATAGTATTATTCTTAATATCTGATTGATCAGCTTCAGAGAAATCTCTGTCATTCGACAAGGGGGCAGCCTAAAGAGAACATAATAACAGCTAAAAAAAAATTACATTTAAAATTAAAGTGCAATGTCTCGAGATGGAATTATAAGTATATTGTTCAAGAAATTTAAAGCAACCTTAAAAAATAAAGGTTAGTAGATAAAGAAGTAAAAAATATTAGGTAAACTTTTAACTAAAAGTAGATCAGACTCATATTCGTTTCCACCTAGCACAACTAGTACTGAATATTTAGAAAGAACATTAAACCGTACTGCAATTATTTACACATTGTTTATATCAACAAGACCAGTTAACATGGCTCAAGAGTCTTTTCTTCTTCTTCTTCTTTAATTTGAGCTGTGAGTGTATGTAGATTATAAAAAAAAACTTGGTAAATAATTGAAATCTACTATTATCACGGCTTATTTACTTTAATGAACATTTAACATAAAATATAGGTAAAGCACTAAAAGTCAAATGTTACATCTCAACTCCCAAGTTACAAAACAATCGATAATATATGTGAATTCAACAACATGACCTGCTCATTACAAATCATCTCAAAAACATTGAAAACGACATTATTATGGGTACTCGTACCCAGCAAGGCATCCTTGGCTACTCAGTTTCATTTTCTGGACAACCAAGAATGTTCGTCTTTAACCTTAAATATCTAGAGCTACTAATATCTACCATTTTCTCATTTTTCCCATACCACCTTGGAAAAAAATATTATTTTGGATGATGATAATAATAACAATAAGCGAAAATGATTTTAAAGTATCAGTGTGGGAAATAACAATGGGATATAGACGCTTTGTGACCAAGACATGAGTGATTTTCAGCAGATTTTATTGCAGTATTAGATACATGGGAACCCTTGGTACATTTTTTGGGGACTTTTTTCTATACTTTGGAAAAACTCTTTGATGAGAATAAGGTGTACAAAGCTACCAAAGATTTTACTAGATGGCACAAAATGTTATTGTTTCGAGAACATGTTGCAAAAGTGGCAACTCCAACAGTAATAAATGTAGCACCAGGAATAACAGGATAGACACTTTTTGACTAGTCACTTTCTATAGATGACTTTTGGATCCACAAAGACAGGAATATCAATATTGTGTTTATTAATAAAATTATTAGTGAACATTCTCTTGATAGATAGATCATGGAAAGCTTCCAATTGAAATACATGTTGTTAAGTTTGGATCGCTAGTTCGGTTATTTTATTATGTAAAAATCAACAATTTCAAATGACAATTGATCTATTTACTATAGGTTTCTTTGAAAAGATTGGAGCTACATTGGATGAGAAATGTATTTGGACCACAAACTTGACAATACAATATATACCAAGATATCTGATTTTGTTACATTTTATTGAGGGCAACAATTATAAGGATACTATTTGTTTTATCCCTTTGGACAAGTGATGGTCTCCTATAGCATATAAATATAGTTACACAATTCTTCGTGCATAGTGCTGCTACATGATTGAAAAATATAAGAGTGAATAGATAGTGCCTTTGATTAGATTGGATCTTACTATTGTTTATGCAGTAAATATAGTTGCACAACTCCCACAATGCTGTAATACAAATGGCGTTTTAGCAAATAATAAAATATCTTTGTATGGTCTATTAAACAGCCCTGAAGTTTGATCAATATTTAAATGAGATCAACTCCATATTTATAGGATACACGCTCTACTTTTTCCAACTTGTATTGTACTGATACGCCTGTTTTTCTAGTCGACATAATAGTATGAATATTTGCGAAAAGCACCTTGTCATATGTATAAATGCTTATTAGATATAATAACCTGAAAGATAGTCATCAAAACGTTTGATAAAGTAGCGTGCGAACCCTTTAAAATATGGCTGAGTAACCTAGGTGCTGGCCTCCCCAACTATTTGAATAATACTATTTAGAGTATAAACGCTTTTTTCCCCATTGCTCTCGACAGACCTAAATTATTCAATTGGGTTCCACTTTGAAATGGGCTCTTTACTGGTTTTCAGTCATACCAACTATTGAAGCTATAAATATACGTGGATTATCCATAATCAGGTAATGTCCTTGCAAGACACCTTTTTTTTTGAAATACATGTCACTATTTACTTTTTAGATATCACATTATTCTGGCAAGAAACGCAAGAAAAATTGTTTTTTTTATGTTTATTTGTTGGCTCAGTACATAGACCGGCCGATTGACTTGGTATGCCGAAAAAGTAAAGGATTTTGAATAGATAAAACTATTATATGCAAGGCACAGTAGTGGGCAAGGATTATATACTATACATGGTTCTTTTTCCAGACGTCAAAGTACCACCATCGCTTTGATAGTTATTACCCCAAAAAGGATAAGAACATACGGTACACTAGGCAGCGCACTGTTCAGTATGGACAAGCCACAAGAATATCAGGATTGAATAAAGGTCAAGAAGCAAATTTGAATTATTTACAGCAGCTAGTTTTCATTTATAGGGTATTTTTCTTCTTCTTCTTCTCTCTCTCTCTCTCTAATTCAGTCTTTCCAAAACTGCCAGACTTTTCGTTTCTTGATCTTTTCTGGTGTTTCGGTAGTCTGTTTTAAATAGTTAGACAATCTGACGCCAAACACTAACTTTAAAATCACTGACCTTTTCTTTCTTGAATAAGCTCAAGAGCTTTGATTTCTTTTTTGATTTTGGCTCCTTTTCTTTTTTCGATTTCAATTGCTTGGATTCTATGGCTTGCTTCCGGAGTTCTTTCTTTGTACTGGACATCTTGTAGTCTCTCTTTATACTGGGTGCCTTTGAGACCTTTCTTGTGTGGGAAATCTTGATCTCTCTTACGCTTCGTTTCTTCTTCAAGGATACTTTGTGTTTTATGCTTGGTTCCCTCTTGATTTCGTGGATCGAGATCTTTTCGTTGATTTGAGTTTTGTCTTCTATGGGTACAATAGTCTCTTCGCTTTTATGAGACAGTTTTGGCGATGCTTCTTGTCCCACTTTGTGGACTTGTTGCTTATCAGGGGTTGTATCACTCTCGGGAAAATGGTCCGAAATTGTCAGTGAGTTCAATTGTGTGTCTGTCACAATGTCGTCTGGATCTCTGGACAGCTCGTACACGCTGATTTCATCTTGTTGCTGTATTTTGCGTGCATAGAGATACTCGTACAAGCCGTGTTCCTTGGTATCCGCGATCTCGGCTGACAAGGTAGTCACACTTTCGGCAATTGCATTGCTATAGTCGAGGGTGAGAATGGACGATGTTGTGGAATTGATGCTAATGGCAGATGCCCTTTTGTCTATCTCATTGTCCGAGAAAATGGGCGAAAGACCTTGTAATTCATCCATTGAGACAATTTCCTCGAGAGGGAGAATGGTAAGCTTCAATGGCCCTGAAATGCCTTGGTCATGACTGTCAATTGGGACCAAGGAAAGTTGAGAATGCCATTGCTCTGAATGGTTTGCGGATGCCTTTGTTTTCTGGTGCACATTCGATTGTATTGTCTTTTTCGCGGCTTTCTTGAGTCGCTTGTTTTCCTGCAGTTTCTGAGCGCGTCTCTGGGCACGGCTGCCATTAACATTGCTTGATCCTGCCGTGTTCATTTGCTTTTGGTGTACAAGAGTGAGTGAATTCAAAAGAAGAAGAGAAAGAGAGGGAAAGATCTGAAAGTATAAAGTTCTTTATAAAAAACTATTTTATAAAGGTAAACATCTATTTTACCGTCCTTTAAAGTCACATAACCAAGACCCGACTCTTAGCGTTGACACCTTCTTCAACAGGAAAAAGCACCCGCATGGTGTGTACAAAACATAGGGATTTTTGGGGGGTATTGAGAAGCAGGATGAACCAAAGAAAAAAAAACAATTATTATTATTATTGAATATCTGGATTATTATTATTATTATGATTATTGGTCTATTTTGCTGCTTTGTTGTGCTCCCCAACAGGCCATTATTTTGTAATGTATGTGGATATTTTGTCAGTTGATTGTTTGACACTGTTTCCTGTATTTCACACGTAGACTGCTCCAGACACGACCCCGCAAGAGATGTATATATACTTGCTCTCGGAGTGTTGGTGTGCAATCCGGAGCCTTGATCGGTGCCTCTATTTTATCGGTGAGTAATTCCCGGTCTATAAAAAGGTCGCCTAAACTTTCATGATATGAAAAAGATCGACCATAGTTTAAAAAAATGAAGTTTGACATGGATACCACAAGTATATACGTAGTACTTGATTTATTACAAAGGAAACATATGAGTATTATAGGAAAATCTGGCTCGAACACTTTGAACAAGGAGCAAAAAAGGAATAAGGAAATGTGAATGAAAAAAAAATATTTCTGGTACCATAGTGACACAAACAGACTACTCTTAATATGAAATGAATGTTTCTTTTTTCAACACAAATACCCAATATTAAAGGTACCCAGTCAATAAGAATATCCAAAACTCAAGTGCTTCGTGTTCAATAGTAAAGTTCCTAAAGCAACTTAATTCTAGAGGGTGTATTCGTATCCAATGTAACGTTTCATCAGGTAAACCCTTGGCCACGTGGTAAGCTGTCTTTGGGTCTACGCTTGGACACCGCACAGCAACAGTCTTTGGACCAATGCAGAGTTTGAAAAGGAAGAAAGGGGTTTAGCTGATCTAAAGTCTTGTAGTCAGCCAATTCAAGGCTATTTGAAAGCGGTAAATAGCATTTATTTTTGCAAGGGACTTTGTGGTAATCAAGCCATATCATCTATCATCAGATTTTTTTTGCAGCTAAATGATTGGAATATCTATAAGCTCCAGAGACACAAATAGGAGCATCACAAAAATAATCTTATAAGCTCCAGTAGCACATAAGTCTGAATCATCTACTTTAAGAGCCAAAGAGGCACCGAGATCGAGATGAAATCGAGCACAGAGATGTTTTTATATATAAAAATACAAGTAGGGAAAGGCAGCCGAGTCACAGAAAGAATATTTCAAGTTGGACCTAATAAAATAAAGGCACTCTTTAAGCTATTTAATACTAGAGGTATTTATAATATTTTTTTAGTCACCCACTTTACAACAATTATCTATTTTATAATACATGTGGGGTGAATAGTCATTACTAGCGACTAGAAAACAATGACAATTGACATAAAATTGTGTGTTTTATTCAAAATATTGGTACAAATATAAAATGCACAAGAGTGCAATAAAACACTTGAATTTCATCAGAATATACAGGAATCCTATACATATATACCACTTTTACTGTTTATTAAATATTGGGTGTATATTATTCAAAAACAAATATGTCTTCACAATTGTGTACGCTCAAGTTGACCATATTATAATACATCAATATTTCTTTTCTTTTCTTTTCTTTTTGTATTTTGTTCAATCTCTTGGTGTTATTAAATAAGAGACATCAAACCGAATTATGGAATTAATCGTTACAAGGTATCAAGTATCAATAATACATGCGTAATTACTAACAATCATTTGAATAGATCAAGACCATTATATCTCTTTACTTTCTTAACCTCAAAGAGATCAAAAGGTAAAGATGTAAAAAAAAAAGAAGTTGTAATATATTTATCGACTCTCAAATGTACCTCTGTCTGATGATTTCTTTGAGTTATCTTCAAAACGCGTAAATGGAGAAACAAAATCGTTTCCATTCGAATGTGTGCCCTGTGTCCGCAAAGCAGTGGCCATCAAAAAGGGGTTAGGGGAAGGCGAACGAGATCTGGGATCCTGCTGTGACGATGATTGGCCAGCAGGGTTCATTCTGCCAAACACACGTCCTTTACCGGACGATGGGATATTGGGGTGGAGGGTATTTTCATCCAAGGGTTGAATATTTGACTCCTGGGCTAGACTAGAAAATGTCTCTGGAGCAGGCTTACTAAAAATTCCACCTATTTTGTCTTTAACAGCATCCCCAATTGATGACCAGGTGCTTCCATGAGAAGATGTGCTGATCTGACGATCGGTTTGGCCAGGACGTCCAGCCGGTTTGTGTGAATCTCTGCCCGAAAGTAGTTCGTCGAGGTGTCGGTCTCTTTCGGAGCGTAGGCTAGAAGGGTGTCGACTGTGCTGGACAGGATGCCTATTGGAAAGTGGAGGAAGTGATGGACTAGGAGAGCTGGGACGACTGTATTTTGAGGCATAGGTCTAACAAAAAGTAATAAGCAAAATGTTCCCAGTAAAATCTACACACTTACTCCAAAGGCATTTCTTGCGCGTCCAATAATACCTCTTTGAGCCCCAAGTTCAGGGTGAGTAATGCGCTCCACTGCAGCACGTTCTATAATGGCCATGTGAATAGTCATATTCTAAGGCAGGGTTTATGCATACCTTCAGCAATAAGCGCCTTTCCATCAGCAATGTCAGTGTTGAGTAGTCCATTCCCGGCTTCAGTATCATCATCGTCTCCATTCCCAGCACTCTGGATGCCACAGAGACTAAGGCATCTTCCTTGAATATTAAGAAGGACCATCAAAGAGGGCAATAGTATCAAGACAGGGAACCAATCCACGAAATTATCGCCCAGAAACGGGAGCAGGTTGGCAATGCCCATAAACTATGGATTAATAAGACTTATTTAGATTTTAATGCAATACATGTAATTCAGGAACCTTACCTGACTAAACACGGTCTTTTCGGCTGTAGATGTTGTGGCTGGCAATTCTCCATAATCGTCTTCCTTCTTTTGAAGGAGATTAACAAAATTATAGCACAATGGAGCCCTAGAACGAATATTAGATTATGATGATGGTGATGATGCTTATGGTGTGGTGGTGGTGGCAAAGAGTGCATACTTACGTCATTTTGCACATATAGCTAGTAAACCATAGCATACTATTGGGATCAGTATGATGATTTGGAATCAACAAATACAGGTTGAATAGCCTGAATTTGAATAAAGATGAATATACGCATAGACACATGTAGGTCAATGTGAGCAAGGCTATAAGCTATATCCCCCAAAAAAAAGCAGTGAATAAGAGAAATTCTATGATCGATATTCTCTTACCTCTACAGCAGCATAATTGAATCCACAGGCCTCTAATAAGATTCCAACAATAGAAATAACAGGGGTCTTGACATTAAAAGTGAGCTCTGACCAGAGAATACTGACACTGGCAAATGTACAGATTCCTGCCAGAATACGATACACGAATGGCCTGATCCAAACAACCCAAAACCATTCTAGAGAGAATAGTCAATGATCTCTCTCTCTTTTTTTATTATCATTATTAATTATACCAGCACCCATATCTTACCTGTCCTTTCCTTCAAGTCCTTCTTAAAAGACTGGGGCTCAAGGCTGCGAATTGTCGAATTGAATTTGCTAGAATAGGTTGAATAATATGACCAACAAGAGCAATCCTACTTACTGGTCGGTATTCTCTCGATTCACAAGAATGTCTTGGTAATAAAATGCGTCTTCCAAAAGGTTCTTCCATAGACTGACAGCACATACTTAGTTTTCAGTTTGTCCATTCACCTTGTTACTTACGCAAGTTTCCTATCCTTCATTCTCATGGCAATAATCATGTCTTGGTTAAGTTTCACAAGATATTCTTCTGTCAGAATCTGTGGAATATGTGTGCTTCCGTCTCGATCGCTATGCTCTGGATCGAGTACAAAAGGAAACCATGCTACCATTTTCTTTACTAGTGATTTCATCTCAGGACTCCGGACATGGGTCGAATGTGCAATGGTATTCATGATCTTTAAAGTGTCAGGAGAATTTTTGTACCCTCACCTGCTCAAAACATCATCCCCCTTGAAAGGCTTACCTTGGCTAGTTCATTAAATTCCAACTCACTGTCGATGCACTCTTCCTTGGCACGAGGGGCTTTCAGATATATCTGATATAAATGTCTCTTTACACTGCCAGAAAACCAAAGTGCACGAGGGACGGATACTAGACCATACCCCATGAATATGATGACAAGAAGCAACCCCCAGCTATTAGCCATGGCCATGACTAGGACCTGTATCCTTTGTCTGATTCAAGAAAACAACAATGATTAGATATCCAAATGGTGTTTGTCTTTCTTTACCTTGAATTGTATCCACTTCCAAACACAAGGTATATCAGACCAAATATACCAACAAAGACATAGATTAAATAGAATCGGACATTGACCTTGATGGCTGACTTGATACGCTTTGCAAAGGTGAAGTCTCCTGTGTTGCCATACGCTTGCAACATTGGAATCATGAACCTGGTGTGACTATCGTCAGTTTATGTAATCTCGGTTATTTACTTTGCAATGTTATTTACCATGTCAGGCAAAAGGAAGTCCAGTAGTACGCGCGCCAGGCCACCCATAGGAATTGGTGAGATGTATAAGTAAAAGGTACTTTACACTCTCCTTTGCAAGAATCGTATTTTGTCTATCAAAAGAGGGTTAATATATATATATATAGTGGCCAAGGATTACTCTATAGGTATATGGGGCCTAGAAAAAGTCTGCTTACAGAAGCCAAGTCCAATGGCAATAGGATTACGATCCAAAAGGGAAAGAACCAACCAATGGTGCAAACTACCGAGACATACCAAGCCTGTTTCTTGATGTTGCTGTAATGAGAAACTGTACTGAATGTGATGAGCAGCAGTACGGTGGTAGCAATGACCAATGGTGCCCAGTTATTCTGCGGTGTGGGCAATTCACTCTCCATTCCAGGCCAAGAAGTAAAGAATGAAAGAGAAAGAGAGAGAAAGAGAGAGAGAGAGATGTGTCGGGACGAACATGACATTCCCTTTTTAAGAATACTTCGTCACAGAATCAAAAAATAAAATAAAATAAAATAAATCGACAACCTCAAACCTTTATTCGGGTTTTTAATTCTCTGGTTCTTTCTCTCTTCTCTACAGCTAATAATGACTAACACCAATACCCAGCCAGATCTCCCGGCTACCATGTACGCTCTACAAGTGATTAATTTTGGTCTCTCCTCTGAATCCTTCCAATATATTGAAATACAACTCCCAGTAATCACACGTCCAACCCAAGTACTCATCCAAGTTTATGCTGCTGGTGTCAATTCAGCAGAAACCAGGATTAGACCAGGAAATGTCACCCGCTATTTCGAAAGGTCTCTTATATTAGGCGCAGATTTCTCTGGGGTTGTGGTTGGAAAGGGAGTAAAGGTGCCTTCTTTCAAGCTTGGTGACAAGGTGTTTGGCAGACTGGCTTCCCCCCTTGGTCCTCAAGGAACTTATTCTGAATATACAATTGTCGATGTTGAAGCAGACGTCATTGCCAAGAAGCCTGATAGTATTCCATTCATCGAAGCTGGTGCTATGGGTACTGCAGCAATGACCGCGTATGAAGCTGTAGTCAACAAAGGAAAATTGAGTCAACTACCCAAAGACGTAACACCAAGGGTGGTAATAATTGGCGCATCTGGGGGCGTGGGTACTTTTGCTGTACAAATCGCAAAATCCTCTGGTGCAAAAGTCATTGGTGTCTGTAGCAAAGATAACGCAGAATTGGTTAAATCGCTGGGAGCAGAATTAGTAGTCGACCATGACTCGACTGAACAAATGAACGAACTGTTGAGCGAAAAGGACACATTTGATCTTGTTGTAGATTGCGTTGGAGGAGACGACTATTACAGCCAGTTTATATCTACCATAAAAAGTACTGGTGTTTTCGTCTCTACAGTAGGACATATCAACTATGGAGGATCCATTGGGATAAGCATCGAAGAGATTTTCGACTTTATCAATACCTTTTCATTCAGTTCAATGTTCAGCCCTCGCAAGATAACGATCTCGGATCTACCTCCAAAGTCTTTTACTCAAGGTATTTTGCCGTTGGTTGAATCAGGATCTATCAAGAGTATCGTACTTCCTGAGAACATTTATGAGCTCAAAGACACTGTAAAAGCCCATGAAGCAATTGAAACACGTCAGTCAGTTGGAAAAATTGTTTTACTGATCAACGCACAGGGATAAAATAGCCTGTAATCCCCTGATAGTTCTGGTACATACCCAAAAGCTCAAAAGTACTCTAATTGCATGGATTTATAGTCCATGATTTTGTAATACAGAGTTCCTACTATTTGTAACAAGAGAATTTTATGAGACAGCCACTTTTATCTATGCACTATACTTATTGAATGGTATTCAAAGGAGCTTTTATTATTATTAAATTCAAGGTATAGATCAATACATATCACGCCGCTACTTTATCGAAACATCATAGATCAACCAAGCAGTTTAAAAAACCAAACCATTCGTTCGTTTGAAACCAGAAAAGTGTAAAAGAAAAAGGTTTCTTGGAGAGGTAATAATTTCTGGGTAAATACAGAAAAGGTATACTGAAGTGTTAAATTGATTTTCTTTGAGTTCCCAAGATTTAATATTTTTATCTAAATTCCTACCTTCTCAAAGATGTACTCTTAATAGTTATACTCTTCATAAATTGTAACCAATCCAAGTATTTTTAATGTATATTACAATAGTATATAAAATAACAAGCTGTTTTATTTGGCTTGGTTTCAAGGTTAGAATATTCACAAGGTATATTATGATTATAAAGGATTGCTAAGTTATTAAGATCTTTAATACCTTGTCAGCTATAAAATATAGCAATACTTGAGGTTATCCTACAGGGTTTTTAGAAAGATATTAAGCGACCATAAGTCTTGTCAAAAGGTATAGATAAAAGACACGTGTTTACATTCATCTAGCAACATATAATCATAAATCATATTTTATATAGTCTATACTAGTACTCTGTCCAAGCCAGAAGCCAAGAAAGCACCGAAAATAAGTTTTGGCAGCCCTGGTTCGACCCCAGATACGCTTCCCAAAACCACAGAGCTTCCTTCAAACCCTTTGCCGACATCACAGCCAGGTGCTCCTAAAGTTTCATTCTGGGCCCCTAAGAAGGACACGCCATTCGAAACAGAAACTCCAGTGCCAAACTCAAAGGGTGTGCTCAAGCCTGGAGAACTTGTTTTTTGGTAAAAGTCATTTGCAGAATCTAATAGTTCGTAAGCAGAGGTTGGCTCCATTGGGGTAGTATGAATATATGTATATATTAATTCATATTTTCGGACAAAAAGACAAAGAAACCAACCATCCGTTATATGAGAGGAAAACAAAGCACGGACACGAGTACGGTGAGACTTTGTTTGTTAAGCGCTAAACTTAGGGGCACGACGTTTCTGGATGGGGCACGACATTTCTGGATGGGGCACGACGTTTTTGAGCGGGCACGACGTTTTGATTCCACCAGACATTTTAATTGTGACCTGCTGTCCGGTGTCTAATAAATATATCTGGTCCCTAAAACTTTAACATTTCTTCTATAAATGACACACTTTAAAAACGATTTTAACTTGTAATGGAGGTGATATATTAAATGTAGCTTATATCCTAGGTGTATCTTAACGTCAAAAAGTATAAATTGTAACATAAAACTATACTGAAATGTCCAGAAACCATAACATCTAGAAATACTAGACCCCATCAAGAAACGTCGTGCCCACTTAAAATGTCGTGCCCATGAGATCGCTGTATTCCCAACCACTTCACATTGTGTCCAACTCCCTCCATTTTGGGGGACCAGCAGTGCATATCACATTGTATATAAAATATCCTTATCCTCGTACACTATTACAAACGAGACACATATTCAATGTCCTTTAACTCGCTTTATTTCAGATGTATAGATGTACGGCAGAAAGGCAAAACTATGTACAGTAGTGGGTTCAATAATTGTAAAATAAACAAATAAATAAAGCGGTATACATTCAGACCATAGAAATTACCGGCACTTTATAAAAAAAAATAAGACTTTTTCTATTAACTTTACACTTTTTAAGATAAAAAAGAACCGGATGCCTAGTTCTTAAACGTAAACTATCTGAGCTTGACCATGGTGGTATTATTTGGCTCTTTATTGCCAACCATATCCAAACTGATATTGCGTGCGTAAACATCCCTCGATTGGCAATTAGTACTACCATCAAACTCTGGAAAGAAAATGGTATAGCGAATATGAAGCCTATCCTTAGGATACCAAACAAACTTAGTATCACAGATGTTAAGAGTCTTTGCTTGAGTGCGAGATGAGATCCTTTTGAAAGTTTTTCTTATCATGTAAATCAGGGGACTTCAAGTGCAGTTGTCCGCAGTAAAATATTTATCAGATATTTGAGAAAGGGCTTCAGATTTTATAAACCTGTATCCAAGGCAAACCTAGCTATCAAACATAAGAAGCATCGGCTGCGTTGGGCAAGGGCTAGACTCAACTTTAGCCTTGAATACTAGAGTAGTGTGATAGGGTCACACTAGTCTCTCTTTATAATTATTGGTGCTCGGCACCCATCCAAAGCTTTCAACATACTCTTCATCACTGTTGTATCTGCTTGGTATGCCATTTACACTTTGACATTTTACTTTTTTTTTTCAACCTCTCGGATTCCATCAACACCTTTGAAAGCATCTAAAAAGCACAGGATTCCCAGCCCAACGAGACTTTATTTCAAAAACTTTGAAATTTAATAAAGAAAGCATACAGACTCCTCCCCATAGTAACGGGTCAATTCAATATCTGCAAAATAAATAAGAAAATAACTTTTTCAACTCTCTGGTCGTATTATACCTACTTTTGTATAATAAATTATATATAAAAGTACACGACTAGAAACATACGGCATTCCATAATAGTAATAATAATGTTAAAGAAACTTGGTATTTTGTCCTAACTTCTGCCTTTTTTCATTTCGTCTATACGATTTGGCATTAATATCTAATACCTTTCGAATACCTTAACTAACATTTTCTTTCACTCGTAATGTATTAAATAATCCAGAACATTAATATTTCTTGAAGCTGATACGATTCCACTCACCATGCGTTCAATATAAGACCACAACTTCTTAATAGAACTTAGATCTCGATTACTTGGCAGCCACACTATTACTAGGATACCGCGACGCTTTTTTCCAAGCATCAACCAGCTTCGACTCACAACAAGGAGCATAATCTTGCTAAAAAAACTCACTGTCATAAAACTCATTGAAATTGATCACAAAAGGGATACGTTTACTTCCCGATATACTAACTTAAGCATACTGTAGAGCGTTGATCATGGTCTTCGGAGGACCAAATCCTTCTTCCAACAAATAGGCCTACATCATTACTGAAGCACGGCCAAACTGCATTCTTAACATATTAATGGCTTTTTCTTGAATTTCTTTACTGGAAAGCAACACGCCTGAACGCCTCCATTCCTTGGGAAAAAGCATGAATCTAGATTCATCCTTGCAATGACATGACCTAATCATTGGTTGATTTTCTACAGTGCTGAGTAAAAGCTAATCACTTCTTTTTACGACTTTTGGATAGTTGTGGCATAAACATAATACAATGAGACGACGTTTCAATCCTGCAAAAGACACGGCGGATGGTAGTCTTGGAGATGTAATTGACAATTATATTTCTCGTGGTGTCCGGTAGCTCTTCAAATGTAGCCCCAAGGCAATATGTTGATTAAGTCAAGATAGCATATATTGAGTTCAATAAGGATCCTTGCACAACTTTCTGCTTTTCGGCAAATGGGGTGGCTCGTGTATTTATGTGCAGTTCTTTGGTTCGTTGTTTTACGTATAGCAGTTTTGGTTGAAATGACAGAGTATGAGATGACATGAAGAGCATGTTTATTGACCAGACCTTTCTAGTAATATAGAGATTGCTTATGTTCATAACGATGTTTTTACTAATTTGATAAAAATTGTAAATCGGATGAGACCAAAGATGTAGAAAGAGAAAAATAAGAATATATTATTAATAATCTATCTCAATGAGTTTGCATGTATTTTACTACTGACACATCGTGGGGTTGCTATGTAGTATAAATGTCCAACTCAGTGACAAGAAAATGGATACGGGTAGAAAGACAAAATTTATAAAGAACAAATTAAGAGACTATTTAACTACTACGAGGCATTTCTATAGATATATCCCTACTTAGAAGCTCACTGAGATGAGCGATACAACAAACATCTGTGAATAAAATATACCGTGTCATAGACAACCTTCCATCTCCCCGCCTTTCCAACCATACGGATCGACTAACAACGACTGGACATGCGGATGAACACTGACAATACATCTAGAAATAAAAAAAATAGGAATTAATAGCACCACATTCATACTTAGCTGCAACCCTCCACCAACCCCGTCTTGAACCATCCTGATCGTCGGCCTGGCCATGGACATGCGGATGAAGACTGACCACTCCACCTACAAATATACACAAGAAAAAATATTAGTCTTAACATGCATGTATTTTCGTCGATGCCTACCACCAACCTGAAAACTTACACTACATGGTCTCTACTGGCAGGCTAACATCTTGCTCCTCAAAAATGAATCGGCTTCTTTATATTGGACGCTTGTCCTCAAAGAGTCGCGACTATGTTATGACGAAGTTTGGCGGCTTGAAGAGGATGTATTGGTATTCAGGTGGTGTCACCGGATCACTAGTGGTTGAAAAACTGTTCAGCATCTTTAATATATATATATATATATATTAAAGAGCCTTAAGTAATATTGATCAACTCTAGCCGTCTGGTATCAATAATTCTGGATTTGCATGTTGGCATCATAACATGTGCGGATGAAAACCATTTCAGACTCTTCATAACAGGTGTTTGTCCCCGAAAGAGCCAGAAAAGGTTTTCATCAAGGATGGCCGCCGTTGTTGTCTTGGCACCGAAAGACTAGCAATTGAAAAATGGGTTTGCGCCCTTTAGTGGAATTTCACCCGCTAAAGAGTTGGGATCATCTTTCATCAAGCTGAGCTTTCCGATGTCAAGACTGGTGTTTCCATGCTAGGTCCAGGGGAGTGGCCGCGGAAAACGTTCTTCATCAAGGGTGGTAGCGGCTGTCAAAAGTATGCCAACGTCTTATTGATGCCAGAGAACGAGCTATCGAAAGAAGGCTCTGGGGTCTTAAAGTGGACATTTGCCCACATAAGAGTCAGAACTATCTTTCACCAAGCCCAGTTGTCTGACATCAAGACTTTGACATACTCTTGTTGGAGTCAGCGAACCACCGGTAGAAAGAGCAGTTGGCTTCTTTACAATGAAGACTTGTTTTGAAAAGGAATGGAGTCACTTTTCATCTTGACTTATCTAATGGCATTGACTTGCAATTCTCATCTTGACATGGCCTTGAAAAATGTTTCAATTTTTTGAAACGCTCCTTGTGAATTGGCAATAGGTGGATGGCTTTTGAGCAAAAAGCGGACCTTCGGAACATAGTTATAAGACCATTTGGACTTGCTCAGGCAGTGGTAGATGTTAAGTGGACCCATGTACTTGACTTTCTGATGGATGGATGTCTAATAATATAAAAAATAAGAAGAAAATAATGTGAATTCTTGTGACAAAAATACAGTGATCCAAACGTGAAAAACATCGATCCATCATCAATAACGCGTCTTTATGGTTATAAAGGACGTGTAGTATGAGATGGAATATGGATGAATAGGAGATGGAAAGATATTTGTACTTACCTGGATCCAAATATTGGTTTACGGCGATGAAATGGAAAGAGAGAGGAAGAGGGAAAATAACAAAACCTCGCCCCCAGGGCGCTAAGATATAGAAAAAAAATTCAGGTGATGAAGTCATCAAAGTGTGGGAATATATTGATTTTCTATATATAGAAACGCATATTTGTATGTAAATAAGTTTGACTGAACTAATGTTAAGATTACTTCTTTTTCAATGGAAGTAAGTAAACAACTAAAGAACTTTTAAATCGTAGTATCAGTTTGAAAGGTGGTGTTCATCGGTGTAGTAATATCTTTAAAGACAGTGTCACTTATTTGAACGGCGATTAGTTTCTGAGTGTTACTCGGAAATGGCCCGTGCTCTCTGTATTCAAGAATAAAATTTCTTAAAGATTACATGAATATAAGGCATACAATATGCACGCTAGAGTTATTGCTACAATATATTTCTTTAGTTCAGTGAAAGCTATATACAAGCTTTAGAGACTTCATGTCAAATGGTCTTGACATTCCAATTCAATGCATCTTGTCATTGTCATGATGAGCTAATCAAATGTCGAAATCATGGTCAAAAAACTTTTGCCCTTTTTGTAGCGTCTTCATCATGATAACTTTTACTGACATAATAATATTAACACTGTCATTGAATAACACGTACAGTGGATGACTATATAGTGGTCTAGATAAGTATTTATAACTGATGTTCTTTGTTAATTGAAAGTACATGTGGTGATCCAGCCTTATCTATGTATATTTTACATATACATAAGCTATAAGTATATATTAGCTGAGAACTAATAAGGCACGATAAAATAATTATAGCAATGCATCAGAATAATAGTAACATGGATGTTGAGCTCAGAAGCTTACTCCCTCTAATATCTTAATGTAGTGAAAGACCTCACGTATCAGGAAGTCCAAGATCTTGTGTAACAGCACATTGAAAGAGTATATAAAGAGCGGCACATTTTGTATCTTAATAAAGGCAAGCTTATATACAGTCTCAATGTACTCACTTACTGTCTATATCTCCATTATCATTTTGTATTGTTTTAATACCCAAAGACACAACACATAATATTCTTTCTTCAATAAATAACACTCTCACAGTATTCTTATTTGTCTTAAAAATACTAAAAACTCCAAATACCTCACTTATAGCGTTTGTTGAGGATATCGTAGTATTTTCTTACAGAATGAAAGAACATGCAACGCATTTCAAAGCTCCAATAGAAAAAACTCACTGAGGTTAATCTTATATTAAATTCAAAGAAGTGTCATTTTGCACAGAGAGCAGTTTCCCTACTTGGTTTTTGTGTATCAGAGAAAGACATTTCCTTGGATACAAGAAAGGTCAGTAATATTCAAGAGTGACCTTTACCGAGTATCAGAAAGGACATAAAACGTTTTCTTGGTGTCATAAATTACTTCCGAGAACATATACCTAATGTATCCCTGCTCACTGCACTTCTGAATAAACTTTGCGACGAGGTAAATCTCACATCTCCATGAGCGAAAGAATAATCAGATAGGTTCAACAACCTTAAAGAAGTACTACTTAAGCTACCGATATTGTGTTACTCCTGAGGTATAGGGTTTGTTAGTATCTTTGAAGGGAAATAAGAATACTGTGAGAGTGTTGTTTATTGAAGAAAGAATATTATGATTACTTATATACTATTATTCAAATTCCCTTGTAATTAAAGTTCCCGTCGTGTAATGGTTGGTTATCACTGTAGCAGTGTGAAGTGTATGTGTGTCTGGTGTGTAACTGTTCCTGAGATGTTTGTCAGAGTCATTAGTAATCAATAACCAGATATTGGTCGTGGAGTCTGTATTTTATTCGGCTGTGGTGTGTATACCACAGATGGTAGTCTTGGATATGTAATTTCTCATTGTTTTTCTCATGGTGCTTGTCAGCTCTCCAAGCGTAGCTGTGCGATTATTTTTCATTTCATTCTCAAGATGGCGTAAATATAGCTCATTAAGGATCTTTGAACGTCCTTTTTGCTTTTTGGTAAATACAGTGCTTGTCTTGTATCTTTGTATGGTTCTTTGGACATTTGTTTTGGCTATACAAGTTATGGTTGAAATGACAGACTGTGAAATGACATGAAGAGTACCTCTAATTATTTTTTTTCTGGTAATCTAAAAGTTGCTTTCATTTATAAAATGCCTACTTGCTAATCTGGTGAGAAATCGTGTGATTTTAATGAGAAAAGGTACAGAAAGAGAATAATAACAATGTGGTATTGACATGATATCTTTATGCGTTTGAATGACATTTTTACTATGGGAAGGGGTCTGTAAGAGTTAAATGGATCTTTTCATGCAATTCTCTCAAGATGTCTTGTATTATTTTCGTAAACTTTTCTTGGATATATTTCTAAGTAATGGAGATCCACGTTGTCTAATGTGTCTAACAATCTTTTGTACAGTTGACATGAGGATTCCAACTGTGATTAACGTTTGTCCAAGGGAAAGACGAGCTTTTGGGGGGTTGAAATCCCCTCAATACAATTATTCTCAAGTACTGAATTAATGATGAGGTTTGAATTTAAAAATATTCAGGAACCTCCATAATTCTTGTCGATTGTACAGACCAAGTGGTTGGGCTGTATAATTTGTGAACTATAAATTTATCCGTAAGTACCACATCTGTTAGCCATTTAGTTTGTTCAAGAACATTTGAACATATTCTAATTATGTGTTTCAAGTACGTATGTTGTATTCAATAAAGGCTAAAAAGCATATCTGGCCCATATCACAAGATATGCTTGATTGGGACCTTGTGGAAAATTTATCACAGTAAAATATAATGATTTTTTTTGTAAATTGTGGGACTAGTAGAAATCAGACGACAATTAACTTTTAAGGAAGTATTCGTCATGAATCGCAAAGATACGATTATTTATTCTTTAAATAATTCAACATAAAAAAAACACACACACACACACATCTTCCAAACAACAAGTATCTCTTTTAATCATCATGGCCAGTAAAGACCCATCAATTCCCTCAGTAAGCCATGCCCTCAAAGCAGTCAAATATGGCTCTCCATCCACGTCACTTGAATATTGTGAAGTCAAAACCCCGGAAATCACTAGTGAAACCCAAGTTCTCGTCAAAATCCATGTCGCCGGTGTCAACCCTATTGAAGCCAAATTAAGATCGGGAAATATTACCCATCTTCTCAAGATGCCTATCATCTTTGGTTCAGACTTTTCAGGTGTTATTGTCAAGAAAGGCGCCAAAGTATCTTCTTTCGAGGTTGGAGATGAAGTATTTGGCAAGGTCAAGTTCTTTTTCGGTGTCGTTGGAACTTATAGCGAGTATGCCGTTGTTGATGTCACAACCAATTCCATTGTCAAGAAGCCTGCTCACTTGTCGTTTATTGAAGCAGGCGTAATGGGAATGGCCGCCATAACCGCCTATGAAGCTGTTGTCAATAAGAGCAGATTGAATCAGTTACCCAAAGACACAACTCTAAAGATCATAATCATCGGTGCATCTGGAGGTGTGGGTACCTTTGCTGTACAAATTGCCAAGGCCCTTGATATCCACGTTACTGCAATATGCAGTGGAAAGAATGCGCCCATTGTCCAGTCATTAGGAGCAGACGAAATAGTCGACTATACCTCGCCAGAAGCACTCAAATCCCTAGCTAACCAAGAGGCAACCTTTGACTTCATTGTGGACTGTGTTGGAGGCGACGAATATTATAAAATGCTGGTTGCGACTGTCAAAAACGGTGGTTCCTATGTCTCGGCCGTAGGACCCGTCCAACACTTTGGAGCTTCTAAAGTAGGCATCCTCCAATTCCTTAATATTGGCAAGACTATCATGTTCCGTTCGTTTTTCAGTCACTGTAAGTACGTCATGGTCTCTGGTTTGTCCGAAAAGACTCTTGCAGAAGGCCTTTTGCCATTGATCGAGAAGAATTCTATCAAGAGTATTGTACTTCCTGAACAAGTGTTTGACCTCAAAGATGGCATCAAGGCCCATGAAGCAATCGAATCACATCGTACGGTTGGAAAGATTGGACTTAAAATGGTTTCATAATAATTGCTTTCTCTGCTTTATTAATATAATTCCCTTGCTAATTTTATCCTTATCATATAATAAAATATTTATTACCAGTTATTGCGACTATATTATATCAACTGGTCAATCCTTATTCATGACCTTAAAAATGCAAGTAAAGATAGTTGTTGAGATTTCTGTATAAAAAGTCGAAAATATGATACTCTTGGTGTTACTGTTGGAATCAAGTACGGAACCGAAAGCTACAGATGTACTGGGTTATACGTCTGCTCTATAGCATACTACATTGGAATGCCAGATTCAATTAGAAATTTTAACATGAAGATTTGAGTACTAGTAAAGTATATTGGCATAAAACATGATCTTGGACAGCAGGCAAGGCTAATGAAATCTAATGGCCATGATGAGATGTCTCTGGCCCTTTCAGCTATTTAGTATTCTTTAAAACCCGTCACGACATGCACTGTAGTACGAATATTGGTCGTCTTGAAAGTATAGTTTGTTTATCAAAACAATGACACTACGCATTACATTAGTGCGCCATGGCAATACAGATGCAAATGTAGAAAAGTGGCTTCAAGGGCACACAGGCAAGTCTTGTACAAGTACAGCTATTTACAAATTGGGGCTAAGGTAGCCTATTTAGATACAACTCTTAATGCCTGTGGCTTGAGCCAGGCTACTCGAGTTGGCGAACGCCTTTCAAGAGAGAAGTTTGACAAGGTCTACTGTAGCTCTTTGACCCGCTGTTCCCAAGTAACTATAGAGGATAAATGACCGGATAATTGAGCTAATGTGCTTAATAGACTGCTGCAGCTATCACGGCTCATCATCCTGGTCTCCAGACAGTCTATAGAGACGGACTCCGTGAACGTAGTTTTGGTAAACTAGAAGGACAGCCTATCCGTGCTGCTTTTGGTGATCTCAAGCGTTCTTCCCGTTCTTCTGATGACTATATCCGAGAGGCCGGTGGTGAAACGGAGGCCGAATTTCGTTCTCGTGTCTGTGGTGCCTATAAAGATATCGTAGAAGAAGCCAAGGCTGCCAAAGAGACTGATATTCTTATTGTCACCCATGGCGGTCCTCTTCGAAATCTTACCCACTGGTGGGTAAGTGAGCTTGGGTACAGACCAAGAGATGAGACAGTTGATCCGCGTGGCAATCATGGAAACACTGCTGTGACATGTGTTGTGTTGAACAGTGATAAAGAAGAGTTGGGAAACATTATTGAGATGCACAATTCAATGAGCCACATTAAAGAAGATACTGGCCCTGCGCCAGAATCAGTTTAGAGAGGATATCTGTGGCATTAGAGGAGTAATCTTGTACCCTGGAATTATGCTTCCCTTGATCCAGGCCTTTAATATATGTCCAACTTGTATTTGAAATCTAACGCTGAATCGATTGAAAGTACGTGTAACATGTTGGATCCCAAACCACAAAAAATAAGCTCAACAAATGTGTTTTTTATCTTTATTACAAAAGTTATTGTCAAGAGAAAGAGATAGGCAAATGAATAAATCAATAAATAAATATGGTATAATACAGATAGAATAAAGAACTGTACAAGGGAAAGATACTGATAAACAAGGAATGAAATGCTTGGATGATGCTTAAAGAACTAAAGATTTTCTCGAGAGAGGGTATCAAAAGACAATCAATAAATGATCTGTTTCTCAAATGTCTTTTCATCCGTAAAGTTGCTGTCCATGACTCCTTTGGGACCATCGAGATCAATCTCTGTATCGACGACGCTTGTCTCAGTAACCTTGTTGGCAACCAACAATATAAGAGGAAATGAGACAAAGACAAGCAACCAGCAGATGAGGCATTCCCAGCGCAAGGGGATGTCGACCGCATCAATACCAAAGGCAATGGCGGCACCAGCAGACTGGACAGCCTTGTAGAAACCAGCATAGCGAGCAAGCAGGTTGGGGTCATTAGACATGGCACCCATGAGCCAGTACATATAGGATTGATAAAGAGAATCCGAGAGACCATAGAGCAAAAATAGAACAAAAGGGCCGCCGAAATTGGGATGGTCCCAGTGGATAGGAGTGTTAAAGTCGTTGCTAAAGGTGAGCTGGAAAGCAAAACCACCGGCCCAGACTGCCATGACAATTGCAAATATGATCGCCAGACCAACAAGTCCACGCCCTCTGCGGCTCATCCCTTGATAGTCGAGCAAGAACCCAAGGAGTATTGAACCGACAATCTGAAAGGCCCAGTACATAAGGTCATTGAGTGCACGCGTAGAAGGATCAAAGTAGATGGCATTGATGCGGAACTGGTAAGCATAGAACCAATTTGAGGCCAAAAAGGCAGGGATGAGGGCCATCATACGCCACTCTTTCCAGATCATCAGGGCTCCCTTGACTTCCTTTGTCCAGTGAGCAGACTTTGCAATGGCAATTTTGGATCCATCAGGGCGGACGACACTGGATGGAGGGGCTAGGGCAAGAGATACGACTACACCGATCAACATGATCACGACAAAAGCTGTGTAGGTGCCTGTGGACACACCGCCTGCCTGGTTCTTGAGATTCAGTCCAAGGGCAATGACTGATCCAAGAATGCCACCAAAATTAAACAAGGCCCAAAAGACAGCAACGTATTTTCCTTTGTTTTTTTCTTCGGGATAAGACATCATTATTGCGCCCTGGGCAGACCAGAATACACCGGCACAACAGCCAAGGATAGCTCCTGCTGCAATAACAAATCCAGAAATCTGTTTTGCATCGTAGACCCAGAATGCAGCAGAGTATAGCGCATAACCAATCGATCCAATCTTTAGGTGACATATAATACGTTAGCAAGGTTTTGGAAATGTAGTTTTGGTTACTTACAGTCAATGTGGCTTTTACGCCAATGGTGTTGGTAACTGAGCCAGCAAAGAAACCGACGATGGCAAAGCAGCCGTAGAGAGCACCATTTGAAGAATCGACCAAGGTAACGTTTGAACTCATTGAACCACCTGCACCCAGACCTGACAAAGCATTGAACATCCCTGGACAGCATAGGCAAATGAAGCCAAGCAAGATGACCTGGCTTAAAGGTGTATTGAGTTTACTCAGGGCCCTATTAAACATTGAGATAATTCAATTAAAGAAAATAAGGGTAGACCTTGGATGGTAACCAAAATTAAAAAGAAAAGAAAAAAGTGAAAAAGAAGAAGAGAAATGGTAAGGAGAAGAATGGCTATTTATGGGACAAGGGATTTATTTTTTATTTTTATATATTTTTTTTCTTTGATGTTTCTGCTGCTCTTGATTTGTTATCGGCGTTATTAATGACTCTAGGATGAACCAGAGACCGTCGCTTATATTCCTGAAAAACTATAGTAGCGTGAAACCCTTTAGACTAAAGCACAAATCACGCTTTATATGTTTTAGTTTGTGATATTCAGAATTCTTTGGGCCCGCTCTTTTACTGTATATAAGAGAGAAGGCCAATATAAAGCCCATGCTAAATATACCTAATATCATTTAATATCATTTAATATCATTTTATCCCATTCAATTCATGGGCATTTTCTTCTGATGTATGTGTACAACCCAAGGGTCGTAATTAAAGGGAAAGGAACCCTGAACATGACATAATGAGTCAAGGGTTCTTTCAGGACTTTTTGTCCTTTTTTCCTATTCTTCCCACTATGACCCACAATAATACTCGTAAACACCGCTTCCCCGCATTTACCTTTTTTATGTGATGTTATAAATGGTTTTTTTTTTATCAGATAAAGTGGCAGATATCCTGCTCTAGCCCAATAACCCACATGTAATAATGTTCTGGCAAGTATTTGTACTTTTGGGTATCTAAAGGATACATTGATTCTATGAACACGCTGATAGAGAAGAAAAATAAAGTCGGAGTGTTGGAGACGTGCAATCCTCGGTTAAGCTGTTTTATCTGTTTCTTTTCAACTCAATTATTCCCCCAGTTGCCCTGGTATTTTCAGCGCTTATTGAACCACAGCAACATATTTCCCCACGCTAGATACGAATTGCTATGAAGAAATACTATTCCAAACATTGGACATTTTTTAACAAGATTTTTTTTTTTTACTTTTACTTTTACTTTTACTTTTGAAAATATAAACCCTTGACATTGATCAGTTTTACACATCTTTATTCACTATTTTTGTAAAATATAATCCATTTCCAGTTCATCCAATACCGGTCCCTGCTCTGTCCATTGAACCTTTTCTTTGACAGCTGCACATAATTGATCAATGGTAAACTCCTTAAAACGAGGATGGTCATGCATTCTTTGCCATATTTCAGAGCACGAAAGGAGGCGTCTATTTTGGTGGCAGTTCGTATTACCAAACGACTGGTCAAGGATCCCATTTTCACCCAAAGCAAATGTATGGGGTATTGGTGTCATATTAGACGTAGCCTGGCTTGTGAGTGTGTGGTTCAAAGCACCTGTTTCAGTGTCAAAAATTGGTTCTGAAAATATTTTGTCAAGAACATCGCGAAATACTTGCTCTTGTAGTGTATCACAGAATGACTGACATTCCATGTGAATATGACAGTCGGAAAGGCCGTCTTCGAGTTGGCTTATACTGTGATTTGTCGGTAATGCGTTTGGGTTGTTTGAAGGGTGAAGGGGTTTTTTAAGACTATTCTCGGAAGGCTTGGGAGGAGGTTCGTCTGGAACGGTAGAAGACCGATGTGCTGAGCTTTCTCTGTTTGGTTGTCTTTCTCGTATCATATCAGGTGTCGAGATATCAAATACGTATTGTGGCCCTTTATTTCTCCACGAAAATGTATTTGAAGTATGTTGGTTTACTGGTGCTGGCAAAGCTGGCAGAGGATTTTTTAGAGGGAACTGGATAGGAGCAAATGTCGAAAATCCCAGATTACTTTGGCAAGCAGTTATTAGTTTTTGGTGTGAATATACTGACTTGGAAGCAACATTTGCTGGAATGGCAGGTAATAGTGGAGTAAGGCTAGTTGTGTAGCGTGGAGTCGATTGGGCATTTCCGACAAAACGTGGTGCTTCTGGCTTAGGACCGTAGATGGGCTGGGGAGGCATGTTTTCGGAAGAGTAGATTCTTTTCAATGCATGATTCTCGGATTCAAGGCGACTGATTATCAGTCGTAGATTCTCGTTTTCATGAAAAATTTGTGTAGCACCTAGTACATGGTTGTCTTGTACCTCTTTTAATTTCTGTTTGAGTTCATTTACATAGTTTTCTTTTCTTTCCCTAAACGCTTTTTGGGCGGCACGGTTCTGTACTTTGCGCTTCACATGCTGGTTTTTATCTGACTATAGTCAAGTATTAATTAAAAGCTAATAGTGAGTGGTTTCCATACATCATAATTGGGCTCTTCTGATGAGGAGCTTCTAGCCTGAATATCTAAATATTTTGATAAGTAAATAATGAGAAATGCATGGTGTTATGTAATGCAAAACTTATACATATGAATGGTTCTGTATATTTCCATTACCTTGGTTTATGTCAAAGATACCAGCAGGGCTTTCATGTACATATTCTGCAGTATCTAGCAAAAAAAAAGAGGATGATCAGCAAAACACACACACATTTGAATAGATATAAAGCAGTAATATTAAAAGAAAATTTTATACTTTGGGCTTTGAGGATATTAGAGGACGCTTCTTTTTGTTCCTCTGGAGTAAACGACGCATCCCATTTTCGTTTATCACTCGAATCCATTTTCTTGTTGGTAGGACTTTTCTGGCTCAGGGCTGACACTTGTGTAGTTTCAAAAGTGGGTGCTGATTCTGGAGAAAGAGTATTGTAATTAGTACCAATAGGGCTGTGAATAGGTTTAGGTTCCAAGGGACTGGTGGTGTTTTGGTTTACAGGTCTGGGTGTACTTGTTTCCATAACTCAAAAATGGAACGGTGTTTTTAACTATGTTTGTAAATATACTTATGTATGTATATGTATATATATAGTCTCTACAAGGCTTTATGGGATTGGGCTTGTATTGTATCTGTATGAAAACAAGATGGACGAACGTTTGAAAGAATATCCAAAGTAAAATGAAAAGAAAGAAAGGAAAAAAAAGAAGGTTGCAAGTGAAGAATCAGGATTATTTTTGGTGGCGGTTCTCAATTAAGAGTTGCGCGTAGAGGAAGCTCAGATACCGTCATGTGCCCTTGTATTTTTTGGCTCAATACAGTTTTGTCTAGAGTTAGGGCACCATAAAGTGTCAAAGATTAGAAAGAAAACGCACAACTGGTGTTTTCATTTGTCTTTAGAAATTTGGGCTCAAGAATTGCTGTGACTCGGCCTAAAAAAATAAATAAAAACTAGAATTGAGGACCAGGTACTTTGTAGACTATGAATATGGGGTTTCATTTAAAAGATACTTCTTTAGCTATAAAGCGTCATTTCTTGCGTACCCAAACCAAATTTTGCCTCAGTCAGATCGTGTTATTGTACTTCCGCCTAGATTGTGATTGGAGGCTATTGGTAAGCAGGGGAAAACGCCGATATGGTTTGGCATTCATTCAATTTCACACCTCAAAAAGGACTACAAAAATCATATATTATTATAATGATTACACGTTTTGTTATCTAGTGTAATTTTACCAAAGGAAGGATGATATTTATATTAAAATGCCCAAGTTATAATTATCATCTAATGGTTTCATATAGTACGAGATCTTGGAAATCATTTCTAGTCATGTATATGTGATTCGATTTGAATAATAAAGTGTTTAACTACTGCGCTGAGGAGACCAGACTGCTTATTAGATGTAATGGTATTACTATAATCCAAGTTATATGGCACAAACGTCTTTGCGGAAGTGGACAAGTGGCTTTCATATTCAATTTTTTTTTCTTATCAGCATCATGAACAGAGTAAAAATAAAAGGAAATATCAAGCCTAAATAGCCATTCGATAAATAGCTGTAATATAAATTTGTCATATATTTTGTAATCCAAAGACATACCAAACTTGGTCGTGTGAATGTTGAATCAAAAAGTGTCTAATTGCAGACAGTACAACATCAATTACAATCATCTATAGCACAATGGTAGCACACTCTTGGTAAATGACTTGGCAAGGCAAAAGCTCGATATGCTGAATATGTATTTCATTTTATATACACAATATGCATTTACATGTATACTATATATATCTGTCTCATATTTATATAAGCCAGGGGAAAATAAAGATAATGTTTTAAAAAACCCCCCTTTTTTTAATGCTATTTCCTGATCGATAGGTAGCACAGTAACAACAGCTAATGATCTATTCAGTTATCAAAAGAATATAGGTCGATAATATTGGCAAGTATAAAAGATAATGTGGATCAGTCAATCTGGTGCCAACTAAGGCTATCTTTATTATCTAATGATCGTCTTTTTCACATTCAATATACTATTTTAATTCTGATTATAAATACCAGCCGTTATATCTTTTCCAAACCTTTGACTTGCTGATCTTATTATCATTGCAATTGGCACGTAAAGAATTCAAATAAACTTTTTGAAAAATCGATAGTAATCAAGGACCCAAACCTATACAGTGCTTACGGTGCTAAATGACGGTTTTTGTGTAAATGTACCTTATAAAACCCGTGAATTGACAAGAGAAAAATCGTCATTTGGCACCGTGAGCACTATTAGATTTCCTGGCTTATTGTGATAAGTATGATACCAATTTTTAAAAGGATCGGCCTCGAGGTCTGTACTGCTTTATCTTTTATTTTATCATGTTAACACTAAGAAATAAAGCAGTAACTTTAAAGAACATTACTATATTGCCTGTTTCTCATTGATTGACTTGAATTTTCCATTGTCACTGTAGTTATAGTTGGAGGAACATTTAGACCAAGCCTTTTGGTAATCTTATTCAAAAGGATCGCATTTAATAACCTTTTCCCATGTTGGCATTTTTGGCAGACTCTTTTAGTTTTTGTATAATTATTATTCAATAGCTGGCTATATATAATAAAAATGCGCATAAATCCAATCAGTCTTAAAGGTTCCATTTATTTGGAAGTGATATTTACGTTTATACTTCATAATTCTAGTAGACTCTCTTGATCTAAAAACCTCTGATTGATATCCAAGAGCGCTTTTGATAAATACCATTTACCTTGCTTTTTTTTTACTGTCAACATTTGACTCGAACGAGAAAGTAATGCATTGTATCTCTGGCCTTTTTCTTTGTTTCCTTAAAAGTCACCAATTGTACCAATTATTCATTTGCCAAGCAAAAGTACAACTAACCATATATTACTTTGAACTTGTAACAGAATCAAGGTGGACTCAGACAATACAAGATTTAGCTATATCCTTTGTTACAATACCGAGCAAACAAGTATAAATATTATTTACAATTTTGTGTTAAATAATATTATTTGGTCAGATTCATTAAAAGATCAATTAGAGTAAAGAAACAAATGTCTTTTATGCCCCTAATTTTTTTTTAAAAAAAAAATCAAAATACAATGATCAAACTGACGAGTCTGTTTTTAAAGAAGACTTGAAGCTGTCAATTATGTGTATAATTTACAGATTAATAATAAAATAAAATAAATCCCATTGAGGAATTCTAGATGTTGTGGCCAGCGATAAAAAACCCTCTAACTATCGCTGACTGCTTGGGTTATTGTCTAATGGATGTAGGCCCACATGTTGTTTTCAAGTATTGCCGTTGTCCGATTAGACTTTCCGTAAGCTTTTTTTCTACACTGTAGCCTTCTCATTTCGGTTCCTACGTTTTAATTGGCGCGGTATTTAAATATTAGAAATATTACCACCAATGAAATAAAGTTGGAGATTCAAGTGAGAACCCAATGACTGCTATATCGTGACGTGTATTTGCAAATAAATTTTTTTTTCCTTTTTGCAAATTTGCTGGTTGTCTACAAAAGCGGGTTGTGCTGGATAATACTCTTTAGTTGTTTTTTGTTCTGTTTTGAAATTCAAGGTAATTATCGATTTTTGATTTGTAAAGATGTATACATACATCGGTCACACTGATGAATAATGCCAGGCGTGGCTGTCTGATTCTGGGGAACCACACAGGGGCACCTCTTGTCCTTGTGGCAAGAGGGGGACCCACCCTTGTGCCTTGGGAGGTGTTGAAAACAACGCATTGTCTGAGTGAGCGATATATGTATACATATGTATCTTGTAAATGAACGAAAAATCTCATGTTTTGTTCTTTTTAATAGGTAAACCAAAGTATATATATATATATAAATATTTAGATAAATAATAAAGAAAAATCATTATTGAAATATAATAAATATCTTTTTGTGTGATGAAAATAAATTAAATATAATATAATATAATATAATATAATATTCAGTGTATATATATAAAACGTAAACTAGGAAAATGATGATGGAATGCAAAAAAAAAGTCTAAACGTATAAGGTGGAAGGGGGGGGGAAGATGGAATGCAGAATAGATATGAAAATTTGTAAAAAAAAAAAAGTGTCTAGCGAGATACATTGGGAGATGTTCCAAGAGAGTCGTAGGTGGGTAAAGAAGAAGAAACGTTGGCAGGTGCAAACTGAACTGCAGTGCGGTACGATGGAACCCTTGTGAGGTCCATGCCCTGCCACCACATGCTGACTGGACTGACTGGGCTAGCAGCCGTCATATCCATTCCTGGATCCAGGCGTCTGAAACCACCTTTAGTAGGGATGTCCGTGGCTGCCAAAGAAGTGCTGGGTGGGGTAGAGGACAATAGAGAAGTCGAGGCGATTGAGAGTGCGCGTGTACGACCGGAAATTGTAATTGGTTGACGCTCTTGATCCACCGAGGGCATGCGAGCATGATGAGGATTGAATGCAGAAGTGCTGGCTGCAGGTGGAGAGGCCGAGATTGAACCAGACCCGGACCGAAGGGCATCCCACACACTTGGGTCATAAGGAACAGAACGCCATGTCTGGTCGTATGCAGGCAGATTGCTAATCTCTGTTTGTTGAGCAAATGAATCAATGATGATTATGGGTACCGAGCAACGCAATTCAGAGTAATGACCATCGGCATTGACAAGAGAGATAACAAACTTGAGTTTGTGGCGAATGCGAATCATTGCATTGTCTGCATCACAGAATACGAGGGGAGAAGCATCTGGAACCTTGAGGTCGACTACCTTGGTCCAGTAGCCGTCCTGAGTGGTCGTGGTGTTTTGCTGGAAAGGCTGGTTGATGCGCTCGGTGCCGACCATGCGTGTGTCGGTCTTGGAGTAGTCATTGGCGGTGTATGTGCAATATTCTTTTAAGAAGGCCGTCAGGAAACGGACTCGCAGTTGGCTGGCGAGGGGTAAAATATTAAAGGAAATTGGAATGTTTTCGCCATTGGCATATACTTTGGAAGGGAGTGCGATATCATAGACCATTTTATCTGCCCAGGTGTTATGGATCTCGAGGGTCTGGGAGAAGCCAAACTCGGAGGGGAGCATGCAGCGGATGATTCTAATAGGTCGTTTCTTGACCATGTTGTGGACAAATGCCGTTCGTTCGATAACTGCCTTTAGACCATATGAAACTCGGCCGCCTTCGGTTTCCAGAGATTCTGGAATGTCTCCGGGCAAATTGAGTTCAAAGTCCCATTTATGGTGGCCAGCAGCAAGGGTATATATCTTCTTGGGAGCAACACCGGCTACAGGGACAAACTGCCACTTGTGCTCGAGGATAGTGCGCTCCTGCTTGTGGTAGTGCTGATGGTGACCAACGCCTGTGAGGAGATGATTAACAGACGTTCATGTGAAATTCTCATTATTCCTACCTTCAGACCAAGAGACTTTCATTTTGCCTGTGAACTTTAGACAGATTGACTTGATCTTGATGGGTTCAGCAAGGGTCAAGAGCAAGGATCCTTGGAGCAGTTTCCCGGCAGATTCGTCTGCCTCGCCCAAAAGGACGATTTCGTCTGTTGTAAGATCTATTCTGAACTCGTTGTTCTTGCGGATCGCATTCACCATTGTCTGGATAGGCTGCTGAGGAATAGGGATCATTCTGGACGGCAAAATTGAAAGAAGAGGTAAAAGGGAGAATGGTGTTGGTTGGCACCCAACAAGAAAGGCTAATGTTTGAATGAATTAAAGATTTTTTTCTCTTATGAAATCAATGGCAAATGTTCTAAATACCTTTGGGTTTTATACGCTCTATTTCACGCCCTTTGAAATAGGAAAAAATAAGACCCTTTGACTATTGGGTAATAGTTTTCAGTACAAGCGCCTTTTAATTCACCAGAAAATATTTTTATATTTATAAACGTGCTTTGAATTAAGTGCTCAGTTGAATTCATTTCCCTGGATTTCTTGACATTTATTCTTAGATGCACAACTATGAATTGCGTGCTTTTGGTTTATTCAACATCTCTCCAAGAAAGAAAGAAAAAAGGTATTTCGGACACTGGATAGATCAATAATGGCAGTAATAAGAATAGTCATGGTTCTTGGGCCGTGCACTCTAACTCCCCCAAAGCTTATTTCCTTTATAGTCTCCACCGTTTTTACTGTAGAATGGCAAAAATTCACCAGACAATAAGATCCGAAAGGAATCTAGACAAAAGATCCTTAAAGGAGATGAGCCACGCGATATTTATTTCGAGGTTACAAATATCGGACACCTAATACAGATGAAAGATAATATAGATTATAAAAACAAGAAAGACGATGATTTGTGAATATTCAATCGTATAATTTTGTACATAAAATGCCAATATGGACATATCTCCTTCACAAACCTAACCTATGGCTGTCTTTCTCTCCTCCATTGTGCACATTCGAGTAACGATGGCGTGGGAAAAGCATACATATAAAATAGATCCGACATCGGGTTACTCCCGGGGATAAAAAAAAAAAGAGAGAGAGAAAAAGAACCAATACCACTGCCAATTGGTTTAATGGATTTCTGTACCTTGCACCCTTTGGATTCCAAGTATAATTATAGCATTTTTCTTAAAAAAATATTTGGCATGACACTCTTTACATTCCTGGCCTTGGGATTTCTCCCACTTGATAACAAGGCATGAAATCGGCAGACATATACGAATCGAGGAATTTAATTATTCTCCAAATGGCAGACATATAGAATGTTGTCTCGAAAGAATTCAACATTTGATTCTGTAAAAAGATGTGGGGTGTCTATTGGCGAATAGAACCAATTGGATTTGTTCTCAAAGACACATTGAGGCAATATCAATATTAATATCAAAAAAGTATTTTTATATAGAGTCTTTAATATACAATCGTAATTTGTCTTGGGTTTATTAAATCCAAGTAATTGATATACATACATTTAATGACAAGTATTGGAATTTCTGGTTGATTTATAAAGCTATAGTTTAAGAGGACATTAATGAAATTGGTACTCAATACTACTATGGATATTTAATGTTTACTACAGCGGGATAAATTAGACGCAAAAGACGATAATCTGATCCGCTATATAACTCTGGACCATTACAGAGCCTGCGAGATACTTTGAAGACCAACAAGACCAGAAATCAATTACCAACACACCAAGGGCTGTTTTTTTTTTTTAAAAAAAAACACCAACATTGTGCATGTACATCTTTACAAGGCATACTGGCACTCGATTATTTTATGAATGCCACTCGAGGGTAGCACAAACAAAGAATCTGCTGTTGCAAAAAAAAAATTGAAACTTATTGGCCCTATAGAACTTTGTGTCCAAAGAGCGGATCAAAAAAAATGATTATGATAATGATTACGATTATACAAAAAGGCAACCTTTATTATTAATATTATTTTACAAAATCATTTCATCATTTATTTTTTTTGTAAATAAAAAACTATTTTAATTTATCAATAGAGTTCAAGGCAAAGAAATGAAACTTATCAGCATAGTCAGTATGGGCCCCAACATAAAACCCCCCGAGCGAACGGCTGCAGTCAATCGTCCGTACTGATGACGGCAGAGACACTCCTGGGAGGCCAATCTCCCCCACAGCCTGCTTTCCCATCAAAAGGGTTCGCAAAAGGATGCCCAAAGTCAGATCCTTTTCCGAATAATAAATCACCGTGTTTTCCCGTCCCAGCCCTTCCCCCGCCCCAAAGAACCGCTCAAGGTCACTGGCCACCAAAGCAGGAGCACACAAATGAACCGCGTCTGGCCTAATTGAAAGACCCACAATCAGATCACTTTCTCTAGCCTGTTCTACTTGCCTTTCTTCGGGGTACAGCAGAGCACAGGCCTCTACTAAGTGCCGACAGCCCAGAGAATGACTCACTACTCGTAAATAGTCGTGCCGGGTGCGCAATTCGAGCAGTCTTCCGGCAAGCATTTCTGCACGTTCTTTGCTTTCCACGGTTGCTGTATTGAACTGATAGGCCAGTCTTCCACAGTGTAGTCCAACATCGACTACGGCCGCACCCATCAATGACGCAGGTGTCGGTAATCTCCACTGTCGCAGTCTCTGGACATTCCGACCAACCACATAAGCCACAGATCCTAAAGTTGCCAAAGGTACCGGAATATGGGACATGGCAGACCCCGACGGCCACGAATATCTATCAATCAAATGCCATGTGAGCCATGTTCAGCTAGACACGCCAGTTTGGTGACATATTACCCTAGAGCAGAGGGAGCCCATTTGTGAGCTGGACTGAGGACCAAGAGACGATGGGAATGCATCCAATCTCCAAAGTTCTCGGGTGAATCTCCCTCGGCAAGGAATCCTGACGATTGATGATTAAAACAAAACAAAAAAAAGAGAGAAAGATTACTAGGTTGAGTAAGGATTACCTTTAATGTACACAGTTACCTCTGAACGCGCATCTGACGGACGAGAGAGTACCTTTAGACTTGGTAATCGAGTAAACAGATTGGCCATGAAAAATTATACAGGAAAGAAATGCATTTATACTAGGTGATACAAGGCCAAGCTTGTCAAAAATAATAGTATAATTTTTTAATGTATATATAATTACATAATTATATAATTATATATATAAAATTATAAGGGTGGTAAGAGTAGTGATGGTGAATGATATTAATAGAAATGTCAGAGGGGTATGTAAAAAAGAAGAAGAAGAAGAAGAAGAAGAGAAAGAGAGAGAGATAAAAAAGAAAGTTTACGGTTATTGGCATTAGACCCTAGTCTGTAGGACATGAGAACCCATTGAGAGGCTGGATAGTATCCGTCTTTGTCCATGCAATCCCAGCAATTGAATATGTAATGTGAAATATGACCTGCAGAGTCTCTTGCTGTTCGGCAGGCACAGGATTTCTTACTTGGACTCCACATGCATTATAAAGATCTTGAAAGGTACGATTGCCAGCCATGTTGGTTGAATAGTATATATTCACGGGTATAGAGATCGGTTGGCGCTTTCGTCCAGAAAGAACCAATGGCCCTGATCCTCCCTGTCCAAATTGCTCTTGAGTATTTACATCCGTCACAGTGACAGCAATGTTTGTAAATCGGGTATGAATCCAATTAGCAGAATTGTCTGCAGTCATGTTGAGTCGCCAGGAAGTTTTCATGGATAGAGTGCTGTTGGTGGTCCAGTCTGTTTTGTTGGTTACATCTGCTCCTATTAGTGCCATAGTTGGGAACCGAGGCCACACAAAGAACCATATGACTCCCACAACGACAAGGAAAACCACAAGACCTGCAAGCGTCCGTCGTTTCTTCCAGAATTTGCGTCGTTTGCGGGTCGGTAGATTGTCCAATGGGGGCACGGCAGGCTCATGAGGCGGCTGATGGATGTCGAGGATGCAGAGATCATCCTGCAGCATCGAAACAACACCTTCCTTGTCCGGAACTGGGAAGCAAGGAAGATGATCTTCTATATAAATTGGTGCAGGCTGTTGAGCTGGATCGCGGTTGTGGCGGGAATATGGCAGGTAGGAGTTGGCTCTCTGGGTGGGCATCAACCTCTTCTTCTCTTTGGGTGCTCGACTCGGACAATAGGGGTCAGTATTGTAGTCGGAATAAATTGGTCGAAGTGCGACATTTGCAGCGTTTGTTGCCAGTCGACTTGTGCTGCTATCTGAACCCTGCCTTGAATGAGCTCCATCTAATGGATCCCGGTCTAGAGGGGTTGATTGGGCTGTTGAGAATTTAAAGACATGTTAAAGACTTTTCCAAAGTGATAAATATAGCAATAACAACAACAACAACAACAACAACAACAGCAATAGTGATAATAATAATACTACTAATAATAATAATATTAATTATTACTATTACTATTACTATTACTATTATTGTATAAGCGCCTTACGCTTTCGGTACCTGGGACTGCCTTTCTCTTTCGATAGGGGTCATGTTCACTGTCCGGATAGGCTGAATCTTGGTGTCTATGGGTTGGAGGTTCAAATTCATATGTCTGTCGACTCATTGTAAATGTGTGTATGTATATATATATATATAAATATATATTTAAATATTTAAACAATCAAATAATTAAATATTAGGTATTTTGGAAAAAAAAGAAGATTAAAAAAATTAAAGGAAAAAAAAAGAAAAAGAAAAAGAAAAGGAAAGAGAAAAAGAAAGGCGGAAAATAGGAAACGATTGGTATAACAAGAAAGAACAAGAAGGGGAAATTGGGGAGAAGTTTGGGGGTTGAACAGGGGATTGAAAGGGATAGAAGGTATGGAAGAAAGTGGAGGTTTATTCTGATATTTTATAAACCTATTTTCGGTAGGAGAGACGGTTTTGTTCTTGCCATCAAAAAGGCCGCACAGACACCACAGAGATGGGCTGAAAGATCCTGTTGCTTCAAGTGAACACAGACATGGCCAATTAAGCAGACGATTGTTTGAGAAAACAAGCAAAGAAGCACACCAGCAGCCATTGCAGCAAACAAACCAATAATAATAATAATGAGATACAAAGGCAGAAAACAAGATTTGGCAGAAATGAATCCTGGCGCAGAAAATAAAACAAAAAAGCACTTTTAGCCAATAAAATTGAAACAATTGAAACAAATGATATCATTATAACATTATTCAATACCACCAATCATAGCATCTTCGTAACGACATAACAAAGCAGCATTAAATCCTATCCCCCCTTTGTATCAGCCACAACTAACCACACCATTTGCTCATTAACCTTGCCTCTCCCCCCCTTTTTTTTCTTTTTCTCTCCTACTTTCTTTGGTTTGGACTGCTTGGGTCTGCTTATTTATTTGCCTTTAAGCGTCATTATCAGCCAAGCACCAAAAACACTATATATGCCAATGCATACCCTTTTGCGCTTATCTTTTATAAACTCCAAACAACCTCTTGCATGAATTAGCACACCTGAGGAAGTACATTATCTGCTTGTAACACCAAGGGTAAAATTCTAACCTGTCGCTTGAATCCCCGCAATTTTCCTCTCTCTCTCTCTCTTTGTCACCTTTCTCCTCTTTTCATTTAAAAACCACAATGTCAGACCCTTCCATCAGTCAGTCTCCTTATTGCCTCTCTGACCCTTAACTTACCCATACCACAGCCAACCTTTTGCTTTCTCTCTGCAGGAACGACCAAGAAGATGAGCTTGAAAAACTTTTAGAAGATCATCCAGACTGCAATGTCAATTACATTGATGGTGCTGGTAACACTGCTGCACATTACGCGTCAGTTGAATATTTATACACATATTATAATAGCCAAAAAAAAAGCGCAGGCAGCCTAATGATATCCGTTTTATAGTGCAAAGGCAGGATCTATTGGCTGCCTAGAGAAACTCGTGAATCTTGACGACATTGACCTCGACATCAAAAATCACCTCGAGGGAGACACTCCTCTCCACAAGGCTGTACTTTATCAGGACCAAGACCACGAGATGGCAGTGGCCATGGTGGACCTGTTGCTGATGGGTGGTGCTGACCCAAGGTACTAAAATAACCCAAAACTCAGCTTGAAAATGATGTCTTTACTAATTCCAAACCATAAAAGAATAATTAACCGTAACAAGCTCACACCTGCAATGCTGGTCAGGCCAAAGCATAAGGACATCAAGGACATGCTGGATGAGGCCGTGGTGTCTTATGAATTGGTAAATAGGAATCTGGCTAATAAATCTGGCTATGATGAACCTGGCTAACCAAAAACCCCTCAACAGGACGACTCGGATATTGCTAATGATGACGATAGCGGCAGTGAGGTAGAGGAAGAAAATGATTCAGATAGCAATCATCCATAATAAAAAAAGAAGAAGAAGAAGAAGAAGATACGTGCATGTTGGTGTATGTGTTGCATTTGTATACATCAATAGTAATAATAGTAGTATTATTAATAAAAATAATAAAGATCTCGATCAATTCTTTATTGTAAAAGGGGTATACTAGAGAGCAGTCACTCGGCTGCGAGTGCGATTACACCCAGACCCTTTGGGATTACGTCAACTTTTTATTTGTTCCTCTTTGCATCATGGTAATATAAGCCTTGGCTCCATTTATGCATCCCAATCATATTAATTCGTTAATCTCCCCAGGGAAACTCACAATCAGGACTGCCCCGTGGTAATGATAAGAAGCAGGATAAGAAGCAAGAAAAGAAAAAGTGGGAACCTCCTGTGCCTACTCGTGTTGGCAAGAAAAAGAAGAGAGGAGGACCCGATACGATTGCCAAATTACCAGCAGGTAAAGTGCCACATTGATCATCACAACCTCCCTGACCTATTCTGCAGTATTTCCTACTACCCGATGCCGATTAAAGATGCTAAAGATGGAACGCATCAAGGATTATCTCTTGTTGGAGGAGGAGTTTGTACAGAACCAGGAACAGCTGAAGCCCCAAGAGGGTCGAGATGAAGAGGAGAGGACGCGTGTGGACGACTTGCGTGGCTCGCCCATGGGCGTTGGTTCCCTCGAGGAGATCATTGATGATGACCACGTCATTGTGTCTTCTTCGTCTGGACCAGAGTACTACGTATCTGTCATGAGTTTTGTTGACAAGGATATGCTTGAGCCAGGCTGTAGTGTATTGCTGCACCACAAGACCATGTCGGTAGTGGGTGTGTTGGCTGACGATGCTGACCCCATGGTCAGTGTAATGAAGCTTGAAAAGGCACCAACCGAGTCGTATGCCGATATCGGTGGTCTTGAAAAGCAGATCCAGGAAATCAAGGTATAGAATGATAGATAGGAATTGGGCGTGTACTGAACAATTGAACAGGAAGCTGTAGAGCTGCCTCTGACACATCCCGAGCTCTATGAAGAAATGGGTATCAAACCACCAAAGGGTGTGATTCTTTATGGTGTTCCCGGTACTGGCAAGACATTGCTTGCAAAGGCAGTGGCCAACCAGACAAGTGCAACCTTTTTGCGAATTGTTGGTTCTGAATTGATTCAAAAGTACCTTGGAGATGGACCAAAGCTTGTGCGAGAATTGTTCCGTGTGGCCGAAGAAAACGCACCCTCGATTGTGTTTATTGATGAGATTGATGCAATTGGTACCAAGCGTTATGATTCTACCTCGGGTGGTGAGCGTGAAATCCAGCGCACTATGTTGGAGCTTTTGAACCAGCTAGATGGTTTTGATTCTCGTGGAGACGTAAAGGTCATCATGGCCACCAACAAAATCGACAGCCTTGACCCGGCCCTTATTCGTCCCGGACGTATTGATCGCAAGATTGAGTTCCCCTTGCCGGATGTCAAGACAAAGCGACGAATCTTTGGTATCCATACTTCACGTATGACTCTATCTAGTGATGTTGACCTGGAAGAGTTTGTAATGTCAAAAGATGATCTGTCGGGTGCTGATATAAAGGTAAGCCTATGGCTTGGATTTCAAACATGGGTTTAATACATGTGTATATAGGCCATCTGTACCGAGGCAGGATTGCTCGCACTACGTGAGCGTAGAATGAAGGTTGTTGCAGAGGATCTCAGAAAGGCGCGTGAGAAGGTGCTTTATAGAAAGAGTGAAGGAACACCCGAGGGACTTTATCTCTGAGGACTTCTTTATTAGAGCAGTCACATTTAATGGTAACAATAATAAAGATATACAATTTTATTTTCAATTATTTGTGAAATAGTAGAGAAATATTCAGATCTTTTTAAGCACGCCCTTTGTAACAAGGTGTGTGGCCAGGCGTGTTACGTCAGATCTCGGTTCACAAGGAACAGAGGAGTCGTTTGGCAGCCGGAAGATATCATCATTATTTCCAAAACTTGGAAGGATCAAAGAACCATAAAATGACGATTACGGGAATTAAAGAGGACTTTAGGTTTAAGGACTGACTTGTGGTAACGTTGGATACGATGTTTTCGGCCTTGGCAACCATATTTTAAACATCGACATGATATTTTGAAATGGAAATTGACGATATTTAAGCTTTTATTCAATAACTTGCTTCATTCCTGTTAAATATCCGCAATTCCACCTTCTTTTAAGCGAATATGAAGTTACGTACCCGAATGATAGTTGCTCTGGCCGGTGTCGGGTTCATGGGCCTGGCAACTATCTTTGGTTTTTACAGGACACCAATCATGGCAGGCAAGCATTAGGCTCATCAAATCAGCATTCTAAATTGTCATTGGACTTTAGCCATTCAGAATGGTGCAGTCAAATTACGCATCACACCATATAGCTCACTCTTGGCTGTCTTACTGATCATTATTGTGTCTATTCCTCCCATGATCGGCTTCGTGTCTATGGTTACCCTGACTGGGTTTGTCTATGGATTTCCCGGGGGTGTCCTCCCAGCAACCACTGGTAAGCCCAACCCAGTCTCGAGTATATATATGTATATTATTACTAACCAGAGCCAAATAGGTGCCATGATTGGATCCTCGCTTGCGTTCTTGCAAGTGAAAATAACCTGGAAATCCACTAGAAGCTAACCTTTGTCAATCTAGTATCATTCGTCGATACCCCCTTGCTAGATTTATCCATCTTTCGCCTTCTAGACAGATTACCTACAAGGCACTCGAGGAAGCAATTGCACAGGGTGGATTGAGGGTAAGAAATCTATCCGGGGACTATCTTTTTTTTGTTTACTTTTAAATATTTATCTAGATCATGATTCCCCTCCGTCTAAGTCCTCTTCCGTGGCCATTGGTGACCTTGCTGTTCTCCATGATCCCAAACTCTCGATGGTCAGATTTCTTGATTGCTACAAGTGTCGGCATGATCAAGGTTATGCTCGAGGTATGGATTGGGTCTCAATTGGCCAATCTGTCTGATCCAAATCTTCCGCCGTCTGCACATCGGGTGGCACTGGGCATGATGTGTGGTGGGTTTGTGTTGTTGATCGCAATTGGCTTCTGGCTCTATCGTCTGACAATGGCCAAGGCGGGGCAATTGGCAGACAGAGGTATACCCGAGAATATTGACGAAACCCAACAGCTATTGATCTACAAACAAACAGATCTTGAAGCAGCCGACCCGAACGTAAATAAGAATGATACCAAAATCCAATTGAAATAAGATTTGTCATTTGACATGGATCTAAACAAACTTTTACATGTATACACATAATAATCTCGAATCACTATTTACTTTACTTTACTTTTTTTCAAGAGAAATACCCTTTTATATATATATCTCTATACTTTAATATAATAATAATAATAATAATAATATACTGTATGTATTGGTGCGATTGATACTAGGTGGATAACAGAACAAGTATGGAGGCTGCATATAAAATAAAAAGAAGATATTAATCAATGGATCTCTAGATGATCCTAAACTTACTTTATGGTTCTGGCAAGACAATTGTATCAAACTTTTGCTTGCATTTCTTGCACACACACTGCAAAAAATATTGAGTCTTTAGACAGCTACTCACGATCCAAGACCCTTACCACTCTTCGCCCTCGGTAACCACACAAATAAGGGATGACAAGAATAGCAAACAGCAAGGTTCCATTAGTATAGTGCATTCTAAGTTCATGCAGGCCACCGTCTATACATGTCCTCCCCAGCGACTCTTGAATACGGTAGCGTTCTCGGACAAACTCTGGTACATCTTCCATATTAAGCACACGCCAGACCCAAGGAAGAGAGGGAAAAAAAAAGAGTAGAATGAAAATGATTATTTTTATTTTTATTTGATATATGAAATATATATAATAATAATATAAAATGATGGAATGGGGTTTTAATCAATTGTATGGATAAATGTGCATGAACAAGTCACATTTGGCTTAGGCCGTCTCTTCATCCTCTGGATGCTTTATTGCTACTTCTTCACGGGTGCGACACTCGGCCTTGAGAGCCTCGGCATTCCAGTTGGTAGTCCATACAAACACAACCGTAACAAGACAGGATGCAATGAGTGCGCCAACCAAGCCAGCCCAAATGCCAGATAGTCCCCATCCCCAGCTGAAGCAGAGGTAGAATCCAACAGGCAGAGCACACACATAGTATGCCACCAGATTGCACCAGGCACCAACATGCTGGCGGCCTTGTCCGTTCAATACACCATCTGCAATTCCGGCAATGTTATCAGCAAACACAAAGAGTGCAACCCACGGCAAAAGTTTGGCCACCGAGGACACGACGTCCGGATCGCTGGTGAACATGTAGGCCCATGTCTGGCGAAAGACGAGCAGTAAAAGACTGTTGAATCCTGCAACAGCCACGGCAGCATAGATGGCAGTATGGGCAGCTATTCTGGCCTGCTGAGGACGCTGAGCACCCAAGAGGTTTCCGACACGGTTTGCAGACGCAATACCAACACCAAACGGAAGGGTGTAAAGGGCAGTGATGGAAGTCAAGACAACGCTCTGTGCACCCAGACTAGTGGTATCAATCCAGCTCGCACCAAAAGCAATGATCTCATAGGCCCATGTCTCTGTACAAATCAGAAGAATTCCAGGGATGGCAAGTTTGGACATGGGACCCCACGCACGCCAGTCAAAGGCTTGACGGGTTGACCATTCTGGCCACACTTGGTAGCCGTCTACTCGGTAGATATAGAGGGCCATGGAAAAGACGATTAGCCAGTAGGTCAGACAGCTGGCCAATGGAGCACCCGAGAAACCAAGGCCAAATGTAGAAGACCAGACCAATACGTAGCTGAGGAGGATGTTGACGGGAGCTCCCATGAGGAGAACAAGAGTTGGAGCACGGAAGATGCCTTGGGCTTGCAGCATTTTCTTGAGGGCCTCAAAGATGGCAAAGGCTGGTGCACCCAGTATCATCCAGCGCACATAGCAGCCTGCAAGACGAGCAACTTCGGGGTCCTGTCTCAGCAACAGAAACACTGATTCTGCAAACCACCATAAGACGCACACGGGGATATAGAGTACTGACAAGAAGGCAAGGCAGCGCTGCACATGCAGACCGACGATCTTCTTGTCGTCTGCACTGGTGAATGCCTGGGAGCATAGGGTATCAAGGGCCAGCGTTCCACCTGTGGCAACCGAGAGACCAGTGACGGTGACGAACATGCTGCCCAGGGAAGCCGAAGCGAGTTCGGTAGCACCCTACAACCTTGCTAGTTAGTTTCTTTTTTCTTCAAAAAATAAAAAAGAAGCATGATGATTTGACTTGACATACCAAATGGCCGGCACTGATTACGCTTACACTCTGGAGACTGTTCTGCAAGAGGTAGCTGAGGACAAGAGGCATTGCATTGTTGACGAGCCATTTGAATTCTTGTCTGTATGGCTTTGAGACCAAGGCACTCTTGGAGGACAAGAGAGGGGTATTTTCTGTCGGTGACATTTTTCTGTTGCTATTGTTGCTTATGGTAATATAATGATATTATTGTCGTATATGTTCTGTATGGGATGTTTCGAATGTGTGTTCATCAAATCACAAGTGGGGGATGCCGTAGATTGAGGCTTGTAAGGGCACAAAGAAGAGGGAGAGTTGTAGATGCTGAAAACAGAGGAGTTGAACCCTTTTTATACTTGAGATCCGGCTGCCTTTTTAGCTTTCTTTGGCCCCGCCTCATTTAAGACGGAGTATGGCCTTTTTTTTTCTTTACAGCCAAAAGACAATCTTTCAGGTGCCATAATATTTTCCTGGTCTTCAAGAGACTTGTGTATCTACTAACGTCAGACCACCCCCCTCTCTCATCTCCTCCTATATCCTAAAATCAATGTATGGCATCATCACAAAGCAGCCCAGAATAGACTGTCTGTAGCATTATTGGTCAGCATCACTTTTAACTGATGTGTGTCTTGCCAATCTCGGCCTGCTTTTGTCTGAAAAGTAAAAGAGTGGCAAGTGCTTACCAATAAGCTAATGCTCTCTTGCCAAACAAAGACATCGTCAGAGATATTGGCGGTGCACAGACTGAATAACAAGGTTTTCATTCTCTTCTCATCCTCACACAACGATTAAAGGCGGAGTCGGACCTCTTTAATCATATACAAGGGAAAAAAAAGCTTTTTTTTTTAATTATTATTATTATTATTAGTTTCTTTGGTTTCCGCCAGCTTCATCAACTGTCAGTTATTTATTAACATTTGGACAGGACCCTCAGATTCTTTGGGTCTATAGACAGCATGTTTGTATTCTGAGGCTAATTTGACCCAGAAAAACAATATAATGGATCTGGCCACTGTGTATCTTGTAATTTGTGATACGCTCGAGGATGTATTTAACCAATTGATTTACGGAATGGTGGATAAAAGAGGTCGGTCTAGTCGGTTCCAATCCTAATAATAATTTGGATGCTTGGTACATTTTTAAAGAAGAAGAAAAAAAAACTTTTTTTTATATTATTATAAATCCAGGCCAATTTGGGTGCGCCCAATGGTAGAGCTAGAGGGGACAAGAGACTACCAATGGAATTAGCAAATGCTCTCAAGGATCAAAGGAATTGATCAATATAGAACCATTTGGGCGTACGATAAAACCACAACTGCAGGAGGTAGATCCAATATACATATATATATATAAAGGATCTTAAATGCTATAAAGGGGTGCAAAGGACCAAAGCTCGCAAACATTGTCATTGATAGGCCTGATTTCACATAATATAATTAGAGATGTATCTAGAAAGGATTCACAGAGAGCACTAGGGTCTAGTTGAAGAAGAGGCTTTCAGTAATGAAATCACATAAAGAGCACAATAGGTTTAGGTGTTTAGGTGTTCGGCTTGTTTAACTGAAGTGTCACACCAGGATCCAGACCGCTGTAACCCTTTTGAAACTATAATTTTTAATCGGCAAAATTCAACTAGCCACCTTTGCTTTCATTATCCAGCAAGAATATACATTGGTCTATTGGATATAACTACACCGTCTAATTGACCTATTCAAGATGTAATTACCACAAAGACATTATAAAATGTAAAATATATGTATTTTAAAAGGCACCAAGAGAATCCAATGCACCAAACCTTTTTTTAAAATACTGACAGCTACTTTAAAATATAAAACAACATCTTTAGACACGCCAACAAAATCACACTTGGTAATTTTGCTCGCAAGCCATGTTAGAATGTCCCACAAAGATCTGATTCTACTGTCCGGCTGTTTTTAAAGAATAAGAGATTTATATTTCAAGTATCAAATATCAAAAAAGATTGAAAAAATGGGGTATTATTAAGCAGCTTGATGTTCAAGTTGACTTGGCACATTGAGAATACACCTCTAGAGGGTCAATGTAAACATTGGTTTAGATCCCAAAGATTAATCTATAGTGATTGTTTCATGCTTTGAGTCTCTCTTGTCCTGGAAACTCATCTTGTTCACTCCAAAGGTCTGATTAGAATAAGTTTACTTATAGGCCAATATTGTAAGAGAATGAAATGTGAATTTGACAGGACGATTCTAAAAGGACTTGGAGTTTGCATGTCAGACCTATCAAGATATAACATTCAGATGGATATAAAAACACGTTGAGATGATCTAAAACTCCCCTTATTGACAGTCAATGGTATCACAAGCCAGTTTGCCTGTCTGCATACTTTAGGCAAATAGAATAAAACCCTTGGAATTTACCTTTGTGTGTTTATAGGCTTTGTAAAGTTGGTTACAAGATGGTCTATAGACACAAAGGCAAACATTAGCAAAGAGACATTTGATGACCTTTTCTTTTCTTTCAACAGAGTAGTACAGGTTTTATATTAAAATAAAAGATAAGATTGAGAAAGATCTCTTGGAGATCTCTGCGTCACAGATACAGCACAAAATAATTGACCGACACTGAATAAATGGCTGTTGGGGCCATATGTTTGTAGTAATCAAGAATATATTGTTCTTGTGCCAAAAGAGGTGTATCGAATCAGCCCTAGGATTTCCGTTGTAAAAGCAGTCTCCATGATAAGAGCAATATGGCTGAATTGAGGATACATATTTATCCACAATGCCTGGATTTATTTATTTATTATGAGAGGTCTACTCAACCAGACCATGCTATACTACCAGTCATTGACCTTGCAGACATCCAGACTTCTTCCCTTGACTGTGGAGTTGCCCTCCAAATCAAATTTCCAATTGTGCTTTGTGCACACGAGAGTCTTGCCCAGTACATTTCCCCAGGTCACTAGATCGACTCCCTTGTGAGGGCAGAATCGATTGCATTCGTACACTCCATCTGTCGTATGGACACGGATTCGATTGGCATTAACTGGCTCAATGGGTCTACCAGAGAACACCTTTTTGGAACTCTCAGGAACCTCGGTTGTAGATTCAGCTGTTGGAGTCGTAGGCACAGTTGCAGTCACCGTCTTCTCATCTTCAGAGCTATCTGATGAATCGTGTTTTTTGGTGTAGGAGCCCTTCTTTTCTATAATTTCCCATTGTCTTTTAGTCAAAAAAATACAGCCACATAAACATACTTTTCTGAGACTTTGGATAAACGGCGGCTCTAAGGAGGTCTCTGACCAGGGGGAGCAATGGGATAACCTATCACACAGTTTATTGATGTCTAGTAACTCTTGGACTCACCTTCCAGCTATTGTCTGACAGATCACGAAGATCACGGACCTATGATCTAGATTAGTGTTTGATACATGGCTGATCTACTTACAAAGCCAAGTCTATTGGCCTCAAGAATGTCAATGTCGCTGTCAATCTGCTCTTCAGTCCATGATCTCTCCTTGCCAATCTGCTCTATCAATGTGGAAGTCCTCTAGAGATCCAAATGTTAGTTTGTAGTCATTGTGATGAATAGGAATCTAACCATGGAATCTGGCAAGGGCACATTCTCGATCTCTAACATTTTTCATTTCTTTCTTTTAAAAAAAATACTGGTTGGCTTTATTATCGTTTCAATTTACCATAACCCACTTTCTTGCCAGACGAGGCAGGAAGTGAGTCAAGATAGGACTGGTACATGTCAAAGCTCTTTTTGTTTTTGCCCATAATAATAAAGTAGTGTAAGTAAAAAGAGAAGGGTCTGGGTTTCAATAAGACATGGCAGAGGGATTCAAGACATGGATCTCATATATGCACTCGGTAATACAATTCATCAAGTGATCGATTGTTTGTTGCTTCTGCTCAAGGGTCTGATGTTCCTCACTGGCCAGCATCTCAGCAACCAGTCCCTTGACCTCTTCTACCATCTGGTATGTATCTGCTGCTTCCTCTGCTGATCTATCGACCTCTTCTTTCAGCTCAAGATAGCCGGGCAAGCTCTCAAAAGACAATTGGATATCCTTGATTTCATTTTCAACCTCCTCAGTCGCCTCCTCCATCAATTCAACTTCTTCCTGGAGCCGTCTGGTCTCCTTCTTCTCGGTTTGAAGGCGCTCTTGTCCCCTTTCTCGCTTTTGCCGAACAAGATCCACCTTTTGCCGAAGTTGTGCCATGTGCTGGTCGGATACTTGGGACTCCGGTAAAGCATTGACCTGTTCTGGCTTGGTTGGTACGACAACCCGACTCTCTTCCTCAGAGGCTGGTGCCTTGAAGGTTTGGGATGCAAGCTGGCTCTCCTGATAAGCCACCGTCCCAAATACATTTTCGGATGGTGACCGGCGAGGAAACTCTAATGGGTCTTTGTAAATGTCACGAAGGGGGCTTCTGTATTGAGTATCTTGACCAGACAGCTTAAAGACATTTTTTTTATTCAACATTTTATCAAGAAAGATATTCCAACATACATTCAAAATACCTTTTCTTTAGGATTCACTGGATTGACATTTTTGGAATCCAATCCATCCTTGCCCAATGTGATCTAGATTTATAATGTTATTATTATTATTATTTAAAAAAGAAGTTTAATTGATTCCATTTTGATTGTTATCATTAAAGATTAGATCAAGTGATATTCACCAGACTAGATCAACCATTACCTTGTGGGAAATGGTGCCTGGTGATGGTGAACGTGGGTTCTCTCGGTTAATCGCACTCATTTGACTATTGGTAAAGAAAAAGAAGACGATTGGTGATTTACAAGTTACTGATTACTGAAAAGTGACGTGGACTTTATTTTTTATATTCCCCATTGCATTTAAAAGAGCATACACACATATACATATACAATATTTATACAACATTGGAATATTTGCTTGTGGTTTATGCCATTCGATACAGCCAAGGCAGACAATGTTTATTGGATATAAATAGGCCCAATGTCTTGTTCATCACAAGAAGACCACTAGGAGAAGGCCTGTAATCCAACATTCTTTGTAAAGCGTTGAATATCATCCAGCAAGAGGTCGCTTTCTTCAAGTGCTGCAAAATGTCCACCCTAAAATGGTCAATTGGGAATTTGGATTAGCTGTCAAGACCCTTGGAGTTTTATAGAATTGTACACTATTTACCAATTTGTGTTCCGAGAGGAAGGTCAGGTTGGATGTGAGATTAACCCACTCTGCTGGCATCTATAGATTTCCACACACACAAAAACTATCATTAATCCTGTGTAGTCTAACTTGACTTGCCTTCATAATCTCGGCCTCAAAGATAGAATAACCCATAGGAATAGTAACGCCTTCACTCCATAGACCTTCCAGATCCTTTGCATGGAAAACTTCATAGTACAGGCGAGTAGAGGGACCAATGGACCTTGTCATCCAGTAGATTGTTCTATAACACCGATTATTGCATGTACATCGTATTTACTGGTTTGATATATCAATCTTACAATTGAGTCAAGAACTCATCTGAAGAGATTGTGTCGGGCAGAACAGTCGTTTCAGCGTCTCCGGGATGATAAGTCCATGCATGGTACTTTTCCAATATCCAAGCTAGTACCATCTTTTATTAATACCTCCAAGATTTCCTAAACCCATTTCTTTACATACCCAAAAGCCCCACAGGGCTGTCTGTGAGAGAGTAGGCCAATGTATAGGGACGTGTGCCTTGAATTCCACGGTAGCCAGCATCAGGATTGTTCTCGACATCCATAAAAGACCGACCAATAATTCGAACCACATCCTTTCCATAGACACTGTCAAATCCAAGAGGAATACTAGAGACAAATTTGGCGACCTTTAAAGGATTGTAAAGGACATTCTTGATTGTGGGAAGTGGAGGAACGCATACAGGCATTGTAGTCAAAAATGCCTTGCAATTTTCAGACTTTTTTATTGCGATCCATTTTCCAATGAGAGCTCCCCAGTCGGTACCGAATAGCACTAGAGAATCAAAACAAAGGATGTGAGAAACCAAACAAGTGTGATAAACGTGAATTACTATATTTGGTATAGCCGAGCTTAACCATTAGGGCATTAAGAATAATTCCCATCTTTGCACAGTCGTAGCCAGTGGTAGTAGGAGGAGCCGAAAAGCCATAGCCAGGAAGACTTGGGACAACAACATGATATTTCTGTAACAAGAGCAGATGTTAACTCCTAATCAAATACATGGTTTTCCTACCTGTCCACCATTGACACCATCTCTCAGAGGCTCAATGAGTTTATGAAACTCATAAAATGTGGACGGCCAGCCATGAAGTAGCATAATAGGAATAGCATTGTCATCAGAAGAAGGTTCATGGACAAAATGCAGATTGATATCCTCCACTTCTCCCCGGTAATGTTTCCAGCGGTTCATTTCTTCACGCGATTTTTCCCAGTTAAACGCGTTTCTCCACGTTTCAACCAAAGGCTTCACGGCCCAACGAGGTGCTCCATAGGACCAGCCAACATTAGGTTCAAGTTCTTGAGGATAATGCACATCCTCTAGCCTATCCATAAGCTCTTTGCTTTGCTTTTCGGAAAGACTGGGGATGCTAAAAGGTACGAATGTCATGTTTGAAGAAACGATTCAAAAAAGAGAGTGAGGGAGAGAGTGAGAGAGATGTGGGAAATAGAGCATTTATATATCATATCGATTAACAACGTTAGACCAAAGTGTTCCATTATAAAAATATATATACTAGACACACATGCATTGCAGAGAGAGAGGATTTTTCTTCTTCTAATACTGGAGCAATAAAAGTAACCCACGGATCCTAAAGGGGAATTAGGTCCTAAATATACACAAACACTTTCAACAATACTTTATTATGGTTCCCGAGTAATACCTTGCTAATAATGGTCTTTGACATGTACAAGGGCGATAATTATAAATTTGCAATTCCCAAGTACCATGTGTCCTAGTAGAAATCTCGCAAATAATAATCTAGCCTTGAATATCAAGTATTTCACTAGCGGCCAAGTCGTTTTAATGATTTATTGAAATGAGTATTGTATCAATGTCTTGAAAGACAATCCTTTAAAGCTTATTGCGCCATTCATTTGACATGCAAAAATAAAGATTCAGATGCCGTTTTCAAAACCCTTTTGTTCATTTGGGTGTAACACCATCGACAGACCCAACTACAATATGCAGTTCTTCATCAATTACACGCGTTATAATACCAGTCTCTTTTAGGTGACTAGGCTCTATGATAGGTTTGAAATATATGATCCAGTATTGGAGATACTATTAAAGGGGGAGGGTCATAAAAGAGATCAAATAACTTGTATATTGGGAAACCCAAATGTGGTACTGCTGCGGCCACGTCTGGCGTATTTACAAGAGTCTTACCTGTCTTGTTTTTGATTTTGTAGATGCTGAATAGATAATGGCCGAAATCGTTAAAATTGTGTCTCTTCACATGAGTAATCTTAAAACCATTGGCACCGATAGAGTTTTCAGCCTTTTATACTCTTTAAAGGCTCCTATTGATCGTAAGTTGATGCTTGACAGTAACACCGTTCCAAGAACCGGGTTAAAGAATCCTATTTCTAGACAATGAAGTAGAGGCAGATCATTAACAGAAAATTCAACTAGAATTGTTCAAGACACTCAAATATAATCCAGTACATATTATTAGTCCCTTTTTTTATATATCTTTGTAACTTAGCCATTGAAAATTATGTTTGTCAAATTACAACCACTTTAATTTCTACCCATGCCAATTACAAAATTCTCTCCTTTTTGTTTTTGGTAAAATTATATATATATATATATTAAAGACAAGATCAAGAATAATTCAATTCAATAAGCTCTAGAGAAAATCAATTGGAAAGAATAATAAATGACAGTGGCCTAGAGTGGTGAGTGCTGCTTTATTATTCTTTAAAAGAGATGGACAAGGTTGTGTGTAGATAAAGACTGACTCGAACATAAAACAAAATCAAGTCAAGTAATGGTGTAGAAATGTATTTGGCCTAAAGATTCTGTTTTTTTTATTACTTCTATTTAGCAGCATGAATTCTAAACAATATTTCAAGACCTTGCAAAACAAATACAACCAATTTATAAATCTCTAAAATTTTAATATAGCGAGAATTTTTTTTACTGATCAATACGACTTTATAGGCTCAAAATTACACGACAACTATCTATAAAGTGAGTATAGAAATAACTATTGATAACCAAAGATAGTTAATTTTTATATACAACAAGCTGAAATCCCAGGAACAACTCCATACCATACGTACACTTTAGACTATAGCAGTAATAGCCGATAATTACACAATAGAGATTGAATTACAACGAAACTAGAATAATAACTATATACATAGTATTTCTTCTTCTTCTTTAATGAATAACACTCTCAAAGTATCCGAGGTTCCCAACCCCCAAATTACCACACTCGGGATGCCTAGGTAGCTCAAGATTGAAACACACTTTAGATATTAGTTTTAATGGTATTAAAGACGGTTGGATATATAAACAAGCAGGAACATTAAAATTTCCAAAAAATGCTATCAAGCTTAAAGTCAATATTTATAAAGGCTGGTTGTAATTATGAATATGTAAACACCAATGGCATAAGTCTAATTTATAGGTACTGGTACATCATTATTGATATTACAAATGTTTATTTAATCCAATTGAATTCTGGTTGATGTACATATGGCCTAAAATATAGTAAAAATAAATGTAAGCTATATGTATAAGGTGGACTATAGATATTGGAATTATGGATGTCTATAAAACAATGAGAGCTAGAATACAACAATATTCAGTCGCCAAATTTTTTTTAAAAAAAATACTTTGTCAATATGTTTGGTATATGGCCTGCAAATTTCTTACTGACAAACATACTGGTCATTGCTCTCTAGACAAAATGCCCGTATTAAAGTGTTTGATTTTGTATTAAAAATAGAAAAATTGATTATCTACAACTATCAAATATGGTTTATATAAAGGGGGTATTTGGTCAACTCTGGCTCAAATATAATATGTTGATTTTGGGCCATATTATGGGTATATTCAGGTCGTGATAGCCAATCTGTAGACTATATATAATGATTATTAACTATTATAATTCATCATTTAAAGAAATCTCCTGTTCATTAGGAGAAGAATGCGCCCTTTAAGCAATCACAATGATACCAATTTAGTAGATTAATAAATTAAAAAGGGTAGGGCATGTTAAACTATATACTTTATTTAAATACAATAGCGACAATATTACAGCTATATATATATATGTGTATATGCGCCACATTTGTCCCTATTTTCCCAAGCCATACCAAAGGGATAGACTTCTATTGTGAGAAATTGGATTCTATTTTAAAATTGTATAATAAATGGTCATTGGATTATCCCTTGGCTGTGCATTGTACAGCTATTGACATATATGTTACTATATGGTGGAATCCTCAAAGATACCTGTAGATCGTCGTGTAAATCAAATCAAAGAACAATCACCACAAACAAGAAAGCCAAAAATACCATTTCTAATCTTTATACATAGTTTGCCACACCAAGGGTCCATATACGCAAACCTGTTTAGTCACACAAGATTGTCAGAATAGTGAATTGGGATCCGTGCAAAATATGGGCAGTATTGCCTCAATTGAATCGAGTTTTATAATCAAAATATTGTAAAATTGACAAGGGAGCTCCTGGTCTTTGTAAAAGAAAACAAACATGGGCAAGTAGAGAGCCATTGGTGCATCATTTATGACCCAAGCCTGGTCAATGGCTCTTGATCGCCGTTGGCCAAAATAGATAGACTTTGGCGGGTGGGATCTGTGCCAGGGCAGACATGAACGATCGACAACCTTGGTGTATAATTGATAATGCAGCCTTTTTGCCATTCAGCTAATTCTTTATCTGTTGATATTCTGAAAACTTAGTCATCGTATATTCGGGAGCGTTTCCTCCTTTTTTATTATTATTATTATTATTATTATTATAATAATAATAATATTTAAACAGGCAGGAGTGTTTCAAATATACCAAAACACGGAGACTAATACCATAATATGGAACTGGCTAGCAAAGACAGGCATTGGATACCTCTTTGATCTGTGAATATCAAAACCAAGTCAAGATCCGATGCATGTGCTCGCCATTTAATGTTACACGGATCCAAGATACCAAGAGTGTATCACAGCATACTCTGGAAGATGCTACAGCAGCAATGGTTAGTACGCTTTTTAGTCAAAGCCGATCCCCATCTTATTTCGCCGTACACTTGAGGCCGTGGTGCAAAAACCAGCCATGTATCCAATTGGATGGCCTTTATTTGTGGTTGCTGAGCAACGCACCAAATGCTTCCAGGTCTAGAGGGAAGGCTAAAAAAAAGAAAAAGAAAAAAAGAAAAAACCGGGCCCAAGGTGTCGAATTGAATAGCTACACTTCTTCAAGTCTTTTGAACAACAACCAGGCAGTCTGGCATACACTTCATTATAAACCATCGGCTAGCAGGCCAGTGGTCCAGATCACTGCACCATTGTTTCCCAAAGCCGAATGCGGTGTCCCAACCCAGCAAGGCAAGAGCATAGTGACACATTGCCTGATTTAGTTTCCTTTACTTGATGACGACAAGATATAATAAATTCAAGGGACAGAGAACAAGTTTCTTCATAGTTATATTCGCTCCTTTTGCTTTCCTTTCAACCAGGCTACAAGTCAGATGCAAACACATAATGACCACAACATGCCGCCCAACCAAGAACTATCGTCGCTGATATCTCAGTTTAGCGAAGAGGTTCCAGCTACATCTCCTGTGTTCGAAGGTCATCTCTACCTAAGAACAGACAAGAAGCAATGGCAATGGCGACTCTTTCGCTTTGACGGATCCTCATTCACTTGCCTCTCTACACGTAAAGTTAAACTGCCGCCCAACACACCCGTCGATGGGCCTAGCGATCCCAACTTACAACTCAGCTTCCTGCAAGCCTCCCCACCGACCTCTTTTACCTCTCCACTCCTTGCAACACCAAAAAAGCAGCCTCATATTCGATTATCGTCAAAACAGAGCCAACAAACCAAACCATCGCAAGAACCAGACCGTGTTCTGGCCAGCTATTACCAATTACCAAAATTCACAATCGACATTGCCAATATTTCAGCAGTGTCGATGCTGAAACGGCCAGCCAAGACCAACAATCATGGAATTTGCTCAGCTATCTCTATTGCCCCAGCTCCCTCGAAATGCTTTTGTGTCCGTACATTTGATGGCCAATGCTTTGTAATGAAGGCTCAAAAGCAGAAGGATCTCGAGCGATGGCTTTTTGTTCTCACAAAGATGTGGAACTTTGTTCAGGCAGTACGAACACAAGTCCCACCTTCACAACCACAGAATCATCTCCAAGTCCAGCACACCACTCCAACTCCCTCAACTCCAACTTCTCGGATCTATTCTAATCAGGAACCTCTAGAATCTCACGGAAATGCCCCGATTATGCATACCGTGTCCAATCTACCCCTTCAGGACACCTTGCAAACCCCTCATTCCCAACCAGTCTGTCAGATAAATCAGCAAGAGCCTTCTCAGTATGATAAAAGATACAAGATGCCAACCCTATCATTCGAAAAAGCCCATTGGATTGAAGAGTGGCGAAAATCACTTGCAGAGCTCATTGCATACGACCCAAACATCAAGATCACTCCTCCGCCTATCGAGTCAATTCCAGACGACGATCGAATGAGTGTATACAGCGACATGACAAGTGTAAGCAATCGCAACCCACAGAACTATGGAAAGCCAACCGTCGCGCCACCTCGAAGGCGCACACCGACCATTATCTCCAAGCGATCCAGCCGCTCACTACAGAAACTCGCTGCTCCAATTGAGCTAGAGATGCCTCTTCAGCAACGCACCCGATCATCTCTAAGAAAGAAGCGCTCGGACGACGTAAAGAACTGGATAGAGCCCGGGAAGCGTATGGAGCGACCAATTGTATATCCTCTAGTTGCAGATCAATCTATGCTACGTAAAAACTCTATACAATCAGGAAATCGCTCGGTTCGTACCAGCTCGATAAGAAAGCCAATCATCCAGCGTGTCTCGACAAACTTTAACCCCGGGCGCGTTTCTTCATCTCCAGAGATCTACCACATTGACTTCTTTCAAGACACCATGACCGTCGATACTGACGCTCAATTAGACCCAGATGATGAAGACCAGAGCAAAATACTCCCCACAGTGCGCTATCATCCGTCTGTACGTGGCAAGTCAATTTATATTGTTAATCAGGATAAACAGAACCAAACCACCCGAGGTGCAGAAGAAGAAGAAGAAGAAGAAGAAGACAGAAACACCCCACGGACCGACAGAAGACGTTCTTCAGTCCCACTTGAAATAGAGGCCCAATTGAGTCGTCATTCTCACAACTTTAGCGACGAACACCTTTCGACCATTTCACCTCTCCAAAATCTGGCCAATGTCGAAAGTGGACTATCTTCGAAAAGAAGACGGGAACGTACACCTTCAGGGAACCTGACTACTCCTCCACCCCTCATGTCTCCATGGACAAGTGACCTAAGCGCAGATCAAGACGAAGAAGTGTGTCTGGCAGATATACAGAAATCCCTCCAGCAGACCCATCTCAATGATACCTGGAGACACACACGATCTCCCTCTGCATCTTCTATCCTTGACCTCCAGAAACAACAAAATTATATGTATGGCACACCAATGCCTTACTCTCAATCATGCTACCCACCCATGGTCAATAATCAGTCTTACCAAAACTTCCCATTCGTATCACCCATTGTCGCACCTGCAATCCCACCCGTTCAGATCATCCGACCCACAATCACTTCTCCTACCTGTTTTTCATATGAACGACCATTTCTGCAAGACAAATACAATGAAAAAGATAGCCTTGAACCGATCATGTCTCGGTCCTCTCGATCAAACTCCAACCGTAATACTGGTCGAAAGGGTTACGAGCCTGGTACGGACACCCAACATGGAAACCATTCTAACCAGAACCAAAAACGTGAGAGCTGGGCCATGAAGACATGGACCACACCCGATTTTCAACATCCCATTACCTCTAGATCCCAGTCAATGGCACCTGAAGATTCCTATGTCAAAAAATCAAGACCTAAAAGCTGGATGATACCTTCTAGGTCTGCTCTGACAGAGAAAATGCCTGGACGTCTTGAGCCTAGCGAGGTTATTGTAACCGGCCGACGGTCAATGGACTTGATAACCGAGGGTCGAAAGGGAAAGCGATGGGCTTGAACGGACGAAATGTTTCTATCTACATCATAATCATAATCATACCACGAAACTTATTTATCTCTGTATTCCACTTTCCCATAGTGTAATATACATACATATATATATGTGTATACATACACACACATACACATACACACACATATAAATATAAATATAAATATAAATATAAATGTATATCATAATAAATAATATTTCATATCAAGTCCTGACATTATTATTATTATTATCATAGTCTTGTTTTTTATAGAAAATAAATGTATAATTAGGTAAAAGGAAAGAAAAAAAAAGCAAATTTTGGGATATTTCTTGAACCACTAAATAAGAGTTTGCTATCCTACGTATCATTGACATCTACAATAGCCCATTCGTGATCATAATAGACTTCGCGGGTATGTACATCTTCTGCGTGATGAAGGAATTCAAACTGACCACGAGATAAGAAGCAGAGTGGAAGGCGGTAAGTGACAATGTTATTATTGCCTGGAATCTATATAGAAAACAAGACACGTTTTCAATAGATTAGTAAAGAAGAGTATGGCCGATCTGTATACATACCTCTGGTAGGACGACTTGCTGAAGACCTTGCATCAGTAATTTGTCTGACAAATCATACTCTTTTGCACCGTCATTATAGCTCTGTACAGGTTGAATACGTAGAATCAACTTTACAGGATGCACTATAGTTTCATTTAAGAAAACGAAGAAGAGCAATTAGGCTACTTGGAAACCATATTATTCTCTAGATAACTTACTATGCCGGTTTCGAATAGAAACATTCATGGACACAAAGTCGTTGCAATTGCATGAGAACCTGCGATGTCCTGCCTTTTTCACATTTGCACCTTCCATTTCAACAATAAACTCCATGTCTTCCTTTTTCAAGATAGTCAACTGAAGTGGAGTCAGTCTCAGCGAAGGTCTCAAATGAAGCACACCATGCCGGCCAGTAGAGGTACAGCGCCAGGTGGCTTTGATGCGCTTTAATAGAGATTCGCGATACCAGAACATCTGAAGTCTAGCGCGTTCTTGTTCTGGAGGCATCTTTGGCGCCTGGGAAACAACAAACTGCTTATTTGGCTCGAATGATGGGATAGGCTGAACACATATCTGGGGTTGTAAGAACAGACGTTTGACGGGCAAGACAACGCGTTTGGTCCATCCTGGCTGAATGGTAACCACAGACTGCAAAGACTGCTCAGAACTATCCGTACCATTGTCAATCATAAATTCGATGTTAAATGGAACTGTCCAGGTGTTTCTGACATCCAATGTCACCAGGCAGTAATCGCTTTGAGCCTGCTTATCGTTATCGGCCTGTCTGGTAACCAGCAAGAGGTCTTCTACAGGTTGCTCAATATCACTCCCCTTGTTAATATCGAGACTTTGAATGTCCTCAAGAGCCTTGTTCATCATTTCTTCAGAAACAAGAGCATTATGGCGCAAATAAAGTACATCCCAGTTGAGTGGTTCCAAGTTTTGATACACTGTAACAAGTACAGGAAGATAAAGCTGACGGGTATAAAACACAGAAGGACTGTTTGTAGCATCTTCCTGGTCACTGGCTTCTTTTTGTTTTTGGATTGCACGTTCAAGATAGCCATACTCGACCTGAATGGTTCCTCCAGTGCTAATAAAAGAAATGTAAGAGATGTGCATAGAAAAAGAGTGGTCTGTGTACTTACCACCCACGTTTTCCATAAACATTCACAATTATTGTGGTTTGAGAGCCTGGTGGAAGGACAACCTTTTTACCAATAATTTGTGCTGCCTCGTTCATAGAACCTTCCCACGAGAACACATGAGTTCCCTTTGTGAAAAGTTCGATTTCATACTGCTCTTCCATAGGAAGTTCAGGGTTGACCAACAGTGGATTGATAGTGGTCGAGTCTGTGAAAGACAGAGTGATAAAATCGACAGGAATATTTCCAATATTCTCCAGCTCAATCGAAATATGTGTCCTAGAATAATGTTGGATTGAGAACCCACATTTTCAGATATACTCCTAGATCTATAATGCTCACATTTCACCTTCGTACAGCATTACTGCGCTGTGTAAAAGGGATGTCGACTTGATCTTTAGTAGAGGCTGGTCATCAATGACAGTAAGCTCATAAAACTCGACAGGTTTGAGTTCATTTGATGATTCTGTGTAAATGGTAAGTACCTTTTTATAATCAATAAACTAAAAAAAAAAGGTAAAAGTTACCTCGTCTACGGCCAGATTGTAGGGCACTCAATCCACTAGAGAGTTCAAAAACAAATGGTTGGATTCCAAAACATACTCTAGTCTTGCCTACCTCTGCTTTAATTTTACAAATTCTTCTTTGGTTTGATCATCTTTCTTTCGGTCTCTGCTATCCTTTGGCTTTGGCTTCTGGCCAAGATCCACCAAGAACTCCTGCTCGGCAAAGCCAACGATCTTTACCAGACAGCCTCGGATTGTCAATACGCCCGACTCTTCTGGTATTCCTGCCAAACGAATCGTCAATGTTCCATTTGCTGGTATGATTACTGAAGCAGGTGTTGGGTTAAATGGCACACCCGACGTGCTGTAGATTGATGAGTCATTTAGGGCACGATCCATATTAGACAGACTCAATATTTGCCTCTTACCTCAATACCACGTTTTGCACATCCAAATCGAACCCGAATGGGTTTGTCAGCATCACCTTGAACTCACACATCTCACTCTGAACCAAAGTAACTTGGAACTAGAATACAAGCCCCATTTAGTATCTTGCTAGTCTTTTTTTTTTGGTTTCTCTATTACCTTTTCGTTCTTCTTTTGAGCAAAAGGATTGTAGATAAACGGATCACCCGTAGCACTTTTGTCGACAGCAGAAGCCACAATGCTGCTATGGATAGGGTGTTGATAGACAGCCTTACGAGGAATAGGCAACAAAGCCTCGATAGATGAAACGATGTTGACACCCCAATAGTTCACACTACTCTCGACCTGTCCTGTACGCTTTCCCATGGCCACAATACGCTGGATAGAAGTCGCCAGACGGATTTGCTCTTCTTTGGAGATATAACGATACATATTCTTGAGAAGAACTGTGGTGTAATATAACATTGCGGCATAATCTAACAAGAACAAATCCCAAAAAGTAAGACCAAGAGGATCATGGTGACATTACATTATACGTTTCTTTAAAATCAGTTTTCAATAATATTACCTGGCAGTGCTTCAGCAATCGAAATACATTGGCGCAAAATATCAATTTGCAAAGCTGGCCAGCCAAACCTAAAATGTTCTTTTGCTACAGCACCACGAACACCTTTGTTGTTAGATACTGTATTCGCGTTGGTTTCAGGCTCTTCTTGGGAATGCATTGCTTCTAAAGCACCTCCGTCATGAACATTGCGCTCTAATGATCAATCAAAGATATCAACAACGATGTACACCTTACAAGATAATAAACACACCTCCAAGTCCATAAACTTGACAAATCTGCTTCATAACATCAAGAACTCCACTGTCACTTTTACCAACCGACTTTTTGGCCTGATCGCGAGAGCCAGCAATAGCCGTTCTACTTTGGATCAACAAGGGCAACATACGAGTTGTACTTTCGTAGAGCACCCATGAAGCCTTGCGATGGTATCCAATCGTAGACAAGACAGTGGCCATTGAAGTCATCAAATGGATCTAGACTTCCATTATAAGCAGCCGATTGATTCTCTTTATCTTTCTATATCTATGCTCAAATGATAGCCAACTTTACCTGATCCAAGAGAGACAGGTCTTCCAGATGAACAACCCAGATTCTCATGGCCCACTCAGCAATCTCGAATCGAGGAATCGTACTGCGCTGCGATTGAGTTGGATTGATAATCGAAGAAAATTGACCTGGGTGGATTTCTGTCCCATTTTCCCATAGTTTTCCTTGAACCAGAAGCCCCAAAACCTTTTCATTCCAGCCTCCGTGTACATGGACTGTCAGCAAGAACCGAGCAACCTTTGCACAGGCTTCGGCGTAGATGAGACCAGGAATAGGTACGCTTGCAGTGGTGCTGACTCTTGCGTAATTGTGGAGGACCTGTGTATATTGCTCCACAATATCCGACACAGTAGATTTTGGTCCATCGAGAAGCGATACATTCTTTTCGGCTGTAGGCGAGGGGGGTTGCCCCTCGGCTGGAAGAAGTTCGGCTGCACTTGGACCTCGAGATACAATGTGCCCTACATCAGCATGCAAATATTCGAGCAAGAGAGTCGCACACGCCAAACCTTCCATGGCACTTGCCAGCCACAAAAAATCTGTCATGGAACGAGTCATCTCGATAGCTTGTTGATAACTAGTGGATTGTATCAGCCTTTCTGGTAACATAAACCCATCTCCTCAGTATCCCAACACTCACTGACTGACTGCATCCGGTAAACGACCAGCTAACAAATAGAAATCAGCCAAAAGCTTCTTTATCCGGCCTGGGGTTCGTCGTTTGGTCTTTCCAATGTCACTCGAAATAGGACCGTGTGCACTAGTAGATCTACTCGTCGATGGGTTTGGAGAGGGAGCCGGCATGGGGGCGAGTTTTGTGGGGGGAGGTCGGGAAGCTGCCGAAGTTGAGGCTCGTTTGAGGAACGATGATGAGGCTGATTGAGTAGGTACGGGTGGAGGTAGTGGTTGTGATGCTCGGTAGTTTGGACGGGATTGATCGCCCTGAGGATTCGGGGAGCTGATGGAAGGTAAAGGGGCGCGTTGTTGCAACGATGATTGGGGCTGGGGCGAGTGAGGTTGAGGGTGGTGGACTGGGTCGAATCGATGGGCAGTGTAGGTAAGTGGGATAGGCGACTCGAGTACTTGAAGACTTTCAATTCTACCAGCCTACAAAAAAAAAGAACAATAGGTTCTGTTAAGATTAAGGAAACATGCAGTATTTACCCTCTTTCTCTATATTATCTCTTGACATACAATGGTTGCAAATTGGGTGAGGATCTCACTGGCAAAATCACATATCATGGTGCTGATATAAAACGACATGTTGCCAACGTTTGGGATCATGATTAGACCTTTTGTGTCGTCTGGCTGGGTCTCGGTTGGATCAAAGGCATAGCAGCGTGTTGCAACAGCAGTGGGATACTTTGAAGAGAGTTGGCAGTTATTTTAGTTACAGAGTCTCCTTGGCTGTTCTACCCCCCCTCTCACCTTGTCAAGAGTCTCCACAAAGCTTCGGTAACCTTCACTTAGATCCTTATCCTTCCATTCTTGGCAGTCCATAATGCCAATAACCTGACGAGCACATCAGCTTCTTTTCTTCTTATCCAAGAGATAAAAAAAAGACTTGTATATTTTCATCACTCACACCAAATATTCTGCGGTGAGGTTGGAAATCCTCGAGATGAGCATGGTCTCGCTTATAGTTTGTCACAAATTGAAAGTGCATCTGCCCTTCTTGGAACACTTGACTGCTGAACATAGCTAGTGTTGGAAGATGTGGGTCAGCTTTCCATCTGGATTCTGAATGAAGCCATAGATGGCTTACCACCAGCGCCTTTGTGTAGATCAGGGGTCACATCGCCTAGTCGAACTACACCGAATTTCTTCACAAGCTCAACCTTTTCCCAAAATGTAGATTTCTTGATGGGAGAAACAGGCACCAAAAGTACACGGACACGGCATGGTGAAGTGAGATTGATGGCCAGATCCATGGCTTTCAAGCTTATTGTCAAAGGAAACGAAGTGGGTCACGCGTTGAAGTACAAGTGTGGAAAGTTCAATCCATTTTATTCAATAACCGACGGTTTGTCCTGTGTGGACTAGAGACAACTTTGGGTCCCGTTCCCTTGGAAACCAAGCGCTCTGGAGACTAGAAACTTGGAATTGAAGCACAAAAGTCGCCATATTTATTGATATATATATATTGAATAGTCCATCTCCAAGATCTTTTTTATTATTATTAAAGACCATCTTGATTGTATTTGATTATGGATAAATGTCAAGACATGATCAAAAGAGCTTAATTCTTAAATTTAGATGCATATATTCCAGGATTTTTATTAAAAGTATGAATATAGAAATTAATACTACTTTAAGCAAGTCAATAGAGCATTTATTATATCATCTAGCCTGTTAACCTGGAATATATATATATATATATATATATATATACTTATTGTTTTCTAGAGATCTCGACGTGAATATTTCAAAGGTCAATAAGCAACCCATGATATTTATGTCTAGAGTTTATTTCTCGCTTTCAAAATAATGATATTCAATTTGGAATCAATTGTGAGAGTGGTAGATCATTGATCTTATATTTATAACAACGTATATTGGTGGGTTTAGGCACTTTTATCTTTAAGAACCCCCCCAAAGGATTCCCTTGCACTACTTTACAGCTACAAAGGTATAATGTTGTACTGCATAACAATTCAAAAAAAAAAGAATATTGGTTAAATGTGTGCGTGCATAATACAGGACTACAAAGACATTGAGCGATTGTAAGCTCCGTCAAGAGGTGTAGACCAAAGGCATATTTTTGCATTGGGTTTATTATCAATGCATATACAACAAATAAATCTAAATGTATATAATCATCCAGCATGTCTTGTGTGGTCTACATAGTAAATAGAGACATTTGTTCAATATGAAATAACCACCTCTATGCTTTTCTAAAACTACTCATAGTGTATTCAGCTCAAAAGTAAAGGCCACTTGTGTTGTGCAACTCTGTCACCTAAAAATCCGTTCCATTTTCTCGTCTTAATACAATCACTTGTCTCGGTCATAGACTTTGCAACTGATTAACTCGTATCTTTAAACGATTATATATATTATTGTTATTAGGATTAGGATGACTAGAGGAATGGGAATACTTGAAGGGTATATCCATGTCAGAATCAAGAGAATAAACTAGATACTCCAACAAGCTTAAAAAAACGTGTATTCAATATCCAAAGAAAATCATCTAGACAAAAGAAACCCATTCATTTTCATCTTTATACCACATAAACTGAAAATGTTAAAAAGATGCAAAGACATGACTTGAGTCCTATTGAGAACATCTGGAGTATATTTAGACGGTAATATTCATCAATACCAACCAAACTTACAACACTAAAGCAGTTGAAAAAAACCAGCTCTGATCAAACAGTGGACAAGTATAAAAAAGTATGTGGAGAGTATAGGTTTTTGATGCATAATACAATAGGTTTAGAAAATTATAGAGGTGGATATTTCATATTTAACAAATGTCTTTATTTATTATAGACATCTAGATCTATTTCTTGTATATACATTGATAATAAACCAAATGCAAAGATATGCCTTTGGTTTACACCTCTTAACGGAGCTTACAATTGCTCAATGTCTTTGTAGCCCTGTAACAATAATCAATAACATTTTTTATTTCTATTTTTCATATTTATCATTTCTCTTAAAGAAAATGTCAATTGTCCCCAATGCAATCCATTTGCAGCGGAAGCACAATAGAAACTCTTTGATATTAATCATTTTATGATTCCCTGTAAAGTATTACCTGAGATCCGTACAAGCTACTTTCTTTACGTATTTTGTGTGTGTTTATAAAGCTAAAGACAACAGAGAGGTTCTTGCGAGTTAGCATTGAGGAAAAAAGAAGAAGTTCAAAATTGTAGAATATACAACCTTGTTCTTGTCAGTCCAATACTTGTTTGGACCGTAAATATTTGACTTGAACCATACAAAAGCCCAACCTCGAAATCAAAAAGGTCTCGTTTTGTCTTTGTAACCTTGATGAACCAATTGACCGTGTCTTGGCTGTCTTGGTTCTGGTTTTAATTATAAAACACACCAGTTTTCATTTAGACTTTTGTTGAATAATATCTTTAAAGCAAATAAAATGTGAGGCTTAGAACCCTTACCTTTAAAAAAAATCCAAGCAGAAACTTCTGTACGACAAGCTCTCTCCTAATGGCGAGCTATTATCCATTGTTACGACAGGCATGCCGCCATGATGTCACTGGTCTTGGACATCAAATAAGATGGCCAATTGGGTCTGTCCAGACATGGAAGCGATGGAACTCAAAGAGCACTACAGAGGTATAAATGTCTTATATGCATTTAAACACCTTCTCATTCACAACTGTCAATTTAGAAATTGAAATCAGCAGATCCAACAAAGCTCATTGACCTCAAGACGATCCCCGCTGAAAATATCCGAAACTTTAGTATCATTGCACATATTGATCACGGAAAGAGTACTCTTGCAGACAGGTATGGACCAGCCTTTCCCGATTCGTTTGTTATTGACATTTGTATAAAAACAAGGCTGCTCGAATTAACAAACACAATTTCCTCTCGTGGCTCCAATAAGCAGGTGCTCGACAAGCTCAAAGTAGAACGTGAACGTGGAATTACTGTCAAGGCACAGGTATATATATATATATTATAACCTGGACACCCTACAAGCTTATTTATTTTGACTTCTAGACAGTATCCATGTTTTACAAATACAAGGGCAAGAACTATCTCCTCAATTTGATTGACACTCCTGTAAATCATCAGCTAAATGGCCATAACTTGTAGACACTTATCCATATCTGTCCTTTGTAGGGACACGTAGATTTCAGTTATGAGGTCTCTCGATCTTTGGCAGCTTGTCAGGGAACCCTTTTGCTTGTTGATGCAGCACAGGGTATTCAGGCCCAGACTGTAGCCAATTTTTATTTGGCTTATGGCCAAGGGTTGGAGATTATACCAGTGTTGAATAAGGCAAGGATACTTGGTTAATCAAAGGGGGGTTCTATTAAGCACTCTGATTAACCGTAAGAATGTAGATTGATCTGCCTGGAGCAGAGCCAGATCGTGTTCTCAAGCAGATCCAAAGTGCATTCGAAGTAGACACTTCGTCTATTCTCAAGGTGTGTGTGTGTGTGTGTGTGTGTGTTTTGGAGTGCCCCAATCTAGCCTCTAGCCTGATACTCAAGCATATATTGCATCAATTAGATTTCTGCAAAGACAGGCATAAATATCGAGTCTGTTCTTCCCAGTGTCATTGAGAAAATCCCCTGGTAAGAAAAAGGACGATATGTGATAATCATAGGACAGATACCAATGCTTGTTTGTCTAGCCCTAAAGGATCCATGACAAAGCCATTCCGTGCTTTACTGTTTGATTCGTGGTATGATAAATATGTTGGTGTTGTATGTATGCTTGGGGTAGTAGATGGAACGATCAGAAAAGGTAAGGAAGCTTTCTTTGTTTATTCAAGATCATACAACAGAATACCAAGCACCTGCGAGCCAAGTAATCGTTTGTGCAATTCAGCACAAAAGCACATTGTTCTCAGGCTTATAAAATTCAGCAAGAGTGTTTTTGTTTGAAGCCCTAGTGCTCAAATGGACTGTATCAAAAAAAACGAGAGTTGCTTGGGAACATACTGTTAAATCAATATATTGATATTCTTATGTGCTTTGGACACATACAACTGTCGCATTATGTAACCAAGCTTGTGTATCTTGAATAAACTCGCAAAATAGTGTAAACCATATATTGACATATTTATGCTATCAGGAGACAAAGTTGTATCTGCTTATTCAGACACACGTTACGAAGTTACAGAAGTAAGTTTTTCCTAGAGTGATCTTTTTATGAACTCTACTTATAAATCAAGAATAGGTTGGAATCATGCACCCCGAGCAGTTGCCAACAGGCTATCTGTAAGAATCAATGGCGTTATTGACCCAATTGATCTAATGTTGGGCTTACTAGGCACTCTGGACAGGTTGGGTATATTGTGTGTGGCATGAAGACTGCCTCTGAAGCCCATATTGGAGATACCTTTCACCACATTGGCAAGAAAGTAGAAGCCCTTCCCGGTTTCCAGCCAGCCCAATCAATGGCAAGTCCATGATATATTAACTCCACTCCAAAAAAAAGAAGAAGAGTATTATTAATAGAATCGGTCAAAATATATTTAGGTATTTGCGGGTATTTTTCCAGTAGACACAAATGACTTTAAAAAGATGGACGACTCGATCAAAAAGTTGACCCTTAATGATGCCAGCGTGAGCGTTCACAAGGAAACGAGGTAATTTAAAATGAAAAGAAAAATAATGAAAAAAAAATGGTCTGTGCGAGATATTCAACATATTACCAGTAATGCACTTGGCCAAGGGTGGCGACTTGGGTTTTTGGGTACTTTGCACATGGATGTGTTCCGCCAGAGATTAGAGAATGTGAGTGTGATAGAATGTGAAAGTGATAAAGGCTAAACAATGCCACTCTGTGTACACATCTTTAGGAATACGAGGCCAATATTATTGTGACACAGCCAACCGTACCTTATAGAAGTAAGGCACACAAATTTATAGTAATATAATATAGTATAATATATAGTATAATATATATATATATATATATATTAGCCTATCTAATCTATCTATAGTCGTATACAAGGATGGCACAACAAAGACCATCAGAAACCCTTCCGAGTTTCCAGACGGAGATGAACGGGCAGCCAGAGTGTCGAGGCTACAGGAACCCATGGTCCTTGCAACCATGATATTCCCCGATGAATATATGGGCAAGATGATTGAACTCTGTGGTGTAAGTTAATAAATGGCTTGTGTATCAAGATAAATTGCTAATATTACTTGTGGTTTCTCATCATAGACTCGACGAGGAGAACAGCGCGAATATGTCTATGTGGATGAAAAGCGTGTGATGATGAAATACATTCTTCCCCTTGCTGAGGTTGTCACGGACTTTTATGATGAGTTAAAGGGAAGATCTTCAGGCTATGCTACATTTGACTATGAAGAAGCAGGCTATGAAGACAGTGAGCTTGTAAAGGTAAATTGAGCATTGGTTTAAGCCGATTCTCATACTCTATGGACTAGATGACTGTCCTGTTGAACTCCAAACCTGTAGACGCGCTTTCTGTTATTCTCCATCGATCCCAGGTTGATCTGGTGGGGCGAGATTGGGTCAAGCGACTAAAGGGTGTCATTCAAAGACAGCTTTTTGATGTGGTTATCCAGACTGCCCTAGGAACAAAGATCGTGGCCCGAGAAACGTAAGGAACCGTCAATAGATCCAAGATATTAAAATGAATTGGGGGGGTTTTTTTAGGATCTCTGCCTTGAGAAAGAACGTTACGGCCAAATGTGTAAGTGTGCCATGAAGACGAAGATGAGGATGAGGATGAAATAACCAACTATGTGTATGTATGTGTATAGTATGGTGGTGATGTATCACGTAAAATGAAGCTTTTGCAGAAGCAAAAGGAGGGCAAGAAACGCATGAAGATGATTGGTAATATGAATACAACTCTCAAGCTTCGATCAATTGATGTCTTTCTTTTTTGTATTCTAGGAAATGTCGAGTTGCCTCAGAAAGCGTTTTATGACTTCATGGACAATAACGCATCTTAAATTATTAACCAGCTTTTGGGATAGACGACGAGATCTGCCTTGATGGCTGACAGAAGAAATAATAGACCGAGAATAAATGAATGTTGCATAATAATAATTAATTGTATTAGGTATCATTTAGAGTCTATTAGGGAGCATATATTATAGTAGTAATAATAATAGTTAAAAAAGGGGAGGGAGGGGTAGAATTAGTTGATTACAAAATGAATAAGAAGGCTAGGGTGGACCTGCACCTGTACTGAATTTCAAGCTCATGTTGGCCCGAAGCGGAGATATGTGACAATAGAAACGTGCGGATGTGACAAACTATATGATTTCCCAGAGAAGTTCATCGGGCACTCCGAAGATCTTTTAAGTCAACCCTTCAGGTGTCAGGGTGAATTTAAGTGTGCTTCCACGGCGCCCCGAAATGAGATCTTCGAGGATTTGCCGCCTCCGTTCCTGCTCAACGTCCTGCACGGTCTTTGGCTTGTCCGGGTTCACGGCTTTCTTTGATTTCGCGTGGACATTGTATGTCTTGATCTTTCGAAGTGGAGTAGACTTGCTACTCGAGAATCCTGCTGTAGGAGACGAGGGTAGGGCAGCAGCAGCAGCAGCAGCCGAGGAGGCTGAAGGACGGCTGGTTTCTGTACGGTATGAATTGTCGGCCGGGATCTCGAGGGCCAGATTGGGCTTGCTACTTGTGCGAAGTGGGGCAGTCATTGGGGGAACCAATTGTTGGCTATATTGCTGGCGAAGAATGTCGGTTGAAGAACAAGAGTGGCGACGAAGAGATGGTCTTGCGGGATTCTTGCTCTTCTTATGTGCTTTGTCATGGGACAGATCGTAGCACTCCGCAGGAGCCTTTTGGCTATGGCTGGACGTCTTCATTTTCCTGCCACGTGCTGGGGTGACAGGAATGTCCTCTTCTGAACTAGAGGAGCGTGGCGCCGGGGAAAGGGAATTGGGATCCTCGGGAGTTCGAAGTCTCTGGAAAGGTTTTTCAACAGAAATCTTGGTGGGCTGATGATATTGGGCCAACAGTTCATCCAGGGCATAGTCATCGAAATCTGCTCGGACTGGCGACACAAGCGAGTAAATACTGGTCGAATGTTGTAAGATGGGTGATGATATGGGTATCTGAGACGAGCCAGCGTTCTTTCTATGGGATCCACTAGTCAGGATAGGTGTGGGTTGGGGGCGAAAGATCTTCTTGAGCCTCAGGGCTCTTTTAGTGTGATCTACAGTTTCTGTCATTTAGGAAAGGAGAAAGAAAGGTGTCTAGAAAGAGGAGTTGTTTTTGACAAATATTTATAAAAACAATAAAAAAAAGGATTTTTTCTGATGACAGCTTGGTGAGCAAATATTGAGGTAAACAATATAGACAATTCCACTCCCGGCTTATTATATAGACAATGTTCTTTTCATAAGGCGCCAAAACAGTAAGCAAAAGTCAGGTCAGCCCTGAAAGGAAGTTGCACGCACCTGGTGTTGGACAATCCTGCGCGTCTGTAAGACCAGGAATTTTCCGCCCCGAAATGGAAGGCTACACAGAACAATTGATATAGGCAACCGTCAGGCCTTTGTAATGACATGCCATTTGTGAACATTCCATGAACAGAATCCTTAATTGATAGCCGTACTTTGAAGAGTACAAGAATCATCTCTCTTAAGAATGCCAAGCCACGCCATGCCAACAGGGCAGATCATCCAAACTGATTTCCCACAACCCCTCCTCTCTCTCTATAGATACTAAACGCACTTTCTACATGGCTGTGCCACAAGCCCAGTTTTACATATATATACTTTTCCCTTTAATTTTGGTTGCCATGGCAACGAATGAATTAAATTTCTATACACAGAATCAATTATCTACACTCCATCGAACAGGTGGTTAAGAGGTCAATTTGAAGATGATTTTTATTAGAGAGTATACACAATAATAGTGCAGACAAACTAGAGACGACGACCACGACGACCACCCTTTCTGCGGGTGCTGTCAGTGGGGATGGGAGTGACATCCTCAATGCGACCAATTCTGAGACCGGAACGGGCCAAGGCACGGAGAGCGCTCTGTCCACCGGGACCGGGGGTCTTGGTGCCAGTACCACCAGTGGCTCTAAGCTTAACGTGGACAGCGGTGATGCCGACTTCCTTGCACTTGGCGGCAACATCCTGGGCAGCCAACATGGCAGCGTAAGGAGAAGACTCATCACGATCAGCCTTGACCTTCATACCACCGGTGACACGGGAGATAGTCTCACGGCCGGAAAGATCGGTAACGTGGACAAAGGTATCGTTGAACGAGGCAAAGATGTGGGCAACACCGAAGACGAGCTCGCCCTCACGGACCTGGGGACCAAGGGTGACGTTCTCGACGGGAGCCTTCTTGACAGCAGCACGCTTAGACTATAGATGAATCCTTGTTAATGCATATTCATTCATCTATAAATCCATCCATCCATCTATCCATCCCAGATATCCATCCGTTCCTATATTCAACAATACTCACCATGGTGGTTCAAATAGATGAAGAGAGGGATTATACAGTTGGAGCTCTTGAGCTGTTCTTTGTGTTAGAGCACACCACAGTCCAGCGACGTGACGTCTTTATTCTTAAAAGGAAACTTATTTAATTTATCTACCGCTTCTCTCTCTTCTCCTTTATTCTACGACCTAATCCCCATCTAGACTTCTTGTCTTCTACAGAAGTAGATGTGGTCGAAACTATGGGTACACTAATTGGAGGGGACACCTGTGGGAGGATCTCTGTTTGCACCCGCTCCTTGGTTGGCGATTTAAGTGCCTCGAAGCTTAATTCGGTGCGCGAAGTATCAATGTTTAGCCCAGTAGGGGTCGTTGCTACTGACGGCCTGCCGTTGCTGTAGACTTTTTCTTCTGCCTTTTGGGGCTTTCTATCCATTCCATTCCATATGTCTAGATTCTCCATAGACAGGTTGACTGCCTGATAGAAAAGTACATATCCACAGCCAGTACCCGGAAGATCACTAAAATATTTCTGAATCTCGTCTTCTTGGATCGTCTACTTGCAGAAAATAAGCAGAAACCCAGCACATCATTTTATATTCCTACCGAAACAATGTCATCATCGAATAACATCCACTGTCCATTACTCTTCACAAGTGTTACATAGTGCCCATGATGAGGACCACTGCATTCTTTGTCAGTAGAGAAGATCATTACACCCTAGGCAAACTTACCTTCCTATGTGGACAACCACTGCCCATAATTCATACATTCTGTCTGCGTCCTCTGTCTCATCGCACTAAGAACCCCAGGCATAAGTCCATAAATTATCTCCTTAAAAAATAATAATCCTTACCGTATTAAACAGTCGTAACTCAAAGGGAAATACTACCCTGTAGGTCAACTTGATGTATTTTTGAAGTAACTCTTGATATTTGAAGCGCTTCAGATGAAGTGCCAAGATATTTGGGAGTTTTTTGATTTTCATCCTATATATATATATCAAAAGGGTAAGCATAAAGGGCTCTTGAATCTGTAGTCGCTTGATACATACCGTCGTTCTGCTTCTTGTAATCCACAGCATACATCACAAAAATACTTATTCTTATGGCATAATGTCTCACTAGCCGAGAATTGGCGTAAACAGGATGTTACAGACGAGTTTATTTCGACATCGATAGAAAGATCCATAAAAGACTCGTCTCTACTTGTAACCTTGACACAACATTAGTGGGCCTATTGATCGCCTGCTGTCCACTTACTGTCTCACACATCAAACACTTTGTCTCGTTTGAAAAGACACCTTCAAATAGTTGATGGACCCATGTTGACTGTGTATTCGTGCTGTGGTCAGAATGCTCAGCTACGAAATATGTTGGTTATTCTGCGCATTAATGCTTATTTGCAGAAGCAGGGAAATTTATACTTACTTGAGCTTGTACCTGCATGATCTTCACGACTACTATCACTGTTGATGCTTTCCTGCCTACCATTTTCTCCCTTTTCTCTTTCGGCATCTCTTGCTACATTCCTTTGATACTTTTGGACGTCATCTGCAATTGTATTAAGGATATAGTTCAAGAATTCATGTGCATCCTGGTGCATGCTTGATCTAAAGAGCTCTAGAAACAACCCCAATTATTGTTATTATTATTGCTATTATTATTGTTGAAGTAGGGTCTATAATCCTCACCATTCTCTTTCTTGACCTTGTTGATAAAATTCACAGGTGCAACAATGCCTGTTTTTTTCTTGTGCGTGGATATTGTCCAAAAGAGATTCTTTAGTGCGGCGAACAAGGTGTCCTCCATACCTGGTGATATGTTGAGGTTATTTTGATCTTTATCTGCTGATACGGCAATTACACCCCCAGTAGCTCCACGAGACTGAGATCGTTGCAATAAAGAGCTGTCTTTGGCTGAATTGTTGGTGCTATTCATTCTTGTAATTGAAGCAGCTTGAGCGTTTGTTCCAGGCGAAGTGCCGGAGAGAAATGAATTTCCAGTCATATTCAGGGGAGATCCAGGTGTAGGTAGAGGTGTTGAAGGAGGAATTATCGGGCAGGGAAAATTAGTGACACATTCCCGAAATGGTTTGCAGTAGTAGAGAGCTTGGACGACCGAGTTGCTGTAGCTATTATTGTTGCATTTATAATCATTAGACTTTTTATTATTATCGTATTCGGTTCTAGATTGAATTACCAGGTGTTTCCAAACTAGTGGGTTTAAGGTTGGGATGGTTAGTTTGGTTAATCAAGAGACGATGATTTGTTCAAAGGGTCCAATGTAATCAATAAGAATAATAAGAACAAGAAGAACAAGAAGAACAAGAGAGATGGTACTTGCATTCTCGAGTCCGAAATAACGTTCTCCTTCATCGCTAGAATTATTCTCTATAGCTGTTTTTCCGGATTGGCCCTAAGGATTTAAAGTAGATTAGCTACAAGTATTTTGGTGCAAGATGTAAAAGGATCTGCTCACCAAGCCCATCCATTTAAAGAGAGAAGTGCTGGTCATTGTAGATTAATAAGAATTGGGGCCCTTTTTTTTGAAAATGTTGTTCTCAAAAAAAAAAAAGGTCTTTTTAACATGTACTGATGATTAACACTTTGAAGAGCGGAAAGAAGTCCAAATGAGATTTCTACGATGACGTCTTCCCGTCACACCCATGATGCTCAAGTCAAACAAGGCGGACCACCCGACGCCAATAAGAATACCTCTTAATATATTTTTCTCTAGATGCCAGACATACAGTAAATATCCTACTGATTCTATAATAAATAGAAATATCCCATCGATTGTGTATGTATGTATGTACAGAATTGAACATTTTAATATTCTTTAATATTTTTATAGTTTTTATTGTTATTCAAAAAAAAAGATACTTGTTGAGAACAATGGTCCTTTTAAGCTTGTGAGACTGACCATGGATCAATGAATCGTTTGGGCAATTGAATTGTAAAAGGCTGTGGCTGCAGAGATATATAGAATCCTAAAGGAACCAATTACAATTCAATTAGCCCCATAGACTATTGGTGTATTTTACATTGACCAACTTCACTTGCATAGTCCAGAATGCTATTTTTGCGATTCAATGGCGAGTAGGACATCAATTGGTTAGGTGTGTGCAATGCAAAGCTCAATTGGTCTATATTTGCCTGATTGGAATTTGGTAGGTTGCTTAGCTAGTGCTGTGTTGGTCCGGTCTTTAGATGGACGCTTTCCCCTCCCCTCCCCCGCCTCCTCCAAGGACCCTATACTGATGATTACCGATCCTTGGTATTCAATCTCTAGTTTGGAAAAATGCAAGTATATTATATTATATTGTTCCCAATGTAACCCTCAAGGTGGCATAATTAGCAATCTGACAAAGCCAAGTATTTTATTATGGAAAAATCCAATTAGTTTCAATTCAACAGCACTGAGCTCAGCATATTTTTGCCTTATATATGGGAATGCTTGGGTTCCCAGCCTCTTTATTCCAAATAGGATAAAGAGTAAATGTGTATTGAATCAAAATAAACTAGGCCCTCTGCTCTGATAAGTCTTGGGAGATTAGAGTCCAATACTGGAAGTGCAAGACCATGCAAAATTTCCTGTTTGGAGGGACTCGCACTGTAATCTTGTGTTCATGGTGTATGTATTGTGACAGACAAACTAGGCGATCCATTGGTAAGTGTATATGAGTAACCATGGTTTATCTCAACCAGGGATTGGACACACCTCTTTAGAGTTGTACACAATTCAAAAAGGAATCCTAGTGTCGTTAGTCTTTTGTCAATTGCTTTTTTTAGTATTGCTGTCCAGGTTTATAACAATAAATATTTTCAGTTCCAAGAGTGTTTCATATCGAATTCACAAGCCTTTAGTGAGCATCTTCCCAGCCGAATTGTAATACAAGAAAGAGGAAAAGAAATGCGCCGTGACTCTCTTTTCATCTACCCCCTCCTACACACACACACAGACACACAGACACACAGACACACAGACAAAATAGGGTGGAATAAAATGGTTCCTGAAAAAAAAGATCTCGGCAAATGATCAAGACGTGACTGGATGTGTCCGGACCGTGACGGGAGACTTTCCCATCGGGTCGGTTTGTGACATCACAATCAAAAAAGCCTCTTTTTTTTCAGAGACAAAAAAATCGTACACTCGACACGCACACGCTCACACCATCAAGGCCAATCCAAGACTCTCAAATATAATGGCTGTTGACTCCATGTACGTACATTAACCAATCAACCCTTATTTCGGCGTTGTAATGGAGTGCTCGCTCTGTCATTTAAGCTGAGTGCGCTGACAATCCCGGTCCGTTATCACTAGTGCGCTGACAAAGCCTTCCTGGGCCGACGAAGTTGAAGAGGAAGAAGGTACGCAGACAAATCGACCTCTTTTTATATATATATATTTGCTCAATCCAGCGACATTGATCAACCCACAACTTAACATTGTATAAATCAACAGATGCCTTCCAACCAAAGGCATTCACCGATGAGAACGGCATCAAGACTATTATCGAATACAGAGAGAACGAGGATGGCAAGAAGGTCAAGGTAATACAGAAAACTGATTACCTGTTGATTACCTGCATGAATCCCAATAACATTAAACGACATTAGGTCACACGCAAGATCCGCTCTAAGCTTGTCACTGAGCACGTCAACAAAGCTGTTGCTCAGCGTAAGAAGTGGAGTAAATTCGGTGATGAAGAGGGAAACAAGCCCGGACCTGATATGGCAACAACTACAATTGGTGAGAACATCCCTCTCAAGCTCGGATCCAACACTGGAAAGGTAAACCGAAATAGAGAACTGACAAAATAGTATCTTGTTTGACCAGTGAGTATTTAGAACGTAGAGGCTGTTGCAGCAGAAGAAGCACAAGACAAAGTATCCAGTCAGCTCAAGGCAAAGAACATTATGTGCCGTATCTGTAAGGGCGAGCATTTCACATCCAAGTGTCCCTACAAGGATACTCTGCAGCCTCTCGACGAGATCGAATCTTCCCTCGAGGCTGTCAAATTCGAAGGTAAGATTATTTCTCTCTGCGTGTATATATATATGTGGTTATTGGAACGGTGTATTTATGATCCATATTTCATAGGCGAAATGGAAGCTGGAGAAGGAGGCCATGGTGGTCTCAGCAAATACACACCTCCCCATCTCCGCAACAAGGGTCCTGGAGGTGCTGGCGAGTCTATGCGCGATGCCAAGCGTGATGACAGTGCCACTCTCCGTGTCACTAACTTGTCTGAGGATGTAACCGATAACGATATATACGATCTCTTCAACCGCTTTGGTAACATTGCCCGTGTTTATCTTGCACGCGATCGCGAGACCAGTCTCTGCAAGGGTTTTGCATTCGTTTCTTTCAGTGACAAGGATGATGCAGAGAGAGCTCAGCAGGCTGTCAATGGTTATGGTTACGATAACCTTATCCTTAGAGTTGAATTTGCTCGCAGCACATAACCAGGGTCCAACCAAAAAAAAAAGATTGGTAAAATTTAGTCCTGTCTATATTTCTCATAAACCCTTGCTTTTTTACATTCCTCACAATCTTTAAAATCCAATAAACAGCTCTAATGTAATCCAAACAGTACAAAACGATAACTCTCTTGGCAGCTACAAAAAGGCTTTTTAAAGCTATGATGGTTGTAGTTGTAGTGAAAAAGGGGGTGTATCTTCTGGTAGGCCACCCTTGCACCTAGAGATAGATACCTTTTGAGCAATTGGATAAAAGAAAGATTGTGATTTCTAGATACCAAAAAACCCAATTGGCAAACAAGCAGAGTCTTGCACAAAATTGAATCTGCAGTGTGTGTGTGTTTTGTAGATCTTTCTCCTTGAGCAATGGAAAATCGGTTGGAGAAATTTAGAACCAATAACTAAAGGGTCTATATATATATATATATATTATATTTATATGAAATCCTTGACATGGTTACCTTTGCAACTTTACCAGTTATACAAATATGTTGCTTATGTATTTAGTTTTCTTGCGGTATCAGTAAATTGACAAGGAAGCAAGTCACAAGATTATGCGTTAATTGCAATATTTTGGTCAAGACTTTTTTACTCTTTACACATCATCTACATATTAGAATCACTTTAAGACATCTTATTGTTTGGGAGCAAACTTTGTTAAATAAATAAATTTAAAAAAAGTCTGTCGAGAATACACTTTTAGTAAATACACTTGAATCTATACTGTACAAAGCTTGCCAACAAGAGTTTAATACAACTCGAATAAACTGGCAATAGTAGTTTCTTTGGTCTTTACGTCAACATTATATAAAATTACTTGCAAGAACGGTGTCAAACATATACTACTCACATCTCTTTCTCGCTTTGGTTTCTGGAATTTCTTTATATCAACAGCAACAACAAAACGTAAATGAAACTCATATTATGGGTTGATTTTTTTGTCAATACATATAATCCATGGCTTTCCGCTGTGTCGGTTTAACGGTATCCCTGACCTTGGATATCGGACATTGCATGACCAATCTTTTTGGGCGGACCCTGTAGATACAAGCAGGGTCTTGTTATATATATATATTCTTTATCCATGAAAGAGATATAAATGTATTAGACATTTCTCTATTTGGTGGCATTGAATCAAATTATACTACATTTTACCCATTAAATCATTTTTGTTATTTGTGCCAAGTACTAGTCTTTATAGTGACTAAATAATAGAGCTTACAATGGCACCATTGATCTCCAAGGCGCAATGTATTGTTGGCTGTGCATTGCTGTCGATAAGTTTACTGCAACATATAGTTTTGGCCTGCATTATATGATACATATTTGGTATCATTTATCTGAATACTGGTCAAATTTGCTGTACTGGGGGCGCCTGTAGATCATAAAACCAAACAAAATACAAACACGGATACTTTGTGACAAATGCTTATATAACCCAAACATATAATACTCCTTTGGAGATCAATTAATATTTTATTTATTTAATTATTTGAATTTCAATAGCTTCATAACCCGTGTAACATATTATTTGAAGTGCGCTGTGACTTTGCTTTGCTTTTACTTATCAATCCAGGCGTCCCAATTAAGTTCCTGACTCATTGCAGATAATCTCTAATCAAATGAATCCAAAGGGAGAGAAATGGGCTATTGAAAAAAAGGAACATTGGGATGCCCTTGCGAATGAAAAGATTAATCTGTTGGAGAATGCATTCCAGGAACACATTAATTGGATTTGTCAATACTCCATGCCAAAGTAAGAGCAGTTTAATCATCTCATGAATCTATAGATATATACATACACACACACACACAATGTATATATCTATATATACAATTTCTTGATAATCAAAAAAATAATAATAATTTTAGAAAGACTACTGAGAGTGCAAAGGTAAAGAAGCTAAAAATGCACCAAAAATTATTGTCTAAAAAAATAATAATACATGTTATTTTATAGAGGCGTCTTTCACAAGATAGTAGTATACTAGAAACACATTTTCCCAGTAACACATCAGACACCTCTGCTCACCAGAAATTGTCGAGTACATCCCCAACCCTACCATTGGCCAAGCGACAATGCATTGATCTTTGCGAACCGGATCAACCATCAGAATACAAAGAAAATCCAGATATTATCAAGAATAATAATGAAACTACCGTGGTCAATGATTCTCGAGATTCATCAAAGATTTTGGTGGAAAATGGTTCCAAAGACCAGAACATGCCACCAAAACCTGATACCAAACAAGCACCAGATCCAGCCGTTCTTTTAAGCCAAAAATCCAAAATAAGCACAGGGTCAACCAGATCACGAAAAACAGATCTATTAGATGAAAATGATACCGTAAGACTCCTCGTTCCATCAAAGAGCAAGAGTACCCCGACTGCTTTGGAAAAGAATCAGTATGATAGTATAAGCATGCGAAGTCTATCCTTTGGAAGAGGATTCAATCACACCAGACCATCTTTTACAGAGAATTCTGTTTCCTACCAAAATCGAGTGAGCCAATTGACTACAAAAACTGCAATAGTGGACAGCAAAGAAAGCACTTCTTTTCAATTGAATAGCAAACAAAACGATCATCTGGAACCAAATACAAGCGCAGAACTGGTAATGATATTAGTATAAAGCGCTTTTTGTTTTTATGTTTTGAATATTGACAAAAATAAAAACATTTTTATTTATTTATTTTAGATGCCACCTCCAACAATCACAGTTCCGTTGAAAGATCAGTTTATGGACATTCCATCAGAAAAGGTATAAGCAATCATATATGGTCTAATGAACAAGATTCTTTGTATTTATTTGTTTTCTTAATTTTATTAGCAAATTACAGGCGTAGAATCTATTGAGAAAACTGAAACCAGGGTAAGAAGAAGAAGAAGAAGAAGAAAACATAAACTATCTCTAGTCCAGTCTAGATTCATTTCCAACTCTGTCCTTCTTCTCCTTTTCCGTTTCAATAGAACCCAAGGGCAACAAATGAAAGCTTTGGTACCACGGCTTCTCAGGATTATGACGACGAGTTCCTGGACATATTAGATGTCATTCCAGATTGGGTAAAGAGCCCACTGTTTGAACATCTTCTCGAGAAACAGACCCACATGGACCCAGATAAAATATTTGGCAGAATCCCACCCATTAATTGGAAAAGTAGGAGGTTTGTACATATTCTTTGCACTAGACTGACACCAAATATTTACAGATATTTTCACAAAGCCACGCCATGCAAAACATTGAAATACTTCAGACATAAATATCCATTGGAATACACGCATGCATATGTAAAAGGAATCATGATAATGATGATAATATGAGAAATATGGAAACTCTTCCAGTAAATAGCAATGGTCAATAGTTCAGATTAATGAATTAGCAAACTAATGATTAGACCACACATGTAAATTGAACCCATTAAAAAACAACAACAATTAGAAGATCAGTATGAACCGACCTACAGATGTTCAATGTCTGCTGTATTGCAAGCTTACTGTCCTGAAACTAGTGATATATACTTTTCACACAACTGTAACCCAAAATTGAACAAACATGTACGAGTAGTTTCATGTCTTGTCCATGTAAATATTTGGTATTCTTGATAAAGTACAATATAATACATGTTATTCTCAAAGGGGGTTGGTAAATATTTGGATTTTTTTATACAAATTGCTCATTAAATTGGGACAATTCTTGATGACTTTTGTTGTATTTCTATGCAGCTAATTAGCCAACCTTGGTGGACAATAAAATGGATATAAAAGTCTACTATTGAAAATAAACACCAACATAAAATATCTGATATTGAATAGCGATTTTGTCTCTTTTTGCGGAACAGTTCAATATCCTTGCCAATCATATTCCTTTTTGGGAATGCGGGGCAAAGAAAGAAAGAGAGAGAAATGAAAAAAAAAGTGGAAGCACCCTTAGTTATAGGCATTTTATATGTATATTATCAATGGCTATTATTCTGGACACTTTCAACCCAGATTATACTTCTTGTCGTATATTGGAACCAGTACCTTGAAGAAATAAACAAAATATCGCAAAATTCATGCATTTGTATACGGAACAGTCTCAAAATCATGGCGGTGTTTAAATACAGGGCCAACTCTCACTTTTTTTTTGCATGTACTTTATGTTATTATCCTAAATAACTGTATTTAACACTAGATTCGTATTTCTGGTCGCATTTAATCTAAATACTATATTGTGCATGTTTAAACACTAGCAATTGAAAACAAGTAGAATATGTAGAAAATGAAAAAGGCAGCTTTTAAATGGTTAAAGGACATGTTTCTGAATAATATACTAGGAGCAAATTTAATGGCTGCGGGTTTTTTTTTGATGGTTTCCAAAATAAAGCTTGGTTACTTTTATACCGCCGTGTGCCCATCAAATAAACAAAAGTATTACCAAGGCATATAGACCTTGCTGTTTCTTTAAAAATTAGACATGTTTCTATGTAATTAATTCAAAGGCGAGCTCAACTATACACGTCTATTTTAACAGAGTAACAAGGACACTTTTCACAGGATAAAAATACAAAAGGAACAGCGAGCAGCTTCTGGTTTATAAAGTACAATTAGGTGCATTGTAATGACGTCACTTTCCACGTCACGCAGGCCGACGCGTCTCTATAGGAGAAGGAGATGATATGAGAGGGGAAATACGTACAAGTATCCTAGAGTCAGTTTGGTATACTTCTTTCTCAATACAAAACCATGGACCATTTTCCTTCAGCCTGGGGCAAGCCTCGTAACGAAGCCGTTGACCAGTACAACACCGTACCCCTCACTCGCACTCTTCCTGATGCTGCTGTCCAAGCAGCTCTTGGTCCCACAACCAGAACACAGTGAGTTTTGTGGATGGTTCATTGCCATGGGAAGCCTATGAATTGTATTACTAGACGCGTAAAACAGTGCCAATGATTGTTAACCATCATAACCATGCATCATAAAGGGCTCCTCTTGTCACAGGTACATCCGTAATCGCATTCAAATACAAGGATGGCATTATGATGGCAGCAGATATGCTTGGTAAGTTTATATGCTCTTCATCTCAAGACCAAAGAGCAAGAGAGAGAGAGAGAGAATAAATAAGAAAATCCGTATACGCAAATATAATACTGTCTCCGAGTCGAGGCATAATTGAATGATTTTTACTTATACGGGATTCTCTTCTTCTTCTTCTTTAAAAAAAAGGTTCCTATGGTTCTCTTTCTCGATTCCGTGACATTGAGAGATTGCATCCTGTTGGAGAGCATACTATTGTGGGTGCTTCGGGTGATCTGTCTGATTATCAATACATTGAGCACCTTTTGGATTCTTTGATGTAAATGAAAATATAAAGTGGAAAAGGGTAAAAAAAGATGTTGATATACTTTTTTAAATATAGGATCAAGGAACACTGTGCAGATGATGGTCATGTTTTGGGTACTCCTCATATCTATGAATATCTCTGGAGAGTTCTTTACAACAGACGGTCCAAGTTTAATCCTCTCTGGAACTCACTTGTCGTGGGCGGTCTTCACAAGGGAGAAAAGTACGAAACGGTTCGATATATTTACAACATGAAGAAAAACGAACCATATATACATATATATATATGTGCATATGTATTGATCATATTATGTGTATCTGCTTATCAGGTTCCTTGGATATGTTGATTTGAGAGGTACTACATACCAGTCGACCACTATTGCTACTGGCTTTGGCGCACATTTGGCACAGCCTATCTTGAGAAAGAGAGTAGAGGGCAGAGAAGATGAGATTACTGAACAAGAAGCAGTGGAAATCATCAATGACTGTATGCGTGTGTTGTTCTACAGAGATGCACGATCAATGAACAAGGTAAGTCGAGAGATTCAGAGATAAATATAGAGAGAAAGGACTAATCAATTGATGATGATATGGTGTTTAGTTCCAAAGAGCAAAGATCACAGAGGCTGGTACCGAGGTCACTGAACCTTACAGTGTTGATACAGAATGGTCTTTTGCAGAGTCCATCAGAGGCTATGGTGCCTAAAAACCTCTTTTTTTTTCTCAATCTGGTCCATTATATATCTATATCTTTTCTCTGTGTGTGTGCGTGCGTGTGCGTGTGTGTGTGTGTGCATGTATTTGGAAGAGACAATAAAAATCACATTGGTCTCTATCTGTTCTATAAAAACATGTGTATCTTTTAAGCAACAAAGGGTATTGAAAGCATATTTTATAAACCCAATTCTTTGTTGGAAGGACTCTGCCAAGTAAAGTCCTTGTATGGCTTGAGGATGGTGTGGATCTGATCAAGAACCTTTTTCTCGGTTTCAGACAGGCTATCTTTTCCTTGCTCTATGTCTTTCATACGCTTGATGGCAGAGACTGCAGCCTTGGCTTCTTCACGCTTTTCAATGCCAATCACAGTTGAGTCAAGGTTGAATTGCTGGCGACCAGAGAACGAGAAACGAGAGGCGATTTCTGATATATTAAGCCCATTGTCCTTGGCAAGCAAAGTGCATTTTTTGACAGCTTCTCTGAGCTCAGGATGAGCTGGGTGCCACTCTGGGGGACCAGATTCACGGAAGAGGCCCATGCTCAATGGAGAAGCATTGAGGATATAACGAACGCCAGCAGCACGGAAGGCAGCTGCATAGTCTGACAAGGTTGTGTCATTGAGAGAATAATGGCAATAGGACAGCAATATGTCCAAAGGCTGTCCCTTGGAATGCTGATATTTGGCAATTTTCAAGAGCACAGGGAGAGGATAGCCTTGATCCCATAAAGCAAGACAAGAGAGACACGTTGGTCAATAGGTTATTCGTCTAGTATTCCTGGGTATATATTACCTGTGCATCCAACATAGTTTATCTTCTTTTCCTTCTTGAGTTCAAACAAAGCTTCCAGAGCACCACCAGGTCCAACAACCTTGTCAAAATCCACAAACTCGACATCGTGGCAGAACACTATGTCGAGATAATCGGTATGCATTCGACGCATACTCTCTTCTACACTCTTTTTTACGCGCTCTGAACTGTAATCAAAGTCCTTGGCAAAGTAGCCATATCTCCCGACCTTTGTAGCAATGTAATAAGATGAACGAGGAAACTCGTCCTTGAGCTCATTCAAAGCATCTCCCAAGAGAAATTCACTGCGACCATAATAAGGAGATGTATCAAAGGTATTGATACCTGTAAAGATTTAAATATATATATATATATATAACTTTAGCAAACTCCTAGATAGCTTAATAAACTCTTGTATTCTGTACCTGACTGTAATGCCTCTCGGCATGCTTCTACGGGCCAATGAGCCTCAATCTTGTCATAATTACCGGAAAGAGCACCAGCTCCAAATGAGATTTCAGAGGGCTTAAACTCGGTTCGTGATACGGGAGTATACTGGTTAAGAATAATGTGTAAATTAGATGAATAATGTGTGCTTGACATGCTTACATTGACCATTGGAGGATGAAAACAAGAGAGAAAAAAAGCGGCAAAAACAAACAGTTGGATAAAGAGGATCGTGCGCTATTTAAAAAAGAAAAAGAAAAGAAAGAGTAACAGACCTCTTTTATGTGTCTCTTGTACCTCTACTAGATCTTACCCACGCTTAAGAGCTATGAGATCGGGACCAAGGATATCCCAAGATTTTCCGTGGAATTGGAGATCCATGGACTTTGAACGATATAGACTCATGAATACTGAGAATTCATTAAATATCTTTGGGGTTTATATTGAACACTCAATGGGTTAATCATATGCAGTGGCTATCTGATTAGTTGTTTATTTATTTATTTAAATAGGCTTTGATTCTGCTACTATGTAATTAGAGAACATTTATCTTATTTGTTGAAAGGTACACTTGTAACTATACATGAATATATTCCCACCAATTCGGAATATTCGGAGATTATTGCGTCTTGGGCAATTACTACAAATCCTCTCGGCTGAATTATACAAGGCTACTATAAAAATATTGAGTGATTTTACATTCATAAGGTGCAATAAAAACACCTTTGCATTGGGTTTATTATCAGTGTATATACAAGAAATAGATCTAGATGTCTATAATAAATAAAGACATTTGTTAAATATCAAATATCCATCTCTATAATTTTCTAAACCTATTGTATTATGCATCAAGAACCTATACTCTCTACATACTTTATTATACTTGTCAATGGGTTTCTTTTGTCTAGATGATTTTCTTTGGATATTGAATACACGTTTTTTTAAGCTTGTTGGAGTATCTAGTTTATTCTCTTGATTCTGACATGGATATACCTTTTAAATATTCCCATTCCTCTAATCATTATCTTGTTATTTTTTGCTTTCAATATCTTCTTTTTTGATTCGAGTGAACAACGTCAACTGAACCGACAGTTGATTCATGAGTCTAGATGGCTTTTATAGAGAAGATAAAAATGACAAATTGTTGCAAGGTCATTGTTTATTTTATTTTTTTGCACATTTACCAGTGCGAGAAATCCTCTGGAATATTTTGTTTATGGTAGAGCACTGATTCAGTAGGTTGTGGATATAAAAAAAAAGTAATTTCAATCCACTACATTACATTACAGCTAACACCCTTTTTGTTGTATTTAAAATATAGTAAAACCAGTACCAGCAGAAGGTGAAAGACAATTGGATTATTATGAGACTTCATTGCTGAATAGCTATATACATGAAAAGCGCATTGCCGTGAGTGGTGGGCACATCACTTTGGTAGAAAGTAGAGGTGATATCTCGTAGATATTTGTGTAAAAATATCTTTTTTTTTGTTTATGTATTCAATAGCAATAAAGTGCACTACATACCAACTACTATTATCCAGATCTAATAAACATAGTTATATTTTGTTCATCATTCCATTAAGCCAGAATTTTAGTAAAATATATCACTCTACAAAGGACAGAGTTGCGCCCAGAATTTCTACAATCTCTATACCCAACTACATCTGAGTTGTAAAATATGAGTCTGGGTATAAATATTTTACAGATATAGAGATCCCGACATTTTTACAAAAAGGCATCACTATCTTTTCCAGTTTATCCTATAGTCCGGACCGAAGCCTCGGACAAAATGAGTTTTAATTCGTTTTCCATTTCTGCACCGTGACTTGTTTAATATGTCTTTATGTGTGAGATCAGTCCAGAAACGTATTTATTCGCTTTTTACGGAATAAATTCTAATTACAGTTGCGCCATTGTGGTGCAATGTAACTGTTAACAGGTGAATTTGGGCTGGGCAGAATAAGATATCTAAATATGCTTATACTTCAAAACTAAAACATACTGGGCTTTACATTGTTTTAAATACAAGTATAATCTCTTAAAGTCGCTAATATAGCTTGTTACTGATTCTAGGTCATTTTTGCACACTAATAGTTCAAAAGACCAACCAAAAAGATGGCTCTATATCAGGTGTGTGTACGGGTACTTCATTTGCAGAAAAGAGCGGCCCTGGTGGATCTGACATGATTTTATTTTTTTTACCGATTCATTAAAGTACCAGCCATCTAAAAAAGAAAACAAAGTTGATAACATATGCTTTAAGTATTAAAGCTTTCTTTTTAAACTTTATTAAAATGATATGAGTACTAATGGCGTTACAACTGACATCAATATCTGATAGACTATTATCATTTAAAGATCAAAAAGATAACTATAACCGACATAATAGATAGTTTTGGTTAAATCAATAAGCATCGTAAGGATCACAACGTTATATATGGAGAAAATACTGCTACCAGATCAATAAACCTTTTTTTCTTTCTTTCTTTCTTTCAATGATAACGATATTAAATATCTTTTTAATTGGTTAGCAGACTATAAACCTTGTCAAGAGTGGTGTCCCAAGGCTTATATTTGCTACCTCAAGGTACAGTATATTAATATTTGTATAAATCTTGTCAGATTTTTATAATGCAAGTGTTTCCTATCCAAAAAAATATTTAGGTATTTGAATTACCGACAATGTGATAATGTCTCCGATATAATTTCATTTTTGTATAGAATCTATAGTGACACTGATAAACCAATACTTGGTCCCAATATGGTGATTTCCCCTTAATAAACAATCAAGAAACACTTGTCCCGGTCTGCAATAATAGCTGCAAACATTTATATCATCTGGTCAAGTTGTATATTTAACATTTCAGGACATTTATTAACTCCAAACTACCTAAGATTAGTATTTTCTACTGCTATGAAATTTTATATAATGACAGCTATAATACATAAACATGCAGAAATACGCGTAAGAAGAAGAAGAAGAAGAAGAAAAGAGAGATAGAGACCTGGTCCTGATAAGGTTCCGGTTCCTGACTTATTTATTTTTTTAAAAGAAAAAGAAAACTCTGTTTTTTTGTGGCTATTTAAATAACAATAGACTTTGTTAAATAGGAGCACGTAAAGCATATGGTAAATTAATTCTGCCATATGCTCAGAGAAAGTGACCCAAAAGACAAGAGAAAACACAATAGACAGACATTCTGTCTTTGCAAATGGCTCTTGATCACATGCATATATTTAAAGATCAAAAATGCCATGAATTTATAAGCAATAAGATCATGTCTGCCATGAGTTGAGCATAATTCTATAGCCTTATTGACAAGACACATTAATATAAATATTTATATAAATCTTTACGATTTTTAATTTCAGATTTCAATGTCATATTTTAATTCAGAATTTATGCCCAGAATATTTTATTTGAACGTGTGAAACTTTGAAGTAAACAGCCAATGATATGGCGTTTCCCTGGTTCTATTTTTCGCACGGTTGAGTAATAAAAAAAACAAGGGAACAAGGGAACACAAGGTAACTGAGAAAAGGCGGCTATAGATTTAGAGTGGTTACTGCAACCTTGTTTCGCGTTCTCTTTATCTTTCTTACTACATCATGGCATCAACTCATCTCATCAAGGATCCCAGCAGTCTTTCCAACCTCTTGGAGGTTCAAACCACTCACCTTCACCTTGACTGGAAAATTGACTTTGAGAACAAGCGAATCTATGGTTTTGCCTTGCTGGATCTCATTGCCCTGACTGACAATGTCACAAAGGTTGTACTTGACACCAGCTACCTTGACTTGAAGGCCGTCTCTTTGGAAGGACAAGACTTGGAGGTAATGTTAGATACATAAAATGATATACAGTCCTATTTGACGCGTATACTAAATGTACATGTACTAGTACCATGTTGCTGAACGTAATGCCAGTCTTGGTTCTGCATTGACCATTCAGTTGCCTAAAGCTCTGTCCGAGGGTGATAAGATTAAGCTCAAGGTCGAGTACTCTACCACTGAAAAGTGTACTGCTGTACAATATTTGTCGCCAGAGTAAGTACCAGCTGGAGTAGGGTTGGCCCATGAACTTTCAACTGATACTGTCTGTAGGCAAACTCTGGGCAAGAGCCACCCCTATTTGTTCTCTCAATGCCAAGCTGTAAGTATTATCGTTTTTTTAAATAAAAATAAAGATGCAACCAGACTCTTGACAGATTGTTGCTTTGTGTGTGTGTATAGATCCATGCTCGTGCCTTTGCTCCCTGCCAGGATTCCCCTTCAGTCAAGTTGACCTACTCTGCTGCAGTCACCTCACCTCTTCAGGTTGTCATGTCTGCCCTCCACACCACAAAGGAGGAGGCCGGAGACAACACAATCTACCACTTTGAACAAAACACCACCATTCCTACTTACCTGATTGCCATTGCTGTCGGTAACTTGGTTGGTCGTGAAATCGGTCCTCGTAGCACTGTGTGGTGTGAACCTGAGATGGTCGACCAGGCTGCTTGGGAATTCGATGATACCGAGCGATTCATTGCCACTGGAGAGGCATTGTTGACTCCCTATGAGTGGGGACGTTACGATCTTCTTGTCCTTCCTCCCTCTTTCCCTTACGGTGGAATGGAGGTAATATTCTGCCTTTACAAAACAAGGCTTATCATAAAACGCATGATTCATTTCTTTTTATTTTTTCTTGGCTCTGTAGAATCCTTGTCTTACCTTTGTTACCCCCACTCTGTTGGCTGGTGACAAGAGTGCAGTTGATGTGGTTGCTCATGAAATCTCTCACAGTTGGATGGGTAACCTGGTCACAACTCAGAATTGGGTAAGAACTAGTATTACCTTGCACAGGGTCTTTAAAGGACATATCAATGAAGAAGATAATATATAATATTTATGTGTGTGTGTGTGTATAGAAAGGAAAGGCTGACTAAATGATCTTGTATATTTTGGGGATAATGTTTAGGAACATTTCTGGCTCAATGAGGGATGGACTGTTTTTGTGGAACGCAAGATTGCCCAGCGCCTTCACGGCGAGCCCGAGCGCCAGTTTAGTGCAATTATCGGTAAGCCAAGAAAGATAAGGTGCATTGGAACGACATTATTAATCTTTATTGTGCAGGCTGGAAGGCATTGAAGGAGAGCGTCGAGCTGTTTGGTGAGGACTCGCCTGCTACCATTCTCAAGCCTGATTTGAGCAGCGGCATTGATCCTGATGATTACTTTAGCTCTATTCCCTATGGTAATGTACACAGTATGACTGCCGTAGCACAGGCTGTTAATATGTCGACTTAGAAAAGGGATTCAACCTGCTCTACCACCTTGAAAAGGTGCTGGGTGGACCTGCTGTTTTTGAGCCCTACATGAAGGCCCATGTTGTGCGTTTTGCTTCAAAGTCCATCACAACCGAGGACTGGAAGGCACATTTGTACGAGTACATGAAGGAACACCATGGTCAGGAGGCCGTTGATAAGCTTGATGCTGTTGATCTTGATATGTGGATTAACAGTACTGGTATGCCTCCTGTTGATCCTCAATTTGACACTACCTTGGCCGATGCCTGTTATGATCTTGCCAAGCGCTGGGATGAAGCCAGAGACAGCCATGACCTGACCCAATTCAAGTCTAAAGACATTGCAGAGTTCACTGCAACCCAGAAGAGTAGGTGTACCTTGATAGCCGAGAATTGATCTAATGAAAAATATCCCTAGTTGTGTTCTTGGAGAGATTAACTGATTGTGAGCCTTTGCCCCATCACTTGATTGAAAAGATGGACAGCCTGTATGATATGACACCTATCCGTAATGCCGATGTTCGTTTCAGATGGCAGCAGCTGTGTGTAATGACCAGCTATGAGCCCATTTACCCTGAGCTTGTGAAGTTTGTCAGTGAACAGGGTCGCATGAAGTTTGTTCGCCCTCTTTACCGCCTTCTTCACCGCGCAACAAATGGAGCACAGCTGGCTGTCGATACCTACCTTGCACACAAGAACTTTTACCACCCAATTGCTGCTCAATTGATTGAGAAGGATATTGGACTTCGCCAGTAGATGGATTTGTACTGTACTGTACTGTGCAGTGGAGTGCAGTGTAAATTTTATATTGGAGATGGACTGCTGTTTTGATCAAAATTTTGAATGAATAAATAAAATAAATAAATAAATAATACATAATTTTAAATTCGTGTTTATTTTGGTTTGGCTTTTTGGTTTTCCTTGACCACTTACTGTAGTATTGTTGGCAAGTTTATTTTGCCTTGTGTAGTGTCAAAAAATCAATATACTTAGAAGTTATAATAATAATAATAATAATAATAATAATTGGATATCAAACATATATTTGGATATTTTTGGGGGACGGGAGGCTTCCGTTTAACTGTGATCTCTCTTTATTATAAAACATATATACACTAAATACGTTTATATAAATATTTTAATATATATAAAATATAATAATATACTATATATTATATATTTTTTATAATAATACACAACTAGCAAGTATATATATCCTTAATGTACAGACTTATCAACTATGAGCTGTTTGCAAAAAAGCACAATCTTGACTCTACCTACCCGACCAGCGTTGATAATCTTGAGAAATATTTGAGATTCAAGAGAGAGACAAATAAGCACAGATCATTGCAATGGCATCTTTGTGGCCTAGCAACCCATCCATCACATGGTGAAGATTGGAAAAAAAAAATTCTTCAGGACAGAAGAATAGATAAATTGATGGAGGGGTACAGGAAAGAAGATAAGATGTTGAAGAAGAGAATTGAGACAGTTGGAAAAAGGCTAGCAAGTCCTGAACAGGTCAAGGAAAAGGTTGATCGTGAGGAAGGCGGCGGGTACAGGGCCGTGTACAACAATGAGTCCATGCATCGCGTGGACAAAGAGCCTGGAGCAAAAGGTACAACATATCTTGGATATCCTGATCTATGCTTACATTGTCCTTGTAGGTTTTGTGGTTGTTGATTGTGACTCTGGCATTCCAGAAGATGATGTCCTGGAATTGACCAAGCAGTCTAGGATCTTGCTTAGGCCCTTGCGAGAGTATGAGGTTGCTGTATTGATCAAGAAGTGACTTGAGTTCTGCGCCATCATGACGAAAAAAGAAAAAAGGAACCTTGTTTAGTGCTGTACCTGGGTTTACTTGTAACTTTTTTTTTAATTTTTTCAATAAAAAGCTAAAAACAAAAACAAAATACAAACGCACTTTTTGTCTTGAAGTTTTCTTTAATCATTTCACAAATGTCTCCTCAGAAGCGGTCTCGTAACCCTAACCCCAAGAAGTTCCCGTGCTCTGGCTATGGCGATTGCACCATGGTCTTCACTCGCGCCGAGCACCTCGTTAGACATGTCAGGTAAAGAGATGATAAATATACACCGAGCATGCATTTAATACTCATATATATATTGCTGAATCAATAGAAAACACACAAACGAGGTAAGAGCAAAGAGAAATCTGAGCCAAATAAGCCAATATTTATGTATATGGTCCTCATACTTTGTTATAGAAACCATTCGAGTGCGTTGTAGATACATGCGACAAGACATTCAGTAGATTTGACAATATGCTTCAGCACGCTCAGACCCACAAACGGGAAATGAGAGAGGAGGATGAAAACCAGTCGATTGGTGGTAGTTGTGGTGGTGGTGGTGGTGTTCGAGGCGCACGCTCCACCCGCGCCCAGAGTAGACGAAAACGAAGCCTCCAGACCAGTCCAGAGCCGTGTGAGCCGCCCAAGACATCTGTCCAGAACAGGACCCAATCCGATGCGTGTATTGATCACGAGCACTTTACCACCGGCCTACCCTCACCAATGTCCCAGACCTCTCGACAAGAACCTTCACCCACCGGCCGTCGCCTTTCCCTTATCGATATCTGCAACCCGGTCAATGTTGATGTCTATTCTCCCCACACACCATCAGCCACAACAATGGACGGCCATTATCTATTCCCAGATGTCAATGCATTTGAGTGGTGAGACTTTTTCTTGGTCTTTCATCCTATACATATCTCAAAACTACCCTTTTTCTTGGTTCTATTACTTTACTAGAACTGTGTACATATCATAGCTATCTCTTTTTTTCTCTTTTATATATAAAATATTTATCCATTTATCACTCCATTTTGAATATTCGATTGGTTCTCAAGAAAATCCAATGGAAGTACAAAGGCGAGATAAGCAATTGGTTTATAGACAGCATTCTGGCCTGTTTCTTAAGTTTAATGGCGTTTGATAACCATCAGAGTTCATTTCCCTTTATGAATATGGTGCAGGTACCATACGAATGGGTCAAAAAGGGGAAATCACACCTGATGGTCTTGATTTGACATGTAGATCTAGTGACCTGATCTTTTGTATAAGTCTAACGTAAAATGTCCTACTCCTTCAAGCCATTCAAAGGAGTAACAGTAATTGGGCCGTCCAATAATGAAAATAAAATTCCTTCCAATAGATTTTTTACATTCCATGTGTACAAGTGCTGGCCGTTTGATTTAACCACCTCATTGGATTTAGATCCCTTTTTTTTATTTTATTTAAAATACCACAAAAAAAATTGCCTAGCAACATATCACAAAATACAAATAAAAATACCGATATTTATTTTTCTCACAAATCTAGGTACCAGATGACTCCAATCTTTTTTTTTATTAATTAACAAAAATCGCATACACGTCTTGGCTACTCAGTAATCTCCATGGTAACAATCTATCTCCATGACACACAAAGGGCACAGCCCAGTATACCTTTTTTAATAATAATCGGCATTGTTATTTTGAGCCATGTTTCGGATATTGAATCCTGGGCTTTTCATGATAAAAAGGATCAAGACTCTGCAATATAAACCATGCAATTTTCTAATTGTAGAGCCAAGTCTGATAGCTTCTCATGACGTAATAAGAACAACGTAAAGAGCTCTAATATCATACAAGACATTCAAAAACATTCTTATTAGCTTCTATCTACCTAATTTACCAGAGAATCTAACTCGGGTTTAAACCATCTAGAGAATTATGATATAATGACGCCAATATATTAAATGATTTCATCTCTATAGCAACCGTTAATGAGGTTTTATAATAATAAGAATAAAGACTGCAATTGAATTGTATCTGTTGTCATGTTTTCTCTTTAGTATGGAACACAAGACACTCTAAGAATCGTCAATTAAACTATAAACCATTTCCAAATATAGATAATGTAGGTACAAATGAAAAAGTTTAATACCTTGGCCAATCATATCTGTTTCCTTGCTATAGAAAGTCTGTGCAAAGAATAATAATAATAATAATAATAATAATAATAAATAAAAGAGAGTCGAAAATCTTTTTTTATAAGCCATAGGGGTTATTTTGGACTGTCTGTCTGTGCTAGGAACAATAAAAGTAAATGTATCCAGGCAATCAAATCATGATGTAGAGTTTGATCATATCAAAATATTGATAATAGTTTATGAAATCGGTTCCTGACAATGCACAGTAAAGGGATCCAGACAGACTGTAGAATGTTTAATTGATACAACAGTGCAACGGTGATCTTTTTTTTTAAAAAAATAATAATAATTATTATATTAACTTGGCTATTATCTTGGGCGTGTCACTTTGAGGACATAAATGAAAAAAAAGACGCGTCTAGTATGGCTGTTTGGTTGAGCATGCATTGCATGTGAAGAGGTGGGAAAAATAAAATAAATCAACCTGAGCATGCCGTTCCGCCCCGTCCTTGTAGAGTTGAAATGGAATAGCGGCAGGAATGGTGAATAAAATAAATAAAACAGAGCCCTGGAGGGGCCTATGCTTAAATATCGTTTTTTTTTTTCCCTTGGTGAGAAAGAGTGGAGTAAGTGTGTGCTACAGACTGCCCCAGTCCACACAATCAAGACCCCGTTCATGATGCTTTGAAAAAAAAAGTGTTGATATCAGCAGCTCATCAATCAATCAATCAATCGAGGATTTCCTATATACAGGGGGGAGGATTGCATTCACTCTATTTTGTGACGTTGGGAATCTGACTGTCCAGATGCGCCACTTTAAATGCCAATAAAAAAAAGAAACTCCCACCTCTTCTTGATTTTAGTCGCCGACTTAATAGGGCCTCTTTTATTATATATAAATTTATATGCATCCTGGTGTTTCTTGCTTTCTTGATTCCAACTCTCTCTCTTATACTCAAATTCCTGTAAGTCTGTTCAGCAGAATCCTGACACGTTATTGACAACATTCTATAGTCAAACATGGTTCGCAACTTTTTCGTCGGTGGTAACTGGAAGATGAACGGCTCCTTGTCCCAGGTCAAGAACTTGGTTGCCCAGCTCAACAACACTGTCATCCCCAGTGGAACTGGTAAGTGCATCTCAGTCTATCTATCATTCCTAACTCCAATCAACAGAGGTCGTCATCTCCCCTCCTGCCATCTACATTGACCGTGTTCGTCAGGCTTTGAAGCCCGAGATTGGCGTTGCTGCCCAGAACTCCTATGTCAAGGCCAGCGGTGCCTACACTGGTGAGATCAGTCCCGAACAGCTCAAGGACCTCGGCATTGACTGGGTTATCCTCGGTCACTCTGAGCGTCGCGAGTACTTTGGCGAGAGCGACGAGGTAAGTTATAGATAGATAGTGACTCCAGAAGCACTTTGCTAATACTTTAGTAGTTCGTTGGTGAGAAGACTGCCCACGCCTTGGCTGCCGGTATCAGCGTCATTGCCTGCATCGGTGAGAAGCTTGAGGAGCGCGAGACTGACAAGACCACCGAGGTCGTCACCCGTCAGTTGAAGGGCATTGCTGACAAGATCGACGACTGGACCCACGTTGTCGTTGCCTACGAGCCTGTCTGGGCTATGTAAGTTGAAATATATATCAAGGATATTGAGGACTGGAAGCCAATCAACCGGTTCAAATATCGCGTCTTTTGTTATATATACTCACATACTCACATGAATTTTCAAGTGGAACCGGCAAGGTCGCTACCCCCGAGCAGGCCCAGGAGGTCCATGCTACTCTCCGCAAGTGGTTGGCTGAAAATGTCTCTGAGTCTGTTGCTGAGTCCACCCGTATCATCTATGGTGGTTCCGTCAACGGTTCCAACGCTGCTGAATTGGGTAGGTGTCTTTGGGTTGCATACAAGTGTTTGTTTGTTTTTTACTAACCTCTTTTTTTTTATAGCCAAGAAGGAAGATATCGATGGTTTCTTGGTTGGCGGTGCCTGCTTGAAGCCCGAGTTCTCCAACATCATTGCCGCCCGTTTGTAAATTCTCCACACTTTCCCCACAAAATACATACTACTCTTACCAAGAAATCGAATAAAAATCAAGAGCAATTATTCGCTTGTAAACCCTTTTTTTCTCTTCTTCTTGCTCCTACAGAGTGACCCTGTCCATTGGACTTTGCATGGAATAACGGTGTGACGTGTGCGACACCCCTCTTATGACATGGGCTCTAGGGTTTGAATGAAACAAGAGTGTTTGGAGAGGAGAATTACGCCGTGATTCCAATTCCTGGATTCTTACGCATGAATTTCACGATTTATCAGTTTATTTCCGTTTATTCAGCAAAATACGAGGCCAATATATGTATAATAATCATCATTGGCCCAAATGGAGTATGTTGACAATCTTGTGGTTTTCAACATGAAAAAGATTCCTATGTTTACTGTTTCATAGTTGGCCCAAACTCGATAAGTGCAATATGGGATACATCATGTCAAATAACAAGTCCAGACCACATGTAAGGGTGAGATATTTATCCTGAACACGGTTTTTCATATGGGAATTATACACGGTTTGTATGGCACTAGAAGAGAGAGAGCTTTCAATCGATACACCGAGTTTGGTGGTAGTAAAAAGTGTAATCGGCTCATTTTTTTGAGGGGAAGAGTCTGTGGACAAAACACACCTCTGGTCAATAGATACAGAAAGATGGTGAGTTGAAGATGGACTAAGAATGGAATTCAAGTTATTTCGAGACTTCTTGAATTTATTTTTGTGTATAAAATATAAATATAAATCTATTCACTAGACTTTAAAGACATTGTGCTTGTGATATAATGCAAGGCCAGATTCCATGACATCCAAAGCCCTTGATTGTAAATATATATATTTACAAAAAAGAAATTGATGTGATTATATCCATACATGGCAGTGTGGAGTATACTCAGCCTGAGATGGAAATTGTTACTTTGGATCAAGAGCCAAAAATAGAATCGATTGTCAAATAGAGTTGTTGACTGTGTGGATGAGTTACACGGCGCTTACTTGCTCATAGTAATTGTGAATATAAATTTAGCTGATTGCTAGTAGTCAAAGTCTTTTCAGGATAGATCAACAAGTGCAGTACTCAATTACCACTCGAGAGTCACATTGGCAAACAGAACCATAGGGATTCTACACTTCTTTAAAGATAAAGAGTGGTGTGTGCGTGGGTAGGAGAAAACTTTATGAAATGTATAAATATACTCATCTTCCATGTTCTATATTTATTTATTTATTTATTTATATTTTTGGGTGGAGTTTATTTCATGACGCAGTTTACATTGTTCAGGCCAATTTGGTCTTTATTCAGCCACCCTTTGCCTTTTTCAATCTTCTCCATCTTCCTCTTCTCTCTCTCTCCCTTTTATTTTGTCAATAGTCTTTCTTGTCTCCCTCTTTTTGAACACTAGACTTGTCTTTTTTCGACCTCTTTTCCAATGGATAGTTGTTCTCCAAAACCAATGTCGCCTTACTATACTTCCCAGCCGTCCTCTGCCTTTCCATGGCCAGCACCTTCACCGCCTTCCACCAAGCATAGTTCACATTCACCTTCAAATGAGGTTACAATCAAGGAAATACTTGATCGCTACAAGGATAATCCCGAGCTATTGAAGCATGTGCTGATTGCAAAGGCAGAGGAAGACAAGGTAGGCCACAGCAAAGACCAATCAAGTTACTAATTCTACTCACAGAGACAAGCAGCAGAAGATACTCTCAAGACAGAACAGGCACGCATACATCTCCGGCAGATGGACATAGACTTCATTCGTGAACAGACAAAATTAGGGAGATCAATGTCTGAAAAGACGCATTATCCATCCCACCCACAGAAATACCAAGTGTCTTACTATGGCCTTGCTCCAGTCCAGCAGCAGGTCCTTGCACGCATCACCGGCTCAGATACCACATATCAATCCTACTCCCCACCCTCCATTTCCGAACCATATCCTCATTCTCCTTCTCCACCAGTCTATCCTCATTCAGCGCATCCTCTCTGTCCAGCACCAATTCCATCCTATTATCCCCACACCCATTATCATGCACCTGCACCTGCTTCTGCCTCTATCCTTGATAATCGCAGCAGCAGCAGCAGCAATAGTAGTAGTAATAACACCCACAACAATATCTTTCGCCCAAGCCATCTCCAGGCACGTCATCATCCTTTACCACAACAACAACAACAATCTCATCCAACTATAACCACATCACCAGCATCAAAATCAGCAGAAGCTAGACCAGCAGCCAGTCTGCCAGCACATTCTGTACCAGCACACCCTGTACCAGCACATCCTGTATCAGCACATCCTGTACCAACACATTCTGTACCAGCCTCCCCACTAGACCAAGAGTCTCGCAAACGCAGTCGACAGTCCATAAGTGCTGGTAATTCAGATGGCCACCAAACCCCTTTTGAGAACCGTGAATTGGCTCATCACAAAGTAATGGAGGCTCTCAAGGCAAAGATCCAGCGAAGCACAAGGAACAGTAGCACTTCTCCAACCACGCCCTATAAGCCTGTGGACAGCGATAGAATAAAAAAGGTTCGCTGTTTACCCAAACCTGCTCAGTTGTGTCATGCATTGAACACAGACCAGGCTGCTGCTTGTCCCACTCCATCTCCACGTTCAGCCAAGCCAATCTTGCCACCAATTGACACAAGTGTCGGCCGTATATTGCCTCGTCCCACCCTTCCTTCCATATCTCCACTGCCTGACAAAACCCCACTTTCGTCCTGCCCAGATCCTATTAATGTTTGCAGCCCAACTAAACCGATTAAAGCCACCTGTACTTCTCCAACCACCACTTCTAATCCTCCAAACAAGCCCAATTCCACTTCCAATTCCCATTCTACTTCCAATTCCACTTCCACTTCTCCCATAACCACCATTGAACCCACAAGCATCAAAACCATCACGACAGACGCATAACAATAAAACTTAAAGTGTATAATATAAACATTATACATATATTTATATAGATATTAAAAAAAACCAGGCGTTTTTTATTTTTATTTTTCTTTACAGAATTTGTTATTTTACATGTATTTTAGTCCTCTTTCTTAGCCTCGCCCTCTACAGGACTAGGAGTAGGATCACCCAGAATGTATCTCATAAACAGACTAGATAACAAACACAATCCCAAGCTAGTTGCAATCCAATGTGTACCCACAAAATTGAACAGATTGTCTAGCATGGACACACCCCTGGGAGGGTTGGTAGATGTGCCTGTAATTTCGCCTGCAGACACTGCGCGAATAGTCTTGAAAAGCTCCTTGGGCTTATCAATCGTCAGAGTATTCTCATCAACATCAACACTAAAGTATTGCTTTCGGCTGGGATCCATAATAATTGCCTTGGGGACCTTGGATTTGGTCAACTTGTAGATCCTGTTGGCATAGTTGGCCCACAGACTAGCATCCAATTGAACAAAGAGTGTGTTCTTGTCATTCTCGGTTGCCTCGTTCTTCCATTCAGTGGCCAAATCACGGAAAGCCTTTACAGACTCATCATTGTTATTGTCCATCAAGGCCATGACTACCAGATGATCCCCCTTTAGGAGATCAACCGAGTTTGCACGGTTGAGCATATTGATCAGAGGGAAACGCTCCTTGTTGATCCAGGAAAGCAGTTCCAGGCGAGAAGACTTATCGAGCAGGTTAATCTCGGCCAGAGGAGTATAGAGAACTTCTTGGTCGTCCTTGACAATCAACATTGCAGGAACATCTTCAAATCCGAGGTTAAATCGCTTAAAGGCATAGACATCACTTGTAGTATAGAATGGAACTTTGCCCATCAACGGAATGGCCATTTCCTCTGTCAATTCCTTTATGCAATGATGTTAGCAGATTGCCAAGTATTTACATGTCTATATAGATTACCTTGATTGCATGGTCTTCTTCTCCACAAAAGGTTACAACTGACACAGGAGATTGGGTCAACCGTTCGATGAGGCCAGCTTCATCAACATTCTCAACAGGAGGACTAATTGACATGGTTGAATGAGAAATACATTGATACTTTGAAGCATTTGCTATTAACAACAAGTCGGACCACTCACCCTGCCATCTTCTTTGCATACTCTTCGAGTTTCTCGGCAGTGCGCTCGCCACTGTATTCGAATACAGTGCCATGACCATAACTATTGCCCAATTCAATTAAACCTTGTCAACCACAAAACCAACTTACAACTTGAGCGATGGGAGACCAGACACACCGTTCTCTGAGCACAACTCTATAGATAATCAGAGCACAATATTATGTGCTGTTTGTTAGTCATTGGCCAACAAGGCTGATACACAAGAATGTAGCAATGTCCAGGAATCGATTTGTACCACTGGATTCCTTCTATCGTGCTACTTGCCTTTGTTATCTTCACAGTTGATCTCTCCAACCCCAATAGTGCCCTTCAAGTCACCAGCCAGTTGATTCCAAATTGGCTCCAATTTCTGACAATGACCGCACCATGGAGCGTAATACTTTATAAACCAAGGATTCTCTTCTGAATTGGCCTTGATGGTCTTTAGGGTCTCTGGTGAGATGATTTCACTAGGACTTTTTTTTTTGGTTTGGTTTGGATATTAGTGCCAGTATTCCATAGAGCCATGTTTTTAGTTTACCTGTTGGCCTTGGCGGTTCCTTGGGCAGCAATACTCTGCTGTGCAAAAGCAAACAGAGCCAGTGCGATGAATGAGATTTTCATGACTAATGAAGATGATGAAGGGAAAAAACTAGAGCCATTCAGCATTTCCTCTTTTTGCATTTTTTTATACCATTGAAACGCGGTCTCACTTTTTGGGTTTCTATTTCCTTTTTTGGAAAAGGAATAGAGATTTTTGGTCCACAGTTATAAAGATGGAATATACTCTAGACCCCTTTCTTTGGTCGATAAAGATGGAGACTTGAAGGGCATTTTTGCCTGTATTAAGCCTTTAATTGAATACATTTGCATTAAAACACGAATATTTAACTCTCTTTTTTTTAGAATATATATATATACGCCCTTTATTCTCACAAAAGTCTGGATTAAACTATAGTCAAGCATATATATATATCTGCAGACTAGGCAAAGATTATAGCATTCAAACAAGATTTGAACTTTATGTCATGTATTATGGATAATCAATGTCGATTGATACCATAGATACCAATTAGTCCTTGGTTCTTCTGTAGGATAAACGCCCAGCCTTTTAAAACACACCATCTCTAAGAGTATCAAGCACCAAGATGTATGGATGCTGCAAGATTCTGTATAATCAATCATTTTACCCTTTTTTTTTACTAGGTCTATCACTAAAGTACTTTACAATTCACACTTTGTAAAATGGATCCTTGGGATTGATTTGAATGTTTGTACGTATAATGCATTTTTTCATTTCTATCAACAAATGTTTTTTCTTCTTTCTCTAGGGTCTGTTTACAAAAGAGATGGATAGAGCGAATGAATGAGGGGGAAAAAGGTAAAAAAGAAGAAGAATTTAAGCTTGGAGATCAACACCTTTAAGCATCGTAGGTGGAGGCAGAGACGTTGCCACCGCGACCAGTCCAGTTGGTGTGGTGGTGGGTACTAGAGATGCGTATATAGATTGTGTTAGAAATGATATAAATGATATAAAAGACATAAAAGATGCTTACCCAGGGGCAGAGAGGAGCTCGTAGGTGTGGGCACCAAAGTAATCACGCTGGGCCTGGAGGAGGTTGGCGGGGAGCATCTCGTGACGGAGACCATCGTAGAAGTTGAGGGCAGTAGAGAGAGCAGGGGTGGGGATACCCAAAATGACAGCCTGTGCAATCACGTTTCTCCAGGCATCCTGGGCCTTGGCAGTGGCTTCCTGGAAGAAGGAGTCGAACAACAAGTTCTCGAGCTTGCCGTTGTTGTCATAGGCCTCTCTGATCTTGCCCAAGAAGGCAGAGCGGATAATGCATCCACCGCGCCACATAAGAGCAATACCAGCGTAGTTCAAGTTCCAGCCAAAGTCAAGAGCAGCCTGACGCATGAGCATGAAACCCTGGGCATAAGAGACAATCTTGGAAGCGTACAAGGCCTGACCGAGCTGGTCAATGAAGACCTTCTTGTCACCAGTGAACTTGGCGTTCTTGGGGCCCTGGAGGAGCTTGGAGGCACGGGTGCGCTCATCCTTGAGAGAAGACAAGCAGCGGGCATAGACAGCCTCACCGATCAAGGTGACGGGAATACCACGGTCGAGAGAGTCGATACCAGTCCACTTACCGGTACCCTTTTGTCCAGCAGTGTCTCTGATCTTCTCGACAAGAGGCTTGCCATCGGTGTCCTTGAACTTGAGAATATCACGGGTGATCTCAATCAAGAAAGAGTCCAACTCGCCCTTGTTCCATTCCTCAAATACAGCAGCCATCTCATCGTGGGACATACCAAGACCCTCGAGCATGATCTGATAGACTTCGCAAATCAACTGCATGTCTCCGTATTCTAAGATACGAATATGTTCATGTCAGATTGCTGATGGTTCCTGTAGTGTGTGTATGGAGATTTCGAATGATCTGTTGACTTACCGATACCGTTGTGGACCATCTTGACATAGTGGCCGGATCCGTTCTCACCGACCCAGTCGCAGCAAGAAGCACCATCAGGGGCCTTAGCAGCAATAGCCTGGAAGATGGGCTTGATGTGCTCCCAAGCGGCAGGGTTGCCACCAGGCATAAGGGAAGGACCGTAACGGGCACCTTCCTCACCACCAGAGACACCGGAACCGACAAAGAGGATACCCTTTGCCTCCAACTCCTTGGTGCGGCGGATAGAGTCGGGGAAGTGAGAGTTACCACCATCGATGATGATATCACCCTTCTCGAGGAAAGGCAAGAGCTGGTCGATGAAGTTGTCAACAGCGGAACCAGCCTTGACGAGGAGCATGACCTTTCTGGGGCGCTTCAACTTGGAGCACAACTCTTCGATAGAGTGGGCACCGACAACATTGGTACCTTTTTTTTGGTTGGTTGGTTAGACCTTGTGAATATATTGACTAGTGGTATTTACCCTTGGCCTCGTTCTCCAAGAAGAGATCGACCTTGGAGGTTGTGCGGTTGTAAGCACAGACGGTGAAACCGTGGTCATTCATGTTGAGAATGAGGTTCTGGCCCTATATGATCGCGTAAACATTGGTCAGGAACAAAGATCGATGCTTTACTGTGGTACAGATTCTTGTGCTTTCTAACGAATGGCTTACCATGACAGCCAAACCAATGAGACCGATATCAGCACTATGGTTTGATTTGGGTTGGTTTGATTTAGTATTCACGCGTTTATTTGCCATTGATCCCATAATCTTACACAGCTTGAGACATATTTCTTGTGATGTTTAGAAAGATGAAGTAAAGAAGAAGAAGAAGAAGAAGATTGTTGGGAAACGAGCGGGTTTGTATAAGTAACTTAAATAAAGAATCCAAGGGTCGGGTATTATAAAGCAACAGTGGGGCGAATAAAGAGCGATGATGTAACAACCCTGAATAAGATAATTCTATTTTGTCTGCAGCCTATAGAAAGCATGGATCCTCTCAACAGTCAGCAAAGTACGGGCTTATCAGGAAGCCTGATATTTTGATTGGGATAATCCGAGTGATCTTGAATTTATAATACTTTTATACTAACCCTGACCTTGCACGTTAAAATATTGGCTACTGACAAATCATTAACATCCCATGCCCAACCTCACAAGTCTCTACAATTCCCACCTTATCCACCCTAATCTCAGGCCAACATTTTAATTTTTTCAAGCTTTTAAATCTCAGTGAGTCTGGTTTATTATTATTATTTTCCCTTACTACAGTGACTGGTGTCTCCAGAGTACCCACTCTCCGCCCTGGTTTGGGGTAAAAGTATATGGCATGCCATCAATTCAATGGCCTGAATTCCCTAGGTATATAGAGCCTTGCACAGATCAGATAAATATCTGTCAGTGCTTAGGAAACACGCTCAAAGGCATCTAGAATACATAACAGACACTAGTCAAATTGACACTTGGCATCATTATCATAATATTATATATATATATAAAAAGGCCTTTATATTACCCAACAATCCCAAGCCAATTTGGATACCCAAGATCTCCAACACCTCTTTGGCGTCAGAGCCCATCAGAGCAAATATTCCCATACCAACCATACTTTTATTTCCAATGACAAACAAATCAATTCAAACGACAATCTTCCATGGGCCGTATTTAAGCCCTGGTCAACATGGCATCAACCATCAACCACCAACTAATACCATGCTATCTACCATACAAGATTGCATATTAGCTTCTTGACTGCAAATACAAGAAATAGAGTAAATTTTCGTGTCTGAAAGCAAGTCACGCCCTGCTCTGGAATCATTTTTTGGCTGCGTATTTTATCCATCAAAAATACATTTTGTAAGCAGCAATGACAAACCATTTTTATGGCCAATTCTCAAAAGTCAACATGATATAGAATTATAAAGTCTTTGGCTGAGTACGGCATATGTCTACTCGTTTGCCAGTATCCTCTTTACTTGAAGGTTACATTCGATAATAGACATATGAGGTCGGCATATACGTGTTTGTGTAGGTTTTTTTTTAAAACTCCTGGGGATGTTCTATTGCGTGCTTGTTGTGCACATTAATACGCGAATCTCAAACGGGTCCCGCATTATCCCACTCTGCTTTTTTTTATTTTATTTTCACAAAAGCAAGATATATTGAATCTAGGATATTTTCATGGCCATGTATTGAACTCCTTGTATTGAGTTTGGTCTTGTTTGGGTTGGTTAGTCTATGTGTGTACAGTTGTGTGTGTGTACAGTTGTGCATATAAAAGTATAATAAGCGGAATATATTGGAGATATCTCGGGATAATAAATAAAAGCTGGGGATCATTGCTTAGTATTTAGGTTAATAAGTCATATTCTTTGTCTAGATTGTTTTTAGTATCATATACATATATATATATATATATATATATATATAATAACAATAGCGATAGCAATTGGCTAAACTGCTTGATATTCCTCTGCCCATTCAACAAGATATATTTTGCGAGTCTTGGTTTAAGCACACAGAATACTTTAAAATATTAAAGTATCCATTCAGTCTCGGAAGAATATAGGATTAATGAATAATCAATGATCAAGGAAAAATAGAACCGGAAACAAATATATGGCCAATCTATATATAGACGGGAATTAGGAGAAATAAGCAATTAGAAAGACTCGAGTATCAATTTTTGGATATCCAGGCAATTAATAAATCAAGTTCAAAAGAGTCTCTTTTATTTTAACATTTTATATTACAATTATTATCATTAGTCATATCCAAGGTCTAAAAGGCAAAATAAAAAAATCTGATAAGCAGCAGTTGAGTTGCTTTTGATCAATTGACTGGAAATGGTTTATCAATATAGATCCATAGATCTGATAAAGAATGTTCTTGTAGACCCTTTGGATCTAATAATTAAAAAAAAAAGTACCAAAGATCTGATAATGTATACCAATAACTGGAACTTTTTCAATTATGCATAGCTTATTTATGGGGTTTCCACTGTATTCTTGAAAACATGATACAATGATTTAAAAGAAGTTTCATGAACCATGAAATGATCACAACAAAAAGGGTTCATTTAATCAAATTATGGAGTATAATGAACCCTCATTTGGTACAACCATACAAGCACCAGGGTAAATACGAGAAATAAAAATGGGTTGCAATATATTTCCCTCGACTCTAGACAGCAGAAAAATATAAAAGAATGATTATGGATCAGGTTGACAATACGCCCGATGCTCTCTTGAAAGACAAGGTCGCCTCTAATGATAGCAATGATAATAACAGTTAATATTTCTATAAAAAATATTTAGAGATCAATTATCAATGCCAAAAAATAGCACTTGCCTCGACGAGAAAACCAAATCTATCTGTTTTCAATACAAAAGAGCAATAGTAAATATAATATAATTTTTTTAATTGATATCAAATATTGACACATCCATGTCTTCGCCCTCGATCCTTTCTCGTCTCAATCCTGCAATATAATCTTGGATACTTGGTGGTTCCAACCGAAAGAAATCATATGTACGCGATTCCCCTCTGCCGACACAGTGAAGCATGTTTTTAAATATGGTCGAGAGAACGTAGGCTCTTTTTTGTGCCATCGTGCCTTTTGCCATTGTATACTCAAAATAATTTTCGACATTCCAAAACTCCCATTTGACAATAACTGCCACCTTTTCCATGCGCTTGTTACTCTCAGCAGCATACACTGTCATAAATATTTAGTATCCTTGTCTATTGGTGATCGTCTTTGGTACTTTTTATTATTATTACCAAAATCGTCTTTACTGTCGAATGGCTGTACTATGTTTGCTGAGATGATACTGGTAGTATTGCCATATAGAGTGTACCAATCGTCGAAATTAGGTGAAAAATGTAGGTATTTTTCCAACTTTTTATCGGCTGTCAAGATGGTGGGAATTTGGATTTCATTTCTTGAATTATCGCCAGGCCCCATTATACTGCTGGTTATTCCATCGGGCGTAACAATGGAGTGAAGATTAAAGGAATTGAATATCTTACATCCTTCATAAAGTGATTTTTTGGTCTTGGTATCTATTTTTGGCTCTTCGTTTTCATACATATTTCCATCAATGAACCCAACGATCATTGGTAAAGAAGCACCCTTTTCATAAATAGCTTTGGAGAACCTTTTCAATTTTTCTGGACGAAAATGGTGTGTATCAAACTGGGTACTCCATTTTACTTGTTTGTATATAAGTTGTTCCATTCCTTTACAGACAGCTGATATATCCAATTTGTTCATCCCAAAAAGAAGAATCATTTCCTTCAGGGCTCTAGAGGTACTGTATCTATGGATCAACATGGCAAAACCGAGATGGTTAGAGACCTTTACAGTCGAGAACTGACATGTTTCCTCCAATCCAAGGGCTTCGACTATTGTCTTGATTTCTTGCAAGGAAAACCGGAAAAGATAGATACACATTCCTTCGTTCAATAAGGTTAACTCGAGTCTGTTGTAGACCGACTTGGATTTATTCTTTTTTCTGTAAGGAAGATCGGGATCTTGATATTTTAGATCCTGGTGTGAGAGTAGCAGATATCGTACGTTAATACAAAAGTCAACAGGAGTAGACATTTTATTCGAGAGAGGTCTGATATATTGTGAATAATAAGAAAAGAAGCCGTTGTATAATACATGTTAATAACGACCTTGGAGTAACTATTATATAATGCATTTTCATAATATGAGCCTAGCAGAATAGTTTTTTTTTTGGTATCAGAAATAAACCTAGTACGAAACCGCTCATGCATTTCCAAGGTAATATAGTCCATCGTAAAAAGGAACAAAGACTCCCTGCCCATCTTTTCTAAATGTATATATTTTTCTTTTATTATTGGAGTCTATTGATGAATAATATCATTTAATAGGGAATTGACAACTGTAGCGCAACCAATGTTTATCTAGTGGGCTTCATGGCCTAGAATGCAGGTTTGGATAGTATATATTGTATTGATATTTTGCATATTAATTCGTATTGCAAGTTGCCACATAAACACCAAGTAGTTATATATTATAAAAAAAAAGGATCTTTATTCATTTTATCTATATTATTCTTCCATCCATTTAAACGCTCCCATCAATAAATGTCGACATGGAAGTCTTCCAGGAGAAGGAGATAAGATGGTCAGCTTTTGTTTTTCTTCATCGACATCCGTACTAAACAATCATATATTTTGTTAGGATCACATTGGTCATTAAACCCATACACTCCAATACACTCTATTTACTTACATATGAATAAACCCTGCGACACTCCAATCCAGTAACTTGCTATCTGGAGTATCATCAGGGGCACTCAGAACAGCCAGTATAGAGTGAAGACACATGTCGAAATTCTCAACCTTGACCATTCTTGTCTCGTTCTCAGTGCTGTCCATACCAATAGGCAAAGCAGAAGATGGAGCCATGGCTTCTCCAACACGCCAGACACTGACATCACTAAAGCTCACCATCATTGAATAAGGAGAGAGCTCACATTTGGGTGTACCGTAAAAGTATTCTTGGATCTTGCTACGTTGGAGTTGAGACTTGAAATGGTTATCACGTTCAACAACACCTCCAGACTTTGTAAGCTTGGCAATCGCAATATGACTCTTGTCTTTGAAGATACGAGTCATATCACTGTATAGACGTTCATGGCCAAGTACAATAACCACATTGACTATACAGATATTTAATATCTGGATCTTGATACTAAAAACCACATAATGCTTTACCTTCAAGTTCTTCAATTGCATGCTGAATTAGTTCATAGCCAAGATGATCAATGAGACCAATGGTGTCAATAATATAACCAGCTGTTTTTGTTTCCTCGTCTGTAGCCATACGACTTCTGACTGAATTGGCTAAGCGGGATACGATAAGTTTATAGAGCTTGGGGTTCTCACTTGGATTCTCATATCCATAATAGTAGGCCAATGGGATTGTGGGTTCTCCCATATTGGGGCCTGTTGTAGCTGAGGATCCAAACCCTTCTTCAATATCAATAATATGGCTAATGCAGGTGGCTGTAACTGTGCCTGGCATTGTGATGGATCCCTGTTATGAAAAAAAAAAACATTGGATGAATATCTCTTTGGCCATTCAGGATTCTATATACACATTTGCATTCTTTGGTAGGAAAGAGTCGAAATTACAAGTTACCTCGGAAGTATCCAACGATACATAGATCGGTTTTTCATTCTGACGCAAGGCATAGCTCACCAATGTCTTGCACAGAGATGTTTTGCCTACATCGTGTGGACCGATCACTAGTACCTATTAGATAAAGACATTGCGACATGTCAGTCAATTGGCTCTAGGATCTCTTTAACCAACTTACACGTGGACCTCTCTCTCCATTCTGCTTGGCTTTCTCACGTATTTGCTGAATAGCCATATGTGCATTAAAGTAGCTGGTCATTGGTGTTTCGTTTGCTGTATATTCTACCAAGAACTGTCCTTTGACGTACGAATACAAAAGTCAAGGATATCAATGCTTTACGTATTCTGAATACTCTTTATCTATCACTCTATATGTCTGTATGAAAAGGATATCTCTATTTTGCATTCATGCCAAGTGTATACAGCAGCCTTGCGACCACTAAATGTATATGGCACATTCATTGCAAGCTCGGTACCAAAGATTTCGGCAGTACCCTTAAGAAGCTATACAATAGCAAGATACAAGGAAAAAAGAAATATTGTAATGAACAAAATAAGAGAAAGAAAGAAGAAAAAAAGTTTATTAAGGATCTGTGGCATCTTTTGAATCTAAAATGGTTTAGTTATGAATGCATTACCTTGATCTGGACCTTGACGTTAAAATCAACTTCGAATCTAAACTCATGATCGGGATCAAGGTCAATAGTTCGCGTCGACTGTGTTTCTTCCTAATGTTATATAATTGGTTTGCAATGTATTGGTAAAACTGATGTGTGTTTGGTTTCTCGGTGCCATAATCTGTATGGATGTTTGAAAGAAATGACTTGGGCTTACTTTCTCCATTATGGCTTTCTCTACAAGAAGATAGAAAAGGAGATGACAAAAGAGTCTATTCTACTACGCGACAGTCACACGCTACTGCTTCTATCTCTGAAAGCAAGTTCGTCTGCCACCCGACTTTTAAGCATCTCATCGTTTGTGTCATGAAGTCTCTACAGCTATACGTGACAAAGGTTTCTAATGCAGCCGACAAAGACAACGGCAAGCAACTCGCCAGCTTGTTCTCATTGAACGATCCCCATGTTCAAGGTTTCCTCAAAAAATACATCCACGTGAGCAACACTTGCCTCTCTTTTTAACCTTTTATTAATAAAAGGATTATAACCAACTGTTTGAATTTAACGATCTTGTTAAATCATAATAGGATGATTCTCTAGAGAGTGTGTGTAAGCGACTTGATGCACCTTGGGATGACATGACACTGTCGCATGTGAGAGCGGCCATATATTTTGATCAAGGAGCGTATCTCGAAGCATTTGATGCCCAAAAGGAGGTAGTCCAGTAAGTTGTTATTGGCCAACACGAGAGAGAAAAATAGACTTGGTGTAGCGAGTATTGAATGCATTTACTCAACAATTCACTGTCTATATATATGTATTATATAGATCATTTCAACGTTCTATGCCGTCTCTTACTCGTTGGTGCTTGCCTATTCTTTATGTTATAAACAACGATCTTCGAAAAATTGCATTGAAAGTAAGGATTTGATGTGTATGGTACGTATATAGTTTATAAACCAATCAATTGATATTTTAGGCAGACGAAGATTCAACAATTACAGGCCAGCGAAAGAAGTTGGAAGAGGCTGCCAATGTTATTAGTAAATCATTTACATACTGCATTACTGATAGGCAAGTATAAGATCATTCAAAAAAAAAAGCATTAATTGGGTATTGATGAATATTACAATTAGAGGAGTGATGAGCAAGTCAAAGAAGCATGGCACGTATCGTATGATTGGTATCTTGTTTCGCATATATTTCAAGGTAAATCTAAATGTAGACAAGTGTACATAGTCTATAGACAAAGCAATGTCTTTTATTAATAAATCCTATTTTTTTTTCCAAAAATCACAGCTTAAGCAAAGAAACCTGTGCAAGAACATTCTGAGAGCTCTCAAGGCAGCTGAAATGCCGCCTCTCCAGAGCTTTCCAAAAAGTGATCGAGTTACATTTCGCTTCTACCTGGGAAAGCTCCACTTTCTTGAAGAAGATTATCCCAAGGTGAGTTGAGCAAGCCCTGATAGTCATTTAAATACAAGCCCAATCCAATAATATCTTTACGGCTTTGTTAGGCAGAGAATGAGCTAAGTCTTGCCTTTAGAGAATGTACAAAGACTAGTCAAAGGAACAAAGAGTAAGCTTATTTATATTTCAGATCGCCGAGCAAGCAATGCAAAGGAACAAAAGTTGTCTAATATATACATCTACTTGTGATTCCTTGTAGATTAATTCTGGAAATATTGCTGCCAATTCGATTGATGCACGGCGTGGTACCAAAGCCTGAAGCTTTGAAAAGATTCCCTCGTCTAGAGAAATTATATGGCCCTCTGACGGCTGCTATGAAATGTGGAAATGTCAAGGAGTTTGATGAATGTCTTGCAGCAGCTGAACAAGAGTTGGTTCGCCAGGGAACATACCTTGCTGTTGAAAAGGCTCAAAGTATTGCCATGCGCCAACTGTTTAGAAAAGTGTATGTACATAAAATGTCCTGTAAATCAAAGATTGGGGTTTCTAATATGACATTAACATACTCTCAGGTTCATTATATTGGACTCAAACACACGGATACAGATTGCACTCTTCAAAAAAGCACTTGATTTTGTGGGTATGAATGTGGATATTGAGGAATGCGAGTGGATGTTGGCTACAATGATCTACAAGGCAAGTATACCACTTTGTCAAAAAAAAACTATTCTCTAAAAAGTTTGTACCATTATAGGGATACATCAAGGGTTATCTCTCTCATGAAAAGGCATTCCTTGTCCTCAGTAAAGCCGATCCTTTCCCAGCCATAAACTCGTCCAGTGGATAATACTATTCACAAGCAAAATTCTTGATCCTTACGTATCCCCAACCGTCCATTTTTCTTTTCTTCTAAAAAAGCAATTAAGTTAGCTCAAAAACACGATGGCAAATATAAACAACATCTCTATGATCTGTATCTCATAAAATAACTATTGAACTTTACAATAAAAAAATGACCTATCATAGTCTCTCATTATTTAAGCTAGTAATATGATAAATATTGTAGTGTATGTATAGTTGGTCAGCAGCGAGTACTTTATAGACTATGGGACATTTAAAGAAAGGTTTCGAAACAATCCTGTGAAAATAATTAAAATGTAGTCGTAAAAAATAGCAAGGATTCAAGAAACTTGCCATGTTAGACTGCTTGAGTTTATAATGAAGTACTCTAATAGTACTGCAAAAATATAATGGTATAATATTATCAGTAATGAAAGTTGGCTGTTTAAGCTATATATCAAGGGTTGACAACCGTAATATTCTGCGTTTTGATAAAAAACAACTTTTTAGAGAATTATATTGGATATGTCTGCCAAAATCGAGTTCAAATAATGAAAAAAAAATGAATATATTTCCTGGTCGGCTGTCTATGAGAAAACAAATCTATGATTGGCTGTAGTGTGCGATAGAGGGTATTTAGTCATTATGCTTACATCTTTGATGAACAATCGTAACTTACTGCTGTTGGATCAATTAATAATTTATTCAAAACATATAAACATGGTTTTTTTTAAAATAGGAATTGTATCTCATTGAACCAACTTGACAGTGTAGTATTTTTTCACCCCCTTTATTTTCAATGTGGTGCATATAGACGACGCGTAACTTGAAATTTTCGATTTTTCGTCTTTGTACCCCTCTTTCTCTTCTTCTATTGGTTCATCAGTGTTCAAACTTGAATACCATCCAGCCCCACACTTCTTGAGCATGTCCTTGCAGTTTGATAATTGTCCAATACATATTGCAAGAGAAACAAGCGGTTGAATTCTGAAACACTTTAGCGAAATCCCCTGCCTCCTTAAAATGTTGGGTTTTTTTGTTTACATTTCCAAATATATCTACTATTTTCACGCTTTTATTCCAACGCGTACTAAATCACTGACAAAAACTAATGTCGAATAAATGTCAAGATGATCAATTGGGCATTACATTACAATTAACACAATTTACGCTTTATGTACACTCCATTAACCATCATATTACTAATTCAGCACTCAATTCTCAACATTTATACCGGAATCGCAATTTCAACACATTAAAACAGAAAACTTTTCATCTCCACTGCAATATCAATCAATGATGTATCATTTTACTCGACATGTGCATTAAACGTATAAATCACATGAGAATTTATATGCAGAAAGTATTAGTTTTGTTAAACACATCCCAATAGTACTCCTTTTACCAAGTGACCTATTGGAATATCCAACGCATAGTATGATACAAAAAAAATCATTATATGTATTGAAACCCCAAAAATATTCTTAGCATAATTATTTTTGTTTTCTTTTGGCTCTTATTATAAGAGTTTTTATATCTTAGTTGTTCTACATATACTAATGTAAAATAATAATCATAATCATATAGATAATTTGGACCAAACTATATTTACTTAAAAGTATGATATTAATTATATAAAACAGTTATATCTTTAACTACTTACCTGATATTGAACTTGAATAGTAAGATACTTATCTACAAAGATGTTCTTGTGTGTAGTATTTTAGAAAAATATATAGAATATAAAGTGAGATATATTTTTAAATAAAATCAAAAATCAAAACAAGCTTAATAAAAAAGAATTGTCAAGTATAAAAAAAGAAACAAAATAAAACTGAGAAAATAAAAAAAACAAAAATATACAAATCTTTTGAACCTTACCACGTCTTCCGAGCCGGCTTTGTCCCACCCACACCGGATTTACTTCGCACTTGTCCGGTGTTTGGCTACATTGACATCGGTGTCCGGTCTCTGGTCCGGCCAACTTACTCTACTGATATTATTGTAAAATACTTCTTGAACGCCGTAAAGCCCGGCTAGCTCAATTGGTAGAGCGTGGGACTTTTAATCCCAAGGTTGGGGGTTCGAGCCCCCCGTTGGGCGCACTGTTTATCACCTAATGAATGCTTCCATCGTTTATTGTACCTGATTTTTTCTTGTTCGTTGTCGGAGTTTGATTTAGTAAATCTGTCAGGTTTTTTTTTTCCTCGAACTTGCAACAAGTTAAAGAATGGTTTCTAGTTGATTAAACAGATTATTTCTACAAATAAAGGAGTGAAATTTCTTGACAGCCCGAAAAGCTCTGAATATATTGGATTTATTCAGAAAGTAAAAATTATCATTTGATTATTATTTTTTAGTGATAATCAAACTATCTCTCCTTTATATGGTTCATATTCGTCGTATCACAAAAAAGTTGGGTGGGTGATTTAATTGATATAAAGTGCAAAACGATACACTTTATACTATATGCCATGGTATAAAAGCAGAATAGCAAAGCATGCACTCAAAATTACAAATAAAGGAGTATTTTAAATCTGAATTATTGCTTAATTTTTCCAAATATTATTAATCACGGCAAGCCTATTGAGGATATAAAACCTTGTACGGTAAATATAATATTCATGGACTAGTAGCCATTGTTTTCTAATTATCATTGTGAGTTATAATTGACAAGTTTGTTTATCATCATGGTCAAGCCTTTGATATAAATGTATTAGAAGCAATCATGCGCAGGTAATTTGTCATTCTCATCGACTTACCTTTAACCAGACTAAATAGCAATATGTACGAATGAGATACATGCCTTTACTTTATAAAGCAAGCTTTGTTAGAGCAAAATTGCATAACAGAAATACAGTAATATTACGTCAATCCGATCTTTTTAGAAGAAGAAGAAGAAGAAAAAGAAAAAGTATAATTCTATTCCTCAAGTTTAAAGAGAGCACTGTTGGATTTTCCTATAGTTTATGAATATCAAACAAAGCAATAAATATAAGACTGCGGCAGCAAACCAAGAAAATTCTATAAACTGCGCAATAACCAATCATTTAAACGCCAAAAGTGAAGGGGCATTAAACCAACTGATGGCTATCGATATAGTTAGCAAGAAAGAATTTGACACTAGAAGAAGAAAAAAAGTAGCGAGTATTTTGAATGGCTAAATAGACAATATGTATATATGCTCATGAGAATTATAAATAAATGTGTGGGTTGCTCTGTTTGTCAGCGCAGCATTTGCTTTTGCCTCTGGATAGGCATATTGGATACTGCTTGTCAATAATATACATGTATACTGTTTATATCAAAAAGTTATATCGAATAATATAATGAACGTTCTAGCCATAGAACGAATATGTAGTTATGCAGTTTATCCGTAGAATTGCAGTAAAAACGCCTTTATATCAGATTTTCAGCACTTTCGAGAACGAATACAAAGAGAAGAATAGTTAAAATGTACAAATTAGTTCAACTACCAAGTTTTTTTTTATTTCACGGAAATGCTCATTAATCATGTTATAAATTATGCAATAAAACTACAAGAGTTCTCATATTCTATATTTATATGATTATCTGAAATAAAGGCTTAAAATTGAATACGGATATGTATATGTATATCAATTACTTTTATAATAGAAATGCACATTCTTTTTTTTTTTTTAAAAAAAAGAGAGTCTCTCTCTTGATACTATGCCATATTATTTAAATCAATAATCACCCATAATAATTGTATTTGAGTACAGATAAACGCACTTGTTCAAAAAGACATCAATTGGGCGCTTGTTACAAGACAAAATAAATAAATAAATATTTATTTATTAAACCCTCGCTCATTGTCCAATTTCACTATTACTACTACATCTTTACATGGACGAAATCCAATTACATGGCTTTCAGACCATCGTATATTATGCTAATTTTATAAATCTTCACGACATTTTTTTTATCTTGATTGTGGGAATAAGAAGTAAAAGCCCAGAAATCAGTTGGTCTTATGCCTTTTATGCGTCATATTATTATTATTTTCTTGTCAAGATTGGTTTGTATAGAATCCTAATTGTATTTCTTTTTGCTATCTTGCTTGCGACATTAACGACAGAAACAAAATGCTTATTGTATTTCCATGTTTTTATACATATTCAAAATACGTCTGCGACCTTGTTTTTCAAAGGCTATTAGAAAGTTGTCGTGCCACTATGTATTCTGCTTACATTTGCATTGCACATATATGCCTATTGGATCGTTTTTGGTGTAGATGATCTACTAATATACGCATTCTAAGAATTTAGCGCGGAAGGTTTGAACTCAAGTGTGCCAAACACCCATAGTTATTTATATGGATATACATCAACTCTAAATTGAATCGGGCTTATAGGTTTTGGATTATGGGGTTTATTTCTCGCCTTTTTGTCACTACTTGGTGAATTATTGTTAACAAAGAATCTAGAGACTAATATTTATGTGCCAGTTTATCTTTTTTGTTACAAATTGAGTTGTTTACAAGACTATGTTTGTATCTGCTTGTTCCAGATGGTATATTTCGTGGGTTTAAAAAAAAATGAACGGCAAAACACGTGACATTGATTCTGACTGCCAAGTTTCATTATACGTCACAGTTTTGAAGGTTGGTAGTGGGGATTGGGTTTACAAACTCTGATTTTCATAAGCATTGGTTGCTGCTAGATGGCAATCGAGTGAGTGGCTAGTTAACATAGTGGTCCAAGCGCATTACAATTTATCCAAATGGGTGGTACCATTAGTGACTCAAACGGTGCTCAATCTTATTCGGTGGCCAAGGCTTCCACACTCAGTAGCTAGGCAACAAAAACCCAAGAGTCACAAGATTGAACATGGAGACAACAAGAGCCATAGGTTGCCCTGACAAAGGCACCATGGCAACCTGCGACCGAGAGGATGCTTTGGACTCGTTCAGGCGAATGTGTATTATGGCCTCTGACATTGAATCCTGTGCAACACCTTGAAGAGGTTGGGTTGGGCCAATGGAGACTAATCTGATCGCCCTCGGACAGCTCTTGGACCATTGGAGATCGTGGTGCAAAGAAAGCCAGACCATGTATAAATGGTATCTGAAGCTGGTTCTCGAGCATTTCGAATGGCCCAATAGCACAAGATGTTCTATTTAAGCCATCTGATATCCCAATATGTGTTGCTCAAACCATTCCACGTGCGGCTACTGAACAAGTTCCTTATTGATCTTGTGGAGTCTCAATGCGGCACACCATGACCACAGTTTCACTGGACTCAATTGCCCAGAGTAGCAGCGAAAAGGAGGCCAAAGAAGAGCTCCATTCTAAAAAAGCAACCAAAAAAGAAACACCGTCGGATAGATTGAGACCTTTTTTTCCTTTTATACTGTGACGGGAGAAAGACAAAAATTGAGCACACGAGCCATTTTGTCTCTTTTTCGAGTTGCTCATTCCACTCTACATCTAACCGAGAACCCAACTTTACTTCCCTAATGTCCACCAATGCAGATGGCCCCCAACGCCAGAGCTGGGCTAATCAGAATGACAGGTCAGAGGATGCCTACCTTTCCCTCATGCTTTCCGAATACCTCGACAATCAAGCCGTACTCCCAACCGTCCCAGAAGCCATAGCCCAAGAGGCGCCCAAGCCTGTGCCTGCCGAACAGGTCCAATTGACAGAACTTATCTGGTGAGTGTATTGCCAAGTAAGCCCCTCTCAAGTCCCCACAGATATCGACACACTTGCTAAATTCTCTACAGGGTCCCTGCTAATAAACATCCTCAGATTGCACCCAGCGAATTTGCCAATTGGATCAACACCCACCCAACAAATCCAGCCAGACGATCCTCTGAGATCAAGCGACGCCATTCTTCTCTATCCCAGTCCCATGTATCTGAGGATGAGGATAGTCTGTCGACCAAGACCAGCAGATCCCGATCAGCAAAAATCACTCGTTCACCCTCAACAAAGCAAAAGGAAGATACGATGGAAACCATACAGGAAGCTGAAAAAGGTAGTCTAGCCCGATGATTACCTCTAGAATTGTTCTCACGTCTGAAAACTTTTCTTCAGAGCAAAACAATCTACCAGACTTTACAGCCATGGTTATGCCAAAGGAAAGCAAATCTCTCCTCCGACGATCGGCCTTCTCGGCAAGAGGAAAGACTCGCAAGGAAGCGCTTGAAAAAGAACGAAAAGACCCCAGACGTACAATGTCTCAAAGAAGACCGAGCGACAAAGACGTACCGCCCATGACGGACGAGGGTATCAGTCTATACGACCGTCCTGTCTGCATAAGCGAATGGGTTGATCTCGGCAATGCGACCTTTTCAGACGATTCGCAGCTCGGAATTCTATCGAGAGTACATGATGCAGAGACCCAAGTATTTTCACAACTCATGGATGATTCCTTTCAGTCTGAACAGCCAAATGAAGAACCTCCTACTCCACCAGAACAAGAGCTTTCCGCTAAAATCGAAGTCGAACAAGACCAAATATTGGTCCAGAGACCAGTAGAGAACCCCAAACCGACACCGGAACCTACTCTAAAGCGACCGGGCATAGACCGAGTGAAATCCAAGCACGAAAAGAAACCTTCTTGGCTGTCTGGACTATTCAATGACAAGGAAAAAAAGATCCGCAGTTCAACACGAAGAGTTGAGGATGAGCAGGCCAACAGACTAGTTGAAGAAAGGCGCCTGGAAGAGAAACGCCTGGAAGAGAAGCGCCTGGAAAACAAGCGCCTAGAAGAAAAACGAGCAGCAGAGAGACGGCAGGAAGAACGACGTTTAGAGGAGAAGAAGCACTCTAGTCAAGTAGCCAAGAAGCAGAGTGGACTCGCATCTTTGTTTGGTCGATCATTATCCATCAAATCAAAGGCTGAACCAAAGGTAGTTGAACCCAAGAAGAAGAAGCGGATCAACCAGCAGGATATAATTGCACCTCAGTTTATCAACAGTTACCGACTCCCAATCCATGTTGAGCGGGCAGTCTATCGGTTGTCGCACTATAAGCTAGAGAATCCCCACAGACCATTACGCCACCAAGTATTGATATCCAACTTTATGTTTTGGTATCTTTCCATCATTAATCAGAGCGATAGCTTCTCCCCCTCCCAGCAGCAGCATCAGCATCAGCAGAATCAGCAGCAGCAATACTCTAATTCTCCATACCAAGAGGATTATTCACAATTTCACAAAAAGGGCAAAATGAGCCGGTTTATCATTTCAGCCAAGAAGCGAAAGGATGCCCCAAAGACCCTCTCGAGGGACAAGTGGGGAGACAAGTCTAGGCCAGCTGCACCTCAGCACAGCCAAGATAACCATAGTTCAGATGAAGAAGACAATGTGCCATTGAGTTACTACAAGCACTAGCCTTCAACCATCTTATTTGACTATATATTTTCTTTGCTTTACTATTAATTGTTATATCACATTCCTTTTTTTTTACTTTTTCTTTTTTTCTATATATTCCATGGTTAATAAAACACATAAACCAAAAATAAAATAAAATAAAACAAATAAATTACCTACATTTTATAACGGGGAAAGTAAGGCCGAAAATCACGTTGAACAGAATGTGTAGGTTCTTCAATATGGGTAAATGATAACGACGTACACTTGTCCTATAATGTCTCCACTGCACGTCATTTCATAATAATATCAATTTTCCAATATAACCACCAATATACCTGTTTACTTTTTTATCACCAAACTATTCTCCCAATCCAAATACAACACATCCCACAAAAGAACCATGAATATATTCACCATTTCATACAATAGTTTACGACATGGACATATACATGTGTGTGTGTGTATATAATATATTAGAGATAACCAGTATCCATAAAAGGAAATAGTTTGTAGACACCGGAGTCTGAATACTCGAGCCATTTCCTTTTTTTCTATAGGTTCTTGTGGTTCCTGTCTACTCTTGCTTGTCCTTATTATTGACATGGGCAACGTACAATCCAGACTCCAAAAGAAATCAAAACGCGTAAAGAGCAAGTCAAAGACCCCTCCTCCCCGTCAACAGATCGAAAATGAAACAAGCACGGCTACTGCCCACTCTGCCAACTCTATTCTCATCACTCGTCCAGTTGCACCACCGAGCCCACCCATCTCATCACTTACTCGTCTGAATCCCGATTATCCTGTTTCTAAAGACAATGAATCCTTTGAATCAGAGGAATCCGATTTCGATGCCCAACCCAGATCACTCTCAGACCACTGGCCCCAAAACACAACCGATACCCACGAGATCGACGCTGGCCAACTGACAGCTCAGGCTGACAATAACAATCAGTTAACCTCTCGTTCCTTTTCAAGTGTGCATTTGACACAGATTGATGAATATATCCAACGTCTTTTGGATGCAGGTTATACCCGTGTTTCTCGGCAGTTCTGTCTCAAATCAGCCGAAGTCAATGCGATTTGCCAAGGTGCAATGGAGATATTTCTTGGTCAACCCGTAAGCTTTTTAATTGTTATTGGATTTGGTCTCAATAGATAAAGAAAGTAATTAATAGTATCCTATTACAGACTCTACTAGAACTCTCTCCCCCGGTAAAGATTGTCGGTGATACACATGGTCAGTATACAGATCTAATCCGATTATTTGAGATGGGCGGATTTCCTCCAAGTTCCAATTACCTTTTCCTCGGAGACTATGTTGACCGCGGCAAACAGAGCCTCGAGACGTTTTTGTTACTGCTGTGCTATAAGATAAAGTACCCAGAAAACTTCTTTCTTCTCAGAGGAAACCATGAGTGTGCTAATGTCACCAAAGGTAAACATTTAGAGCCACACTTTCTTACTAACAGTAGATTTATTATCTACTGACCAGTTCAAGTGTACTGAACTCATCGATAGTCTATGGGTTCTATGACGAGTGCAAACGAAGATTGAGTTCGAGAATGTGGCGTGTATTTGTGGATGTATTCAATACATTGCCAATTGCTGCTCTGGTGGCAGGAAAGATATTCTGTGTTCATGGCGGTCTTTCTCCTTCTCTAAAGGACATGGACGAGATCCGTAGTATCCAAAGACCCACAGAAGTGCCTGGCTATGGTCTCCTCAATGATCTTCTCTGGTCAGATCCTTCAGAGACAACTGTCGAATGGGAGGATAATGAACGTGGAGTATCATATTGTTTTGGCACAAAGGTCATTGATGATTTCCTCAACACATTTGATCTTGATCTTGTTTGTCGTGCACATATGGTTGTTGAGGATGGCTATGAGTTTTTCAACGACCGGACGCTTGTCACCGTATTTTCAGCACCAAATTACTGGTAACTTGAATGTTTGTGGACTAGGAGAAATGTGCTAAAGAATATTGGTGTTGTGTAGTGGTGAATTTGATAACTTTGGTGCAATAATGAGCGTAAATGAAGAGCTATTGTGTAGCTTTGAGCTTCTTACACCAGCAGACCACCCTCTTGCCAAGGAACGACTAAAGAACCAGGAGAAGGCAAGGTAATGTATTGGTGTTGGTAGAGTTGTGTCAGTATAAAGAACTAGAGAGATATTAACTTGCCTTGTAAAGTTATTTGGCCAAATAGATCAATACACATCTCTTAGAACCTTTTTTATTTGCTTGTTTGTTTATTTGCTTGTTTTTCGTTTCAATTTTTATATATATACATATTTATTTGCTAGTCTTTTGTTCGTTTATCCCTCTCTTTTGTTGCTTTTTTTTTGCTGTTACCCATTGCAACTATTAGCCCTATATATTCCCTATATATTCCCTACTTTTGTTTCAATTATTATTATTCTTATTATTATAAAAATAAATTTTTAGGATGAATCAAATCCGACTTGAATCCCCCCTTTTTACAATATTTTCACTTGACAATTAATTTTTATTTATTTATTTGTATAATTTACCTGTAACGATCTTTTTAGATATTATTATTATGTATATGATTTATTACTGTGGAGCACCAGCAAGCTTATCATTTTATTTAAAGGCATGTCTGCCATAATTCCAGAAATTTTTTTGGTATTTTTTTTTAAAAAACAATTACTCTTATGAACTATATGCCATATTATATAGTCTGTATATCTTTGAAACGCGACCATGTTGCCTAGGTCTTGAAAGACCGTATTCTAGACTCTGTTTGGACGGTCCATTGCTGGCGGGTTTTCTTGTTCTAGCTGCTTTATATAGAAAAGGGGGAGCCCGTAAAAAATGACAGTATTATTTAGTAGAACGGTGCCTTGCTTTGATATCTAGGTATATTTAAACCAATTGGTGCTATAAGAACGGATTTTCTCGCAGAATCAATGAATCCTGTAATACAAGTAACAAAAGTATTTATTAGAAAATTATAATACATACGAAATGATCACTTGCCCTTGGAACCTCGAGGCTTAAAATAAAACACTCTAGAGAGACCTAGAAAGGCTTGCGAGAAACACTATTTCAAGGATACCCCCTCTGACAGTGGTTCGCAAGAGCTTAAATAGACGCACCTTATTACTTTTTATCAGTTTCAATTTCAAAAGGCCATTTAGGCTGATTACGGCAAACATGTGGGTAGCAGAAGCTTATACGAATAAGTTTAGAAGCCTTTGACTTTATCGACCATCAATTATCGTGTTACAAGTGTCAAATAAGACCCTGGGAGCCAAACTTTCTACAGAAACGTTTTGAATGATAAAGGCATCTTGATACCTTTTCTTCAAGGTCTCCACTATATGATTTACTTATGCGGTAACTGCTTGTACTTTTAATTAATTTACTGAATGATCTTGTATTGGCTCTTTATCTCTTGAAAGTCCCATTTCAAAATGGTATCTAAATGCAACATAGAGCCATTAATAACCCTTGTACAAAACTAATCAACTGATTTATGCTATAATAAATAATAATAATAATAATAATAATAAAGCTTCTTTCAGAAATATATTTAATGTCGCTCCAAAGAAAGTATCAATTGTCGCAATTCTTTCAAAGAATAATAATACTTGACTTCTTTTTATTACAACATATAACAATATCCACTCCAAGAACATTTGCAAAACTTCTTCTTCTTGTGAGCGTATAGTTTGCGCAGCCCGGCGATCTTACAGATGCTAGTAATTTGGGCCTGCAGCTTTTATGCTCTGTATTGGGAACCACTGTCGTCCTATGGTCTGCTTTATATCAAAACTTTGCTTGTCTTTTATTTACTAATGTTCTCAATGTAAATATTCTTGCCCACATTTAAATCCATCATATTATTCAGAGAATCATGTTCGAATTAGTCACTGATGACTGATATAAAAAGATATTGGTAACAAGAGCATAACTACAACTGAAATTGCTCTACTTTTTTTTTGACCTTAAAGTGTATTCTTGGCTTCAACATGGGGCTGGTCGACGGTTTATCCTGAATATTACACAGGAAATTTGTATGAACACCTCTTACAGTCATTGATAATACCACTCGCTGGAGTTTTCTAAAGAAATAGTAGCCAAACTGTCATGTTAAAATAAAAAAATAATAATATTTTGGATATTGCCATTATTTGACCAATAGAAAAAGATGCCATGTCCCAAAATAAGGTCTGGCGTGTCTAGAGTATGCTCTGATTGGTCTAAATTTGTCTTGAAACTCTATAAATGAATTTTTATTCGTCCAATATATTTTAAAAATAGTCTCGACGTATATTGATTAGATTAAAATAAAATAAAAAAAAAGATAACCATTTTGTTAAATTGTATTTCAAATTCAATTTAATGTTATATACGTCACCCTTTCAACAAGGCCTTGTGTCGGACTTTTAATATCCCAGTGCCCTCAAAAAAAACAACCATACCAACAAAGCAACATATAATTTTTTTTGCAATTTTCCTTCTTCTCTAAACTCCCCACTCCATTAATCATGTTGCGCGTCATCCGTCAGACTGGCGTTGCACGTACACCTGCAATTCTCAGTGCTGCAGGAGGTACGGACATCATTTATTTTCGTATAGTTCCCGGGATCATTGACCGAGATTTCCTTACCCCGTACCTGTAAATTTTTATCATCATTTTAGCCCGTCTCTTCTCTGCTACTGCCAGCAAGAAGGAAGAAATCGAAGTTTTTATTGATGGAAAATCAGTAATGATTGAGCAGGGCTCTGCATTGATTCAGGCTTGTGAAAAGGCCGGAGCAGACGTAAGTACAAATGCCAGCCAAACCGTCAGTTTGGGTATCTAAAAAAATAATAATTGCATCTAGATTCCTCGCTTCTGTTATCACGGTAAAATTAATACGATTTTTACTATATGAAATTATATATATATATATACATATATATATACATACACATACATATATATACACATACATGCATATATGCTGTATTAAACCCAGACCCCCCTTAGAACGCCTCTCTGTGGCTGGTAACTGCCGCATGTGTCTTGTCGAGGTTGAACGCGCACCAAAGCCAATTGCATCCTGCGCATACCCCGTCATGCCCGGTATGAAGGTTAAGACTAACAGCCCTCTTGTCCACAAGGCCCGTGAGGGTGTTATGGAATTCTTGCTCTATAACCATCCTCTCGATTGCCCTGTTTGCGACCAGGGTGGTGAGTGTGATTTGCAGGATCAGAGCATGCGTTACGGTAGTGACCGTGGACGCTTCAACGAGCCCTCGGGTAAGCGTGCAGTAGAGGACAAGTCCTTTGGTCCTCTTATCAAGACCGAGATGACCCGTTGTATCCAGTGCACTCGTTGCGTCCGTTTCGCAAACGAGGTTGCTGGTGCACCCGAACTCGGTACCAGCGGCAGAGGCAACGAAATGCAGATCGGCACCTATATTGAAAAGACCATTGATTCTGAAATGTCTGGCAATGTTATTGATTTGTGCCCTGTCGGTGCCTTGACCTCCAAACCCTACCAAATGACCTCCAGACCCTGGGAACTGAAGAAGTACGAGACCATCGATGTGTCCGATGCCATTGTACGTGTTTAGATTAGATGACTAGATGTTAGAATATATATATATATATATGTATATATATATGTATATATTGGATTGGAAGTGGCTGACAATGCGTATCACCAACACACCAGGGCTCCAACATTCGTCTCGATACTCGCGGTGTCGAAGTTATGCGTATCCTCCCCCGTCTCAACGATGATATCAACGAAGAGTGGATTTCGGACAAGACTCGTTTCTTCTACGATGGTCTCAAGGTACAGCGTCTCACTACACCTTTGGTGCGTGATGGCGATCGCTTTGTGCCCTCTTCATGGGAAGCTGCCCTGGACCGTGTCGGTGATGAGCTCAACAAGGCAAAGGGCAACAGTGCCAAGGCTATTGCTGGCCACTTGGCTGATGCTGAGTCCATGGTCGCCCTCAAAGATCTTTTCAACCGCATTGGCTCTGACAACTTTGCCATCGATGCTCCCAATGGCTCCAAGCCCCTTGCCGTCAATGCCGACTTTAGATCCAACTACACTCTCAACTCTACCATTGCCGGTGCTGAAGAGGCCGACCTTGTCCTCTTGATCGGCTCCAACCCTCGTCACGAAGCTCCCATCCTGAACACCCGTTTCCGCAAGTCCTACCTCCACAACGGACAGGACTTTGGTGTGATTGGCCAGGCTGCTGACTTGAGCTACGACTATGACCACATTGGCACTGACAGCAAGGCCATTGAGTCCCTCTTGGATGGCTCCCATCCCTTCTCCAAGCGCCTTGCTGAGGCCAAGAAGCCCTTGATCTTGGTTGGCTCTGGTGTAATTGAGAACTCCAAGGACAGCGAGTACCTCTTGTCCAAGGCTTCCGAGTTGGCTCAGAAGCACCAAAAGACCGTATTCCAGGATGGCTGGAACGGTTTCAATGTCTTGCAGCGTGTAAGTTGAAAAAAAAAACGAGTAATTCATTGTCATTCAGGGGGTTTCTAAATGACAATAATTGTGGCTATATATAGGCTGCTGGCCGTACTGCTGCCTACGAGCTTGGTTTCCTTCCTTCTCAGGAGAGCTCCTCTCAAGAGGCCAAGTTTGTCTACCTCTTGAACGCTGACGAGATCACAGCCGAAGATGTACCCAAGGATGCCTTTGTTGTCTACCAAGGTCACCATGGTGATGTCGGTGCTCAATTTGCCGATGTCATCTTGCCTGGTGCTGCCTTTACCGAGAAAAACGCAACGTGAGTAACAAATGAGGGGATTAGGACTAGGGCCGATTAGAAAACCAACTATAGAAAACTAAACTAATCGATCTGCTTCTTAGATATGTCAATACAGAAGGTCGTACTCAGATTACTCGTGCAGGTGTCAACCCCCCAGCCGCAGCACGCGAGGATTGGAAGATCATCCGTGCCTTATCCGAGGTTGCTGGACAGACTCTCCCCTATGATGATCTGGCTTCCGTCAGATCTCGTCTGTCTGAGATCAGTCCTGCACTCACCCGTTACGATGTCATTGAGACTCCCTCTACTGCCCAGCTCGGTTTGGCTAGCCAGATCAAGAGCAATGTCCAGAGCAGCGGCGAGGTTCTTTCATCGGTCATCAAGAACTTTTACCAGACTGATGCCATTTCCCGTGCCTCGAGCACTATGGCAAAGTGCACCAAGACTTGGGTTGGCAAGGAAGACGCTGAGCTCAAGAGAGCCACTGCTTAGACGGCAACACAATATATACAGATTTAAAATGAAAACATCCAAATAACCATGAACCATGAACCATGAACCATGACATTGGTTGCTTGCTTCTTGTGCCCTTGAAACCGGCACATAGATTTGAGACGAAGACTGGGGTTGATCATTGTTTGAATGAATGGGTTGCACATTAGAGAAAGAAAGAGAGAAAGAAAAAAAAAGATTGTACACAATGTGTCCATGGCGATCTTTATGAATTGGCTACATGTTTAGGGAGATTGTGGGTATGAGATTGTTTAGCTTCAATACTTGGATCTGCACAAATAAGCAAAGACTCGATAATTAAGAGGAGCAAGGCTGATTTGAACTTTTTTAAGAAAGAGAGAGAGAGAGACAAAGTTCAAATCAGCCTTGAGCCAAAGCACACACACACACACACACACACACACACACACACACACACACACATACACAAAGAGAGAGAGAGAGAGAGAAATGATACCATGTGTTGCAATATACAAATCAGGACCCTTTATGTCCGTTGAATACTCTTCAACGTGGTAACACAATCTAGTTTGGTTGAGTCTTGGTCCAGAAATTCGGCATATTGTGTGTAGACTCCAGACTAAGTGGGTGTATATATTTAGATGATCTGACTGACAGGTTCAGATCGTGTAAAATTGATTATAAAGGTAGGGATGTCAATTCAAGCAGGAGGTCCCTCAGTATTCCAGTATATGTCAAGAATAAATGGCAAGATGGGCTTACTAGTCTGCCATATTTTCCAAGCCCAATATTCCATGTGCAGCTTACTAAAATAACAGCAGCATGTACAGAGAGAAAGCAGTAAGATAAAGACTTATAATCTCAACACATATCAATATTATTAAACAAGGGGTAAACGAGGATCATTAACTAATTTCCATAATGTGTACATGGAAGCACAAGTTTACCATAACTAAACATAAAAATAAAATATCCTTTTTATTTTTGTATTTGTATTTTTACTTTATTTTTACTCCATCACCAGTGGCCCATCCCACTCCAACTCTCATCCCCCTCCACGCCCCCCCTTCTTTTTGTATTTTATTTATTTATTTTTATTCTCCTTTTCCATCTAGCAAACACCAAAGCTCCTTAGAATAAGCGAAGCAGAATTTAGCTACCATTCTGCTATTTTCAAGCCAATAAATCAATAGATCATTTAAATAAGAATATCAACCTGTTGAAATGGTTTTGGCAGCTTTATATAGGATATTAAATTGACATTTGGGACTATTAGAGCAGTAAAAGATACAAAATAATATATATATATGTGTGTGTGTATCGTTGCTATATTACATACATTATTATTATTATTTTTAAAAAACTATAAAAAAAAGCTTACATGTAAAGGAGAGATGTCCAAATTAAGCCTGCTCAATACAGTGTTATATAAGCAAGTGCTCACAACGCCCTTTCTTTCGTGTGCTTCCTCTGCAACTCTGCCTTTCTGATTATATCGCAAGAAAATCCAATTATTTCGACCTATTTATTGCCAAACAAAAAAATTAAGCTACAAGACCAAGACAAACAAGCACCAAAAGAACTTGAACAATTTTTTTAACGACATCTACTGCACTACAATGCCTCAAACCAGCGTAATCAGATACAACACTTCTCTGAGACTACATCACTCAGTTGTGCCTCAAAACTTTCCTCTTGTGGCCACAATGGCACAAAATTTCGACAACAGAGACTGGCCCTCCATGTACTATCCAAACTGTGAAATCAAACAAGAGCCAACCACCCCACTCGGTATCTATCATGACATCCAACCCATCTCACACCAAGACATGCCATTATGCTACTCGTCTCTCCCACTCAATCATGCATCGTATTTTTCACCCAAAGAGATGGGTTCTCCTGGAGAACAGAGCTACATGTCAGCATCCTCACCCACAGACTATATTTCTGCTATTCCATCGCAGTCTTCTTGCTCAACAAGTGCCGAAAACTCACCAGAGAATATTGCTCTGGAGCCCTACTCTGCACAGGCCACACCATATAATAGCTATAATTCTTTCAATCCAGGGAATGACCAGCTTGACCTGTCCAACCCAATGTCCTTCTCGGCCAGGAACGACGCCTTTGACGACCAAAATATGCGATACCGATCTACCGACGAATCAGCCGACATCAATCTCTTGACGCAGCTGCAAATATCAAGTAATGAGCACTCCTTGTCATACTATGCCCATACATTCCACGATGCATGCCCAAATTTCTATCACCACCACTATAATCATCACAGCTTGCGTGAATATCGCCAAGTCTATGCGCCTCACATGTCTGCCACGCTCTTTACTCCCGGTCTCCATGCCCCTCTTCACCAATCTCATATTGAAAACAACGTCCGTCCATATAAATGTCACGACTGTCATCGCGCGTTTGCTCGTAAACACGACCTTCAACGCCACAGCCGTGTCCATACAGGACTAAAGCCGTATTCATGCGCAGGCTGTAATAAGGCGTTTGCTCGCACGGACGCGCTCAAACGTCATTTGCGAATGGAGGATGTGTGTAGAACGAGTCCTGAGGTCAAGGCCCTAATGGATTCTGGAAAGAGAAGATACAAAAACCTCATTTAACCCACCATTCATTCTACTTTCTTTATTTTATATTATATTATATTATATTTTTATTGCATTCAACTTACAGATACATATATATATATATCTTGATCTCCTCTCCTTGTATTCTTTCTTTTAGTTTTAGTTTTAGTTCTTTTTCGTATGCGATTTCTTATATATTTTTTTATATATCTATACATATTTTCCATGATTATTTTCTTCTTTTCGTCCATATTGCATATCCATTCCCCATTCAACCTATTATTTATGCCACCACCTCTATGCCCTCTTCACAACCTCCTAAATATATTTTCCTCAATTATCCATTTTTCTTAGAGCCAGCAACACTGGATTTTATTTATATATATATATTTATTTATTTATAAATAAAAATCATATAAAATGTCAACATAAAAAAAAACTTCCCCCCCCCCCTTTTTTTTTTTTGTGGTGATTAAGGAAAGGTACCATGCTTGTTGTTGTTGTTGTTGTGTATTTTTTGTATTTTGCGATCATCCCGTTTATTTTTACTTTTTGGATCCCCTACACTAAAAGATGTCAAATCAATGGTATATGCAGTAATATGTAGTGCTGAAAAAAATAAAATATAAAGATAATCTGCGCTAATTTCTTTTTTATTCATTGTGCTCGGAATTTGATGCAACCATATGGCTCGTCCTGGACAACACTTAGGACATTACGGGAAGCCAGTACTTTAAGATAATGATTATTATTATTAATAATATTATTATTAATAATAATAGCAATTAAGATTGTCTTTAGGTGGCTGGGAAAACTCACCAAGCAACTGGTAAAATACATGTGCCACTTGGGACGCAAGACAGGTTTGACCATCAGCGAGCACTTGTTCAAACTCAAGATATGTTTTATCTGCCAATGCACAGGCATTCCTAGACGGCTGTATATAAGCACATATGCACAGACTCAACTATACTGCCGCCTCCTTTCTTGCCTAGCCATCTCTTCAAGTATAGAACCCCCTAATGTGCCTTGAAATTGATCAACTTTTTTTTTAAAGCGATCAAAATGAGTAACACATGTAATTAGTCCGAGGCTTGTTAAAGATATTCAAATAACGCACTATAGTCGCCATCGTCTTGTACTTCCAGTAACTGAATATCAGCAGAATAGTGGCCAAATGAGGGTGAATTTGGCTGTCTGTATCTGTGGTCACTACATAATCCCAAAAATAGACACGTAAATGATCGGTGTCAAAGAGAAAAAGAAAACAAACAATATTATTACCTTTCCATCGCTACAAGTTCTTCCGAGTCCGGTCTATCTAGGCGTTGGAATAGCAGATTAGATTCCAAATGGGTATTTTTAAAAAAGACTTTATTTTTTACTCCTTTATTGTACGACATACTTATTATTTCCTTACCTTTAACAAGTATTTCCATGGGCTCAATTGAACTATAGAGAGTCCCTGCACTGTAGTCTTCATCAAGACTCTCGCTACTCCTGTATCTTCTGGCGTATTCTGGGCTGATCAAATTATCCTGTCATAAAATCAAAGCAGTAAGCCAAAATGGCGATTTATTTATACAGTCTGACAAGGTAGCACCAAGTGAGGGATGTTTTATGTGTTTGTAATGATTTCTTACGCTGTGTAAGCGATGTCCTAAATATGAACATACATAAACATGCAGTTCTAGAAAGCAACACATGCTACCTACGCATGTTTTTAAAGAAGCTCGTACGATTCTCGTGGTGTAGTAGATTGTGGAGGGGTATAGAAACTGTATAATGGAGTAAATAGAAGGGGGTTAAAGCAATCAACCTAATCAGATACATACTTTTCACAAACGTATCAAACAGCAAGTGCTTTTGGCTTATTTTCTAAAATAATTATAATAATAATAAAGAGATTAGACATCAAGACACATTCTAAACTTCTTCTTACATGCTTCTTTTTTAAAAGTGTCTTGAGTCGAGATTTCTCATAAAAGTCAAGGGGCAGACATGAGTGCTCCAATGTTCTTTGTCTCAACCGAAACACTGGTAAATCTTGTAGGAGTTGAGGCACAAGTGCAGGATTATTCTCAGTGTCTACTGTGCCGTGATCCCAGCTATCACTCATCTGTATTGGATCATACTCGATTTCTGGAAAAGGACCATGGTCTGAAAACGAGCTTACAGATATGGAACGTCGCCTGGAGATTGGACTCTGTACAAGAGACGCGAGGTCATTTAATGGTGATTAGGTTAGAATTAAGCATTTCTCAAGTAATTAGGATTCCAAGGGGTTAAGTTAAGATTACAGGTTTTAAAATGTGTGTAAAGAAGTCTGGGCTCGATTAACTTACACGGATACTGGTCAAAACATCGGCTGCTTCCCTAGAAAACCTGTCTGTCGTCAAAAGCATGGGACGCTCCGATGTATTATGGATCGCGGAGCTATTGAAATGTGTGTTTGTGTGTGTGTGGGTGGGTGTGGGTGTGTGTGGCAACGGAATCATTAGAAAACATCCTTTGAGTGGCTTCTTACTTTATGAGTGGTTCTGACAAAGAGTCGTCTTGCCAGATGTAATCCTGTGAATTTGACTCTTGATTAAATGTATCAATTTCCATTGCATCTCTTCTAAAGGGGTCGCTTTCAAAGGAGTCTGGCAGTCTAGAAGGTTCTTGTGCCATTCTTATATTCATCGGTGTCACCGTTTGATGGTCATAATATTCGGCCTTGCTAACCTCCTGATCTACAGCACCATATTCTTTATCCTGATGGGAGAGAATATCATCTATGGAAAACTTTGTTTTGATCGATTGAGCACGATTGGCGTCAATAAATAATAAATAATAAATAATAATAAATAATAATAATAGAATGCCAGAAATGTGAGTTACAAGGATATCTTACCAGATTGAAGATTGGCCCTTTGTAGCCTATTTCAAATTGCCCAAACTCTTTTTCACTAAAGGTGATACTAGACTGTCTATCGCCAGAAAACATCATAAAAACAAACAAGACTTTAAAAAACAAAACAAAAAGACAGAATATTTGCATCACATGCTACCTTGCTGTTGTAAAAGGCATGTCAATATCTCCCATAGTCATAAAAAGAGACTCCCTGCATATCCTTGCCCAGAGCATAACTGTGTCCTCTAATGGATTTTATATTAGGGCCATATAAATAATAAAAACGCCTTGTCAAAAGCTTATTTACCATAGACACAGAAATGCTGGTGTTGCAATACCTTTGCAATACCAACCAAGACCTGAGCCGTAATCCGCAAAGCTAATCTGGCATCAGGCGTATTCAAGGTGTCGCTAGAATAAAGGGTTATAATGGTGACTTTTTATGCCATATAATATCATATAATATAATATCCTATCATATTATACCATAGCATTGGAATATTCATATTCACCAGATCCCTCTTTGAGGGCTGGCCTGCCTTGACATTTGAACCAAGGTTCATTGCACGCCTAACAGCAGTCAAATTAACCAGATGAATATCACATTCATCATATACCATGCTAGCATGAGCACTCTACGCTTCTCTTCAGGCAGAAATCGAAATGGATCCATAAAAGAAGTTGACAAATTTTATTTGGCTGTCCTTAATTTTTTTATGGCTCTCAGACAATTGAATTCGATTGGCTTCATGAAAGGTCAATCAAGATATCCAAGCCCTTTAGTTTGGATCTCCTGACAGCCTCTTTTCTCATTCGTCTTTGTTTAGCATACTCTGATATATGAGCATCATCTTCTACATCCTCCAGATCAACGTCAAAAACCTCGACATTGACAGGACTATGATTGCTACCGTCGCCGGTTCTCAGGGACAAACCTTTGTTCAGAGATTCCATGTCAATGATCTCTGGACTAGGAGATTCAGAAATAATAAAGACTTCCTTGGGTTTTGGGCTATCATCATCATCATCATCAACTGGATATTTGCTGGCCAACAAGTACTCTTTTTGAGTCACATTTTCATTCTCGTCATAGAGGTCAATAAGTGATTTGGAAGCCTTTTTGTTATCTCGAATGTCTTTTTCTTCCATCAATAGAGCAATCTAGAACAATTGGCTAGATAAATATCGTCAATCTATCAATCTATATATTTACCTCTTGTTCTACCGCCAATCTCCTAAGCTCAAATGTGCGCTTCATGGGAATAATAAAGGTGTCTACGAGATTGACAACAGACTGACCATAGACTGATGTATTGTAAAAGTTCTCCATCTGGAGAGGGCGCATGGACCTTTGTTTTTCCCAAGAATCTTTATAATCTGTATTAACCCACATTTCTCGACACATCAGACTTTACTGGACTACCTTACCATTTGTGTATACCCGAGATGTTCGATGAAGGGTCGAGTGGTATTCTTTTTGGTTTTCTTCAAACATATTCTTTGGAAGGACCATCATGCTGTCTCTAGAGATTGCAGAAAAGATGTCTTCTTTTTGTATATCAATCTTAATATCAGTAGATCTGATACTATATATATATAAAAACCATACTTTAGCCAGAGTAGCTCATTTTTGCCTTTAATATCACTTACGAGCCATCAGGCTGCTTTTCTGATTGAAAACACACCAGCTGAATATGGTTTTCCTAGAAGATCAAGGTTAAGGACACCTTTGTTACATTTATCCTCTAAATCTTACATGGTCTGGTGTGGCATCAAAACAAGACAAGATCATACCAAAGAACCGATCGTCCATTGATTGCTGTAGGTACTGGGTCTTTAGGTCTAGTTTGTTATCGAGAATCAGTAATCCTAACCCATGTTTATGATCGTGCTTATTCCCCCAAGAGTAGCTTACCAACATGAGAAGGAAATGCTGTAATATGAGGATGGCTGTGGTACTTTTTTTTTTTTAAAAAAAGACGATTAAAATTCACATTTAAATTCTTGATAGATTCCCATCTTATAAACCTACCCAGCCTATAACGCACATTGGTCGATTTGCTCTCTTGCTGTGTTCCTGTACAAATAAGAAGGATCAGCCAGGGCCAACAGACGATTGCCAATCAATTCTCACTTCTGCTTGGAGTGCAGCCAGGTGAAGTTGCTCTGGTGCAATCTCGACACGATCCTTTCTTTTATCTGAACGAGTCAAGAGTGAGATGGCCTCTATACGAGCAGTAGTCCGTCCTTTCATATAAGGATTATTGCATGGCATGGTCTATGATTGTGATTTAATTAGAATTGCAAACGATAGCAATCATACTTACCTCCCAGCTTCCAATGAGCATTCCAATGATCTCTTCCTGTGGGGTTTCTCTGTTGGCTAATTTCAAATGGAGTATCTTTTTTTACTCTAATCTACCTTTTCTGTGGACAGAGAATGAGTCAGGATGACCTGATAGATACTCGCGGGCAAAATGACTGATACCAGCATAATGATAATGATAATGATAATGATAATGATGATGATGATGTGAGATTATGCCAACTTTAGATGATCAAAAGGAAACGAGAACGTCGAGTTCACAAGAGGTGACTGCGCTGTTAATGATATTATTATTATTATTATTTTTTAAAACAACTTGCACTTAAAATGAACATGTCTTTATAAAAAAAATTCGTACATTTGCCAACAAATAAAGTCTCTTGTAAACCATTGGCTTAATTGTTACAAAGAGTTATAAGCCTAGCAAACAAAGAAACTTGCTGATCACTGACAACTTGGGGGGATTTCTTGAACCAGAAACAAAATACGCCCTTTTATGATGTCTTGAATTTAGATTACTCGTTTCATGCAAGATACTTTGGTGTCTAGAGTAATGTTTCCAAGTATTATAGGCCAAGAAGTTCAAGACAACAGATGTTTTGCGCATTATATATATATATCTATATATATCTATATATATCCTGCAGTGTTGAAAGTACACTCTGCTGCTCTGGTTATTAACTAGACACATTGACTCGAGATGCTTGTTCCTTATCTGACCCAATACCAATGACCATCAACTGTAGATTCCGTTTAGTTTAATTGCATTGCAACACTAACCAGAATTTTCAGTGTCAAATAATATAGTATTCCTCATTAGTCTCATAACCCAATATCTATCTATCTTTTTTCTTCTTCTTAAAAAAAGAAGCTTGTAATATTCAAGTTTGGAACGAATAAAAGTGTAAAATAAAAAACAAGTGTTCAACTTGTAGGATTATGCACGCATTTTGATTACATTGAAAATATCGAGGTAATATTCTTGTGGATATTAATTAGAATCCAAAATACATATTAACATTGGATACAATCTGATATATTTAAAATTTATTATTAACCTTCTTTTTTTTAAGATAAAATATTACCAGTGGGAAACACGATGTGAATTCTTTGATATCAGTCATATTACAATGTATTGTCGATTATGATATAAAAGCCCATATCAACTATTTTCTTTTTTGGTTGCATTTTTTCAACATGATTTACAAAAGTGTGCTCAAGATCGTCGAGCCTAAAGTATAAATCAGTTAGAGCATATTTAAAAGGCGTAAACTTACTTGATAAAGGCCAGTATAGTAGCCACTATAATACCATGCCATCATCAGATTCGAAAGCATCTCGTCATCTGGAATATATATATATATATTATCAGTTTAATGAATACCCTGATTAATTACAGAAATTTACCTTGTGCCGAGCTATTTGCTCTCTGTGGCATTGGTGGCATTGGTGGCATAGGAGGTATTGTGGGCATAGCGTGCGGCGCATGAGCAGTGCTTTTTGGTGTATAATAGGAGTGTTCCGAGTAATATGGTACAGAGGGCTGAGGATATTCTTGATAATGATGATTATAGTATGCGTGTCCTTGATCCTGATAATCATCGGCTCTCTCCTCTTGCTCTCCCGCTTCTTCCTCCTCTTCTGGGTTCTCCTCATAGTCTTCTGGCTCCTCCTCCTCCTCCTCAACTTCATCCTCTAGTTCTTCTACCTTTTCTTCTTCTTTTTCTTCTTCTTCTTCCTCCTCCTCCTCATTTTCATAATTCTCCTCTTCAGCCTCTTCCTGTTGTCCTTGTTCTTCTCCCTTCTCCTTTAACATTTCCTGATTATCATTTGGCAAATCCATGGTCTCCATCGACTCTGCAATCTTTGGCTTTTTAGCTTTAACTTCCTATAACAAACATTAAATATTAAGTTTAGGATAACCTTTAATTTAATTCCACACAGGTATCTTCATCTTATAGACCATCAATCACCTCGACCAGGGCATCTGTAGGTACTTGGCGCTTCATACTATTGCACATACACACACATATATATAAATATATATATATATATATCATCTGAGTTCATTATTCCTGGTGGAAATATTGATTTGGTGCATTACATATTTGAGCGAGGAATATCTAAAGGGTCAGGGCACATCTCCCCTAGTTTTGTGGTGTTGTCTTTACTATGATACTGCTGTTTCATCAAATCCACAATTTTTGCATTACTAATGGTAGTAATGCTGATTATATAAATGAATCTTGCCTTGTAGCCTGATAATGCTGTGTCCCAATACTTGATCAAGTCAATGTCATTCCAGAGATCTCCCTAGATCCCGAGTAAGTAACCTTTATTGGACAATGTTTTGGGAATGCACCTCTTTTGCTGAACTTGTGTGCAAATCCTCTGGTTGGGAATCCATTCTAATGATGTCTTTGAGAAATCATTATGCCTGCCACTGATTATTTTATTTTATTTCGCGTGACGAGTAAAAATTCAAAATGCCTCGAGTGCACACTGTCTTTAAATTCCCATCACATTTTACACAAATAATAATCTACTACAGTGCCATATTTGAATACAAGAGTTGGCTGGCTGGCTGGCTGGCTATAATTGATCGTCTCTATTTATTATCAATTAACAAGAGGTACAGGCAAAAGTATCAAATTAACATTAAAATTAACATTAAAATTAAAGAGGTAAAGGTTCTGGTAAATTGCTAGCATTTGTACTGTATTCCATCTCAATAAGGGACTGGATCAATGGCCAGATTTGCTTCCTCGACAGCTTTACATTTTGCTGGTCATACAGTCCAATTCTGTCGTCTTTTTCATATGAAATGTCTAGATTTTCCAATATAACTGGCTTCTCATAACCTGGGGGTGTCTTGCCATTCTCCAGGTCTCTTTTGATACAGTCCATCTTGTTGTTCCTGACAAACAATCCAATCTCTCGCTTATAGGATCCTCCCTTTATATCCTGTGCATGGTCATAGGATGTCAAGACAACCTGGAGGTCCAGTTTACGCTCCTCTGCAAAATTCCATGTGTCTTTAATTGCCTGCTCTGTGCCATGATGGAGTAGCCAGCCCTCGAGGTACCATGGCAACGAACTCGTTCCAACACGGAAGCCATTGACCACCCATTCCTTATAGTCCTTGCGCAAAAGATCTCTAGTCGACATGCCTTTTACATCAGACTTGTATCTTTCAATCTCATTGTAATAATTGCTCGTCGTATAATCACTCGTATTCACTGGAAAGGTACTCGCCAGGACATTAAAGGCAGCTACATCTGTTGGAGTCAGTTTTCCAAACGATTCCTGCATTCCAATCGTGTCCACAAGAATTGGTCCCAGTGCAAGCCTTGCCAGGGCATCTGCACACTCTTTTTCCTTGTACATGTCTTTAAAGTAAAGTACGACTAGTGAAGTACAGGATCCAACAACCTCAATTCTGCGAGGATCTGCCAATCTGTACTGTCCTTCGTCAACATGGTGGTCCAGGATACCCACCACACGATCATTCCACTCCTCTCCAAATGGTGCCGTCAACCGGTTGTGGTCGACCAAGAAGACCTGGGTCTCGTACTCGGAAGCCAGTCGTGCCAAGTCAATTTGGTCAATAAACACCAGTTTCTCGGCATCAATGCCAGCCTTTGAGAATACAAAGTATGTCTCGGGTCTTAGAGCAAGATCTTCTTTGGGAACCTTTACCAAGGGTACATACAGCTTTAAAGGGTCGTGGTTGGACTTTTGGCTGAGATAAGCAAAAGACAGGGCAGAAATTATGGAATCAAGATCTATGAATCTCAATGATGAGTATATGAAATCACGTAATGAGTTCCTACCTGCAGAGTCATTTCCAGTAACCAGCACTAGTTTTGTCTTGTTGCTCTTGCTTGCTAGCTCGGCATGGACACTTTCGAGGAATCGGTTGACAGGTGAATTCATAAAGTATAAAGGGTCAAAATGATACGATTCGGAGTTGACCATGACTGTAATGGGATAGGCGTCACAGAGAATCTGTCCTTGCCAAACAGGGACCATAATACAATAGAGCCTAAAAGCAAGACATTAATTCATTGTAGTAAAGGAGATGCACTTTTACTATTTGGAAGGCGGTTTTTGATGCCATTAATTTTGTTCTTGTCAATGTGGGTGACTCCAAAAGTGCCTAAATTTCCCTTTCTTTCTTTATCCCATCTCAAACAACCATATTTACTCTTCATCTTTGGTTTGCAATATCCTTTTCTATATATATATATATATATATATAATTTATATCTTGCAATGGTTTTATTAGTTACTAAACATATCCTTGCTTTTATCTCATATGCATATGCATATATATGCCTATAAATTTCATGACAATTTACCTATCATTTCTAGGAACCAAGACCTGCTTTTCTTTTGGAAAATCAATACACTTTTTATACAGCAAAAGACACAATGCTAAAGTATAATGTAATGTTCCAATTGCTGTGGCAATAAAAAAAATATTTATAGTTCTTTATCCTCAAAATATACCAAAGTTTTATAGACCACGAAACAATTAAATGTATAATGGAAATACTTTTGTCGCCTTTGTTATCAGCCAAGTTTGGTCTTTCAGAATGCTAAAGGCAGAAACGCGTGTAAATATAAGTTTAATTAACCAGCTGGTCTAGAATGAACACTTGAGAATAGCATACTTTTGTAATTATCACATCATTTATTGATAATTTGCTGTAAACTTTCTTTTGTATAAACAAGACCATCAATACTTGCCAATTATCAACGTTCTTTTATAATGAATATAAGAAAAAAAGGAAAAGAAAAAGAATATTTAGAAAGAAGATGGCCAATATCTTCTGCAATAGTAAACCACCGGTCAATAGCTGTCAGTTCATTAATAACTGGGAAACAATCATAAATAATGGGCTTCTATTTGCTCAGGAACAAAAAGGAATATTATAGTCTTGGATCAATTATATTGTTCAAAGATCAACAAGGCATATTCTACAATCATGGTAGACCCAAATCCAGTTAATCCTTTAAAGACGAGCGGGCAATTTTGGCTCACAAGTTTATATATTTTTGCACATTCTGTCTAATTAAATACACAGTGCACTGCCGATACTTTTAAGACTCGTACCAAAATCAATCAACTTGTAAACTATGATTATCAAAAGATTAATATTATAGTATGGTATTAAACACAATTTTAAAAAAAAGATTGAGGCCATCATTTCTTGCCAACATCAAGAGGTTAGCTGTGCCTGCAATCTATCAATCTCGACCCGCAACTCGTCAAGACTGGTCTTTAGGGTCTTTGTATCGTCAATCCTTCGTTCCTTTTGGGCATCTCGAATGAACCCTTCAACAAGCCCATACTGTTCTTTGTAAGCCTGGATCTGCATGCGGATATCTTGTTTCCATGTGGCAGTTGGGTCTGGGGAACCATTGGATGTCGGTTTTCCAGATGGACTCTGGGCCTTTTTCTCAGGCTTGAGTAGTCGTGGAAGCATTTGGAGAGGCAGCATGTTGCGCTGAAGATAAAGGTTGGCTGCTGTACATATATTGGTCTGCAGTCTTTTCATAGGTGCTGTGGGAGCAGGAAGAGAACGAATGCTTTTGGAAAGTGTATCATACAAAGCAAAGTTATCCAAAAGAGATTTGCGGATCTGGGCTGCTACTTGATAGCTTTCGTGCGTCTGTTGCGATTTTTGAGAGCCCTTTTCTTTTCTGTAATCAAGAAGCATATAAGTTTGTTGATTCTTTTTTCTTCTTCTTGAATGATCTAAACATTACTCGAGCATTATAATCGTATCGTGGAATCTAGGCAACTGTTTCTCGATTTTCTCTCTGGTAAGCGAGAGTTGGTGGTAAAGAGGAAAGATGGGTAAAGGTCGAAGGGACTCTTCGTGCTTTGTCTTGCGCCTTATTGTATACACAAAAGTATTAGATGGATAGAAAGGTTGTCCAGAGCTGCAAGATAACTTACCGAAATACGGCTCTTTGACATTTACAGCAGGCTCGGGTATCGCCAACAGGTTCTTCATCAAACGTGTCTAGTGTATTGTACAATTAGACTGTAGAATCGATACAATCAATCTAAACATGTACTCACCAGAAGACATGTTTAAGAAGAGAGGTATCATTTTTGAACATCGAACGTTTCCACACACGACATCTCCACACAAGCGGCAGTGATGTTTGCGGTTGGTCAGGGTGAATGCTTGGCTATATATATATTGCAGGTAAATATGAAATGGATATATCCAACGGCCATACAATAATCCTTACAGACACAAGGGACATTTGGTAACAGTGCGGTCATCTTGCCATTTTGCTACAGTCTGTTCACCATCTTTATATATATATATATTTACATATTTACATGGTTAAATCCCAACCTCCAGATTATTTATAGTATCTATCAATCGACTCACCTCGGTATTTTAGTTTCATGCTTAGGATGCTGTTGCCACTAGATACTAAAGGAGAGTTTGGAGCAATCATGCTACCAAAGCTTTCTTTAGAAGAAGAAGATTCGGACCTCTCTAGATTAATACTTCTTAGGGATGAAGCAGGACTTGTAAGTAAGCTAGTGGGACGCTCATGGCCCTTGACACCTGTATCTGAATTATAATGGATCCTAGCCAGCTACTCGAATTGTTTTGATTAGTACTAATCCCAACCCAAGTCAACCCAAACCATCCATATCCTACCTTTTCTAGTCGTTTCTCTAGACGGTTACTATCCAGATAGACACGATCGATTGTCTTGGCTCTCTGACCAAGGAAAGCCTTTGACAGATCTCGAGTGGCCCCTTGGGTCTCCATGTAGCCTTCTCTTCCAATGTAACATCCTACGCATACTTTGCACCATATGCCATTTTCTGGGTCATGGCATGCTTCCCGGTTAAGCTTGATCTCGTACTGAGTATGGGTCTCACAAAACAAGCGTCCACATCTAACCAAAAGAAGAATACACACACATCAATTCCTGGGATGTTATCTAAATCTAATGCTAGTCAAGCACGCATTCCAGGCCACCATACTTTATACAGTGCTGCTTTCCTGCTCCATTCCTGCCGAGTGTCTTGCCACAACCGGGCAGACTGCACATATCGTTGTTTGTCTCTCGTTGCCAGTACTCTTTGGTGATAAACTCTGTACCCTGTCGCTCGTTATCAGACACAAAGAATGCAGGGTTATTGTTTCCGAGACTAAAATTATTAAAGCTGCTCATTAGCGCAGGGTCCACTAGTTGCCGAAGAGACCGCTCGACTGCATTGGCATTTGGGGATGTGCCGAGGTATCTGTTGCCTGTTCCTACACTGAGCGTATTTTGGACCTTTTTTTGTGCGGTGCTAAACCATGATAAGAACGCTCCCTTTGTGTCCTCTTCATTATGAGCAACATCTAGATGCTATTTCCAAAGATATATATATACATATATACATGTATATAAGAACTAATGATCTCCTGTTTCATTTTGAACCGCTAGATTATTCATGCCTTGTTCAAATCCAAAAGAGACCCACAAGCGTTGCCGCAGATTGGACATGAGATTCCCTCGATTGGCACATAATCTTCATAATTATAAGCAGGTAATGGCCGGCTGGTTGACATTATTACCACCACAAGAGTTGAGAATAATCAGGTTCAATATTCAGACACACATGCGGATTTGTCGGTGATCAAAACTCTATGCTCACAAAATAAAATAAAAAAAAAGGGCTAATGGATAAAATATATATATATGTAAAGGTTTTTTTTTTGGTTTATAAAGGAGAGTGGTATTATAATCAAGAGCTTCATGTAAGTAATATTTTTCTGCTGTTGATGTTGTTGTTGTTGTTGTCGTATTTACTAGTCTCCCACATTTTATTTTTCGAATCGATATTCGTCTACATCTTCAAACAAAAGGGCTACCTTTTTGGCTAATTTGACAATGTCCCCGTCAAAGTCATCGGCACCGTCGCCTTGTTCGTTCATCATTGCTGCCTGAAGTTGGAATGCCTCACTGGCCGTGGAGATACGGAGAACCGCATCTACAATGTCTTTGGACCGGACGATACATGACATGAGTCTCTTGTCTATCAAATATATCGTTAGCCATGTTTATTATAATTATTATTATTATTATTATTATTATTGTCATTATCAAGTGTTTACCTCCACCAGCCATGAATTGTTCAATGGTCCATACACCGATATGTTGAAAGGTAATCTCTTGGGTCTCATCCAAGAACACTCTAAGGAATTGGTGGAGTCCTCCAGAAGGTGACTCCCATGCATTTACAAATGGTGTATAGTCTTGGACTAAGCACTGATGATCAGCATCATTCTCGGCTATTCTCTATATTGTGCTTACCTTTTGCACTGAGGTTTCCAATGGCAGCAGCAGAGTTTCCTTGGACCTCCATGTTGGAACTTGAGGTTAGTGGTATCAAGACCTTTAATATATCCATATGGACAAGTCTTTGTTTAAGTTCCTCGCTCAGGGCCAGCACTGCAATGGCTGCTGTCATTTCAGTCTGGACACTTTCGGGTGCCTTTCCTATCAGTCGTTTGATGCTATTAACGGCACCTGCGTCTACGATGGCTCGTTTGTTGCGTTCAGAGCTGGCGGCTAGATTACGAAGGGTGGAAATTGCATGGCATTGGATTTCTTCATTATCTTCATAAGACAATAATTCTATCAGGGGAAGCACAAATCCGCCATCTATGATGGGTGATTCATTGGCAGGGTGAATTGAGATATTTCTCACACATGCAACGGAGGACAAGATTAAAGGGAGGAAAGCAGAGGTTAGGAGACGGAGAAGATGAGGAAGACCATGGCAGCGAACGATTTCCAATTGATAGATTTCTGATGATAATCTGATTAGAATACAATATAATTGGCGCTCAACAAATTCCCGTACCATCTGATGCCAAATTTCTTAATGCAAGAGCAGCCTGGCATTGGACCTTGAGACTTTTGGTGTCCATGGATGCAATCAGGTATTCTATCAGATGAGAGGACTCTATCTTTGCCAGTCTTTGGCGGTTCTCAGCTACGGTAACAAGTCTATTGGTGAGATACCAAAAACCATATATGCATTGTTTTCCAGACCCTACCATCAACTGCAATATTGCTCAATGCGGTCGTACAATAGTATTGAACATCTGGGTCTGGGGAAGTTAGGAGCTCAACCAAGACTGGAATGGCATTTGCATTCACTAGCTGAAGTCTGTTTTCCTCTGTTTAAAAAAAAAAGAAGGTTTAGATGAGGTTGGGATTCAGAGAGGATTTATGGTATACTTGCGTGTGTGGGTCATGTTCAAAAGAGCACCTGTTGCATTACGCTGGACTCTTTGGTCCTTTGACCGCGCAAGGTCGACCAAGAGTCCTAGTCCTTCTGAATTGGCAATCTTTGCCTTGTTATCGTCTATAGTTGATATCAATATCCACCATGAATATCTTGTTTTTTATATATATAAAAACCAAGCCATATGGGGGCATGTTTACCATGAGTAGCCAAATTGGTGATGCAGCCCACAGCATTGCATTGGACTTCAACATTAGTGCTTCTCATCTGGTTGATGAGTTGATCCAGTCCACCAAGTTCGACAATGAGCAGCTTATTGTTCGCTGAACACAACTCCATCAGCTGTCTGGTGGTCGCATGCATCAACTACTTACGGTCCACAGCTAGATTGCCCAGGGCAGCACTGGCTGCTCGTTGTACTTCGACATCATGCGACTGTAGTAAGGATAGGATAGGTTGGAGAGTTTCACGTCCTACAGGTCGGACATCTATAATAATATGGCTATCAATGAATATCCAACAATTCATTCATGTTCTACCAAGTTATCCCTCAACAGCATAATGGTATCTAAAAATGTACCCTTTTCGGTGATCTCTGCAAAGGCAAGGGCTGCTGATCGTTGTAGATCAACATTGGTAGAAAAGGCGAGTGTGGACAATGCATCAAGTGCTTCGCCTTCAAAAAAGGCATTTGGATCGCGATCTAGTGATGTAGGTTGGTCAAGCTAATCTACATTGTAGTCATTTGGCTTACTCTCGAGATAGCGAAGGAGTTCAGAGATGGCAAATCGCTCATTTTCTTGTAGGAACGGTTCGCATTGACCATCATGGCTGCGCACTATTGAGCATAAAACCAATTACATGTGCATCCTAGAGCTCGTAACTCGAGAAATCTACTTACTACCACAGCAGTCTAGACATGAGCTACATGAATTTCCCATTGTCAAATGGATAGTTATAATTTATACAGTTTAAAGAGGGCTACAAGTGAGTTTATTAAGATTTTGTTTATAAGAGTATAAATATATATAATAATAATAATAATATATTATTATTATTATCACTTAAAGGGATCCAATTATTAGACTGTAAAAATGTTGCAAATACAATGACGTGACTTTGGATTGAAAACATCAGGTTTAATTATTTGTTTTATTAAAAAAATAAATGAAAATAATAATACTACTATTATTATTTTCAGGAACTACTAGTTATGAACTTACTTGACCTTATGGAAAAATTATACCAACTAGGCATTGCTCTTGTTTGTTGAAATGAACCCTCAGCCAGTGTGAATACAAAACTCCCATGTTTTTTGGTTTCGAGTTATAAAGATCAATTGTCATCTCTGGGCAGATCAAAACAAACAAGGAACAATGCCTATAATAATAATAATAAAACCATTTCATTAGATCAAGTAGATTGAGCTCACCAAAGCAAAATTAATAATATATAAATGCGCCAATATATCCAAACGATTCTTGATTTTTTATTAACTAGATTGTCCAGAGTATATTGTTTCTCAGTACGAAAAAGATACGTGTGAAAAAACACATTGACCGGTTCGACCAAGTTTTGTCCATCGAAAACAGAGGCTTATGCGACCATGGCGGAGGCAGTGGAAGACTCACTATAAAAAGAAAGAAAGAAAAGAGGTCAAGGCAGACAGTTACCGAGCGATGCCAAGGCATTTTGCTCTGACATAATGTCCAATATAGATAAATATTCAGTTTGTAGTCACAGAACCGTGGCGTCATCCAGTGACTCCATAGTAGCCACAACTACTCCCTCTGATCTCAATTCAATTAAAAAAAGGATACTATTTCCAGGTGGGGGGCAACTGGCCGGAGGTCTTGTAGTAGCGTGCGAGACGGTGGATACGGGACTCAATGAGAATGAGACGGTACTTGGAGTCCATATCCTTGCGGTTGCGCTCCATGTGCTTGCGGACAGAGACAGCCTTCTTGATGAGGAAGTAAAGATCCTCGGGGATCTCAGGAGCGAGACCGTTCTTCTTGAGGATACGGAGGATCTTGTTGCCAGTGACACGGTTAACCTGGGGGATACCGTGGGAGTCACGGAGGACAACACCAATCTGGGCGGGGCAGAGACCCTTCTTGGCGCTCTTGCAGATCATGTCAACGACCTCCTCGGGGCTGGTCTTCAACCAGGAGGGAGGGGAGCGACGATAGGGGAGAGCGCTGCTAGAGATACCCTTACCAGGAGTGTGCTAGAAAGAACAACAAACGAACATATAAGAACACAATTATCATAATAGGCGATAGACTTACGAGACGACCCATATTGACTAATTAGAGATCTCGAAGTGGAAAAAGAGGAGGATTATCAGAATCCACCAGATTCTGTTATTTTAAGAGAATAAAAATTTTTGGTACCGAGAGTCACACACGCGGCAACCGAATGGGTTAAGCCACTTCTGTAAGCCATATACACTTTTTTCAATAAGCGATCATTTCAAACTGTCACAGGGACTGTTTCAAGAAGCACCAAGGCTCCCCAAACAAGTGTAATGATGATATTCATTTTATACAGTGGAAGAAAGTTTATTTAATAGATTCTCTTAAATGGTTGGCTTTACTTCACCGAGGAAGATGGTCTTATCAGTGCTGCAGCTCATAAGAATAGGTTCCTTGGGATGCCAGTCTACATCATTAACACTACCCTTGTGGCCTGGTAATTTGTAAAGGATCTTTCCGGAATCAACTTCCCAAACAACCGCAGTTCTGTCTGCAGAACCACATGCGATCTGTGTATCATTAGTTGACCAGCAGGGCTTAATCAGATTCTTTTCGAATCCATGGGGTGCACCCTCAAACACCTTGATGCAGCGATCTGCAGGTGAAAATGGCTTGACATCCCAGATGCGAACTAATGGATTATTGAATCAGGTCAATATATCAACCACATCATTTATAACCAGTCCTTTTTACCTGTGTTGTCCATGGCGTTTGAGAGTAGATAGGAACCATCGTGGCTCAAAGACATTCCCGAAATGGTGTCAATATGGCCCGAGAGGGTATAGGCAACAGCTCTCTTGCGCAGATCCCATACTTTGATTTCGTTATCAAGACCACCCGAATAAACCATATCTCCAGCATCACTGAAACAGACACTTGTAACCTGATACTTGTCTTCAAAGGTCTGGGTGGCTTCCTTCTCTCGGCTATCCCAGAGTTTTATGCAGCCATCATCACTACCAGAAACCACCAATTCGGGTCCTCTTCTTGCCACCTGGCAGCTGTTGACTACCATGCTATGTCCCTTCCACCGTCGAATTCTCTCTCCTGTCTTGGCATCCCAGATACCAAGTGTCTTGTCAGCCGAACAACTGAACAGCTGGCTACCAAATAAAATATATATATATTAGCAACTCGGATCCCTTTGGCTGGAGAGTTTACCTTGCATCGCGGGACCAATGTACGTCCATGACTGCATTGTTGTGGCCCTTTAAGACGCCATAATTCTTGCTCTCTCCGTATGTATTCCATAATACTATCCAATTCAGCCCACAGATTACTACTCTTTGGCATCTCGATAGCCTAATATATATATATGACAAACTTACATATCTGTCTGTCAAACGAAGCAGATGCAATATGCTCGCCACTAGGATCAAATTTACATGCAAAGATTTCACCCTTTAATCCAATTTTTTTTTAAAAAAAAAGATGTATAATTACTATTACGCGTCTGCTAATGCCTTTTCAATTCACAAGATCATCTCTACTGAATTTACCTGATGACCAGACAATTGCATAACAGGAGCATCTAGGCTTGATGTACGTCGGACCTATACCACCATATCCTCATTAACCTTCAAATTCGCCTCTTCGCGTCCAAAGGCGACTTACTGTGCCAACAATCGCATGGTTTGTGCCGGATCTCTCGCTCGAGAGAGTTATGAGCGAACTATCATTGTCGCTCTCTTGCTTTGACCGCTTTACGAGTGAACTTCCATTCGGCGGATTAGGTGAATCTTTTCTCTTTTCGGTCATGGTATGAATCGTCCTTTATTTTATATAATAATAAAAAAATACAGCCCTCAAGGTTTGGTTGGTTCCGTTGATGATGATGGGCGGTTCGATTTGCTAGCCCGCTTTGTTTGCTCAACATTCAATTTCGCAGTCAAACACCAGTCCCCTCCCCCTCCCCCTCCCTTGAGGACTTATACACACTAGAACGCCTTGGTGCCTGTCCTTTATTTTCTGTACTTGATCTTCAATTTTATTTTTCTTTTGTGGCCTCTAGTCCTTTTAAAATGCTCTTTAATCCCATTATCCGATCGACTCTGCAAGCACGGGCCGCAATCCATACCTCTGCATTCGCAGGTGCTGAGAGTGCTGGTATGTTTGGCCGATTCAATCCTTGGGCCAAGAAGCCTGAACCCACAGTCGCTCCTGCCTCTGTCGAGACTGTCGAAGCTGTCGAAGCCACCGTATTTGATGTTAAATATGCCGACGACGACGAAGAACAAGTTGTCTCGTAGGTTTATGGTTTCTATAGTAGATTGAGGTGTTTTTTTTTTTTACTTATAATGATTTAGGTGGAAGTCGACCAATGTCATTAGAGATCCCGAGGAAATCAAGTCAACTGTACGGGATATCGTGATGGAACATATTTCTGGCGCACAACAGACAAACTGGGAGAATTGTGCACTTGAGGATGTCGAGACAAAGTTCAAGGTGATTTGATTGGACTAGTAGTAGTAGTAGTGATAATATTGATATGATGAATATTTATTGGTATTGTTGTTCTAGGTTATCAAGGAATCGATCCAAAAGACTGGCAAAGAAGTACCCAACATGGAGTTGAACCAGATCAAGACAGTGGGTGATTTGCTTGACTATTACAAGCGATCAGAAGAGGACGTTATTGCATCAGCTTCTATTGAAAAGTTCTTTGAGGATAACGAGCTGCCGGCGAACATGACCTTTGAGGCAAAAAAGAAGAACTTTTAAGTTGCTTTGTTGATTTTTGGGATTAGAGTATAGAAGATACAAAGACGCACCTTTTTCCCTTTCAACAACAACCAAAAAGAAAAATAAGGATACATACGCGTCATTCAATGGATATATTAAAAAAGACAAAAGACAAAAAGACAAAAGAAAGATTACCTTCTTCTTTTTTTTAAACCATGCGTTGGCTAATGTCCTGGAGTAGCCGGCGGTGCATGGGCCAGACTCGGTTGGGAGAGACGAGGCCAAAATATAGACCAAACAGCTCTTCGCCTCTAGGCCCACGCTGGTATACATAGTTGAAGCGAGAACCCTGTCGATGGGTCTCTAATGATGGCTCCATCTGGTACTGGACATCGTCTTCTCTGCAGGCTAGACCACAGTACATCATTTCCTTTGACTTGAATGCCATGAGTAATCATCATCTATCTCTACAAGACCTATTTGATTGTTTTGTATCTTACCAGCCTTCTTAATTTGCCAAGTGTGGGCCATCTCCATGGACTATTGCACGTGGTATATCCTTGTTCGTCGCACAATGCACGCAAGGCTTCACAGTTCTTGTCAAGAGACTCTAGATCTACCAACTGAGGGGCAATCATTCGGCCATCTTGGAGATAGATGAAATGAACGAGGCCTGGGTATGATGCAATAAATGACAGGATGGTAAAGTGTGCGGCTTCCTTGATCAACAAAAATGCCATGAAATCCTTGAGGTCTTCCTGAAGAGCAGCACGGAATGCCTTGAGATGGTCTACATATGCATAGTCGGATGGCCGAGGCAATTTTACAGGAAGTGAGAGGGGCTAGGTAGATATATATATATATCTTTGGCAATCAATGAGAGGTTTCTTTAAGCAAAGGATCGTCTTGGCCTACCTTGTTATCGTCCTCTTTAGATACCACTACTGCACACAGCCCATCACCAACACCTGTGACAAAAATAGAGCACAGAGATATAGTGTCTCCTGTGCTCATCCACCGCCATACCAGCATGCCTTCTACATCCGATGTCTCGGGAGGCGGTTTGTCCTCTTCGCCCTGTAGAAATGTCACCAACAGACTCTTTACTGATCCCTTTGTCGACAAAGGCTCAGCTAGACTGTTGGCTCGTGAATGGACCTTTGGTGACGAGGGTGCGGATGACTGGGTGAGTTGGTGATTGTGCATAAAGAACTCTGTCTCTGTAGGGAAACTGCTGGAGAGTTGGTGGGTTGAGATTCTTTCAGAGGACGATATGCCACGGTGCTTGATGGTGGCATTGCGAGGAAGGTTGCTGTCATCACTCTGGCAGTCGTTGCGGAAATGCCTTTCATCCAAGGAGAGAGAGTCCTGGGCATGTTTAGGGAGATGGGACAGGAGATGGCTGTAGATCAATGGAGGAGGACTACTCCAGGACACAGACGGGACGGGACTGGCAGAAGCCATCACAGTTGCAGAAGAGGACTTTTTACGGATCTTAAAGGGGGCTGATGTTGTGTTGGAGATATAGGCAAAGGATGAATTATGGCTAGCTGTTTCTGATGAAGAGGTATAGATGGGTGGTGATGAGGCTGATTCTGTAGACGCACTTCCGCCGGCCACCGACAATTTATCAAGCGAATTTACTGGGCTTCTAGATGGGTTGTTAGTAATGTTGCGTATTTTGTTAAAAAAAACTAGCCTTACGGTGGTCGTGCGATCGGTTGAGGCAGGCTTGGTGCCACACCTTCTGTATCTGTGGTGCAGAAAACCAAAAGAAAAGATATTTAGATACCTACAAACCTCTCCTTTTTTTTTACCCTTACCAGGCTGTCTTTCGCCGAGATAGTGGGCTACCAACAGCTGAAGAAACATCAGTAGGTCGTCTGGGGCCTTTGGGCTGCTTTGTTCGTGGTTGAGACAATGGGAAACAATCTTTTCTTTAGCAAATAAGAACGCATGGGTCCAGTGCCGCATGTGTTCAGATGCATGGTGATCTAGAAAATTGCGGTCTCCGGTGTATAGTTTGCCGTGTATCGTGCGCTTGGGAGGAGTGAAGAAGGAGGCGAGTTTTGTAGGAGGGCGGGATGGAGGACTGACGAGTGTGGAAAGGCAGCTGGTCTCGAGACAGCGGGTTAATCTATTTCGTAGGTCTTCGTGTACTTCCACTTGCTCTACATGGCAAAGGATGTCCTTTGCACAGAGACGATTGTGAATGAGGAACGGCAAATGTGAAAGACAGCTTGCGATGTTGGTTGTTGATAATGAAAATGAAGAGTGTGCCCGTTGGGTTCGGGATAAGGTGGGTCCCTGAAGGTGACTGAACCACTGCGGTCCATAGTTGAATCTCAAGAAGCGATGGATAACACGCAGATGGTGATGCAACAGACTGACTGGCACGGTCTGGTCTCTTGTCCAGGCCACATAAAATACACCACTCTTCTATGTTGTGTCAGACATCCTACTCTTTCCCACCCGACTGCCTACCTCCCAGAACGCGACCGTCCTTTTGCCAGACTTGACATATTGAATGCGGTCGCGGAAGTTGGCTTTGATCAGGTCTTTAATGAGGATCAATGGCAGGAAGCGGATCTTGCTACCCTCTACCGACGCTGGGTTATTTTCAGGTACTGATTGATAGATTAAGTCTCCAGATTTGTTAAGTATAAAGTATGAGATCATTGGAGAGCAAACACAGTTTCACTCTCTGGCCCTGTAAAAAGGGGAAGAAATTCCACACTTTTTGACCAAGCGACGTCAGGCGTCCTTTGAATGTGGCATTGCTTTGTATCTTGTAACCCCGCTTTATGGCCTCACTCTTTTGTTACACGCCAAAGGACTCTCATCGTCAATAGCCATACACAATGCCAAGGTACAGAACACTACGTTTTGAGCCGATCTAACAGTCTGGTAGTATACGATCAAAGAATGGCCGACTGGATGATGACACTGTCGAACTCAACTACCTTGAGAGCCAATTCAAACGAATGGATTCGCTTTCGGGCCAGCTGGTAACAGCATTCCTTACACGTGCAATGACCCTTTGACATTCACTAAGATTCAGCCTATTACGTCGTTATAGGTTGGCATCCTCGACGGATTTGATGGTCGGCTGATGAAGCTCGAGGCATCCATTCTCCCTATTCACAAGGCAACCCAGAGCCTCACTAGACTAGCCAACAGTACGTAGTGTTATTTTAGTTGGCTATCCACAGTCACTAAGATTTCCTGTAGACGTTGATTCTGCCCTCAAGGCAACCGAGAATATTGTCGATTGCCTTAATTTGCCTAGCAAGGAAGAAACATATATCCTCAAAGGGTAATTATTGTAGTATTGGAATCAATGGCCTGGACATCCTATTGACCAATCTTATAGACCTGATGAGACCAATGTATTGCCATATCTCAAGGCCATGGGTAGACTAAAGGACGCTGCAGACACTGTGGAAAAGAGCCAATTGAGATCCTGTGACAAGGCCATCTATCATATGGCAAGTAGTATTTTAAGGGGTGTAGGGCTGTCTATAGGTCTTTATTGAAACAACAATGCTTCTTATGGTTATAGAAACAATTACTCAAGGCAGGCATGCTGCATCTCGAGACCCTGTTCCGCAAATGGCTGTCTTCTGTCAGCAGTCCAGTCGACATGAATGCCATGCTCAATTCAAGTAAGCTTTCTTGAGGGCTTACTGGCCTTGTACTTTTATGGTGTTTATAGACAAATGACCTAAACTTGCCTCAAACAGACAATGACTTGATGTCGAGTCAGGCAATGAAACAATTATCTCAGTTATCGACCTATATCGCTACCTCTGAAGCAGAAATTGGCTACACAGTAGATTTTACCAAACCTTATATCGAGATCAGATCGGCCTATCTCTTAAAGTCCCTCCATCCCTTGTCCCAGTCAGTCCAGCTCTCTGAAAAACATCAGGGCATTTCTTATGAAAAGGGCTCTAGCGAATTCCTTGGTTATCTCGACTGTTTTGCAAGAATGGTCAAGGTAACACACCCTTGGCCTTTATATATAAATATATTTATATGATATTCACCCAAAAATACATAGAATGAGCTCGAATTTGCAGCTAGAATCCTCGGCAATCCCTCGAGAAGAATGGCCGCCCTCAAGGGCACCATTAGTCCTGCAGAAAACGAACTGGTCTTGGCTGGTCGCCAGCTAAATATGGCGGCCAGGCGACTCAATTACACAGACTCTGTGTTCATTTTTGATATAATCGAAAAGTACGACAAGGACTGCGCACCTCTGTTTGCAGACATGGCACAAGATATTGATCTTGGCGAAATTGCTGATATGGTTGCAGCGTTCAAGTCTACTGCCCTCAAGAACTTTTATGACTTTACAGAAGACGTAAAGGGCAGACGGGAAAACAATGCCTATCTTAACCTAAGCAGCGATGGAACTGTGCATGAGATGACCAGTAATGTAAGAAGGATTGGTTGTCAAACCGGTCACTAAACACTTTATATAGACCCTCAACTATCTCAAGAGGCTCTATCTTTGGAGGGATACAGTGGAGCCCTTGCTTGTTGCCATTGGAGACGGTGGTTGGAACAGTCTTCATACCTTTCAACCCTTGCCTGATCAGCGACACTATGACTCTGCCATGGGAGCAGCCCTTCTTCAAAAGTTCTTTGGTAAATAAGCACCAGATTAAATCAAGGCTAATGACTTGTTTTGTAGTCGATGCTTTGGATCAAATGACAATGTCTCTTCAGACAAAGTCCAGAGGCTACAAGAAACCAACTCTGGTCAATCTTTTTTTGCTCAACAACTACAATCATATCCTACGACAAATCAGATCTCCTCCTCTTAATGCAGTGTTTGACGATGGATCCGAGACCAAGTTTAGCAGGCTGGTAAAGAAGCAGCTGGACGCCTACCAAGAGTCATGGAAACCATGTGTAGAGAATCTCATGGACGTAACCTATGTTCGTGGTGGCACAATCAAGAACTCGATGAGTAATGGAGAGAGGCAGTTGATTAAAGATAAGTTCAAGGTAGGGTACAATCGTCATTTTTTTTTCATTAACCATGACACTAACATTCTGTCATTCTGCCATTCAGAGCTTCAATACCGAGTTTGATGATATCTGGCGTGTTCAGACAACCTATGCTGTACCTGACACTGAACTGCGTAACCAGGTCATTAGAGACGTCAAGAATGTACTGGTGCCAATGTACTGTCGCTTCCTGGACAAGTAAGTTGTTGAGTAACAATCCTGTCTGGCTTGTTTTCTGATTCATTGTCGCAATAAGATACCAGAGTACCGAGTTTACCAAGAACCCTTCCAAGTATATTAAATACGACAAGGATAAACTGGAAAAGATGATTGGACACTTATTTGAGCCAACTGCTTAATTGCAATAGCTCCCTCAACCCACGCACGGCATCATACTAGAATGAACGCTTTATAAAGTAAAATGTTTTTTTTATATAAAGAATCAATCGACAAAAGAACTGTACATTTTATTATGGATTAATATTAAACATTCTGAAAAGACAACTAATATACAGTAGATTCTTGTGTAAAGAGTAAATGAACGAGTGTAAGATAAATTAGATGTTGAAAAAGAAAAAAGGGATACTTTCTGCTTGTGATAATATTAAAGTGTAGATTTACCATTTGCCCATATTTTTGATAAATGCGCAAAAGAAAAGTTAATGCTCAAAGATTGCACGGGAGCTCTCTGACAAGACGCTTGCAACAAACTTCTCCAACACAGAAGGATCAAGGACACCTTGGTTAATGAAATAGGTCAAGAAGCGTTCCAAGAGTTCCAATTGGTCTTGAGCCGATAGGTTGTTGATTATTGTGGCCAGGATGGCGCCCACGGACAGGCTGTAGGTCTAGAGGACAATGGTGAGCTTTGATCCAAACCAATATAGACTTACCTTGATGAAGCTTTGATAATACATGTAAGAAAAGAGACCCATTATAAACTGGCAATCCATTCTGTCAGTCATGCCACCGTGTCCAGGAATGCTATGTCCAAAGTCCTTGATGTTGAACGCGCGCTTGACACCACTGGCAAAGAACCCACCAAAAGGAGCAATCAGGGAAGCAAAGCAGGCCATTACAAGGGCATGTATTTGAATGGGAGCAATCCAGACTTCAGAAATGGTTTGCTGGAACTGGGTGTAATATAAGTATATCTGTTTTTTGGCTTAATGATCGATCGATCAGTGCTTTGGCTTACAATATATTTTCCAACAGATGTCCAGGTCTCGGGCAATTCCCATGGCACAGCAGTGAATACTGGGTTCTTTGGCTCACAAGTAACACTGGACCATGCAGAGGTAGATAGATCCTAAATACAAAATGGCCCCCCCTCGGTCAAAGACATTATTCTAGACGATTTTATATGTATAATTTTTTTTACCTTGGCAGGGCATATCAAGTAGTCGGAACGCATAAGAAGAGAGGCCCACTTTTGAACAATAGGTTGTGTTAGTCGACATACAAATACAAATGTTTAATGACTTGCCAAGAATCCAAACACAAGTGTGCACATCCAGGCACCCACGAAGCCTTCGACTGTCTTTTTGGGACTGAGCTGGATTAGTTGTGTGCGACCCCAAAAGAAGCCGCAGATGTAGGCAAAAATGTCATTACAAATCACTAGAGATGCTGGCAAGACAAGCCTAATGACAATTCATTAACCAATTCGTTAACCAATTGATCAACCAACACACTCGGACGCCTTTAATGACACATACCAGATCAATCCTTCCAAGATGTTATTGACAATAAAATGGCTCTGGACGACGACAAGAATTAAAGCCATATGAGTCCATCCAAACTGAGAAAATTGACGTTTGTAGAAGCCCTTTTTGAGGTTGGCGACAAAGAAGACGAAGCCTGTGTGTGGAGTGGTTAATGTATAATCCAGGTTGTGGATGTACAATCTTACCAATCACATAGAGTACAAAACTAATGAAGCGATGGTGGGTAACAAAGGGAAGGAGAGAGGCGTCTACCAGTACGACTTGTTGGAAATAATAGATGACGGATTCGCCATAGAGATAATAAGCTGTTGATACCAAGAAATACCTTAATTATTTTTTTTGGTCCAATGTTAGACATGCTTATTATGATTGTTATCCTTGTTATCCTTGTCTCACCAGCTCATTGTCTTGAACCACCTCAGACTACGCTCTTTGGCAGGTCCTTCTGCAATATGAATCACTTCGTTGTAGACCATGATCTGTATGGCCACAACCATCACGATCACCCAAATGTGCCCTGAAGCAAGAATTGCGAAAAAGGCTCCAATCATCATAAATGTCGTGATTGTACGCAACCACCAGTTTTGCCATTTCTTCTTTGAGGGTTCGGCAGCCAAGAGAATGGTCTGGTCTTTCTTGACCGACAGCTGTTTTTCTTCTGTTTGAGGTGAAGGAGCGCGAAGCTGGGCAGGAGATCGTCGTTTTCCGGCCATGGTGAGGTGTTTGTGGGCTGCTTGGTAAAGAGACCAAGTAAATACACCTTTTTTATTATTATTATTATTATTTTATTATATTTTATTATATTTTATTTTATTTTTTTCTTTTGGGGAAGTGAACTCTCAACAGCGATGCACGGTTTGCACGTGAAAAAAGCTAAACCATAATGCCAAAGCCCGAGAAGTGGGACTCGTATTTTCTGTCTTTTTTTTTTACTAAGAGTCAAATGTTGTTCAAGACTTGGAAGGTTGCTATAGTTACAATCAGTTTGGCTGTCTAGATCCATGACAAGGGTACTACTATTGCTTTTATTATTATTATTATTATTTATTATTATTTATGTATTATTTATGTTTGGTATTTAGATGCCAAGCCAACTCCTTTTAGTTTCCTTTATTAGAAATATGCTTCCTGGGCAGTAAAGACGCTGCCATAGACTGCAGTTCGTAAAGATGCTAATAAACTTGCCTCTAGATTATTAATGATATTCCTATAATAATACACTGATTCCAATTGATTGATATTTAAACAAGATGTTGCCCAACAGATATCGGTGTAATACAAATCTGTTTAAACCCTATCCAATCTGTTGGCTGTATTTTGCGCCATACCAAAATACAAGTTACGCCAATTAGCACATAAACATCATTGACAGTTGTCAATTAGTCAGATATACTCTTGACGATATTCTTGCACTTTTGGCCTTTATTGATTAGCTAGCCTGAATAGCTTCTTATAGATTTGGCTTGGACCAACAACAACAACAACAAAAAAGAAGGGCATGTTGAATTGATCCAAAGGCCACAAACCCAGTAAATGAATACCAAGAATCGACAATACATTTACCCTGTCAGACCAATACTCTTTTTATTTAATATATCCATATAATAATATACATGTGTATATGGATATATTTGACAGGATATGTCTACCATTGGCCCATTCCACCAACAACAGTAACAAAAAACATGCTGATTTACATTGGTCTTTTTAGATTATATATAAAGGGACATTATTAATATAGATATGGTCCTGGTATGTTTCCACACAGAACAACATGGACCTTTCCTTGTACAATTCCAGACTTGCCAACGCTTCAAATACAAATCCAAGTTTAAATGGACCAAGCCATCACAGACTATGGCTTGATTATGGCAAATATAATCAATTGAACAATAAAAAATAATAAATGAAAAAAAGGGAACGCTAATAGATCTTTGGGTCTATCAAATCTTGGGCTGTAATTACTAATTACTATATAGACTATAGATCTCTTGGACCTATCTATCTATCTTTCTATCTATAAACCAATTCCTGTTTATACGACCACCATGAATTTAGACTGGCATCAAACCGGCCTAGTAATAAAAATAGAAGAAGAAGAAGCAAATCATTTCTACATTGGGCTGTGAAATCCAGCCTCTTTTCTTCTTCTTCTTTCTATTTAGCAACCCATTGACTCCTATAAAGAACAAACGTGCAAGCCATTGGAATGTCGAGTGATCATGTCTTTGTTGGATAAGTCTATTTCTGGACAGATCTCCTTATTGAGCTACCCGGTGCAATATGGTGTTCTATCGATGCAAAATTTTTTGTGTTTATGTAGATTTCCCTTTGTTCAAACCCATGGGTTGAAAAAAGAGTCTAGGGTTCAATCGCATATACAGAGTGTTTATACAGTTAAATTATGTATGAAATGAAATATTAAGTATTAAATATATGTGTGGTTATGTTATGGACAGTCCGACAAGCAGTCTTGGCTCAGACTGTGTCGTGAGGTTGGTCTAGAGGCATCCCAGATGACAGTTATCTCTCCATCCCCAATGGTTGAGTGTGTGCTCTCGGCTGTGCTATGGACAGACACAAGACTCTCGGCTCGCGTTCGTTTGTGAGGGTCAACAGTGGACCCTGAGGGTGTGAGAAAGGTAGTGTTGGTAAGATCACTACTACTGCCAGATGAAGATTGGACGGAATCATTATTGTTATTATTATTGATGGCCGTGCGCACGGATCTTTTGCGAGTTATCCCAGCCTCATTACGAGAAATCGTATTGATGCGGACCATGGTTGGTTTTGCACAGATAACCTTGATTGCCGGCATTCCTTCCTCTTGACTGGCTACAAATGTATTGGAAGCAGCAGAGGGCGACCGAGACACATCTCTGGTCTTCCGTACAGATACCGCTCGTTTGATCTGGACTTTGGATTCGTCGTCGAGATCTTCAAACGGATTGTCGGAAAAGCCGACTGGACGAGGATAGGGTCGTATGTTGTCGTACTTTGATACCTTTACGGATGAAGAGCGGTTTATGAGGGAGCTATCGGGTGTGTGGGTCGGGAGGATGTTGAGTGAACGACGGATGACTGCACTGGTGGGCTTTGGGGGGGAGGCAAATACTGGAGTGGGTGTCTCCAGATGGGGTATTTGGAGAGGAGATGTGCCGATGAGTAAGGATGGTGAAGGGCTGGCACATACATGCCCATAGCCATAATCCAGATGGCTATCGGGCTGGAGGGTGAGTGTGGCTGGCAGCTAAAACAGGTGGCAATAGATGTATGAACGATAGAGTGAGTCTCCTGAATTATAGAATGTCGTGGCAGGATACCCGATCCTTTCATTGTGCTTGCAACTGCCCCTACCTGTGTATGGGCGAAGGTCGACATTGGTGGGACAGGCGACAACTCGGGGCGGAAGGAGTAGAGATCATCATCACACACTTCTCTATCGTTGGTTGACTTTTTCTGCTGTTGTCTTCGGCGATAGAATACAAGACCAGCCACTGTTACGGCTATCAGGGCAACCGCTACTAAACCTGTGGTCAGGCCGGCAATAAGGCCTACTCTTGGAGTATTCTCGGGTGGATCAGGAGATCGAGGGATTATCTGCGAGACGTATGAGCACTGGGATACTGGGCACTTTCCACACTCTGACATGACACCCAGGACGCATGTCTGCTGTGAGCCACATCCAGGGCTACAATCAGGACTACAGTTCAATGGACGACAATCGGCAAGGTCCCGTCTCTGGAGCCAGGTTTCTATCTTGAGTTATGAAAAGAGTGTCTTTATATTATCGGAAACCAAGCTCACCTTGAGAATCCACCATAATACAATAATAGTCAAGAAAACAAAAGAGAGAAAGAGAGAAAGAGAAAGAGAAAGAAAGAGAGAAGACCAAGTCAAATCAAATCCTAAAGACCGAAACCGAAAATTGAAGGGGATCTACTCAACTAGAATGGTGACGTATAAGTCTTGGCTCTTTTATATCTATCTATATATATAAAAATATATATTTATAAATATTTATATCTGAATACACACACACACACACTTGGATTCTTATGGAACACAATACTATTCAGTAGGCCTAATAGTGTGTTTGCACAACAGTCATAAACTCCTGTCTGTTACAGAATTCGTCAATCTACCCTCGACGCAATTGACCTGTTGGATCATGTCATTCAATCACCCACAGCATTATCTGAACTATTCACAACAGACCGACCGCTGTTCTCTCCTCAACAACAACACACAATCGATGCCACAGTTGGCCATCAGTCGGGACTCAGTCTAGAAGAAGTCGAGCGACACATTACACATGCCCTGGCTCTAATCAATTCCCTTCGACGTGACATTGCAGAAACTGAACTTGGTCCGGTAATATCTTTGGAATTATTTTTTTGAGAAAAAAGCCACTAAGTCTTTGTTTCAGATGGGCTCAAGGGGCCAGGCAACAAGTGCTGCATTTACTGAACTCGAAAAGGTGACAAACGACTTGACGGCGCAGATTGAAAAATGCACACTCGACAACCAGGAAGACGGAATGGCTCGACCCTGTTGTGAGTCCCATTTATGGATCGAGTTGCTGTGACTGATGTTTTTTATGCTTTCTAGACACCATTAACGAAATCAATTCCGGACTACTGCAAACCGAACAGGCAAGTTGGAATACAAAAAATAACAGGTTGTACTGATCGTCCTAGAGCAGATCTTGCATGACTACCAAACCCAATTGTCTCTTGGCAACTCAAAGAAGTTTGACAAGACATACTGGCAGAAAACACTTGAAGAATTACGCGAGTGTACAAACACCATTGGTACCATTTCTGAGGCATATTATGTCCAATAGAGGTTAGCTGTAATGTAAGCCTTTCTTTTTTCCACAACCATGTGTGTATATTTACATTATCTTGATTGACTCTCCGCTACAATAAAGATGCATGATTGGTCGGTTATTTTAAATGAAAGTGGGCACCAATTATCTCTTGGCCATTATCATCATGGCCTCTTTATCAAAAGGTCGTATATGATTCACTACAAGGCACTCTATTGGGCCTTGTTATCGAGCCTATCAAAATTGGTTAGCGGCAATTATTCTAAAAGGCTACAACAAATTGTTTTTATCCCATTTATAACCAAAATCATATAGAACCAGACTTCCTTTGGCCCTTTATTCTGTGTGGTATTGGACCATAAAAGTATCTAGGGTGATTAACAAGGTTGTTCAACCATAAATACCTGTCTCGGCCAATTTTGCTCTTTTGTTTTTTTTGCTCTTTTGTTTTCAAATACGATGTTTAGGGGTTTGGGATTAAAGGCCTTGCAGAGACCATTATGCATTGTCAGTAAAACAAAAACACGATCGTCGTCAAGGCATTAGATTCTGATATAATTAAATGCGGGCATTTCTCAAAGACGTCAATTGCTTTCATATGATGTCTCCCAAAAGCCAACGAATGAAGGGTTTATTCAAAATGCAGTATTTACTAGGGACAAGCTGCTTGAATCAGACACGTTTTTTAAAATGACAGTCAGTAAAAGAAGCCATGTGAGCATTTTGAAAATATGAAACTGAATCAAAAAAAATATTTCGGCATCTTTGACAATTTTGACAATGGATATATGCATTAGACGTCTTGTCACGTAAAGAAGACTAGAAATCTAAATAGCCTCTTTGAGTGGCATACTCGCGTGAGTTGCCATGGATACAGTTCAGTCGTGATAGAAACCACGTAAATTAAAGTATGAACCCTTTTAAAACAAAACAAAAAAAACAAAAAATTCCAAGGGTTTAAATACCACTGTTATTAGCATAATGTTATAATTTGGAACAATTAGATAATCATGCTGTTACGTAACACCTTTGAATATGTAGGACCAAGAGACGATGCCGATTGGATACAATGCAATACAAGACATTCAACTTGTTGTATCAGCCATGCAAATGGTATGTATCTCTCCCATTATACGTTTTCAGGATTTGTGCTCCAGCCAATCCATTTTGGTTTTTATGATTCTGTCATTGCGGGCAAAAATATAACCGAATAGCTGGTCAGACCTACCAAATATGGAACCTCACGAGGGGGACCTGCAAGATATTTTATTGGCCAACGTAATAAATATATAAACTTATTTATAAGAGTTGTTGACTTACCATTTACCTTTCTTCTATTTTTGCTACTCTATTGCGCACGGTCCACAAATCTCCACCTCAATGAAATTCGCTAAACAGATCGAAACTGCTGCCTCTGAGCTACCTCTGAGCTGGCGTCCACATCTTATCAGATACAAATTTCTCAAGAAGTCTATTCGTCTTGTCGTAGACGAACTTCATTCTCAAGGCCTCTTTGACGAAATCATTGCCGAGAAGCATGGTCTCTGTTCTGGCCAGCTCACTCTTACCTATATATTCCAAGGTATGTTGTTTATCACCATTTCTTTCTTTCTTTTTGGGCTCATCAAATTTTTTTTTAATTTTTAATTTTTTTTTTCATGGTTGCCATGATATTTATTAGCCCCAGAAGACGCGAAGAATCCCAACCCTTTTATCCAAATCACTATCCCAGACCCATGCTCGGTCGACCAAAACAAGATTCCTGTCTACATTCAGCCAGCAATCCAAAAACTCTTTATCTCTGCCACTGCAGTCGCCAATGAGCCTTTACTTCTCAAGATTCAATTAGAGCGGGATTCAGAATTCTTTCATTTGCTACTCGACGAATTAGCCCGAGCGGCTACTCTGCACGATAAAGAACAAAAGAAGTTTAGCGAGACTATCCAGACTCTCGAAGGAGAACTCTGCAGCATGGTAAGTGGTTATTGCCCCGTTCCCACTTTTATGCTTTATGGCTTACTCACCATTATATCTAGACCACATCCAATAAGAATGACATGTACACCTGGCGCGCAATTTTCAAATTGTATATCGAGGCCTCGATCTTCCAGGATACAAACAACAAGGCTATTTCCCTCAAAGAAAGCAAAAGACGCTTCCAAAAGTTTCAAACTGACATTGCAAGCGAATCGCTGGTAATTTACCAAATAAGTTGCGCGATTTGTTTTCATGCTCATAAATCCCCAATAGGAAAACAATTTGGTGCTCGAGGAGTCCAAGACAATTCTCCAGCACTTCTTGGCCATCAATTCAAAGCTCATTTATCTTCAGTACTTCCAATCTCTCAATGAAATGGCAATCGCCAAAATCCTCAAGAAGCATGACAAGAGAAGTGGACTCGAGTAAGATAAATTAAACATGATTTAATTGAGATATTAAGTGGTGTGATATGATATGATCTTGTAGTGCGACTGCAAAATTCAATGAATTTGCAAAGAACAATGCGGTATTTGTAGAGGGAATCCTTCTTTCTCTTTACCAAGCCGTCCAAACCAAGCTGGTCACCATTATCCCCCAGCCAGAAGATTTTTCTTGTCCAGTGTGCTTTTGTAATAAACAAACATTTTATCCCAAATAGCCAACTTACATTTCTCTCAATAGGTCTAGCATGGAAGCCCATCCGCCTCAAGTGCTCCCATTTGTTCTGCGTGCGGTGCTTACTCAAGGCCAAGGCCAAGCATATCACAAACTGCTTTATCTGCCGTAGCGAGAATGCGGTCTCGGAAGCAACGGCTGACAATCTCGACAAGTCTCTTTGCAACTTTATGGAGCTCAATTTCCCAAGAGAAATCGAAGAAAAAGAGCACGAGAATGCAATGGAAAGCCACAACACACCCAGCGTCAAATTGGACAAATACACTCCCATCTATCAACGGACATCTCGGGTATCAAATACTCGATCGACTCGGACTCGGACTCGGCACTCGAGTCGATCTCACAGCCAAGTCAATTGTATAATATCTTAACTTTAACTTAAAAATAATAATTAGCCCCCCACTATCATCATACCATATGTACTTTTTATTCACACTTTTAATAATAAACTCATTATCGACATCTAACTGTCTTGGGGATAAAGTAAAGTGATGTCGGAGTAGCAAGCGTGACTACATTGCAGTTGGTTCGGGCAGTGTAGGCCCTAAAACCTATCATAGGCCAGGCAGACCAGTGATTCCTTCTCTGCAATCACTATGGGTAACCCATCCACACACACATATGCTATCAATCCATCCGTCCATATATCCCTAACACCAGATCCATTTTCATCCAGGTATCAGTCGTGATTCTCGCCACAAGCGCAGCGCCACCGGTGCCAAGCGTGACCAATACAGAAAGAAGAGAAAGTAAGCGGATCGCCAATGACGAAAATGAAAGAGGAGAAGAAATGAATTGCAATTGAACAAATCGGCTCATCCACCAATTCCTTAGGTTCGAGTTGGGTCGTCCCCCAGCCATGACCAAGCTCGGTGGCAGACGTATTCACGTCGTCCGCGTCCGTGGTGGCAACGTCAAGCACAGAGCCCTTCGTCTCGAGTCTGGTAACTTCTCTTGGGGTTCCGAGGGAATTGCCCGCAAGACTCGTGTCTTGACCGTTGTTTACAACGCCTCCAACAACGAATTGGTCCGCACCAACACTCTCGTCAAGGGTGCTGTCGTCCAGATCGATGCCACTCCTTTCCGTCAGTGGCATGAGGCCCATTACGCTTCCTCCCTTGGCAAGAAGAAGGCCACCACCGAGGAAGTTGCTGTTGAGAAGAAGTCCAACAGCGTCCAGAAGAAGATTGCCGCTCGCCAGGCCGATGCTGCCGTCGATTCTCTTCTCGATGATCAGTTCACCGCTGGTCGTTTGTACGCTGTCATTGCTTCCCGTCCTGGTCAGTCTGGTCGTTGTGATGGTTACATTCTCGAGGGCAAGGAACTTGAATTCTACGTTAAGAAGATCAAGGTAAATATTGTGTAACTGTTATTTTGCATTGTGTCTAATCCATATTTATCCCTTTTTTAGTCCAAGAAGCAGCATTAAGGATCTTAGCCAAGCTACTGGAACACCACTGTTGTGTATCTTGCGCATTAGAGCTGGCTTTCAAAATAAATAAATGTTGTTTAAGCAAGTACTACCCTAAAGTCAATGAAGTGGAGGATGGAATGATAGCAAAGAGTATAAAGAAAGTCTGGAGACAATGCTCTTTTGGTATACCAAATTTCATAGTCTTTTTGTTGGAAAAGCGGTGTGCCAATGGGTAAAGAGGAGGAAGGGAAGAGGCCCGAGTCGGACCTTGGATTTACGGCATCAGGACGACTTTAGAGTGCGCCTTTCATACGCCTTGTCCCCCCTCTTCTGCTTCCATATCATCAACAATGGTACTCTATTTCAACACCACAAACACCTGAGCTATATTGGATGCGATCGAGACATGCAGATGGATTGGATGGATGGACCTCGATTGTATCCAAAACAGACGTTTAAAGTAGTTGTTATTAACCCTTCATTCCCTAGAGCGCCGAACAAAAGACAGTTGCCGTCAACAAGATGAAGGCTCTCCACATTGAGAAGCTTGTCCTCAACATTTGCGTTGGTGAATCTGGTGATAGACTTACCCGTGCTGCCAAGGTTCTCGAACAGTTGACTGGTCAGACTCCCGTCTACTCCAAGGCCCGTTACACTGTCCGTACCTTTGGTATCCGTCGTAACGAAAAGATCTCCGTTCACGTCACCGTCCGTGGCCCCAAGGCCGAGGAGATCCTTGAGCGTGGTCTCAAGGTCAAGGAGTACGAGCTCCGTGCCCGTAACTTCTCTGAGACCGGTAACTTTGGTTTCGGTATTGATGAGCACATTGACTTGGGCATCAAGTACGATCCCTCCATTGGTATCTACGGTATGGACTACTACATCGTCATGGGCCGTCCCGGTAACCGTGTCGCTCGCCGCAAGCACTGCAAGTCCAAGGTTGGTGCCACCCACCGCATCAAGAAGGAGGAGTCCGTTGAATGGTTCAAGACTCGCGTAAGTTGTGAATTGTGAAAGGTTTAAGGATGTTAATTCAGATGCCGTTATTTTTATTTTTATTTTTCCTAGTTCGATGGTGTTGTCAGCAACAAATAAGTTGGCCTTTCGGTCTTGATTGTCTATTCTCGGTCCTGCTCACTGTCGTATCTGTTAAACTCATTCGTGTCATGGATTTAAAATAAAGGAATGCAATATTGAATTCTCGTCATCTCAGTATTATTTATAATGTCGATCAACAAAAAAGAAAAGAAATGGGTTTTATAAATGTGATGGGATTGTCATGTGGAAAAGCTGCATTTTGCATAATTTTTGTTGAATGTAACGACAATGTGATGAATGGGAGTGGTATTTATTGACTAGAGGCAGTGGCTGTTTTCCATGGCTGTCTGTCTAATGGACACTGTGGATTTCCGGTAGCTTTTTCCAACCATTTCATAATGCAATGCATGTGAAAAGCATGAGAACATTCACCCCAAAGAACTGGACAATCGTCACCTGGCATGTTGCATTCTGGGCAGCATCCTTCGAATTCCACTTGGCAAATACCACAAACATCTGAATTTGCATCATCCCATGACCAATAAGCGGCCATTGTCCAAGACTTGACCTTGACCTTCATTGCTGTGGTTTGCACTCTAGCAACCAAACATGGCTTCAGAAGCAGATTCTAATATTTTAATGTGACTGTTGGTCTGCACCGAGCAGAATCAACGGCCAATAGTCACATTATGGAAAGACCCTATTGTTAAAAGCCTGATTGAAGAAACTAGAGCAAGTTTTAACATTGAAGATTAGAGTAGGGTATAACCAGATGGAGACTAGGTTTATGATAAAGGACAATTATCATGGTTCCTATACAATTGGTAATATTAGAAAGATAGGTCAATAGAGACATATTTTTTACAACAAAGAAACATGGAAAGGGTTCTGTGCTTGTATGAGGATATTTCTGGGCTGGTGGTCTTGATCCTCTGTGATTTCTTAATGGGTTTGTTGGCCAAGATGTCCATGTCAATTGTATCAAAGAACTTTGATCCATCATATCAAAAATTAAATTAAAGATATGGCTGCATCCCATTACAATATAGAGTTAGCCATCATACAAAACACACAGCATGGTGGAAGAGTCGTTGAGAGATTCATTGATTTAACTATTCGTCATCCCAGAATCCCAATCTCAACCCAATCGAGTATGTACGGCACGCTATAAAAGCCAGTGTTCAATCAAAGTAAAATTCAATCAACAACTTTAATAATCTCAGGGGATAGTTGAGGATGCTCTTTGAAGTTCTGTAGTAATTTTTGTGAGGAAAAGAGCAACATGTTAGGATCTGAAGATTGTAGTCTTGGGGTGTTAGTTAATAGTCTCTGTGTTTTCGTAGTTATTCATATAAGGGCCGATAGCTCTAAAACCAAGTGAGACTCTTGTTCACAGTTGATTCACCATTTCAATATATAAAGATGGGCTTTATCCTTTATGGTTTTTTGGTACATTACTTTTTACATGTAACATTGTTAAACTCAAGATATTCAAGGGGTGGCTTTCTAATAAACGATAAAGGCAAGACTGGTATGCTCTTTGTGATAAAAACGTTTAGTTTGACAATCTTCATCTTTCTGTTGTTGAGTATTTTGTCTGTACCATTCATGACTTCTTTGGTATTCCAGGTAGCTTTAATTAGATGTAGTAAATCAACTCCAATGTTGCTCACATTAAGCGGAAAGTTTATACTCGGTGTTCCTGAAATACGTATAATATTGGAGCCAACAGGGTAATGCATGATAACAACTTTCATACCGAAACCTAGACATCTTATTATTGAATACTTCAGCGTACTATGCCACTATTTCTTTTGTTTGTTCATTCTTAATAGATCAATGGTTTTGAAATGGTTGACTTTGGATTCATTTCTACCGATATTGAAAGCATGCCTCAAAGTGTTTTCGGTAATTTGATATGCCCGTTGTCCAGATACGTGTCTTTATCTACATTAACGCAGTCTTTTCGTATTTCGCATGACCAAAACTCACCCTTGAAAAGTTGTAAAGGTCTCTGGCGGCTTCTCATGGTTGCTTGTATCTGCCCAAATATTCCTCGATATCGGCTGGGATGACCAGTATCAATTTACTGTTCATAATTTATAAATCAATATCCTTTCAAACACTCTTCAACGTTGTATTCTTTATCCTTTATTGTTATAAAATAAAGTTTTTTCTATCTTGTATGCGTTCCTACCCTAATTCCAAAAAGTAACATTTGGCTATTTGATTTATGCTCAATAGTTTGCTTATCGTCAAAAACAAAATTTCAGTGTAAAACCAGGTCAATTTACTCTGCTAAAATAAGCTGTATGATTCTGTACTTGTGGACATTTTGATTTACAATTTCCCTTTAATACCGTCTAATCTGTCCAGTAATCCCTGGACAGTGTTGACACTATCCTTGCGTTCTTGGCGAATAACTTGATCAAGAGATTCACACAGAATGGTGTCCAATTGCATCAATATCTGCATCAAATCCTCTCCTAGACCTCTGCCATGATACAACAAACGCTCAGACTTTTTTGGGTTTCTCTCGGATTTTTCCAGATAGCTTTCCACTGCTAGCTCATAGTCATTAACGGCTGCAAGAGCACGTCCAATCTTGGGTCGAATGCTCTGAAGCTTAACTACTACTTCCTGCTCATGACTATCTTTCTTTTCCTATAACAAAAAAGAAATATATTGGCGTTACATTACAATTTCGCTTTCTAAACCACCGTATTTACCTTTTTCAACGATCCAATCATCATAATCTTTGTTCCATTTCGAATGTTATATTCGCCCAAGGTCATTTCATTATTACGCATTACAGCTAAGTAATCAACAAAATCATATAATCTCGGTTGGTTGGTACCATTGATAATATCTCCACCCGCAAGACAGTATGTTTCTCACCTCCATGAGCCAATAGCTTAATGACATCTACTTTAACTTCTGTTACTTGCTGGCATTTATTTTTCAACTCTCCCACTGTTGTTCTTTCAAGTTTTTCTTCATCCTCAAATTCAAATATGAATCTTTTGGAGGACCATTTCAGTTCAATCGCCAAAGGTGACATTGTTGCTGTCAAGATGATTAATTTTTCAAGCTTTGGGATTTGACTTGAATTGACGTCATAAAATAACGATGTTGGCAGCACAGGCACGTATTCGTTGGCAGCATCTCCTTTGTATCAAGGTAGACAGGACAATATAACTTTTGCTTAGCACTTGGAGTCGTGAAAAATAGTTGGTTATTAGCATACTAATAAGCCAGATTTTTATAAATATGAATAAGCAAAAGGTGCTGCCTTTTAGTAAAAGAAATGGCATTTTTTTTAATTTAAATATTTCTTCAGACTCAATATCCTGTCTGGTCAACCTTTTTTTTTTTGTCAATTATTGACAGTGGGAGCAATTCTGTCGGTAAATCTTTGGGTGATATTCATTATCTGTCTCAATTAACAATAGAAGGACCTATTTGAGTAACCAAAAGCTATTAGACATGGATTATAAGCAATTATTCAATTATCCAAATGTTGATATATTTTTTATTAGTTTTTTAAAAAGTCTCTTGCACCAATATATATATTTCTACCAAAACACGTTCGTCAATAGTGAATATTAACATCAGTTGAAATGCTTGAAAGACCTCTAATTGCTGATCAACTCTCACCAATCTACAATTAACTATCTTTCTGATGAGTTTCATACAATTCAGAATATTTTCTCTAGCATGTAAATTTAGTTTTGCTTATTTCCTGTAACGTAAGCATAAAGCAAAAAGCTATTGAATTCTTTTGCTTTTTTTGACTATAATTCTGTACAAGACCATGTTTTATGTGGATAAATAACAAAAGACTATGATCAATTTTGACAGAATATTATGTAATTCAAAAAAAAATTGGGTTATATTGAGAAAAACTGGTACACTGAAGAAATGTTTAGGATATAGAGCAGTGTATAGAATAGTATAGGATAATTATATATGCTAAAAAGCAACAACTACTGAGCAATACCGTATTAAATTAAATAGTCTATTCATAAAGAGATTAAGAAATACTTTTCTCGATAAAACTATTCTTTTTCTCTATTCAATAATACTGTATCTAGGTTTTCTTGGGGGAAACTGACTTTTTTTTAAAAGTATTTTCATTTCATTTTACTTCTCTTTTTCCTCGCTTTATTATTTCTACAATCGCTAATAAGCAATCCACTTTATTGCCTTTCTTGCCATTTTTTTTATTTAGTCTATTTTATTGCCTATATCTATAGTCGCCGATACATACAAAAATATAATATTGAATTTTGTAAAGCTCCTCTTTACTTATGATCTCAGTTTTATAGTCATTATATTTCCCATCTCAATAAAGTATTTTAAAGCTATACTCTCCAACATAAGTATGATAGATATCTCATTATACAATCACTAAGTAACGCATTTCAATCGATCAAAACCATTTATTGATTATTTTTTATTCTTTGACAATCCAACCCTCCTTCAAATATATAGTCATGGGATCCTAAAAACAAACTAATTATATAAAACAATAGATATCTATTCATAAAACAGACGTGCCGAATAAACCATAATATATTACAAAACATCTGTCAAAGTGTGAGGATGGAAAATAATATCCGACACAAACTCCGACAGAAAATCGGAAAGCCAAAAATAGTGGCTGCGAGATTCGAACTCGCGTCCCCGAAGAGAACAGGGCCTAAACCTGCCGCCTTAGACCACTCGGCCAAACCACTACGGCTCTTTCGCTTAAGGATTTTTTTACCCCAAAAAATTTCCTTTTATAGTAATTTTACCGAACTTTCCATCCATCCTAACCAACACTGCCAACAACTACGCATCCATCGCCTACCACGCCCCATCCCGCCTCCGTAGCAAGTTTTCCATTAAGCTTACCAGTCCAAGCACCCACTGTCCAAGTTTCAGCCCAAACGAACGACATTTATTTTCCCCGATTCCCGATGTCATCTTCAATGATGCCCCCAATCCCAGGCGCATCAAATGAGCTCATGTCTTTTTTGGCCTCCATGTTGACCCGCCTTGACAACACTGAGAAGCTTGCTGTCCAAGTGAAGGCTCTTGAAGCCGAGAACAACCGCCTCCAAGCAGAATTGGCGGACACCCGAAAACGTCTTGAGCAGGCTACGACCTCTCAAACCTCCCTTCCCCTGGGCAATAGCCCAAATGTTTCAACCTCCGACCCCGCCCCAAATCCCAGTTCCCAGGAACCAGGATTGGAAGCCTCCACTTGGGCTGCCAAGGCCAGCGTCAACCGCCCCCCTCCTGCCCGTAAGGGTCCTTCCCCACGCCGAGTTGCTGCTTCTCAGCGTATTTTCACTGCGGCCTCTGGCCCCCTTGGATATAAATACGTTTATATTCCTCGCTCCCGTCGCCTTACCCACAGGGAAGTGCGTAGCTCCCTCCGCACCCTTGGTATTGACACTGCTCGTCTGTTGGACATTAATTTCCCTGCTCGTGGAGTTGTTGGCATACTGGTCCACCTCCAGTTCATTGACGAATTTGAGGCACAACTCAATAGAGCCAAGGTGGAGATCATTGGTGACTTTGATCCCGTTGACCCACAACACTTGGCAGACCCCAAGTACCACGATCTCCCTCTGGACGAGCGGGCAAATACTGCCATTCAAGTACAGAATGCGCGTTGTCTCCAGACCCTCAAGTTCCTCCGCCCCCATGTTGCCCTCCCAGTTGCCCACTTCTTTGTTGAAGAAGGGTGGATTAGCTCTGATGAGGTGCCTCCCCGTTCTGCTCTTGGTGGGGATGCTGAACAACTGTTTAAGAGAAAGCGCACTCTCGATCCAAGCAGCCTCATGGAAGAATGAGTGAGCTTTCTATAGGATTATGGAACGCCAATGGGCTTCAACCCCGTGCCATAAACGACGTGCTCAACCACTGTCAGTCCCTCCATATGCTCTTCATCACAGAAACATGGCTCCTGTCACCTGCGCGTATTCTCACATCATGGTCCCAATTTCATTTGTACGGACCCCCTGTTGCTGGGACATACCGTGGGTCAATGGGAGTTTCATTGTTAGTCTCCCTTCCTGTCCTTACACCGTCACCCAAATCCCTATGCCCAACAACTATGCCCTCGCCGTCAAGATTGGCACCCTTCGATTGGTTTGTGTTTACCTCCCCCTCTATGTCCACTGCCGATGCCCTTTCTGTTCTCTCTGACATTCCTTTGACTGAAGACACCCTCCTTTGTGGGGACTTCAATGCCCGTTTGGGTTCCATCACTGGAGATTATGCCACAAATTCTCGCGGCCTAGCACTTAGTGCATGGCTAGAAGAAAGATCCCTCACTGTCCTTAATGGCTCACTCTCTCCTTGCACCCCCACCTACATTTCCTTTCGCCGTGAAGTCGAAATTAGCAGTATCATTGACCTATTCATCACCAACACCAATTTCGCCAATCCCTCTCTCCACATTCAAACCGAACTCTCCCTAGGCTCTGACCACCGACTTCTTTCACTTTCCTTCACCTATGACCTTGACCCTTCCCCTCCATCTCCACCCCCTCTCCGCCGACTCTGGAACCTCTCACGCCTCAAGGAACCAGACGTCCTTCAACTCTACACCGATTCCCTCATCCTCAACGCCACACCCCTCCTCAACACCTTGCAAGACATTGTACAAAACCCGCCCTCCTCTCCTCCCCCCATTGATGCCCTTACTAACGATTTCAACACACTCATTTATGATTCTCTTAGTAGTTCAATAGGTACCCGCCCTCACCGCCCATCCAAATGGAAGAAATTCTGGACCCCTGCCCTTCAAGCGGCAGCCGACCATCGTGATGGTTGTTACAAGCAATGGCGTCGTGCTTGTGGCATTGACAAGATCAATTGGTGGAGCCGGCACCAACATGCACATCAGGAGTTCCGTCAACAAGTCCAGACAGCAAAACGTCAATCCTGGCACGCCTTCTGTAGGTCTCTGGAACGTGACTTTGCCAAGGCCACTTCCAAGATCAAACAGATCAAAAGGCGTCGACAACCCAAACATGTCTTCCAACATGACGATGGCCCAGCTGCTGCAGCAACCATCATGTGCAACCACCTTGCTTCGGTGTATAGTGGCCACATCCTTCCTTCCTCCCGCCCTCCTCCTCCTCCATCAACCTCTCCTCACCTGCCTTTCGCCGCTGTTGACTCCCCATTTGATTCGTCAGTGGTGGAAGAATACATGCGATTTATGCCTAGCCGCAAGGCGCCGGGTCCTGACCATATCCGTGCAGAAATGCTTAAGCCCGTTCGGTCCAAACTCTCTCCTCTCCTTGCCCTGCTCTTCACTCTGTGTTGGCAGTGGTCTTATGTCCCCTCTCTCTGGCGCCAAGCCCAAGTTTTCCCAATCTTCAAGAAGGGTAACCCAAACGACGCTGCCAATTATCGGCCAATCTCTCTCACTTCTGTTCTTCGGAAATTACTTGAGATGTGTATTGCGCCTGATCTCACCAAGTTCTCTCCTCCCTTGGACGTAGCACAAGGTGGATTTCGCCCCCGACGTGGAGCACTGGACCAGGCCCTCTGCTTGCATGACCTTGTCAAAGCCCACTACCGCCGCCACAACCGCTACCCTGTAGTCGCCTTCCTTGACATCAAGGCAGCTTATGACACCGTAGACCGACGTGTCATTTGGGATGCTCTTGTCCGCCGTCAAACTCCCCTGCCCTCGTTGGCCTCCTTGTCAACATGTTTGACGAAGTCTCCATCTCTGTCCTTCTTGGCAACTTCTCCTCCCATTCCTTCTCTCCTTCCACAGGTGTACTGCAAGGCTCAGTCCTCAGTCCCCACTTATACTCTATCTACATCAACTCCCTGCCGCCTCTCCTTCGCACAGTTGCTCTGTCTACATCCGCCGCCCATGTCCCATCGTCCTCTCCCTCCTCGTTGGATTCCTATCGCGCCCTTTTGGATCCTTCAGGTGTGGATGACTTTGGCGATTCCACCTCTCCCACGCCGATTAACTCTCTTCTCTTTGCTGACGACGTTGCCATTTTTGGTTCCGTTCCTGACGTTCAGAAAATGTTGGATCTGGCCGCAGCCCACTCTCTGGAACTCGGTTACCGTTGGAGTCCATCCAAATGTGCATTTGTGTACCAAAACTCCCGCTCCCACTCTCCTCCCTCCCTCTCCCTGTATGGTGAGTTACTCCCTGCAGTGGATGAGTTTATCTACCTTGGCATGCCGTTCCGGAGTAAGGGAATTCATTCCCCCTCCATTGTAACCCATCGTCGAGCTGGTACCCTTGCTGCCATGGCCACAATGCACGCCGTTGGTGCCTGCCGTTCTGGTTTCTCTCTGCTCTTGAGCTCTCGGTTATACCGAACGTTCATCCGTCCCAAGTTCGAGTATGGCCTGGCCATTGCCCCACTCCTAGAAAAGGATTTCAAGGCCTTGGAACTGATACAAGATAAGTGTCTTCGCATGATAGTTGGGGGCATGCCACGTCCTCCACTATTGTGTTGAAGCACATCTGTAATATACCCAGCATGAGATTCCGCAAGGATATCCTTGTTACCAAGTTCTGCCTTCGGGCCCGTACCCTTCCTTCCCGCTGTCTCCTTTCTCTCCTCCACCAACACCACCGTTCCCATTCCTCCCTTGTCCCGCTGAGCCACCATCCATTCCTTCTCGATATGCCAGTTTCCCTCAACGTACGTAGCATCAACGCCGTACAAAAATACCTTGACTCCCGTCGAGTGTCCCTTTTCGCCACCTTCCTCTCCAACACCACCCAAGTCTTGATCCAAGCATGTCGCCCTGACCTTGGGGTTGACCCAATCCTGTTCCTCCCTGCTTCCCGAGTAGAACGTGGTCGCCTTGTTCGTTGGCGAATGGGTTGGCTACCCGGAAACCCTCGTTCATGTGCATGTGAGACAGACCACACCTCTCGCCGTCATCTCGCCATCTGCCCTAGGATCCCATCAGAACTCCTTGCTTCCCTCCCAATCCCTCCCTCTCCTGCGAATCATCCCATTGATTTTGCCATCTCCTCCCTCCCTTCCTCTTCCTCGGCCCCATGTCCGCCATACTGGGTGCCATTGCTCACCATTCTCTGGCACATCGATCAATTGTGCAACCCTGATGGGGAGTACTCCCACGAGAAGAACCATGGTGCTTTGTGGCATGCTGCTTAGCATTTTTTTTTTTATTTTATTTTATTTTATCTTTTTCTAGTTCTTTTCGCACAGGAAAAGTTGTCTGTCTGTTCTCCTATCTCCTCCCTTCCACTGTTACAACTATTTCACAGCTGCGAAGTGGAGAGTAGGGCTCAGCTTTCATCTTAGTACTGTTAGCTCACTCCATTTTTCTCTACTTTTTTTTGTCTTCCTTGTGCCCAAGAGACTTTTTTGCTTCCCTTCCAGTAGTTCTCGAGATGCTAAATGGTCTATAGACTGCCAGCACTATATCTCTCAATAAAACATAATCTTTAACCTCGGCCAAACCACTAATATGTCTGGGATATAAAAGGAAACATATATGACCCAATAAAATAAACTGCAATTATATGTTTCCATTTATGCTATAAAAGCTGCATTAATACAAAATAAAATAAATTTAATTACTAAAAATGCATATACAAATAGTTCTGGTACAAAGCTGTGAAAGTTGATATTACTTTTCATATAAAAGTAACTCTTTTATTTAATATTTTCATTATTAAACTAATTTTTATTTTTTATTGATTAAATTAATTTTGAAAAGAAAATGTAAAATGACTCTTACACATACTGAAAGCAAAAAATAAAAGCAAAAAAAAGCCAATAATTGAATATATTCACATGGGGATGAATTATAGGTCATTGGAAAAGAGATGCCACTTTTGCCGAAATTTCAACATTTCTTGACATTCTAAAAAGTACTATTGGAAATGTAATAAAAACATTTAGAGATGAGGGCATCTCCAATCCTTCGACACTTCCGGAAAATATTCTAAGCATTACGAAGCGAGCTCGAACCGCCATGGTTCGCTCATTCTGTAGGAAGTCATTCGTCCCGATTATAGTTCATCAGAGATTAGTAACTGTAGAAAGTTCTATTTCCTTGATTGAATATTTTTGATAGCATGGACTCTTTGGTTTTCGGGTCTCATCAATCAACGCGTAAGCCTAGTATGACCAAAGGAGACAGACAAAACTGGTTGAAATAGTGTCAAGACACAGTTGGCTGAACTAATGTCCAGTATAAATGGGCTGCCCTGGTTAGATGAGTCAAGATTTCTTGTTGTTGGAAAGTATAGGAGTATCGAGATTATTGAAAAGAAGGGCGAGAGGTATAAAAATAAGAGTATTATCAATAAATAAAAGGTTAACAGGGGCTTTGTCATAATACGGAAATAATTCCGGAAAGGACCCGTCCATCGGTAACACCAAAGGGAAGCATCGACCAAGACAAGTATGTTGATTACGTAGTCAAATACTTTGTCGTGATATTAAGAGCCTGTTAGGAGCATAAAGAGGTAGATTTTGTTTTAACAAGATAGTGATCCATGTCATGCTGGTGCTTATTCCACATGGGATAAAAAGGAGAGGTGTCTCTTGAATAGTTTCGATTTTTGGTCTGCCCAGAGCATAAATCTCATTCGTACTGAGAATATTTGGGCTCATTTTGCACAGAGACTTTACAGACACAGAAAATATAAAAGCTGTAGACGAACGTAAGGCGGTAATACATAAACATGGTTAGAGATTCCACTTCAAGTCTCGGAATCTTTTGTAGCCAGTATGCCAGATCGAATTCAAGAAGAAATTGCCAAAAAATATAGAGAAGCTAGATACAAAAACTTTATTTCACTCTTAAAAAATAAAGATTTACTATGGTTGTATTCCTGAATTGTTTTCTTTTGATATGACAGTTTCCAACTTGTATTTTAGCTTGGTTTTTTGTTCTGATCTGGCAAAGTACCTATTGTATAACGTATATTAGACAAAATATTCTTAAATACATAGTAAACTCTAATTGATGATAACATCCTTTTGTTCTCAGTCTTGCTACCAAAAACAATATTGTCCCATTGGTTGCTGATCTAACTTCGGCCAAGAACCACATTGAGTTTGATGGGGACTTGGACAGACGCAAGTAAAAGCAATCGGGTTACCCAGAGGCTGGGAAAATGACTTTCATTTACCAGTGTATTTTATTACATGTTTTTATTTTGCCTTGATGGAGGCATCTCATTATTTACTGCTATATTCTCGGTTATTCTTTCATCTATTTCTTTCTCAATAAATTAACCTTGTCGTTGCTATTAGTTATATTCATTATTGTTTAATTTTACATAGTTCTATTTGTAGCCCATTTGGTTACTATATCCAAGCATCTTGTAACCATTTGATCCCCACAATTAGATTATAGGTGCCATAACTACCAACAAAAATAATAATCACTGAAGATCAATAGCATTTTTTTTAAAAAAAAGTTGTACCTTTCCACATCATTTTCCTTTTAAAAGCCTGGGTTTATTTCTATCAAGAACAAAATTATAATATTTTAGCAGAATTGAGACGTTAATGCTCCCAAAGGCACAATGACAGTTTCTTATAGATTTAGCTAGACAAAGACTACCTGTAAATGCTTTTTGTTGTATATATATAAAATGCATTACGCTAAATGTGGTTGCTACTCTACAAGACGAACTCAAGGGTTCTACAGAATGAGGTCATTTTTATTTTGTAATGAGATTTTCATTCTGGATTTTGTTGATTTTTGTCCACAGCAACCGTCCTAGTATAAAGATTTTATTCTTCCTAAGATTCAATGTTATGATAATCTTTTTTTAACATTGATCTCATATTACTTTTCGACTGTTTAGTTTCGTAATAAGAACATGTATGCATGACCTGCTGGTGTTTATCAGAATATAATACGATACGTCTTGTACTAAATCAAACATATATTTCTGGCAGGAAAATAAAGCGATGTTGGTTATGTGATGGTCATGGTCTGGAGCTATTGGCTGATGACAAATAGTAAAAAGGCGAATATTAATGTGCCTAATATACAATCATTCCTTGGAGTTTATAAAAAAATAGTATTTCAATTTTGATGCACACACATAAAACAAAATATATTAATTTTGGATATTTCAACAGCATGGAGTTTCCTTACAACTTGATTTGCTTATTCTTGGCGGGAATTATAGTGGAAACTTATTAAATGTTCAGATTATTGGTTTGAGTGATACTGGGTTATAGAGACAGTTGTACCTCAAAATAAAGGCTTGACTATGACTGGAGAAATAACATGTGCATCCTGGCTCTTGACAAAATGGGTAGCTACCACAAGGCTATAGACAACAGCAGTCAGTGTGACAAAGGCAATGATGGTGTACGGTTCTTCAGAAAATATTTCCAAGAGTGCGATCATCAGGGTATTTAATGGATAATGGCAAGTCAAAGAGTTGAAAACTTCCAATAAACCGACGCTGTTAGTATTAAATATTTGTGACAGCATAATAGAAGGAATGATGTACATGGTAGGATTGGTTCTTGATAACAACTTGTATGAGATTTCCTGGAAAAGCATAGACAACCAATAGTCACATCAGTATATATATGTATATATTATTTATATTTTATTCATCCTTATCACCATAACTAATCTATGGTTGGCCAGTGTAGAAAAATATATATAAAAAAAAAACAGCCATTATTACAATTTGACAAAGTAATCAATTACTACAATTGCTATAGACTGGATTTTACTGGAGAAAATATACCCGTAGAAAAATGTCTCTTACATAAATATGAGTTTATTTCCTGGTAATATTATACACAAGGATACAAAGACAGTATTTTGTGTTATATCATCTACCTCTGGGTACTTGCTAAATTGCTCTTCTTCCAGAGACACATTCCTACCAATAGATTATCAACGTGCCCTGCAAAAAATAATGGGACTAGTTTTATAGCTTAACCGAGTAGACCATTGAATGTGCTGCCAATTCAATTGTAATATTCATTAGACAATGTAAAATAACTACTTGCATTTAATATAAACTATTAAATATGTGTTTTTTTTGTCATATACTAAAAATAAATCAAATGATACACGGTATATTTATATGTACAGAGCTACTAGACTCGGTGTTTTTAGTAAACAATATTCACATAGCATCAGAAGGCTTCTTCAGAGGCTCCACTAAACTTCCTTAAAAAGACAAATTATATCTTATTGGACAAGCAAAATCACACCAGAAACGTTCCAATTCGCTGTAACTGGAACTTATTTCCTCAAACAGGAAATAAAGTGCACTATGTTCTTTGGATTAATATATAGCCAAGTAATCAGATACTCAATGCTTTGGGTCAACCTTACACATTCTTTATTACTACTGTATCCCAACATACATATATCTTGGGATAAATGTCTCATAATATCAATTGTCTCTAAATTGGCGTATAATAGATAATTGACATACGTACAATAATGATATTCATGCTTTTGATTTTTAATAATTATCCGGTACAACATAAAATATCCGAGATAGACGCGGCCATGTGTAACAATTTTGGATGAATCAGAGCATCCCTACTTGACATATGTTCTTTTTATAACCTTTTGAAGGGTGGTTAGGCTCAGTTACATGTACAATTCCACAATGTAAGCAAAAAAAAAAGATCTGCAGGACCTCTACTAGACCATTACTCTTTTGGGCATTCATTTAGGCTCTATATTGCACGTTGAAGCATGTTGTAAAAAAAGTATATTTAATAGATTCGAGACACAAAATATATATTTCATATAATAAAACGTCCAGTTATTGTCCAGTAGGTTCCACCAGGCACCTCTGCCACTTGAAAGAGTAAAGCCTATAATTAACTCGAGAAAACCTAGAGAAAAAAATTGTAGAGATGAACAAAGTATATAAACAGCAAGAATCTACACAGAAAATAATCTCCAACACCTTCACAGCCTTTCCTTTCTTTCCTAAACCATGAAGCTTTACTGGTCACTCTCAGTAATATCGTCCCTGATGTTGGTCGCTACATCTGCTGCGACAATGCACGCCGAAGAAAAGCGCGGGTCATCCAATATTGTTCCTGGCAAGGATTATGACCGGATTGTGATTGTGCTATTCGAAAACCAGAATTATGGAGATGTTGCCAAAGATCCCTACTTTTCAACCTTGGCTAATAAGCACAATGGTATGTTATAAACAGGATTTTGTATATATATGTCCCAAAAAGAGTGGATTTATAGATTTCTAATGGGCTTTTATGACAAAAAGGTGTCACTCTTACCAACTACAATGCCATCACCCACCCATCTCAGCCAAACTACGTAAGTGTCTTTATTATGATGAAGCATAATACTTAATACCTTTTTGAAACCAATCTAGATTGGAATGATCAGTGGGTCTACCAAAGGCACCGTGCTTGATTTGAACTCAAACATCAACCGTAACTCTGTCGTTGATCTCTTGGAGGCCAAGGGCGTGTCTTGGAAGTCATACCAGGAAGGATACCCTGGTAAGATACTAGCCACATGTGATTATCAAGAACAAGGTGTTTATCGCATATGTACTTTAGGTAACTGCGATCCAAGTGAAGTATCGGGTACCTATCACCGCAAGCACAATCCTTTCATCTCAATCAACAACATCCGTAACAATGCTACACGCTGTGCCAAGATTGTATCAGGAACTCAGTTGGATATTGATATTGAAAACAATGATGTCCCTCAGTTTGTGTTTTACACCCCAGACGTAAGAGAAACATGGCTATATACAGATACTTTTGTACATGTACTAAATACAATTTCAAAACTTTTGTATTTTAGATCAACAACGATGGTCATGGTAAGAAATACAAATATTATTTGGATGATTGTATCAACATATTTTCATAGACACTACTCTCGAGTACTCTTCCGACTGGGCAAAGGGATGGCTCGAGCCTCGTCTCGGAAAAGCAGCATTCAATACCAACACTCTATTTGTCCTGACCTGGGATGAACAAAAGACTTATGTATCCCTAAAGAACCAGGTTTATACTATTCTTCTCGGTTCTGCTGTCCAGAGATCTTCTCGCACAGATGGCGGCCCATATAACCATTACTCGGTTCTGAGAAGCGTTGAAGACAACGTAAGTTAATTGATTTATAAAAACTTCTTTTTTTTCTTCCTGATATTAATTATAATTATAGTGGGGATTGGGTACCTTGGGCCAGAAAGACGATGGTGCAAATCCTCTTATTATCAAGGACCTCGCAGGTACTACCTAAACATCTGGCCTCCATAACAAAGTCTTTATCTCTTATATTCCTATCTTCAATACACCGTTTCTATAAACATCTCTATAGAAAATGGCGCGTCTGAAAAGATTAAGAATGTTGTTCTGCTGGTGTTGGAGAATCGTAGCTTTGATCGTATGATGGGATGGTTTAAATATAACAAAGATATAGACGGATTAACTGGTGAGGAGTTCAACTATGTCAACCCATCAGACCCATCGAGTGAAAAGATCTATGCCACACGCAATGGTCTTCTCAAGGATCCCTTGGACCCTGCTCATGGCTACCAGGACGTTACTTACCAAATCAGCGGTGACCCGACCTTGGCTTCGGATGCAACAATGAAGGAAGCCACTATGGGTGGATTTGTCCAGAATTTTATCAAGACCTTTGATCAGATCAAGGACAATGCTACAGCCATCCACCAAATCATGGATGGTTTTGACCCCTCAAAGATCCCAATTACTTATGAATTGGCATCCAACTACACCATCATGAACCGGTACTTTTCATCTTTCCCTGGATCCACCATGCCAAACCGCCTGTATGTCCATTCAGGAACTTCTCATGGCGAGGCCAATACCGACGGAACACATTATATCAAAGGATACTCCCAAAAGACCATTTATAACAGCTTGGATGGTAATACCAGCTTCTGTATAGTAGCAAAGACACATCCACTAATAAATCAATTGATTTCTATAGATGCTGGCATCGAGTGGAAGAATTACTACGAGGAAGTTCCATCTCTCATTGTGTTTACCAAATTGAGAACTAAGTTGAATCGCTTCAAAAACTGGTCAACCTTTAAATCCGATGCTGCCTCTGGAAACTTGCCTCCAGTATCCTTCCTTGACCCTGCTTACTTTGGAATTGCAAACTGCATTGTCGAGGACGACAACCACCCCCCTGCTGATGTAGCCCAAGGAGAGCGTCTTCTTAAAGATGTCTATGAGACCCTGCGAGCCTCTCCTCAGTGGAATGAGACACTCTTTATTGTTACTTATGACGAGGTATATTTCAAGTCTCCCATGTTTGATTATTGAATTTTATTGACATTTTATCATTAGCACGGTGGATATCATGATCATGTCCCTACTCCTCTCAATGGTAAGAATAGCCATACTTTCTATCCCTCCTGCCATTGCTCATTTTGTACTCCATCATAGCTCCTAACCCCGATGGTATCAATGTCATCGACTTTAACTTCAACAGACTTGTTTGTATCACAGTAAATAGATCAAAATGGCTACTGATTGTTTGTTATTAGGGTGTCCGTGTTCCTGCCCTTTTGATTTCGCCTTGGGTTGAGAAAGGTGGTGTGATTGGCAAGCCTGATGGTCCTTATCCTGACTCTGAGTACGAGCACTCGTCCATTCCTGCTACAATCAAAAAGGTAACCGTTCAATTCCTCGATTCACAGCCAACCAACTAATGCCTTTTACGACAAACCTCTAGATCTTTAACTTGCCCAATTTCCTCACCAAGCGTGATGCTTGGGCAGGTACCTTTGAAGGCGCAATCACCGAAAGCAAGTTGCGCACAGATTGTCCTACCAAGCTTTCTCCCCCTCCTGCTCCATTTACTACTACTATCCCTACCAAACTCGGTACGTTGATCTCGATAAGTTTAAATATATATGATCAAAAACTAACAGTTCCCAATATTCCTTATAGATACTATTCTCTGCGATGGTCTCAAAGCAATCATCCAGGGCTAATATAATAAATCCAATTATATGTACTCATAATAAAACCCATTTTACCATGTACCACAAAAAAAAAGAAGAAATAGTCAAGAGTGATGTTTACCAATGTTGTGTATTCAGTAAAGAAAGTATCGAGTGAGGAAACAAACGAAAGCATAACATTAAGGATGGCACTAATGCCGAAACCTTTAACGGTAACGGGTGAGGGAGAGAGTGTTGCGTCTCTTCCAGTTGGCAGTGCGACCGGAACCCTTGGTCTTGGTGAAACGGTGACCCTTGCCCTTTCCGCGACTCTTCTTGCCAATGGCAGTGAGACCACGGGCCTCGCGACGCTTGTGGACAGCGTTGGCGATCCAGTTGATGCGGGGATCACGACGGATGGCCTTGTGGGAGGGGTCGACAAGGATGACCTCAAAGTACTTGTAGGTGGCATCCTGGTTGATCCAGTAAGAGTTCAAGACACGGAGGTTGGCGCACTTGCGACCAACACGCTCCTCGGCAGTGGAGCGGAGGGAACGCTGGTACTTGAGCTGGTTAACTCCCTCGTTGACGGGCTTACCAAAGGTGGCACCCTTGTGGACGGGTCTCTTGCGACCACCACGACGGACACGGATACGGTAGATGACAAAGCCCTGCTTGGCCTTGTAACCGAGACGGCGTGCCTTGTCGGGGCGGGAAGGACGGGATGCACGGTGGATGACGTTCATCTGTCTGAACTCCCAGCATCTGACACGGAGCAAGAAACGGAAGACATCCGACTGCTTCTTCTTGTAGAGCTCCTCGATATACTTGTAGGCTATATTATAAAACTGATTAGATCATGGAACTAAATCATTGATGATCCGACTTACCACCCATGACTAACTAAACCCTGCACATTGAGAATAAATATATAAGGTGAGTTCCATGGAATAGGCGAAAGTATGTTTTATCGAGTGAAAGGATCGTCAATGTCGAATGAATTATCATTTTAAAATAAATTCAAGGATTGAAGTGGGCTGGGTGGTAAGTTGGTTGGGGTGTATCATTCCACCTCATCCATCCACATGTTTAATCAATCGATCAATCAACCAGAGCCATCCATCCTTTCATCCATCCAATTTCACGATCCTTCATCGACTGCAGCTCTTTATTACCTTTGGAGGATATGTATGGTAAAAGAGGGCGAAATCATGGTAGCAGGCTTCGGCGTGAGATGTGTCTCTCATTCGACGTCACAACGATCAATAGGAGTTTTAAAGAAGAACAAAGAGGTGTTGAAACACAGCCCAATGTTGCATTGATTGTCTTTAAAGACCATTGGCAATATGGAAGCCTAAAAGGCCACCTTACAGTCAATTATAAGAATCGAGTTGTTAAAGACAATGCGCTCAATCAAGGACCCTATTTCATGATCCTTGGGTTGTGTCTTAAAATGGATTCTCATTGCATTATGCGGGTTTGGCTCTTTGGTGTGACCGGTTTTAGTGAAGTTTGAAGATGGGAAACGTGGCCATGGTCAAGGGAAGGATTTTTGGTGAGTTTGTCATGCGCCATTCTTGTTCAGCCTATTGACATGGAAAACGATTCCTGCCAGACATCGCTCACAAGCTTCAATTTCGATGTCCCAACAACAGACAAAGACAATGAGGGAGTGCTGTCAAAGCTACTAGGCAAAGTAAAGACGGCAGTTGCAGGCCAACCTGTATCGTATACCCAAGCACATTCTCTGTATTCTGAGCAGGCTTCTGCCAGCGATGTCCACAGTACCAGCTCAACCATATCAGTATCATCCACCCGCCTCAATAAACCTGAACCTGAGCTCTGGGCACCTACCACAAATAACAGATTCGCTTCAAATACAAATTCTTCTTCTTCTAGATCGAGTCTGCAGCGCCATATCTTTGTGACATCCCCTACGCCACCAGCATCATCAAAGGATTCAGTGGTAGTGAACTTTTCATCCCCTGGTACGACCAACTACATCAGACAGGATCCAGTGAACAATGTTTGTCGATTACCACAAGATGACCGTTCCACAACCATTACGTTTGGCGATGACTATCTTGGATCTCCTCTCAGCAAATCCCGCTCTGTGGACAGTGACACCCAGTCGATCATAACCACATTCTCGGTCTCAACCTCAAACTCACTTGGGCGCATCCTGGCTCGCCTCAGGGGGCAGAAGAGCGACAAGGAGTTCTGGATGCCAGATGAGCAATGCAAAGAGTGTTACAAGTGTCGCAAGCCCTTTACTCTTCTTCGTCGCAGACATCATTGTCGTACCTGTGGTGAGCCTCAAAATGGGATGGATTGTGTTTCACGAGAAAAATCCTAATTTTTTTATATATATTGTTGATTTTTAATTCGTATTTATCTCGACTAGGCCAGATCTTTTGTGCAAAATGTGCATCGCATGCTGTGCCAGGGAAGATGTATAAGCAGAAGGGTCAAGTACGGCAATGCAACTTTTGCTATTCTGAAGACCAGCAAGGAGAAACACAGGCATATATTAGCTCTGCATTGCCGCGTATCACCGAGACTTACACACCTGTTATACCATCCCAAAAACCTCCAGTCGAAGCGCCTCAGATGCAGATTCCCACAAATGCTCTCAAGCAGACCCAGAGTCTCTATGGAAACGCAGATGCCACCACAGTCGCCCTCGAGATCCCATCCCGGGAGTCACCTGTGGATCCCAAGGCTTCACTGAGTCCTCTGATAACTCTATCGACACCACGCCAGTCATTCACCGAGACAGACACCATTGGTGACGGAGGGCTGAAACGCTTACTGGATGCCGGAACATCCTTGCTCAAATCTCGCCCAAGATCAAACACCTCTGCATCTGCTCCCCTTGAAGGTATAGTAGGATCGCCCATGCTACAGCACTTGGACCGTGGGGGTGGCACAGTGATGACCGAGAGTGACCTGAGCGCTTGTGGCATGGACAATCTATCCCCCCACGACCAAGATTGTCAGGGATATGACCTTTGGGGCAGGTCAGCCCATTTTACCCCACGACTGCCTCTAAGGGCCCAAAGCAGTGGAGATATGATTGTACGCGTCTCGGGTGATAGTGATGATGAAGCGGTGGATGGCCGATTACGAGATAAACGCACAGAGGAATTACGAGGCATGTTGTCTCATAGTCCTCTAAGACACCACAGCATGACCCACCAGCGCCGTAATTCCAGACTGAGAAATATCCACATCAACACCACAAACCTACCAAAGACAGATCCTCACCAAACTGAAGTGTGGTCTCCTAACCCTTTTCTGTTGACCGACGATACTTCTTCTCCAAAACGCACCCAGATACGTCACAAACGCACTTCGGCCCCACCAAATGTTGAGCTCAGCTATGGTGCACTTTCTCATGCACGAAACTTGCTCAAGCAGCTTATGGAAGAGACCAACCTTGATGACCTATCCAAAAAGTCCAAGAGCGTTTGGGAAGATACAATAATGTCTTTGCTACTCAAAGTCGCTGACAATGTACGCCCCGATGTGCGTGCAGGAGACGATATGGATGTTCGCCACTACGTCAAAATCAAAAAAATCCCGGGTGGAATGCCCAGCGATAGTTTCTATGTAAAGGGCGTAGTCTGCTCCAAGAACGTTGCTCACAAGCGTATGGTGCGGCCAATATCCCATCCAAGAATCTTGATTTTGCTGTTTTCGCTGGATTATTCTCGAGTCGAGATGGAAAATCAATTGCTGTCTATTCTACCAGTGATTACTCAAGAAAGAGAACATCTGAGCAAACTAGTAGGGCGTATTGTCGCTCTAAAACCTTCGTTACTTTTAGTAAAATCAACAGTTTCTCGTATTGCGCTCGAGTTCCTACTTGAAGCCGATATACCTGTAATTCACAACGTAAAACACAGCGTAATTGAAGCAGTGGCTAGATGTACCCAGGCTAGTGTTGTTCCCTCGGTTGACAAGCTCCAGACAGGCCTATCTTTTGGAAACTGTGGATCGTTTGAAATCCGAACAATGATGCATGAGTGGATTCCAAACCGACGCAAAACGTACCTTATATTTGATAACTGTGATCCTGAGTTGGGAGGCACTATTGTATTGCGAGGTGCAACTGATAGGACTCTGGGAGTCATTAAGCGATTAATTGATTTCATGGTGTTTGTGATTAACAATCTCAAGCTGGAGACATCTGTCCTACGGGACTTTTTTGCCAAGAATAAGGGGGTTGAGCAAACGGTGCAATTGCGCCCAAAGTCCATAAAGACAGTTCCTGCCACGTCCACTATAGGTGACGAGGAATCGCCTACACAAGAGAATAAGGAAGAGGAGGAGGAGCATGTAGAATCCCTGGATGAGCTACTTGATGTTTATCGAAATACAATCCTATCAGCCTCTCCATTTGTCACATTTCCTCCTCCATATCTGCTCATACGTCTAAAGGAGACTGAGGATCGATTGTCTGTAGCAATGTCTTCTAGACGTCAGAGCAACGCTTCTCCAACTCGCAATCCCCTCGAGCGCCAAGCGACAAATGAAAAGCCCACAGAGCATGCAAACACCGTGGTAAATGCGGAATTGGAGCACCTTGTTGCCAAGCATAACCAGCTTTCAAGGGCGTGGGATGCGTATATTGGCGAAAATCCAGACTACATCAGTCCATTTTACCACCAAAACATCGTTGTACTCTATTCAAATGTGTGTACAATCACAACAGTGCCATGTCAGGAGCCAGAAATACGTATATTTGAATATTATCGATACCCATCCGATGTCACTCTTGGCATGTATCTCACAGACCTATTCATGGATGCCAAAAATCCTTGTGCATCATTCATGTGCGATCACCCTACATCACAGCACTTTAGGTCCTATGCTCACGGCGAAGCTCGTATCAATGTAATGATTGAACCATTTCCATGCCCACTTCCCGGAATGTCCGAGACATTACTCATGTGGAGCTATTGCAAGCTCTGCGAAAGACCAACTCCAGTAGTGCCAATGTCTGACAATACATGGAATTACTCTTTTGGAAAGTTTCTAGAGTTGTTTCTGTATCAAACTGGTGTCTTTTGTCGAGCTGATATTTGTCCACACGACATGGCTCGTCACCATGTGCGGTACTTTGGGTCCAAGGATATGGCTATCCAGTTCCAATATAACCCTATAGATCTTTTAGAAGTTACGGTTCCGCCTATGAAGCTATTTATGCTTAGCCAAGTTCAGATTGATCTCAAAGAAGCCGAACTAAAGACCCTGCGTGGCAAGATTAACAAGTTTTACCAGTCTATTACTGAGAGAAATAAGGCATTCCCTTTTGACCTGGTTGATCCACGAAATCTAGAGGCATGCAAGACCGAGTTGCAAGAAATGTCACATATCTGTGTTGGCGAGAAGAAACAGGTGCTCCAGATCTTGCAAAACGTATATGCCACAACAGAGGCAAGTGACACATTGACCATGAACTGGGTGAGACGTATATTGTATCAGCAAATTAGTCAGTGGGATCTAGAGTACGCCGAGCTAGTAAGGTATTATCTGCAACCCGAGCGAGAGTTGCGAAAGATAACTACGGGTCATCTACGCAAGATGTTTCCTGCCGATATGTCTGAAGCAGCGATCACTCACATGGACGACGAGCGTACAAAACGAGCAACCGAAGTGACCGATCTTCCATTGCTGGGAATTGGGCTAGAAGAAGAAGAAGAATGTTCTTCAACGGGTCAAGGGGGACGACAGTCTGGAAGAGATCCTTTTGATTGGGACTATCGACCGTCAATGCTTCCTAGTATCGCAGGCTCCCCCAGCAACATAGAGACAAATGCCAACTGTACATTGTCAGGAAAAAGTTCAAAAGAAAAAGAGCCAACATCCCAACTCACAAATTCTAGAAAATCCCTATTGAGACCTGAAATACGACGCCAACTCTCGATGGAATTGATGCGAGAATTGAATTCAAAGTTTAAAAAGGATAATGTATTGCTGGACAACAAGATACCTCTATTTTCTGGAAATTATATATTATCCAAGAGGCACGTACAGTCTGCAGCACCATTTCCCCCATCACGGATCCCGGTTCCTCACCTCAATGCCCAACGAACTGCCTCTCCTCTTTATGAGCCATACATGCCACCCCACCAGAGAGTCAAACAAACAAACAAGAAGCCAGCCACCAAAAAGCCAAAGAGGACCAGCAATACGTCAATATACAAGCGTCCTGGGTTTCAGGAAAACCCTTCTACGGTCGAACAAAAGTCTTCAGCAGGAGTGCATTATAAACCAATACCAGATTTTCAAGCACACAAGCTTCCACAAATGATATCTGTGCAGCCAAATGATATCCGTCGTGCAGCATCTCCCCGCGATCGTAACTTTCGGTCTCGCTTACCTCGCAAAAAGACATATATCCAGGTGTACACTCGTGCAAATGACCTTGTAAAAGAAAACATGGAAGATGAATTTTTGGTGGGTGATGATCCAATGGATGAGGATGGTGGCGAACGGCGTGAATATGATATGTTTGGAAATGCAAGAATGCGAGACGCTCCAGTAGATTACTTTTCTCCCTTGGCACCTTACATGAGCAGCGTAATCGATTCGCCAGACGGAGTGCTAGGCCACAACACAACACCAGCATCTGAAACTTCTTCTTCAACTTCTAATAATACCGGAAACAGTGTTACGGAACCAGCTGAAGATGAGTTTGATCGATCTGACTCAGTATATTCATTGCCTACTGCCATGGATCTGCTCAACCCACCGTCAACTGGTGCACTGACTACGAGCGTTTCGACTTCAGAACGGTTACAAGAAAAGAAGACTGAAATGTCATCTGGCACTTCTCTGACACGGAATATAGAAAACCTCGAAGAATATCGTCATTCTCCCCCTGAAAAGAACTTATTTATGAAAACAATCACCAGTTTCTTGACTGATGGAGGTGTTGCAAGCCTTTTACCACTTGAGCCTCCACTGTGAGTATATTGTTTAAAGGTATCAATGGGTACCAATAGGTATTAATCTGATCTATTTAGACAACCAACAGAGCATATATTTCCAGACTCATTTGTCGTGGTCCGGGAAGATGAACCGAGCACGATTATAGCATACACCCTGAGCTGCGATGACTACTTGACAAAGATGCAAGAGATGAACGATGGTGGCGGTTATGACGGATCGGATAGTATGCCATTGGTTCCATTGGCAGCACCTACGAATTACACGTTACATGATTACCCACATGATAGCGGAACAACCACCTCTTCAAATCCCTCGCATATCGATATCCAAGAAACACTTTTGCGGGAATCTGGAACACATATGCGTTACAGTAAGGACCAGGAATTTCGAGCTGTATACATGCTTTATATTGACGATTGATTTGGCTATCTAGATTTCTCGGACGGGACTTCCAAGTTCTTTTGCAAAATATTCTTTTCTGAACAATTCGATGCTCTGCGAAGAAACTGTGGGTGTGATGAGAATTATATTCTGTCCTTGGCTAGTTGTCTCAAATGGGACTCTTCTGGTGGAAAATCTGGCTCGGCTTTCTTAAAGACAAAGGGCAAGTGTGGACAAGATATACAAAAGAGACTTGTTGCAAGATATCTAATCATGAAATATGTCTTTTAACAGATGACCGCTTGCTTATGAAACAGATGTCGCGGTATGAACTGGACGCATTTCTGTTGTTTGCGCCTGCGTATTTCCAATATATGGCAGAAGCATCGTTTAGTGAGGTAAACCAACTAGATGAGTTTTGAGTCCAATTGTTTAATATCTGTTGGCAAACTAGCTCCCTACCGTATTAGCCAAGATCTTTGGATTTTACAGTATCGGTTACAAGAATTCTGCGACTGGTAAATCGATGCGCATGGATCTACTTGTCATGGAAAATCTCTTTTACCAACGCAACGTAAAAAAGGTAAGCATCAGCTCAGTTACATGAACCTGCATCGAGCAGAGGGCTCTAATTTCTGGCATGCCGGGTAGATCTTTGATTTGAAAGGTTCAATGCGAAACCGCCATGTACAGTCCACAGGAAAGCAAGATGAAGTGTTGCTTGACGAGAATCTGGTTGAATGTAGGTCTTCAAGGCCAATAATACACCAAATGGACTCTAACCTGTTCCTTGCTTAGTGATATATCAATCACCTCTCTTTATTCGCGCATACTCCAAAGAGATCCTTCGAAGTTCACTCCACAATGACACCCTGTTTCTGTCAGGTCGTAATGTAATGGACTATTCACTACTAGTTGGAATTGACGAAGAACGCCAGGAACTTGTAGTGGGAATAGTGGGTAAGTACTTTATTTTTTTAAAAAAATATTGGTAGCTGGTTGTCTGATCAGATCCTTTTGGAATCCATAGACTTTATCCGAACCTTTACATGGGACAAGAAACTCGAAAGTTGGGTAAAGGAGTCTGGGTTTCTGGGCGGAGGTGGCAAAGGACCAACAATTGTATCGCCTAAACAATATCGTATCCGGTTCAGAGAAGCAATGGAGCGATACTTCTTTATGGTTCCTGACTTGTGGGCTCTTGCACGTCAAAGTCGCCATCCGTACTCTAGTCTTCACCATCACTCGGCATCTTCTGTAGACGATTAATATATATATATATAGATATAACTAAAATTCATTTATAGCCAATTTTACACTAGACAAACTATACATTCAACATATTTGCATTACAATATAATTTACACGGTATATCTAGACCATGAACTACATGTAGGATCCAAGTAAATCAATATATTATATCTATAGTACCAGTATCAATGTTGCTAAATAAGCGCAATAGTGTATTGTATATTTGAGTTGGTAGAGCATAGAGCTGAGCAACCTGATTCCAATACGATGCAACAAAATATATTGCCTCCTTTAAACATACAAAGTTTTTATTCTAAAAAATCCAAGGTAAAATCACAAAGGGGTTCCATGTTGACCATAAAATGAACAGGGAATAGAGAAAATCCAGGTATTTATTTAGGTACAAAGTATCTTGAGTTGGATCATCAATAGATAGCCATCGCATAACGTTGCAGACAGTTCTAGTAACTTGTTAGCCCATTGCCAACAGTTCTAAAGGAGGATCTATAATAGAGATATACAACTTGGGAATAAATGTTATACGGATCAATATTGTGTTTTGGGCTTTCAAAGAAACCAAATTGGCCACTTGGACTTCCCCTTTATTTAATACCGTAAATAAGAGAAAAGAAAGAGAGAAAGAGAGAAAAGATATGACCCCTTCAAAAAAGAAAAAGAAAAAGAAAGAAAGATATTCTTGGCCAAGAACCAAACACTAGAGGGGTTTCCCAACTTTATATCCCAGGGATATTTGCCCCCATGGACAAGGAAATAGATACTTCTTTGAATGATTATAAATCTACATACCCATCATGTGTATGTTTTCTTGGAATCCGAGCATTTTCAGAGACACTATGTCTATAAATATGCTGCAAGTGTGCTAGGATAACAACCCTGCAGAGCCCTTGATTCTTCTCCTTTTGTCTCTAGGCCTATATTTTCCCTTTCTTTGTCCCTTGCTATATTTTTTGTCTACTCCTCCCTCTTTATATTTCTTTATATCTCTTTAATACCTACCTCATTACAAAGAATGGGACTAGGAATGGAAAAGTGCTGCTGTTTTGTACCATTACGATCAGGTGCACTGATCATCTCAATCTGGTTCTTTGTAAGGAACGCTCGTTATTGGTCCATTCATAAATACTTGGAGATCTCTAACGATAAATAATCCCTAGATCGTATATTCGTTTGACATTATTGCCTGCTTCACGCGTGTCAATGGTATGAGAGATTGAACTTTGAGCGAGAACAAGGTTCTTCATGCTTGACTAGAAACGGACCTCTAAAAGAATTTTTTATTTTTTTCAAACAATAAACTTAATCCTAAACTTGCGTTCTTGTGTAGCCTTTGCGCTTTATGCTGCTCAATCTGCCTGGATTTGGCTTGATATCTATCTAATCCTGAGCTTTTTTGCCGTAATAAGTGGGCTGATAGGTGTCTTTGGTCTCTGTCTGGCAAGTGCACATGGATCCCTAATGGCATTGACACCAATCTCACTAGTTTCCATAGGCCTCCAACCCGAGATTTGTAGAAGGATTGAGTAAAGTTGTCTGGGTGTCTTGCCTGCTCTCGTTTCTCAAGAGCATAGTCTCACTTGGTCTCATTCTCGCCCATCGAGACACAATTACTCGGACCTGCCTGAGATCTGGGATCATCAGCTATTCAAATCCAATGGAGCTGCTTCAACCAGCAAATATCACAGAAAGTCCATTTTATTCGCCTGTTAATTATCCACGGACGCTTAATGCACATGCAGAGGATCTGAATGAGTGTCAGACGGGTATTAAACATCTAATAAACCTTTTCATAGTCCTTGTGGTCCTATTCAGTCTTCTCCAGGTAATACAACGCCAGATTTACGTCTTGATTTCTTCTTACTTGTAGACGTATTAGATCTATTTTGGATTTGTAGTTCGCGCCTATGCAGGGCGGCTTACTAAAGGTGCTCGTCATCATCGATTACATGATCAGCAAATTAAAGACTTTGAGGATTCCAGAAACCATATGTCGACTTTGTACTAATGGAATCAAGGTCAATGGAGAACAAAGTATCTCTCTATTTTTCAAAAGATAAAATAAATAAATAAAAGCAATTAGAAAGACAAGCAACGTACTTTGGGTGGCCATGATAGAGCAAACAATAAATAGAATAATTAATTGTTGCAATATTTTGTAAAAAAACACACACTTGGATAATTGTCATTAGATGGCAACTGCATCTCAACAGACCCTGTCCTGGTCAAGATAAAGCGCCTTTGGTCCAGTCTAGTGTACTTTATGAAAGCAAAAGGATATTTACAAGCCAAGCCAAATCAAAATAAAAATATATCGTTTCAGGCTAGTCATTATACTCTATTAATATTGGCTTATATTGCCGACTAGTATGCCATATATAAAGAAACGTACATTTATTATTGTTATTATTATCATTATTCAATTAAATCCCTCATCATCATCTTGTTACTTTTTTTTAACAAAAAGAAATATATATATTCCTATTATTATTTCCATCTGTACATAAAATGGAATTGATATTTAAAACATAGATACATGTTTGAAAGCGAGCTCCATCCTCCGTAGTTTGTATGATATAGCAAACAATGCCAGAAACATGATATTGTTGGCTTGGAACCCCACATTCTAAAGCCATGTATCTATGATATCTCTCGGCCTGTAAAGTCAAACCAATTTTCATTGCTAGTGCTCTTTAAACGTTTCTTTTAAACACCATCCAAGTTTCAAATTAATGTGATTATGATTCATTACCAGCCTTGGTGAAATGGTAGGATTGTGATTATACAAATATTTATCGAATGCTCCGAGTACAAGACAAAAAGAATCGACAATCTTTAATAAAATACAGGAGATAGACTCTCGTATTTTAGATAATGCCAGTTGGTTGAAAGATAGCTCTCATGCCACCTTATCTAATGTAGCTAGATGCACTTGTATACATGCATACTACCATATAAACTGCTTCTTGGTAGGAGACAAAAGTGATACAATGACCACGTACTATAAGTACAGGATTGGGTTGGTCTGACACGTAAAAAAAAAAAGACCACGTTTATCAATGAGTGAAACAAATTAACTGGATATAAAACATTGGATATATTCCAAACGGCCGTTCTTTATCTGGTTTATATCCATAGTAATGGTGTTCTCTATCTTTAAAGGAAGCAAACTATGTCTCGGTCTTGCTTTTGGGCTCTATTGTATTCTTGTCCCTGTTTGGCAAGGACAGATTCTCTGTGACGCCTATCCCATTACAGTCATGGTCAACTCCGAATCGTATCATTTTGACCCTTTATACTTTATGAATTCACCTGTCAACCGATTCCTCGAAAGTGTCCATGCCGAGCTAGCAAGCAAGAGCAACAAGACAAAACTAGTGCTGGTTACTGGAAATGACTCTGCAGGTAGGAACTCATTACGTGATTTCATATACTCATCATTGAGATTCATAGATCTTGATTCCATAATTTCTGCCCTGTCTTTTGCTTATCTCAGCCAAAAGTCCAACCACGACCCTTTAAAGCTGTATGTACCCTTGGTAAAGGTTCCCAAAGAAGATCTTGCTCTAAGACCCGAGACATACTTTGTATTCTCAAAGGCTGGCATTGATGCCGAGAAACTGGTGTTTATTGACCAAATTGACTTGGCACGACTGGCTTCCGAGTACGAGACCCAGGTCTTCTTGGTCGACCACAACCGGTTGACGGCACCATTTGGAGAGGAGTGGAATGATCGTGTGGTGGGTATCCTGGACCACCATGTTGACGAAGGACAGTACAGATTGGCAGATCCTCGCAGAATTGAGGTTGTTGGATCCTGTACTTCACTAGTCGTACTTTACTTTAAAGACATGTACAAGGAAAAAGAGTGTGCAGATGCCCTGGCAAGACTTGCACTGGGACCAATTCTTGTGGACACGATTGGAATGCAGGAATCGTTTGGAAAACTGACTCCAACAGATGTAGCTGCCTTTAATGTCCTGGCGAGTGCCTTTCCAGTGAATACGAGTAATTATACGACGAGCAATTATTACAATGAGATTGAAAGATACAAGTCTGATGTAAAAGGCATGTCGACTAGAGATCTTTTGCGCAAGGACTATAAGGAATGGGTGGTCAATGGCTTCCGTGTTGGAACAAGTTCGTTGCCATGGTACCTCGAGGGCTGGCTACTCCATCATGGCACAGAGCAGGCAATTAAAGACACATGGAATTTTGCAGAGGAGCGTAAACTGGACCTCCAGGTTGTCTTGACATCCTATGACCATGCACAGGATATAAAGGGAGGATCCTATAAGCGAGAGATTGGATTGTTTGTCAGGAACAACAAGATGGACTGTATCAAAAGAGACCTGGAGAATGGCAAGACACCCCCAGGTTATGAGAAGCCAGTTATATTGGAAAATCTAGACATTTCATATGAAAAAGACGACAGAATTGGACTGTATGACCAGCAAAATGTAAAGCTGTCGAGGAAGCAAATCTGGCCATTGATCCAGTCCCTTATTGAGATGGAATACAGTACAAATGCTAGCAATTTACCAGAACCTTTACCTCTTTAATTTTAATGTTAATTTTAATGTTAATTTGATACTTTTGCCTGTACCTCTTGTTAATTGATAATAAATAGAGACGATCAATTATAGCCAGCCAGCCAGCCAGCCAGCCAGCCAACTCTTGTATTCAAATATGGCACTGTAGTAGATTATTATTTGTGTAAAATGTGATGGGAATTTAAAGACAGTGTACCCTACAGACCATAGGAAACTGACCAACTGACAGCACGCGGTGAACTTTGAGGAATTCTATTTGCAGATTGGGAATCCAGGGAACAGCAGGAATAATGGTTTATGGCTATTTGGTTGTGTGTAATGAATGGTGGGTGGGCTGACAGGTGGGGACAAGAATATCAAATAAAGCAGCCAATCATTTTCGCACGTGGGATTTTGCATGTTGGCCATATCCCAAGCATATCAATTTCCACAGATTCTATTTCACCAAATACGATAAATACAATAAATACTCCCTCTATTGATCTTCTTGTTGACCATCGTTTCTAGTTGTTCAATGTTATCCTGTATCGCGTCATCAAGGACTCGCCTCCAATCAGCTCTGGGCTTCTCTAGGCGGATCCATCCTTATAAGCAGACTAAATCAATGTCCATTGATCTTGACAATCGCATATCTCTTCTCCCAGAAGAAGTTCTTTTGTGCATATTTGAACAGCTTGATTCTAGTCAGGATATTGCGTATTTTGCCCAGACATGTCGTCTATTTTATATGATAGCATCTCAGCCACGCTCGCTTGCCCTTTGGCTTGTTGCTCGGTTTGGTGCTCGGTTCGCATTGTATTATTCGATACTCGAGATGCCTGCATACTGCGATGATCACTTTGTTCGCTGCCTGATAAACAATGGTGCAATCATCCCACGCCATCTAACACAGGCCCTGGTGATGAGCTATGGAAAACCCTCAAGTGGGTCCCTTGCATCTAGACCCCAGATTTTACCACAGGGCATTGGTCTCTTGCCTTTTCTTGATTGCATCTTTGGAGATTCAGTCCAAAAGATGCCTTTTTCTGGATATGCCACCATTATGCACGCATCGTTCATGACATACCAAGATATCCATCTGCCTACCAAGACAGACGACCTCGGTTGTTTCCTCAAGGCCATCTCTTCCAGCTCACATTCCAAGGATATTGATGATCTGGTCCAAAAGTACGCGTTCATACCTGCACCTGTTGTCCAGCACCAGGCCCTCAATATGCACCCTTCCTTCCTTGATCTACTCAAATTGGCCACGTCTTCTCCTGCTATTTTCCACAAGATTGGTTTTGTATTCGAGTTTGACCCGGCAGCAAGGCGCCAACTCTGGGAAGCATGTCATCTCTTACTCTTTGATATTGCCTTCAAGGCAAACCTCGATGACAGGCATCTTTCACAGCTTCACTCTCTTACCAAAGTATTTCACCCAGAATCAGGCCGATTGCTTATCAAGGATATCAAGGACAAAGACCTCTTTCGGTTTACTTTTGTAAAGTTCTTTACAAAGTATCCTTCAACCTACTGTACTCGTCAAACAATGTTCAACATCCTCACTCTTTTCGTTCGCTATGTCAAGCCAGGGTTCTCTATTCCCGAGGTCCTCAAGGCCATTGCAGAAACCCCTTCTACTCGTGAGGATATCCGTGCCACACTGTTTGATTTCATCAAATCCTCTCCATAACACCTTGTATATTCCATAGCCACGTTTCCCATCTTCAAATTGTATATAGCCGCCACCTTATTTTCAAAAAATATATATATTTATATTATAATATTTATAATATTTTCTACTATTGACTAATAAAAACACAATACGAAACAGCACACTTTATATCTATTTTTATGCCTTGAAGCGACCATTGCGATCGACTACTTCATAACGAATATCTACAACATCCTTATCGGCCTTTCCAGGCTTCATACCAGCTGTGATGACATCTCCAGCCTTGATTGGGCCTACTCCCTGTGGGGTTCCTGTCAAGATCACATCTCCGACTTCCAACTTCATGATGGATCCAACATATTCAAGAAGTGTAGGGATGCTGTATCAAGATGGTTAGTAACCAAGTGATAAACATGCTTGGCAGACTCACTTGAAGATCATGTCCTTGGTGTTGCCCTGTTGAGCAAACTCTCCATTGACCTGGATTAAAGAGGAGAATGATGAGCTTGGTAAATAATATGATAATTCAGACTCACCTTGAGCCAGAGATCTACGTTGGAAGTGTCGGGAATACTGTCTTTGGGAATAAACTCACTACAACGATAACAACAGCAACAATTATTACCCTTGTCCAGCAAACAGATCCAGATAGATAATCTTTAAATCAGAGATCCTGCAATTCCCTACCTGATTGGGGTAAAGGTATCAAAGCCCTTTGCAGCACTCCAAGGCAACCCTTGCTTCTTGGCCTCATTCTAATTTTATTATTAATTAATGTTGCCAGCCTTGGCTATTCTAATTTACCTGAAGGTTTCTGGCTGTCATATCAATGGCCAATGCATAGCCTGCAACATGGCTCATGGCCTCAGAGGCACTGAAATCACGTCCTTTTTTACCAATCACCACGGCCAATTCAACTTTCAAGAGCATTAATTGGCTGAATAACATTATATCCGCCTTACAAACCTTCGTGATGAACTTCGCATCCTGTTGGGATCTCAACATTGCCGCCATTAGCCAAGTAGGAGCTGGTTGGCTTGAGAAAGAAAAAGGGCGATTTTGGGACAGCGTTTCCCAGTTCCTTGGCGTGTTCACTGTAATGACTAGAGTTAGTTTTGGACTTTTTGATTTGATCTATACCCAAAGTTGCGCCCAATGGCTACAATCTTGCGACCAGTTGACAGGAATGAATGAGCAGACATTGTGAGAATAACAAAAGCAAAAAAAAATGTACCCTGTTCATACTTTTATATACAGTGTAGATTCATTAAAGTTTCCCGTGTCACACAAGTAATGGGAATTCTATTAAGCACATTCAACAAACACCCATTCAACACGATTTGGTAAAGGTTTAGCCTCTTAATTATTTTATAGTTCAAGATTTTAATCAAGAAGGGTGAAGAAATGAATTCAATTCGATTTAATCAAAGAGACCAAAGCCCATATCGTCATCGGACTCTTCCTTCTCCTCAACAGCAGCCTCAACCTTGGCATCTTCCTGGGCAGCACCGGCGGCACCGGAAGCAGGGGCGGCAACACCACCAGTGGGGACGGAAGCGATCTTCTCCTTACCCTCGGCAATGAGCTATAGTATAGACACATTATTAGTATAGCTGTATTATAAAATCAAGTGTGTATATATTCGCAAGTACCTCGTCAACGGACTTGCCCTCGAGAGACTTGATCAGGGAAGCAACACGCTCCTGTTCGACCTCGACACCAACGGAACCCAAAAGGGTGGTGATGTCCTTGGCGGTGGGGGAGGCCTTACCACCGGAAGCGAGAAGAAGATAAGCAGCGAGATACTTCATGATGACTGTCTATCTGATGCATCAGTACATCCATCCATCCATCAATCCATCCATCAATCCCCGAATCCCCTTTTCCTTACCAAAGAATAGGTTTGATTGCGCAAGTAACGTTTAACTCTTTAGAGATACAAGACGCTTAAGGCACAATGAGCGGGTCGGCTGGGTCCTTTTGATGATCCCAAAAACGAGTGGTCACTTTTGATTGGTTTACTCCGATCATAAGGCTAAATACAGTGCTTCTACTTGAGATTGAGACAAGTTTGGAAATGTTTTAGAAGAGTCAAAATGTAATTGTAGATAATGCGCTTGCCTTTTGTGGATAGAACGAGAATGAAATTTAGACAAGTAGAAATTTATTCAGGCATCTTTCCTGTAATTGTCTAATTGTCTTTAGCCTTATATTGAGAGTTTATACCTTTCACCAAGATTTATAAAGAAGATAAAGGTATAGTATAACACGCATAATGAATAGTTGGCTCTAATTAAGCAACATTTTGGATTTTTGACATATATATATATATAGTCTCCACGTCTTTTTAAATAAACTCAAAATATAAATAACGGTGTATTTTTCCTGTCTACAGCACAGCTTTATATCTTTATACTCTTCTCTCTTACTTTCTAGGAATACCGCTTATCCATTAAATAAATGTTTAGAGAAAAAAAAATCCACGATATACTAAAAAGGGTTTGGAAGCGTAGAAGAGGAGCAAGGTAAAGCTTAGAGACGATATTATACGTGTCATACGTATTTAATAAGTTTTATACATATTGCCTTGTTTAGCTAAAGTTAGCTGTGAAGACTGTAAACAAACCTAGAAATCATACAAAAAAAAGTAGTCAATGCGAACATTTTGCGTCATCATCGACTTATGGTAAATATATGTACTGTCAACATATATGCCTAGGCCTGTAACGCTTGTAAGCCTGTCTGCCTCTCCTGGGGCGTATATTCCCATGTTGTCTAGAATTATGAGAAAGATGAAGAAAAAAGAGCAATACTTCCACACTTGTTTTCGTTATGTCCTGTGCCTTCACTGAAGTGGAGGTTCATAACACTCAACCCCAACTCTATTTCAGTTTTGCTGGTATAAGGCTCCCAGTTACGCACAAAGGCAAATATGAAATGTCCAAGATATTTGATTTCAAGAGACTCGGACTAAGCAGGTAAGATGCTTGGCAACTTGTGTCATATCTAGTACGTAAAAAATTCTTACTAACCAAGCTCTTGGGCATAGTAGCTTCCAAGACCTAAAAGATCCAGACAAGAAGACAAAAATTGCTTTCTCAAACCTAATCAGAACCGACGGCTACACCGCTGATGTTATCATTAATAAAGGCTCTCAAACCAGTACAGAAGACATCGCTCATGAATTTTAGTAAATTGTGGTAGAAAATATAACGAGGTAAAGCAAAAAACATAAAGGGGTTGCAAAGACTGATAGGAGCAACCAAATGGTACAAGAAAGTGCAAGGTAGGTTCATAAATTACTTGGATTATAATCATCGTATATATATTTACGCTTTGTTTTATTAGAAGAGCAAACAGATACTGGGAGCCAGAAAAGATTGACCAGACTAAAAACAAACCACCAATCATCTCAATTGGTTAACATTAAAGGTCTTGGTTCAAGCGTCGTTGGTGTTCTTTGGCGCCATATTGCTCGTTTATGTGGATGAATTCCGAACCTCAAAGGTACGAAATGTCGAATCAATTTTGCATTGTTATCTAATGATTTTGTGAATCCAATGTCATTCTTGTAATGAAATGTCCCTCGCAGAAGCCTACGTAGGGTTTAATGGCGTTATTACTTGCCAATGCTTTGAAAAACATTTACAAAGTTCCAAATAGCATAATCAGCGGCCACAGTCGCCCTCGAGCATTCTGGAGAAGCAATTAATGCTCGTATTTTCACTACATTGGCGTAACGAGCACGGTTTCCCTTTTTTTTCTGGGATTTATATCTTTACAGCTAAAGTCTGCACAAACATCTCCTTTCTCAAAACTAACTCTCTTGTCTTAAAGTTAATTTTGATTCGTCCAGAAAGAAGAACTAACTGTCTGAATTTAAAGTAGAAATATGCTGTAAGCAACACATACAATTACATATATGTAGATATTATCCATTGTTTAAAGTTAAGAATCAACAAGGGATAATCAACAAGGGATTGTTGATGCCTCCAATATGATTATTTTACAGCCTGTCTTGGTGTAATTTTTATTTATTATGCTGGTCTTCTTTGTTGGCCATAAAGATGTCAATGAAATCAGAGGTAATGATTATTCATAGTCTGAATAATTTTGCAACACAATAAAACAATCTCGGTAATATAGGTTACTAGCCAAACCTTTTTTATTTTATTTCTGGGTTACAGATACCAAATACTCTGTATCCCTTGTCGTTTTGTGCATTGACATACTTGACATGACGTGAGACGTGTCTTTTGAGCTGAAATGCTCCAATATTCCATACATACATATATATTGGGAATTGGTTCGTTTGATTCACAGGTTGTAATTTAATAGTTTCATGGTGAAGTGCTTTATTGGCGTATAAAATGATTCTGCTGAAATAAGTATCATCCTCGAGGATGTCAATATCTAAATATAAAGATCGGCTTAACTAAACAAAGTATTCGACGTCAAGTTTATTGTGTCTAGCCATCTTCCGAATCAAGTTATTCTCCTTTTCGAAAAAGCTTAAAAGCGCTCAATTTCCGGTCTTTATTCTCTTTAACCATTCAAACATGAAATATCTACCCACAAAAGACGATGGCAAAAAACGGCTTCCCATCATACTCATGCCATGGGTATTGATCCAATCACACATCTACTGGTGCTATTCTGTACTCTATTGCATCTGCCAGCCATCCCACAGCAACCCGCCCACTCGGCGAAATAGCCTACAATCCTCAATTCCCTTTCAGCATCCCACAAACTCTCAAGGAAGAGCACGGGCCTTTTCTGACCCAACATCCCAGCCAGCTGCACCCATCCGTTCTGTCCAGGAGACAAATAAAAACGGCCCAAAAAACAATCGTCGGTTCATTGACACATTTCATCGTCGTCTTCGCCGCAATTCAACCGACCTCTCTCGTCCGACCATACAGCAAGAGCGAGACGGAACTACCTTGCCACCACTGTGGATCCAAAAAGCACGTCATCTCATGGGGTCCTCCCACACAAATTCGTCCCAATCACTGTCGTCATCAGATTGTCCAGGAGTACCGAATCACACTCCCAAGAAGCACAACACTTTATTGCAGAAGCTCAACAAGAAAAACAAGGATCCAAAGTCAAAGAAATATCTTGGGCTCTTGAAGCAGTCTAGCATACACCCCTCTAATTAACCATTTATAATTTAATAAAATACAATTTGATATTGCATTTGGCTCATTGTTATAAAGATTGTTTAGTGCACATTTGGGGATTAAAATAGAGATTTACATGAAAAAGGAGAGAATTATACACAGTATGTGGCTCTAAAGATAGACTATTACAAATTAGCCAAAGTGATTATATGCCATTTGCAATATCGTCGGTTGTAGCCCGTGGGCCAGAGTAATGGTATCGTCCCCAGCCCAACCAGCAGGCGAAAGTAGATCCCAGTACAATCAGAAGTCCAAGTCCAGCAAAATTGGCATTGTTGGCTACACAAACATAGTGTCAGAATCACTATTACCTTTTGATTCAATAGCACAGTCTTTACCTTGAATGGGCCATGATGTGGGCAGAAGGAATGCCAATACAGCAAACATTGTCCATGCTAAACTAATATAGGTTACAGGCCTTGACCAGCGTCCGAGAGAGAACCTTCCTTTAATGGGTTGTGGGGCAACTAGTCGACATGCTAGTACGATACCTGATATAGAAATGTGATGAGTACAAGCAATATCATTTTTGATGACATCTCCCTAATACTCTTGAAGATTATGCTTACCATAGGCCAGGTGAATAGTAATGGTTGTTGCACTGACAATGGTCTCGAATAGATTCTCAGATAGAGGAAAGGGCAAGACTACAATACATGACAGAATAGATGTACATATGATTGCATTCACAGGCAGTTTTTTGCTATCCAGAGCACATAATCTTTCGCTCATTGGAGTTGCACCGTCGCGAGCCAGAGCATAGACTTGTCTAGAGGCGACGGTAATAGTCGTGGCACCAGTGCAGAATTGGCAGACAATCATCAGCAGCAAGAATCCTAGGGTTCCCCAATATCCAACCGCATCCTATACAAAAGCGTTAGAGGATTTCACAAGAGAATCTGTATTACCCAAAATAGCTGGGCTACTGGCATGTCAAAGGTCGAGTTGAGGACTTCATCAATGTCTTGGACCGAGAAAAGAAGGACGATAAGAAAGACAAAGCCAACAAACCAGGAGACAGCAATCGACATGGTCATTGCACTAGACCGGTTATATTAGGATCAGTGTAAACAATGCCTTATGACTTACAGAGGGGAAGAGACGTCTGCATCGACAGTTTCTTCATTTACCGAGGCAGCACTTTCGCACCCTATTAGAATACCATTTTTCTTTAGTGGCCATTGACCAAGGTATCACACTTTACCAAAGAGCGAGTATGCGGCACCAATCATGGCCAGGATAAACACATAAGTTGGGTCTTCAAATCCAGTGTCATTCTCATAATGAGTAAAGACCCAAGAAGCAGCCTGATGAGGGGCAAATATAGACAAAACAGCAATTATTGCAATGAGTCCAGCGCATGACCAAAACACGCTCAACTGGTTCATTAGCGCCAGACCACCCAGACCACGCATGTTCATTATGGTCTGGAAAAAGGTGATGATAAGGGTTATGAGCATCAAAGCCAGCTTTGATAATGGGACACCGTATGTAATCTTCATGATTGTTCCAGCAGATAAGGCTATTTGATCCGTAAGCTAACCAGACTTTCTGTTTCTCCTTGAAGCACTTGCCTACTGTCACATTGGTCGCACTAATAGAAATAACATTTGCCATTGTATAGATCCAGCCTGTTAAAAAGGCACTAGAAAGAATGTTAGTAAGAAAAAAGAAATGCAGTCAATAGTCAGGCTTACAGAAGAGGAGCATGTGACTTTGCGCGGGGATGGACGTGAAGAAGTTCATAGACCCAATAGTACAATCCTCCACTCAAAGGATAAAGAGAACATATTTCGGAGAGCGAGAGGGCAACACAGAACATGAAGCCAGCCACAAGATTCCAGCTCAACAACATTGTAACTGGTCCACCGCGTTGCAACACTAAAAGCGAATTTAATGACAGTTCAATTGTGTGGCTTTCGTACCTGTCTGGAAGGTGGCAGAAGCATTGGAGAGGATTCCAATGTTTGTGAATGCAAGGCCTATGGTGATGAATGTGAATATTTTGGATATATCTTGACGAAATTCATACCAAATGTCGCAAATGATGATAGTTTCCTTTGGAGTTCCTGGTAAAGAAGTGGTTAGGACTATAAAGATTAGTTTGTCTCTCTTACCTGTTTATATCCCAACTGGTTCACTCGATCTTCTGCACTGATGGGGTCTGGGGCCTTTGTCGATGTTGCTCCGTAGGTTGGTTTTGTACTGAAGCCTAGTCTGGTCTCTGGTTTAGACCACTGGTTGTGTTGGTTGTGTTGGTTCATTATGGATCGTCTTGATGTAGGAGAAAGATGGAAATAAAAGAATGGAATTCAAATACAATCATGTATAAATATACCTGTCATCAGCCGGGGGCTTTGAAAGCCAACGAGAGGTTGATTGGAGTCTGTGCTATTGCATGAACAGCTTTTTCCCATGTTGAGCAAGTGTGGGTTGTATAGGCTACACAAATAAGCATGAGGGATATTGAGCCTATTCCAAATGATTGATTTATTGCTTTATTGTTCTATCTAATCATATGCATTCTACACTCTATTATCTTGTCATACGAAAATCGTCTATCAGTAGCTGCACTGCTAGGTTGGAACCGGAAGAGATCCCTTGCTCGTTGTCTATCGTTTATCCCATGAGGTGCAGCTATTATGATAATTAAATACAAGGTTTATTCTTTCTTATTGTAATATTACCATTTTGTTTCATAAGCCAAAAAAAACCAATCTCTTTCGCACACTCATATTCGACAATACCTATCTATATGTTTCTGAAAAAGGCAATTTCATATTCCTAAATCAGATTTACAGAGTTGATTATTGGCCATTGAATTTTGATATTTGCAAAAATATAAATATATATTAAAAGGGCGATAATATTACATTCTGCCAAATGTCTGCAATATCAATGATATATAAATATAAAATGTCCCAAAGATATTTTCAATTGATACTGGTCTTTATTAACAAAACTAGGGCAAAATGTTGGTTTGGTTATTGCAGCTGCTCAATATTTCTAGAAGAAGAAAAAAAGCGTTATATATATATATATATATATATAATGATATGTATAATCAGAATAAATTATTCTAGAGAGTAATAACCGATAGTTGAGGTATATTTATCTTTGGCAGGCTTGGGGGTTGGGTTACACTTGAATCAAGCGAATGGTAGACAGTTTCTCAGGGTACTCTCAAACTGCCTTTTTTGATACACATGGTCAAGTAACATGCAGTACTTGACATTTGATTGGTATCAAGACTCATACTTTATTATGTTCAAGTTTTTTTTATAAGACAAGCTCTAATGGGCACAACAATGAAAAAAGAATCGATTTCTGCCATTGAGTAGCTGCTGTCTGGCCATAGGCACAGTAAACCCCCACAGAGCAAAAATTATAAAGGGTCCTTTCTATGTGGAACAAAAAGTGGGATACCACGTCACTATCTAATTGTTGGAACGCCGTTCATCTTTGAGCTCCAGTCAGATTTGCACACAAGGAATCATTTGTACTTTCCGACCTTCATCATGAGCACATCCGAGATTAAAGATCAAGCCCAGGAGCTTATTAACGCACCAAAGACCTTTGTCAAGGATGGAATTCAGTTCATCAACCGATGCAAGAAGCCTGATCAAAAGGGTAGGGTTCGTTTACCCCCATCTACGCGTTACTGAATTTTGTCTGTAGAATTCCTCAAGATCTCCCAGGCTGTTGGTATGGGATTTGCTGCTCTTGGCGCCCTTGGTTACATTGTAAAGGTAAGCTGACAATAAGATTAATTGGATGAAAAACAAGGTTTGCTCATTGTCATCATCATCTTCATCATCATCATTATTATTAGCTTATTCATATTCCCATCAACAACATCCTCGTGGGTGCTGCTTAAAGAAAAAAGCCTTTCTTGGATGGTCTGAACGACCAAAGACTGGTGCCTTGTATAATTCATTCTTCATTCATCATGCGCTTAGGCTCACCTTAGACAACTTGAAAAATACATTTTTGAATTTGACGTTTGATCTACTTGTGATGGTCTGTATATGTAAATGAATAGATGCCTAGGAATGGTGGGAAGGGCATTTGCATACTGTCTATGGTGCTCCAATGGGAATGCGCAGGACATTGGGTGTCTATATTGACGTTCCAAGATATTCTTGGATAGACTATCGTTAAATATCACGGTGTTATCATATGGCCAATTTCACATATATGAACTGTAAAGATACTGCAATCAATGTATGGTCTATATGTGTATATATATATAAAGGGGTGGTTGGTTGTATGATCAGATTTATTTTGTTAATGATAATCATAGTTGTCCTAAAGACCAAATGATTGAGAATTCTCGAGCTAAATTTATGTGCATAATGCCTTTTACTGCAATAATGAGCACAATCCAAGCTATAGAAATATATTGTTTTTTAAAAAAAAACCACGTCTTTCCATTCGAGAAGTCTAAAAGACCAAACTTATTATATTTGAGCAAACCCTTTTTTTATAAAACTAGTAGTCTTATTCTAGAGTATATTTTTGGATTTCCCAAAAACTCATTTTGACAATATTTAAACGGTCTACAAGCCATGTGTTTATATGCATATACTATAAATAAGCATACTCTGGTAATAATACAACAATTCAATATGTACAAGAATATTAGATTGTCAAATGGATATTTCTATATAAATAATTATCATTTGTACGAACATGTACGAACATGTACAATAATTCAAGATTGAGCAGTTTGGAACGAATAAAGAATAAAAAAGAGAGAAACACAGGCATTCAGATTGCGGGATTTTTCTTTGTATTTGTATTATTGAAAATAACGAGGTAATTTTCCTGTGAGCTATTAATTATAATCGAAACATTTTGTTTGTAATAAATAGTGCAATGCAGTGTATCTAAAGTTAATATAGAATAAATACTAGAAGCAACGTATTTTGGGTATAGAAAATCAGTATATATATCTTTGAAAATAACAAGAGTAACTAGGTCTTTATATCCGGTGTTTCTACCACAGGCAATAATACAACCTTAATTCTGTCAGACATACTTGTATTAAATTATGCGCCAAATTCAGGATTCATATGATTCCACTACTTAAAAAGTACAGACCTTGAGGTATTTAGCACTATTTATGCGTGCCTTTTCGTCCACAACGCGAGATTTTATAGCTTTCCAGTCGCGCTTAATCGGATTTATATTAGGGATTTACGAGGGCTAGTAGTCAAAGCTCTTGATTTTTCAACAGTCTTCCCATAGTATTGTGCATGAGCCAGTATGCCAGCTGGTACCATCTTCTTTAAAAAATATTATCATGTCACTCAATCAGCCTTTGATACCAAGGGTTATGTTCTCGATACAAGTTATGGATATAAACACCTTGATTAGCCGAGTTGTCAAATATTGTTAGTGATCAAAACTATTCAACCCCAAAACAGCTCCATACCATCAATGAACCTTTCTCAAACTTCTCAGCTTAGAGTGTATGTGTTTATATTTGAAGCATTTTTCAAGTTTTAAAATTACTAACGGGTCAAGATTATTGCCATGTACCATAAATCTAGACTCATCTGACCACATAGACCTTTCCCAAAGAAACCGGTTCTCTTTTTATTCAGGCATAAGCACTGGTCTGGATACTAGGAAGTAAGAACCAAACATATTTGCCCAAAGATAATTGCTAGCTGCCTTTTTTACACACTCAAACAAAGAGTAATATTGTCTGTAACCCTGAGTTTCTTTCCAAAGTTTGATGATAATACAAGTAGTTTATATTTTATCGGCTTTTACACGGAGAAATATATTTCTGATTTATTTATGCCTAACAATAAAATAAGAAATAATGCTCATAAAATGTATATATTTATATTAATAAATTTCAAAAAAAAACTAAATAGAATAATAAGAGTTTATATTGACAAACGTAAAAATAAACCCTAGGTACCCCCCTCTCATATATACATGCCATTAAGCCAATTAAGATAATGAAAATATATAATTGTCGATAAAATAGGAGGTCAATACAAGAACAAAAAGGTGTTGTAATAAAGTGACTCTAATTATATATCTGTAATATCATGAAAATAAATAAATTAACAAACTGAGAAATGTTTGACTTTATTTTAAATCACCATAGCCAAAGTCCAAGACAATTAAATATAAATTGAATGGTTTTACTAAATATATTAGTTGACCTGTTAGGAGTATTTTCTTGAATATGAATATGAATTTAATTAGTATCAATTGGGAATATATGTATATCATAAATATTATTATAATCAATAATCTCTAAATAGTCTTTTGGCTCAAGTAAAGACTTTCATGTCATGTTAACCTTTCAAGCTGCCATATTGGAGATTAGCAAGATATCTGAGCAAGATAATAATGTTGACTGACACTGTAAATTCTTTGGAAAATTGCTCCCAGAAAGAGTAATGGATATAACTTGGTAATAGAAGCCCAGGTACCAAGTGCGTTTGTGACATTTAGTATCGGACTTGATCAAAAAGCTTCTCTTGTTTGTTGGTAGCACAGCCGTACATTTCCAATTATATAATTATCTGGGCTCCTAGTTTTATGCTATTACATAATTACTTTGGGAGTGTCAATGTTCAACAATGGTTCTGTAAACTTTTTTTTGTATTGTAATGCCTCAGTAAACAAAGCTCCCAGCACGGGTATTATCGTACAATAATTTCGCCAAATAAAAAAAAAACGGCTTCCATTCAACAACCGCATATTCGTAATCTAGGGTATCAGAACCATTTACAGAATCTCATACGTGAATACAAAAAAAAAGAATCTCATACGTGCCAGTCATAATAAAACCGACTGTATTGAAAGTATTAAAGTAAGGATTAGTTTCCAATCTACAAAAATCGCGTAAAACAGTGATTACAAGTAAAGTAAAATTCTAAAAGTCCCAAAAAAAACATGACAAATATTCACCGACCTTTTAAAGGCGATGCCATAACCCTACCTGTATTATTCAATAAAAGTCTTGATGAACATTTGATAAGCCTTTCCGTTAGTATTCTATAATTATTTGTCCAAGCCAACCAAAAAGTAAAAAAAAGAGGGTAAAATCTTGTTGAATTAGTTTGGTACTTGAAGTTTTTTTTTTAGTTTTTAATAGTACAGAATGCCGAGTTTTTATTTTATTTTATGCAGATTTCTTGTCGTGTAGTCAAAGTCAATTCCGGTTGTCTAGAATAACTATCAGCTTTAGCTAAAGTAATGTGTTTATTGTTTTAATGAACAAATAGATGGCTACAAACTGATAAAAGTCTAAAGAGTAACTCAAAATTCAAACAAAAAAACTAATTTCTGTAAAGTGGCCAATTTATTTCAAACAATTGACCAATCAACTCTTCTTTTTTTTTTGGTGAGATATTTCTTGTAAATGAGCAATGGTAGAAGGATGAATGTTTTTTATTTATAATAATTTTACACTCTCAACATAGCGTGATAACTAATTTTTTGGCCTCTACAACCGTGAATAGCAGTACGCGTTTTATAAATATTCTTTTGACAAGGGCGTTGTAATTGCCGTATAGCTTTACTCTCGGCTTCAACCTGAATCTTTCGACTGCTCTTTAACCAAGAACACCCCGATAGTTTTCGGGGTGCCTGGCGTTTTTTTTCGGTGTATTTTTATTAGAAAGAGAGAAAGAGAAAGAGATAAAAAGAGAAAAGGAGGGATTAGAACATGTGCAAAAAATATGCGATAATTAGGCGCAATTTTTCGAATATATTTAGCTGCCAAAAATTAAACTCATTTATTTCCAAGTCAAATTCTAAATGTCGACTTTTATTTCTTTGGGCACATAATTCACTCTGCAAACAATACACAAAGACATGTATATGTATTTCTCTAGTAACAAAGTTTTTATGGTGAAACCTGTCCATGTTAAATGAAAAAAGCATGGTTAAGATGCTACAAACCTTGTTTTGTTCATTTTAACGGAAGCTGTAAATAAGATGGACACAAAAAGAAAGATGTCCTAAATAGGCTCTCTGTAGCTATGTGATATTTGTTAATGTGTATATGATTATTTTGGTTTAGGCGGATCTTGCTGTTAATATTAACCTTATCTCTATAGACAAATAGATCATATTTTTGGGGAAGCCTTCTCAAAGGAAGAATTGATATTTAGCATGTGATTCAAAGGTGTTTTAATTACCAGCCTTTCTCTGGCGCCGATCTATAACATACAAATTGAAGATTCTTTTGAAACTGAGACTTTAATTCCTCAGATTCTCAATGCCTTGGTCGGAAAATTTATTTTGCGATTAGTGAATAAATTGACTTGGCCATTTTACTCATTTGAAATCTAAAATTCAATTCGGCATGCTATTCAACTTTTTTTTTTTTTCAATTGATGACTGCTTATGCCTTTTTTGGACAACTTTGAATTTACACTTTAATCGATATTTTTTGATGGTATGCCCTTTCTTGCTCTTTTAAAGAGATGTTATTACAAGAAGTATCCTTGTCAGGAACAGACAAGAGTTCTGTGTCTAAAGTGGCATCAGAAAACATAAAGAAATACCCTACATCAGCCTATCAACCGACAGAGTAAGGATACTCTACCAATTGACAATATTAGAACAGATAAAAAAAAAGGTTATTAAGCAAATATTATACATGGGCCAGAATATATATATATATATGTATATATAGTATTCAGAAACAACCAGACCTCTTATTAACATAAATCATGCTCTCTTGTCTGGAAACAACAGGATCTACAAACACATCTATACACAAGAACAATTGGTACATATCTTTTGATTAAAAAGGCCCAGATGATTATATTTACATGTGTATTGATTGATCAAGGCTCTTATAGATATACTATGCAAAGTGTTTCTCAAGCGACCCACCTCAGAATACTTGGCTATTAAAAAGAGTATTGGATATACCCAGTATACTAGTACGATATGGTATCTTGTTTCCCCTCAGATTTGCAATCTTGAGTGCAGCCAGCATAGCATTCTTTACCACCCTGCCAGTAGCAGTGGCAGCCAACAGTAATGACATGGTAGTAAGTAATACATGTGTTCATAAATGAAGTATACTTTGATCCTTAATGATTAGATTCGCTCATTACACATTCTAAATCGCCCATTCACAAAACCTAGTCAACACTTGTCAAATACTATTGCAAATCAATTCTCGTTTCTCTCGGAACAGTAGTCGAGTACGAGGGGAAAAAACCGTGTCTAACAGAGCCTCATGTGTTTGTGGTGAGTGTAGTGATTTAGATTCATTATTTAATAATCAACCTGCTGATCATTTCTTAATTCCAAGGCAAATCATACGTCCTACCTTGATTTCATCCTTCTCAGTGCAAATAGATTCCCTAATGCAGTGGTAATGGCCCGACATGGGGGTGCACTAGGGTTCTTACAAAACTATGGATTGAACTTTTTGCATTCAATGACCTTTGATCGGTCAAATCTTGAAGAACGCAAGCATTTATCAGAACGGCAAGTATAATTCCACTAATAATAATGTGAATTGCTAACCCTTATATATATATATATATATATATATATATATATATATATATGAATTTTTGAATTATAGGTTAAAGAAACATGTGATGAATCCAGACACATGGCCTAATCCAATGGTCATTTTTCCTGAAGGCACATGTGTCAATAATCAATACGCCATTAGATTCCAAAAGGGAGCGTTTCAACTTGGTGTAAAGGTGTGCCCGGTTGGTATAAAGTAAGTAGGCCACTTAAAGACATGAGAGTGATCATTTAGTAATCCTGGTTGTGTAGGTACGATCGCGTGTGGGGAGACCCTTACTGGGACACCAGAAAGGTAAATCAAAAATAAAGGCCTATCGTTACTAATTCTTATTATTATTATTATTATTTTCTTAAAAAAAGGGGTTCTTGTACTATGGGTTTTACCGAATGACACGATGGATCACACCTGTCAAGGTTGTCTATGCTTCACCACAGGATCCATTGGATAATGAAGATCCTACAGACTATGGAGAGCGGGTCAGAAAGACGATTGTGGACTCTATTGGACTCAAGATAGAGGATTTCAATGGAATGGCTAAGCGCGACTTGCTGGATAAGATCAGACTTGCATGAATGTGCACAGCTGCAGATGGGGGCATAGAATACATATCATAATACATCATTCTCATTTTTTTTTTAAAAAAAAAGCACACACACACACATATTAATGATATTGGACGACTTGGATTGTTACTTTACCAATTAATTATTATATTTTTTAAGGAAGTAAAGATGCTAATGATAAGAAAGCTTAGGAACAGAAAATAAATAAAATAGATGAAAGGTTGAACAAAATTAAATGATACAACAGATATAAAATATAATAATAATAATAATAATAATAGTAATAATAGTAATAAAGGTATTTGGAATCAGCTTTGTAGTCTGTGTTCCATTCCAACTCTAGAGCTTAAAGCGAATACGGCTCTTGGAAGGGTTGGTCTTGTTACGTCTGATAACATACTTTTTGCCAAAGTGCTGCATAACAACACGCTCCCAGAGAACAGTGGCAAGACTGTTGGCAAGCACGTATCCCCATAGTTTCCAGCGGAAGTCCTTGGGCAGGACATTGTGTCCAATGGGCGAGTTGTATGGATCGATTGTCCAGTTTGGCATCGGGTAACCAAGCTCAACCAGTGTCTCAGCTGTACCACAGTTAATACGGAAAATACAACTGTAGGGATTGGGATCAGCGAGGATCAAGTAACTGGTATTGACAAAAAAGGCAGACCAAATGAACACAAGAATATAGTTGCGCCACCAAGACTGACGGTAAATGGAGCCAAAGTTCACTACAGCACCGTTGTTGAAGAACTGGAACATGATAATAAGGACCAGCAACTCGGCTTCATAGTTATCACCAATCAACCACCATTTGGCAGAGTCGACTGCAGAGGCATCAAACTGGTTGCAGATAAACCAATCTTGCTGGAAAAGCCAGGCTACACCAGCAGCAAGGAACCAAAAGTTGATGAAAATAACACCAAGAATAGATCCGAGAGTATAGGGACCCATGGGCTTGGCAGTGGGACGCGAAGGACCAAGAACAGCAGCAGGTTGAGCCTGGGTAATGGCAAGAGTCATGGTAGTGGTAATAAAGCCATCAATGGTGATCCAGGAAGACTGGGGAGCAATGACGGTAAAGTAAAACATACTCAATTCCCAGAAAGCCATGCATTCTCCGTAAAAGATCAAGAACTTGAAGTTGGCAAAACTGGTAGCCAATGCACTGCGACCCTGTCTAAGCAACTCAACACATTGCATAATTGAACGGTTGCTGGTACTAAAGGGAGACACAATCGAGGCTTCGGCTTCGGACAGAGCAAGACCAACATGTGCAGCACGTAGAGCACCACAGTCATTACCACCATCACCACACATGGCAGTGACACCCTTTTCCATATGAAGTTGAACACAGTCGACCTTGTCGGTGGGTGTCATGCGAGCAAACACGCGAGTGTGCAACAAATACTTTCCAATCTCTTCACGCTGGATCAACAGTTCAAAGGCACGGCCGGTTATTGCCAATTCAATCTGCTTGTCATGTTTTTCGCGGTGATCTTCTTCGAGGCATTGATCAACATTGACACGGTCACCAGAATCCACGTCGTGCCACATTACCGATCCATTCACAGCATCACCGAGCAGGACTTGCTGATTAGGGGAAATCATGCCGCACTGACGGGCAATAAAGATACCCGTGAGAGCGGTGTCACCAGTGATCATGACTACACGAGTATCACCTCCCTTGAGTTGGGCAATGGCATCGGTGGTGTCGTGCTTGAGCATGTTGCGGAAAAGGATAAATCCACAGAAATCACAGTCTTGTTCAAGAGCATCGCGGCTCATGGTCTTGATGTCTTCCATCTGAATGTCTTTACCGAGCACACCGAGATCACGATGGGCCATGGCAAGAACATAGCAACCCTTTTGAGCATACTGAGCAGCCTTTTGGTCATATTCTTCTGGGACAGACGAAGAGCGGGAAAGATGTTTGACGCGTTCAAAGGAGCCCTTTAGGTAAACGTGAACACGTTCAGTAATAGGATCAAGAACAGCAACGGACTGGGAGGCACGAGCATGGACAAACTCAAAGCGACGCAAGATATGGACAGGGGAAGCAGTGTCTTTGGAGGCTGGAGATGAGGCGGGGCAGATGAGGGTGTCGAGGTACAGGGGGTCTGTAGGAGGGAAGAGTTCCCACTTCATGGCATGGAAGGACTCAATATCGACTGGGTTTCCGATGAACTGATCGCCGACCTTTGTGACAGCATGGCAGGTTGCGATACCGCGTGCAAGGGTCTGCTCCATATCTGAAGGGTTTTCATGGCGCTGACCGAAACCATCAGCGGTGTGGGCAACAGAGCCATAAAACTCGAGGCCTTCACGGGTGAGTGTACCGGTCTTGTCGAAACAGAAGATGCGGACTTTTCCAGAGAGATTAATTCTGGGCAAGTCAATACAGAGGATTTTCTTGCGTCTCAGACGAGTGGCACACACAGACTGGTTGATGGTAAAGGCAGCAGGCAGGAGGGGAGAGAAAATTTCGGAAATGACAAACACACCATAGAACCAACTGGTAATGTTACCACGACCCATGAGGTAAATGGCCAAACTAAAGGCAACGGCACCCCATATCAACAGAATGGAGATGGCGACCTTGAGATGTTCGTTGAAGATAAAGGACACGGGAGCGGGAAAAAGGATCTTGTGGATCAGCATACCCTTTTCGCTGGCAATGCCTGTGCGGAGGGTCAATGCGCGAACTCGATTCACTGCCTCGCCTGCCACGGTTGTGGGCATTGTCTGGGCGATTGTGGTACCAGCAAAAAGTGAGTTGACTTTGCTGGATCCATTGGGTTCATAATCGTTGTCATCGATACCGATCGCAAATTTGCGGATTGGCATTGCCTCGCCAGTAAGAGACGATTCATTTGCAACTACGGCACCGCTCAGGAGTACACAATCACAGGGTACATCAGAGTGCTGTTCAACTTCAAATATATCGCCTGGTACAAGATCAGCGCTTGAGACACCTTCTTTCCAGATTCCGTCTCTGAGGATGGTAACCTTGGTTTCGGTCTCAGCCATTTCTTTAATACGGTGTTCCGCACGAAGTCTGAGGATGACCCGGATAAAGGCAGCAGCCAAAATGATGCCGGTTTGGACAAGACCCATCTTGTAGTAGGCAAAGTAGCTAATATCGAGATTAATTAATCGAGTTGAATTGGATATAATACAATATACTATAATAAAGATACTTACTACCAGACCCACATACACATCATCTGATACAGATAGATAAAAGAGCTAAACCTAATAAAAAAAAGGATAGTGAGATTGGATTCTTCGACCTTGTGGGACCAGGACACCCTTTCTTGTGTAAGGTTACTTACTCTTGAATAATAGCCATAAAAACACTGGGTACATATACTTTGATAAGGTTGGATCCCAGCAAACCAAGGCGTTGATGGGCTTCCTCAGATGTCAGACCATCTTGCCAGCTCTGGAGCTTACGGTTGGTCGAACCAAGATCAAATTCATAGGGCTCAAAGCGCATACTGGTAGCATTGAATACATAGCGCATGCACTCGTATTCAAAGTATCTGAGGTTGTTGGGAGTGAAATTCACAGGGCATGTTTCAATAACGATGTCCATTCTACATTATAAAAAGTTGGTAAGAATCTACAAGGGCAATCAATAGAAGCAAAATTTTATGTACCCCAAACGTTTAATTGCGCGCTGTTCAATTCCGCGGAGTCGCTTGAGCCATTTGCTGTCATCTTCCAAAAAGACAACCTCAGCCTGACGGCGTTCGACCTGAACATAGGGACTGGTGTGAGGGAATGACTCGATTCTAAAGTAGTTGCGAATTGTCTTGCGAAACAGCATCACAGCACAAAACCAGGTGGCTGAGATGTGCCAGACAGCACAAAAGATTTTGGATGACAAGTCGGATGTCAAAAACACTCCAAAGTCCACTCCTGTTACTGTTCCATCTGTTATGGGGTGACACATAGGCACATGAAAATAGAAAGGGTTAGGTATGTAGGTTTATGGACACGCTTGATCAAAGGTACTTACAATAATCTCCAACAATGGTTCCAATAAACACGAAACATAAAAGAGTCACAATAACAACAGACGAGAAGCAGAACAGACCAAGGTAATCAGTGACATATCCTCTAAAGTGAAGTCTCTCGGCCTCAGTGACTGAGCTAGGGCTAATATCGTGGATTGAGGACGACTTTTCTTTGGCACTTCCGTTATCGCTAGAGAGTTTTGTTGCTGTCTTTTCGTTGATTGCTCCCGACGCGATAGATTCGGCCAGGAGGCGATTGAAGCGGATTTCTCGAACGTATTTGTAGGAATGCCAGAGCAAGAGGATCGCTGCCTCGGCTCCCATCAGTGACCATACAGCAATCCACATTGGTTCTCTAAAGGTGAAGTATGGCTCAGGAGGTAATGGGCATTCACCCCAAATCGAAGGAGTGTCGAAAGTTCCCCAAACACCGATGGCGTCTACATTAGATATTCCGGCGGCCTGTCCGCACAAGGTACGGGCCTGAGTAACTTTGTTCATTGGATCAAAGTGGGTGATGTTAATTAACTGTCCAGCAGCACAGGGGAGGTAGTTTGTAGGAGCAGAGGGGTCACCGCACTGGCAGATATTGGCGATGCCTTCGCATGATTCTTGGCAGGTACCATCGGCACAAAACTGAAGACCTGTAGCACACGTAGCTGCCAAACCGATAGGGCAGTTTGCCAGATCAGTGACACACAATTGAGGGCATACGGCGTTGTAGGCTGGCTTGAGAGGACATGCAACTCCATTGAGGTCAAAGTCGTTTGCTGGATAGTCAAAGTCAGTAAAAAAAAAAAAAACCTCGGGAGGATCAAAGGATACTTACGAATTTCAAACAAGGGCAACGCCGCTGTTAGTTGCGAGGTGCCAACCACCAGGCACAGGGCTCCAAGGACCCTAGCAGCTCTCATGGAAAATATGGAATAGAAGAAGGAGAGAAAGAGAGATGAAAGGTCAGAAAGCTCAATTTAAACAAGATTTGGTCAAACTAGAGATAAAAATAAATATTAAAATATTCGTCCTACAATACTAACATTGGTACATTTGTGATTAGGGCGAAATTTTTTTTTTCTTGTAAAAAATGATCATATATATTTTCTGAATTTTAGTCGGCTTTGTTTCAAAAAATAATAATAAAAAAAATTGGTATATTTGCCTTATTTGGAATGTTCTTTTAAGAAAACAGTTTCACCCAATCAGAGTTCTATCCCGATTTCCTTGTTTGACTTCATTTGTTCCAACTCTCACAATCACAATTGTGCCAATCTCATGCTCACGTCATCATTCTCTATTAACCAATCCTCCCTTTTTATTTCACGCTCAAAGCGGGACTCCGTTCTCTCTCAAAGTAACTTTACCAACTCCCCTTCATTTCGTCTTATTCCAAATATATAACATATAGATTTGTATATATCCTATAGATCCATAATATCAACCTACATATATTATATAGACAATAAGAAAGAAAACAAAGAAGAAGAAAAGAAAAGAAAAGAAAGAAAGAAAAAAGACTTGATATTTTGCTATTAATTATTATTATTATTATTATCACCATCAATTTCCAATAATAATAATATACATATATTCATATATACACACACACATATATATATATATAATATTTATACATACATATTTAGATAACAATAATCATTCACACTATCGTCCTCTTACAAAAATGTTACCCCACAGTACAGCCACAAAGAAATCAAGCAAGTAAGAGGATCCAGACATTCAACCAATCTAACACATGCACATTTGGTCATCTTATTCAGACATGACTGAAGAACAACAGACAACTCTTCGCCAAAAGAGCAGCAAGATTGACCGTTTAACAACAGGCAAGTCTGATAATTAAATTGAAGGATCTCTATAGATAAATGAGAACATTACCATGAGAGATAGACAGAATAGAATAAATGATCCAACCAGAGTATCATTCTTGTCCATCATCATGTAAACCTATTGGATGCGGCGGATAAAAAAAACCCCATTAGGCATTGCTGCATTGTCCAAACCTGTCTTGCAAGCGGAGGGTGCCTTGGATTGGTCCAAGCACGTCACGCCCACTACCCTGACCGTCTTTCAGGAACAAGACGACTGGACCCAAGTGCAATCCCTGAAACGGTCGGTAGGAGAGGAGACCCAGACTACATTGTCTCCAGATAAAGAAGGCAGCTGGAAGAAGATCAAGGGCTCATTGGAAAGCCAGACAGCAGATCCATCGGTCTCGAGCACTCTGGCATTTGATGCCGAGGATCAAAAGGCATTTGGTGCCCTGCCAATGGAAGAAGACAAGGTGATTGTCCAATGCAAGGGCTGCGACCGACCAATGTTAGCCTCCAGTTTTAGTGAACATCTGCAGGTTTGTGAAAAGCAACCACAGGGCAAGACAATCAAGGCCGGAAAGACCAGCGATAAAAAATCACAGAAAAAAGGCATCAAGGGTGTCCAAGGTAGACACACACACACATTAGACATTGCTCATACTGACAAGTGGTCTAGGGGAAAAGAAGAAGAAGGAAAAGCAAAAAAAGGCTACTCCAAAGCAAAAAGGTATCTAGTGTTTATAAATGCCCAGAAACTCATTATGCCAAAAAGCGCCTCTGGATCTGGACAAGCAGTGCGGTGTAATCCAGGGACCAAACAATACACCCTGTACCCGATCATTGACATGCAAGAGCCATTCAATGGGTGCAAAGCGAGCAGTTGCCAACCGGTCCCAGCCCTACGATGTACTTCTTGCTGCCTACCAGAAAAAGTCGATTGGCCGGCCTCAAAGTATGTTGCCATAAGACTTGCAAGATTGTTTATTGTGTCTATTTAGCTGGACCTGCCATGGCTGGACCCAACCCCACGACAGTGCCACCAATCAAACTTCCTCAGACAAGGCCTCTGACGGCTACCACATCTACCACAGCCATTGCTACAACTGAGCCTGCTGTACCAGACGAACATTATGTTGATTCTGATGAAGAGGTTGAGAATGTGATGGACGGCATTCGACATAGCTATCCGGCACCGATGGCATCCAAGCCCTTTTATTTTGTCAAGCGACGACGTCAATGTTTTCGGCTCCGCGACATCTTGCTGGATGCCATTACACCAAAGGCGACTACGAGCAATACTTCATTGGCCAGCAGTGTAATAGCGCCGCCAACCAAGCCATCTCACCCGATGCACCCTTCACTCGGTTCGGCATCCAACACCTCCTTTCCCTTTACTCCAGGTCCGTCTGGAATGAGTCACTCGCCGTCACCAAATACTTATTCCATCGACACATGGAACACCAGCACATCTTCTTACCTATAACATGTAGAATAAATAAGATTGATATATATTTTTAATAGGCCATGTAAAAAGAGAGACAGAGACAGAGACAGAGAGATTGTATTACACTGGCGTATCTTTTATTTTATTTGATAAGACAAATATGTATATTTGTGAATACAATTTTTGTATTTTTAGGCTGATCTTAATCTCTACCCTTTCCATCATCAGGCTACCAGAGTTGTGGATTTTCTTATTTAAGTAACGCACTGACTTTAATTTCGTTGTTCTCTAGATTTGCATCTCTTCCTCTTTCTCTTCTTCTTCTTCTTCCTCCTCCTCTTATTTTTTGGTTTTATATACATTCTCATAATAGTAATAATAATAATATCACATATTCAGGCACCTTTCTTTTTCTTTAATATAATCATCTTCATTATTTATACACTATGGATCCTCCACTGTAAGCTATAAATTCAATTCAATATTAAAAAAAATATTGTTTGATATATATATGTATACATTACATATACATATACGTCTTCTTCATGTAGCGACAGAAATACCTTTACAAACGATCGTTTCAATCTGCCACCAATATCAACCATAGACAACAGCCTCCCCAGTCGATCATGGCCACCTCCAGCATCCACCCTTTATCAACTACCATTCTCACCCCAAACCCACCCCGACAACTGGTCTCCTTTATCAACCCACAGCGAAACCAGAGACTACTTTTTAAATAGACCTCCAGTTGACCACCACCATCGCCAACGCTCCCTACCTCAATTTCCTACTGCATATGCCTCTACCCAAGAGCACTCTCCGACACTCAGGAGTGTAGAGAACGATATTGAAGAGGTAACAGAATAACTCGACATCATCAGAACCAACCTTTATACCTGCCTAGGTCATTCGACACTGCAGCGCCTTGGGTGAAAACATGATACAACGCAAATCTCGACTATCGGATCCAAACTACCTAAGTGACCTTGAACACACCAGACCTTGGTTGGATGATATGATTAGTCGTGCCAACCAGGTGCTGAATGCCCTGTTACGACTACGAAAACACCAAATGGCAGCAGACTATGTTCGTGCCCATGGGATTGATGCTCGACGCAGAGTTGGAAGTCAAGTAAGCCAAGCAAACTCTTTGGATTAGACAATTAACCGGTGGTCTTGTGTGTAGGAAGGGTCCTTTGAACGAGTAGGCGCTTTGTTGCCCTTGGGAAATGGACCAATGTCCCTACATTCTATTCGCCAAAGAAAACGTGGGGTAATATAAATATATAACTATTATAATAGTATTGCACTTTATAAATCCAATATATACTTAGACTTGTGCTTTGTTAGAAACGGGCCGCCTTTCAAGGCAGATGCCATTCATGTAATATCTCAGAGACTCCAGAATGGAGACGTGGGCCGGATGGTGCCCGCACACTATGCAATGCATGTGGATTGCGTGAGTTTTGTAGTCATGACAACAGTTGTATCTTACTCGTTAAATATAGACTATGCCAAGATCACTCGTAAGAAAGATAGTTCCACAGCCACGACCAGTATGTCTATAGAAGACGGTCGAGAATCTACAAAGAAGCACAACAGCAATAATGACGAAGACGATGAAGAAGATGAGTCATGCAACACAAGATTGACCAACAGAAACACGTTTTCAGAATCATTGAGCGATCGAGACTCACCAATGCTATCAGATGGATTTATTATTAATGAAGATGATACATCATAGCAAACCATCCCAATCATCTCAAGACCCTTATATGCCGCCACATTCCTTTCTTCCTTTATTTTATTTTATTTATTTATTTTATATATATATATGATTTTTAATTTATGAATGATCTGTCCAGAGATCGATTTGGTTACCTGGCTTCTTTTACATGCAATTCATTAGTTCTATTCAATAAATACACGTCTTTTACAAGTTTAAAGAAGTTTAGGTTATAACTGTATCTGGCAGTTTATTCCCAAAACAGCAAATCCCAGAAATATTTACAGTGTCAGAACAATATTATTTTATTTCAAAATTCTATAAACGATTGAAGCTATATTTTTTGTTTTACTATTGTCGAAATTGTACCCTTATACTGTGAATCCATCGGATGCTTTGTATAGTAATTTTTGCTTTCGATTGGAGATTCGTTTTTTTCCTTTTTCTCCCCAGGCTCTCATGTAACACTCATCGGCCTGCCTGTCTGTCCTTGGAAGACCATCTTGAACCTTGGTTACTTCCTTTTATGTACATCAAAATATACATATATCTTTTTATTATTATTATTTTTTAACATTTGATAGATTCTGCTATTGCTACTCTAATTACTTTAAATATATATATATATATATTCTATAATTTCTTTCTTTCTTTCTTCTCAAAATTCTTAATGAATATCTGGCACTCTGTACAACCCAACTCCTTATATGTATATTATATATATGCAAACTTTTTATTATTATTATTATTTGACAAGCGCTCTCGTCAACGGACAATGTCTGGTAACGATATTGACAATAGCTATAGGATCTAAAAGAAAAAGAAAAAAAAAACAAAAAAGACTTGAATCTCCATTATTGAGATTTAATCTCAAGCAGAGAAACCAAAATAAAATAAAATAATAAATATGGATATTATTGACTGTTTTGTGAATAATCTATATGTATATCTTAAAGAAGTATATATATTCAGTTATTACCAAAAAAAGAAACATCATTCGATGGTGTAGATAATATCAACATGTTAATATACAACACCAATACGACCCATGATTTTTATAAAGGACATTGGCTTGGCTACATATAGTTTCCCATCAGCTTCTATATGTTGTTCATATACTCTTTAAGTACCTATTTTAAAAATATATATTGAAATAATGGACATATATTATAGCAACAGACCAGTTCCGTGTTTTCGGCCTTGTATTTTGGGTTGCCAATGTATTGATATTTCTATATAACAATATTCCATTCAATATTGTCTATAGTAAAAGGTTGCATTTAATTAATCGTCCAACCTACAATGGAGATGCACGTGGATTTCGCCAGCTGGGCAGTCTAAAAATTCAAGCCCTGTGTTGCAGGGTGTACATTGCAATGTTATGTAGAATATAGCTAAAAACCCTCTTTACTATTTCAAAAAAAAAGGGGGGGCAGTATGGCTGATATTACCCGGACATTCGGGTGTTTCTTACACATAAGCCAGTCCCCATCTCCCTTGGTCTTTATACCGTTCAAGCTCATCTTTGATCTCAGTAGCGTTTCCTTTCCAGAGAGAATCGAATTATTGGTTTATTTTATATTTATATTATAAATATCTTTTTTTTTTAATTGAACTGATAATCTATACATATTTTACAGATAAAAATAATAATAATACTTGTAATAATCGTGAGTCAAACCAATGTAATGTCGTTTTTTTGTTGCTGTTTTCTGTGCAGTCTGTCCAAATTCAAAACCAAACCTTGTAGCATTTATCCAATAGATTAAGTTTGTTCTATCAGAAATTCGTAAAGAATCTTTTTAGTATTTTTGAATATTTTCAACTACATCTATAAATATTAAATGGTACAATCTATCTAGTCACTGTAGAATATTGTATCTAGCTCCTATGAAAGGAAATCTAGGAATCTCGGGTATTCACACTGAATAAGCACCATTAGAACCATTAGAACCTCACCGCTACTCTCTTTTGTTGATACATATCACTCTTATTAGCTAAACTAACAAAAAATGTGGTTGATCTACTCATTTTGTTGAATATCAACATCCACGGCCAAAAGGTACAACCCACGAGATCTCGTTGATTAAAAAAAAAGGTTTCGGTGATAATCACATAATTAAGAGGACATCCATAGGCGTACAACCAATGCCCACGCCAAGAATAAGAGAAAAAAAAAGAATATACCGTCAATGTATATTTCGACAGACACACAATTTAAAGCAAAAGAACATCTTGTAGCCTGTATTAGAAACGTAGAATATCTCATATTCTAATAGCCCAAGCTTTCAATGAATGCGGGCAATGCTTATATAATCTCTGTGTTGTGTAATGATATGTTATGTGTCATCTGTTCGACCCTATCACCAAACCAATCATTAGATTCTTGTCTATGACTGATGGACTCATCTATAGACTAAAAAAAACTATAAAATTCATACGCAAACCAAGCGCATCCAAATCCCTGTTTATCCACTCTAGTCTAGAACTAATTTGAGTACTAGAAAATAAAGTCTTGTAATCTACATCTAATCTATGATATAAAAAAAAACATTTGAGAAACAATAAACTATAGAATCAAAACAGCCTCAAGTATATATATATATATAAATATATATATTGTACGAACAACATTTGGCTGTTTATTTAATAATATCCTCGAGTACTTTATTTCATAGATAGACCACCGAAACTCGATAGACTTCGGCCAAATAGTTTTTCAATCAAGAGAACTGGGGCCCATCTTAATGTGTTCTTCTCGACCTTCTATTAGAAAGTGAACGACACAGTAATCTCTTCGCTTTCTGTTCCGTTTATTCTCTTCTTAAGCTTCTCATAATGCCAGGTAAATTTCCAAAGAATACAAGGTTTTATAAATAAACCTAGAGATTGATAATAACTATCTTGAATTTTATCGTTTTAGATGCCCAGTTAATAGATTTATTTTGACATGTATTTCAAAAAAAAATTCGTTCCTCTCCTTTCATATGCCTTGTATGATAACTTGAATCGATAAATGGAAACTAAAACTAAAACCAAACTATAAACTGGTTACCTTTTTGTATCCAAGTTACTCGAGCATAGTTGATATCTCGTCAATAGACAAATGTATATGTATATATGTATATATGTATATATAGATACTTTTAATGTTGATATTTTACCAAACATGGCTAGATAACAAGATCGAAAACAGCCTCAAGTCACCCGGAACTTCTCTTCCAGCTTGGGTGCCTATGTCACTCTTTCCGTTTCAAATGTGCATAGGATTGGGTGTATCCGTACGCCTATTCCCAGCGGAACACTCCTTTTTCAGACAATTTTTCTATCTTTGAAAATACGACATGGTTCAACGGATAATGGTACTAACCAAAGAACTCTCCCTGGTACTGGGGTATTGACAGAGCCCCTTTGACTGTACTACTGTTCCTCCTCAGCCCTAGTCATTCCACATATACCTTTTGTATTTATGATATAGGGCTCTCTGTATCCAAGATATTGTTATTGAACGGAATATTATGCCCGTAGGAGGTCGTGCTTAATAAATCATCGTTGATAATAATCATCCTAAAAGTTCTTTATAAATTACTGCTTTAAATACCATAAAAGTTGTTTTGGTTTTTTTATTTTAACTGGTGCTAGGCTTACAATGCACAAAGTATTTGTCCAACCCAAGTCCAAATATGATCTGATTATAAATATTCTTTTGGAACACAATCGCAAGGCTATGGGAGAACTAGATGATAAGTATTTACGCGTGATTGTAGAATTATCCTACAACACTCAAAAGGCTCGAGTATTTTTGAAATTTCCCAAGTATGGGCCTTTGAATCAATGCGTTCCTTATCATATTTTGAGCATATCCTAGCTATATTGTTTATTTCTTTTTTGATCGAGGCAATTCTTTATCGTTTGACATTTTACTCAATGTCTTTAGGACGTTCAAAGATGTTTGTACACCAGTCAGCTCTACTATATCTACAAGAGAATTGGGTTACTGCCCAAATGCCCACGCGATTACTCTTGCCCATTTGGTCCCACATCTTCTAGCCTAGTATCTGTCTTTTATATTAACTTTTACGACCAGTTTTGGCATATACTTTTACTCTATTGATTGCAGTATATATCATTTATATTTTGCTATCTTTGGCTGTCTTGTGCCCACGCCATCTCAGATATCCAATAACCATTACTTTGGAACGTTGTTATCATTTTCAGTGCAAACCGAGATTGTCTGTACGAGACTAATCGTAGTACTCTACGATAGTCTTTTACATACTAGGCTACCCAACTTGTTTTTCTGTTTGTTTCTGACATACAAAAAAAAGGATGGATTTATTGGCCTATTACTTTCATTTAACTGCCATGATATACAGGTGAAAAGAGAATACTGATATCTAGAGATCAAACAGGCATCTTTTTTTTTTCTAAAACGTTTCAGCTCTTTATCAGAATAATAAGCAATCTTGTAACATTGGGTGTTTAAGCGTATCGTTCTCGAGTCTATTGTTTTTGGGAAAGCATTATATATATATATATTTCCATCTTTTGAATAAAGGAATCTGTTTAATTAAATAACTTGTAAAATTTAATCGTTTCACCAAGATATTTGATGGTTAATATATATAAAAAAAGAACCTTGTCAAACATACCTTTCTACTGTAGACTCTGATAATTGTTGTTTTATTTGAATTGCCAGAGACAAATAGTAGATTCTTTTGAAGAAGAAAAACAATAGGTTTTAATTTATGTAGAGTGTCTAATAGTAATATAGGTAAATACCTGTTGTATGCCACCCCATCAACAGACGTGTAAAACATGGTACTTGGAATTCTTTTATTTATTTGTAACTAGTACACATTTAAATGATTCCAAAAACACTTGAGTCAGTGGTACATAATCTTTATTATCCAAAGATGACCAAAGGATGATTCCATGCTAGGTTTGTTTTCTCGGGATAAAAAGGGTGCTCGATATTAGCAAAATATATTCCTATGTTGATCTTGGGTTAGAATAAGCTCATATTCGCCGATATTTATAGAGGGATTCAAAACAAAGTAAGCGTTTATTTATTATTTGTTATCAAGACCATCATGACTGAACCACACAGTTTGATACATCGTTTGTATTATTAAATCTAAACAAGACTTCAACCAAGAATATTACATTTTTATTCCTGCAGACACGCTCTACTGTCAGTTAGATAATGCCGCCTAATCACACAGGGAACTCTTTACAAGAGATTTTTTTTAAAAAAAAAACAATAAAGAGTATTAACGGTTGTAAAGGGCCATTTGATTATTACAATAAAGCAACCATGAGATTAAATAAACGTATAAGCATAATCACTAAATAGGTCGCATATACTAAAGTGCTTCTTATCTCGCTACAAAGGCTTTGATAGTTTTTTGAATGGCTGTTCCGACTTTTGTCTCATCCTTTCATCCATTCGCGTAATGAGGTCATTGATGGTCTCGTAAGGAAGATTCATGAGCTGTGATATTTCCTTGGCATCCATTCCTGAGCGCGCCATCCAGAATATTCCTCCATGATCAAATTCTGACCACTCTCTGCAATCAGTGCTGGGCTTTGAGTTTCCTTTTGCCGTAGACATTGATGCTTTATGAATCGAGAGGGTTTTATATATATATATTATATATAATAAAAAAAGAGAATGTCTGTGAGTTGGACTAGCAAACTATCAAGTGTGACTGGACCAATATCTGAATTCAAGAGGAGCTTAATAGTTATATTAAAATGGAAATTCGGTACCATTTCGGGGGATAAAATATAATTTTTCCGTTTTCGGAATATAAAATCCGAATTTTATCTTGCCAAACCACAAATTGGGTATAACCGTATGGATCTCTTTCGTCTGTTACTCGGGATACGTGTGCTATAGCCCTTGATTTTGGAAGCAAGTACTTTGCAAGTTGGCTTGGGATTCGGTAAAGAGAACAATAAGACGAAGTGTCTTTTTTTTAATAATATTAATAAGACAAAAGGCAACACCAGAATTACCCTTGTAAAAATACATTTATATATATAGCTTTACATACAAACTTATTGGCGAAGTGCTTTTAATCTTTCGCTCAGTAACGCATCCTCATTCTTCTCCTTCTGACTACCTTCTCCCAAAGATGTCCCTGGCTCCATTTGACCCAATTCATGCTTCATTTCCAAACCATGCTCATCTGCTACCTGGTGCATCAATGTCTCGACCTCATTCTGAGGCGTAGTCAGGGTAGTTGTACCAGCCATGGCACCTTCCATATATTCTGTCTGCACATCCAGGTCTTCAAACTGAGACTCAAACTTGTCCATAACCATCGATATCTATAGAAATGTCAGCCAGAGTCTCCTTTGTCTTGGATATCGACCTGCCTTTTCAAGATTCATGGATCCCATTGCCCTGTCCATGCCCTTTACTACATTTGCCATGGACGAAGTAACCTAAAGACCAAACCCCTTACTTAGCCAAAGTGCTTCCAATCTCAATATTATCCTATTCACCTTTCTCATGGTCACTGCTGTCTGTACACGACTCGCCACAGCATCAATACGAGACGAGAGTCGAAGCAGATTGATAGCCTCGTTTTTTTTCCGGATGGCATTTGCAGCATAGATACGGGCGCCTTCCATATTACCATCTTGAATTGCCTAGAAGATAATCAGGCCGTGAGTCTTGGTGATCTAAACGACTATGGGTATATATGCATGCGCACCTTTTTCAGCTTGGCCTTTTCGAGCGTCTCATCCTTTTGGCAACGCTTTGACTGCTTGTTCAACTGTTTTGCTGTGAACTATGGAAGGATTGCCGCAACAACAACAAAAAAAAGATGCCGGGTTTGGATTGAGTTTCTTCTTTAAAGGAGTCTATTTGCCATGTCAGACACACCTTTAATTGAAAGAGATTGTCTGTGATGACGAATGGATTAGTCTCCATTGCCATTTTTTTTAGCTTTTTTTTTATTTTACGACATACTTTCCATGCCACTCATTGGGAATCTCGATGGGATATATTGAAATAAAAACCAGGTGAAAGAAGGAAAGATTTTTTTTTAAAAAGAGAGATAAAAGGACCAAATCACAAGGCTATGACGTCGCTACATTTTAAAGAGCTTGATTTGCGTATAGGACATGTAGATATATTACAACAAAGAAAAAGGGGGGGTTTGAGGCTGGTTTATTGATTTGAATTGTGCATATATATATATTTATATTTATATATATTTATATAGTTTTGGCCCATTAACAATATAATAGGCGTAAAATGGATGGCAGTGTGTGCGATCTATCCCTTTAGTGCCTAAATAACCCAATAGAATTAAATTGGTGCATCTTCAAAGGTTATTCCAATAATCTTACCTGGAGACGCTTCTGCATCATGTCGAGTTCAGGTCCTTCTTCTTCATCGGACTCGGACTCTAATACGGCCTCTGGCTTCTCGATCGCAGGTCCCACTGCACCAGCCTCGCCAAGCATACCGTTTGTGATTTGGAACAGGACATTGTTAACCTCTTCTTCGGCTTCTTCTTCAATGTCATCATCGTCCATCATTTCCATTGTATCTTCAATCATTTCTTCCATAATACCCGCCTAAAATACGAGATTAAGACCTTTCACCCAAAAAACCCAAACCCACAATACCTTTGTCATTTCCATAGACATCTGCTGCATGGACTGTGCAATCTCTGGTAATCGGACCAACTGGTTGACTAGTTTCATAACCTCGCCACTCTTTTGAAGTGAGCCAGCAACCTTGAGTGTGGCTATGGTAGATATTATGAATATAAAAGGCCATCCAAACATCCCTTTATCTTTACCCAACTGGTGTTCAAGCTGCATAACAATCGAGTTGAGTTGGGCTTTACTGGTATAGAGACGGTTCTTGTGCCGTTGGGACCGAATAAGCTCTTTGGCCAACATTTTGCAGCTCTTGACATCTCCCTTTTTAGCCACTTGCTTGATTGCCTTTTTGACCTTGATCTCTTCTGAATCAATAGCCTGAATCTGTCGTTGTATCGCTCTCTGTTGGCCTCGAATCTCCTGACGCCATTTCTTTACCTATCAAAACTCAACCCAAAAGTAATCAAGACATAAAGTTGGCATTGGTCTGAGGATTGGATGAATGCATGGATTATACTCACAAGTTCATCGGGGGTCTTTTTTCCAAAGAAGCGTTGGATATTACTAAATGTGCTCATTGTGCTATAGGTGTTTTTTTTTATGTAACCAAGGTTAATCTCTATAGAATCAAGGTTTCTTAGACAAAAGATACCATACTTGAAGAATTAGATTAGTGGATTCCTTTTGAGCAATTAAAAGAAGAGTTTGAGATTCAATATGCGTGAGTGTGTGTGTATGTGTGTGTGTGTGTATGGAAAGAGCCACTTAATTAGGTTTGGGTTAGACCTTTTGATTCCGCATGCTGGCAAACAAAAAACAATAAAAAAAGAAAAGCCAGCCAAGCCCAGTCCAGCCCAGCCAAGGCAGTTGGCTAGCAAGTTCGTTAAGCAATTGGTTATCCAGGGCTAAAGTCTATTGAGAATCCTCCAGACTCAGCAAGACACTATATTTTCACCATGGATTGATTTAGGCTTTCTTGTTGCTGTTTGTGCTAGAGATTGGCAAAATGACATTCATAAAATGCATATTTTGACAAAAATCCTCGTATATTTTATCCTGTAATCAAGACTTTGGCTATTGACCGCGTATAAAGCAGATTTGGTTTAATTGCTGGTATCAAGAGATGTGTCGTGTAAATGTTTGCTATTTAGAGAATCGGAAAAACAATCTATTGGGATACTGTAGATGTGTCCATAGAGGACTTTTGGTGGTTTACAAGAAGAAGAAGAAGAAGAAACAAAACAAAACAAAAAAAAAGGCAATTTGTCCGAGGAAGCCAAAGTTGGAGAAATACAAGGTATATTTTACAAAGACTGGCTAATTGGATCAAATACTTCTTGGAGAAAATCGCTCATTTCGCCTGTCTCGGATTCTACACAAACAAATTGACCTTTTTTTTAAAAAAATATATACTCTTTAGGACATTTATAGAGAATCATATAGCCATGTAACCATGTAGCCATGTAGCCATGTAGCCATGTAGCCATGTAGCCATGTAGCCTGGGTTTTCTTCTTCTTCTTTTCACAAAGGTAACAATAAGGATATTCCTGCTTGAAATCCATTTCATATATTCATCTTAAGGTGGTCCAATCCCAAGCCATGGTGTAATGCTTCCAGCCAAAGATTACCATTGGCGGCAGGATAAATAGCGGACCCAAACGACTGATTGAAGATGAACCAATTACATAAACTGATTTGTCTGATTCAACGCTGCGTCACAAGCACTCATTTTCCTTTTTCCATTGACTTAAAAAGGTTTCTTGAGTTTGACAAGTCTGGTACCTTTTTTTTTCTACCTGCAAAAAGAAGCATAAGATGTTGCGTGGAATTCCTACACTCTTGAGAGGACGTCTTGTAAGTAAATGGCTGGCTCCTAGAGAATCCACGTAGAATATACCCTGGACACGGTCAACCGTCAATGCGTCCAAGAAGCATACTTATATATTTCAATAGCCTACAGTAGGTGCTATCCAGCCCACTCAGTTCATCGCCACCCGCACCCACACCTCTGCAACCTCTGCCATCTCGTTCAAGAAGCACATCCGCCAGCGCCGTTTTGGCCCTGTTCCTGCTGTCCCTCAACCGTCTGTCGAGGAAGCAGTGTCAAACATCCTCTACAATACCCCACCACCCAGCAATGCCCCTGAAGTCCGTCACATTCTCAACTGTCTTGTCCAGAACGAGCCCGGTGTTCTCAGCCGTCTGTCTGGTATCCTGGCTGCCCGTGGATTCAATATCGAGTCTCTTGTGGTTGCCAAGACCGAGGTTCCTGATCTCAGCCGTATGACCGTCGTATTCAACGGTCGTAATGTGCAGATTGAACAGGCCAGACGCCAGTTGGAGGATTTGGTGAGTAGACAGTGATAGGAAAAGGAGGTACTAATGTCCCCATCTCTATAAAGGTTCCTGTATGGGCTGTGTTGGACTACACAAAGACAAAGCTGATTGAGCGCGAACTGCTCTTGATCAAGGTCTCCATCTTGGGTCCTGAGCATCTTCATGAGCAGCTCTTGACTACCAAGTTTGACGGCAAAGTAGACTTTGAGGATAAGAACCTGGTGGATTACGAGGATGTAAGGCCAGACTTGACTAGACTAGACCAGAGACTAGACCAGACCAGAATATGTCTGGCTGTTGTGCTATGGATCCCAGAGCTCACCATCTTCCTTCCTTTAAAAAAAAACCATTAGATTGAAACCCCCTTGAGCCCTTCAGACACCCTCAGAGAGACCTTTTCCCATTTGCGTGCCTTGACTGAGCTCACTCGTCTGTTTGATGGCAAGGTCGTCGATGTTTCATCTGATTCTATCATGATTGAGCTGTGTGCCAAGCCTAGACGTCTGTCTTCATTCATGAAGCTCTGCAAGCCATTTGGTATCCTCGAGTCCTCAAGATCAGGCAAGTGTTATATTCTATCTTGTGCAAAAGATCACTAAAGATGATGTGGTTGGAACTGTGATGGTCATCTTATTCTTTACTAACTGGTATGAACGGATGATCCCTTTCATGTTATTAGGTGTTATGGCCATGCCTAGATCGCCAGTACATGATCATTATGAACCACAGGTCGAACATTCTTACGATGATGATGATGATGTTGATGCTTCGATGCTCCCCCCTGGATAAGAGACTAGAAATCGATTTTTTCTCATTCATACAGTATTTCATCGCCACAACCTTCTTTTTTTCTTTTTTTACATTACATGGACTTTCAATTACAAACAAACAAGAGACAAAAAGACCCTTGTACAATTCTAAAGTGAGATTATTGTGGCCATAGGTGAGAATGTTGTGGAATATGGCTGTTATATTTCTATTATTATTATTAGATGATATATCTATACATATATACGTATTACTCTGATGAATACATTGTAGACCATATCAAAAAAGAAAAAAGAAAAAGAAAGCTAAACAAATAGAAATTTACAAGAGAAAATATATATGTATATATATTGAATTTAATAAACAGACCGTTCAAAGAAAGCTATGTTGCAAGCACGAATGATATCTGGGTCAGATGGCAGTGTTATAGAACTGTAGCCTTCGTCTAGACCTTGTGAGTTACTCCCTGATGAAGAAGAAATTGAAGAAGATGCCGAATCACCAATGCAAAATACTTGACCTGTAGATGGTCGTGGCTGGGTAGAAGAGGCTGTGATAGAAATGGGCTTTCCCATGTATCGAGTGGTCGGTGAAGCAAAGTATGTGTCCTTTACTGGCGAACAGGCCTTTGGGTTCATGCTCAAGAGTGAGGCCGCCACTTCTGTCTCGAGTTTAAGCTGAGAACGTACACTCGGAAGAGTGAGCTTCTCTGGGTGTTTGGGCTCCTTTTGAGGGCTCTTTGAGCAGATGAGTTTAACAAGGGAGAATTTCATTGAATAATACACAAGTAAAGACACAAGCACAACAAGCAAGAAGTAGAGTGTTCTTAATAAGCTATCTGTATATTTATACTAATTTTATCGCGGAAAAATAATATTGTTTGTAAAATACAGCCTTTTGGTCCTTTGAGTATCTTCAACTCCGATCAGCACCACACACAATTATTCCCTTGCAAAAATATCAAAGCTTTGGCCAAGAGATGAATTATGCCAAACTATAGAATCAATTCAATTCTCTACAGTCTCGGTTATCAAAAGACAAGAACACCCTGGGGCCTAATGGATATTGCCCAGAGGCCAATATATATATATTAAGGCTGGCTGGACATAATTGGGTTCAATTCAGGTCAATCAATGTCTGCATGGTATATTTGGCCAATGTACATTTGGTCAATGTATATTTTGTATCTTTACTATCGAGCACAAATGGGCTCTTTAGATACCAAGTCTCTGAAGCCCCAAGACATAAAAAACCGTTTATAAATTTAAGCATGCCTTTAACCTCGTGCCATTCCTCAGTCTTGCCTGCTTCCAAACCCCTCGACATTAGGCCATTTGGATCTATTCGGGCAATTCGATGCATATTATTGTCAATGATTCCAATGTTTCGAAATGATTAAACCATCGATAGATATATTAATATAGGTCGGATATTGGGTCAATAAAGGCCCAATGGTGAATTATCCAAAATCATTGAAAATAATTGTTGGAATGATCGGGAGAAAAAGCAGAGAAATATATAGATTTCATTTGGGCGATCCTCTTTATCCCAATTACCCCCACAAATCATTCAGTTACAGATCAACGGCCACCAAAAGCGTATTTACAATGTAGTTTAGCCAAACATGCCATGGGGGTTTTTATTATTATTAAGAAGAAGATGATGGTGGGGAATTGGAGCCAAAAGAAGGGTAGTTTAATCCTTGATCTTCTTGGTACCGCGGAGGAGACCAGTACGGCGGGCAGCAATGAGACCGACCTTCTGACCAGCGGAGGAGTCGCGAGCGACAGTAGAGGCGTGACCAATGTGCTGATGGTTACCACCACCGTGGGGATGGTCAACGGGGTTCATGGCAACACCACGGGTCTTGGGCCAGCTGTTACGCTTGACTCTGTACTTGTGGTAAGCACGACCGGCCTTCAAGAGGGGCTTGTCGATACGTCCACCACCGGCAACGATACCGATAGCGGCACGGGAGGTGGAGGGGACAATCTTCTTGGAACCAGAGGGAAGTCTGATGCGGGTCTTACCGTCATCACCGTGGCCAATGACGGTCACGTAGTTACCAGAGGTACGGGCAAGAGCTCCACGGTCACCAACCTTCTCTTCGACGTTGCAGACAATGGTACCTTCGGGGACGGAGGCAAGGGGAAGGACGTTACCGACGTTGAGGGTGGCCTTCTTACCGCAGTAGATGAACTGTCCGGTGTACATGCCTTCGGTGGCAATGAAGGTCTCGGTTCTGAGCTTGTACTTGTAGGGGTCACGGAAGGCAACCTTGGCAAGAGGAGCACCTCTTCCGGGATCGTGGACGATCTCCTTGATGATACCACGAATGTAACCGTGACGTTCAGCAAAGTCGAAAACTCTCAACTTGGCAGCACCCTTGCGACCGACAGTGTGGGCCTTGAAGATGCTTCCGGCACCTTTTCTTTGAGCACGAATGACACGACCCATGTCTAATGAAAAAAATATGTATATAGTATAAATATATATATATATATAAATAAAATATAATATATTATATTATATTATAAAATATATATAATATATATATAATATATGTATATAATATATAATACATAATATATAATATAAAATATATATGTATAATTATATATAAATATATTTATGTGTGTGTATGATATGTCTAGGTTAATCTTCTAGATCCATCTGTCTCTCGATCGATAAGTATCCCTTGGGCAATTTGTATTTGCTTTGGGATATTCATCCTTCATCCGTCAAGGATAGGGGTTGATATACGGACCTATAAGCTTGTTGGGAGAAAGAGGGAGTATCCCTGATGGTGCTCTTGATCGATACTTTGAACACACGCACCTACGCACATCCATCCAATCCTCACTCCGAACAAATCCACTGTCCGGTCCGGACTATGGCCAATGTCCGGTGATTGTGGTAATGTGGTAATGTGATAGCTATACATAAATAAGCTTGTTTTTTTTTAGAAAAGCAAGAGATTGATGCTTTTATAATACTTTTTTTTAATATTAAAATAACAAGAAACCCTCTTTTATGGCTGTACACTTTTTAATGGAATAAAATATAATAAAAGAAGTGATTTTAACGTCTAGATAAAAAAAAAGTAAAATTATTGAAGCTTTTGCAAAACATAAGGAGCAAACAGTTCTTCACCCTGCTTGACAGGACGTGTGGCCACCACGGTAATATCATGGTTGTCACCAAATACCAACTTGGTGTTGGTGGTCTCGTCAGATCCCTGTCCGAGATAAGTAGAGATTTTGTAAAGAGCAGCACCAACAGCAGGACGCTCAGAAGACAGTTCACGGACACGTTCCTTGGAAGTAATCTTATAAAAAAAACATTTAGATTTCGTCTCAAATAATATGGGTCTCCCATTCTCTTTTTCTCATCCAATTACCTCTGCATCAACCTCATCACCCTCGACAGCAAGAATAGGATAAGCATTGTAACCGAGCTTTCCCTTGAGCATGAGGTAGATTTCCTCTGACAGGAAATCATCAATTCCTGGAACCTTGGAACCCAACAATTCCTTGATCATCTTCATCTCGGCAACAGTGGCTTCGGAGGGGGAGAGATCCAAGTAACGGTACTTGTCAATGTGATCCCAAGCAGAGTACATTGACTCGGATGCCTTTCCGGCCTTTGTCTTTTCCTTTTCTTCAGCAATCATAGTAGACAAGAACTGAGCAATCATCTGAGGATATTTAACGGAATTCTCCTGTGCATACTTGAGGAATACGCTCTCCTTCTCAGAAACCAAAGAGGTGGCGGCCAAGGCAGCAGTTGCTTCCGCAATAGCCTCTGCAGCAATAATCTCTTCGGCTGTATTTTCTGCCTCCTCAGCAGTCTTTTCTTCCTCTTCAGTCTCTTTGGTTTGGTCAACCTCGGGCGTGTTCTTGATCTTGGAGTTGGTGCACAAGAATTGATGGTAGCCCTCAGTGGCCAACTTCTCACACTCTTCACTGCAGAATGCAACATTGTCACAATTGGTGCACTCGACACGGTGTTCTGGATCAATCTTCTTCAAGCAGTTGTTGCAATAGGTACGCTACACCAACACCACATTATAATCCTATGAGTGACCTCTCTAGAGTATTTCCTTGTCTGCCCTATATTTACCTCGAGACCTGGGTGAAGAGCAGAAACCATCGGAGTCTCGGTGTACAAGGTCTGACCTTCCTCAAGATCCTCAGCCGCAACCAATCCACGACGGATGATGGGCTTTCCTTCGGCAGAAGTACCAGCAGGCAACTCGCCAATCTTCACATGAGTGTCCTTGGGAGGGAACTGCTCATAGAAGCCGTTCTGGCGCTTTTGTTGCTATTTACAAAGATTGGTTAATGAACGGGTGGAATTGTATGGCCAATTATTACCTCGAGAGCCATTATGCTGACTACGATCTGGAAGACAGGTTCTGGAATAGTCTTTTGGTAGATCATGATCAATTCGAGAGGAGCAGGGTAGACCTTGAGGGCAGCGTAGAAGGGCAGAACACTGTCGTTGTAGAAAGCCTCTCCTTGATTACAAAGAGACTCGCCTGCTGCAACTTGAGCCATGAAGTACTTTTCCTTCTCTTCCGGAGACTCTGGGAAAACTTCCTTGTCGACTGCAGCCATGACATCTTCGATAAGCTTGATAGCGTTGGCCTTGGCTTCCTCTTCGGCATTTTTGGTCTCCTTGGCAGCCTTTTTACGCTCACGTCCTAAAAATTGCTCGTTTGAATACACGGATAGAAGCCAAAGCTAAATGGTTTATTTACTCAGTTTCTTCTTAAGACTGGGGTCGTTGCGTCTCTTGTAGTCAAAGTAGACCAGGTAGCCAATACCGGCTGTGGCAGCCACACCTGCAGTAGCAAGAGCAATTGTCTGTGGTTTCATGCCCATGATAATATGTTTAACAAAAGAAAGCGCAAAAAAAAAAACAAATTCCGGCTTTACTTTTTGACTTGATTTTTTTTATTTTAAAAAAAATTGAACCAGACTGAGATCGGTGACGCACATTTGTCTTTTTAGGCATGGATTTACTTTTTATTTTAAAATTTTGTTCGTCCGTCCAGCCTAAGCCCAAGCTAAAGAGCTGCAAAAATGCTGTGGTTATGTCTGTCTAGCCGGACCATTGTTTGGCTGCTGGACAGGGCAACCAGGCCATTGCAGAGCTTAAGCAAGCACAAGAATTGATTGATAAAAAATATTCAAAGGTTTTATATATATATATATATATTTTGTATTTTTATAATATTTTTGCTAAACTTTAAAAGACACAAGATAAAATGGCAGGTGTGATTAAACGCCCGACAAAAAGTTTAATGCCAGCTTTGGGGGAGTCTTGGTCCAGAATAAAAGTATAGAAAATACAGGGCACAGTAACCATGGCAATTAAAGTATATAAAGACGCGTTTCGTGGTGGCACATGAAAAAAAAAGGTACTCGAGGGCCGGAACTATTGGATTTGTATTGCATTGAATTTTGTTTATTTTCTTTGGCATTTGTTACAAACAGCACAGGGGGCAGTTTTCTTGTACACCTTTTTTACAGACATGGAAGATTGGTTATTGTACATATGATATTGGCAAGGTAGATAGATAAAAGGTCTACTGAATTCCTTAAAGGAGCTTCTCCTTGAGCATGTTCTCAAGCTTAACACCATCCTTGGCAAAGTTGCGGATACCCTCGGACAACTTCTCGGTGGCCATAGCATCCTCATTCATATCCCAGCGGAAAGCCTTCTCGTTGTGGAAGTAAGAGACCTTTTCCAAGGCAACAGCGTTGGCAGTCTCGGGGGAAAGCTTACGGACAAGGGTCTTGGTGTCCTTTTGCATCTCGGCCAAAAGGGAGGGAGAGATGGTCAGGTAGTCGCAACCGGCCAACTCTTCAATCTCGCCTGTGTTACGGAATGAGGCACCCATAACAATGGTGTTGTAGCCGTGCTGCTTATAATAGTTGTAGATCTTGGAGACCGACAAGACACCGGGATCCTCGTGGCTCTCGTAGGTCTGGCCAGTGGACTTCTTGTACCAGTCAAGAATACGACCAACAAAGGGAGAGATGAGAGTGACGCCAGCCTCAGCGCAGGCAACGGCCTGGGCGAAACCGAACAACAAGGTCAAGTTACAGTGGATGCTGTGCTCGGTCTCGAGGATGTGGGCGGCCTGGATACCCTCGTAGGTAGAGGCGATCTTGATGAGGATACGGTCCTTGTTGACACCCTCAGCCTCGTACAAAGCAATGAGAGTAAGGGCCTTGGCAACGGTGGCATCCTTGTCAAAGGAGAGACGAGCATCGACCTCGGTGGAGACACGGCCAGGAACGATCTTCAAGATCTCCTTGCCAAAGTTGACCAGCAACTTGTCAGTAGCAGCCTCGAGCTGTTCCTCATCAGAACTGACCACCCAATAGTCAGCATATGGATATTAAATATAATAAAGACTTACCCTCCCTTGGCCTTGGCGTAGGCAATGGCGTCCTCAATCAAGGCAGCGTACTGGGGCTTCTGGGCAGCAGCGAGGATCAAAGAGGGGTTGGTGGTGGCATCCTGGGGCTTGTAGACGGCAATGGCTGTGAATTAAGACGCGTTTGTGAGCTGGTTAGATGACAATGTAGCCTTTAGTGTACTTACTCTCAAAGTCACCAGAGTCGGCAACAATGGTAGTGAACTGCTTGATTTGGTCGAGAACAGACATTTTTGGAAAGTAGGAAAGGAATAGCTGTAAAGACGGTGAAAGACGGGATTACACTTTATATTTCACCCAAAAAAGACGGAGTTTTCCAAGGCCAACAATTAAAGCATGGGGTTGACATCACCCCACCATCATCCTATTATGTATATTCACATTTCAACTGTACATTATTCTCAAGATATATTTTACTGCTTGTTCATAGAGATCTATACAGTTGCCATAGAAACACTGCCTGGCCTCTATTGACCAAATAACTATAATTCTGCTGTTATTTTTTGCATAAACAATTGTACTTTGGAACTCATCTTGTATAGAGCTTTATAAATTGAGTCAATCACCAATGACTTAGTCATCAGTTGCACCTTTTTTTATATTTTATTTTAATCTCTAATCAGATAAGCGACACTTTTTGCAATTCATTTTACTAATTTTACTAATAATGGAGGGTAAATTGGTAATAGACTATTATTTGGCAAGATATTATTAAATATTTATAATTCATTTCAAATAAATTCAACTTATTCCTAGGCAATCCCAGAATCACTTTTTGGGACCTGAATTATTATTATTATTATTATTATTATTATTATTATTATTATTATTTTTAGACAAATTAACATTTAATCTTTGTTTCCTAGCAACCATCCACAACTCTTTCCTTTACAACCACCAACTCTTTAATTGACAACATTAAACCTGATCCTTAATGCTGCCTTTTTCTTCTTCTTCTATTATTAAGATAAAATGCTTATTCGGGATTTCGCGGGAAACAATCTGATCTAGTAGGATGTTAAAAATGTAATATTTGTTGATTGCTTGGTAAATAAACAAGTCATGATAAACATCAAGGTGGATCTAATCATACTGTATATTGGTACAGAATACTCAAGATTCCAAGGCTGTATTTACTGCGCATTGCATCACATTCTAGATATAAAAAAAGTTCATTATTTGGCAAGACTGTAGGGGGCCAGGCTAGCTACAGGCACAACTGTTATGCTCTTTTGGTACACATATTTACAACAATTAGGTCAAGGTGTAAGAGTGGAACAGTAAAAATCACAAAATCACAAAATCACAATCACAAAATCACAAAATTAAAAATTAAAAGACTGGAATTCTGATGTTATTTGCTAGATTCGCAGTCACGGGCGTAAATATAGATTGTGGTACTTCTTTACCCACAACAACAAAAAAACAAAAAAAAAGCTGATCAGCCAAGACAAAATCAAAAGACAAGCTTAACAATCTTATTCGCAATGGAATTCATGGAATTTCAACTTTACACAGAGTGGTCGTACGCATTTATGTTTTTGGTATTTTTAGATCTTAAAGGGTCTTGGTGTGGAATTGATCGAATATATTGAGGATACAAGACTAAATAATTGGTACCATATACTTGGGTTGTCTTTAACAGCTTAGCCACACGGTCTTTTGATAGCACAAATGCTGAGTAGGCCTGTTCAATGCTGTGCACCCAGGTAGGGCCACACGTAACCATGGTTCATTTAAATGACAAATCCTGAATAGGATCTCCACATTTATGTATCTGTTTTTGTTGCATTTAAACCTTGGATAATATATCTAGGCGCTCTTGTTAGAGTTGCGTATTTAATACTAACTAGAGGCCAAACACAAGCATATGATTATTGCTCGGCAAAATATAATAAAATTTGTAAGCTATTTTAATTATATAATATAAAAAATAGAATTAAGCGGGGAAATCTGCTTAGTCGCCTCCATTCTCTTTCTCTTTCTTTTCCTTTTCACCAAATACCATGAGCCACGCTAGAAGAACAGTCACTTTTGACATTAAGAAAAAGACGGCCGATTGTGTAGTGTTGGAGAATGACCGTAGAAATTCAAAGAAGTTCTCGCAAGATATGGAGAAGGCAATTGCTGTAGAAGAGATTGATACGAATCTGTACATGAGCAAGGAATTGTGGGTGCCTTTAGGATCACGCGGTGCTTTTGGTGGACAGGTAGGGAATCAAATGCAAGGTCAATTATTGGTCTAATTTATCCATGCTAGGTTGTCGCTCAGGCCTTGAATTCTGCATGGTCCACTGTGGGAGACCAATTCCGTATTCATGTAATTATTATAAAATCCATAATTCTCAATCTAATCTTGCCATAGTCTCTCCACAGCTACTTTATCCTTCCTTGCAACGCAGATATCCCTGTGATTTACAAAGTACGCCGTCTTCGAGACGGAAAGTCTTTTGCTACACGAGCCGTCACTGCTGTCCAAAGAGGGAAAGCTATTTTCATTGCCAGTTTCAGTTTCGCAACCCCGGAGCAAGGAGTAACATTGGTTCATCAGGTAAAGATCCCTTTAAGCCCATAATTGTGGGGAACATTTAAACTCAGACAACAAATTATTTTATAGGCAAAGATGCCAAACGTAGCCAAGCCTGAAGATGTGCCTTCGTAAGCTAGTCTTGTATTCTATTATATTGATACTAACCGTGTTTTTTTTTGATAGGGAGACTGATAGAATAAGAAACTGGCTCAAGGAAGACGATCTGCCCCCTAGCTTTCGCAATTATCTTGAAAAGAGATTAGAGGATGTAAGCCCATAAAAACCCCAACAATATTTTACTCAACAACTGATCTTTACCACCCACGACCCCATAGGTTACACCTATAGAATATCGCGATGTCGAAGTATACACCACAGAAGAGATGATAAATGGAACCATGGAGCCCAGAGAAGCAGAGGTAAACAAGAGATCAGTATAATTAATATAGATCCTAACCATCCTATTAGCGCCGTTGGTTCAAGACTTACAATAAGATTGACAGCAACGATGCCAAGCTGCATGCCTGTGCAATTGCCTATGCATCTGACAGTGGGCTTATTGTTACGGCCTCAAAGACCAATGGATACATTTATTCTACCATGGGAATGGTGGTCAGCTTGGACCACACCATCTGGTTCCATGCCCCAGCCCGTATTGATGAATGGTAATGTCTCGATACAATTGTTTCCATTATTAAGACCTTGTTGGTAGGCTTTTGCATGACATGTACAGCCCACGTACAAGCGAAGGTCGTGGTATTGCTTTTGGCAAGATTTATACTCAAGATGGTACATTGGTTGCCTCTACTGCACAGGAGGGTCTCGTCCGACTATCTGAAAAGGGTCAAGCGCTGGTAAAGCAGCAGAATGACCTTGAAAACGACCTTAAGAATCCTAGTAAACTATAAAGCCTAGCTTCTGTCTTTTTTTTTGGCAGACTGCACACCCCTGTACTTTCATTATCTCAAATCTCGTCATATATCCTATGAATCAATATGCCCAGAGAATTTATTGCGTTTTCACAAAGAATTCACAAGCTGTTAATATACTTTCATAAAAACCCAATTGAATCAACAAGGTCGACTCTGATGTTTACACTTGAGAGTATGTATAGTGAGTTGGACAGTATTCAGAACATAGGTCAAATGATTATAGCAAAACCATTGATACTTCTAAGCGTTAACCTGTCTAAATATTGATTGATTGAAGTATCATTTATAACATTTTATTTGGTTCTTTTCTTGACAAATTTGACAAGAGGATAGAGTCTGGGATGTCAAAAAAATTATATTGAATGTGGTACAGGAGCTTCCTTTTCAATGTCAAATGAGTGCAGTATAACACGCATAATGAATTGTTGGCTCTAATTAAGGAACGTTTTGGATTTTTGACATATATATGTAGTCTCCACGTCTTTTTAAATAAACTCAAAATATAAATAACGGTGTATTTTTCCTGTCTAAAGTACAACTTTATATCTTTATACTCCTCTCTCTTACTTTCTCTTATTTTCTAGCAATACCGCTAACCTATAAAATCAATGTTTAGAGAAAAAATCCACGATATACTAAAAAGGATTTGTAAGCATAAAAAAAGAATAGAAGAGGAGCAAGGTAAAGCTTAGAGACGATATTATACGTACTGTACGTATTTAATAAGTATCATACATATTGTCTTGTTTAGCTAAAGTTAGCTGTGAAGACTGTAACAAATCCAGAAATAATACAAAAAGAAGTAGTCAATGCGAACATTTTGCGTCATCATTGACTTATGGTAAATATATGTACTTATTATGTACATACTATAGTTGGTACAAAGCATAAGAGACCTACAGAATATGAAAAGAAGGAGACAAAAAAGCAAAAATTTGATGCAAAACAAAAGGGTACTGAGGGTCGACAATTAGAGAGTAGAGTTGTATGCTCGAGCTGCTATCAAAAGTGATCATAAAACCTCACGATTAAAAGAGTGTCCCTGGCATAATAAGAAAGATAAAGTTGGAAACAATCTTAAGGCCGGAATATCGAACGCTCATCAAAGACAAGGTGCAAATGGTACCCGATCAAGTTTGCAATATGATGATACGGGCCCAACTTTTTGTAAGCTAATATATCATTACCCATTGTTACGAAGCTGTTGACAAGAGAGTTTTTACCCAGAACGTTCGGTACTGTATCACACAGCTCGTTTTGAAGAAAACCTCAAAGAACACAAAGGTCATTCCAAACGACTGCTTTGCCTATTGGAAAAGCTTTTAAGATGTAAAGTAACATGCGACAAGACACCTGCCAATGGATACTTCCAGTGTCTAACTGCTGGTTGTGTCGAAACTGTTACTGTACACACAAACAATATCGTCAAGTGTTTTGAACTTGGAATGAAAGCATCCATTGTGTATGATATTATGAAGTTGTTCGTAAATATAAGCATACATACAAGACTATATTATTATTATTATTATTATTATTATTATTATTATTATTATTATTATTATTATTATTATTATTATTATTATTATTATTATTATTATTATTATTATTATTATTATTATTATTATTATTATTATTATTATTATTATTATTATTTCCAAAATAACACTTTAATTCCGTATTTATCCAAACAAAGGTTTAATACAAAAGATTATTGATCCATACTGCTATCAATACGTTTGTGGATGGACTCTGGTCTGGCCAGATAAACTTCCAGATGTTTATAACAATGAAGTGTCAGCTATTGAAAAGATCTGTACCGATTTGCTGTCAACATATATACCTAAGCCCGTCTGCCTCTCCTGGAGCGTATATTCCCATGTTGTCTAGAATTGTGAGAAAGATGAAGAAAAAAGAGCAATACTTCCATGCTTGTTTTCATTATGTCCTGTGCCTTCATTGAAGTGGAGGTTCATAACGCTCAACCCCAACTCTACTTCAGCGTTTGCTGGTGTGAGGCTCCCAGTTATGTACAAAGGCAAATATGAAATGTTCAACAAGATATTTGATTTCAAGAGACTCGGACTAAGCAGGTAAGATGCTTGAAAATTTGTGCCCTATCTAGTACGTAAAAAATTCTTACTAACCAAGCTCTTGGGCATAGTGGCTTCCAAGACCTAAAAGATCCAAACAAGAAAACAAAATTTGCTTTCTCAAACGTAATCAGAACCGACGGCTACACCGCTGATTTTATAATTAATAAAGGCTCTCAAACCAGTACAGAATACATCGCTAATGAATTTTAGTAAATGATGTTAGAAAATATAACAAGGCAAAGCAAAAAAAAAACATAAAGAAGAATAGAAAGAAAGCATAAAGAGGGTGCAAAAACTGATAGGAGCAACCAAATGGTACAAGAAAGTGCAAGGTAGGTTCATAAATTACTTGGATTATAATCATCGTATATATATTTACGCTTTGTTTTATTAGAAGAGCAAACAGATACTGGGGGCCAGAGAAGATTGACCAGACTAAAAACAAACCACCAATAATCTCAATTGGTTAACATTAAAGGTCTTGGTTCAAGCGTCGTTGGTGTTCTTTGGCGACATATTGCTCGTTTATGTGGATGAATTCCGAACCTCAAAGGTAAGAAATGTCGAATCAATTTTGCATTGTTATCTAATGATTTTGTAATGAAATGTCCCTCACAGAAGCCTACGTAGGGCTGAATGGCGCTCTTGCTTGCCAATGCTTTGAAAAACATTCACAAAATTTCAAACAGCATAATCAGCGGCCACGGTCGCCCTCGAGCATTCTGGAGAAGCAATTAATGCTCGTATTTTCACTACATCGCCGTAACTAATACGGTTTCCATTTTTGGGATTTATATTTCTACAGCTAAAGTCTGCACAAACATCTCCTTTAGTCTCAAAACCAACTCTTTTGTGTCTCAATTCTCTTTTTTGTTTGTCCAAAAAAGGTAAGCAAAATGTCTAAAAATTAATTTTGATTCGCCCAGAAAAAAAATGACATTGTCTCAATCTCAAGTAGAAACACTATATCTATATACTAGTGATATGATTCGTCCACATTTCTATGTCGAGTTAAAAAACGTATCTTCTGTGACGCAAAAAAAAATATTGTATTTTTAAAATAGCGCAACTCGTTTTGAAAATACAGTGTAAAAAAAAAAAAAAGATAGTTCCGCCCTCACCCCTTCTCTCCTTTCCTCTCCTACAACCTTCTCCTCTGTCTTTTTCCACTCCTCTTAATCTCGTCATCTCTTTCTCATCCCATTAGAAAATATACCAGCCTTTTATGTCCAAGACAGCTTCATGTGTAGTACGCGAGTACAAGCTCGTTATGGTGGGAGGTGGTGGTGAGTCGACAAAACTCTATTTAGTGAGATTATGAATAGTAAGCGGATCAAACACAGCACAAAACGTAGCGCACCAAGACAGCTTGGGCCTATAGATGTGGAATTGGCTCTTTGACCGACAATAGATAATACACATAATATAATAATATATTGACTATTTGCAATCTACCAATAAAAACAACCTACAATTATGTATTTTACAAAATAGGTGTTGGAAAATCAGCCTTGACAATACAATTCATTCAGTCTCATTTTGTCGATGAATATGACCCTACAATCGAAGGTAATTCGTCTAGAAATGTATATATTTAACAAGGGGAGGGGGGAGGGGGAGGGGCAAATACGCGTTATATGAGTCTCGCTTGTTCTTTATATGGCTGGATTCTAAAGTTCAATACACGCTATCCGATGTCAGATTCATATCGCAAACAGTGCTCGATTGACTCCGAGACAGCCTTGCTCGATGTTCTCGATACTGCCGGTCAAGAGGAATACAGGTATGACAGCAAGTTAGCAAGTTAGCAAGTTAGCAAGTTAGCAAGTTAGCAATTCCAAACTAACGCTTATCTAGTGCAATGCGCGAGCAATATATGCGTAATGGCGAAGGTTTCTTGTTAGTCTATTCCATTACGTCCCGCATGTCTTTTGAGGAAATCACCACGTTCTACCAACAGATTCGCAGAGTCAAAGATCGAGATCACTTCCCGATGGTTCTCGTAGCAAACAAGTGTGATCTTGAGGCTGATAGACAGGTATCCACCAAAGAAGGCCAGGATCTGGCCAAGTCTTTCGGGTCCCGTTTTATCGAAACATCGGCAAAACAGCGAATTCATGTCGACGAAGCCTTTTTTGAAGTAGTACGCGATATACGACGATTCAATAAGGAGCAAGAGTCTCGCAGAGGAAACAGCGGTGTGTCAGGAGGATCGGCAAACGCTCAATTTCCCGTACAAAAACCTGCCAAACAATCTGGTGACAAGTGCTGCATTCTAATGTAGCACTTTCTACCTCGCATTTATACACCTCCACTCCTGTCTTTCAATATCTGGCCACGTTTTGGCGTCTACAAATTTATATAGACCATTCGTGGTTGATGTTTTTATTGCAATACTTCTTTATATTTCTTATTTAAGCCAAACATATATTCTTCCTTATTGGTATTTTATCTTATAGATGTACAGCATTTAGCAAACAAACACATACACTCAAAAGCCAATATATAATGTTTTTACAAGGTAATACAAAGTAAAGTATAATATATATAAATTCGGTCCGCTTGGCTGTTGGTTACCCGTCTGCCTGGTTGGTTTTGTATTCCAAGAAAGAAAGAAAAACTCATGGTCCTTAGCTACACAAACCACACGGAGCCCTATCAACAGATCGCAGGTTTTCTAGTCAGCTATCCCAATTTTCGTTTGCTATTGTATTAAAAAAAGTTGCTCTACACCTCAAATAAACAAAGAAAATCAAAAAAGGGGGGGATTCAATGCATTACATAAGGTACAATCTATTGTACCTGAATTATTGTACATACGCACATAAAACATTGAGAAATACGTTAAGAATAGGCGGAGCTTATGATACACTCATTTGCTTATTGAGTAATACAGATAATTTATCCCAGACTTGCAAAAAATAAAATAAAATAAAAAAGATCTTGACCCATGTCTTTGGGGCTTTTGGCTTAACGGCTAGTATTGTAAAATGCATTTTAGCAGCCGTATAATTCAGATAAAAAGTGCAGATATCCAAGGGATTTGAATACAAGCAACCTTGATTTTCTTGGTTTTCAGTCTACCTAAACAGCATTATCAATCATTATCCCTTTAGATCAAAGAATAAAATAGAATACCCCGGTCGCCCTGGCCAGTTTTATCCATATAGACCTTTGAGCTTCAATTTCAGATCCAAGGATACAATACACTTTGGAAATAAAGCCAAATATTTTATAGAGGATTAATAGGCAATGTACATGGGGGTATTGGTCGTATTATATTATAAAAATCAATCTCTTCTTTAGCCCAACCACTGCTTTTAAGGTGAATTATATAGTCAGGTAATAACATGCCCGGATAATTGAATAACACTGCAAGATTATAACAGCTTCATATATATTCTGCTGGGATCTGATCCTGACTCTTTATTCCAAGAAACTCGAGGTTACATGTAGTAATTAGCTAGCTACCAGTGCTTTCAGATTTTGTTTTACACCAACAAACCGTGACACCTTGCCATCGTCATATATTTTTACCAATCCTATTCAAGACTATATACTGTTTAGTCCTAAAATGATCCTTGCTATTTGTTAAAAAGTAAAGTTTAGTGTAAAAAAAAAAGAGCACTAGAGTCTGATTTATAAAAATATGTTGCAACAATTCTAATAGATCGACTTTGGCTGTTCCAAATGTGCAAGAAGAGATGTCTATGCAAGAGTCTATTGCGGTTTAGATATGTATATCTGGTCCGGTGGTGTTGAACCCATGGAAATCATCGGCGGTAACCTTGAACAATGGAACAGTATAAATATACTACAAAACACACTAGTTCCTTTCAAAAATAATTTAGAGTGTGACAAAGATGATTTTTATTTTTCAGCAAGACAATGATCCATGTCATTAAAGTAAAATTGTAATAGACTACAAAAAGAATGTAGTTTTGGAGGTGATAAGGTGGGTTGCAGACAGTCCTAATCTCGGTTCAACTGAGGGCATATGGGTGTACTTTGAGAGAGTTATGAGAACAAAAAGACCCTAGCTAAAGAGCCTTCAAGGCTTGAAGTGCTTGCTGAAAAAAGAATGGTAAAAGATATCTGTTAAACTGTGTGTACATTTCATTATAATTCAATGCCAAATCGATTAAATACACTTTAAAAGAACAAAGGATTCCATACAAAATACTAGAATATCTGTAATAATAAAGTTTTATGAATTCCAAGCTTCTGTTCCTTATTTCAGTAAGTTTTGGTACTATGTTCTCATACAGACTCCTTCCCATAGTAACGAGTCAATTCAATATCCTCCAAATAAAAAGAATAACTTTTTTAACTCTCTCGTTGTATTATACTCACTTTTGATTGACCATGTCAAATAATATGCGAGTAGATACATACAGCATTAAATAACAATAAAATGTTTATTAAAGAAAACTTGGTATTTTGTCGAGCCACCACCTGGCTTATTTTAGTCTATACGATTTAGCATTGGCGTCCAATGTCTTTCACATACTTTACCTGACCTTTCCTTCTACTCTTTATAAATTACAGAATCCAGCTCCTCAGTATTTCTTGGAACTGGTAATCTTGTCCTTATATTGCGCCCAATATAAGTCTACAAATTAATAATGCTGAGATCTGGGCTATTTGACGGCCATGTTATTACTGGGACACCATGGTACTTCTTCTAGTCTTCGGCCAGCCTCGACTTATGCCAAGAACCATTGTATTGACAGATAAACCCCCCATCCTAAAGTTCATTCAAACTATCCAAGAAAGAGACAATTTTCTTTCCTAAACCTTTTTCACTGGAAAGCACCACACTACCATGTTTTTATCCTTGGGAAAAAGCATGAATCTAGATTCATGACTCTAAATGACACGATCCCATCGTTGCTTGATTTTCTTGAAGTGATTTGAAAAGGACAAACGCTTATTTTTTATACCCTTTGGAAAGCTGTGGCTTAAGAACAGTGCGACAAGACGACATTTCCATTCTACAAATGGCACGGCGGATGGTACTATTGGAGATGTAAATGCCCATTGTGTCTCTCATGGTGCTTGTTAGTATGTAAATGTATCTCGACGATTCTTTTTCATTTCATTCCCAAGATGGCGTAAATTGTGCTCAATAAGAATCTTTGAACGCTTTTTTTTTTGCTTTTCGGCAATTCTATAGTTTCTGTCTTGTATCTGCGTGCGGTTCTTTGAATAGTTGTTTTGGGTTATACCAGCATTGGTTGAAATGGCAGACTGTGAGATGTAATGAAGAGCATCTCTGATGATTAGACCTTTTTGGTAATCTGGAAGTTGCTTTCGCTTATAAAGGGGTTTCTAATTGATTTGATGAAATGTTGTGATTTGAATGAGAATTAATAAAAAAAAAAGGTATAGAAAGAGAATAATAAGAATGTATAGTATTAATATGCTATCTTGAGGAGTTTGAATCATATTATTACTATGAGAAAAATGTCTGTGAAGGAAGCATGAATATACTTGTGAGGTGATCAGAATACAACATCGTCATTTAACACAACAATCGGTAATTCATGTTACCTTGAGAAAGAACCAACAGCAAAGAAAATAGAGAATTAGCATCAAGAACAACATAAAATCAGTACAAAATAAAACAAAAAACTTTTGCCAAGGGCATTCTGGGACGGAGACCACGGAGCAGAGAACTAATATCAAGGGCAACAGAGAATTAGTACTAAGAAAAACTAAAAACTTTTGCCAGTGAAATTCTGGCCTGTAAACCCCGGAGAATAGAAACTAAACACTCTTGGACAGCTGCGCCAAAACGTTCAGAACGCAGACCATAGAAGACCCAACAGGTCACCAAAGGGCTGAATGGTGCCGACGATGCACCTTGGTTGGCTGTACGAAGGAGCTCAGATCGGACACCATATCAGCCGGCGCCAGGTTAAAGACTGAAGGGCTGGGATACATTTGATTGAGAACAGCTTGACGTTTACCGAGACAGTGTATGCCGAAACAACGTTGCAGTCAAGGGCCAATAAGCAATGAACACACCTCTTCACTACTCTCGGACTGTTGTACCGAGACCACAACGCATTCCGACATAGACATACCCCAGTATTCCTCGTGTAGTAAGCAATCTAATATATCCCTTCTTGCTGGGCCCAGACACTAACGGAGCTGCAGCGCAACTAACAATACAACTCTGGTCAGCCGTACCAGAGGTTCAGAAAGGCTTGTATGTACTGCAGAAGATGTGAATACGCAAAGGTCCCAAAGCCGAAATTCAATACGTGACATGAACGCGTCCCTCCATGCACCATTGACATGTTAAATCGAACTTCAGGAACCACACAATATTCACACCCTATTCGGACCAGGGCGATGTTCCTTGAGCACATCTGTGGGAATCAATGCGGGTGACCTTGTTATAGAGTGTAGAGATGTGCATTATACGTAAAAAATATAAAATTTAAAAGTATGACTTACCTGTTGATGCCGTGGACTGCTACATGTAGATCGCCTGAATACGGGAGTAAAACAGAAAGTTGATATGTATTGAAAGATGGATGGGTACGTATAGATGAACTATACAAACATAGTAAAGTAAGATGAGTTGATTGACACGGAAATATAATAGTCCAAAAACATCCATCCATTATCAAAAATCCACTGGTATTCATGCTGATGCCATAGCCAACAGGATCCAGAGAAGATAGAGAAAAATGCTTATCTTGACATGCTTATAAAAAACTGACGAGTAAATGAGTACATAGGGAAAGAAACAAAAAACAAGAACAGGCCCCAAAGCCCTCTTTGTTTATAGAAAAATCTTTAGCACGTGAGATCATCATAATTTTTGGTGGTGACGTGAGCCAGTCTGTGATAATATTTTTGACATTCTGATGATTAAGTATTTTTCTACGCAAAACAAGGCTTTCAAAGGTAAAGAAGTAAAGAATTAAAAAAGTAAACAAGTTAAAGGTTGGTCTTTATCAGTGTAGTAATAACTTTAAAGACAGAGTACATCTTTGAACGGCGATTGGTCTTTCTTTTGATTTTTAGGCAATTAAAACTGGTCCGTGCATTTGTTCAAGAAAAGTTGGTTTTTGTACAAACAGGTACGAAAATGAGCTGAACGGAAGTTAGAAATATATTTGCAGCTTCAGCATACTTGTCAATTTCTTCGTACTTTTTTGATGGTATCGTATAAAATATTGTATCTAATTTGCCATGATAGCTTATTAGGCCAGTAGCCAGAATATATTATACTCTAGTATGGAGTTTCTAACAGTAACAGTCAATGGTTCTTTGACACCGAATAAAAATAAATTGGTTTCTTTATTCTTCAGTCATTCTTTTATATCTTTAAATGTCAACTCAATTTTTCTTTAAAAATTGCCTTGGTAACATATCTAATAAAACACTATTGAGCTTGTCTGGGGAAAGAATACAATCGCACTAATAATGGTGTATATCAATAGAAAATAGTTTAATAAACTACAACAATCAATCAACGTATACTTGGACAACCTAGGGCACAGTTTTACAGAGATTTTTCTCATATAGTAACAATATCATTCAAACTCCTCAAGATAACATATTAATACTTTACATTCTTATTATTCTCTTTCTATACCTTTTTTTTTATTAATTCTCATTCAAATCAACAAGAAACCCCTTTATAAGCGAAAGCAACTTCCAGATTACCAAAAAGGTCTAATCATCAGAGATGCTCTTCATTACATCTCACAGTCTGCCATTTCAACCAAAGCTGGTATAACCCAAAACAACTATTCAAAGAACCGCACGCAGATACAAGACAGAAACTATAGAATTGCCGAAAAGCAAAAAAAAAAGCGTTCAAAGATTCTTATTGAGCACAATTTACGCCATCTTGGGAATGAAATGAAAAAGAATCGTCGAGATACATTTACATACTAACAAGCACCATGAGAGACACAATGGGCATTTACATCTCCAATAGTACCATCCGCCGTGCCATTTGTAGAAGATGGAAATGTCGTCTTGTCGCACTGTTCTTAAGCCACAGCTTTCCAAAGGGTATAAAAAATAAGCGTTTGTCCTTTTCAAATCACTTCAAGAAAATCAAGCAACGATGGGATCGTGTCATTTAGAGTCATGAATCTAGATTCATGCTTTTTCCCAAGGATAAAAACATGGTAGTGTGGTGCTTTCCAGTGAAAAAGGTTTAGGAAAGAAAATTGTCTCTTTCTTGGATAGTTTGAATGAACTTTAGGATGGGGGTTTATCTGTCAATACAATGGTTCTTGGCATAAGTCGAGGCTGGCCGAAGACTAGAAGAAGTACCATGGTGTCCCAGTAATAACATGGCCGTCAAATAGCCCAGATCTCAGCATTATTAATTTGTAGACTTATATTGGGCGCAATACAAGGACAAGATTACCAGTTCCAAGAAATACTGAGGAGCTGGATTCTGTAATTTATAAAGAGTAGAAGGAAAGGTCAGGTAAAGTATGTGAAAGACATTGGACGCCAATGCTAAATCGTATAGACTAAAATAAGCCAGGTGGTGGCTCGACAAAATACCAAGTTTTCTTTAATAAACACTCTTTTTATTTGAGGGATATTTAATTGTTTTACCCTACTTTCACTTTATTTTCTCTATAAACATACCAAACTCTTTTATTTGAACAAAAAAACAAACAAACATAAAATGGCCCTTATAAATAGTGGGAACCAAAAACCTAAAGGAAAGGAGTTGAATGCGTTTATAAGGGGCTGAGTTATGGGACAATGGGAAAGAGACGCTACTTATTCCGAGATTTAGACATTTGTCATTCTAAAGAGTACTGTTGGGAATGTCATTAAACCAGTTGGGAATGTCATTAAACCAGTTGGAAATGAGGAAACTTTTGTGCCTTAAAAACGGTTAGGAGGCAGTCTAAACGTTACAAAGCAAACTCAAACTGTGATGGATCGTTCATTTCGCAAGGAGCCATTCGTCTCTTGCAGTCCAGCATCAGAGATTAGTGAATGTATGAATCTTTATGTCTTTGGCCACATTTCATAAGGACATGAAAATTTTTGGCTATGAATCTCATGTAATAGCACATAAGTCTGGTCTGGCTAAAATCTAAAGAAAATCGGTTGAAATGGTGCTAGGACAAGGTCAACTGGATAATTTATCAATGGAAATCAGTTGTCTGGTCAGATAAGTCTAGATTTATTGTTCTCGACAACGACAGTAGTATCAGAGTCATCAGAAAGAAAGGTAAGAGGTATTTCAATATAAAAACTGTCAATACGTACAAGTATAGCAAAAGGTCTGTCATAATCTGGAGTTGTTTCTGGAGAGGGATTCTTGGCCATTTGGTGACATAAAAAAGAAAACAGTGACCAAGACAAGTGTGTTGATTGCCTGACCGAATACTTTATTTCATGGTATAAAAACTTACCAGAGATATGAATATGTAGTTTTTGTTCCAAGTAGATGGCGCTCCATGCCATACTGGTGCATATGCCACATGGTATAAGAAAGAGAGGTGTCTCTTGAGTAGCTTTAATTTTATGTCTGCACAGAACCCATATCTCCATCTTATTAAGTATATTTGGGCTCATATTGTACAGAAGCTTCGCAAGAACCGAGAAAATATAGTTACTGTGGATGAGCTTGAGGTTGTGATCCACTAAACATGGTTAGAAATCCCTCTTCAAGTACTGGAGAATTTGGTAGACAGAGCAACTAAGCACTACAACCTCTTTCCTATATTTGTATTAAGCATGTATTAAACTAGTAGTCAACAAATCTTGGCTTTATTCTAAACATATTTTATTATAAAGATCGTTAAAATGAAAAAGAAAAAACTTGTAAAAAATACTAGAAAAATAAAAAAGAACTTTAGATTTCGTTTGGTGATTTCCTGTATTAAAGTGTATAGCTGTGAAAAATATTATCGACTGTTTGTAAAACTTTGGTTACTAATTACCACAGCCATTATTTTGATAGTACATTGAAAGAATCATTTGTATCTTTAAGAATAAGGTTCCTCCAGGTGAGAAAGAACCTTTTTGTGTATAACGTAATACTAAATATCAATAGTACATACCCAATTAAGGATGTTGATGTAAATTATATTAAAAACCTTGTTTATAAAGATATTTTTCAAGAGATTCTATTGTGTCGAACTTTAACCAGTCTTTAGAAACATCAAACATCCCTGACCTTTTCTTTCTTTCTTGGAAAAAGAAAAGTCCATAACATACATGTCTTTATACCTCTTGGAATAAACAGTTTAAAGGTGTCTCACAGCTTTATTCGACACTAAAGTTATTCAGTGTAAAGACATATTATGATGCAATATAACTATTTGCTTACAGAGACTTACCTTGGCAAGAATTGTAGCTTGAGTGAGTCTAAGAACCATGAAGCTCACAAAATACATATCTCTCAGACTTTTTTTTTTAGCTTATTCCCAAATCCCGGTTTATACTGGTGTTTCCCTGATATCGGTAGACAGAGAACAGCTAGTGGATTTCCTGATGTAGCCATCACAATGGAAAATATTTGCTTTTTTTTTAGACCCAAGGTATATTAATGAATAATGACATTATATCTTTCCAACTACATGTTGGTTACAGAATAAAATTATAGACCATGAAAGATTCTTAAGCTTTGTAAGGTCAAGGACCATTTCAGACCAAGACTAGTATATGTAAATATCGATATATACAATTATACCGTTGTGTATATCAATGTAAAAAATCCAAAAATATTCTGGATCCTCATTTATGGTATTTACTCAATTGACTACAAGAAACCAATCCTGCTGCCTTTTGGTCAAAGTAAACCAGTCTTTAAAGCATGTAGTTGGGTAAGAGCAACAAAAAAAAAGATACCAACTCTTTCCATTTCTTTCAGAACATTGGGGTATGATTTATACCTTGAATAATTGTAAATAATTTATCATTACTGAAAATATAGTAAAATACTTCATACATATATATATATATGTGAAATGGAGATCTACAGAGAGTGTAAATAGTCCCTCGACACGACTAAAAGTTACCACAGATAGTCAATTCACGCATTTGCTGAAGCACATCATCCACACGTCCATCGCCCTTTTCATTTTCTGGAGGGAAATGGTTTCTCAACGCTTCAAGTTGCTCATAGCTTGTCTGACAGAACTTCAACTGAGACTTTACCAAGGCCTCGAATGTGGGGTCGAGATAAGGTACTCTTAATTCTACCATTTTTGGCAAATCGTTCACAAGAATAGTATTGAGATTCTCATACATCTCTCGAGCCAAATTGGCTTCTTGCTCAGCCTAAAAAAAGTATTGGTGCTTTTGTTCGGATGTCCAAATAATTTTATACATGATCTTCTTACCAGAGGGAGACGCTGAGGATCTTCACTTGGCTTATCGATAAGCTTTCTAACTTTGGAGCGCTGGTTGTCATAATCAAGTAGTTTCTTTTGGCGTCTCTTGATAGCCTCGTGAATTTCTGGAAAGTACGAGCAAAAGCGAGCAAGGGGCTCCAAAACAGTGGTACGGAATGCAACGTCCTTTTAAAGTAAAAGAAGAAATGTTCTTAGGGGAAGCTTAAAGGTATGGCTCACCATGACCATTGACTCTTACCAGTTCTGTGCGAGCTTCCTCATCAAGTCTTTCTACTGCTCTCTTGTATTCGTGTCCAGCAGGACCCATGGGTGCCGAATCGTCATAGAAATGACCAATTGTTTGTGCAATTCGTGTCTGTGCAGTTGTCATGGCTAGAGATATATGCATATGGTTGGTACAAAATAACATTATTGTGCTTTTTTGTTTTTTGCAAATGTACCTCTTAGAGAGTCCAGGTAACCCTTGGCCTCTTTGGTCAATTTCTCAGACTTTTGTTCAAGTCTAGAAGCGTAGTTAGATAAAAGTACCTCTTTATATTTATTGCCTGTAACCTACGTCTTGAAGCGTTCATATTCTTCTTCAAACTCGCTGTCAATTGTACGGTCAGAGATTCCGGTTCTTTGCATAAGCTATGTTATTAGTTCAGTTATTGTTTGTTCAAGATGTGTCCATTTGGATGTCTCACCGTAGTACCGGCTCTGTTTAGGTTCTTTTTGAATCCAGAACTAGGAAAATGGTTGGAATTAGATTGTTGGACTTGTTGAAAAAAAAAGATGTTTATTTACAGAAAACTCATGATGTAAAAAGGACTAATGGGTAATGAAGTGTTTGCAGTTTAAAATAAAAATAAAATAAAATAAAAAAAAATAGACATGCGGCAGTTGGTGAGCAAGGATTTCATACGTCATAAACTCCGAAGCCCTTGGTAAATACTGTGTAACATGGCAAAATGCTAGCCATAGGAATAGCCGCTCGGGCCAAGTAAGCCGAACAGCAAAACCAGAGAGAAATACACATTATATGTGTAGAGAGATTATATAAAATAGATACAGACAATAGGGACACATATAATTATACCAAGCAGGTCATTTTGGGATCGATTAAAGAGACTTGGCTTGGATTTGGATCATTATAAACCCAAAGGATTTTCGATGCCCTTTTCTCGAGTCTCAAATAAGAAGAAGAAGAAACTTATACTTTGGGCTATAGAGACAGTGAACATGGTACAATAGATCCAAGGCCAAGGCAAGGGACCTGTTTTTCTTTGCATCATATCCCATGTATCTCAAGCCGTATAATCGAGACATTCTTGGAAGCCCTTGGGGATTGACATGGGTCTATGAGTTAAACAGGCTAAATTGATGGCTATCAAGACTGATTAGCATGGAATGTCTTATATTATTCTTGCAATATTAAACAAATAATCTGTATTAGTAATAGCTCATACTATCAGCTGGCCACCAAAGATCACATATACTTCTTTAAATGCCTAGCCAAACAAGAAAGAACATCTCAAAAACCCAAAGAAAACCAAGGTTGGCCCGCACAGTGCTCTGCTCCTGTTTCAAGCCCAAGTCTGGGTTCCGACATACTGTCTATGCGCATGCTGCACCAGCCAATGGCAGTACGTGACGCAACTCAAGTTGGAGCTGCTGCCTAGCTCAAGCCGGTGTCACTACAGACTTTAACTTCAGTATCCTACCCCTTCTTGGTTCCTGTCAGATACATTTAAATGAGCCTTTGGGAGATTCTTGATGTTAACAGACTCTAGCTTAACAAACATACTCATCGTGGTAAGTCCTCCCTAGTCATCATTCCCAGCTCTCCAGCCCTCCCTGACCCATTCGTCTCCAGAGCGGGGTATCCCAAATTCGCTACCGAGTGTATGGTCAGCGCTGTAAGCGATCCTCACTAGTAGACTTCATCAAGTGCGAACCCTCGGAATCATCTACAACTGGAAATATAAAGTCAGTCTATCCTGGATTCCATGGCGACCCTCTTGATCCAACAGAGAACATTTTGATCAAGACATTCAAAACACTGACCCAGCTCGGCATCTTGTGCATGTGGCGGATGGCAATAGACAATAACGACTGTCCCAACTTTCCAGACAAATCTCTCGATCAGGATAGCGTCCCACTGGAACTGTGGGTATTCTGGTTTGATGAAAAACACACGGGCAAGATAGACTCCAACTATGATCTAAGCGCACTCGAAGGTAAGGATACGCTTTATCAAACACAAATCCATTAATCGTCTTCAATTCTAGAGCTTAAAGTCGGATCGTTTACCTGGGAAAATGTGTCTTCAAAGGGAGTCTCACCAACTGCCTCACCACTTGCCCTTCACCCTCGAATGGGCTCCAGTACGCTTGTTGCGGTATCTGAGGAATATAAACTGTTTATGAAGTCGATCCAGAGTGTTATTCAATGGTAAGATCTATGGGTGCATATTTGGAGAACAAACAGCGTGTCCTGATGGAATTCTGCAGGTCTATACAGCAAAAGGGCGCAATACCTTTTGGAGACCACCTCTTGTTTCCCTCTGCTTATCCTAATGATACTGGGATGGGAATGAAGTTTCCGTCAGAGACCACTGATGAAATGGCCGACTCTATTCTAAGCTGTACATACAATGTCTATCTGGCCAGCACCAATCTAATCATTCAACCGAGTCCACGTCGTATGAGGATAAGACCTCTGCATCCCGATGATTTAAGACTTGAGAATCTAAAGGGTAAGTCTAGTCTTGTTCTTGAAAACAATGGTCTTATACGCGAAATAGTCCGGATAGGCCCTTCAGGAGAATGCGCCAGAATAGCATCCCAGCAAGACGTCTCCCAGCAGTTGGAAGCAAATGTCTTGACCCAATGGGCATCATTATTCTCTATACCAGTCCGCTACATCTCTAGAAAGGCTCCCAAAAACACACAGGCCATACCCCCACTAACAACCATTCTCACTTTAAGAAATGAATTGGTACTCTACCCAACCGCTCTTATATTTGTACCCGTCTCGACCCAAAAGCATTCGACATCGGCAGCTGGGATGGGCAGCATTCTGCGTTACAACCAAGGCTATACCGAGGACCTGGGGGAAAAGTGGAGTCGACAGACATGGGGTGAGACTATAATAAACGCTACAAAGCTCCATAACCAAAACGTGTCCATGGATTCCGATGAGTTTGGGCAGAACCTTGACGGTCTGAGAAGATACGTCAACTACTGGAGCTATATGGGACCAAAGGAAATTGTAATGTCAAATATCTTTGAAGTCTTATCGACCTCTGACGGATGTAGCTCCCAAGAATTATTGAAAAAGGCGCTGGCAGAACCAGTATTATCGAGTCCTCTCATGGTAGCAAAGTCGATTTCAACCCCCACGAGCCTTGGACCAAAAGCCGAATCGGTAACAAACGACATGGCAGAAGACATGGAGGACACGGGAAGCAGAGATTCGACAGGTTTCGAGAATTTCACTGGAATTTCACTAAAGGAATTTGCAACGACATTTTTCCTTGAAAATGCAAACCAAATGTTGGCGCCCAACTCTTTGCTCTCTGCAGATCAAAAGAGCATTACCCCAAATCCAGACGACAATACGCGGGAATATGTTCAAGGGTTAGATATATCACAGAATATCGAGATAGATGGGATCAATACTTTTGAGGTTATGGGCAGTAATATGTCGACCCAACCCCTTTTCCAGACCAGTGAGACGATTGCAACCGAAGTCGGTGTCCTGCACAACTTGCTTTCAGGACCCATTAATGGCGAGATGACCAGTAGTAATTCGGATTATTTGGGATCAGAAATACCAGGGAATACTGGAGATATTGATTCTGGGTTTGACATTGGGGGTATGGCTGGTATTGACAGTATGGACACAATGATGTATGGGATGCCTGATCGCTGGGGTGGAGAAGACACTTTGGATGACTACGACAATTTTGATTTTGCTGTGACAGAAGAGGATTTTGACTTTTACGAGTCTGGCCCAAATAATAGACAGGATGAGTACATCTCAACTGGCCATGGAGGCCTGGCATCAAGCATTCAAGAAGTACAGCCTTTGGATGTCCCAGACCCAACTCTCATGCTAATCGACACACTCTCAGGGAAGGGATTAAAGGATAATATAAAGGAAAAGGAACTCGATTTATCTGAACTTTTTGCAGCATCAAGAAGTATGGTGGAAGACGTGATGATGATTCAGCCAGACCACATCTTTGACGAACAGAAACCAATACTAGACAGCTCTATATCAATGGAAAACATACCTGGACCCACCTTGGACTCTGAAGATACCATTATGACCGACGCAGACCCAATTGAGAGCCATCACTATTCCCCTAACCACCAACTGTCTACCACCAAACAAAAGCAAAGTGGACTCCGTGTGATCTCTAACCAATATTTTGAGCAATCTGAACTGTCGCCTGTGATATTCTCAGAGGGAGTCAATGATGCAAAGTATTACAACGGCGGAAAGTTCATGTACGTACCTCCTTCAGAAAAGAACAAAGCACCCAATCGAAAATCAAAGCAAGATATCTATCGTCCTGACTACATTCCAGCCATAAAAAAGAAGATACAAAAGTGGTTTGATGATCGGAAGCCAAACCACCCACAAAAGACGTATGATACTTGTGCAAAAAGTACATCCAGCCCAGCCAACAAATTGAAATCAGTGTTTGAAGATGTAGTTAGCAGTAGCAGTAGTAGTGGGTATAGCAGCAGTGGAAGTTCGTGTGAGAGTGAGAGTGATAATGATAATGAGAATGAGAATGAAGCCGGGTTTAATCCGACCGTGAAACCAGACACCAAGACCATCACCATAACCATCACCACACCCAAACCAAACAATGCCATTACTGTTCAGAGCCATATGGAATTGCTTAAAGCTGAACAGAATGTTTATGTGAGCCAAGTATTGAAGAAGCCAGAAGAAAATCAGAATTATGAGCTATTTGGCAAGAAGAAAATGTCAGAATACACACCTCCCTTTGCAGAGGCAGTAGTACCAGGTCCTGTTAAATCTATGCATTTGCCAAACGAAGCCTTGAGTGAAGAAGACTACAGAGCACTAGATTGTCTTTTTCAGCAGGTAGTTATGGGTGGATACCCATTCTCGGGTGGTCTAGCAGCAGTATCAGCAAACGCAGGGGAATTATCAGAAGGTGAATCTGCCACAATGATTGTGTCTCGTCGCCGAGACTTGATGCAATCCCTTCATGGAGGTAAGGTTTACAATTATTATTATTCTTAATACAAGTTTTAATTGAAATTTATATTATTTTATGATAATACATTAGATGTATCTCATATCCCTTCCCTCGCAAGCGACTACACTCAAATTACACAATCATTCAAGGCGATACTTACAGATATATTTGACCAAAGAAAGTTTAGTCAGACCAGCTTATATCCCTCTGGTATGGATCATTCAACTTTGCCAAGCTTTGTATCCGTCAAAGGTCCCTTGAATGTCCAACAGTATTATGATCTTTCAGGTAACTCTTGACTTCTTTTCTTTTTTTAAAAGAAGAAGAATACTTTAATTAAACACGATGCAATAGAAACAAATCAAGCGCACTCGAAATATGGAAAATATCAAATCAAGAAACGACGGCCTGCTGAACCTAACCTTGATATCTTGACACCACCAAATATCGTTGTCAGCCGTCAAGAGAATCTTCTTGAAGGTTCACCAAAGCTACTGACCTTTTGGGAGAAGCTAAGATTAGGACCATACTCTCCTCAAAAGAATATCAATTTTTTCGTAGTATTCCCAAAGAATGAAGATCTGGAATCAACCGTTTACCAGTTCTTTAAAGGCCTGAGTACAGTGTATGATACCTGTCTACTCGGCACTCATTGCGCAAAAAACATTGGGAGCTACCGAAATGGTCTTGTTCCGGTACCAATACTACGCAAGTATAATTGATAGAAATGCATGTTTTCCTAGCCTATTTAATCATGTATATTGTCTATAGCCAGATTACAAGACGAGACATGGGACGAACAGCAACTAAGAAGCTATATGGCAGAATGCCAGAATCTTGGAGCTACCCTCAGAGCTACAAATGTAGAAAACATACATATTGTGATATACCTAGTGAATCCATCATCCCATCTGTCAGCAAATCTTGATCTCAGTCGATGTTTTCGTAAACTGGTGGTTGAATATCAAAGGTCTCCAGATTCGCTTTCAAAGATTGCAGACAAAAACCGGGCAAGGCTGGTGATGCAAATTATGCCAATTGAGCATATCTTGCGGTCAACATCATTTGGTGGTTACCTTAAATTCGGTCTCAAGGAAGTGGCTTTCTCTGTATATACTAAATGTCATACTGTCGTGGGCAGGAACCATGGTCAGGTAAGAGTGTAAAATTAAGGAGATGATTAATGTCTAATGTGCCCACCTCTATAAAATTAAAAAAAGGTTGGCATTAACGAAACCCAATCTGCTACAGAGCTTTATACACCACCATTTGTGCTTGCCAAACCAATACCAGAAACCATAAACTTCTCTGTCAAAGAAGGCCTTCACCCATTCCCAATAATCTTAGAAGACAATGCTTCATTGCATCTTGGTTATTGCTTTAGTTTTGACCATCGATGGATGATACTTGTCTGGACAGATCATCGAGGAGAGTTGATTGAGTTTTCTGTTCTTGATTGCATAAAAAATTCCAATGGCAGCCTATCTGCCGTGTTTGAAGAGGCATGGTGGAGAACAAAGGAAATATCTAGAAGAACAGGATTCCCATGGACATTTGTGATAGCCAAGATTGGTCTCATGTTTGAAGACGAGCTAAAAGGTATGAAAATAGATGCTTTAAAGGCAGGATTAACTAAGACTGCCTAGTATGGATGGATATCATTCCGAATGATGAAAAGGCAGTGATTGTATGCGTTGATATGGAGTCTACACTCTATCTCTACCTGACAGCCGACTCAAATTCCACATCCAACGAACAAGCACATACACCAACCTCTGGAAATACCTTGTCCTCAGATATTCTAAACAACTCGCCTAGTATGAACACCAATGCATCTCACAATGTACGCCCATCTGATACACCAGATGGTGAAGTTGAGGATACCCATGCATTACTGCTCAATCATCGGGTTGCATATTCCAGGAAGCGAGAGAAGATTTCAAAAGGCATATTATCCATGGATCCAAATTCAGAGGTTGAGGACTGGATGCTACCGTTGGCAAGTGGATACATGGTTCATAAAGCACCCGATAACGATAGTCCATGTAAAGACCAATTCAACTATCGTCCTCTTGTGGTTGAGGTATTGTTTTATAGATATCAACAATTGTACATATATCAAAAGCTTACCTTGAGTTATATAGGTTCACCTTGTTTACAATCAAACAGCATATTCTGCATACAGTACTCTAAGGGACATCATCAGACGTTATCATGCTCTTTCATTCGTCAATTCTATGCCATCTAGTGTAAACCGTCTTCCTATTCACCTTGTTCTAGTCGAGAGACTATGCCGTATATTACTCGTTGTAGATCCATCGTTTTAATTCATTCAAAGCCGCCCTTGTCTTTAACCCTTTTTTTCATATTTCCAGCTTTCATCAAAGACACACACACACTCTCTCTCTTTTATATTTTTCTTTTAAAGCAAACTCTATGATCTTGTTCAAAAAACCGGTTTTTTAGATCCTTTCTTAGATAATATTTTTCTTTATACAAAAACCTAATGATTATATTATTTTCCGATTCCTTTATGGATTGGTTTAAAGAGTGCATCTATACATCTATTTGAAAATATTGCTATCATGGTTTTCTAATGGCCAACTTTTAATAACAAATATAGATATGCATTTAAAGATGATGCTAAAAGTACTATTTACTTGTCCACGTTTTGAATTGAATGTTTCCACCACTTGGGTTCTGCTTGGAAAATGGGTATAGGTACAGAGCTTTAAGCCACAAGTATACATGTCGTAGTTGACTAACGAATACAATTCTTCCAAGGATAGGTAAAAGCGGTTATGATCTTTACCATCTACTACGACGTCTTGTTTGTGTAGAATAGAGATCCAGAAGTCTATCCTTATTTTCTCTGTTGATTCAAAACATATTCTGCTAGTAAATTAGAGCCTATTACTACAAAAAATAAATCTAAATCTTTGCTCAACACAATTTTTTTTTAAAATCGTCTCTTTAGGTTATAACCCTTTCAATCAGCAAAGGTAAAATAGTTTAATGGCCTACTCAGGACATCTTTGTTTATCACACCCTAAAAAGGACTGTGATACAAAACAATAAATAAAGAAAGAAGAAAAAGCTCTTTTATATAGGCAATATTAAAGTAGTTTTGGAGTATGATCCACATTAAAACCATCAAACTTCTTTATTCTATACATTAATTATTTAAAATGAACAAGTTGAGAGAGAGAGAGAAAAGAGACATTAAATATCTTAAAGATTCATGCATTTACATAAAAGGCCCAAAACTTGCGCACGGAGCTATAATGGAGAACCGAATTTTGCTATTTATGGCGTTATATCCGATAGTCCTTCTAAGTATTATAAACTCCTAAACTTACGACAAAGAGTCTTTTTGAAAATTAAATAATAAACATATATACTTTCAAATACATTTAATTGAAAAGTCGCATCTAGTTTCCCAATTATACTGACAAGATGGTCTTGAGATATTTTATACTAATATCAAAAAGGCATAGAATCGAGTATTGATTAAAATTCATTAGACATTACAAAACTCTCAACTATAGGCCAATTATTTGCATCGATACAAATAACAAGATGTTTTTTTTAAAAAAGTATTGGTTATTTAACCTCTCTCCCTCTATATATTTGTATTTTGTTTTTGTGAAAATGCATTGTATTTCTCTATTTCTATACATCTAAAAGCCTTTACCGATTCCCACCTGGTCAACAATATCCTTCATGGTTCCAGGCTCTTCACACAACTCAGGGTGTACATAGAACAGCATCTTTGGTTTAGAAGGCTTCTTTCCAACCATGCCAACTGCCACGGTAGGATCTGCCACCATCCAGCTTGTAAAAATACGAGTAGAGGGAATAAGAGTATCAGTGGGCACTGTAGTCTGGTGTTCCTTTGCAAAGAAGTTGAGAGTGTGCAAGGTGAGTTGGGTAGGAACAGGCTCAGGGCAAGTGGTGGTGATCTTGGTAACATAAGGTGACATGACCCACTGGATCAGACCGGTTGAAGCTGCACTGGTTACAATAGCTACCATTGTATTGTAATGTAATGTATATCTTAGACACCAAATATGAAATATACTCAAACCACTACTCTAATCACTCTAATCCTTCAATTTACCTGCACCAGCCAGGGCAGCCTTGGCAGCGAATGGAACTGGGACGTCAATCATAAAGATAAAGGGCGAAATACCAGTACCGAGACCAAGAGAGGTAATGGAGAAGAGCTTTAGCTTCTTGGCTACATTGGCCAGGGGTCCTTCATAGATCGTGACAGGTTCATGCTTGGTAGAAAGACTACGGGTAGCAAATGAGGTGTATGCGATGCGGGATCGCAAGACAGATGTCAAGGGACGAACGGGCTGGAGGCGACAAATGAGCATGGGGAAAGATCGTATAATGTCAATTGGTGTGCGGACAAAAAGAAGAAAATACAGGAAAAATCGCGTCACAACAAGTGATCCACCAAAGACAACACATACACATCCCTCCCTCGCCTCTCGCCCTTGTCACTGTTTGATCTTTGATATCAAAACCTTTAACTGCGATCATTATGGCTAGCTCTAGTAAGCAAACTCAATAATGCTAATCAGGCGTCTTAATCATCAATGTCTAGTCAAAATCCCCCCTGGAATTCGCCTCTTCAACAAGATTGCAGACTTTAGACAATGGAGACGCGAGATTTTGCTGGATCGCAAGACATTGGGCTATGTACCTACCATGGGTGCCCTTCACAAAGGACACTTGGCATTGGGTAGAGCATCTTTAATAAGCCATTAGTCCATGTCCTGACCTTGGTTGTTTTGTCTATTGTTGGTGTTAGTTTCGACAGCCAAGTCACACTGTGACCATGTCGCACTTACTATCTTTGTCAACCCAGCTCAATTTGCACCTCATGAAGACCTTTCGAGTTACCCGCGTACTTTGCAGGCTGATTTAGACAAATTGGCTTCTCTGGGTCCCGGAGTTGCTTCGGCTGTACTAGTCCCTCAAGTAGAAGAGATGTACCCAGCAGGGATTGATTTGGATGTATCCAAGCAAAAGGGCACCTTTGTCGAGGTCAAAGGAATCTCTCAGATTCTTGAAGGAAAGACTCGGCCGGCTTTCTTCCGAGGTGTTACGACTGTAGTCTCTAAATTCTTCAATATTGCAAGTGCTATTTTTTTGGGAGAGAGAGAGAAAGAGAGAATTGTGGGTACTGGACCATAAGGATAGGCAGCTAATGCACACATAATGTCCAAATGGCTATAGGTTCAGCCTGATAATGCATTCTTTGGTCAAAAGGACAGTAAGTAGGAATATGTCAGATAGTCCAAGACACCAATTAATTGGCTGACCTTACTGGATTAGTCCAACAGTGCTATGTAATCAAGTCAATGATCCGGGATATGCATTTCCCTATCAAACTGGAGATCTGCCCTACGACACGAGAAGAGGATGGACTGGCCATGTCCTCTCGCAATACATACCTGACCCCCTCTCAGCGTGCCCATGCGCTTGTGCTGTATAACGCACTCAAGAAGATGGAGGGCATGTATGCAGCCGGAGAGCATGATGTACCTAGTCTGATCAAGGCAGCACATAAGGTTGTAGAAGAAGAACGCCAAAAGGTTGAAAAGCTCAACGAGGGCTGGGAGATCAAGTTGGACTACATTAGTATCAATGACAAGTCTGATCTCTCGGATGTTGGAAGCAAGTTAAAAGAAGGAGGTTGTGTGATGAGTGGAGCTGTATATGTAGGCAAGACTCGCTTGATCGATAACTTGCTGGTAGACTAAGGTTACGACTCTGAACAAATATTAAGTGGAAGCCATGAAGTGTATTGTAGTCTAGGTTATTTTTGAATACAAAACCAAAGAAAAAAAAAGAGAAAAAGATAGGAATAATACAAGGTAGAAGAAGAAGAAGGGGATGCTGAAAAGGGGGATTTAGGATGAAATTGTAGAGTATAATAGTCTAGCTCTTCTCTTTCACAGGTGCTACTATCTTGACCTCATCTTCCTTATCATCCTCGTCTTCATCATCACTCCGGGTATCCTCTGCATTGTTTCCCTGGAGAACCTTGACGATCACATTTACGATCATGACGAACCAGTAGAACATTAGGACGTTGAGGGCCAAGAAGAGGCCAAGATAGATCTTTTGGGTGAATGGTGTAAAGTATTTTCCTTTGGAAGGATCCCATTGCATGTCCATGTATTTTGGGGGCTCAACTATGGGATGTAACCGTTAATATTATATATAATATATATATATAAATGTAATTACCGGCTGTGGACCAGATAATAATGGAGAACAGAACGTGGCGAGTTATGGGCCAGACAATGGCAAACAGACCAAAGGCAACATCGCACACATTTGAGTAACCCAGGTATTTGAGAATCTTGGCAAACTAGAACCCCCAATTAGCACAAGTAAGAGGATCAAGAGTATAACACCAATAACTAATAGCTTACTGATAAGAATATGTCTGCGAAATCCATACAACAAAGAACACTGTTGCCAATTCGAGTGAAGTTTGTGTAATAGCTGGCAACCAACAGAGTGATTGTGATTATGTGATGGAGTAACATAGCCAGATGGTCCTTGCGCTTCTTCTCAACATGAAGAACATAGATCTGCTGGAACCAAAAGGCAGTCTGCATCAAGTAGTAGTACTTTGTGATGCGGGATATAAAGATGTGCGGGTAGTCAACCCAGTAGTAAGCCGTGTCAAACCAATGGGGGCTGTTGTACATGATATACTACATTCCGTTCAATAAGTGTCACTATAAAGATCCCACACTCCAAAGCCTTCGTGCACTAAGCCCGTTTATTCCTGATTCCTTACCATTCCAAGGGTCCAGAAAGACGTCGAATAAAAGCACACAAAGCTCTGTTCTGCAATTCTCTGACGCTTGGTCGTCGAGGGAATGGCCCACAAGCCTGCCATGGGAGAAAAGACGTATTTCATCATACCAGCGCGTAGAAAAGTAAAGGCAATGATCCAGAAGCACACAAAGTAGATATCGTAGATGCCCTTTCCATAGGCATCCAATCCATACTCGTGCGATATAAATAAACACCTGCGCGCCAGGGGAATGTCAAGCAGATAGGCTGCCACCAGAATAAAAGAGACCAGCCCTGATATTTCTAAAGGGATGTTGGCAAAACAACAACAAAAAGTAGTTTATTTCCATGGATCCTTACCTAGTTCAAAGTCTATAACACGCTCTGAGAGTGTCTTTTGGGGTGCCTTTTCTTTGGTGATTGCGGCCTTCTTCAATCGGGTTGATCCTGTCATGGTGAAGGGGAAGAAAGGAAGGAAGAGAAAATTACTTTGGATGGAACACAGCCATAGGAATAAAAAAAAAATAGGAAGCCAAGGCTTAACCTGTCCAATAAGAAGCCCGGATCCATAAAAGGATATCGTTCTGATTATGCCACCATTGTCTTTTATATATATAGAAATAGAAATAGAAATATAAATAACATATATATAAAAAAAAGAGAGTTTAAATAGGATATTTTCGGCGACTGGAATACTATAGCTTTGTCCAAGAGGAGCAATGAATGCCAAAGACCATTTGTTCTTTGCATGGTATTTGTCAAAAAGTGCATAGTAGGTCCAGTTACACAGCAGAGGTTACTCAAGATCGTCTGGACATTATGTTTCTTAAGATACTGTTTGTCAGGGCCATTTAGCAAGACTAATGCCAATGTCAATGCCAATCGGGCTATCGGTATGCCTGGGTGCAAAAAAGAGAGAAAGAGAGAAAGACGCTATGATATGGTATACATATGTGTGTAGGACAGACCAAAGGCACTACTCGCATTCAAAATGGAACAATGGAGGCATGTTCTCATATGTATGGACTGCGCTTGTCCAGAATCTCTTGTTTTTTTAAATCACCATAAAGGGCCAAGGGTGCTTATAAAGGTTCTGAATCGTAACAACTGCACAGCTTTATTAGAAAACTATGAGCAGATATAATAGAACTATAGAATAATTGACAGACTACAGATTGCACTAACACTTATTAAGCTGCCAATAAATATATATTAATATATATATGCGTGTGTGTTTTAGGTACAGCACTCTATTGCTCTCTTGGTCTATATTATCCAGAGCCCAAGTCTTGCTTGATAGCGAATCAACTGCCCAAAAAAATAATAATACCATAAAACAATCTATTCCAACGCAAATTCTCAGGCCCACACGCTATATATATATATTTATATATATAATAAATACAATATAAATTTGTATTTGGGTCGCCTCCTTGATTTGGATATCCGAAAATGAAAGACTCATTTATAAAAAATAAAAATAAAAAAACCAGTAACACGGACTTCTCAGCCTCAGCCCCAGCCAATCCAGAGCTGCCATCAAGACAACCCACGGACCGCTCTTGTTATTGGCTCAAATTCGTAAGCAAGACGGCCTGCCACGTCAGTTTATTCACGCGTGCTTTGTATATAAAGGATCAACTCCCTCCAAGAACATCGTCTGTATTCTCTTTCACTCTACTCTAATTCACACCATGAAGATCCCCACAATTGCTGCTGTCCTTGGTCTTGCCTCTTTGGCCTCTGCTGAGATCTTCCTCCACGAGACCTTCTCTGATGGTGAAAACTGGACCCAACGCTGGACTCCTTCCACCCACCGTGCTGACCTTGGCAAGCTGGAGGTCACTACCGGAAAATGGTTTGCTGACGAGAACAAGAGCAATGCCCTCAGAACCACCGAGGACTACCGCTTCTATGCCACTTCCACCCCCATCAAACCATTCACCAACAAGGACAAGGACCTGGTCATCCAGTACGATGTCAAGAACGAGCAGCGCATTGATTGCGGCGGAAGCTATGTCAAGGTAAATTTACAGATAGAATCTATGGAGTCTAGCCAGATGCTCATCCCCATCATAGATCTTCTCGGAGAAGTTTGACGCCAACACCTTTAACGGTGACAGTGAGTACAACATCATGTTCGGTCCTGATTTCTGCGGAACCAAGGCAATGGTTCATGCCATCTTCAACTACAAAGGCGTCAACTATGACCTCAAGAAGACCGTCGCTGCACCCAACGATGTCGATACCCACACATACACCCTTATCGTAAAGCCCAACCAGACATACCAGATCCTCGTCGATGGCGAAGAAAAGGCTTCGGGTGATATGATTGAGGACTGGGATTTCCTTGGCCCCAAGACCATCAAGGACCCTAGTGCCTCCAAGCCCGCCGACTGGGTTGATGAGCATGAAATTGATGATCCCAAAGACACAAAGCCTGCCGACTACGACTCTATTCCTGAATTCCTTGCTGACCCCGAGGCTGTCAAGCCCGAAGATTGGGATGATGAGATGGATGGCGAGTGGGAGGCTCCTTCGGTCCCTAACCCTGACTTCAAGGGTCCATGGGCCCCACAGCGTATTCCCAACCCTGAGTACAAGGGTCCTTGGATCCACCCAGAGATCGACAACCCTGAATACAAGGTCGACAATGAGATCTATGCCTACAACTTTGGCAACCTCGGCCTCGATTTGTGGCAGGTCAAGAGCGGCACCTTGTTCGATAACTTCTTGGTGACTGACGATATCAAGGAAGCCGAGGCCATTCGCAAGGAAGCTCTCGATCTTGCTGTCAAGGAGAAGGAAGCCAAGGCTGTTCATGAGGCTGAACTTGCAAAGGCACAGGAAGAGGCAGACGCTGAGCAGGCTGTTGCTGATAACGATGCTGATGAGAAGCCTCTTGAGGACGGTGAGTCTGGCGAGATGGAAATCAACTTTGACGACCTCAACTTTGATGATGAGACCAACCTTGAGGACGCTGCCGCAGAAGTCAAGGAAGACGTGGCCGAGATTAAGGAAGCAGTCGAAGAGAAGATTATCGAGGCTGTTCCCGAGGCTGTTCCCGAGGCTGCCAAGAAGCCCGTCAAGGACGAGCTTTAAATACCACTTACATGCATTCACCTCCCATTCATCTTATCATCTCTCTAATGTGTGAATCGAAATTCACTCCCGTCATCTCATTCTCTAATGTAAACGCCAGGTTGCTATTTACAGGCACAGTCTTATATAAACTACAAAACCAATTGAAACATCAAATAAACAAGCCTCTATATTTTTTTTCCCTGTTTGAAAACATACAATGCTTTAATGTCTTTTTTGGTTGTTTAATTGCTATTCTAATTTCCAAATATAGTAACTACAAGACATTCAAAGACAAGACAAAGACCAAAAGGCTAAACACATTCTGAAATAGCCAGCCATTTCTCTTTCCAATCAAAAGACGATCCGTCGGGTACGAAATTGGATTTTCAAAAATGTCCCAATCAGTTTTAGAGTGTCAATCAAATATACAGGTCACACTGAAAAAGACTAGAAATCCCTGAATCCATTGACAGTCTTTCATTATCGGAAAATACGTCAAAACACACCACTATGAATCATGCCTCTCTGAACAGGCTACATCCAGATCACCATTACCAAGAAGAGATTATAAAGACAGATCTTGTTAGCCAAACAATCAATGACATTCATAATCTCATTGCGGCCTATCCTCTTGAATTCCATGTGCCTTTTCTAACAGCATATAAGCAGCCATGCTCAGTGGACGCTGCCATTCTCGATCTCTATAGTATTACGCTTGAAAAGTACTCTTTACGAGAAATGCACTTTGATACCCATTGGGTAAGGTAGATATTATTACTATTATCCTTCATTATCGACATATGCGCATGTCTTACACACTCTGGAACAGCATTGGCATATTGCATGGCGACAGGCACTTTCATTCGAAAATCTTCTTGTACTCGCGGACAATGACATGTCGCGTGTGATTGAGTCCTTTCACCCAAAGAGCCACAAGGCCATTGAAGCTATCTACAAACATGGTCTAGGACGCTACATGCGATGGTATCCCTGGAGGTGGTTCTCTGATCTAGTATTTATTGGTGCTGGGGGGTTTTCGGCTGTGTATGAAGCCAAGGTTGGACTGCCTTACGATGTTAGTGTTGGGATATCCAATGATGGGCACGGCTATGCTCAAGGTACACATATACGACCCGTGGTGCTCAAGGTCGTGGACGAGAAGATCCTGAATGAGGTAATTATCATAGAGTCCACATATTCTTTGGTTGAAGAGATGAAGAACTTATGAACAATGCAAAAAAGCTTAGATTGTAGTACAGTCCAGGGCTTTTCTGGCTTTGTTGTTTCATGGGCTGACAGTGTGTGAGAGTACGGGAGACTTGATGATGGTGGGAACATTGGCCGAACAGGGGAACCTGGAGAACTTTATTGGGCGCCCTATTCCTTTCAGTATGCCTGGGATCCTGTATGGAGTAAGTCGTTTGGCAGTGAATATGGCAAGTCTTCATGACGAGATCAAGATGTGCCATCGCAATGTTCACCCTCGCAATGTGCTCTGTGGAGACGACTATCATCTGGTCGACTATCGATTCTCAACCGCTTCCAACGAAGCCACAAAGGTTACTCAACAGGCCATGGTACATTATGGAAGAATGCCATACATTGCACCCGAGGTCAGGCAAGGAATCTACACAGAAAAGGCAGATGTCTATAGTTTGGGGATCATGATGTGGCAATTGGCTTCAGGAATCAATTTCCCAGACCCAGAAATCCTTGTGGCCAATGTCAATGCCTATAGGATCGAGAGGATTCCTGGGGTTCCTAGATGGTACCAGGACCTCTTTACTGCCTGTCTGGAACCTCTGCCAGAGAATAGACCGAGTGCTGAAGAAGTAGCCAACATTACCAGACGGTTTGCAGACAGTGAATCGGATGCTCGTATTAGTCCAGAGTGGATGGCCTATGTTGTGCGTCGAAGAGATGAAATTAAAAGATCTCAGCAGGGTGCAGATAACAACCAGGCCTCTATACCTGTCTCGCGGGTCTATGCTCTTCAGCAAATCATGTGTCCTCTCCCCATCAATACCTCTTTTCTCAACCGACCTCTTGACATGGCTTCCTTCTCGGCCCTTTCCAGTCTCCCCTAACCATTATGCTAATTATCCTGTAATCCCATATTTTGAACCTCAGCCTCAAATGTTGTGACTTTGATAATGATGTTAATAAAGAACAATAAACTATCCCGCATAATTTGTGGTCATATAAAACAAAAAAAAAGATGAATCCCCAAGACCCATCCCGTAATTATAACTGGGCATCCTCCAAGAAGAGATACGAATGGAAGGCTGGCTACGAGAATGGCGTTGCTCCTCGTGATATAGAACTCGAGAAGGAACTTTTTTCTGAAGATACTCATGTGCACAGTGGCCTCAACTTTAACAAGTATGCCTCGATTCCTGTCAAGATCCAAGGCTCCAATCCTCCTCCATCATTTGTCTCGGTAAGTTCTACAGTTGGTTATTTAAAAGATATTATTGACTTTGTCTCTAAACTAGTTTGCCGAAGCTGATCTTCATCCTGTAATGAAAGAAAACATTGCTCTTGCCCGTTACACCCAACCAACCCCTGTTCAGGTAACTCAAGAGTACAAATTTCTAAACAATAAACGTGCTCTCAAAAAACAAGAAACTGACGCGATATTTTTTTTTCTTGTAGGCAAACTCTATTAGTATTGTCACTGCTGGCCGTGACCTTATGGCTTGCGCTCAAACAGGCTCTGGAAAGACAGCTGCATTTTTAATACCTACTTGCTCACGCATCTTTGGTGATGCTGCCAATCTTATTGCTCGCCCACAGGGCTTTGACACCCATCGCTTCAAGTCCAAGCCTCTTGTCCTGATCATCGCCCCTACCCGTGAGTTGTGCTCTCAGATCTTTGACGAAGCTAGACGGGTAATTGACATGGGCTTTAAGAAAAGGGCTGTTAAATTATGGGAATGCTAAATATTTGATAAACAATAGTTTTGCTATCGTAGTATGCTGAGACCATGGTAAGTATAGCAGAGGATAGACAACCCTTGTCCGCCACCATAACTCATCATACGACATAATTCTAGTGCTATTTATGGTGGTGCAGGCACTGCAGGTCAATTGAGAGAACTTGAAAAGGGATGTGATATATTGGTTGCTTCCCCAGGTCGCCTCAAGGACTTCTTGGAGCGTGGCAAGATTGATCTTTCTGACCTAAAGTACCTTGTGCTGGATGAGGCTGATCGAATGTTGGATATGGGTTTCGAGCCAGATATCAGAGAGATTGTTGAGCGAAGAGGTACAGTCAATTGTGGCCACAGTTGGGTCCTTTTCCACTAAATCACCTCTTGCTCGAAAATTGAAATAGGAATGAACAAGGATCGCCAGACTCTCATGTACAGTGCTACATTCCCAAAAGAGATCCGAAGTCTTGCCAGAGATTTCCTTAAACCCGACTATCTGTTCCTCAAGGTTGGCCGTGTTGGTGGTACCACAACAGATATTACTCAAAACGTTATGTGGGTCGAGGAACCTGACAAGCGAGAAGAGCTCAAGAAGCTTCTGATGTCCCAGCCTCCTTGCCGTACACTTATTTTTGTTGATACAAAGAGAAGTGCTGATTCGTACGTATGGTTGATGAGTGGATAATCTTGGAACTAAAGGCTTTTATACAGACTTGATCAGTTTCTGTTCGAGTGCAAGTTCCCCAGCACCTCTATCCATGGTGATAGATCCCAAATGGAGCGTGAGGATGCAATCTTGGCATTCAAGGCTGGCACTTGTCCCATCTTGGTCGCTACAGCTGTTGTTGCTAGAGGTATCGATATCCGTAACATTATGCATGTCGTAAACTATGATATGCCTTCAACCATTGATGAATATATTCATCGTATTGGACGTACTGCTCGTGTCGGAAATGCCGGTCTTGCAACATCGTTCTTTAACTCTAAAAGTATGGGTATTGCCAGGGATCTCACCAAGATTCTTCAAGAATGTCAGCAAGAGATTCCTTCCTTCCTTCAGCCATACATGTCAAAGGATATGTAAGTACTTTTGGGATTCCAAATGCATGTACCTAATGCATGAACATACACACGCATTAGTGGACTACATGAAGACGATGATGATGACCATTTCCATGGCAACTCTGGACACAACCGGGGCGGTCACCAACAGCACCACCCCCACCACCACCAACAGCAGCAGCAACAGCAGCAGCAAGAAGAGCAGCCAAGCTGGGATTCCAGTGCTGCACCCTGGTAATATTAATAGCAAAAGAATGAATAAATCAGAAAAAGGTTGCCTTTATAAAAATCACAGTTACAAGTGCTTTAAATCATCTTTTTATTATTGTTATTGAAAAATATAAAAGTCTAATTGGTATCATATGTGAACTTTCGAGAATCGAGTTCCAAAGTGACAGGACCTAGTGATAGGATGCTTTAGGGCCAGTTTATTGCAGGCGAATTCACTTACCATCATTAATAATCTCCACAGACATCATCTCACCAAATTTGCCATCTTTGTATACATATTCTTCTTGTCAATATACAAGATTGATAAACCAAGTCGATTTACCTTTGATCTTTGCTGGGTCATAGGCTTTGCCTAGCTTGGATAAGAACAGTTCATACATTGACTTTGCATCGTCTGTCCTCATTGCTCTATGAAAATCAGGCTTATTTCCTATAAATTGGATTAGCAACTCAATAATAATATTTAAAAAAAAAACTATTTTTGGTTGTTTCTTACCTTTTGTAGTCTGTCCCTGAAGTGTAAATTGGGACACTTTTTTGATAATTTTATCGTTATTTTCTATAAATTGTACTTATCTAGGACTTACCACACAATATTTCTAGGCCGGCTTGTTTAGCACCAGCCTTCCACATTGCACCTGTGGCCTGGTCATCAAATACACGCACATTAAGGATCTTGTTAACCATATAATCCACATCCTTTTCGACATCATCGGTTGCGATCCCGACCAATACGCAAATGCCCTTTTGGATTGACCCAACAATCTGATTGTCGACTATCAGGAGTTCAGGATCGTAATAAAGGACATTTGGTCTCTATTACCTGTCACACTCGCCCTTGTCACTCTTTGCAAAACAGCTCTCATTACTGTTTAAATATTTGGCAATAAAGTCTAAAATACCCCTAATATTTTTGGCTGTCTATTCTTTTAAAATAATACAGTCGTACAGAAATTGGTCACATGACTTACGAGCGCCAGTTCAACTGCTTTTTTATATACAAACTCAAAAAAATCCACTTTAAAACCTCTCTTAAAATCAATCATTCCTAAATCACATGACTTGCGATCGGAGTCCTATTCTTTGACCCATTTAATTTAAAAAAAACCCCAATTGCCAGTGAAGTCAACGACTGAACCAAACCAGTAGAAACGTATAAGTAGCGAAGTCTACAACTGAGCCAAACCGGTAAACATACTACTTGCGAAGTCTACGACTGAGCACAACCAGTATCGAGCCCGCGTAAGCGAAGGAGCTTTGCTCCTGGTCATATTATTAAGACAGAATGAAATTAGAGATCATGTGATTTACCTATGTAATGCGCGAGAAATCACACAATAAGATAATTGAAGATAGAATGAATATGAGAATAAAGATGATGTTTATTTGTGATAATATTCGTGATATTTATACTAATGTAAGAGATGCCGCAGTATTCAATATTATATGCTAAGAGTGTTTTTACTGCGGCCTCTTGCTAAGTAATGATTGTCTTCTTGACATTGTTCACCCAACTAATGCGGTTGTAGTAGTTGTTTCTGATTGGAGCCGATTGTGACTTTGGGCTAGCTCTAATCCGTTCCTGACACCTACTAGCTTCTAAAGGGGATCCCTCTTTAGAGTTCTGAACCTTGCTGAAATTCGTTCCCAATCTTGGTGCTGTCAGTACCTAGTTACTTATTCTCGATTCTTGACGTCTCATTCTGTTTTCTTTCTCTATATATTTATTTCGCCTGTATTCTTACCAGCTGTATGTATCTATTTACTTTCTTAAAAGCCGTTTTCCCCCACTGGGGTTTTTTTCCCATGCTCTCTTTTCCTTCTAGCTGACTTTTCTCTCTGTCATGCCGTGTCAAACACAAAAACTTTTTTCTTTCTGTTCTTATACCTTATTTCTTTCCCCCTAGTATTTAGGGGTTTCTTTTTTTATTATTTATTTATATATTTTCAATTATTCTTTTTTCGTTCTCATGGGTGGCCTATATGCCTACAGGCGCCAGGCCTTGACACACCCACCAAATAAAAATACTTTTACCTGACATCTACTAGCTAACTCATCACGTGTTACAATATCTTATATATAAAAAAAACCTTTAACATGCGAAGTCTACGACTGAGCCAAACCAGTAGATTTCTTATATAGAATCATATAATTAGGCTTTTGCAGTAGAACCAGATATTTCTTTCTGCCTGTAGTTGGGAGGTAATCAGGGAGCCCTCTGAGAGCGAGCAGCGCTCGTTTTTTTTAAAAAAATAATAAAAATGTCCAATCCCAGACCTTGATGACTCAATTTCTCTCTGAACAAATCATTCAAAAAGACATTGCGAATATTTTAAAGTGATATCTCTCCAAGAAATCATCAGGGCAAATATAGTTATGAATTATTATTTGGATCTATTTGTACTTTATCTGTACAAAAACAATCATGGCACGGTTGGCCATAACCTATATAGCCACCAATTCCATCAATCTATACTACAATAAGCTATATTCAGGCCAATACTTGCTTGCCTGCTTTAAGTGTATTCAATTTTTATATTTCTTTTAGGAAAATTGCTATTAATCTTTGTTTGGATCTTGATTTACTGGGTAAATAACCACAATGACCTGTCAGTCCATCTATCAAATGCTGAAAATATACTCAGTTTGGTACAAATCTCCGTAGATTATTTCTACAAGATGCTTAAAAAGGAGAAATGTCCTTTGGATGACGTCTCAAGATGAGTTTAAAGATCTACAAGATCATAAAATATTTCTGGTTAAATATTGCATAGAAAAAAAGACACTATAAAGCTGATGGATACACTATCGGCTTCTACGCTATCCTTTGGATATCCACATGTGCGCTTGGGCCCTTTGATGTCAAACTAGACCTTATTTTTTTATTATTTTTGATGATTTTTTATTTTTTATTTTTATTTTCTTGGTCAAAAGAGGCCGGTCATTGGGTGGCTGAGCTCAAGGGAGCAGCAAAAAAGACCGGTAAACTTTGGAAATCCACCTCAAGTTCCTTGACACCAAGACATACACCATGGCGACGACTGAGGAGTTGCAGACACTTGTCCTGACCACCCTGGACCAGAACCAGGTCATTGAAGACTCTAAGAACATCAAGTTGGATGGAAAGCCCATTGACCAACTTGCCCTCCTCGGTGCACTCAACAGTCTCAAGTCAAAGGATGTAAGGCACAGATGGTTATGCTTTGGAATATATGTTGATGGGAAAAAAAAAACTTTAGATGGTCGATTACTCTCCCATTGAACTTGAATTCTGGACCTTGACCGAGGAAGGTGAACAGGTTGCCAAAGACGGAAGTCATGAGGCACGCGTTTTCGCTGCTGTTCCTTCTGGCGAGCAGGGTATCCCTATTGCTGAAATCCAGGTAAAGAGCATTAGACAGTGTGTTTGTGAATTGGGTATTAGAGTAGAATAAGCGTCATTGTGCTGTTTTCTGATGTGTATATCGATAAAGGCCAAGCTTGGTGAGTCTGCCAAGGTTGGACAGGGCAAGGCTTTCAAGAACAAGTGGATCTCCAAAAAGGGTGCCAACTTGGTCCGCTTGGTAGAGAATATTGTGGATCAGACTCAAAAGGACCTCTTGGAAATCAAGAATACTTCCACACACAAGGACGCCAAGCTTTTGGCTGAATTGAAGAAGAGAAAGCTCACCGACAAATAGTGCGTAAAAAAAAAACTCCCCATTGGGGGGGAGGGCTTTTGTGATTGACAGGCTGGCAAGGGACAGTGAATTAATTGTGTGCGATGTTTAGCAAAACCACCTCTTACAAGGTTACAAAGGGCCCTGCTTTTGCCCTCGAGGTTAAGAATGAGGCTACCGAAATCACCTATGAGATGCTCCAGTCGTAAGTCTCTAGATTTTCACATTCTACCGTGTGCTCACAGCCATACTCTTTAGTGGTGAATGGAAGAACGCCACTTTCAAAAAGTACAACTTTGATGCTGTTGGTGTTCCTCCTGCTGGTGGACATCTCCATCCTTTGATGAAGGTGCGCCAGGAGTTCCGTGAGATTTTCTTTGAGATGGGTTTCTCTGAGATGCCTACCAACTGCTTTGCCGAGTCTAGTTTTTGGAATTTCGATGCTCTTTTCCAGCCCCAGCAGCACCCTGCCAGAGATGCTCACGACACTTTCTTCCTCAAGGGTAAGCTATATCTATTAAGAGAAAAGGGTCAAGGAAAGATGTGCTCAACATTTTCCAAATAGATCCTGCCAACACTGATCGTTTCCCCCGCGACTTGATGGCTAAGATCAAGGTGACCCATGAGAACGGTGGTGACACTGGTTCCACTGGTTACAACTACACATGGAAGGAGGAAGACGCAGGAAAGCTTATTCTCCGTACCCACACAACTGCCGTCAGTTCATACATGCTTTACCAGCTCGCTGAAAAGACCAAGAAGGAGGGTGTCTTCCATCCCGCAAAGTACTTTTCTATCGATCGTGTGTTCCGTAACGAGTCTGTTGATGCTACTCACTTGGCTGAATTCCATCAGATTGAGGGTGTCATTGCTGACAAGAACTTGACTCTGGGTGATTTGATTGGTTTCATGGATGTCTTTTTCAAGAAGATGGGTAAGTACTACTTGGGAGATGATGAGGAATGTTATGAATAAACTGACATGGGGTTTTAGGCATGGACAAGATTCGCTTCAAGCCCACCTACAACCCTTACACTGAGCCCAGTATGGAGATCTTCTCTTACCACGAGGGCCTTAAGCAGTGGGTTGAGATTGGTAACTCTGGTATGTTCCGTCCCGAGATGTTGTTGCCTCTCGGTTTACCACCAGATGTCCGTGTTATTGCCTGGGGTCTTGGTCTTGAGCGTCCTACTATGGTCAAGTATGGTATCTCCAACATCCGTGACTTGCTCGGCCATAAGGTCAACATTGCCATGATCAAGGACTACCCTGTCTGTCGATTGGACAAGAAGATGGGCAAGGAATTGGTCGGTTTGAGCGAGTAATGCTTATTGTCTAATAATATTATCAAAAATAAATAAACAAATGTATCAAGGAAAACCAGTATAATTATGTATATCAACCTTGCTTTAACTATTATTTTTTGGCCCTGAACTGAGAAAAGCATGTCATTTTTGAGACGGCGCTTGGTTGCTAGGAAAAAACATAGAGTTGGCTTGCCTGTTAAAGCGAGTCTTCATCATCAACGATCCCTACTTCATCATGTCAAAGTATTATAAAAAAAGAGCCTAAAGAGAGACAGCATCTCACCATCAATCTTTTAATTGTTGCATAGTACCCGCGACCTTTCAGACTACGAGGATGATGACGCCCTCTTTGCAGAACTTGAGAATGAGGATGACTCTCACATGGCATATATGAGAGAGAAACGCATCAAGGAGATTGAAGAAGAGTAAGAAGGATATACCAGTCTAGATCAACAATCTGATCCAAAAAAAAAAAACTCTATTAGATTGGAAAGACGACAGGCCATGAGCGAGAACCAGCACGGTCTCTATACCGAGATTAGCAATGAAAAGGAGTTTATGGACATCACCACGTCTGAAAAGTACGTCGTTGGTCACTTTTTCCACAAGGACTTTAGAAGATGCAAGATCATGGATACTCACTTGGAGGTAAGACGATTTGAACCATGAGTATCCTTTATTTGTGTATTAATTAGATTGATTTTTTTATTTTGATAGAAATTGGCTGCAAAGCATTATGGTACAAGGTTTATTCGTATTGATGTCCAGAATGCACCTTTCTTGGTCGAGAAGCTTCAGGTTCAGACCCTTCCCTGCGTCATGGCCTGGGTTAATGGCTACTGTCAAATCAAGTAAGAATTGAGATATCCAAACGACCTTTATTTGATAATCATGGCTAACCAGACCTTTCTGCTGAAATTGACAGATTGATTGGCTTTGATGAGCTTGGAAATTCAGATGGTTTCCAGACATCTCTCTTGGAATTAAAGTTGAATAACTCTGGTAAGCAATTTTTTTCTCTCTCGGCTGGGCTGCGTATTGTCCTAGACCATTAAATGTCTGTGCTATAAGGTGCCTTGAAGAAAAAGGATGATCAGAATGCACGCAAACCGCAAACAAAATCGATCTTCCAGAGTGGTATCGCACCCTACATGTCTGATGAAGATTAAGTGGTTCGAACCAAAAGAGCATTTGTGTTTATAGACACACCAAGTCATCATTTACTCACCCCCCTTCACCCCCTTTGCCCTCCATCCCCATTTTTACTTTTACTTTTACTCGCTTTAAACAGACAAAATCATTTCACCTTTCTTTTTAAAAAAAAGTATCATGGAACAAACAAAGTATACAAAAAGACAATATTTGTATATGTATATATATAATATATATAGTATTTTTATTAAGTTTCTAAAAGAGAGAGAGAGAGAGAGGTAAAGAATAAGATGGGATTCCATTAAAAAAAGAAAAGACGCGGCTGCTGTAATATAAAAAGAAGAAAAGGAATACAATAGAAACCAAGGTACAAAAGATGTCCAAGGTAAAGTTCTCAGGGAAAGACGGTCAAACTCTCCTCCTTGGTTAGCTCTTTCTGAAAATCTTCGGGTCTGTTACCGTCTTTCTTTTGGGGATGCTCGGCCTGGCGCTTCTTTTCGAGTGCAATGGCCTCTGATCGCTTCATCCGTCCACGGAATAAAAAGGCAAGAACCATCATTACACCGGCCAAGACAGCCTGGAGGATCAATGCTCTAAACAGATTGTTCTTTGGTGTCCCCTCTGTATCTCGCATGGCATCCATCGCAGAAACTAGGATGATACCGAATATCTGAGCTCCTTGCCAAAGAATCGAGTTTGTACTTGCATCTGCGACAGGATAAGACGCTATGAAATAATAATTATAATAAGCAAACGCTACAACTCTTAACATATATATATATAATACATACTTTCACTACCGATTTCAATCGCAACAGGAACAAGGAAAGAAAGGAAAAACTGGTTCATTCCCATTACAAAAAGAATCGCAGCATAAGCGTCCTGGCGAACTAGAAAGATAATATGCTGAGTGCTCTGTACTTGGATTCCCTTGTTTCCTTACTGATAAAGATAAACGCAATATCAGTTATCACCACCATAGGAGCAATCAGTCGCAGAAATAGCAAATGTTGTTTTGTCATATCTAATACGGGGCCAGCAACAGCTGCAGAAATATAAAAAGATAAACCCCGTTAGATGCCTTGCTAGAACATTGATTATGTATACTTACAGCATCCCAAAGTACCCGCAAAGAATGCCACAGCATTTATCTGTCCTGCTTGAATATTGGTGTATCCGTATGGAGAGAGAATCTGAGTGAATAGGGTACCAAAGGAGATACTCAGGCCGACATTGATACTGTGGACAGCAAAAATCACCCAGAAATTGTAGTTGGTACCCAACATCTTGAGACCCTTGAAGAACGAGGGTTTGTCCTGTTCTTGAATGAGTGAAGGTGGAGTAGGTGGTTTGGAGGGCATAAATATAACAGGTATAAAGACACCTGCACAAAGCAATGCAGAAACCATAGCCTAATTGCATTATTGTCAGAATTTTCTGCTTTGAAAGACAAGTTATGACCAACATACCACAAGGGATATGCGTTCTACACTGGTGGCAAGATTTGGCAGAAGAAACATGCCTAGAATACCTCCATAATTTGAAGCTGTCGAATAGAATTGAAACAAATAAGACAGAATAAATAAAACATGCTCAACAAGACCAATCCAGACTACCTACCGACAAACATGCCAGCCGTTGCACGTCGATCTTCTGTAAACCAAGTAGAGGCAAACTTGTAAAATATAGAAATTATCGTAAGTATACCTTCTCATCAATATTTTATTAGATTATAAAAAAAAATACCATGGTCATGATATTGAGCGTCAAAGGTGCAGCAGAAGAACCGATCACCTGCCCCACCATCGCAAGTGCATATGAGGGCGATGGCAATGTTCCAGCAATGCACCTAATACCGGCCCCCAAGGCACTGAGAAATGCAGAGAGCATAAGCTATATATAAAAAATGAGATCTTAGTAATGTGTATTCTAGAACCAGAAGAATAAGTTACCGTACGCTTGACGCCAAAATGCTCGAATAGCCATCCTGTAAAGAGACTCATAATCACATACACAACACCCTGTACATTTGCAAGCCAATTGATGGCTGTTAAACCGACATTAAAATACTCGGCAGTTAGGCCAGGAACGACACTGTAGGTGTATTGAAAGACAGACACAGACACACGAAGTAATACAAGGATAAAAAGTGCCAGCCAGGCCTGTGGGTATGTTTTGAGGACTACATTGCTTTCTTCAACCATGGTTGCACCTGATTCTGATAAGGTGACTTCATCCATCTCGAGTTGGCGTGGAGCATATGAAGCTTGGCTGCTTTGTGAGATTTCTTCTGTATGGAGAGGGTCGGATCTATTTCCCTCCATGTTTTTCTCTAGAGTGCTCATCCGCTGGCTTGTTATACAGAAAGTGAGCGTAAAACAAAAGAAAGATGTCAATTAAATAGAAATCAAGGGTATTGGATCAAGCATATATATAAATGCCTATTTAAATATATATAGATACATGTATAGACCTTGCCTTAAAAATTAGTCGTCTTGCCTCCTGATAATCTATATACAATAAACCGATCCCGTAAATGTGGCACAGAATTCTTATAGTAACAGCTGTAATATCAGTAGCTTATAAGAACAATGGTAGAATAATAAACTTTGGTCTGGTATAAAGTACCGAAATTATTATTATCATTACTACTATTACTATTATTATTATTATTGGTATTAGTATTATTTTTGGATCTAGTGGGCTAATTGACGACCAAACAAAACATATTGACAAACGGTATTCGTGTCGGATTTCTTTCTTGTCCTGGGTTGTATTAGAATGGGGGAGGTATTTTATTGCCACATTGAGGAAACGGTTTTCCAAGCCATAATTATTCGTATCAAACTGCATTTCCAGACGCAACAAAAAAAAGCGTGTGCAATATTTATTATTTTTGATTTCAAAATACAATGTCTTGGCAAGACGGTTTCGGTGGAGACCTTTTTTGATCTTGTATATACAGACAGCTATCTCTCGAGACAACTTGTTTAATTTGTCATGATATGAGCTATTTGTTACAATTACAAGACATATTCTGCTGTATTTTGATATAAACTACCTCTTTCCACGCGTCTATAGTTTTGTAAACGTTGGCACTTCTAAAATAAACGTACAAAATTCAGATTGAAATCAGCGTCATTATTTAAATAGATCGCCTTGACTATACTCGTTTAGGTGCTGGGGCAGTAATAATCATAAGTATTAGTACAAGTCAACTATTGTACATATCAACTAAATAGGCAATGAAAACAGCAATGAAAACAATCATAAAAAAAACGCAAAGAATCTTTTGGTAGCATCCAAGAATATTCTTTACAATTGTTTATTAATGCCAAATGCCCGTCTTATATGCCTTTTAGGATACCAACCAATCCTTTTCTTAATACAACAAGGTTGACTTTATCTCATTTAATGTTCAAAATAAGCGGAAAATGATTCTTGGGAAAGTTTGACATAATGCAAGGAGCATTGGGGTCAGGATGTTAAACAGGACAGGTTATCCTAATTCGTACCTTTATTTTTGCGTGCCTTGAACTTGGGTTTCTCCTTGAGTACTCAAAGACTCACGGATCTATTACTCAAACAATAGATCGACATTGTCTCTAAGCGAACAAGTGTATTACTTGGACCTCATGATTCAACCTTGGTTATCCGGCTATTATGCCACGTTATTATTGCTATTTTATTTTTATTCAGAGTATAATCCTTGAGAACCAGTGGTGTATTACTCTAGATAATGTATAATTTACAAGTGCTATTATTATTTAAAATCTGGATGACAGGATACATGAATTTGTTTAGAAACTATAAATAATATAGGCAATGTTACGTACTCTACAGCTTCACTATTGCATACGGAGATAGTGGTAAGATTAGGATATGATAATTGTGAGTTTGTCTTTACAATCATGACCTTTTTGGTTTATTGGCATTCCTAGCCAACTCGCCTTTGCATGTATTCCTACTCTCTAAAAAAAAATATTCTCAATGGCATGGATAATTATTGACAGACTTGTTTGATATATATATATATAAGACTGATAACCTCTTGGTCTTAAAAAAATGTTAGAGGTTATTCGAACTCTCTTTATAATTCGTTTACTTCTGGGTCTTTTTCTTCTTTTTTGACTAGAGAAAATGTGGCCAGGTTCACAATAAAGAATCCTATCAAGACCAGTACAGCGCCTATTGCATACTGTAGAGCTGGTATATGGTGCTTAAATATAAGTTCTACTACTAAAGCGAGAGGAATCTATGTGAAAAAAAAAATTGTTGAATGGAAGCGTGTGATTAAATGTAATATTAGATTACATACCGTTAATGAGACACCTATGGTAACAACCAAAGGAGATGTCATGAACATGGCCAATATCCACAAATAATCAGATCTAAATAGCAATAGCCCGTCAGCTTATTATCTCGATAGTTTTACAAGAATGATACCAACTTACAAAAAGGTACCAACAAAGGCATTGATTACAATCATAGCCCATAGACCACCGTTCAAAGGCAGTTGAAAGGTCTCGATTTTTAACCAATGGAGAATTGGAAAGAGAGGCCAGAGTAAAGCAAAGTTGAATAGGCCCACATATCCGAAAAACAAGGGTATATTGATCCTTGACTCGTCTCCAATCTTGAGCTTAAGAAGGGTAGTGTAGGCACCATAGAAAAAGGCACCCATGAGTGACAAGAGATCACCAATCAGAGCAAAAGGGTGCTCGGCATGTTCTTCTGCTAGTTGGTCAGAATAAGATACAAGCACGACGCCAGAAAAACTTGTAAAAAATAGCAACGTTTGAGAATTGGGACTTTGGGAGACATGTAAGAAGATACCTGATACAGACCGCAGCTGCCTTTACCCATGTGAGCCTTTCTACTCTAAATATTGTACCAATTGCAAGCGTAAAGAGGCCTTGAGAGGGGTTAGAAAAAAACCAAATGAGATTTTGGGACAAAGGTACCTGACATGGATGATAGGATTGTGCTGCTGCCTACGCTTGTGTAAGCCAAACTCGCATTGTTGGTGTAATTGGCACAAAACCAGAGTAAGCAAAAGGTTAGACTAAGCTTTATGGTTTCCCTATCGGACAACTTGGGTTGAATTTGTGGTTCAATCTGTGGTTTGACAAATGATTCCTGGTCTCCAGACTATAATTTATTGCTGTTATTACTATTACTATTCTTTATTCTGCTGCCTTTACCTCGTGGTCTTCAAGAAGACGCGCCGAGTCTTGTAAATCTATTCTTTTGAATACAATCAAAAACCCATTTAAATAAAGATAATTAATTATCTTACTCCTCTGGTTGGTATTTGTCCTTTTTCCGGAATATCAAAAGGGGAATAAGATAGAATGAAAAGGTGGTGGTGTTGATATAGGTAACCAGAAAAGGTTTGTTATATTTCTGGTCGCCAAATATACTCTAGTACAAAGATGATGAGATGATGACTAGAGTAGAGTGGATGCTAACATTCATTGTAAATGAAGATGAGACCCAGATCACGACGACCACCAAGAGTATCAGGATGCCATTGATGTAGCGTCTCTGTTCAAGCATGATCTGATGAAATGTACGATTGGAACCCACACACACTCTGGTATATTTTGGCATGCTGTTTTTCTCTTTACTATCAAGATTGCCTCTAATGGCATGAATCATGTGATTTTTTTAAAATTGTTTTTTTTAGCCTTTAAAAAGCTGATTTATAGATACAACTTTTTATACAGAAATTCCTCTAGAAAATATATTTGTATATGTATATAATTGTGTATAGATGCCCTGCAAATTCCACCAAAAATAATCCTGCATTTCCCCTTGTTTTTATATACATATGAAAATATTTATTTTTTATTGATTTATATTGCTATGTATCTAGATATGTATAATACTAATCAAGTACGTGCATCTTGTTTTTTTTTGTTTACCTATCAAGACAATTTAATTAACAAGATGTATAATAAAATGTAATGTAAAATAATCAAATATTTGTTTTTGTTTGGATTTTATCAGAGAGGGCAAGTATAATACAATATCATGAGATTGATGCGCCCCGGTTGCGTGTGGAGCACATCTCATTTAAAAACTTAATCATCATAAAAATCCAAAGAAATACAAGCCACAAGTGGCCAAGAATAATGATAATAATATTAAAGAATGTCTTACCATTTATCAGACTAGATTGAAATCTCGAGAAATGTAACCCCTCTCTTATTGCACAAAGGTTAAATGGGCTAAATACTCCCATTCAGACCCTTTGGCAACCCTTCCATGTCTCTTTGACACGGCCTTTAAGAGTAATTACCAAAATGAAAACAAGAGAGAAGGAAGAGAAATTTTGCTCTGTAAAACTCTGCTTATTATAGCCAAACATTCTGACCTTTAAATCAAGGACTGAAAAATTTTTGGGCAATAAAAAGCGGTCAAGGAAAGAAAGAGACTGCTCATATTAAAGGCTAATTAATCCGACCAAACCCCAATCAAGAGAGAGCTATTCTGTTTTTGGGAGATTTATTCAATAAAGAAGCTTTATATTCTATGCTAGGACCTCACCTCATCCACACTCATTAGATAGGATATAAATAGAGAACACCAAATAAAATGTTTTGCAGCTTTTAAATATTCCACTTGCTAATCTCATGATGTCCAAACGACGGCAGACAGTGGGCATCCAGATTGCGGCTGCCCTTGCCGTCCTCTTCATATTCGCAATGTTCTACTTGCCCGAGGGACAAGACCCCTCCTCTGTATTCAAACCACTCATGTCTGGCACAGAAGAGGCCCAATTGATCCCAGGTGGAGTAGATTTATTGGACCAAACCATTGGAGACCAACACTCTGCCGTTAAATACGACCGTGCAAATGCTGTGTTTGTAGTCTTGGCACGAAACAGAGAATTGAATGGCATAAGAAAATCAATGCGTCAAATGGAAGACCGCTTTAACCGCAAATTCAACTATCCCTATGTGTTTCTCAACGATGAAGAGTTTTCTGAAGAGTTCATTGCCCTCACAACCTCCTTGACAAAAGGGCAGACATTTTATGGCAAGATTGATGAGTCCATGTGGGGCTATCCAAGTCACATCAACCAGACATATGCAGCAGAGTGTCGCAAGGACCTAGAGGCCCACAAGGTTATCTATGGTGGCAGTGAGTCCTACCGACACATGTGCAGGTACCCAAACCGCAAGTCTAGCGTATAATAACTCTCCTCCCCTTTGTTTTTAAAAAAACAGATTCCAGTCTGGCTTCTTTTTCAGACACCCGTTACTAGAGACATTTGAATACTACTGGTAAATATACTGCTATTTAATATGTATTCTAATGTGTGTTATCAGGCGTCTTGAACCAGATATCGAATACTACTGCGATGTGAATTACGATGTCTTCAAGGTCATGAGAGACAATGACTTTAAGTATGGCTGGACCATCTCTCTCACCGAATATATGGCCACCATACCCACTCTCTGGGAAACCACCAAGAAGTTCATATCGGCCCACCCTGAATATATGGAGACTGGACCCGAGAGTCTTCGGGAATGGATCACTGATGATAATTTCAAGACTTACAATGGCTGTCATTTCTGGTCTAACTTTGAGGTAAGACAGATGGCTCTAGACGATGTCTAATATACTTTGATTAGGTTGGCTCCCTTAATTTCCTGCGTAGTGAACGATATATCAAGTTCTTTGAGCACCTAGACAATGCTGGCGGCTTCTTTTACGAAAGGTACCTTTGAATTTATTGATTCACAGGCTAACTTTCTTATGTTAGATGGGGCGATGCACCTGTTCATTCTTTGGCGGTTGCACTTATGCTAAAGAAATCCGAGGTTCATTTCTTCAATGACATTGGCTACAAACACAATCCTCTCATGCATTGCCCTATCGAAGGCTACCTCCAGAAACAATGTCATTGCAACAAGCAAGATAATTTTGGTAATTATTGAGTACACTCGACTCCTCTTGCTAATCATGCTGTTTAGACTGGACCAGTTGGAGCTGTGCAACCCGTTACAAGAAGATCCAGCCTGATTTTATCTGGAACGAACATACCTTTAGAAACAAAACAAACGCCTATATACCAGCACCAGGCACAATTATCTAGTTACAAAAAAAAAGCTTTAGAGCCTAGATTATTTCATAATAAACCATTGCAGATCAAACCCATAATTTGTAAATCGTTGCACCAATGAACGGCGATCCTTTCCCAAAGGTTTTGTGCAGTCACCTCTCTTTTGTCCCAAACTGTAATCAATTCCACTCCGCAAATCTCACTACACATCTCGTTTCATCTGATCATCATGCTTGACCATTTTTCAATCTTAACAAAGGGTGGTTTTGTTCTCTGGCAAAAATCCTACGCGCCTTTGTCTGGAGCACCTGTAGATGCTCTTATCAAGAATGTCCTTATTGAGGAACGGGCAGGCACTGTTTCCTATTCAAAGGACAATTATGCACTCAGATGGACATTTGCTAATGAGGTCGACCTTGTATTTGTGGTAAAGCCATTTTATATGTTGTACGACAAGCAAGAGATTTATCAATTGATATAAATGTATACAATATATCTTGTAAAGGTCGCCTATCAAAAAATCCTGCAGCTTGCCTACATTGATGAACTTCTCGAGACAGTCAAACGCTTATTCCTGGACATGTATTCTTCAGTAATTGGCGATAACCAGGGTATCAATGGCAATTATAATGAGTTTGAGCCAGTATTTTCAAAAGTATTAAAACAACTTGAAGACAAATATGCAGTAAGTAAGATAAATGATCCTTTTTATTTACACCAATATGCACGGAAATACCAGGGATCATATATATATATATATAGCGTCAATTCTTTGTAATCAAAGACTAACCACTGGCTTAGAATCGGCCTCGAGCACCACGAAAGTTTGAAGAGACAAAAAAGTTTGAAAATACCCTGAAAGGATCAAAAGTAGCACCAAGTAATAATCAGCTGTTAGCTACAGCATCGCGTACCGTGGATGAGGATGAGATTGCAAAGAACATCAAAGCCCTCAAGTTACAATCTGGAGGAAAGGGAGGACCCAAGAACAGAAAGGGTGGTCGTGTGTCTGCAAAAACATCGCCTGCACCTTCGCCAGATATGAACGAGTATGTGAATATGTGTAAAATGATAAATGTATGACGGGAAATAACATGGATCTGTAAAAAAAAAGTGATAATACTGGTAAAAAGAAGAAATCTCAAAAACAAGCTCGCGTGTGGGAAGGACAGATATCTCGAGGAGAAATGGAGACCTTGGATTATTCAAAGGGAAAAATCGAGGGCGACGATTCTCTCGATACAGAAGCTGTTGCGGCTCAGTTTATGGACCACAGCAAATTGGGTAGTAAGAACAAGGATGGAATCTATGAGGTACAGGACGTATTGGAATCTGAAGATGAAGAGGAAGAGGAAGAAAACGTGGCGTCTTCCAATAGTGGTGGCATTTTCTCTTTCCTTAAAAACATTACTGGCCAAAGAGAATTATCGGCAGACACTCTTGATCCTGTGCTGGCAACAATGAAGGAGCACTTGATCAACAAGAACGTGGCTAGTGAGATTGCAGAGCATCTCTGCCAGAGTGTGCGATCAAGTTTGATGGGCAAGAAACTAGGTGGTTTTGAACGTAAGTCAATTCACAAGGCATATTGGCTGGTTACTTGTATAAAAATGACTTTAATTGGTTAGGTGTGTCTACGGCTGTAAAGAACAGTATGGAGACTGCATTGAAGCGGATCTTGACTCCAAAGACATCATTGGATATCCTGAGAGATATTGAGCAAACAAGAGCAGAAGGCAGACCCTATGTCATTTCCTTCATTGGTGTGAATGGTGTTGGAAAGGTAGGCACAATTGTTGTTTCTGGTGATGGGCATATTAACCGTTACCGAAATGCTAGTCGACCAACCTTAGCAAAGTGTGTTTCTGGTTGCTGCAGAACAACTGCAAGGTCTTGATCGCTGCTTGCGATACATTCAGAAGTGGTGCTGTTGAACAATTGCGTGTACATGCACGTAACCTGAGGGCCCTACAGACAAGTGGTAGTGGTGTTGTTGAGCTATTTGAGAGAGGTTATGGAAAGGATTCTGCAGGCATTGCCAAAGATGCTATCAGCTATGGTAAAGTATTTTGGCATGGATATTGTGTGGTATTTAAACATTTTGATCATAGCTACTGTCAACCGATTTGATGTGGTCTTGATTGATACTGCTGGACGTATGCAGGACAATGAGCCTTTGATGCGTGCCCTTGCCAAGCTTGTCTCGGTCAACAACCCAGACAAGATTATATTTGTGGGAGAAGCCTTGGTTGGAAATGAAGCTGTCGACCAATTGACCAAATTCAACCAGGCCCTCAAGGATTTCTCGGGTCTGCAGAATCCAAGACATATTGACGGCATGATTCTGACAAAGTTTGATACAATCGATGACAAGGTAAGACCTCCAACACTGCCTTTGTACAAGTGCCAACATCTTTTCTTTAGGTTGGAGCTGCATTATCCATGACATATATTACTGGACAACCCATCTATTTTGTCGGCACAGGACAAACATACACTGATCTCAAGAATCTTCGTGTATCGCATGTAGTCCATAGTCTGTTGCAAAACTAGTCTTTAAACTAAAAGAAATTAAACATGTATAGAGAGAAAGAAAGAGAGAAAGAGTCAAGGAAGAATCCTTTTTTTATATATATATTGAATCTTACTAAAGAGACGTCATCAGAGTGTATGATCAAGGAAAAATGTACATTTTATTTTTGTTTTTATTTGACAGCACCCCTCTCCTTTTCTTATTTTGGCTCAGGATGTTTCCCTCTCGCCTGTCATTACTGAGACCAGGTCGTCTGCTGAGCAGACCTCTTTCTTCTTTAAAGTACTCTACAAAGGCCAATGTCATTAGCGACATGACCAAACGTGGTCTTGTAGCCAACCTTACAAGGCAAGCAAACTGTTTAAACTATATTAATGTTTTATTGTTCTACTTTTATTACCTATATATCCACAATCTACATGATCAATTCCATTTTATATATATATATATTCGACTGCTCATAATAATAAAATCCATGCTTCTCTTTCTACATTACTCAACAGTGCTGAAATATCTCAACACACAGAGACTTCCACTGCTATATACTGTGGTGTAGACCCAACTGCCAGAAGTCTCCACCTTGGCAATCTCGTTACACTCATGGGTCTATTGCATTTCCACATCCGTGGCCATCAGACTATTGCCCTTGTGAGATCAATTAATAGATTTAACCGTACAAGCAAACTAACAAGTATCCTTCTATACTTGCCCTGTTCAACTTCTCTCTTGTTTTGAACCAATATTTGTGCATATGTTTGTCCCATGTTTTTTTTAGGTGGGTGGAGCAACAGGGAGCATCGGTGATCCTTCAGGTCGTAGTTCTGAACGTGTCCCTTTGACAGAAGATGTCCTCCGGATAAATGTGGCTGGAATTGAACAGCAGATCCATCGATTCTTCTCCAATGGAAGTGAATATGCCAATCGCCGTGGGTATAAAGGAGCCAGTATTGCTCCAAAGGTTCTGAACAACTATGAATGGTTCAGTTCAATGAATGCACTTGAATTCTTGGGTAATGTTGGACGTTATGCCCGTGTGAATACAATGTTGGCTAAAGAGAGGTATATATATATATATATTTAAAAAAAGGATCATTTGGGATTTATTGGTAATATGAATGCTCATAAATGTGTTGATTAGCGTGAAATCTCGTATCGAGACTACCCAGGGTATCAGCTTCACTGAGTTTTCATACCAGCTGTTGCAGGCTTATGACTTTTGGTATCTACATAAGAATCATGGCTGTCGAATCCAAGTAAGTCAAATGCAATACTTTTACTCTGTTTGCCAACATTTGTATTTCAAGATTGGCGGTAGTGATCAATGGGGAAACATCACTGCTGGTATTGACATGATCAACAGAAAGAGGGATCAAGGAACAGAGGGAGAGCCTGAAAAGGCCTATGGTATTACCATTCCTCTTCTTTTAACCTCTTCTGGTGACAAGTTTGGCAAATCTGCTGGCAATGCTGTCTGGCTTAATGAATCAATGACCAGTATCTTTGATTTCTATCAGGTAAGATGAGAGAAAATGATGAAATTATGTATTTATTGCTATTGAATGTATCCTAGTTCTTCATAAAGACTGCAGATGCAGATGTTGGCAAGTATCTGTCAATGTTTACACTTTTGGATCAAAATGAGATTGAGGATGTTTTAAAGACACACGAGGTAATAGGGATCAATTGTTTCTATCAATCGAACAAGTTCAAATTCCCTATTATATAGGCCAACCCCGAGAAGCGTTTCGCTCAAGAGAGACTCGCAATGGAAACTACTGAGCTAGTCCATGGACGTAAGTTTAGATATGAATGAGGGATTTTGAGTTGTGAATAGTCTAATTGAGAATTTTGGATATTTCTAGGGGATGGTGTCCAGAAAGCAAAGACGGCCAGCCAAGTCTTATTTGGCGGTGATCTGAGCACTTTGAGTGGTGAAGAGATCATTGATGCCTTCAAGGATGATTCAACCCGTATGGTCAAGGTCGAAAGATCCAAACTGAGCTCGTGTGGACTTGATTCGCTTGCAACTCTCGCAAATGCCACCCAGTCCAAGTGTAAGTCCAAGCAGCCTACCAAAATAAAGCAATATGATATTCATTCATTCATTCTTTACACCTGTAGCCGAGGCACAAAAGAAAATCAAGGCTGGTGGAATGTACATCAACAATTCTCGTGTAACAGATCCTCGTTACAAAGTGACAGAGGCAGACTGGATCGATAACAAAGTGTGCGTTCTGCGTGTAGGCAAATCCTCTTACCATTTGATCCAGGCTGTATAGACAATAACGGCCCACTTGGAATTTAATTTTTAGAGAATATTTTTATATTATATATAATAGACCATTTTTTTGAATTTATTTAACAGTTTTTGCTTATGGTTTTTACTCGAATACTCTCTTGTCGCTCAACTCGCTCTCCTGACCCTCGGCTTCCTTGACACGGACCTTGCGTGTCTCGATAGACTTTTGTCTGTCCTGGTACTTCTTCAGCTTCTCTTTACGGACCGATGCACGGATCTGAAATGGAAACATTGTAAGCCGGTATATTCACAATACATGACATGACAGCCAAAGAAACACTATTCAATCGTAAAACTTACAAAGTTGGGATGAACGAATTCGGGGTTCTCAAATACAGTGGGTCCACCGAAAGAACCTTCAAAGATACGGATTGTTGTCAAACAGAAACGAGGGCCAATCTCAATAAGCGAGATATCACCCTTGTCTAATGTTGTGCAGCCAGGAGTGTTTAATGGGTTCTTTTCAACAATCTTTTTTTTTCATGCATAAGAATGTAAGTTTTCTCTCTTTATAATAATTAGCCCACACAACACTCACCTGGTAGTTTCTGAACCAAATACGGTTATCGACAATTGAGAAAGACAAGACGTGGTCGATAAAAGGCTTGGATCTCCGTGAGCCCTTGGGGACATTGAAAACCTGTGCCAACAATTCCTTCAACAGAGACCAGTGAGGTGCGGAATCAAAGGTCTTGTCGAATGACAGGACGTGACGGGAACCCTTGAGACAGTTACCAGTCATCTTGAGTTCGTCCATAGTGTGTACTGTATACATCCAAAAAGATTGCTTGTATTGTTACTATATTTTGTCTCTTGACGCCTCTTTCTCGGTCCCTTTGATTGCCAAACTTACGATTCTGAACATGGAACTTTACAGAAGGACCATTGGGTGTTTTGGACATCCACAAGTAGAGATCCTGTCTCTTGCGCACTTCGAAAAAGATGGCGTTGTTGCAGTTGTTGAGCTCGGCAAGTTCGTTGAGAACATAAAGGTTGTTCTTTGTGTCGAGCTTGGCATCCTTTTTGGAGTGAGGCAAGAAACCTTCGAGATCGGTAAGCAAGTGACGATGACTAGGATCAATTGAGAAATATAAAGCAAGGTTGCAATGAGAATGAGCGATCTAAAGCTTGTTGTTTTTTAATTTATTTACCGAAAGTTGACACCGCGCGAAGATAAAAGCATCACACGCTGCTTGTTTGCGCGCTTGTCTTTGGTCTTGCTAGAACCATCGGTCTTGGCAATTGCCTTTTCTGCTGCTTTAAAGACGGTGGCCATGGTTGTGGATTAAAGGGGAAAGTAGTGTTGGCGGGGGCCAGTTTTTTTTTGCTTTATTCGGCGATATGCCAAGCCACATAACGAGGAAAAACTGTCATTAAAAATGGGAAATTGAGAGCGAGTAAAAAAAAAGGGGGGGTATTCAATTGAGGGCTAATGAAGAAAGTGCCATACATATACAAAGGACAAGTTGCTGGAATAAAATAAAATATGAAATAAAAATGAAAAGCAAGGGTATTGAATCACAAGAGGGAATAAAATAAACAAAATGATAAACTAAAAAACAAAAAAGGGGAATGATGCCTGAACAAGAGGGTTTACACAGGCATTGAAAGGATCTTGTAATCGTCTGGCTTTACAAAGACACCTCTCTGAGCGTCAGTTTGGAAATAGCGTGTGCCGTCCACAGACCCGTCGTTGTTGCCCAGACGGCTCTCTAGCTCAACACCCACCCAGGTCCCCTTTGAAAAGCTCACTGGGCCAATGTACTTGATCTTGCCAAGAGTGGGAAGCGGTCTGCGCAAAAGCTCAACTTTTGCACCAATGACCGGAACCACTCTGAGGTCTTCGTCCTCACTCTCGCTTCCAATGTTCCATATGTGGCGTCTAGGAGACCGTGCTCTTCTGCGCGAACCTTGGGGAGTAGACAGGTAAGAAGTGACAGGCGGTTTGGGCCGTAATGGAGTAGTAGGGATTTCAAATGTCAATCGTGTCACTCGTGGCACAGGAGCGGCACTTGGCGGTGTCACTACGACTGGCACGACATCCATCGGCAACAGTTCGTCGACGAGCGGAATCGATTTACGGCGATGTGTCGGAGATGCAGAAAGGTCTTGCTGTTCCTGATGCCGTCTGGTCTCGAGAGAGAGAAGATGGATAAGGGGCTGACTGGACATGGCATCCACAGATGTCTGGTTAACATAGTGTCCATTTATGGTATCTAGCCTAACTGACTCTGTCGAATGGGAGCGAGGGCGGGTTGGCATTCGACTCATATCCAGACTGGTCTTGGCATTAAGAGCACCATTGGAACGCTGAGGACGAAGGTTGCCTAGAGACAGACGGCGGTTGGACCCAGGAGTATGGCTCAGGGTCTTGAAGAGAGTAGAGCTGCTGTCAACCTCGGACATCTTTGACTTGAGGGCGGCTTTGGCTGCCTTTGGCTTAAAACTGAAGATGGCCGAAAAGTCTGAATCAAATGGGCGACTAAGGGCACGATATGGTACTCCAATATCAGCGGACATCTTTTGAAGAGTTTCTTTGTCAAGCTTTTTAAATCCACGCTGAGCCTTTATACTTGTCCACCGGCGGGCAATGTATGCTGCACATCGCTGTCGTGCACTGATGAGCACATCGTCCACAGCAACGTTCTTTACGACTTCCTGTCGACCAACAAGGTCACGAATGATGCCCTGGTAGACAATGCCTGCGTTGGCGTCCTGAATGCCATCTTCGAGTACTCGGGTAAGAAGAAATTCGAGAAAATCTACAGAGAATCCAAATCCAATGCCGTCCACACAGGACAACAGGATTGGATACTCTACACAATAGTAATCAAAGTTCTGTGATATCATTCCAACCGTATGACGAACGACTGGCTGGAGGAGATCGTGAGCAGGGGCTGACCAGTGCGAAAGGGGATCGTGACCGCGGATGAGGGATAAACAGAGGTGGAGAGAATGAAGGACATGGATAGAATTGTGCTTGGTGATATTTCCAATCGTCAAGTCGGACATGTCCTTGATGAACGTAATCTGGTCATCGGCAGGCAGGGCCTTTGTAAAGATGGTCGATGCTGGCTCAACCAGATCAACTGCAGTAGGTGCCATTGAGCCTACAAGAATCGAGAAAGGCTTTGCGGCCCATAGGGGGCCTAGCAGTCTGACCGGATCTGTGTAGAGGGCCATGAGACCCGGCAGCATGGTTGGCACGCTCAGCTTATTTTTGTGGGCAAACAATAACATTGAGGGCAACAGGACACTGCAGTCAGCACATGCGCACTTGAAGTCGTGGCAAATAGCAGACATTGCATGCAAAATGGCCTGACCAGCACAGTCAGCATTTCCCAGATAGTCTGCTGCATCGAATGCCTTTTGGAGCACTCGCAAAGAATGTTTCTTGTGAGAGAGGCGCTTCTGGATCGGAGAGGCTAATTTTGCCGTCGAGGGCAGTGGTGGTACGACAATTGTGTCGGTGTAAAAGTAATGGATGAGTACGTGCAATATCCAAGGCGAGAATATGTCGTCGGTGAGGTGAATAGTTGAGGACGAGGACTCTCTAAAGTCAGTGCAGAACATGGCATAAAAGTACGACGATCTGGTGGCCAGCATAAATCGATGGGCGGCCAGCGAGGATCCTAGACCACTTTCGGAAGTGTCGCGTAAGATTCCTTTGCGATCTCCGGGAGAGTGCAATGCATAGACTGATGCAGGGAAGAGGTTCAAGACCACATCCGACCCAATTTCAGTCTTGGACATTTTTGCCAAGTCTTTTACCAACTGATCGTAATCAGTTTCCTTGTCGTCATGTACAGGCAACAGTCCGACTGCTAGTCTGTCTTCTAGGGTCTTGCGTTCTTTCAACATCTCGGATTCATTAGTTATCGTTCCAGGAATATCCTCGAGGGAGTTGAGGATCGATAATGAACTGGCTGTACTTGTGGTTGCAGATGTTTCGGGGGTACTGCTTATTGATGTAGTGGACGAGTTGTATTCAAATGACGAGGGTGAATAAAAGTCAGAGGTGTACCAGAATCTAAGGAGGGACTGGAAGAGTAATGGCGAGATTTCTTTGGACAGGTCGATCAAGAGACATGACTGATTTACATTGAGATCTAGAGTTGGCATCAACTTTTGCCTCACTTCAAGTGGGACGCGTGCAAGTAAGATGGCTAAGACCGAGAAATGAGATGAGTCAATGAAATAGGGGTAAGGAATGACACAAAGGCACGGCTGCTTATTAACTCACCACGATGAGCCCAAATGTCGCCATGAGAGAATCTGAAGCAGACGTCAGCCAGATATTCTTTCGCATTGTCAACGACCGTATGCAGGGAACTCTTTAATGTCTGGGGCGCCTTCTCGAACATCGACCAAAGGAGTGAAAAGTAGAAGAGCAAGAAAGCGAAAAGGAGAGCAAAGGCGGAGTATTTGACCTTGAATGGTTTGGCGGATGTTAAAAACTACAAGTCTATCCTAAAAGGCAAACCCTTTATTGCCATGGGGATCAAATTGATCTTTTTTTGTCCAAGAGTCCATTTTTTGCCTAGCAACCAAATAGCTTGTGTTGAAAAAATAATAATAATGAGAATTTTCATTGGTTTTTATTTCTACATTGGTAATTAGGAGAATATTACCTTTTTATTTTTATTTTTTATTCGTTAAATGCCTTGTATTTACTTGTGTCTCGTTTGTGCACTCGACAGAAGGATCTTGGTTCGACGTAGCACTAACTGTGTTGCGCCACAGTTGCACAGTTGTGGGCATTTTAAATACAATTGAAGTGGGAAAAAAAATAGAGATATGTATATAGATCTATATCTATTATATAAATTATATAAATTATACATAAAAATATAGAAAGCAAGAGTGAGAATGAAGAAAGCCAACAAATCATATTTACAACTCAGATATCTCAGAGCTCAAAACTAACATTACTGCCTTTTGCAGTATAATATGCTTCAGGGCTTAATCATCTGAAGCGATCCGGTAGTCGCAAAGCTCGTCTGACTAAGAGAGAAATGGCAAGTTCATATGTTTCAAACTTCCATTCTTGTCAAGAACAATTATTCAGCCGTCCTGGTCCCAAGTGATCACCCAATACTATACATTACCCCAACACCTCTGGCATTAAAGGACTTGTTGAAAAACAACTTTCCAAACTGTTGCTCATCTCTATAACGGTGGTTTGTTTATCCTGCAGAAAACCTTGGTTTGCCCTGTTCTTGTCCAACATCTGCTGACCAAGTCTAATCTTTCACCCTCCACAAACTTCCTTATAAGTAAGCCACAGAGGATTGCTAGTCACTCGGATTAAAGGATGCCAAGTGTCACACACACATATATATTATAATCATATATATATATATATTTCAATCCTTTCATTGCCTTTGCCCTTTGTCTTGGGCAGTTACCTTGTCAATATATACATAATACTCCAAGTTGTATATCAAATCAAGCATATACTCTTTGACTTTTTGCAAATAACCCTTTGCACATTGTAATATTAAAATCGGCCTTTTAAAGATCGCTCTCAATTCCTTTCGACAAATCGTTCCATTTCTCTAACCATCTTCTTTATAATCATTGGTAAAAGATGAGTCAGCAAATAAACTCACCGTTCAAATGCAATAATTAACGAGCACCTATAGTTGATTCAGCCCTGTTTAATACTAGATACTTTGTGTTTTGAGTTGGGTCGTGACCAAATGTACTACTCTAGGATTCCGAATGTTCCAAGCTCATGAAATGGGCTCGCGTAATAGTGTTTCCTTTATTATCAAGGACAAACTTATTAACAGGGCTGTAAAAAAAAAACAAGCAATGGATATAAATGTAAATAGAATCACGTTTAGCTGCCCTGGATTTGGCACTTATCAGTTCTTTTCTCGATTGAAATATGAGCAAGCGCTGCCCATTAGACGGCAACTATGATCTCTGACAGGCAAATAAGATTAAAATCTGCAAATAACAATCGTTACCATTAACTCCAAGGCACCAGAAAGTGGTCGTGTTGGTTCGGGGAAAAGGATAAATTTAGCATCTCAGAATCTCAGATTTAAACCCATTTTATGTTGATATGCAATGGTTCAATCAGTATTTATACAATTGAACTAAACTGGTGGCCCAGATTGATATGATTTATTTATTCATTTACAAGCATATGTGATGATGATTAACCTCTTGTTTTCTTATGGATGTTCATAGCATAGTGCATGGTTTTGTAAGTAAAGATAATATAATAAAGAAGAAGAAGAAATGGAAATGCGTTTGTACAGAATATAAATAACAGTAGAAAATAAAAATAAAAATCAATAGAATGCAATGGGGTATACAGATATCTTGTCAAGAAAAGGACATATAGTTGAATGGGTGTGTGTGTGTGTGTGTGTGTGTGTGTGTGTTGTTGCTGTATGTTGTTGTTGGTTGGTTGGTTGGTTTTAAGCAAGGGCATTGCTTACTCTATTTGAACTTCCCGAGAATGCTTCTTCCAAAAAGTCTAGCAGGCGTGCTCGATGATCAACAAGGCCAGTAAACTCTAGTACTCTTAATGATCTTTGTACAAAGAAATTCCTGTTTGCATAGTGTCTCAAGCCTTTTACGAAAGCAACCCGGCGAGATCGACAGCCTCTCTCAGAGTTCTCGAGTGTATGGGCCAACCGAACAGTCTCAATCTTGTGGCCATCCAGAATGACCTGAACTGCTCCAGTACGTCGCTTGGTTGTTGTGGTTGTGGTTGGATAGACGGTGCTGAGATCAACCTCGGTCACCTTTGAGGCAGTTTGGCTGCAGCAATCTGCCACCATATCCATCAGACTCTCTACGACATGAGCTGCATACTCGACCATATAAGATTTTCCCTGTCCAAGTGCTCCTTCAAGCATAGATTTGATATAAGGAGGCATTTCTAGCAAACATTCGAGTGCAAGCTGGAGAGCATCAAAAGCAGAAAACACGTTTGGTGATATATTGGAGGTATGGCTGGAGGAGATGGGTGGATCTGGGAGATGGGTAGGTCGGAGAATGCATATAGGTCTAGTTAAGGGATCGTCAAGTGATGTACAAGAAAGACGGCGTCGCATTGTCATGACTGTGAGTGTCATCCATTCGTGGCCATCTTTAGGCTGGTCGCAAGCAAGCCATCGGATACGGAAGGTGTGGTAGATCTGTCGAGTGGTCTGACTGAGGCCCTCGCAGAGGGTCTGCACGTCTGCTGCATGGACAAAAGACATGATTGGCTTTCCTATCAGGTCATGGGCGGATTGGTGAAGACACTGAGAAGGCAGGGCATTTTCAATTGTTCCATATGGACTGAGACGTAGGACGGTGAGAGAGCCATGGGAGGTCTTGTCCTTCACGGGAGGGAAGAGAGGGGCATGAATGGGACGAATCAGCCAGTATTCTAGTTCGGTGGCTGTATTGAGAGGATCATGATGAATACAAATTTCTAGTTGGATCTGGCTCTGAGACTCGTGTCTGGCGAGGTAAAGATGCTTTTGGTTTTGTTGCTTAAGTCCAAGCACGGCAATGTGATGGCCTATGAGTTGGGAAGGTGTGTATCCAAGCAGGGTGAATACATCGTCTGTGGCTGTTACGATTGTCTGCTTGGGTTTGCTCACAACAAGAAGAGAAGATGAGCGAAGAGGACAAGAATGAAAATGGTGCTGATGGTGCATGAGAGTAGGTTGAAGCTTTGAAAGATGAAATTGGAAAGAGAAGAGTTGAATGGTGATCTTATTGACAAGCTGTTTCATTATTCATCTGTCAGCATAAGTTACCGTGCGCACCTTTTCTTTCTCGCGTGGGCCATACTTCTTTGGGTTTCACATGAAAGTTTATCTTTCGTTTATTCGGTGCGACATGGAAAAAGTGGGTACGAGCGATATTTTAGCAGACATATGAAAAGAATAAACCAGCTATCATCAAAAGTTCTCGTATTACCAATTAACATTATCAGACTATGGCTTTGTACGAGTCGATTGTATTATACCATTCTAGGCATATTCCGATTGATCGTTGTATGTCTAACTACTTCATCTGCTACTGTGAAGTTGCGGGGTAGCAAAGGCTAATTGCAAACAATAAACCTTCAAATCATAAATAGTCGGTTGAAGTAGATCTAGAGGCAGTGTAGTGCCATCACATGAATATTGTCTGTACAACTGTCTTAACCACCAGTCGTACCTTTTCAATAGCTCAAGAATACTTTGAAATGCCATTCTTGGAGCTGGGTTCTGTTTTACCAGGATTTTTATAATACCACACCCTATTATTGGCTGATATGTGGAGGCTCAAATTAATAAATTCAAACCACCTCGCTCAACAATCCTAAATGTGTAGGACATCCAACGAAGGCTTCCTCACCCAGCAACTCTCACTATCAGCACTGCCGGAGGTGCAAAAATAAGTCTTTTTTTACATATCAATTACCAATCTAAAATGCCACAAACGGCCGTGGATGAAACTTGGCGTGTAAATATATAACAATAAGTCCTTTTTAATAAATGAGATAACAACGATGAGCAATAGGCAGGTGAGTACCTATTGCGCTCTGATCCTAACACAAGAGTATATATGTATAAATAAATAAAAACGCATTGGTCCCTTGCCTTTTAGGGGGTTTTGATGGAGACAGGTATTGAAGAGATATTGTTTTTTTTTTCAAAGTGTTCTAAGCAGATATATACATTGGTCTTCGATCATGTCATGATTGATGGTCACTGACAATGTATGTCAACTACAACGTGTCTAAACTTTCACATGAAAGCTTTTTTCTCATGAAAACCATTATTTATTTTTTTTGGAGGAGTACCGTGTTTCCTAGGGTACGAATACTTGTCTCGTGTTATATGTATTGTTTTTCCCTATGCTGAGACTAACATTTCGTTATCCTGATACATTGGAGCATGATTTACAAAGTTCTGGTTTTTGAGTGTAACATTTCATTAAATCTGTTGAATCAATGCCTTCTACACACTGCTCACAAACACAAGCACTAATAAAGTAGGACTAATGAATATTCTTTTGGCTGTACTCGACATAATCATTTGGATATTCCCCCATGTGGCAGCCATTATCTAGATTCGATCAGTACAACAAAACAAAACAAAAACAAAGCCATGTTCTAGATATTGTCGAGAATGTCTGTTTCCATGGTATCCAGACGTGCGTTTGTGTTTAGTGGCAAAGAGATTTTTATTACACTATCTATAAAAGAACCCATTTGAAAATAATATGATCAGTTGAATTTAATTTAGCTAAAACTCATCTCACGGGGAATACATTGAATATATTCTCCTTGCACAATTGAAAAAGTTGAATTTATTTGACAGAATAGAAGAAACTAGAAGTATACCCAACTATCAAGACCTTTGTCTGGTCATAATCTGTATATATATTATATATAAAACGCGTCAAGGTATCAAATTCCAAAGCATGATTATTCAGCTTGTTTAAAAGTATGTGTGTGTTTGAAACAAAGAACTGGTATTAAGTCTCAATATGTTCCAATATATGTGTCTGGTTGTGCACGGTCAACCTTATAATTATTAATCAAAAGGCATGCCACACCAATGGCAAAAGTCTCCTATTAAAAATTAGCGTTGAAGTAACGAATTGTTTCTAAAGATAGTTTTCAATATTTCAAGTTGCAAAATATGCCCAATTTTTTCTATTTATTGGTATGCCCAGTACTTTTGCACTATGCGCCATTTTAAAATATCGAAATAGATAATGAGAATCTGGTTAAGCACTGGTGCTATTCTGCGTTTCCTGTATAGTGCTAATGGCTGTGGTCACAATGAGATCTGATAAAAATGGGATGCTGTCAAGTATAAGGACCTTTGTGATCCCATTGGGACGTAGCAAAGAATGTTAGGAAGGCTGCAATATTCCCAGCTCAGTGCAAAAAATACAGAATGTCTTGTATATTCTAGTGAGGAAACATTGGGCATAACCAAAGCCAATTTGTGTGGCTGATGTGGATAACTAGGATGTGCATGTAAACTTTTACTGTTGCAAAACGATTTGAACAGCCAAGCTTTTCTTTTCATCATACGAATTTTACAAGAATGCGTTAATTGGCCAAAAGTGACAGTTTGGCTTTAATATTAGCGTCCTTTGTTAGCTCTAATTTCTTTCAGAGAGAGAGACCTTGACATTTGGCGCTGACATCGTTGTTGTATGAGTTCACCTTTTAACAAGCTTGTCTTTGGGTAAAGCAAAAGGAGATTGTCAATAACAGGTCAGATACCAATTCGACTTTATCCATGCTTGAAGTGGACGTGTGTTGTCCAAGTAATGGGCACTCTGTTGGCTAGAACATATAGTTCACAAAGGGGACATATACATGTCTGTTATCATACAATTCCTGAATCCAACATTTGGCATTTTTTGTATATTCTACGTAATATCTTTAATCATTCAAACATTGACGTTGTTTCTCGCGTAGTATTAATGTAAAGTAAATGGCAAAAGAAAGTGTGGGCAGCTTGCCAAGGTTCCATTAAACACTCGTTGGCAAGATTTATACAACATTGATTAATTTAGTTTGTAGGTCCAGAGGTACTTGATTTACTCAACATAGTCTACGGCCAATTAAGAGACAATACAACTTGGCTTATAGGCAATTTTGATAAAGTAGATTGTTATGCTGAAATATATTTCAGTAAAGTAATGCAAAGGTTGCAACTCGCTTTCCACAGTGTCGATGTACGGTCGGAATCCCATTTAGAATCAGTCTTTGTAACTCTGATTACCTTTTTTGGTATACATTTATAAAGTCAGACTAAGAATATCTAAATATATAATGCGACATGGTCTCTAAAAATACAACTTCCATATATGAAGATGCAAAGTTGATTTTGATTGACTGGCGACATTGTTTACTGGAAGCACTGTGTGTGTGTTTTCCAATTAATGGGATAAATTATCTACACACATATCCATGTATATATAAATTTATTAAGCCAATTACAATTAAATTAGTACCAATATAATTAATATGACTATTCATTATTTTCTTGTCCTCCTTCACGAGACTATTTATATTCATTTGTTCTCTTATTCTGGCATAACTAAAAGGTGATTTGCATATTATTATGGACTACACATCTTTAGAGCCATATAGAACAATGCCAATACATGTTATTCACTACCCCGGAAAAATAAAGGTGCACAAAAGGAGTTGGAGTTTTTATCTCCGAGATAGCAACCCATGAGTGAATTCTTTTGTTGGCATTCGAGTATGAAATATCAATATTGTTCTTTTTTAGATTGATATGTATATATATAATTTATGGATAAATACCTTGTCCAGATTCCCAGATGCCCAGATGCCCAGAAAACCAAGGTGTCCAAAGTGTGTAGATTTTTATTTTAGTTTGGTATTCATATCCTTTGTATTTTTCAAGACGATTCTTTTTGATTATCATTTGTTCAAATGCATTATTATCATGAGTAGTTTACATATGGATAAGCCAGAATCCAGGTCATTCTGGAGGGTAGATTCTGCACCCAAACCCTCCTGCCCTACTCTTCTCTTTTCGGCATCTTTCCCCTCTCACAGACATTCACAATTCTTTGATACACCAGTCCTAAAGATCAGTCGATAAGAAATTTATTGTATAGTAAGCATGTGATATCCTTTAAAGCTTGGCTATTTTCTTTTGGGTGAACAGAAACTTCTTTGTATACAACGATAATTACCCATAAGATACAATCTCTGGATAATAGTTCTACAAATGATGAGTGTCTCCTTATTATTATCTAGTTTGAATCATAATATATGGATCCTATTCCGTTGTAAGTAACCAGCTCCTCGTATACATTACAACTATTAATTCATTATCAGGATATAATCAGGCGCTTTGACTCCATGAACCTCGTATCTGATTAACAATACCTATAGTCCCTTTTATTACTGAAATATCAACATTGGAACCATATGAATCATTTTATGGATACCAAAGAAAGGGATAAATATTGAGTGGATCTTGTATATCAGCATACTTTGACATATATATATATATATTATATTCAATAGTGTTGGTATCTAAATCACAATCGAGCATAATACAGTAATCTCGGCTAATCTGATTGTCTATTTTACATTTTATTAAACATTCTTTATACTATGTGTCCAATGGTCAAAAACTACTTGACAGCCAATACAGTTAAATTAATCATGCTAATATGTGCTGCTACTTTTAATAAACATCCCCTTTACAATTATTCATTTCTCCTCAGTGGTACTTTATATAAAATTACTCCTAAAATCTGCAAGCCAAGAAAAGTCATGTAACCAATAAAGTGTATTATAGCATTTTTCACAACACCTTCAAGGTCACTCTACATAATTGTCACGCAATAACAATCGCCAATTGGGATTTTGGGCGAGCCTTGGTCTTGAGAGATTTTCGCTCTAAGAAATAATAACAACTGCATATTTGGCTAATGATGTATGTTTTTTTTTTTTACAAAATAAGTCGAAACTGTAACAGTACCTTGAAGTTCTGTGCATTGAGTTCAGCCTGCATTACATAATATGCACATAGTTTTCTGGTATATTTTCTGTCAATCATTACTAGTCCCTCACAGTCTTGATAATAAATTTTTTGGATTTTTTTTTTACTCTTATCCAAGCTCGAGGTAATATAATCGACCTATTCTGATACTGTAAATAAAGTGTACACAAGACGATATGATTGTACTTGTCTCAATATATCATGGTTATCTTTCTTTCCTTAAAAGTCCCAAGAACTGTTTATCTATTATTTTTCATGTCCTAATTATGTTTGAAATCATAAAAATTTGATAAAGAACACAGAAAACGTAAATGCAAGGGCATGATATGTAAGTGGCATTCTGAAAGTCTCAACTAGATGTGTAATATAGGTATATTCAGCGGTAAAGACTGAAATATCTAGTTGATTTTTATACATTATTATTTTTACAAAACATTAGTAAAAATTGGTATTTATTGCAGTGAGTGTATTAAACATAAAAGATCGTAATCTGATGTACCGGATACTATGAAAATTATGATGATTTTTCTGCAAATCTGGAAGAAATAAGGACAAACCCACCTTTTCTTTCTAATAATAATAATAATAATAATAATAATAATAATAACGCAAGAAAAGATTACCCATTTCTATATTTTAGGAAAGTTTCTTGAAAATTACAAAATGTCTAAAAATCAACTATTGATTATTCTTAAAAAAAAATTCATTGTAAACTAAATATTTAATATTCTTTTTTTCTTCTAGAGCAAGATACTTTATGTATATAAGAAAAATTCGATTGTTACTTTCATTAAAGTAGCTAATTGTATACCAAGTCAAATGAAACATTATAAAACATAAAGGAATATAAATATAAATGTTGGTTTGTTTTATTAGACTTACCTCCCATAAGAAATCTCCTTGTAAGAAGTAAAGACTTTTTTTTAATTCTTATTTTTTCGTGTACTCATAGAAACTATTTTAACAATAAAATTGGATTAAAATAGACAATGTTGGGGCGTACTCAAACGTATCTTGTACCATACAAATAAATACGGCTGGTTAAAATGGTTTTAGTTTTTGCCTAGAGGAAAATGGCAAACTAGACTAATCGGCTCCATCCGTGACCAAGGAATAAACGGAATCAAAACAAGTAATTAAACTTGTGGTATGGTATAGAAGAGCAAGAAACGTAGTCAATACTTCCAAATAACCATCTGTATGACAAAGAATAAAGGGAATGTTAAAGGGTACATGGACGTTATCATTATCACCATCTAATGATAGAATACGAAGAATAAGGGTGACTAGACAGCATTTCCGGAAGAGATGACTGGATACTTGGACATGGAATTGTAACCCCATTTTATCATCTACCCAAAAAAAACAAAGGTGGGAAATGGTTGTGGGTCTTATTAATGCTGTTTTCGACTGACATGAAACTTAATTGAAGCAACACAGATCGTTTACTTTGTATAAACCAAGCATTAAGGTTTTCAGTATTTATTTTTTGATCTATAAAGAAAAAGTGAAACTTTAAATATGCTTTAAAGAAATGTAATGGTCAGTATATCCGAATCTTATATATAATCAAAGACATTATGCTTGTATGTCAGCAAGTTAATTGAATTGAAGAAACATGATGCGTTTTTATAATAAAATTCCAGGGCCTTTAATGATCTAATGCTTACAAAAAGGCCCATTCATGGTTAATTTTCTCGAATATGTTAACCATTATCATTGTTCGCTTATATTAATCTTTTTACCAAAAAAAATCTTTTTAAAAAAAGTATTTTATGTCTCTGATTCCATGTTTTCGGAAAAATGAGTCTTTACATATGATAAAGAAACTTGGTCATACAAGGTCTCTTATGTGTGTTGATTATGTTATCGACTCGTAAATTAAGTTTAGATCCTATAATATATTGCCAGAATACAGCAAAACGTGTACCATTCGAGCAGCACACAATTAATAATTGACATATGCGTTCGATTTATCTGTACCTAATATTGCAATACATTGAATCGGCCATCACTTGACGTATCCAACCTAGAATTACTTGACGCTACTATTTAATCTATAAACTTTTCCGACTATTCGTTTGACAATCAAACATTCTATCATTAGACAATATAAATCCGGACGTTACATTTATGATATAACTTGTCTCACAGCATTCCATAATAATGTACACAGAGACCAATTTCTGGGGAGATATTTCTTGGCTTTTCTTTCGAAATTAGTCACTAATAAATCTCTTGTTTTTATTTGAACCGACAATTTTCAAAAAAAAAAATCAAATGTTTATATTTTAGTTGTATTTATTCAGCATATTCCAGCCTAAAACTTAAATTAAAGAACGTATCTTTAAACATGCATGTGTGGCGTCTGGTTTTAATCAATTGTATTCCACCTTAATGTTTTGGTGAGCCACATTATACATATTCGCCGGCTAGCATGATAGATACTACTCTAAACGCACCAGAACCATTTCAATAGCATTATATATAATGTGCCAAGGTTGACTTGTAAAGATAAAATACATTCAAGCAAGTAAATGTACGTGTGTAAAAAATTACTTTCTTGTATTTTATGTAGAAAATCATATACTATGGGTCCCATAGTTTTTTTTAGGGTCTAGTAATGAAAAATGGTCGGATACTTGGGCATCAACTTATTTTGAGGGGAAGAATATATCAGGTTATGTGCATATTTTTACATACCTTAATCACCTGCAATATATTGTCTCTATAAATCTGCAGTTGTTCTGTAAGATGAAAAAAAAATCTTACGAATTATATAATGTATTGCCTATAGTATATATTTCATTTTATTGAATTATTGCACGCCACAAAAAAGAAAAAGAAAAAAAGGTTCCAGAGAAACCAGATCTTTCTCATTCTCTCTTGGATTTAGTTTTTTTTTAAAAAAAAAAAGAATCGAAAGACTCGTTACTCTTTAGTGCTCTCTTGATATTCTTATTCATCTTTACATTATTAATCGCTAATAAATAAAGCCATCAAGGAGATTTCTTTGGTGATATTCAAACACATTAGATGCCGGGCATCTATTTAATTTTTATATTAACAATGATGTTTTATAAATATCACTGATTGTTGACTTTGGGAGTACTTGCAATAAAAGCCAATTCATAACAATATTAAAGATTGTTGGATATTTATAATGTATTCTACTTGAACGTCTGTAGCCTGTGTTAAAAGCTATTTGGCTCAATGGTCTATTGACTTAAATCTATCTATGGTGAGCCAGCTATAGATCACTTGATCCGCCCAAGCTTTCAAAATGTACAAAATGCAAAAATGATTCAAGAGTTTGATAGCCTAAAGAGTATAGTGAATAAATCTAGCCTTGGGTTGATTTTAATAATGATTTTGTAAATCAAACTCTGAAATACACCAACTCTTTTGATTTCTGATATTGGTGAGAACATTGCTGAAGACGGATATATTTTGGCTGTGCTTGACCTTGATAATCAACATTGGTCTCTAGACATTACAGCTTGGTTGTTGTAAGCCAGATGATTCCCACTGTAAACTTTCTTATTCGCTCGAATCTATAACCTTGTACAACAAAGTATTATCCAAGGTGTTTTCAATATATTTCTACAACGAGTCTTTTAGAAATAATGGATAATCTTTTACCGAGGGCACTCCAAGGTGACTTTAGATTTGCCGTTTCGGTATTTCATTTGAATAAAACAAGTACAAAGTACAATTGATAATAGGCGCACCATGGACGTAATATGCTGTAATGTTAAGGTTTAATGATAATAAAATAAAATAATAATAATAAATCAATACTGTGTTCCTTGAACCCATTTAAATCCAGTTGAGCACAATGGCTTAGAGGATAACTTTACTTGCGACATGGCTTGTATTGAACGTGTAAAGAGTATAGACAGGCCAAGGGGTAATAAGAACAAGGCCAAAGAGATCTTCAGAGCCAAACCCTGGGTGTTACGATATGTGCTACAAAGGTCACTTTTTGCAGTCATTGCTGCACAAAGTGTGGAAATATTTCACTTTGTGATGTAACTAGTTTAAGTTGGCGCAAATGATTATGGCCGAGACCGATATGAATTGATAGATTTCACCATTGTCGATTGACACTCCGAGAATCGTTTGGGAAAGCATATTTATGCACCTCTTTTTCTTCTTTTTATTTTCTCACAGCTTTTCTCTCTATTCAAACATCCTCACAATTCATAATGTCTGTTCTTGACCAAATCAAAAACTTCACTACCATTGTAGCAGACTCTGGTGACTTTGAAAGTAAGTCGACTTTATGTCCAGACCAAAGCCTTACTGATCTTTCTATAGCCATTTCCCAGTACAAACCCCAGGATGCCACAACAAATCCCTCTTTGATTCTTGCTGCCTCTCAAAAGGAGCAGTATGCCAAGCTGGTGGACGAGGCAATTGAGTTTGCAAAGGCCAAGGGAGGGTAAGGCATACATTTTACATGTATCCAAAATATTAACAAACAAACAAAAAACATCTAGATCTTCCCAAGAGGTTCTTGATTGGGCCACTGACAAGCTGTTGGTTAACTTTGGTACCGAGATCTTAAAGATCGTTCCTGGTCGCGTCTCTACTGAGGTGGACGCCCGTCTCTCCTTTGACAAGGACGCCACGGTTGCCAAGGCTCTTCGTCTTATCAAGCTGTATTCTGATGCAAACATTCACAAGGACCGTATTCTTATCAAGATTGCCTCTACTTGGGAAGGTATCCAGGCCGCCCACATCCTTGAGAAAGAGCACCAGATCCACTGCAACCTCACCTTGCTGTTCGGTTTCCCTCAGGCAGTTGCCTGTGCTGAGGCTGGTGTCACTCTCATTTCACCCTTTGTTGGCCGTATTCTTGATTGGCACAAGAAATCAACCGGAAAGACCTACTCTAGCACTGAGGATCCTGGTGTGTTGTCGGTATCAAGGATCTACAACTACTACAAGCAATACAACTACAAAACCATTGTCATGGGTGCTTCATTCCGTAACATTGGCGAAATCAAGGAGTTGGCTGGCTGTGATTTCTTGACCATCTCTCCTTCGCTGTTGGGTGAGCTCCAGAAAGACCAAGAAAAGTTGGAGCGCAAGTTGAGCCCAGAGAATGCAAAGGCCCAATCAATTCCCAAGGTCTCTTTCTTCAATAACGAAAAGTCCTTCCGTTGGGAGATGAATGAGGACGCAATGGCAACAGAGAAGCTATCCGAGGGTATCCGCAACTTTGCTGCTGATGGTGTCAAACTCGAGAACGCTTTGAAGAAGAAGCTCAACTTGTAATCTCCCCCTTTTCTTTTGCATTCTTTTTTTTTCGTGTCAATAAAATATAGTACCTACACAAATAATAATGGGCTTTACGGAGCCTTTTGCTTTTATTGAATCAACTCAACAAAATTTTCCGGTTGATGTACTAATGATATATATATATTTTATTCTCCTTTGAGAAAATAGAAAATTTTGGTTCGCCATTCGCGTAACAATCTATTCTCACCCATCGTGTAGTTTCTAGTGCACCAAATGCAGTAATTTTCCGTTTATTTGCTTTTAAAAGGAGATGAGATCCTCAAGGAATGAGAGGGCATTTTCCAGCAGGCTTGGTCGTTAGTCAACTGTTTGTATGGCTGATATAGTTCCGGAAAGGACAATTAAACGCCTTGTACAACCCGAGGCCATGTTTCTCGGATCTGTCATAGGTTAGTTTGATGCAAATGCTACAATATCTATTACCTTTTCATACAATGCAGGGCTCGATCTTTTTTTTTCAAAAAAAAATATATGTATTAAAATGTGGCCATTACAAATAATACCAATTTTACCTTTTCAACGCTTCAGGATCGTCTGCCAGGCAGACAAAGGTGGTTGCGACACCACTTGAGATGACTGTCGCGACACTGGAAAACATGGAGGCTCCAACCAAGAAGCACATCATGACCACTACTGGGGTTACGCTTCCGGTCTGGTTATATGCTGGTTGGGCCACCTGAAGATAGATGAATCCCAAGAGTGAACAGAGGACACCTACCAACAGACCACCTAGTACATAATACATAATACTGGTTAGTTTCAAAGATCAACAGCAGCAAAAGATCTCTTGCTTACCCATAAACAAGACATTTCCAATTAAATTATCGTTTATCATGGCTTCTATACCACGATCCTTTACCATGGTCCAAGTGTCTCTTGCAGAAGGAATAAAGGGCTTTCCATAGATTGCCACTCCACTGAATGCGTAGTATGTAAACCATTCCTATTTCCCAATAAAAATATGCTCTTGTCAGATGGCTTTTTTTTTGGAACATTTTACATACAAATAAGCCTTGGAAGCAGCCAACAATGCAATCAACAATACAGAGCACAAATCCAAGAAGAGCATTATCAGTGTTGGCGCGTGCTATTTGGATAAAATATCTGATCAAATTGATAAAGGCAATCAACAGGCTTCCAAAACATATGGACCCAAAACTTGTCGTCAGAGCTCTCTTTGCACTTCCCAAGACAGGATGACTGATGGAATCATTGAGAAAGTATACAGTCGCAAATACGCCTGCTAGTGTGACATGGGTCACATAAGTGATGACCTGAGAAGTCCAGTAAAAAGAAAAGACCAAGAACACCATGGCAAGATTAAGGCGGGCATTATTGGTGGTGTTGCTGTAGTAGGTCTCATATACTCCAATGACATTTAACATGAACCAAAAACTAAAGGCTGTCTGGATTATAAGAGAGATCAAGCCAACTGCGATGGTGCTGGGGTACTTTCTGGTGATAGCTGTGATCCTTTCGAGTAAAACTTGATATACAAACATGGAAATTTAGTATTACAAATAAACAGACTCATGATATACCTGTTGCAAATGGGATTCTACTTCTCCACCACCAGAACGCAAGAAGGTAAAGACATGAAAAGATTAAAAACACAATGGCAGCAGAGTAATAGTGCTGTGTAAAATAATATATTGTGACGCCAAAGTAGACAATGATGCTGCATATAAAGGTAACAATGATCAGTGGGCGAGGGAACCTGTGGGGATAATAAGTAGCTGAAGAAACACGGATAATAGGCATACATATTGGCCAGCATTAAATATAGGAAACTCAGGCCAAATCCAACAATGGCAGAATAGCCAAATATTTTGAATGTTCCGGTATCAAATGTGAGGCCCGAGTACTGTGTATTGGAAGGCGTTCCGTCGTATGATCCCTTTTTGGCGCTGTAGGTCCTTAATCCAATGACACTTAGGGCAATAAATGCTCCCATATTTGCTATCCATAGAGCAGCAGCCCACAGATCGTTCCATCCACTTGGTGGTCTTATTTTCCCCTTTATATCATAGCCTTCTTCCATCTGATTCTCAGGTGCGTGGTATGGATTTGAGGACTGTCCATAGCTGTTTGGGGGTGGTGTGTAGTTGTTTGTAGGATAGGAGGATGGTGGTGTATACGGGTGCTGTGGTGGTGGATACGTATACTGTGGTGGGTTAGGTCTGTCCATCTGGTTTCTTTTGGAAAGAGAAAGATAAAGAGAGAAAGAGAGATACAAATTATGTCAATGATCGATTTCGATGATCTTTACAATATTAAAAAAAAAGAAGTGTTACTAACAAACATGTCATTCCAAACGAGGCTTTATCCTAAGCCAAAAGCGGAGATGTGTGATTGGTTGCACTACAAAGCGTCCGTACATGTGGGAATCCCAGGTCAGCCATCTAAAGGTATTGTATACGATAATGGGCTGAGGTGGACAAGATCACAGTCTATAGTCTCCATGACACTTTTTTATGCCTATACAAATTAAACGATCTCTCCTTTATCAATAACATGTGTTTGGCACATCATTACTAAGAATCCGGTCTGGAATTTCCTGGTTCATTCTACAGAGATCCACCAAATACCTGCTTCTAGTACATTGTATTTGGCTGATGTCTTGGTGCTTCAGATCGGTGTAAATAGTATACAAAATGTGCTTTAAAGATTACTACCATTGATAATGTCTGTCTTGCGTGATCCTATACTAATCTACCCAATAAAGTGGCTCATATACAGCTATGCATATACCAATAGAATATCTCGAGCATTTATGGATTTTGATCTGTAGACACCAAGGGAGGTGGTAATATGCTACTTTTTGCCATACATTAGCTGTGAAGATGTCGGGTAGTTAGATTGTGAATATGGTGACATCATCCATGGCATGCATAAATTGGCTCCCATTTCATTCAGGTACGGTGGTTTATTTCTGATCTTCTTCCTCTTATGTCTCTTGACAAACCAATCTACGCTTCTGCAAAGTTAAACCCAACCATGCATATGTGGCAAACACCTGATTTGATCTCAGCCAGCCATACTACAAGCTGTCCTGCAGTACCTCTTCAATCGACCAGACGCTTGACCAAGAATCGAGTGCCTTTACCTGGAGTCTCAAAGCTAGTAAATAGCGTCCGTCGTCTAAAGACTCGCAATTCATTTACCCCCGCACCATTCTCATGGACCGGTAAATTCAAAACTAGTCAAAGTAAACTAAAATTAAGGGTAGATCGAGAATAATACTCCATCGTTATACTACTAATCTACCATAAACCCCACGTTTCCCATTAGACCTTCCTCGTGCGACTTTTTTATTCCGACTCAAGAGATCCACTCCGAACTTTCCTTCAGATCAAGAACCCTCTGCAGGGCCAACTCCCTCGAGAAAACATCGACTTCACTTTAGAAAACCAATTGATAGAAGGGTTATGCGTAAACCGAATAGTTTGGACATATCTCGAACAAAACGGACTGGATTAAATAGATTGCGTTCCAGAGCAAAGAAAAGACGTCCGAGTGTACTAAAGCCGTGGGCTAAAATAGACCGGCAACAGATACATGACCAAATGCAGAGATTTAGAGTGCCTTTGCACTGGAAAGACTCAGATGCTTCCTTTACCATTAACACAGATCAGAAAGAAATGTGAGTGTCATATATGCAACACATGGGATCTGATGCGTCCTAATAGTTCGCCCGAATTGTGTTTGCATAACCTCACAAAGAAAATCGAGCGTTTACAATATTTGATCAAAGAAGAGGCCCAGGTTATTCAGTTTAATCAACAAGAGATTGTAGACTATACTGAAAAATTAAGACAGTTGGATATAGACTCAAAGGTAAATTATATATACATATATACATACATACATTATTTAATTAAAGAGGGTGCTCAACCATTCGGCAATATTTTCTTCTTTCTCTAATAATATCCACAATAGAGAATAGAGTCATTGGTAGAATATGGTCGTGTAGAAGTCATGAGTGGGCTGAGGTCCACTCTAAAGGCAATAGACCAAGAGACAAACTGGCTTAGTCATGCCCAATGCAAACAGCAAAAGACAACGGCTCGAATAGAAGGTTATGGCCAGCGAGTAAATCATAACATTCGGCTTGCAACCTTAAAGATGAATTTGCAGTCAGCCCAGAGTATAGAAGAGATGCGTCTTTGGATTAAGGATTGGAAATTTCGGTCTGGTAAGTAAGCATATGGCTAAAGACAGCTAGCTAAATGAGATCTTTATAGTGTTTCTGTTTATGTCATTTGCATTTTGCATTTTGGCCATGTCCACAGTACCTACCCGCCAGATACTTTTACTACTTTCATAATTACAGCCTTCTGCCTTGATAGATCTACATTACAATAACTTATTGACCATACTGCTTGGCTCTAACCTGTTATTTATTAGTGTCTTTGACCCCTTAATATATAACATAAAGTTGGTTCATCATCTCAATACGTATAATTATATTTCTCTCTATAGAAATCCCTTTTTTTATTATTCTCACTCTTCTTCTTCTTCCTCTTTTCTGCTCAAATAACATGTCAATCGTTTACCCAAAAGAAAGCCAAACAATACACTCTCCAAAACGATCCCAAGAGATCCCCAGACTATCCAGGCGTCAGTCTCTCGGAAGACCAACCATTGCTACATCAGCCAAAACATCCATTAGGCACGGACTGCCTACACCAAGTCTGTCTACCCAATCTATCACTGACAGGTCCATAAATAAAAACGTGCACCTTGCCAATTCTGAAAAGGATCCCCTTCCTTCTCCTCCAAATACACCAAAGCCAAGTATAATCCTTCAACCTCAAAAGACTACTCCATACCGTCCGCGAGCCAAAAGCCTTGTCAGATCACAGCCTTTGATCTGTGTAGACGAAAAGACAACAAGCAATGCATTGTCTGGAATAAAGTTATGTACCTCCTGGTTGCCCTTGGAAAGACCCCGCACTTCTCGTATTATGCCCTCCTTAAACACAATAAAACCTTTCAAACACATGACATCTCCTCAATTGTCTTGTCCAGAAAGAATAGTACCTTTACGCCAAGTACACCAACCGAGTCTTGATTCTATCCATCTACATACACCTCGTCAGAGCAGATCGATTGATGATGAAGTGGGGTCCAGCAAAGTATTACCGCGGCCCTTGATTAGTCCCCTGGCTGTCACTCGGGCAAAGCGCTCGGCCTCAATGTCACTACCTGATAATGGACGCCAACCGACATGTGTAGCATGCAATAGACATGCTCGAGCGTCGATCATTCCAACTCATGTTCCCAACTCTTCACCCTTTACTCTCGTTGATAACTCGGATAACCAGTCAATATTTTCCTCGGTCCCTCCATCTCCATCTTCTAGTCGTGACGGCAAAAAAGAGGCATCAAAAACATGCTATTCAAACGGATTGCCTTATCATCGTCTCAGGAAGACAGGTGGGACACAACCCACAATTCCAAGTTCATCTCCAGACCATTACACAAATTCCTCGCCTGCAATTACCAAATTCGATACCATCCCTGAACCATATATATTATCGTCTGAGCCAGAAAGTTTTCAAGATTCTGGCTTGGATGTCCTGGTGGAAAGCTGTAAAAGGCACTCTATAATTCTCGAAAGGTTATCCGAAGACATATTGGCTTCTGAGGAAAGGGTCAAGAGTTTCTTTTCCATACAACAGAGCATTGAAGACACGCTTGAGATACGCGAAAAAGAATGTCATGAACAGCGCATTGCTTGTGAGCTAATGCTGAAGCAACAACAAGAACTGATGAGCGATACAAGAGAGATTATACAAAAAGCAAATATTGGCCACTCATACTCGACCGAATTCAAGTCAATACTAAGTGACCCTCCCTTGGAAATCCTTGCAGAAAGTAACTCTCTTCCTCGGGTCAATGAAGAAGTTGGCCCAATTGAGCTGGTCTCGTTAAAAAAATTATCAGGGTACGAGATGTGGATTCTCCAATGTCGATGGGAGGCTAGCAAGTTTGTAGGCGGTACTCTAAGCAGAGGTACCTTGGCAAAAGAGGTTATACGCTCAACATCACGAGAAACAAGATCAAGCAAATGGAAAATCAGTGGTACAGGATGTACTCAAGAAGCAGACATATTATTGACACTGACAAAGGTGAGAACACAATTAATCTACAAATTGCTTATCTGTCTATTAGGAGCAACAACATATGCTTTCGTTTAAACAGACTACGGGGTCATTAATATTTCATAATTACACTCTCCATATCACTCTATCCATTCGCCGCGATCACTTTAAATTACTTCCAAAAGAAGAGTGGACCCCAGATTCTGATGCTTCGTCCTGTCAACTAAAGGTTGCTTTGAATACTGGAGTTGTCAAAAGCTGTGAAACGCGGTTCAATTGGATTAATCGTAAACATCACTGCCGGAGGTAATGTCATTTCAACGAGGCCCAATTGAGGTTTCTGAATATTTCTTCTGGCTAGGTGTGGGAATGTATTTTGCTATGCCCATTGTACGAACCAGTTACCTCTGTTTGATACAGAGGAACACGGTGCATGGTCACGAATTTGTGATTTGTGTTTCTACCAACTGGTGGGAGTCTCACTTGTACGCCCTTCTCTTACATAAGCTTTCTGAACGCATCTTATAGTACCACCTTTGATAATCCATATCTCTTTTTTCTCCACATAAAGTTCAGTTTTGTTACGCTTATTTCCCCAAAAAAGTCTTTTTTTTTTTCCCTCGTATGAATGTTTACCCAATCATCTCTCCCTCCCGATTTGTCTCCGCTTTATGTCTTAGTTTTGTTTTCTCTTGGATTGATTGTATAACCAACTTACAAGGCAAACACTAAAAGCCAACGCGTCTTCCAATACTTTCTCTCTCTCTCTTTCTCTTGCTAAAAAAGATACAGATGCTTAACATTAAAAGAGCTACTCATTTGGGACGACTTGTCTCACACTCTGTCAGACGAAGTGCCTATAGCACACAAGCAAAGCCTGCAAGCCGCATCTGGCCAATCGTGGTGACTGGTGCAGTAGCTGGTGGTGTGGGATATTGGGCTGCTTCTTCTCCTTCAGTACCCAGCACTGGATCAACATCTGCGTCTATACCTCCAAAGAGACCCAAGCCATCAAAGAAGAAGATCCAAGAAGCCTTCCATGCTCTCAGAGCTGTTTTACCTCATGAGCATGTTACAGTTGATGAAGATATTTTGCAGAGCCATGGATATTCTGAAAACAGCTACCATAATGAAGGTGCTCCCAACATTGTAGTCTTCCCTAGTTCAACTGAAGATGTTGTTGCAATCGTTAAAATTGCCAATGAACTTGAGTAAGTATATAAATTCGACCTTGTCTTTGGCTGATATGCTTTATGATAGTATGCCCATCATTCCTTTCTCTGGTGGAACCTCTCTTGAAGGCCATTTTACTGCACCTATGGGTGGAATATGCATTTCGTTTACAGAGCACATGGACAAGATTGTTGCCTTCCATCCTGAAGACATGGATATTGTTGTCCAACCTGGTGTATCTTGGGAAAGCCTCAATAGTACTCTTAAAGAACACAATATGTTCTTCCCGCTAGATCCCGGGCCTGGGTAATACAGCCAAACTGTTTCCATGAGAACACATTTTTTACTCACCGTATTGCCTTTTATAGTGCGTGCATTGGTGGTATGGTAGGAACAGCCTGTTCAGGAACCAATGCTGTTCGCTGGGGTACTATGAGAGAATGGGTGTTGAACTTAACTGTCGTGCTGCCGGATGGAAAGGTTATGAAGACTCGCCAGAGACCTCGGTAATAATTTTATGATTGGACGGCAAGTCATTGTTTCTGACCAATATATTTGTTTAGCAAATCCTCTGCCGGTTATGACTTAACCCGTCTTTATATTGGGTCTGAGGGAACCCTGGGCGTTGTAACAGAAGCCACACTGAAGCTTGCTGTTATTCCGGAAGAGAGATCGGGTAAACTATAGACAAGTAGATACAAGTAATGACGCCCATCTAACAACCGCGTAGTTGCTGTGTGCGATTTTCCCACAATTCGTGACGCTGCTGCTGTCGTACCTGATTTGGTTCAAGCCGGTGTTCAAATAGGCGCTGTAGAGCTTTTGGACGATGTGATGATGAAGGCTGTTTGCCTTGCTGACCCTTCGTTGGGTCATGCTGAGAAACCCACACTTTTCTTCAAGTTCTCAGGATCAAAGCCACAAATCGAGCATGAAATCAAGGTGGTTTCAGAAATTGTCAAGAAGCACAAGGGTGGAACTTTCAAGTATGCAAAGACAGAGAAAGAGAAGGAAGATTTGTGGGAAGGACGCAAGGTAATGATATGGTATTTATTGTGGCTGGACTTATTTTAACAGTAATATTAAATAGATCTGCCTCTGGTCTGCAACTCTTTTGAAAGAGAATGCTTCAGTGTGGACTACAGATGTAGTTGTACCAGTTTCCCGATTGCCAGAATTGATCGACGAGACCAAGAAAGATCTCTCAAAATCATTCTTGCCAGCTCCTGTAGTAGGACACGTAGGAGATGGAAACTTCCATGTTTTTATTCTCTTTGATAAGTCCAAGCCAGAAGAGTATGAAGAGGCCAAGAGAATCAACAAGGCTTTGTTGGAACGTGCTATTCGTATGGAAGGATCCGTGACAGGTATGATTTTATAAAACTAACTATAAAGTAGATCTGCTAACATATTATTACTATTAGGTGAACATGGTGTAGGAGCAGGCAAGAAAGCTTATCTGAGAGAAGAACTTGGTGACAATACTATTGATTTGATGTGGACCATCAAGAATGCTATTGATCCAAAGGATATCATGAACCCAGGAAAAGTATTGCCAGATAATTAGATAGAAAATATATAAAAAAAAGTATACATCTTGCCATTCCAATATTTAAATCAATCTGTATTATTCCCTATATTGATTAGTTTTTTTTTATTCATCTCAAAACTTCGTCATTCAACTTTTGAAATTAAACCTACTGTTTATTGATTATTCAAAATGAAACGATAAAGATCCAAAACTATTGATAACAATAATATTCAGGATCAATCTCTATTCATATAAACTACAAAAAAAATTACAATTACACTGAAAGGATGTCTCAATCTTTATTAAAAAAACATGATAAATGATATCTTCAACGCCCAACTTGTCATTTGTGGTGAAAATCTGAGCATTTTGTCTTGGATAAGAATATACATGCACATTATAATAATACCAAAATTAATAAATTCAAAAACAAATCTTTCAATGCTACCTACGCCAGGTACCTCTAAATCTTATCAATTGTTAATTGTCTTTTGGCGGCTTGTTACACCAAGATCAGTTATATACGTATACATTATGCATCAAAACTTGTAGTGATTAGCTTTGTCAAAAAAAAAACAGGGGTAGTTTACGATGATAACATGCCTTGCGCCTTGAATTGATTAATTAAATGAAAACCAGTTTGAAGAAAATGTCTTTTACTATATGTATAGTATTGTTCTTAGGATAGAGAGGTGATGGACAATAGTTTAAGTTTTACGCTTGGTTAATTCTTATAATATTTGCTTAATTTACACATCTCCCCTTCCTAATTCATTTGAGTTCCTCGTATAACAGACAGGAGGATATATAAATCACAAAGAGAGTGATGGATACCTTTATTGCTTTAAATTAGAATACAACTTTATAACATAATTATATCTCAAGATTAACAGTATGAATAAGGATCCAAAAAATGATACATCAAATTAGAAATATTTTTCAACAAACACCCTCAATGGTATACATACTATATATTCTTTTACCTATATTACAAAACTTGATAACTGCATAACATCTGAATGTTAACTTTATCAAGTCTATGTAAAACATACAAGCCACCACATTTTACACTCCGACATGCAATCGAAACAAAAATGGTAACTGTGAGATTCGAACTCACGCCTCTTGCGAGACCGCAACTTGAGTGCGGCGCCTTAGACCAACTCGGCCAAGTTACCTACGGCTCTTTCGCTTAAGGATTTTTTTACCCCAAAAAATTTCCTTTTATAGTAATTTTACCGAACTTTCCATCCATCCTAACCAACACTGCCAACAACTACGCATCCATCGCCTACCACGCCCCATCCCGCCTCCGTAGCAAGTTTTCCATTAAGCTTACCAGTCCAAGCACCCACTGTCCAAGTTTCAGCCCAAACGAACGACATTTATTTTCCCCGATTCCCGATGTCATCTTCAATGATGCCCCCAATCCCAGGCGCATCAAATGAGCTCATGTCTTTTTTGGCCTCCATGTTGACCCGCCTTGACAACACTGAGAAGCTTGCTGTCCAAGTGAAGGCTCTTGAAGCCGAGAACAACCGCCTCCAAGCAGAATTGGCGGACACCCGAAAACGTCTTGAGCAGGCTACGACCTCTCAAACCTCCCTTCCCCTGGGCAATAGCCCAAATGTTTCAACCTCCGACCCCGCCCCAAATCCCAGTTCCCAGGAACCAGGATTGGAAGCCTCCACTTGGGCTGCCAAGGCCAGCGTCAACCGCCCCCCTCCTGCCCGTAAGGGTCCTTCCCCACGCCGAGTTGCTGCTTCTCAGCGTATTTTCACTGCGGCCTCTGGCCCCCTTGGATATAAATACGTTTATATTCCTCGCTCCCGTCGCCTTACCCACAGGGAAGTGCGTAGCTCCCTCCGCACCCTTGGTATTGACACTGCTCGTCTGTTGGACATTAATTTCCCTGCTCGTGGAGTTGTTGGCATACTGGTCCACCTCCAGTTCATTGACGAATTTGAGGCACAACTCAATAGAGCCAAGGTGGAGATCATTGGTGACTTTGATCCCGTTGACCCACAACACTTGGCAGACCCCAAGTACCACGATCTCCCTCTGGACGAGCGGGCAAATACTGCCATTCAAGTACAGAATGCGCGTTGTCTCCAGACCCTCAAGTTCCTCCGCCCCCATGTTGCCCTCCCAGTTGCCCACTTCTTTGTTGAAGAAGGGTGGATTAGCTCTGATGAGGTGCCTCCCCGTTCTGCTCTTGGTGGGGATGCTGAACAACTGTTTAAGAGAAAGCGCACTCTCGATCCAAGCAGCCTCATGGAAGAATGAGTGAGCTTTCTATAGGATTATGGAACGCCAATGGGCTTCAACCCCGTGCCATAAACGACGTGCTCAACCACTGTCAGTCCCTCCATATGCTCTTCATCACAGAAACATGGCTCCTGTCACCTGCGCGTATTCTCACATCATGGTCCCAATTTCATTTGTACGGACCCCCTGTTGCTGGGACATACCGTGGGTCAATGGGAGTTTCATTGTTAGTCTCCCCTTCCTGTCCTTACACCGTCACCCAAATCCCTATGCCCAACAACTATGCCCTCGCCGTCAAGATTGGCACCCTTCGATTGGTTTGTGTTTACCTCCCCCTCTATGTCCACTGCCGATGCCCTTTCTGTTCTCTCTGACATTCCTTTGACTGAAGACACCCTCCTTTGTGGGGACTTCAATGCCCGTTTGGGTTCCATCACTGGAGATTATGCCACAAATTCTCGCGGCCTAGCACTTAGTGCATGGCTAGAAGAAAGATCCCTCACTGTCCTTAATGGCTCACTCTCTCCTTGCACCCCCACCTACATTTCCTTTCGCCGTGAAGTCGAAATTAGCAGTATCATTGACCTATTCATCACCAACACCAATTTCGCCAATCCCTCTCTCCACATTCAAACCGAACTCTCCCTAGGCTCTGACCACCGACTTCTTTCACTTTCCTTCACCTATGACCTTGACCCTTCCCCTCCATCTCCACCCCCTCTCCGCCGACTCTGGAACCTCTCACGCCTCAAGGAACCAGACGTCCTTCAACTCTACACCGATTCCCTCATCCTCAACGCCACACCCCTCCTCAACACCTTGCAAGACATTGTACAAAACCCGCCCTCCTCTCCTCCCCCATTGATGCCCTTACTAACGATTTCAACACACTCATTTATGATTCTCTTAGTAGTTCAATAGGTACCCGCCCTCACCGCCCATCCAAATGGAAGAAATTCTGGACCCCTGCCCTTCAAGCGGCAGCCGACCATCGTGATGGTTGTTACAAGCAATGGCGTCGTGCTTGTGGCATTGACAAGATCAATTGGTGGAGCCGGCACCAACATGCACATCAGGAGTTCCGTCAACAAGTCCAGACAGCAAAACGTCAATCCTGGCACGCCTTCTGTAGGTCTCTGGAACGTGACTTTGCCAAGGCCACTTCCAAGATCAAACAGATCAAAAGGCGTCGACAACCCAAACATGTCTTCCAACATGACGATGGCCCAGCTGCTGCAGCAACCATCATGTGCAACCACCTTGCTTCGGTGTATAGTGGCCACATCCTTCCTTCCTCCCGCCCTCCTCCTCCTCCATCAACCTCTCCTCACCTGCCTTTCGCCGCTGTTGACTCCCCATTTGATTCGTCAGTGGTGGAAGAATACATGCGATTTATGCCTAGCCGCAAGGCGCCGGGTCCTGACCATATCCGTGCAGAAATGCTTAAGCCCGTTCGGTCCAAACTCTCTCCTCTCCTTGCCCTGCTCTTCACTCTGTGTTGGCAGTGGTCTTATGTCCCCTCTCTCTGGCGCCAAGCCCAAGTTTTCCCAATCTTCAAGAAGGGTAACCCAAACGACGCTGCCAATTATCGGCCAATCTCTCTCACTTCTGTTCTTCGGAAATTACTTGAGATGTGTATTGCGCCTGATCTCACCAAGTTCTCTCCTCCCTTGGACGTAGCACAAGGTGGATTTCGCCCCGACGTGGAGCACTGGACCAGGCCCTCTGCTTGCATGACCTTGTCAAAGCCCACTACCGCCGCCACAACCGCTACCCTGTAGTCGCCTTCCTTGACATCAAGGCAGCTTATGACACCGTAGACCGACGTGTCATTTGGGATGCTCTTGTCCGCCGTCAAACTCCCCTGCCCTCGTTGGCCTCCTTGTCAACATGTTTGACGAAGTCTCCATCTCTGTCCTTCTTGGCAACTTCTCCTCCCATTCCTTCTCTCCTTCCACAGGTGTACTGCAAGGCTCAGTCCTCAGTCCCCACTTATACTCTATCTACATCAACTCCCTGCCGCCTCTCCTTCGCACAGTTGCTCTGTCTACATCCGCCGCCCATGTCCCATCGTCCTCTCCCTCCTCGTTGGATTCCTATCGCGCCCTTTTGGATCCTTCAGGTGTGGATGACTTTGGCGATTCCACCTCTCCCACGCCGATTAACTCTCTTCTCTTTGCTGACGACGTTGCCATTTTTGGTTCCGTTCCTGACGTTCAGAAAATGTTGGATCTGGCCGCAGCCCACTCTCTGGAACTCGGTTACCGTTGGAGTCCATCCAAATGTGCATTTGTGTACCAAAACTCCCGCTCCCACTCTCCTCCCTCCCTCTCCCTGTATGGTGAGTTACTCCCTGCAGTGGATGAGTTTATCTACCTTGGCATGCCGTTCCGGAGTAAGGGAATTCATTCCCCCTCCATTGTAACCCATCGTCGAGCTGGTACCCTTGCTGCCATGGCCACAATGCACGCCGTTGGTGCCTGCCGTTCTGGTTTCTCTCTGCTCTTGAGCTCTCGGTTATACCGAACGTTCATCCGTCCCAAGTTCGAGTATGGCCTGGCCATTGCCCCACTCCTAGAAAAGGATTTCAAGGCCTTGGAACTGATACAAGATAAGTGTCTTCGCATGATAGTTGGGGGCATGCCACGTCCTCCACTATTGTGTTGAAGCACATCTGTAATATACCCAGCATGAGATTCCGCAAGGATATCCTTGTTACCAAGTTCTGCCTTCGGGCCCGTACCCTTCCTTCCCGCTGTCTCCTTTCTCTCCTCCACCAACACCACCGTTCCCATTCCTCCCTTGTCCCGCTGAGCCACCATCCATTCCTTCTCGATATGCCAGTTTCCCTCAACGTACGTAGCATCAACGCCGTACAAAAATACCTTGACTCCCGTCGAGTGTCCCTTTTCGCCACCTTCCTCTCCAACACCACCCAAGTCTTGATCCAAGCATGTCGCCCTGACCTTGGGGTTGACCCAATCCTGTTCCTCCCTGCTTCCCGAGTAGAACGTGGTCGCCTTGTTCGTTGGCGAATGGGTTGGCTACCCGGAAACCCTCGTTCATGTGCATGTGAGACAGACCACACCTCTCGCCGTCATCTCGCCATCTGCCCTAGGATCCCATCAGAACTCCTTGCTTCCCTCCCAATCCCTCCCTCTCCTGCGAATCATCCCATTGATTTTGCCATCTCCTCCCTCCCTTCCTCTTCCTCGGCCCCATGTCCGCCATACTGGGTGCCATTGCTCACCATTCTCTGGCACATCGATCAATTGTGCAACCCTGATGGGGAGTACTCCCACGAGAAGAACCATGGTGCTTTGTGGCATGCTGCTTAGCATTTTTTTTTTTATTTTATTTTATTTTATCTTTTTCTAGTTCTTTTCGCACAGGAAAAGTTGTCTGTCTGTTCTCCTATCTCCTCCCTTCCACTGTTACAACTATTTCACAGCTGCGAAGTGGAGAGTAGGGCTCAGCTTTCATCTTAGTACTGTTAGCTCACTCCATTTTTCTCTACTTTTTTTTGTCTTCCTTGTGCCCAAGAGACTTTTTTGCTTCCCTTCCAGTAGTTCTCGAGATGCTAAATGGTCTATAGACTGCCAGCACTATATCTCTCAATAAAACATAATCTTTAACCTCGGCCAAGTTACCTTATATAGTAAGGTAACCTTAAAATTAAATATATTGTTATTATAAAATTCCCGGATTCTACCGGACCTTTGCCAATTTCCGGCTCGATACGTACCGGGCTTGCTTTTATTCCGGTAATTTAGGTTTAATCCCCGTTGGGTGGTGATCACTGATAATTGCATTACTCTTTTTTTTTACACTTCTTATTCTTTATATACTTGTTAAAAATTTTAATAGTTGACTATTTTACTAGTACTTTATTTTGATTTACCAGTTAAATAGTTTATTGTTTCTTTTTCTTATACTGTTTTTAATATACTTTATAAGAGATATTATTTTTATTTTATAAGATTACCTATAGAGTCCTTCCCTTAGTAACGAGTCCTTATTCAACCTACTTCAAATAGCATATCAATATTACATTCTTGTTATTCTATTTCTATATCTTTTTTCTCATTCGAATCACACCATGTCTCACCAGATTAACAATAAACCTCTTTGTAAGCGAAAACAGCTTTCAGATTACCAGAAAGACCTGATCATCGGAGGTGCTCTTCATGACATCACACAATCTGACATCTCAATCAAAACTGGTATACCCAAAGCAACTGTCCAAAGAATTATGCAAAGATGGAGACAAACAGGCATTGCATTTCCCAAAAAGCGAAAGGGACGTTCAAAGATCCTTAATGAGCGCGATTTACGCCATCTTGAGAATGAAATGAAAAAGAATTGTAGGGCTACACTTGGAAAGCTGACTGACACCATGAGAGACACAGTGGGCAATTACATCTCAATGACTACCATCCGCCGTGCCATTCTTAGGATTGGAATGTCTTCTTTTCGCACTGTATTTAAGCCCCAGCTATCCAACAGGCACAAAAAGAAGCGATTAGCTTTTGTTCATCACTCCAAAAAAGCCGACCAACGATGGGGTCATATCTGGAATCATGAATCTCGATTCATGCTTTTTTTGCAAGGATGGAAATTTGCAAGTGTGGCGCTTTCCAGAAGAGAAGTTCAGAAAAAAAATGTATTATACCAAGAATGCAGTTTGGCGGTGGTTCAGTAATGGTGTGGGGCTGTGTGTGGGTAGTATGAGTCGACCCTTTGAAGATCGTGATCAACGCTCTTGACTAGTATGCCTATATCAACTTACTGGGCAAAAAACTTGTACCTTTCTTGGATAATTTGAATGAACTTTATAGCGGAGAGTTTAATTATGAAGAAGACAATGCTCCTTGCAATAAGTCAAAGTTGGCTGAGGACTGGAAAAAGTGCCAGGGTATCCCAGTAATGGTATGGTCACCAAATAGCCCTGATCTCAGCCCTATTGAAAACTTATGGGCTTATCTTGGTCGCATGGTAAGGGCAAGAGTACCAGCTCCAAAAAATATTAAGGAGTTGGATGTTGCAATCCACAGAGTGAAGAAAATACCCATTAAAGTATGTGAGAGGCATTGCATGTCAATGTCAAATCGTATAGCCAAAATGATAAAGGTAGGTGGTGGCTCTACAAAGTACTGAATTTTTTAAATAAACACTTTTATTATTATTGGAGTTCGTCTGTTTCCACTCATATATTTTTAGCTATGGTTTAGTAAACAGGTGTGAGTATAATAGAGCAAGAGAGTTAAAGAAGTTTTTTTTTTTTTTGATTTGGTGGATATTGAATTGACTCGTTACTATAGGAAAGAGTCTGTATGTACGATAGAGAATGGTCAACTGATGTTTTTACGCTTGCAATGGAAAATGATATTATACTATCAATGGCTAAAGTAGAAATTTGAACAAAACGCGGTAGTTTATATTTGTTCACCTCGATTAAGGCGCCAGGCCTTGACACACTCGCAAAATAAGCAAAATACATTTTATCTGTTCACCCATATTGTGTGGCATTTAATAAGAGTATATATCGTTGAGATGGCAAATATATAACTGAAAAAAATATAAAAAAGTATCAGTCTTGCCTAAAGATTAGCCTAGGATTACATTAGAATGGGCATTGACGGGTGTAAGCTGATATTCACCAACACAGCATACTATTTTAAAAATTCCCGGGCTATGCTTTTCGAAATGTTAAATTACTAAATAAAATGGCTTTAAAATGACACGCTTCTAACACACTCCTCCAGTAATTGGTTCTAGAATGTATACCCTCAACTTTTTCTTTCTGAAAACTAATTTTCATTAGCATATGGAATGTTGGTAGAAGGATCTGTATGATCGGTTAACGTCAATTGGGTGTTATCTAGATGTCATTAAAACCACGCAAAAATGACATGACAGTAATTACAAAATCGTTGGATACTTCCAATAACACCTTATTCAAGTAGATACGTCAATATCGCGGCGAGTATTAACGGAAATTTTAATGATTGATGCATAAATATAAAGTCCAATAATTCAAAGACCTCTAGCTTATTATGTAAAAAGCATACGAATTGCGTCCAAATATATTCAAGCATACGAATCAAACATTATTATGTATGTTGTGAAACCTTTATATTCAATCTCGTATAGCAAAAGCCGATTATATCTGCCAAAAGTCAGTCATGTCGGTCAAGTATCAAGTCCAAGAGTTCCATTAATGCTGTAAAGGAAGATTTCAGATATTCAACCATCTGTAATTGAAGTTCTTTGTGGGCATACATAATATGAGTATATAAAGAACACAGGTTTGCAAGCTTTTTTCAAGTATATTCTTTTATAAAACTCAAAATGTCTTCAAACACTTTCCACGGATGGGCTTGTCCCGGTAAAGGTAAGTCTTTTTTACTCGACTGATTTGCACACAGTTTTTAATTACGGTGTTGACTTGCTAGATAAACCTCTCGAATGGACTGAATTGGCTTTAAAGGAGTTTGACGACGAAGCTGTTGAGATGGATATTACTCATTGCGGTATCTGTGGCTCTGATATCCACACTTTGGACTCTGGATGGGGTCCTACTGATTATCCTTGCGTCGTTGGTCATGAAATTACTGGTGTCTGCACACGCGTCGGCAAAAATGTAAAGAAGGTCAAGGTTGGAGATCGTATTGGTGTCGGGGCTCAGTGCGGCTCATGCCTCGAGTGCGAGTACTGCAAGAGTGGCAATGAGAACCTTTGCATGAAGGCCTTTATTACTACTTACGACAGCCATTGGCTAAATGGTGAAAAGACATACGGAGGCTATGCAGACAAGTGGAGAGGCCATGAGCACTTTGTATTCAAGGTCCCTGATAATATGTCCAATGAAATTGCTGCGACCTTCTTCTGTGCTGGCGTTACAACCTATTCTCCTCTCAAGCGTTTTGGTGTTAAACCCGGGGACAAAGTCGGTGTAATTGGTATTGGTGGTCTTGGACATTTTGGCGTACAATGGGCCAAAGCTATGGGTGCCACAGTTGTCGCCCTTTCACATTCTGATCGTAAACGTGCTGATGCCAAGGAGCTTGGATGTGACGACTATATTGTCACCAGCGACAAAGAGGCAATGCTTGCAGAAGAAGGCACATTCACGCATATCCTATCCACTAGTTTTGGCAGTAAATTCGAATGGGAGTACTTTATTAAACTCCTCAAGCCCAACGGACACTTTATTGTGGTCGGAGTCCCCGAGACACCTTTGACGGGAATCCCAGCCTTGATGTTAGCCATGCGCCAGGTCTCTATTGTTGGATCCGCTATTGGATCTCCTGCTATGATTGAAGATATGCTCAACTTTGCAGCTGCCCATAATGTCAAGCCTTGGATTAACAAATATCCAATGAAGGAGGCAAATGAAGCTGTCAAGGCCATGAGAGAAGGAAAGGCCAGATATAGATTTGTACTGGAGAATTAAGATTTATTTTCAAATTATTTCTTATATTTCTAAAGCTAAATATGTATATAAAATAATACCTATTTACAAATTTTTCTTGGCTATTCAATTGTATGTTATTCTATAAAGTGTTTGTTACACTTGTCTTAGATATTTTATACCAAGTAATTTGATGTGTTAACTGGTAAGCATTATTCCTATACTCCCTAGTAAACAACTCCTCTTTTTGTTGAATTCATTATCTTATATAATATTGTACTTTTGAAATCATAACCAAACAGATGATTATTTAAGAAACACTATTGGAGAGAAACATTGTCAACTTTGATTCTACGGCTATTATTAATCAAAGTATAACTATTCCTTAAATAATCTTTGTATTTTATTCACCATAATGTATTGCAGAATCTAGCCCTTGATATTCTAGGGATGATAGTATTACCCTTGCAAGTGATTGTATATTTTCCTATCTTTTGGCGGAAGATTTGAATTAGGACAAAATATATTTTCTATAGTAATATATCGAGAGTTTGTAAGACTTGGGACAAAGTCTATGTATTTACAAACGATAATGTGTACCGAGGCGACAAAATACTAGAAAATCTTGGTTGAATGATCAACTAGATTTTTATTCACTTTTCAAAAGAGCACATAGGTCGTGCTCAACAAAAGTAGTTATCCTTTTTGTGGAAATACAGTCTTATGTATGGATTCCAAGGGTATTCATAATTGTTCTAAAATGACACTAATAATACATTATCAATAAACTCACCCTATTAATGCGTTTATTTTCTCAATTAAAATCATACTTTACCCCTTGAAGATTGTTTTTATTGATTTAATGGTAAATGAGAAAGATTTGTTAAAAATAATAATAAAAGTGGTATTAATAATCAAGAAACTTCATAATCTAACGTAAAGGGTCCAAATTTACATACTATAATATCACGAATTACCCCGCTTTATTTTTGGGGCTTCTAGACACCATTTTTTCATTACATTGTCATTGTATGTTACTATAAATCTATTTTAAAAAAAAAATGTTAAAAAATAGCGGACAAAAATCTGGAGAATGACGATGATTTAAAGGGAGTAAGGTATAGTATTCTTTGAATGGGCTTTAACACTTTTTTTTTTATTGACTTAAACCATCCCATAATTTAATTATAGCACATTCAATGTAATGTGAGTGTTCCAACTTGAAAGCAGATTCCTTTTATACTTGACTTTTAACCTTTATTTTGCAAGTTTTCTTTTATGTACCATGTAATTGGCTTAGAAATAAAGTAATGTATAGATTATCTGTCTATAATAACGAAGCTTGCTGTCTACGGAATTTAAGCTTAAGTGAGGCGTAAAATACCAAGGTAAGATAAGTAGCTACATAATCCTTAATCATATACATGATACCCTGGTTAAAAAATCCCTTGATGATTTGTGCGCGAATACCCTATCGCAAAAAAACAAAATAAAGAGACCATGAGTACACCATAGTATGCCTTTAAAGTAGCTCTTACCTTGTAAATCCCACTTGCTCCTTCTTTCTCAAACGTGTCCTTGAAGATTGCCATGATGCTCTTTTGATTTTCGACGTTATTCTTGCCCTTGACATCAGCCACCATCTTTGTACGCACAAAAATAAAAGGATAGGTGATGGCGGTAGCAATACTCTTGGAGATGGCAGAAAGCAAGAATATCTGGAAAGAAGACAGCGAATTTTTACTGTTTCTGAGATACAAGCTCTTTACTTTCTCAAACACAAAATATGTGATGGAGGGGTTAGAAACCAGCATGATCGAAGCACGATAGCCTAATTTATCCTGTTAGTCAATTTCCATTTTCTCAATATTGATCTTACCTGTCCAAAAGCCAGTAATACCCTTTTCTTCATAGATATCCTTCATCATATCAACAAAACCCTTTTTACTCTGATGGCCTGCTGTCTGGAGTCTGGTGGTGACGTTGGATACGGGTGTAGTGAATAACCTGGAAATCAAGGCTGCTTCTGCACCCAAAAATAGCTCTTGGGCTACGTTCAATTGAGTAGCTTTACCCATCTTTGTATTAAGTTTCTCTTGAATATTTCTGAGTGCTGTGTAGCAATAAAAATAAATAAAACTTGATAGAACTGATGCTACTGTATCTGATCCAAGTCCAGCATAGAGTCCTTTAATGCCGCCTTCAGACTTGTAAATGTTTATGATGGTTTCTAAAAGGCCTTGTTTCTTTGTTTTGTCGGTCTGCTTGGAATTGAGCTGAATACGTGTGGTGGCACTAGACTTTAGATGAGAATTGAGGTTGGCTTGTGAGTTGGGTACTTACATGTCCAAAGGGTAAACAAACAGATTTGCGATTGATGAGCCAACAGCACCCGAGATTGCATGTCCCAATGGAGGAAGCTTGTAATCTTCTAATAGAATCAATGTCTCATGAACCTTTTTCATCTCGACAGAAAATAAAGAGGAAGAAAGATAATCAATGCAAAAAGAGATAAATAGATTATAGAATAGATTAAAATAAAATAAAATATATATAAAAAAAAGATAATTCACTGACAGATATTCACATGTCACCTACTAGCAAGGACAGTCCCCCAAAAATATACACACTGCACGTAACGATGCGCTCACTCGATTAAGACGAATTGATAGACACAATGTTGAATAAGAGACTTTTTATACAGTGGAGAAGGGAAGTAAGCAACATGAAGATATTGGCATTTTGAGAAAAAAAGTAAATACAATGACAAAAGGTAATATGAATTAATTGAGAAGATTATGGATTTTCATAGCAGGAGATACGGTAGGAATTATTGATGGAGAAGCACAAGAAGAAGAAGAGTGGTTGAATGTGTTTTCTGGCCTACTCAAAAGGCGATTATCCCAAGGTGTAACCAACAGTGAACCAGCACTATCAGTCGTTGTTTCTTGTAATGGGGACTGCCTTTTATCCGAGTCCTCTTTCGTTGGTTTCCGCCGCATACTTGAAGCACTTCCTCTGGCAAACGACCCATTCTTAAATTTGGCCATATGGTTAGGGTCAATGGTCCAATAGCCACCTTTTCCTCGACCAACAGTTTCATTGTCTGATTTGGGAATCTTACGAAAGCACTTATTGAGCGAGAGGTTATGCCTGATAGTATTCTAATAGCAAAGGGTTCTCTTGTTAAATTCCAAAATAACAATAGCAATAGCAATAAATGTAAATTTCTTGCCTGCCAACCAGTATCCTGGGCATTATACAGGGCTGGATACTTTTCAGTGATCCAATTGTAAATATCTCGAAGTGCCATTCTCTCTTCTTTAGATTCAAGAATTGCTTGAGCAATAAGTGATGAATATGAGAATGGAGGTCGTCTTCGTTTACGAGGAGGTTTAACGAGATCTGGTGCCATTGGGATGAACGATTCTGATACAATGTGATTTTGCAATTGTTCTTGTTGTTCTTCAGAGCGGTACTGCCTTACAGATCCAATCAAGTGCGGGTGGCGCATGGCAACCGGGATAGGAGGTAGGTAATGGTTGGGATGGTGTTGGAAGGCATGTCTAGGATTACTGCGGTTGTCAGAGGAAAGCTCTTCTCGTACTCCCATTGGACGAATCGACATGCTGTGATGACAATGTCAATTGGAGACAATCGAGAACAAAGCCAGAAAAGCTAGAGCATAAATTCATAAAGGCTTACCATTTATCTCGTGACCAATGAATTGTGTTCTCATCTTTCGCTTATCGGGTATGTTTTTCTTTCATTTTCTTTTCTTTCTTTCTTGGGATTCAATAACCGCCCATCCTGGAGCTCCTGTGTAACTTACCTCGGGATTTCTTTATTGAACCCAAACGACAACGAAAGGAGTGAGGGCGTGTTTCTTGATATTGATCCCTATGGCCAACAATAGACACAAATACATAAAAGAAGTATAAGGTGCCTGAATAAATTTGTCGTCATAGTAACAAAATTGTGTATTTCTTTATTGACATTTCATTGTCACATTGTTCTCATGACTATTTCCATGACAACTGCATAGAGAAATAAGCAATAAACAAATCTTAAAAGACATTGCCCTTTACCATCTTGACTCACCAACAAACACCAACCCATCTCTAGTATTCTGTAAAACCTGTGTACTGAACAGCCCATTCAATTATAGTCCTATATTCGACTAAATGTCCGATCTGGTCCGACTGGTCTCCCTTTTCTTTTTCCCCTCCTTCCCCCCTTTTTATAAATGTTTGTTATATAAAAATTGATTTCTGCTAAATATACGATAGTTACATCAAAATAGAAATACACAAGAGATGCATTATATTAATAGGATTTGTTTATAAGAGCTATTTAGATACCACCCTTTAGTCAAATATATCATATTCTTAAAAAAGAATCAAAGACTGAAAAATAAAGTGATGCCCACATATTATATCATTAAGGAGGGAGAAAATTGACCTAATTGCACAAGACTATGATTGATATATAGGAGAGAATTCTCTCTAATTTATATCGAGAATTGCTAATGCGTATTTTGATGACAGCCGAGAAAGAGCTGTCATTGATAAGGAATCTAATACTCTAATATCTATACGATTGAACTCTCCAAAAATTGCCCTAAATCTAATCCAACTTTTTCGTTCATATTTCCGTCAACAGCATCTTCCATGCTTTATGTTTATTTTATAAATAATGTACCTAGAACCCTTATATCTGCCGTCTTTATTTGCATGTTATATCCAATTAGCCAATCACCCGACACGACCAAATTTCCACGCCTAATACTGGCCTATAAGTTTTTTTTTTGTATTCTGGAATCTTTACAATTGAATTATTCCAATGTTACAGACCATGCAGCAGCTCAAGATCTTACAAGTAGCCAAGGGGTACATGCACACATTTTCATACCTCAACTAGACTTTTATTTTCTTTAGCGGTGTTTAGTGAGCGCCATCGAATACAGTGCAGTTTTATTTATACATGACACTAGCACGGAACACCAATGAATAATACAACATATCAGGGTCTGGAAACTATGATCATCATTATGCTTACTTTTGTAATGGTATCTTAGTTTGTGGGTATACAACATGATTATTACCCTTTCCCCCCCAAATACAACTTAAAGTCACTAGTATGTAGCTAGGGTAAAGTGTATTAAAGCACGTTACCGCACGTTTTCCCGCACGTTTTATATTTGATGTCTCACAGAACCAATGGGCCCTATAGACAGGAGAATTATTCTTAAAGAGATCTTTTAAAGGGGGTTCTAATTGTGCTTATATTTTCATGCTGGATGTGTTGCTTCAAGGGACTGTGTTACCCTTCTTCTCTACTGCTTCTTGAATACCCATTTTAGTTAATTGAAAAAGACCAACCATGGACCTCAAGAAAACCAAAGGGTACTCATAATTTAAAAGACCGCGTGTACAGACATGAAATAAACAAGTCACGTCGTTTCCACGAGTACCTCAAAGGTTGCGTGCTTTGGCCATCTAGACTGTCCTAAACCAACATACGCCCTGAACCCTCTCGACTCGAGATTCTAGTAGTCCAACGATTGTTGTAGCTTTGAAATCTGATTAGAGATTGCCATGTCGAATGCTGTAGATGATATTGAGAGATCTGATAAATGGAATGCATTCATTCAAGAGCTCATGAAGTTCCATTCCACTAAAGGGTAAACCCGAAATTTTATCCTTTCAACTCGGTTCCGAGGTCTGATATGTTATCTTAGCACTCGACTACAGCCTGAGCCAATTCTTGGAGGCAAGAAAATTGATTTATTGAAATTATATGAAAGCGTGCTCGAGGCCGGTGGATTTGATCAGGTAAAGAAGATAGAAAGAGAAGAAGAAGAAAAAAGACATTTTTTACAAGGAAAATTAATCCATTATTCTCAGGTCACCAAGAATCGCAGCTGGAAAAAAGTAGGAGAAATCTTTCGGTTTCCCTCTACATGCACAAACAGTGCCTATATCCTCAAAGGAGTCTATATACGAAATCTGGTGAGGCTACATTGAATGAAAAAGAAAAAGAAAATGCGCGCGAGTACGAGCTAAAACGATAAACGTGATATGTAGTTGGGATGGGAAGAAGAAAAGGTCTGGAATAAAACGTGGGTGCCTCCCAAAGAACTATTCGGACCAGAAGCACACAAGGCTTCTACATTGGCAGGAAAGACTTACAAGAAGAGCAGTAGCTCAAGTAAGATTGATTACTCTCACAGAGTTTGGGTCACCAAAATTCATTGGCATGTTGTTTTTATTAGCCCAAAGGCCAGTTTCCCATAAATTTACTCGGACTTATCAGCCAATACAGCCTGATCTCACCAACAAGAAAAGATCTACAAACCATAACCGCCATACTTCCAAGTCAACATCACAAGCGCAGCTACCTCTTGATGTGTTTTCCCTTGCACCTGGATTTCCTACTCTTGACTTGGAAGACTTGACATCGTTTGAGGAGATTTCAATTACAGATGAACATATCCAATGCTCGATTTCAGAGCTGCATCATCAAAAGCCTCCTCCTGAGCATGTTCACCCGACCGACGGTTTATTCTCTGGGTGTTCAGCAGGTAAATAAAAGGGTTATACATGGTTATAAATGTAGCAATTAATTAGTAATCAATAATTATTACCCACAAACCATAATGATGACATTAATAACAATAACAATAACAATAATAATAATTTTGTATTCTAATATCAAATCACTTCATTCTGTAGCCCAACAATTCAGTAATGATACTCGCCAGAGGATTCTTCATGGACTAGAATACGGTACACCGGTAGACGTGGAATGGGCACTCAATACTATCGTAACCCTCTCATTCGAATGCCCCGACCAGCTTCGACTTGACAAGGTCCCTACACTTTTGGATCTCTTACTAAACTGTGCTGAACCTTGTCTAGCCGACGACACATTTCAAGGGACGATCCAGAATATGATGGATCTAGTGAGTGATAGTCTTGGAAAATGCCATGTCGACCCTCAGAAAACCCAACCAGAAATTGCCCATCGACAGACCTTGACAGTGATCCATATTTTACGTAACTTTTCATTTATCGAAACCAATGCACGTATCTTGGGGTCTAGCCAGCGTCTCCGAAAGATGCTGGTACGTGGACTGGTACTCTCATCGGGGTCTTATTATACCCATTGCATTGATGTAATAGAAAACATGGCACCCTATATGATACTTTCAGGCCATGTTGATGAAGTTATTCCTTGTCTGGCCCACCTTGTATATGAAAACAACCGACATTTATTGATTGGAGCCTTGCGAACTCTCACTCTTTTGGCCACTTTGCCCGAAAACCACCTCTATCTGATTCCGGATTCGATGCACATTGCAGAGAGAGTCACTCACATGCTGGTGATAGATGACGAAGAGTTGATTGGGACAGTACTGGAATACTTGCTTCAATATACACGAATATCAAATGTGTTTCGCCTGCAATTGCTGGCCATGGGATACCGTTAAATAAATATAGTGGAAAATGAGCTATATATTTAAGTGAATTGATGTATAAATTTATCCATATATATATATATTGAAAAGAATAATTACCTCTGTTTTGTTAGCCATGAGATATATATAAGATACCATTTTTTCGAGTCTTTAATAACGAGACTTTGTGCTATTAACGAGTTGATCCAAGTCTTTTGGGCTGCGCCATCTCACCGTGTTATATTCAGTGGAGCACGAGCTCATAAAAGTTTTACCCTCATAACTTTTTTTTTGCAAATTTCAATATTGTTAATTTTAGTTCTAGGCCTAATGGTATGAATGTTTTCAGGTGAAAGACAAGGTGGTATAAAAAATGATAAAATCTATAATATACGATTGACAAGAAAGATATGCTTGTAAAGCTTGGTGGTATCAGGAAAGATATACATTTGTAAAAATCAATTTTTGACTAATAGTATGTATCATCAATTGAGAAATGCCTAAAAGTAGACAAGGTATTGTTTGGTTGTTTAACCATAAAAATAATATAATCACACTCAAGCATATATACCTCTGTTCTTCTTGTTGGTGAGCAAGGTGGATTGCATGAAGCACATACACTGATTGATACTTTTCTTGCCTGCAAGCAAGGGTAAAGTTTGACAAAATTCATACCAGCCTATGAATAGAAACATATATAGCACGTCCAATGTAGAAAGCTTTCAATTGGTTATGGTATGATGCAAACACGACGTTTTTTTTAAAACAGTTCTTTAATGTATCACTAAACTCATAAATATAATATATTTTATAAACGTCTAATGTCTCTATTCTCCAACCTTCTCGGAAATCCTCTTTCAACTCTTTCAAATTGATAGATTTATGAAATATTATTCTCAAAAGATTATTGAAAAGGCTCTAAAAGTTTTCTATAAGTCTCAAGTCTGGATTATTTGGTAAATATTCCAAGCCTTTTAAGCCAAATTCTTCTTTACACATTTCTGAAATTACTGTCTGGTGGGAGATGTCGTTGGTTTTTTAATACATGTAACTCTAATTCTAATAATTAGAAATACTCATGGCACCAGCCACAATTTTCCTCTTTGGGGCGAGTTGTCCAAAAATACCACAAGCATGGTCTTAAGCATGTTCCTGTGCACAAAATACATAATATCTTTATAAAATCAAGGCGGGTTAGCATTTTTGTTTATATACATTTTCCCAATATTAAATTATTTCATCAACTATTAATTTGTACGAATTTTATTTTTGTTTTCAATGAATTCACTTCAATATATTGTGTATTTCACCTTGTGTTTTAAACAAAAATTTGGTAAAGAAGCCATAAACTTGAACTTGATCAGGTTGACTTTAGAGAATGATATTTATAAGAAAACAAGCAGTTTATACAAAAAATTGAAACTGCTATATGTTATGATATTTATTTGATGCTAATATCTGCAAAGAAAACGAGATATATAATATTATACATATTTTGTACATTAGGCGTGTACTTTATTTTGCTCAGTCTTGACGATTGGCAGTGTGGTAATCGGCTTGTTCAAAGATCTTGCCTGAGGCATCCCGTTCTTCAGCGGCATGGGCCATCTCAATCAACACATCGATTTCTCCAGACTTTTCACACATTGATTTGAACAGACCGGTACCAGCATTGTTGAGCAAGAGGTTTGCGGGTGTATCGTATTCAATAACCTTGCCCTGGTCCAGTACCAAGACTCGGTCATAATCTATAATAGTTCTAAGGCGGTGGGCAATACAGATCAGGGTCGAGTGAACAAATTCTTCGCGGATTGTGTTTTGGATCTTCTTGTCAGTCTCAAAGTCAACACTGGCAGTTGCTTCGTCCATGATGATAAGTCTGCTGTTCTTGAGCAATGCACGAGCCATGCAAAGTAGTTGGCGTTGGCCCTGAGAAAAGTTGTTTCCACCATCACTCACGGTCTGGGTAAGGCTAGTGACGGTCCAGGTAGCATTTCCTTCTGGAACTTCTTCGTCGCGGTTTTCAGGGGAAAGATGAGCTCTGACGAGAGACTCCCAGACAGCACTATCGGTGTATTCATCAAAGGGATCGAGGTTAGAACGGATAGTTCCAGAGAACAAGACGGCATCTTGAGGAATAATAGTAAGCTTGGAACGAAGATCCTGGACACCAATGTGACTAATATCAATTCCATCAATGGAAATGCTTCCATTGCTTGGTTCGAGGAAACGGAAAAAGCTGAGCGCAAGAGTACTCTTGCCAGATCCAGTACGTCCCACGACACCCACCTTTTCATGGGAGCGAATGTCAAAGGAAATCTCATGAAGAACAGGGTCAAGGTCTTCTGCGTATTTGATGGCAAGATCCTTTACTTCGACAGATGCAGTCGTGGGCCAGGCAGCAGGAGGACGGCTTCCATTGATAGTTGAAGGGGGCTCTTGCTCAATCTCGAGATATTCCTGAACACGTTCTACGGCATTAAGCTCCATCTCGACCTGAGTGTACTGACGAATGAGCCAGTAAATGTTTTCCAAGAAAGAACGGGCATAGAAAAGAGAGATACCGGCCATACCAGCATCGATATAATCAAGGTTTATAATGATAAAGAGACCGGCAAAGAAGGTAACAAATGCTCCAACAAATTCAATTCGAGCATACAGCCAACGGTTGCTCATCCACAAAAGGTAGAAAGGAGAGATAAATCCATCGAGTTTCTTGTAAAGCTCCAACTGGAAGGTCTCTTCTTGGCAATAGGCACGAATAGTGGTGACGCCAGTCAATGTCTCGGTAAAGTGGGAATAGATGGGGGATCGGCTGACAGAGTTGAGACGCTTGAATTGACGCGATACGCGCAGGTAGAAAACACCAATGATAATATAGGCTATTGCAATAAAGCCAGCAACTAACATGAACTCAGGGGTGATTGCTCCGATAACAATGACAGATGCTAACAGGCCAGTAATGCAGTCGATCAATGAACTGGCGGTTCGAGCTACGCTCATATCTACGGTCAGTACGTCCTTGCCAAAGCGGTTAAGAATACGGCCAACGGGTGTTGTGTCAAAGAAACGCATAGGAGCATGTATAATTCTGTTCACCATTCTGCTAAACAGAATCTTTGCTCCACGTATAGAACCCCAATAAAGTACAAAGTTGCGAAATATATCAAAGACAATAGAGCCCAAGCTGATAGCCAGGTAAACAAGGATGTAGTAGTCCACATCGCGAGGCTTATCGTCTTCGTATACCCATGCACGGAATACATTCTGGCTTTTGGTAACGTCGTTGATGTGGGACGCGACATTGTAGACTATAGGGGCAATTGTACCCATCATAACTCCATTATTGTCTACAGGTCCATTGCTGTTGGCAACCCAAATTCTCAGCCACCTGTAATAAATATTGTTAGATTGAATATTTTATGCAATGCTTTAAGTTGTATATCTTACCAGTTCTCTCCAAATACAAATCCACGAGAGATAAAGAAGGACAAAAGTAAAACGGTCCAGAATAACCAACCACCGCAGGCCTTAAAGTATGCCATGTACACCTTCAATTTCACTTGTCCTTTCTCGGTCTTCTCTTCTTTGATCATGTTATTTACATCGGCCTTATCATCAGTTATATTGAATTCTTCGTCATCAAACTCAATAGCATCCTCAACATAAGTATCTTCGACGCTTTCTTCGCCCAAAAGACGGGACAGGGAGCCATCTTGTCTGAGAGAGTCAACAAAACCATGTCCGGTAACTTCACCGCGCTCGAATCTCATGATATATTTGGCACCAGACAAGCAAAGACGTACATGATGTGTTACTAAGATCACAGTACGTCCCTTGAGAAGATCACCCTTAAGACAACGCTGGAAGATGTGTTTGGCAGTGTGGGCATCTACTGCACTAAGGCAGTCATCCAAAAGCAATGTCTTTGCGCGGGAGTAAACGGCACGAGCCAAGGAAACACGCTGCTTCTGGCCACCGGATAGAGAGATACCCTTTTCACCAATTTCAGTACGGTCACCATCAGGCAAGATGGACAGATCCTTGACGAGTGCACATTGAGAGAGGACCTTTTTGTAGCGAACGGGGTCAAATTCTTGGCCAAACAGAATATTGTCACGGATAGAGGCGTGCTGAAGATATGCTTGCTGGGCTACATAGGCAACCTTGTTCAGGAACAACGAGGGGTTTTCGGGATCAACCACAGAATATGTCTCGAGGGCAAGTTTGGTTTTGGAAGGCAAGTATACACATCCAGAGACAATGTCCATTTCTCCCAAAAGTGCATGCAAGAAACTAGACTTTCCACTTCCAGTTGGGCCACATACAATGCTAAGTTCAGAAGTTGGGAACTCAAATTCAGGAACCTTGAGAGAAAATACAGGGTGGGCATTAGGATCTACTTCGGCACGACCAGCATCTGCAGACTCGGGTTCACCAGAATGCCAACGGAAAACAGACTCTTTAGTACCAATTCGAGCAAGGATGCTCTCGGGAGAAACACCTTCGGGAACAGGGATTGGCTCATTTATGATACCATCACCGACTTCAGCCTCGTCCATGTAGGATGCAATACGGTTCAAAGAGACATAACACTCGCTCAAGGTAGAAAATGTATCGGGAAGTATGACCAAGGGACGGCGAAGCATCTCAAACAAGGTAATGCTGACAAATGCTACACTGGCTGTCAACTCGTTTCCAGCGACCTTTGTGTACCAGATAAATGAAGAGCAGGAGACAAAGACTGGGATCGCAGTGTAGGCAATGAATGTCATAAATTGGACCACAATGATGTATATGAGCCTCTTGATTTCAAAACGACGGGAATCCATGACTTTCTGTTCCCAGTTGTCTTCCCATGCAAAGTATTTGATCATACGAATACCCTGCATCAACTCATTAACCAAGTCATTTCGTTTGTCTTTGGCCTCTGAATATTTTTTGTACATATCGGTCAGCAGTTTAGAAGCGTATGCGGTAAATGGGGAAGAGATTATCATGACACCAAGACCAACGATCGCAGCAAAGCCAAGCAATTGATAGAGATAGAATATAGCCACGATTATTTCGACTGGAGCATTGTAAATCATCTATAAGATTGTCAAGTCAATACTCTACTACCTTATATTGTGAGCAACTTACAAAAATATAACTGGGTAAGTCGGCCAGATAATCAGCGTCGACACTCATCAAGTTGGTGATCTTTCCAATGCTACTAAAAGGCTTTTTCTCATCGTCTTTCTTTTTATCTTCATCTTTTTTGTCTTCGTCCTTCTTTTCTTCAATCTTTCCGGATGTGTCTTTGCGCTTTAGGGTTTTGGCATAGATTTCTGAATCCAACATGGCAAATGCGCGGACATTCCAGCGTCTACCGACCCACAACTGGACACCATTAAAGACCAACTTAACTATTCCAACTGTGAACATGCCAACGACATAGCTGTATGCAATATTGATAGAACGTCCTTGGGGATCGGCAATATACTCGAGCAACTTTTGCTGGAAGTAAGGGCCCATGTAGCTTGTAAGGGTGGCAAGGGTAGAGAATATAAACTGACTCCAAATGACAGCTTTGTTGGACTTGTAGATACGGAGAAGAATCCTCTTTCGATTTGTGGATTTAAGGGTATCACAGAAATCTTCATATACAAAACGGGACAAGTGTTGGTAGGATAGAGCATAGATGTTTTCTCGAGTCAGCTCGTTTGTAAACCCAAAGAACATGAGCCAGTTCATCTATCAAATAAGTGAGATTTTGATGTTCTGATTCCCAAGATTGTCGGGGCTTACCCATCCAAATGAGATCCACTCAAACACACTAGATGTAGTTTCCGGACTGAGAATAAGGCCCTGTTAAGTGAGGTTTAGCGCCAAGACCCCTTGAGTTGTAGTATTGACTTACATTGCGATAGATAATTCCATCCTTCATCTCAATCTTTTCATTAAACTTGGTTTCGACATTCTTTGGGTCCAATGGTTGTGGTGTCACACCAGCAATCAAGAAAAGGGAAAAACTGAGAATAAGATTTCCGATTACAAGATAAATTTCTTGTACAACTCTTGTATTTTGCTCTGACAGGAGATAGACGAAGTACAGATCATCGACAAACAGCAGAAAGAACACGGTGACAAAGAAGTAGATATGGTGACGGGATGAAAACAGGGTATATGATGGTGCGGTAACCGAGATCACAAGTATGGTGGACTAGAATTTTTAAGAAAAGAGTGTTAATCAACCATGATACTGGTATTTCAATTGCTTACCCAGATAAAGAGAGGCGAAGTTGAAGTGATAATGTCACAGTGGTTATTCTTGGGGTTAATTGCAAACGAGTACACGGTTACAATGACTTTGGCCAAGCAGAGAATAGATTGGACAAAGCCGAGTATCTTCCAGCTTTTCTTGGGAGGTCCAGCCCAGTCATTGTGCTTCTTTGATCCCCACCGAGAAGCGAATAGCCAAGAGGTAGCCAAAGCAAAGACACCGAGTGGAATCAAATCCACTGCAATGTCCTTGTCAGTGCATTGTAGCTTTACAACAGAGTAATCCTAATCAATTGGTTAGGAATTTGTGATATTAACAAGACATTGCTTACCATTGTTCAATCTACAAAAGTATACTGAATGTACGTGTTTTCTCGAAAAAGAAAGAAAAAGAAATACAAGAGGGTTTAGCAGAAATCTTTGACCAGGTTTATATACAAACATAAGAAGAAGAAGAAAAGCGAATATCATTGTGTCACGATACACGGCGTACACAACCCTATTAGATCTACAAATATTCTTGAAATAGTAATTGCTTCTCGAATTGGCTATTAAGTCTATAATGTCTCCAACTATTAGGATTTGTTACTTTTTTATAAAAAATCCTTTGAAAGGAATTAAAGTAATATAGAAGTTGACCAATAATACTTTTTTTTAATAAAAGGAGTTATTTGATATTATTGGTCAATACGATACCGCTTAAAGGACAATCAACTGTTTTAATACGTCAATAGACCAATGCCCTACAAATTACACCAAGCGACTATCATATCATCATGACTTTCAAGGATGATAAAGGCTAATCTTTGCGATTACACACGAGAAAGGTTTAGTGTGACAAACCGGCCGCAGCAACTCTATACATTAATATAAAGATATGAGCCCTGATACCAAGCAGCAAATTCTAATGTGTTTGGAGTATCTTTATACGCTCAAGTAGGCCAGTATATTACATCGCTGCCCTGTTAAATTTCCATGATAGAATAAAGTATGGTAAAATATATAGCTAAAGCCATTAAATAAAGCCCAATTAATTTCCCTTTGTACTGTTGTGGAATCTACTCATATCCTTTGATATACTATTCTACTCGTGGTTTACGTGAACTAGCCTTTTAGTAATGGACTTTGGGCTGTGTACCTAAACACCGCAGTATTTTATGCAAAAGAAGTGATTGACAAGATCAATATCAGGCGATGATAACAATAAAAGACAATGACATTGACCTTGAGTTTCTTTAACCAGTTTACAATGGCAAGCATATTAAGAGAACTGACTGTATTTTCAGAATTTAGCGTTTAAAAACCTGCTAAATACTACTTGAATTGAGTAACCAATACCACCTCCACGGTACTTCCACGTAGCTGAACTCAAATCTTTGGTTTCTAAAAGCCTTTTACAATGCATCACTCTGAATACCAACAAAATTTTCCGCGGGTGCAATTGATTGACTCGACGGAATCTGTACCTTTTCTCAAGTGCAAACACATGTTGTTGTTGTTGTTTACTGTAGAGATATTGGTAGGTATATCAAAAACAGTGATACTAACTCGATCTGCAGACTTTAATCAAGATGTTGACTTGGGATTACACACATCTTGACACATAATAAGTCATGATTTCTCTTAATATAATTGCTTAAAGTCTCATACACTTGTGTGAAATTCACTTTCTAATCCACTATAATTTATAATTGCATCCATGGTTTTGTATCTTGTCGAACAATATATTCATATAATCTGTAGATCGTATTTGTAAACTTGTCAAGAATATAAATAAATAAATAAAACTGTCTGTATTCTTTAAGGTTATGATTGTATTCCATTAACGTTTCAAAATGTGATACAAATCCTGTGCATTGGAAATGTCATTGGAACGGAAGGTGAAAATGTATATTGACAGTAGATAGTTGGATATTACAAAAAGTCTTTTGGATTTATGATTCTCAGGGCTTTGCTCTTTGAGGTCCTTTACATATCCCAAAAATAGACCATTATAGAGTATCATAACCAATACATATGCCCAGTTCAATATCGAGCCATGTATTCCGTTAAGAAAGCACTGCATTTCTCTATTTATTTTTCCAAATATAGGCATATATTCATAAACCTCTTTTTGCATAATCCTATCATTCTCTTTATACTACCAAAAAGTACTTGGTAAAAGAATTGAAATAAACGCGTAGTGTGCACAAGTAAATACTTGCCTCAGACATCAGAAGATATATGTAAACAGCGTGTGTTATTTTATTACTTTATTCTACAAAATAGGTAATTCATATTAACGTTGTGTAGAACAGTTATGTTTCTTCCAAACAAGTTTATTTATGATCTAGATAATGTAATTTTTTTCTTTTATGTAATTATTATCTATGTATATATATACATACATCTTTTTCCTAAAATAAAAAGAATTCTGAGTCAATCAACCATAAACCGTGGTAATATAGTGCTGAAAATATAGTTAGCCTTATTCATTACACACAAGACACTACACTCCTCGTTAATATTCCAAGATAAGAGAGAATCGCATTCAAAGTTCCCAGAAAAAAACCTTTTTTTTAAAAAAGAATGATCAGTGGGGTGCTTAATGTATAAATTCCTTGGCCTCAATACAAAACAAGACTTTAAAAAACCGAGTGTTTCGATAATTGTAAGAGGTATCAGTAATTTGTTATACTTCTTTATCCAATGGCATTTTCAAGAGTAAAAAAATTATATGTGTATTTGATGTACATTCACGGTCAAAAAGAAAAAGATGCTGTGTAAAACTCGGTTGCTTTTCGTGGGTGCACGAACCAAATAATGCCTGTGAATAAAAACTTTGAACATTCTCGATAATAAGGTTATGCTTTCTGATCATCCTGGTACCTCAGAATAAGTGTATTTTCCAAAAAGTATATCTTTTTCAATACTCTTATTGGCTTTGGGAATATTATTTTCTTTTTCTTACTGAACCATATATTTTTATATTCGGAAAAATCAACTTGTTATCAAGGTAAAATAATGACATGTCTAATTATTACGGTTCGAGACTTTGTCGTTAAAGGAATATTGTACAGAAGAACCTTTCAAGCCTCGTGTGTTTGATTATGAATTGCGTACATTGTGGACAAACGGCACATATACATTTCTACCAATGACTAATAAAGTGAATTTGAGGTCTCTTGAGGACCATTTTCAACTAAACCAATGTACAACTATGCTATAAAAATATATCTGATAAGCTTGTATTTGCCATCGTAAAACAATATATTTGCAAGTCTTTTTTTTTACTAGACTAAATATTGAAAGGTTTATTAATAAACTATAGATCAAAGTTACTGTTGCAAGATTGCACCAACAATAATGGTGCAAAAAATAAATCGGTCATGCTTCTAGGTACTACTTACATAAAAAAATAATATCAACACCCAATACACAAAACCAACGTGTGAAATGTCTTGTTAATCGTATCTTATCAAACCAGGACTTATTTCATAACTGTATAGTGATTATTATTGGTTCTTTGCTGCTTCATATGGAGGATTTAAAGCATATATTTTTCAGTATATACACATATGAACACAAATGGTTTCTCAATGTTTATTTTAGACAATTATTATACCTAAAAATATACAAGATGAAAATAACTTTTTTATTTATTTATTTTATTTTATTCTCGATTGATTTAATTGATAAGCATACTCGGAAAGAATATATATGGAACTACCACAAATACTAGTCCAAGTACAACGATCAATGTTTTTACCCTTGCCTTTTTTTTTAAAAAAAAAACTTGGAGTATTTCTATAGGGTCAGAGAAATTGTTGCTAAGCATCAATCTCTGCCCTGCTTATTTTGCACACCATTACAAACTATAATTCTCTTGGCCTCGGATAATGTTTTACAGATTGTATCTTGATGTTTTGACCCATAGTAGAACCCTTTAACTATACAACGACTCGATCATTGAGATTGTTGATAATTCTCCTAAATAATGTCAGTCTCGATATATATATACATACGATAATGCCTCGATTTAACTGACACATAGGATCAAGGTGAAATCAAAGGGACCAGCTTATTAACAAGACATTACACTTTACAATTAAAATAAATTTTGTATAGCCCAAAGTCCTCTATTGCTTTAGATTAGCAGGCGTTGTCTTTTATACATGAAAATGCATCGAATGAATAGTGGTAAGTTGCTATTTTGACTGACGAGAAAAAGTGCACTCTTTTGAGACAGAAAATATAATTCTATTTGGTATGAACCCAAAGAAATAAATGTTCCATTATGATCTAGGGGATTATCAATAAATATGATGGCCAATTTGCTATAAAAATAAACAAATAAAAAGATATAAAAAAGACAACCTTGTTGGTTATGATCTTGAGAGTAAATGGATATAAATGTTTTCTGGGATAATTCTGTCTAGGCGTCCTATTTTGCTTTACATAAAGTGTTTAAAAATGCTTGGCCTGACTCTGTGGAACAAGCATGGTGCCCTGTTCTTTTTTTACAGTGTACAATTTTATTTTTTTCAACATATGATTCCCAGTTGGTGACAGTCTGGTAGCAAAAGGACAAGGGAAAAAGTAATTAAAATAAACAGATAATCGGATTCAATTATATTTATACATTTAATTATATATCGTACGATGTTGCGCAAGACGGTTCTACAACCACCTTGTACCCATGTTTTTCTTTCTTTCTTTATTAAATAATAATAATAATAATAAAAGACACTCGAGATGCTTTTTACATGCTGTTTTCTGATTATAGGTTTAATGTCTGTTAACATTATAGCCAGGTTATAAACATAGTGTACATGTGTATACAATACCTTTCTTAATTTTATTTTATCATTATACGCTGGTATTTAACTAAATGTCAAGCACCCTTAACTCCAACCTCCACCATCAAACCCAACGAAACCCTTATTTTAAAACGCATAGTTATTATAGTTATGATAGTTATAATAATAATAATAATTAGATGTATAAAACAACAATAAACAGCAATAAAATGACTTACAGTTAGTAGAAAGACCGAAAAGTATGGTTTTTGTTCGATTTGAGAGCACCCTAGACATTAAAGAGCTTTAGTCAGAATCAGACATGACAAGACTTACAGTTCCATGCTGAAGTCAATCGACCATCAATACAGCTGCCTGCATCATAAAAGTTGTCTGCTCCAGATCCATCAAAGGCACCACGGAAGAAATCGGCTGTTTTGTACAAAATGTCAGTAACAGACTGTTTCATAGTGCGTTCTTACCCAAAATGATCTTTCTACATTCTGTAACACCTCCAAATTTACTATCAATGTACTTCTTCAACCCATCATTGGACTTTAGTTCATCGAGTTTATCCAATGCAAGACATATAGGGCTCAAGATCCGGGCTACTTGGTTATACTATAGATTCGATTGATTCTTGGTTTAGCACAAAAGACCATTAATACAATACAATCTCTATATACACTTGCCTTGTCGATAAATATGAGTGAATTTGGGACATTCTTATCACCCAAATGAATAACAGAACTACCGATCCAGGTCCCAGCTTTTTTCTGAGCCCGATACAAGGTGCGATGCATCTCACGAGAAACTTGGGGACAAGCTTGGACGCGATGGAGACCTTGTCCGGTATGTACCAGGCGATAGGGATTAGATGTACTGAGCATGTCCTGGTCAGCAAATGTCCACAGCTTAAACATGTCATTAAGAATCTCGCGCCAGAGTTTAAGGGTCTGGTTCACATAAATATACTGAGTCTCATGGTCATGGCTCAAACGATGGCCTTCTGCTCCAGCAGCGATAGAGAGTGAGCAGTGAGGATCTTCCTTGGTTGCCTGAAAGTACTTTTCCAGGTACAGAATAACCTTTTCACAAGGGTCTCTGTTTGCGCGCAAGTAAGATTGATTATCACCGATGCTGTAAAGGCATTGGCGAATATCATCAGCCGAAATATGCTTGGACTGGTACTTGCGACTCAGCTGCTCAATTGCCCTTTCTTTTCTTTTGATGTCCATCTGGATCTGAGGGCGCGTCTTGCCTTCAGGAATGATCTCATGGGTTGCAACCAAGATGATGTCTTCATGTAAGACCTCTATACAGTGACACTCCTTGAGGACACTGTAGACAGTCTTGATAGGTGTCACACATGTAAACCCAAGCATCTCCTGGACTTCAGGGATCATTGAATCCTACAAGGCAGGCCATTTATTAGTCTAAAATTATGTCTTAATCCCATCATCTTACCGCCAGCAGATACATAAGTTTTCCATAGGCAGATCGCATCTTTTCAGGGTTCATGATCTTGTGTCTATAACAAAAAGTATCAGACCCTATTCACAGCACTCTCAATCTACCTTACCGTCTTCCAATCTCAAATATCCTTTGAAAGAACTCTTGGTTTTCATCATACGATCTGTCTGCAAACAACTCTTGGCCACGTCTATAATCTCCAGCCAACACAAGGCCTGTGAGAACTGCACATAGCTCCTTAATCTGCGCCACTATACGTTTAGGTTTGCTGGTGTGCGAGATATCGTCAATCTTGTCTAGGATATGAATTGATTATGTTTTGCTGACATGGTCGATATCCTTATATTTGCTTTACCTGTGTACTCTGTCACATTCAATGCAGCTTCCAGACTAGCATTGTATCCTCAGTCAATCAATGGTCCATTTACGACTCACCAAACACTTACAGGCGCAAAAACTTTCTTTCTTCCATGGTCAATCGTACCGGAATATACTTTGCTCTAGAATCCCAAGACTTGTTTATATACTTGGTCTTATCCTCAAAGCCTCAGACTTGTTTACCTATCTTCCATAAACTCTCCCACATTGAAATCAGCACGAGACGGTTCAGGCTTCACTGTATGCTTGAATGATGACTATATGTTAGGATCGCATGAGTTGTGCTGGTGTATTCTATTTTACATTTTCAGCCTCCATGGTTGTATCGGCATTGGGTTGGTTGCCGCTTTCAATGTATGCTTTATAGCTTTTTTTGGTGTGTTTTGCACGCTTTCCAGTACGATGAATCATGCCTAGTCTTGACCTGTCAATTGACTGGCCAGTTTCCTTTGCCAAGCAGTGTACATCTTGTCCTCACTCACCATTGCATACTTCACAAAAGGCTTCATTGCATTGCTGGCAATAGACATCTGCCTACAAATACATGTGGTATGGAATGTAAAGGTTGTATTCTGTAGCCAAGTAACAAACTATCAAGAGTCTTTACGGGTTGATCTTTGCATTCCACACAATGTCCCGGAAGAGCGTCCTTGTCAATGTCAATGAATTCATTTTCATCATCGTCAGTTTCCATGATAGAAACATTGTCAGACAATATTTCCTCTAGTCTGCTTCGTTTCTCTGAACCTGCTGGCATGATGGAATGAGCAACTTATGGTTCAATATCATCGTCACCTAGGTGAAGAAAAAAAAGAAAAAAAGAAATGCCTGTCGGAGGTTGAATGTTGTTTTGGACTTTGTTTTTTCACCGTCTAATACACAAGATACAGGTGCATAACCAATTCATTAAAAGTAATCGAAAAATGGGTTGTTATTTTTATTTTTTATTTTTTGGTAGTGATCTTGGGTAGGGACAGATAGGCTTCCAGGGCATCAGAATTGAAATAAAATTGAAACAGAATTGAAACCGACGGTCGATAATCAAAATGTTTATGGATTTGTGGTTATCGATTAAATTATCTGTTTACATCTTGTATTTTGAAATACAGAATTCCAAATGCAAATGTTGAATTCTGCCTGCAAAGGAAACCATGATGCAATCAACATTGATTATTATCTAGAGTAAATAATAGGTTTAAGCCTATATAGACTGGCGAAACATATTTACTGATAACAAATAATAATAATAAAATATATAAACTCTATTTCTAAACAGAATAGATATTAATCTACAAATATATATATATAAAGTAAATAAATTATAGGTATTTGGTAATTAAGCTTTCAAGTAATTAAATTGGCCATATGCTTGCGATTTGATTCACTGAATAGATACGATCAGGAACAGAAAGGTACCAAAGTCAAATGGGGGTCAGTGCCAGAAGCACAAGGCCATTATGATGGTAGTTGGCCGACAAAAGCCACTAATCGTTCCTATTGTGTTTCAATAAATTCAACTTCTTTACACGTGCAAAATGATAGTGATCGATTAAAGATGTACTCGAGTAAAGCCATTTTCTTCGTTTCTTCTTGCTTCTATATATGGATAATGACACAAAAACTAGATTAACCTAACTTTTCTGGGTACCAAAGAGGAAACGAGGATCAGTTTCGCCAGCCTTTTAACAAGGCAATTCCAACTTTGCTAACCTGATAAATTACTACTACAGCATATCCCTCCAAATTCTTTTATGACTTTGGACTAGAACCCAGCATAAATATTTCGTTAGGTTATAAAGTCATTTTATTATTCTGATGCCGACCACGAATGCGGAACGTCCAAAGCATGCTAGTACTCTTTAAAAGGCAAACGAGGTACCAAAACAGGGAGAATGGGTTTGGTCGAGAGAACCCTATATTATGCTGGGGCAGGCTTTAAGCAAGAGGCAATCAGCCAATAAGATTAGCTAATGGAAGATATACACCGGGAACCGATTCTCTACGTCATATCAGATTTGGCTTGTCATCGATATGAAATTCAACCTTCAACAAAGGTTTACTGATGTGGCTGTATTTGCTGCCAATTGGGCTTGTTATGAACAACCAACCACCAGCCCTAGCACCTGCCTTCACCGATGAGATATCTGTTGCCATGGATATACGTTGCCATGGTATCTTATGGTCGGAGTCTTGGCCAATCGATGATGCACACCATTGACGGAGTACCTTGCTTCATGTCATATTTTAAAAGACCACTAAAGATGTCCTTTGGTATGCCAGTTTTGTAGACCAGATGGGACATTACGTAGCTAGATTGCAAATGAACTCTTAGTCAGTCAACAAAACATGCACACAAGAAACAATAACATATACAGCTTTGGACGCCGTCTAAACACAACGTAATGGTAAACGTCAAACCAACCTTGCCATATCTGGTCATCGTAACCCTCAATATGCTTGTAAATGATCCGAGCATATAAAGCCAGGAATTTCGTTATGTTAATTATCATTATTGCTCTTCTATTGCTACTCAACATGTCTGAACAAGCTCAATATTCTACTCCTGCTATTCAGGAGCCCGTCAACCCTGCCGAATCAGGAGACAACTATGACTTGGCAATGCAATTTGCCAACCGTCTCAACACTGGCTCAGACAGCCCCAGAGGCCAGCAAGACTCTGCATCTGTCCGCAAGGATTGGGCTCTCCTACGTGATCCCGTCCTCCACAGCGAACGTCTCGACTCCATTCGCTCCAAGAAGGGTTATATTATTGATATGGATGGTGTCATCTACCACGTAAGTCTACATATAAAAAATATCCAGCAAATCCACTCACTTTGGAACCATAGGGAACCAAATTGCTTCCTGGTGCCAAGGAACTTGTCGAGTTCTTGATGAGAAACAACAAGAAGTTCCTCTTCTTGACCAACAACTCTGCTCCTACTCCCCGCGAGTTGCAGCAGAAGCTCAGCCGTCTAGGTATTGAGGTTTCAGAGGACCACTTTTTCACTGCTGGTCAGGCAACAGCCCTCTTCCTCAAGTCTCAGATGCCCGAGGTAACTTTATAAATTTTATTATTTTACACGATATTTACTTTATGAAAAAGGGTGGAACTGTCTATGTTATTGGCGAGCCCGGTCTGTCTTATGCTCTCTACGACATGGGTTTCTTCATGAACGACCACAACCCTGACTATGTTGTATTGGGTGAAGGTCCTTCATACGATTATAGCAAGCTCACCAAGGCCATCCAGTTGGTCGAGATGGGTGCAAAGCTGATTGCCACCAACCTTGATCTCGAGAACCTTGATTCTCAGGGTAAGAAGCTTCCATCTTGTGGTGCATTTGCCGCTAGTGTTGAGTTGGTTACAAAGACCAAGGCATTCTTCTGTGGTAAGCCCTCTGCTTTGATCATGCGCTACGCACAGCGTGTTCTTGGCTTAAGTCGTCTGGAGACTTGTATTATTGGTGATCGTATGGATACCGATATCATTGCTGGTATCACCTCTGAAATCGATGCCGTTCTTGTGCTCTCGGGTGTTACTGCCATGGAAGATCTTCCTTCTTTCGCCTACCGTCCTTTCCTTATCCTCGGTGGTGTCTATGAAATTCCTGACGATGATGACAAGCATCTTGTCACCGACAGCCAGCACGAAGAGGCCACCCGCCGTGCTTCCTACCTTTAAATCCACCCCTCCCATACTCGCAAGAGTGTACAGTAAATAGTCATCAGTCATCTATCTTCTTTTTTTTTTGTATTGTTCCTTTCCTATCTACAACCATTTCAAAAAGTAAAGTCACATTTTACAGTTTGATATCGAGAAAATAATCTTGTTCAGAAATGATCCCATTTGATCCAAGAATGTGGCAGTATTTTTCATAACTTGTTTGATATACCATATCCATCAATAATCAGCACTGGTCTTGATTTCTCTGGCATATTTGCATTCAAGAGCATAGAATTGGTTGACAAGGGTAAATAAACTGAGGCTAGGTAGGGATCTCATAGACGGCCTTAATTGCCACAGATCACCAAAATATTTAAGATAAACCCCAGAAATATCTTCTCGGCTTTTTATATCCAACTGGCAGACAAAATAATATAAAATAATATAAAATTACTTGTCGAGAAGACTGTAACTTCCTGGCTAATCTTCCTTTTAATGGGCCAGGGTGTATTTGAAACAAAAATAATACTAATTATATATTCATGCAAGTCAAATATATGCTTGGCTGCCATTAAAAAGATTTAAACAGGCAGTCTAAAAAAACATATCCTTGAAAACCAAATAAGCTCAATCTCACAAGCAGCATTAAGGCCAAACGTCAATATATCAAAAATAGACAAAATGGTTCGGTTTAGTTGGGTCACGTAAGATTAACCATGGACTACGCTGCTATTAGACGTCTATTGCAGTAAAGTAACTAGCAAAGAAATGTAATAAAATATAAAGAAACAGAGCAGTCGCTGATATTTTTATTTTTTTATATAAAAGCAGCACCCAGACCTAAAAAAAAGAAATGTCTCTAAATCTTTTTTGGCCCATTCTGATGAAATGATTGTGGGCTGAAAGTAATTAAAGATCTTTATTTAAAAGTGATTTATATGGTCGACTGTACTGTAATAAAAATATCTTTGTTTAATAGCTTGGTGGTTTATCTGGTCAAGCATGAAGAATGTCATGTAAAAACCCATGTATTTTGTAGGAAATATGCATGTCTAGAGATGATTTTTCCATCATAACATCTTGTCAAAAAAGAACATATTGAAATCATGTGTGTACAAGAGATATCGAGCAGTACCTAGATGTATTTCGCCGTTCAATGAGATGATCATTTCTGGTTTGATTTTGCTGATATTTGGCATTTAAGAATGTGGGATCGAAAGGGTACTTTGACGCCTGTGATTTATAATATTAATGCTCAAAAATGTGCACAAATGAATGAGTCTCGGCGTCTATTATTTTTTGAGCCCTGTGCTTGAAAAGTTGAATAGTCAACTTGCAAACAATTTATGATTTTATTGATTCCAAATATTGTCTCCTTTGCCAATCATATTTTTTGTTGAGTATGATTGGACAATAATACAGTTTTTACTTGGGATCGAGACAACTTTGGAATCTTTTTTAGACAAAATCATATTACCAATTGAGACGCTTTTTCATTTAATTCCTAAAAAAATGGACTTGTTCATTATAACCGTTAATAATCTAACAAGAGTTATCAGTAATACAAGCGATAGAGCAATCCGGTATACCTTTCAAGTATCTCTTCATAATAGCTATAGCTTTTTTTTTTAAAAAAAAATGTATTTAGCACTTGCTTAATTCCAAATGGATACAACGATATTCTATTTGGGAATCTCCTCTGCACTGATGTTTTTTTTTTCACTTGATTTTCTCTTCTACAAACGACGTCAAATTGGCTACGGCTCTTTTAACCAAAGTCTCGAGTTGAAGCTTAAAGACTTTACCATGTCTGAAATTGATGAGATGTATACTCCAACTTCTATTGATCCGTGGAGAGAATCAGTATTTACTGCCGCAGTGGGTTCCAACCCTCAAATACAAATATGGGCTGGTGATGAATATCAACACATGGCGGGTACTACAAACTTTGCAGTGCAATTAAAAAAAAAGGAAAAAAGAGTTTGGCATAGGATAGATAGAGAGCAACCTGTCATCAAGTAAAATGTCGAGTATTGTAAAGTTTGAAGAACATATCAAGAGTATTCTTATACACCTAAACGCACTGTTCAAATTTTACAATCAAAATACCGCCAAAGATAGATTTAACCTCTATCAAAGTATCCTAAAAGGTCCCAGAACAACTAGTGGACATCTTGACGCATGACACTGCAAAATACAACAGATCAAGGAGGGACAATAAGACCAGGACACAAAGAAGGAGAATGAAGAAGAAGAAAGAAGGAAAGACAGCCAGCAACCACTGACAAAAACAAGTAAGCAACCAATCTTTTTCCAATTGATTTTAATATATTTTTGAAAGGTCAACAAAATGAAAGTCCCTCTCTTTTAGTCAGGACAAGAAAAAGGCTCCATTAGTCGTGATTGGTGCTGGTATGTTTAACAATGATATTGTGAAGCTCAAAGGACTCTGGAGTGACGTTGTGGAGAGGTTTTACGGAACATTGAAGAAACGTGAGGCTAAAGGCGAGTTGATTGTTGTAACAATCGACGAATTCAAAACATCGAAAACATGTAGCCTATGTTTTGGTGATCTGGATATCATTAAAGCCCCAGATTTCAAAAGCTACAGCGTTCTCCATTGTGCGCATTGTGGCAAGCTATGGCAACGCGATGTGAACGCTACTATTAACATGGGGACGATCGCAAGGCACATCTGAATGGCCCAAGGAAGACCACAAGCTTTCAAACCAAAGAAGAAGGATTAAGATAATTACAGGTAAATATGCACTTGAACATAAATCTCTATTCTCAAATCTAATTTCTTTTTTTTTCTTCTCATTTTCATTTTTTACTTTGTCCAAAAAAGGTAAATAAATTGTCAAAGAATTAATTTTGATTCGTCTAAAAAAAAAGGCCAACATTGTCTCGATCTCAAGTAGACATACTGTAGCTATATATTTTATGAATCAACGAATCATATGTCGTAAAATACAGCACAGCATAGAAAATATCTAAATACTAGTGACTGGATTTTTGCATAATTTCAAATTGTCTATATTTACTTGGGGACAAGGCAAAAAATAAAATAAGTTAAATTTAAGAAAAGAAAAAGAAGCCTAAAAGTTTACCTTGCATTTTACATTATCCAGAAACAAACAAAAAAATAATAATAAAAAAAGTACAAAAAAAAATGACACCAACCATCAAGTCCTGGAGTGACACATTATTCCAACCCAATGACTTTAAAAAGCACCCACTTCCAGTTGGAAGGATCGATTACCAAAGTGCCAAAAGAAATCTAGATGAATCATGTAGAAAACGATCAATCGCACCAAGACAAGACACACTTTATCGCATATCTAGATCCTTGAACCCATTCAGGCCAGAGCCGGCTCCACCTCAAGAACTACTCAATGTCATTACTCTTCAACCATCCAAAAGCCTTGCTCTATTTGGATCCCATGACACATTTAATGAACCCATAGTACCCATCCAACTCGACATTGAACAACTCATCAAACGACGCAAGCTTAATCAGAATCCCCCTATACCTATTGAGAGATCAGATAGAATCGCGCATCCTGACCCTACGCCAGATACGACAACGAATACTGCAGCAACCAATTCTAATATGTCGACTCTAATTCCACAGCCTACACCAGATACAACAACGGATACTGCAGCAACCAATTCTAATATGTCGACTCTAATTCCACAGCCTACACCAGATACAACAACGAATACTGCAGCAACCAATTCTAATATGTCGACTCTAATTCCACAGCCTACACCAGATACAACAACGAATACTACAGCAACCAATTATAATATGTCGACTCTAATTCCACAGCCTACACCATCAGAGCCACTGACAAAACCAAAACAGGCCAAAATTACGGATCACATAAAGATCCTTTCTGGTGCATTTCCTGCTCAATGGGTGCCACTTTATCCTCCTTGTAAATACCATATATACATACATATATGTGTATATATATTGCATGAGTTGGATATGGTTGTAATATTCTGTGTTTTATTTTGCTAGTAATCGAAGGAACTGCGTCAATTGATGCCGAAAAGATTCTGTTTGTAAAGAAACTCCTGGAGGCAACCACTAGTCTTGCGGTAAAGATCAATTAGAATCAATCATCCAAACCCGTGGTTTTATAAAGTGCTGACTGTGGTGCAAGGGAATTCACATTGCCATCCTAACTAATACGCCGTTGGTTGAGAATACTCTGATTGCACAAATTCAAAATAACAGCCTCCAATACACAAGGATCAGTGATATCTCAAAGGATCCCAAAGAGAAGGGCCAAGGTATTCTGGTGTACAATCGACCTACATCTCAGTCATCCAACAATGTAAAGACCAAAGACGAACCCTTGATTATTATTATTTTCAAGAACAAGCTAATCTCGATTCATATTCTCAATACATTATGTAAAGCAGCTACAGCCTGAAATGAAGACCGATATCATAATACTGTGGGATGGTCTGCGACTCACGACTCCAATGGTATTCAGCAAATTTCATGGCAAAACGAAGCCCAAACCATCCATACTCAGGCTGGTTGCTTTGGGGACAGAAAAAGAGCTCAGGGAAAGGGAAGAAGACCACCCACGATGGAGAGCAGTGCCTGATTACTTTAGAAAGTTGAAAAATTGGAAGCGTCCACTCTCCTACTCTGTAACCCAAGTGTCTGTTGGCCGACTTGTCAGACAGATCATCAAATGGGTCAAGGCTGGTCCCAAGAATGAGTTTGTAGTTCGCTTCTCGGACCTGTTTCCTACTATCCAAGATGCTCCGAATAGAAGTGATCGTACAACAATACAGTCAAGAATCTGTCTGCCAAATGGCCTAACAATCTCCAGTGAAATGGCTAGAGGATCAATCCGGCCGATTGAGCAAGCCGAACAAGCACCCAGAGATCATTTCAGTGTATCCAAACCAAAAGCCCAAACAAATGACTCGATACAAGACGCTATACTGGACAAAGACACCGAATTGAATATTCCCAATGATCCTCTGCCTACACCATCTATTAATTCCATGGTGCCATTGCCAATATCGCTCGAGACCCAAATAGAAGACATGATGCAGTCTGCGCAGCCTGTACTTCCTGTGGTGCCCACGGTACTACCCCAAACCATATTCGCTGAAACAACGACACAGAATGTCTCTGAAGATCTTTTATCTACAGTACATGAACCTACAAAAGAACCTACAAAAGAACCTAATTTATCTAGAGAAAGTCCATTGAATGATGGTGATGCTGATGGTGATGCTGATTCAGACATGCTGATCAGTGAATCCTCTCGTGAATCGAGTGTACACTCTACACTCCCGAATCTTCATGGTTCTAGCTTACACGAACCCCAAGAGACGCCATACGGACCAAAGACAGACAAGCCGACTCCAGGTGCGCAGCAAACGCAAAACCCTGAGCTTCCTAATCATGTTATCAAACACATCCAAAAGGTTATTGATTTCAAAAACAGTAGGCGTTTCCAACTAGGCTAAACCATCTGTATCTGTAGTGCTTTGACTACCCTATATTTACATTCAATCTTAATCCTCTGGCACGCCATCATTTACATCACGATCTATTGGACCCCAATGATTTTCACAGAGCAGCAGTAACAAGAGCTGGAATCAGCCGTAGTAGACGAACGACGCCTGGATCCGATGATGAATCATCTTATTATTCTGCTAGTGAGTCAGAGCCTTATCCAATTCCTAGTTCAACTGTGGACGAAACATTTCAAGAGGAAGTTGCTGGTACACAAGAAAAATAGAACCTCTTTAGAGCCACAGATGAATGCCAATTCTTTTTTTTCTAATCAATATTTTTGTTTATAGACGCCATCAAGGACATATTGCCTGGACTTGAAGAGCTTCGGCTGTCGTTTGAAGAAGAACAGAAAAAGGTCTTGGACCATTTAAAGATTGTCTACAATCAGAAAATGAAGACTTTGAAGGAAGAGTATGAGGCCAAGGCCAAGGATCTCTTTTCAACCTCGGGGCCATTATAAAAAAATAAAGAGTCAATAAAAGCTCGGTGTGGTTCTGATTTGATGATTAATGAGAGTTGATACAAATGTGCCTTTTATTTTATTATATTTTATTTGAAGCATAATATATATCTGCTTGTATCTCTATTCTCACAAAACCATTTGGTGATCCTAAAGATCTAGGTAATATTGACCAGTTATACTAGACCCCAATACTCTAGTTAATAAAACTCGGTGGGATGATGGTAGTTACAACACATATTCAACATAAAAGCAATAATTGGACCATCTAAACACATAATGTATCTACAAATGTGGGAAAACAGATTCTTTTTTTTAAAAAGAAAAAAAAAAGGTTTGTGAGTGGGTACATAAGAAAAAAAGCCACGTACAGAGACCACAGAGACAAAGTATATATATTGTCCCGTAATCAGATGTACTACATCCATTTTTGGCGCTAGTTTCGAATGGCGTAATGTCCTTGTTGTATCTAGCCACATCTAAACTTGTCATTTACGTTGATAGATTATAATCCAATGGAGAATAGCCGTAAAAAATATGGGCCTGTATGCGTGCCAAGGAAATTGAACCAATATATGTATATATTGCTTTTAAAAGGGTTACGAAATACATGTAACACAAGTATAAACACCCAAGATTTGAATGTCAAAGAAAGCGATGGTTGATCTAGATACAGAATTCCATAGGCGCAATAATAGCATCGGCTGAGGAGTGGTCGATTATGCCAAAGTATATCCGTAAAGGTGTTTCTTGAATAACGATAATAATAATAATAATAATTTTGTTTTTGTTTTTTTGCTGGGTACCCTGTCCGATGCCAATAAGGCTAGGGATTATTAGGTTAATTTTGTTTTAATAGATGATATGTGTATGTATATACACATATTCATACATAATTTATAACGCATATTGCATCTTGCTGCAATAATTATTATTGTTATTATTATTATATTTATTATTATTATTATTATATTTAAACTTTGAACTCTTATTTGAATAAATATATACTCGGGCTATTGACAGAAAATAGCCATTTGTTTTGTACAATGCATACGGCAGATTTTTTTTATATTTTGGTTTCTAGATAAACCTTGGTGCTCAATATCGAAATAATCATAATTTTTGCAAGGATTATTATTTATATACCTGTAGACAAGCGTCTAAAACAAGAAATTCTTGTTCATTAAAAGTTACACACACACAAACGGGTATATAAGAAAAAGGAAAGAGACATGGAAAGAATTTTGTACTGACCCGTCGGGTGAGCAATACGGCCAAATATTATGTCGAGAGAACCATTGCAGAAATACGATGATGCCAATATGTATATTAATTATATTTATATATTTATATATATTTAAAAAAGAATGAAAGCATGAAGAAAGGAAGGAGAGAATGCACAGATTTTTGTTGTTGTTGTTGTTTGTATCAATGTAAGAGAGTATGATTATTGAAAGGAACTGAACTGCATGATTGGAAATATATAAGAAAAGCATTAATCTGTGAATAAGCTTTATTGTGCCATCTCTAATGGCGTGCTTTTCCTTCTCCACGATGGCTGAATGGTACTCAGGCGCTTACTCAGAGATGCAGTCAAGGAAGGCTTTTTGGATATCGATTTGTTGTTCATCTTTGCCTTGGCCTTTCTTTCTAATTCATGAAGGCTCTTCAATGCCTGCTCATTGCCATGATTTGCTGCTCTTGTATACCACATCTTTGCCTCTTCTCTATTTGGGGGTCTTCCGATTCCAGCCAAGCAAAAGTAGCCAACTGCATATTCAGCTTTCGGGAGCTCTTTCTCAGCTGCCTGAAGGGCCCAATCATAGGCAGATTCTTCGGAAATATCAATTATCTCAGGTACACCCACCATGTACCAGGCAGACATGGCCAGACACGCTTCTGCATGCCCTTGCTCAGCAGCATCACTATAATACGATACTGAAGAACGAGGGTTGGGTTGGCAGCCTAGTAGTCCAAATTCGTAACATTCGCCGAGACGAAAGGCGCTTGGGGGGTAGTGTAGATTGGCAGCTTGTTTGTAGAGCTGGACGGAATAAGAGTGGTCGGCAAAGATGAATGATGGGATACCGCGCTCGTGCAAGAGACCTAATTCGTGCAGCGCATGTGGGTACTCTATAGTTGCACCCTCTGCAGATCTTTTGAGCCACTTGTGGGCATCTCGGACATTGCGGGTCATTCCCAGGCTCCCATGTAAATCAGCAAGTCCAAGTCTGTACATTGCACCAGGATGATTGAGAGAAGCCGCCCTCCTGTCAAAAATAATCGAGATTATTAGCTCATATTTCAAGACAATGGGGAGCCAATCTTACCTGTAAAATTGCACAGCCTTGGCCTTGTCTTTTCGACACCCAAGACCATCTTCGTAACATTTGGCTGATCTGATGATAATAATTATGATGATTGACAAACAAGAGATTAAGTTTATAAGATGTTTAGTATGACAATTGTTAACATGTTTTGTTCCACGTGTAATGTCCAAAACAATCCAAAGAAATTCATTCTCACCTATACGCAGCGTCGGCATGGTGATGTTTGGCAGCCTGGACAAAGAGAGGAAAGGCCTTTGAGAAGTCCGACTTGTTATTTTTGTCGAGCATCCCAGACGCATACATGTTGCCTAGGTAATACTGTGCTTCTGAATGACCGCGCATGGCAATTGGCCGCAATGTCTTTTCCGCTTCTTGTAAATAGGCATACCGAGAGTCTGGAGCAGCCTCCAAGTCTTCCTTTTGTAGACGTTGGGCAGCTTCTACAAGAAATGTGGCGAAATCACACTGAACATCGGGATTGTTGGTCCGCTTTGCATTGTCTCGGTACATGCTAAGCGTTTTTGTGTAAGACAGTAACTCAGCCTGTGAGCCTGGCTTTAGGTGAGAATGGGTCAGCAATCGCTCGGAGGCCAGCGAGGATTGTGAATCCGACAGGGAGCGAACATTGGTGTTTGTGGGACTGCAGATGTCGATGCTATTGTTGCTTCGATGGCTTCCACCGCTGGCTGGGGTTATGGGCGATCCAGGGGAAGTCGAGGGCGTTTCTGCGGTGTCAAGGTCGGCAAGAGATGTCTGGCTGGTATTTTCGGCTGCGATTGTGTCGCGAGGGGATATTGGGGCGAGTAGAGGGGAATCTGGTGGTGTGTTTGGGACACCAAACTCTGGCTGGGCTGTTGATTCGATTGGTGGATTTGCCTGGGCCAAAGAGTGGTAGTGGTCGACTCTCTGCTGAATATCTTGGATAAACATTGGAAGGTGAAGAAAGACGTGAAGGAATAGAAATGTTGGGCAAGTGGCAAAATAAGGCCGTTTTATTCTCGAACGGATGCTAATTTATCATTTTATTTTTATCACATTTTAACTTGAGATCGCATTTTTTTTTAGACCAATTAAATTTATTTTGGGACAAGCATATTTTTTTTGAGACTAAATGGTGTAATTGAGAAATAATGGTCTTTTTTGTTGATGGATACGATAAATCAATAGACGTATATTTTAAATAATAATAATAATAATATCATATCATATCATTTGGCATTTAGGTGCAATAGATTTATTAATATAGAATGACAAAAGAGACATTCCTTGCAAGCCATGGCTGACACATCAAGAACATTGTTGCTCATAGAACAAACCTTGTGAAATATACGCCTTTCTCCATTTTGGATAGATGCTTCCGTCATCAGATGTTGTTTAATGTCAAGAAAACAAAACTAATCGATATTTTTATTATTTTTATTATTTTTATTACTTTGTGAATCTAAAGGTATCTCATGATAATAATGTAAAAAAGGGCTTTTTTGGATTGTGTGTTCATCACAGCATCTCCGCTTGGATGACATATTCTTATATATACATATATATATATACATATATATTTTTGTATATATATAAAATGTCTATAAATACACTCTTTAATCCACACTTGGCTTGTTGTTGGTATAATGGTGCTAAGAGAAAGGAATTGAGCTTTCAAGTAATAATCAGATATTTACTTACAGGAAGGGTTTGGGTGTCATTCTTGCTCGTGTTTGACCGCTAAAGGAAACCAGATGAGTTACCCTGAAAAAAAAATATAAAAAAAACCAATCGAAATTATACCTTTGTTCTGGATAGTCTAAGGAGTACGAGCACAATAACTGCCATGACAAGTAGCATACCAGGCGTGCTTGGGTGCCACACGTCTTCATTTGGCGATTCAAGCGTAGCACTGTTATCATAGTAACCAGCCGGATCAACTGGAGGAAACAGTTTTGGGTTCTTGTTCGACATCTCATCGGCAATTTCACCACTCTTTGCATCGACAGCGTCCTTTGGCTCAAACAGATCTTCACCAATTATCGGTTCAGGTACACTGTCGATGGTGTCTCCAGAATCCTCGTCTACAAGTTCATCAACCAATTCAGACTCGAGTTCTTTTTGGTCTAAATCTGGCTGTGTGTCTGTAGAATCCTCATACAATTCATCTTCTACGTTCTTGTCAAAATCCAACAGCTCATCCTCTACCAATTCATCAGGCTGCTCTTCAGGCTGCTCTTCTGGTTCCTCTTCTGGTTCCTCTTCTGGCTCTTCCTTTCCGGTGAATATATCCTCCATTGGTTCCTCTTGGACGGGATCCTGTCCAAGATCCTCTTCAATTTCAAGTTCACCAAGATCCTCGCCAAACTCACTCGAGTCCTCTGCACTCGGTTTGGCGGCCTGGGTTTCCTGCAGCCCATTTTCATTGTATTCTGTGGCCAAAAGGCGGTCTTCCTGGCCATAGTTGTAATTGTGTTCATAGGCATTCTCAGATTTCATCACATCCCATTCATTTTCAATTGGACTCTCGAGATCAGGGCTCTCCATATCAACTGACGAGTCTTTGGGTTCACTAAAGTCCTCTGGATTTTGTGGTTCAGTAGAATCCCATGTGCTTTCATCAACATTGAAATCGTCGGTGTCCTTGTTCAGGGTCTGCTCCAAAGCCGACCATGTGTTGTCTGACCCCTGATTGGCGGGCTTTCCTTCGACAGTAATGGGCAAAAATCTGTCTTTGGAATCAATCTTGCCATCCCACACCTCGTCTACAATAGGCTCCAGAGTATCTTTAATCGGGTCCTCGGTGGGATTGGCTGGGGTATCTGTGGGGTCTTTAATAGAGTCCCCGAATATACCGTCAAGTGCATCTGTGTCTTGTTCTTCTGGCCACTCATCTTCAACATCATCTTCTAAAGTAGTGTCCTTTGTGACCGTGACAATGGTTTCGATGGTGTCTGTTGGGAGTTCACTGTCGACTAGAGATTGACTGGCTGATGATGAATCGAGATTGAGTGCATCTCCTTCAGGATCAACAAATGGCGGGGCAGCCAAAGACAATGTGGCGAGTGTGCTGATGAGCAAGAGACGAGAATTAATCATTTGTGGATTCCAAAGAAAGAAAGACAAAAAGTAAATAATCGTTTTTGAAATAAACTAGATTGGATAATGTGACACATAATTATTATTTATTTGTCTGTCGCGAAAATAAAATAAAATAAAATAGCCATTTTGACGCTAAGCTACTCTTCTTTATTTTGTGCGTCATCAAAGATTTATGTTTTCAGGCTAGCAAGTAGGTTAGTAAGGACTAGAGAATTGACGTCAACAAGAAATAATTGTGATTCCAATGCTTCCAACAATTGAAACATTAGGTACTAGGCTTATCTATTTACCAATCAATTAAGTGATTTACAAAAGTGATTGGCTCTTGACAACCAATAAGGGAAAACATCAATAGTATATACAATTTATGATTTCTGTATGGCTTACAAGGATGACTATATTTGTACATTAGAAAATATGGATATTGTACACAAATAATTACTATTGTGACTAACAATAATAATGGGCATTCTATGCACCTGAGCACTAATTGATATTGCTGTATTCAATACAATATTGATTTTTATGGCTTTAACCAATTAGAATTCTAAAACTAGCTAGAGTCTGCCTTCTTCTTCTTCTTTTTTTGGTTGGTAGACTCTGTGGTATAATGGCAGAATGGTATACTGGTGCGTAGACGAATAAGATATAGTGGTTGGGGTTGATTCTCTTTATATTTGTATAGGCATAAGAGGATTCTAAAAATTAGTAGTGCGGTGTATTTGTGATTTTTGGAGAATATATAATTTACAGGTATTAGATCACATAGTTTACAGTAAGATTAATAGTAATAATAGTAATTAGAAAAGCATGGAGGGTGTGGCATAGTTGAATAATAGAATTTTAGAGGTAAAGGGTTGTTGTTTTCTTTTCTTTTTTCTTCTTTTGTTTTCTGTTTTTTGTTTTTTCAATATACACATATTAACAGCTCTTATGCACTTTCGATCTGAGGCATCGAATGAGGCAGCGAAGGTCTGTGAGGCGATGGGGGTGACGAGGACATCTTGTGTTTGGAGATATGTCCAGATTCGGAATGAGTCTCTTCAACAGGAGTCTGTGACTTTCTATGTGGTATTCTGGGAGACTCTGATGTGGGTAGACTGGTATTTGGTGTTAGGGAAGGGGGCAAGACGCGATTGCTTGTCAGACTGTAGTTGACTCCTCCGTACAGTCCACTCGAAAGGGTAGAGTCGGTTCTTCTCCGGTTACGACCGGGTTTGTTGAATCTTGCAGGCTCAAATGTTTGCCAAACATATTGCGAACACTTTGATGCGTTTGGCAAATCTTGAATCATCTTTGCAATCGTATTCTTTCTCAAGCCAAAAAAGTCTGGACCAACAGGGTTGTGGCCATATTCTTGATTACGGATCGCGAAAGCGCGTCTAGAAATACAAAACAATAAACATTGATACCTTTTTAAAGTTATCTTGAAATGTACCTCACAATAATTGTCCAAACTGTCGTGGGTGTAGGGCCTGAGTAGGTCATTGGACAATCGTCGGCAGTGACCTCAAACTATGATGATTGTAAACAAACCAGGAAACGCCCTTTCTTTTATTCGTCTCTAGATTTACCTTTGGTTCTCTTCCATTGTCAAGAATACAGCATGTGTATTGTGTATCGCTCTTGGGATCAACCATGCTACGATACCACCTGTACTTTATCAGTACCGTAAATATCAAGGAACAAGACTTACTTGCGCACAGTGTAGTTGACAGGATAAATGTAGCGCTGGTTGTGATAGGCTGGTCGGTCCCACACAACTTTGCCCAGGTCAACGACCGTCCAGGAATCAATCTCGACTGGCAAGATATACTCCCCACCGTCGTCGCGGTCGACCTCATAATAGGTGCGAATCGTAGTACTTATCTGCTGGTTCTGGCCAGTGTTTCTCTCGACTGGCATTATGAGCGGGTTCTTCTTTCTCTTCTTGTTGCTAGGCGCGTAAATGACAGGAATGATATTAGTCTCGCCGTCGTTCATGGAACCTGAAGATCTCGAGGTGTTGGGGCCATCAATTTCGGCTTCTTTGTGGTCTGCAGGGTGAAAGGCAGAAGAGTAGCCAATGCTTCTGAGATCCTGATCCGAAGAACGCCGAGGGTTTGGACGGTAAGATTGAGGGTTCTCGGCTGAGGTTATGGGGAGTGGCAAATGGATCGACTTGTGCTCATGATAGGGACGTCTGGCTTGGTAGAACTCTGGCTGGTGGGCATCCTCAGCCTTCCTGCGAATTGGCTCGTTGTCATCATCTCGCGGAGTATCGTCAGGCGTGCTGAGATAAGGTTTAAAGCTCTGAGGCTCTGTGCCGAGGGACGGGGGCGGGGATAGTCTGGTTCGGTTGTAGTGGTCGAGATGGAGGGTCGGAGCGCGGGAGGCGCTGCTGGAATGAGGAAAGACAGGCTCTGGTCGGCAAAGATGTGATGGTGTAGATGATGGTGTGGACTGGGATGGTCTTGATGTGATGTTTGAGAGAGAGGGCAGAGGAGGCGAAGGCGAAAGAGAAGCGACAGGAGATTGCTGCTTCTGCTTTAGGTACCGATCAAACTCTGTGTCAGTGGCCCTTTCGAATTGGTGCTGAATAGGCCGTAACTGATACGCACTGGGCTGATCAGAGGTAGTATTAGGATTAGAGAGGGGTTTTGGTGCCTTCCATGGTGCTGTAGAGGATTCTATACTACAGCAACACGGTTGAGATGGTGAGTAGGCTGGATTTCCAAAAGAATCAAAATTCTGGGATTTAAGAGCACTGTAAAAGTCTTGCTTGGACCACTTGAGAGTCTAAGGGTAATTTTAGCAGTCTGGAGGTCAAGGAAGCACTGCTGGTTGGACTTACTGGTTGCAATTCAATGTGAGTGGCTACAGATGGGCGGTCTGTTTCAACTAGTTTTCCTTGGATAGATTCTTGAGAGGATTCTTTGGGCTCCATAATCCAGGACATCAAGCCATGGCCTTCCCAGACAAAAGTACTCGGTTGGTCCATTGGACCAGATTCTTCGTAATTGACGGTGTAGATGGACAGGTCATGATTTCTACATATCATGTCGGGGCTTGACAGATACAAAGAGTACGATGAAATATGAGTATCACGTGTACATCTCATACATACAATTATGTATTATGTATATTATTATTGTGCAAACGTAAATGCAAATTATTCTTATTATTATTACTATTAATATTACTATTATATATTTCTAACCTTGATGAGCAAATTGCCCAAATACATTGCTTGAGGGAAACTGGAACAACTGGGCCTTTTGTGGTGTCTATGGTGGTTTGAAAGGTGGCCAGGCGAGTGGTGGAAGATCCTCGTACGGAATAGTATACTTTGACTAGATGAAATTTACGTCTTTAAACAATAGATTGATTTTTTTATTAATATTATCAATGTTACCTTTGAGGTTCTTGGACATTTTGTTAGGTATTAATGTATATTTAAGTGTGTGTGTGTGTGTATAAAGGGGGGGAGGGAAAAAGTATACAAGTGTAATTTGATATTTATATAATGATAATTATAATTATGAATTACTCTTTTGCTTTTATACAAATATATTATGGTTATTATTGATGTGATTATCAAAGAAAGTAAAAGAGAGGGAGAGGAGAGAAAGAGAAAGAGAAAGGGGAACTAACTTGATACAAATTATCTTAATATATATATGTGTATTTACAAACATGATAAAAACTTGTTAAGCTTGGTCTTTTTCATATTTTTTGTACATTTGGATATAGGCACAAAGTAGGTCAATGTGTTTCAATACTAAACTACCCATTGGTCTGTATTTGGTTACTTTATGATATTTTATTTCCCAGTCAGCCCTCATTTTATTTCCCCTTTATTTGCTTTCTGGTCATTTTCTACCCCGAAGGTATCATCATCAATGATCCGAGTATTTCGGGAAAGGTAAATAAGCTCTCTTTTGGCCCATAAAAGGCTTAAACTCTGACTATCAAAAATGTCTTACAAACATATAAAGAATCATCTGTCTCTAGAACACACTGTGTCTTCTCGAACAAACAATGCCTTTCATTCCATTACACCGATCTGTACCAACCAATTAATAAATTGAAACAAGTAATGAAATTGAAACAGTGATGATACTTTTTTTTTCACCCTTGATATCTCTCATCACCACATCTACATGGTAATGACATTGGATCTACTTTCTAAATAAGGAAATTATATGTCTCCATAGTACAGCATTGCATGATACATTTCCTTTTTGTTGCTGTTCTTATTGTCACACACTTGGCCAATGAAGACTACAGGGGATAGAATAAAGATTGGAAAATATACATATACACATACACACATATATCACATGTAAAATAATAGGAAAGGCAGCCCTATTAAGCAATATTTGCAAATATTTGCAAGGAATCCTATTCGATATGGATAGATTTTGTTTGCAATAAATATTTGGTCCCAAGGATCACATACTGTACCAACTATACTTTGTATCTTTACGAGAGAAATATCCAAATAACTGGTCCATATTTCATATTCTTTTTTGTTTTATTTAAAAATAAATAAATTTGGTTTCCTTTTTGGCAATTGGAAACAAGTACGAGATTATCGTAGTATAATGGAATGCTATTGTATGGGGTTTTTTTCTTTCTTTCTTTTCAAAATGAACAGATTATTGGCATTGTCTAGACATACCGTGTAACGTATGATCTTATAGAAAAGGGGTATATAATAGCCATGGCTTGCTGGTATGTTTGTCAAGTAGGACGATATGTATACCATCTTACAACAAAAATATATCATTTATATGCAAGACAGTCACAAATGGCAATGGCTGTAAGAAAGTAATCAGATTTTGACTGATTATGGAATCAATGGTGTCTAATTAAGGTTGAGCTGAGACAAATTATCGGGCTAAATAGTCCGTGCGAATAAAGTGAAGTTTCTATTTTATCTATTATATATATTTCCTGTAATCTCGTTGAGAAACCATTTTTTGATATATTTTCTAAAAAGTATCGTGTGTTACACTAATGGTATATTTAGTGCCTCATAGTTTCCATGGTTACTGTTCTAGGAGGAAGAATCAAAGGCTATCAACCAAACATATAGCACCACAAAACCTTGAGTCTAATTCAGATGATACAATGAGATATTTGAATACCCTACTGTAACATAAATATCTTGCTTGTTACAAATATTATTTACCAAGTCATTTATTGAATAAAAATTCAATGGGTTTCTTGGTTAATTTAGGGTTACAGGTGGTCAAGATAAGGCCAATTACAAAGATATTTAACCAGTTCTCGGTAAAATTTAAATCCACGTTTATCATACTGTCATGGCCAGGCATATGGCCAATGTGGTGCAGATACAAGACCAAGCTTTGCTATTAATGTCTATATTCAGGTAAAATACGCTACATTTTTATTATTATTTTTTAAAACCATTAAATTAAATCGTACAAGCCAAGGCATCTGGAATAAGGTGATAATGACATTAAACAGTTGATAAAGATATTTTGGATCGCTAATAACTGCAAGAATTCAATTATATGCCCATTCTATTTGAAATATGTATAGTGTCTATTGATTGGGCCTTAATCATTCGAGATATCATTACCTCGGTTTCCATAGGAACTTTTTTTTTTCTAAATTTAATCTTCCCGGTCTAATTCTTATTCCATCCATGGTATACCTTTGAAAGAGATTCGCAGTATACGTATGTATTATACAAGAGTATTATGGACTTTATTCGGCCTTTGGTAAAAAAACTCCATTTGGAAAGCTATTCTATTCCACGCCTTGCTAATCTTCCTTCTTCTTCTGAGTGTGTGGGTAAAAAAAAACCAATATTTATACATTTATGTGTATATATCAAAGAGATTGGAATTCTATATACTTACATCTCTTGTCTAGAACAAGGAGACCTTTATGTTTATATTATGAATTGGGATTAACCCTAAAATCCTGATCAGAATGTCACCAAAAAAAGATTACCGACAACCCCTATCAAATCCAAGAATGATGATATTTACGAATTTTTGATTTTTTTTTTTGATTTTACAAAGACGTTGTTTAAATATGTATATAATCTTGTTCATTTAAGAGTAAATTGGTCGATAAATAGATCTACCCAACTCTATAGCCTAGACAAAACTAAACAAAGATCGAACAAGATCAATTAAGAATAGTTTAAATGCATTCATGACGACATTGCAAGGGTGTGTCAATTAGTTAAAAAGCAATCGATAAAGAGGTCGAAAGGGGAGTAAGAGACTCCTGCATTTCAGCTCACAGTTTTTTTTTTCTTCCATCTATCTAAAATAGATCCATAAACTAATTTATAGACAGGCTTTTTTGTTGTAGATAAATAGGCACGTTTATTGAACAGTTTTTTTAAATATCTTTTTTATTTTATTTTCTCAAGTCAATTTGCACAATATACCTCAATGAAGTCTTATCTGTTTCTCCTTTCAGTCATCGTGTTGGCTATCTTTGGTAGCCAGGTCTGTCTCGCTCAAGACCCTGCTCCTCTAGAAGGGTATGTTGATAATATACAAATATATACACATAATTATCTATTTTTTATAATACAACCCATTGTTCCGCGCATGCTCACCTGTACCACATTACACCAATAGACAAGGAACCATTGCCGACGATATCGCAAAGTTCGAAAGCCGTCCTTCCCTCATTGATCGTCTGGCCCTTGAAAGAGAGCAGCGCCAACAAAAAGCTCAAAACCAACCCCAAAAAAGAAGTCGATCTGGTTTGAGAACCCCGCGGTTCAAGGTCTCAAAGGATAATTAGGGCGGTATTCTTGTGTGCTTCCCTATCTAGCACATTCTCAACCCCATGCCACAAGAGCATCTTTTATATATACATATATATATATTTGGGGGATTGATCATTCAAGAACCATGTTTCTTGTAACAAAACTCTCGAGTTCTTGAGATTATTAGCCTTTCTTTACAGAGTTGTAAAAAAAAAAGAAAAAGAAATAAACTTGTGGAGTTTGTCAAAAGTAAAACGATACTAGATAATTGGTTTTGATAATGTCATGGGTAAGAGGCTGTAAGTCGTGGCTTGCCGTGTTGGTAAATCTAGATTTGCCATTGACATTTATACATATTTACCGTATCCAACTATAGACAAATGAGACGATAGTGAGGTAGTTTAGTATGTGAATCTGATTTTGAGACTTCCTGTTCTAAACAGTGATGGATAGAATAGCCAAAATGTGTTCATTCTAGGTGGAGTGATTGGTTAAGCCATAAAACAGCGCACTTTTGAGACATAATTAGTCAATCACAATAGGAAAAAGGAAGAAGATGGGGATACAGATGAGTTGAAATAGTGACAGAAAAGACAAGTGGGAGTTAATATATGCGTGCAATAATTATGTATTTAAAGAAATCGAGTGTACAATATTGTGTTTTTGTTTTATTTTATTTGTACATGGAGCTGAAAAAGGCATCTTGGCAAGATAGTAGATTAAATGTCGAACATATTAACAGGAATATGGGTCGATAAATGTTGACCCGTAATGAGTCGATGGTCCAAAGTAAAGATGTTTGGTGGTTTTGAAATGTATATATGTATGACCTGACGTCTACAAACTGTCTTTCTATCCGTATCAATCGGTCTACTGGGTTAATTGACCGGAAGGTATGCTTGTACAACAGAAATGAGATCGAGCTAAGAAAGATGGAAATACAAGGACTGTGAGTAAATCTCCACCGTCTTGCCATTCTTTTTTATTATTATCCTGTACATTTACTAACACTTGAACAAAGCAATAATATTCATACTCTCTTTTTCTTTTTCGTTCCAATTACACTGAATAAAAACAAAAATAAAATACTTGTAGTTTTTGTCTATTGAATAGGAGCTTTGATTATTGTTCAACTATATATCTATATTTCACCATCGTTAACCTTTTGTCACATTAGGTTGTAAAATATACGTATATTAACACACTGTACATGCTTCTCACACTGACTTTTAACCAGAATTTATTTTATATTTTATTTAATTTGGTTAATTGTATACAATGGAATCACATATCTTGAAGAAAAGCCAATTTGCGTCTCACCAGTTTAAAGTTTCTCGACCATCTTTTGAATAGCTTGGCGCAGGTGCCATGCGCCAAATACCCTCTCTGTCGGGTTTGGTTTTTTTAGAATATATGGCAGGGTTATCGAGATGTTGATTTATTTAAAATAGTATGTACTCCTTAATAGACTGAAAGTCAAGCAGTCCCTTTTTATCACCGGTATTCTGACTGTTATGGTCATGGAGTGACCAAGACTTATACACAAGCTAGTTTTTGTTTAAGAATTTTATAAGATATTTAGAAAATTTGAAAAGTTTCAGCCACAGAAATAGAAGAAAAAGCAAAATTGGTAACATCTCAAAGAGTACAAATGACAATAATAATAATAATTGGAATCCTCGCCACGGTAGCCAAATATATCATGTCTGGATCCCTTTTCCTAATCAAGTGCCACAGTTGGCTTGTTTTTTTACTATATATAAAATAAAAAAAGTTTGTTGAATTCCATACCAATTTCTACTTTTCATCCATTTCCAAGATTATTGTGCTACATGGTAGATCGGGATGTGCACACTCAGAAAGACTGATTGCTATTGCGCAACCTTGACCATAATGTATGCAAGATCATTAGGTCATAAACCCTGGTAGATAGTGCGTCCTTTAATTAGTATACGATGGCGATGGGAGAGAGATCTGGTATGTTGGACTAGAAAATTAAATAAATTATCAGTGGCACTGACAGGTGTAAGATATCTTTATATATCCAACCTTTTGACTGTGGCTGGTTTAGAGATGTATGTATCTACAGCAATTCACTGTTTAATATTCGATGCACTATCATATTTACTTTAATCCTGGGTTGGTTTACAGCATCTTGAATAATGGCCAGGTTAATATCTTTTACAGCCCAATTTACTAAATTCTCTGCTGTTTTTTTAGGAACATTTCAATAAATCACACTTGTGTGTGTGTAAAAAATGTACCATGGATACGTGTGGCAATTAGTTTTTCTATAAAGAACAAGCATCCTTATTGGAACCTCGTGGATTTGAATAGAAACCCTGGTCGATATTAGAACGAGCACGATAAAAATCTCAGAGGGGGTTTCTGGGCAAATAAGATTAATAAAAATAGGCTGAATCTTTTTTTTTTCTGGCGCCTTAGTACTCTTATCATATTTTGCACAAATGTTTACAAGATAGAGTATAAATATAATGTTCAGGTTAAATATAAGACTCCCATGACTATAATTCTGTGAGACTAGAATAACTATGACCATTGGTATCCAAATGGTTGCAAATATCTTGTAGGGGACTAATAACCCATGATATTTTATAGTGCTTTTTATTAGTTTGTGATCATTTTTATTACTGACTCCGTACTACATTATACCTGCCAAAATATTTGCAGCACCAATATATTTTCCCAAAGTAAGGTAGTCTTCTTTTCCTTCCTTTTTTGTGTTCCTAACAATGTAATACAAGGTTTCCGGAATATATACCATGAAAATAATTAACAATATATGTTTATTTTATACAATTATACTCCAATAAGCCCCCCCACAAATATGTTGAAATGTTAATAGTTAATACGGTGCGACAAAACAAAAAGTATATATACCATAAATAGACACAATTGTCTAATGTGTGGAAACGTTTGTTTTATAATACGAAATATGTCGTTTCTTCCTTAAAGCAGGGAATATATGTATCACAAAACTTACCATTTCAAATAAATAAATAAATAAAAAGTTTTTGTGCGTCGGATTTGATACAGAAATATTAATCTCACAGGTTGTAAGATGGAGCAAATATTGTCTCTGCCAAGCTCACTGATTTGGTTATAACAACAAACATCATATGTATTGTCAAATAAAGACCAGGCAGGCTTGTATATTGGCTTGTTTTATCCAATAATCAATAACAAGTACAATATAAAAAGCTCTGGCATTCTTTTCTAGTATCCATCTACACACACACACACAATTCAAGGGGCCTTTAATTTATACCTTAAAAGGTAATTTATATTTATAAGAGAAAAAATATATATGCCAAAGGCTTTAGAGTCTATTGTAGACGAGGCCAAAATAGCCAGCCCAATAATATATATATTACCAGTATTTTCATTTGTCATGTGAAAAGAATAAAGATATTTTGGTGATTTTAGGTACCCTTTTGAGAAACAGATCCCAACTCTTGATTAGGCATATTCCCCATGGATAAGATACGCAAAAGATAAAGTCTCCTGAAATAAAATGGCTAGAAGGCTCTACGATAATCGACAATAAACTATTATTTGCCAAATAGACCCTACAGGAAACTCTTGCCATGTTTCCGAATGATGCAGCTTGGCATTTTGGTAAACAAGAAACGTATTTGGCCCACATTATTCTAATCGTCAATTTAGAAAAAATTAAATCTTATATTTAATAGTCTCAAGAGATGGGTAAATTAATATTCTTTTAAGGACATGTCAATACTCATCCAAATACAAATGTACATATTCACCTCCTGAAACCGAATCTTTATTTTGATTCTCACAAAATAATAATAATAATAGTATCGAATGAATATTTACCCCTCAAAAAACAAGCATCTTGATGTTTGAGTCTTGAGATGTGATAAGAAGCGCTTCCAATCTGAAATTGTGTTTCAGCAATAAGAAGCCCATATTCTAATAAATGATAACAAATATATCATGCTCTTGAAAGTATATTACTAGAAATCCAGAGCAAGCAATATTAATACATGTTAGCCAATGCTTGTTAACCAATATTTCTTTTTTCAACATATGGAATCTATGTGCAGTTTTGCAGTTTTGCAGTATAAAAATGTGCAAAAATGCAAATAGTTCTCTTGTTTCCTTTCCTGTAGTTGTACCCATTCTACTACAACAGGCTTAGTACCCTGATACTAACCCACAGAATTTCTCAACAAAAAATGGTTCTCCTTTTTTGTGGCTCTTTTGGTTACATAAAAGTAAAGCACTCTCAAACCACATCGTCATCAATGCTTACTAAATCTGCAAATACTACCAAGCCTGTGGGAAAGTAAAACTATGATTGATAATATACTATTTATATAACTGAAGAGTTTAATATCCACAGGAACATTTATAGTAAATGTGCCAAGTAATATTTGCCAACAACCGGGTATTTGGGTTGCTTTTACTGGATTCTGATTTATAAACAGGCTGATGTCTTTTCGCATGGTCCTTTTAAATTTATTAAAAGATATTTCAGGATTACCATATATGCACATTATTATCAAGCAAACAACATACATGAAATATGTATTACAAGGAAACACCAGCCTTTAATCCAGTGTAAGATATCAGGTAAATCGAGAATGTAGATCTTTTTACCAAAATTTTTAAAAAAAAACGGTAAATATAGCAAAGTAATATATTGACAAGTCCATAAAGTTGGTTCAAAATAAAGGATAAAAAATATGGACAAAATGTCAATTGCACACGAGGATCATTATCAAAAACCAAGATTATTATTGTTATTGTTATTTAAAAATATCTATTACTGAATATAATATCGATAAAAACTTGGTCAAATGAGAATTAATGCTAATCATCAAAGCATAGTCTTCTTTCACAACAAATTTAACATTGATATCATCAACATTCCTTTTATTTCACTCGTGCAAAAAAAAAGAACATTAACTGAATGTTGTGATGCATGTAAAGATATTCCTCATCAAATCCAGTTGATCTGATATCGAGAATTCCATATGTTTTACCTAAAAAGGTTTAGGATTTGGGTTCACATCAAATGCAAATGTCAAGTATACTACCATGTAAAACAGGGTTAATCTCTAGAAAATATAAGTTAGATATTGGAAAACCAGAAATATTAATATACTGGATTATAGCCCTTGTTTCTAGACCCGATGTAGCAAGAAAAGTGGGGTTTTTGTCAGGAAAGCGGATTTTTATTCGAGGTACTCTTTGGGCAACCATATTCTCCTGAAAAGAGAAAATCCGATCCATAAAACACTACGATTGCAACCCTTATAGACCAGGATACTATATCGGTGCAAATGTTGGGCGTAGATTAATATAAAAATGCCTTGGGGAATCGCTTTACAGATAGTGACACTGGAAATTAGACTGTTGGGTGAATAGCCCTTGCACCAAACACGAGATGGCATAATTAAGTGCTGTGATTACGGCTTTGAATATGTTACTCTTTATATTCTACATTATTATGTGCCTTTTTTCATGCGGGTCTGATATGGTAGTAAAGTCATACAAATCGTAAGTTTGTTTTCAATTACTAGGATTTCTCAACAGGTGTTTTTATACAAAATAAATACGGCATTGTAATAGAACAGAGATTATTACCAGTTTGATTCCCTGTTATTTTTTTTCTTGTACAGTCAGTAATACTAAAACTCGTTTTATTGGTAATCTAAAAGCCATAAAATGTGGGTGATAATAGACCAAAGAAATGTATTTAATACTCTACGGCAGACTCTTATAAGAAACTACAATCTCTCAAGATCTAGTATCTGTTCATCTCTACTGATCTTGATATTCTTTCAATCTCGTGGGTTGGCTAATGGGATAAATCTGACTCCCAACAAAAATATACTTTTGTATACTATCATCCCTGTTTTTTTTTTTCGTTTTACACTATGAAAACATGGTGCAAAAACTTACTGAAATAAATAACAGAAGCCTGGTATTAATAAATCTATCAAATCCAATTACCCATAGGGACTGGGATTCACGCCTGACATACTATTTATTAATGACACAGCTACAATTTTCACCTGCCAATTTAATCTACTCAAAGCTGTAGTTATTTCAGCCAATCAAAGTGCATATAGGCTTTTTTTATTATAAGAAAAGCAGCACTGAAATTGACGTCACTCCTTATTTTGTTTCTTATACTCCTTTCTGAAGGTTTATTCCAATTGTTCTTATCCTTATCCTTATTATTATTACAATTTTTTTCTTTGAATTTGTTCTGGCAAAGGAGGACAGGTGAAATCGTGCCAAGCTACGCTGGAAGGCTTCATTCTATTTGTCATTTCAAGTTTTTTCTTTTTCTTTCTCATTTGGCAAAGGAGGACAGGTGAAATCGTGCCAGGCTACGCTGGAAGGCTTCATTCTATTTGTCATTTCAAGTTTTTTCTTTTTCTTTCTCATTTGGCAAAGGAGGACAGGTGAAATCGTGCCAGGCTACGCTGGAAGGCTTCATTCTATTTGTCATTTCAAGCTTTTTCTTTTTCTTTTTCTTTTAATTTTCACATTCAAGTACTTTTTCTTTCATGAAGTCCCTTTGGAAAACCACAGTGTAATGTTATATTTAATATGCAATACAATATATCGTTCTAACTATTTATTACATTTATATATTATTGGGCAAGCTACTTATTTGTACCTTGTTCATCGTCCTTAGCAGAAACTTGATGAACAAGAGTCATTTCTATCTCGTGGGGCTTGGTATCACCGTCATCATTGTCTTATTTCCCAGTACGCCGAGTATGATAAGAAAGAAGACCTTAACTCGTACTGCTTTTGAAATGTGCAATAATCCTAGTAAGTTTAACCTTCTTTGGAACGATCATATTCTCTAAACAAGTAGAGCTGACAATGCCATTAGAAACACTCTTGATGTATTTTTCATGATCCTCTGGAATGTAACATCGCTCCAAGTATTCACTCGTCTAATAATAAACCTCACTTCCTTGACTGGATACGAAAAATGTTAATATCACCAAGCTTATAAACTATTCCATGATATAGCAAGAGAGAAATAAACAACTATATATTGATTGAATGTATGTGTCTTGCCAAAGCAACTTTAATAAATTGGTTAGGATGGTGGGAGATACGTACCTCTTTATAATTTGTTTTCAGTGTTTTCTGACCGACCATTCAATTAAAAAAAAAGGGAGTTCTATTTAGAAATACATAATCCCTATGCTTTTTTACTTTTCGCCTTTATATTTGCACCATTTACTTTAATGGGTAGAATGAAACAAGTCTTTAATAGCACATTTCGTCCTTTTTAGGACTCTTTTACCATCTGTACAGACCCTTTCAATCCATAAATCAAACACTTGGAATAAACCAAGACATCTATTTTAGGTTTGTATGTGGGCTTGAGTTATACCTTTAATAAAAAAGCATCCCATTGTATTCTTGGAATTTGTGATATTTTTGGTAATGAACAGCTTTACCTCTAATCATACCCATCGAACCAAACTACATTGATCTAATATAACCTAGTCGACGGAATGGTTCTTTGTTCTCTAGTATTACTCGTACTGCTCACAATTTTTGGCTTTATTTAATATGTGACAATATTCCCCATCATGCTTTACTGAATCATTGAATACCATAAACTTGTTACTCGTATTACTGTTTTTTTTTTGTCTTGGAAATATCTCACTTCCGGTCATCGATAACATGTTTTCTGGTTGTCTTTACAAACAGATATCCTGGAAGAATAGTTGCTCTAAAACGTCAATGATCCTTGTCCTTTCGTTAACCTCGAATGTCAAGTACAACCCATTTCTGACTTTGTACATCAAATACCATTCATACAGGAATAGTATCTAAAACTTACACTGTAATAATTGATACGATTTACTATAGCATTATTTTAATACAGGAAAAAGACATTGGTTAAAATAATAATAAACCACAGCTTAAAAAAGACTGCTATTTTTTTAATATGCATAAAGGTTTGGTTCATTAAGAACTATATGAATGAGTATTCACATTGTATTACTTAAAATAAGCGTAAAACAATGGTAGTGGTGGTAAATACAATAAGGGAAAACATGAAGTATCATCATGATCGAGAACCAGAGCTGGAAGGGCTGGAAGAGTGGGATAAGGTGGGGTTGTTATATACAGTTTTATTATTGCCACATACAAATGAAGAAGGTATTTGAAAACTTCTTTTTCTCTTGATTTGGAAGGTGCGCCTTGTTGAGGTGATCAAGATGTTGATGGTTTCTTCCATAATCAGTCTCATCTGCCACCCCAATTCCAAGCATGGAATCATGTCAGAGAGGAAGGTCGTGTACGAGGACGGATAATGGTACGTCTCTGACCTCGTCACACGACAGACATAACCTTCTGGGGAATCAAGAAGTAACATCTTGACATCCCGTGCTAATATTTACATGATAATGTTAGATCTAATCATACCTTATTCACATTTATAATATTTTACTTACCACTGGTGATCAGGCAGGGCACACGAATGCTACGGATGAGATCCGGAGTGTCTTTGGTGAGCTGGAGTAAAAAGTCCTTCATGGCTTTTGGAGATTTGATGCAAGCATCTTTATACTCCTTGTTCCCATTCTCATCGCTCTTCTTAGCAGCCTTAAGGAAACCAAGTTCCTTGTCTTCAAAAGAATACAAGTGGTCAGGTTTCCTTGAGTGTTTCTTCTTGGCCAATGGGGAAGTAGATCCCAGTCTTCTGCTCTTGTTCATTTCAATTGAACTGGCATTGCTGAAGATCTCCCTAAAAATTGAATAAAAATGAATGAATGAATTAAATGGATTCTCGCAAAAATGTTTAAAGAAGAGTTGAATACTTACTCATTGGCACTTATTCTTGAGTAGTCGTGAACGGTCAACATCATCTTCCAGATGCGGGTGATGAAGTCTCGTTCACTACAATTGCTTAGCTTGTTAAAAAATCCAGATAGGATCAAGTCCAGGCCATTGACCAAGGTCGTTTGTGCCCAGTAGCACGATGGACTTGTATCTGGATCGTAATATCTGGAGTGAAGGTCTCGATGCATCTTTTTGATGTCCTAAAACTATGATTAACTTTCGAAAAATCAAAGATAAGCTTAAATTTATTCTTACATCGTCTTGGGAAAGACCATCAAGGTATTCCTTGAACTCTGGTGGAAGTTCAATCATATCCTTGTAATTGTGGTCATGGATCTCGTCCAACTCAGCTCGGGTAAAGTAGTCCGCCCAAGTTTTGTCGTCAAGATCAAGTATGAGTGAGGAATACCGTTAAACCGACACAACGTAAGCCAAGTCAAAGACTACATGAATTGCCAAGAATAGAGTAAGATACAAGGCAGCACATAATATAGATGTGCTTCATTTACTTTTGATTTACAGAAACCAAAGCAAAAAAAGATATGGTTTTTATGAGTAGTACCTCATGTTTGACAGTGTTGGTGCAAGTAATGTCCTTGAAATTTTGGTAGAACAGATTAGAATCGACCAAAGAAGTGATTGACAACCAAAGTCTTACAATTAATTAATGCGTAATCGTGTGACTCGCTTTTTGGTGTGACGATTTACTGTTACCGATGAATAAGTTACACAGGCTTTGAAAATATTATTTTAATAAATATGCACCTATGACTACAATAGTTATACTTACGTTAATTTTAGGGGACATTGATAAAGTACATGATGTTACACAGAAGATTTTCACTGTGCAGGAAAAAAAAAGCTTGAATGTGGCTACTTGGCTTTTGTCCGGCTCGCGTATAGACATTTGGTCTTGTATAACTCTGTCTCTTATTTTCTTTAAAGAGACAAGATGTATTGAATTGCCCAAAACATGTCTTACTTCCTATGAAGGAGAGGTATATTGGGGAGAGAACTTAAAAATGAGAAATGTCGTCTCAAAGATACGCAAGCCAGAAAGCAGAAAAATAGGCACAAAAAATCATCCGGCCTGCAGTCCCCTTGGCTCCTTATCAACTGGATTCGTGTTCCCCAAGATCACTGTCATACTTACTGCTCCACCACACATTTCTTGGACAACTCTTCCATTATTTTTTCAACGATTGTACCTGTGCCGAGTGTCCACATATTGGATGGGTTGAGGCTTTCGTATAAGTTATTTATATACTGCTTGTCATCAGGGGTAAGTACATATGATATTGTTGAGTTTGATGATGCAGTTGTTGTTGATGAAGAGCTCATTCGAGAGCATGTACTGGATGGGGGTGCGGTGGAGACGGAGGTAGTTGTTTCATTGGAAGCATTGCTGCTTTTATTGAGTAGATCAGGCTCAATGGCGGTCCAGTTAGGACGTCTCTTCAACTACAAAAAAATGAAATAAATTAATAAAAAGATCAACAAAGTAAGTTTGTAAACCGAATAAAGTGTAGATTGACATACCAAGACGAAACTATTTTCTGCGGCCATGGTATTAATTCGATTGGATCAAAGATCCCTGTATTATTCGAGTGTTTTGGTCGGGTCAAACTCCTCGACGATGATCTCTTTGATTACTTTGGTGACAGAGAATACTGCAGTTCCACCAACCCGGGATCATACTTGTTGTAACGCGTTTAAAATAGCTACAGATGTAAGAGAGATAAGCAAATAAGTTTTAAACAAGAGGCAAAGATCAGTAGAAAAAAGGTGGACGAGCTTACGTTCTTGGTTCGACTGGGGAGAAAGTAAAGTCAAGCAGAGAATGACAGAGAAACAGCTGAAAAGACATGCTGGATTACAGCAGAAACTGAGAGGGAGAAGAAAGAGCAAAGATTGACCAATAGGGTGGGTGGGGGCATAGAAGGGACCGCGACAAAGTGACAAACTCTTCACATCATCTTCCCCTACCAAAGTGAAATAAATGCGAAAGAGCCGTGTGTCTAATTATAAAACAAATAATAGGAGTATATAGGCGTAAAATATCACATCGAGGAACAATCACGAAATTGAAATTGTCATTTTACGAAATAAAAAAATATATTCACGATATCGGATTCAAAACTCGGTATAAGAAAAAAAATATGCCAAAGGCTTTAGAGTCTATTGTAGATGAGGCCAAAATAGCCAGCCCAATAATATATATATTACCAGTATTTTCATTTGTCATATGAAAAGAATAAAGATATTTTGGTGATTTTAGGTACCCTTTTGAGAAACAGATCCCAACTCTTGATTAGGCATATTCCCCATGGATAAGATACGCAAAAGATAAAGTCTCCTGAAATAAAATGGCTAGAAGGCTCTACGATAATCGACAATAAACTATTATTTGCCAAATAGACCCTACAGGAAACTCTTGCCATGTTTCCGAATGATGCAGCTTGGCATTTTGGTAAACAAGAAACGTATTTGGCCCACATTATTCTAATCGTCAATTTAGAAAAAATCAAATCTTATATTTAATAGTCTCAAGAGATGGGTAAATTAATATTCTTTTAAGGACATGTCAATACTCATCCAAATACAAATGTACATATTCACCTCCTGAAACCGAATCTTTATTTTGATTCTCACAAAATAATAATAATAATAGTATCGAATGAATATTTACCCCTCAAAAAACAAGCATCTTGATGTTTGAGTCTTGAGATGTGATAAGAAGCGCTTCCAATCTGAAATTGTGTTTCAGCAATAAGAAGCCCATATTCTAATAAATGATAACAAATATATCATGCTCTTGAAAGTATATTACTAGAAATCCAGAGCAAGCAATATTAATACATGTTAGCCAATGCTTGTTAACCAATATTTCTTTTTTCAACATATGGAATCTATGTGAAGTTTTGCAGTTTTGCAGTATAAAAATGTGCAAAGATGCAAATAGTTCTCTTGTTTCCTTTCCTGTAGTTGTACCCATTCTACTACAACAGGCTTAGTACCCTGATACTAACCCACAGAATTTCTCAACAAAAAATGGTTCTCCTTTTTTGTGGTTCTTTTGGTTACATAAAAGTAAAGCACTCTCAAACCACATCGTCATCAATGCTTACTAAATCTGCAAATACTACCAAGCCTGTGGGAAAGTAAAACTATAATTGATAATATACTATTTATATAACTGAAGAGTTTAATATCCACAGGAACATTTATAGTAAATGTGCCAAGTAATATTTGCCAACAACCGGGTATTTGGGTTGCTTTTACTGGATTCTGATTCATAAACAGGCTTATGTCTTTTCGCATGGTCCTTTTAAATTTATTAAAAGATATTTCAGAATTACCATTTATGCACTTTATTATCAAGCAAACAGCATACATGAAATATGTATTACAAGGAAACACCAGCCTTTAATCTAGTGTAAAATATCAGGTAAATCGAGAATGTAGATCTTTTTACCAAAAATAAAAAAACGGTAAATATAGCAAAGTAATATGTTGACAAGTCCATAAAGTTGGTTCAAAATAAAAGGTAAAAAATATGAACAAAATGTCAATTGCACACGAGGATCATTATCAAAAGCCAAGATTATTATTGTTATTGTTATTGTTATTTAAAAATATCTATTGCTGAATATAATATCGATAAAAACTTGGTCAAATGAGAATTAATGCTAATCATCAAAGCATAGTCTTCTTTCACAACAAATTTAACGTTGATATCATCAACATTCCTTTTATTTTACTCATGCAAAAAAAAGAACATTAACTGAATGTTGTAATGCATGTAAAGATATTCCTCGTCAAATCCAGTTGATCTGATACCAAGAATACCATATCTTTTACCTAAAAAGGTTTAGGATTTGGGTTCACATCAAATGTAAATGTCAAGTATACTACCATGCAAAACAGGGTTAATCTCTAGAAAATATAAGTTAAATATTGGAAAACTAGAAATATTAATATGCTGGATTATAGCCCTTGTTTCTAGACCCGATGTAGCAAGAAAAGTGGGATTTTTGTCAGGAAAGCGGATTTTTATTCGAGGTACTCTTTGGACAGCCATATTCTCCTGAAAAGAGAAAATCCGATCTATAAAACACTACGATTGCAACCCTTATAGACCAGGATACTATATCGGTGCAAGTTTTGGGCGTAGATTAATATAAAAAGGCCTTGGGCAATCGCTTTACAGATAGTGACACTGGAAATGAGACTGTTTGGTGAATAGCCCTTGCACCAAACACGAGATGGCATAATTAAGTGCTGTGATTACGGCTTTGAATATGTTACTCTTTATATTCTACATTATTATGTGCCTTTTTTCATGCGGGTCTGATATGGTAGTAAAGTCATACAAATCGTAAGTTTGTTTTCAATTACCAGGATTTCCCAACAGGTATTTTCATACAAAATAAATACGGTATTGCAATAGAACAGAGATTATTACGAGTTTGATTTCCTGTTATTTTTTTTTCTTGTACAGTTAGTAATATTAAAGCTCGCTTTATTGGTAATCCAAAAGCCATAAAATGTGGGTGAAAATAGACCAAAGAAATGTATTTAATACTCTACGGTAGACTCTTATAAGAAACTACAATATCTCAAGATCTAGTATCTGTTCACCTCTACTGATCTTGATATTCTTTCAATCTCGTGGGTTAGCTAATGGGATAAATCTGACTCCCAAAAAAAATATACTTTTGTATACTATCATCCCTGTTTTTTTTTTCGTTTTACACTATAAAAACATGTTTTTTTTGTATTCTTTATTGGTGGATGAAAACATGGTGCAAAAACTTACTGAAATAAAGAGCAAAATTCTGGTATTAATAATTTTTTTTTGATATTTTGTATGAAATCCTTTGTTCTTTTGAAGTGCATATAATTGATTTGTCATTGAATTACAATGCACTGTACACACCTTGGCTGGTATTTTATACTACCATTTTTTCAAAGCTTGATTTAATTGTGTGGAAAGATAAAGCGGTCATATTGTTCATACCCTAAATTGTTTTTGAAGGGATCAAGAGTATTTTGAAATTTATTCTTATACCCCCATTGCTCTATATTACCAGTGATGATTTCCATCGGTCCAACATCACCTGAGTAGACACGTCCCCAGAGGATTGCGTATATCCTCACCACCTTAGATTCTGGAACGTACACAATTTATGCTGTACTTCTCTGACTAAATACACCAGATTTGTACATTTTTGCACATTGGTAACAGCCTTAATATCGATTCATTGCTCCAAATCACCCAATCCCAGCGTTGATTCACCTATTTGGCTTGCTAGGCAAATGCAAGGCGGTTTTTGAGATTATACTTAGTTAGCAATGACTCGTATACAGCTATGCAAGACTTCATTTAAAGATTCTTGATAGCAGCATGCATGATGCCCTTGCAAGCATATTTTTTCAAATTTACACGCATTATGTTGGTCAAAATATCCAAACTAGTCGCTCGATTTTTTTTATCTTTCTGCGTAAAACACGCAAGTCTCGTTCACCAAATATCCTGGAGAGTTTTTTGAGCCTATATGTTACGGTAGTATCTGGCTCTCTGTATCCTTGCATTGCATTGTATTGTATTGTATAAATTACAGCACGCCACATTATATCGCTCGCAAATGGTTGACACCTTTACTTTTCCCTCAAAAGCACCAATAATCATTCCTCTGACTTTAACTGGGATCTCCTTTTGCTTGGTAACATTTTCAAAAATGTTTACTGAATACATGAATTGAATTGAATTGAATTGAATTAAAAATAAAGACTGTAGAAAACAAACAGAGGTGTACGTATTTTGTTTTAAAAAACCGAGATTTTAAGGTTGTCCCATCCTAGAATCGATCCCACTGTAGGAACAGCTCAGATTAGAAATTGTTGCCTTGAATGTTAATGTGTGTAGAAATAGAACCATCAATTATGCCAAGAAGCTTGAATTAAAATCCTGTGTTATAGCACACAAGACACGTTTCACAAGAAGCCGCAGCAACCAAAACCTTTCTGGGCCAATGAAAAGGTGGATTGAACAGACGATCAATGGAACAATGTCGTTTGGTGTAACGATTCACATCTTTTGCTTGAATGGCAACGATGCTCTTATACGCATGTTTCGAAAATTGGAGAAAAGTACAAAGGAATAAACACCGTATCGATAGTAAAATAGGGCGATAGTGCACTCATGGTATAGGACTGGTTTTGTGGTGAAGGATTTGATCCGTTAAAGATCATAGGCACTGCCAAAGCTAATCAAGATATATAAATCGATATATTGGCAGAATATTCACGCTCATGGTTCAAAAAGGTTATCATAAATGAGGAGAAATGTTTTGTCTTTAAAGAATATGGCGTCACTTACCATATAAGTGGATATTCTCGATAGTGGAAAGAGACACATTAGATCAGGGGATTTGAGTACTGGCCAGATCAAAGTCCTGCTCTGAACCCCATCGAGAATATGTGGCATGTTTTAAAATAGCAGATTGAGAAAATCAAAATTTATATCTAGTATTTAGGTGATTTGGAGGTGGTTCTACAAAAATAATGGGCGAGGTTTGACATTAAGTATGCTAAACGCCTGGTTGTAAGCGTCCAAAGATGTCAAGCGGTGATTATTACCAATGTTGGTACAAGAAAGTACTAAAAAAACTGTCTTATATATATATATACTAAAATTTGTTTCTACAAAGTATAAACCTCTTGGGTATTTTATTCATAGAGTAAATACTTTTTGAAATAGGTGTATAGCTATTCTGAAATTGCTTGAAATTTATTCTTATTTAACAATAATTGACGTGACTGTATAATATAGTAATCAGATTATCAAGATTACCTAATTTGAGAAAAAGTATATAGGTATCTGATAAGAACTAATAATTACAAGTTGTGTATAGAGATATAGCTTAAAAAGAAGATTTAACGAGGAAAAGAAACGATCTATTATTTGGCTTTATCACGACAATAAAAAGTCTCGAGTGCACTTTAGAGCTTCTGGGCATAATTTACATTCATATTTTGGCTTTAACCCACAGTGCCAATGCCGGTTGTACTAAGTTTTTTTTATTTAGGAGATATTTCCAGAATAGCTAATAAAAGTATGAATATTGGTGTTCAAGAACTTGTAGTAATAATCACATTGAATGTCAGGTTGATATTTTTGCACTCTAATATCTCTTGATCAAATTGCACTCTCAGTTTTGGGTAACTCAAAGATTTGTTCCGAATTTTCAATAGTCTCAAAAGGGCGGTTTATTAATCCGAGAACATGGATAATTGGGTGCAAAATCAAAGGGCACTTGTATGACTTGCCTGTGAGATATTTCTACAAAAACCATTCTAGTTGTTTCAATTGCTTAGAACGTAGGATGTCTGTTATATATATGTGTGTGTATCACTTAACATCATGTATATTTAAAGAGGTATATCTTTTTTTTATCAAAGCAATTTTATTACAAATAGATCAAGTATCTTTTAACTATTCCAAATATCTAATGGCCCTGAAAAATATATGGAAAAGGCTAATATTTAATCCCGAGTACACCATACACAATCAGTGGAACCTTAACTCTAGAAACGAGACTTTAGAGCAAAGACTCAAGTGTAATACATTTATCTAATTTTTGTATAAATGCAGTCTGAAATCCTCAATGGCCATCTCTCTATCCTGCTTCCAATCCAAACATATTTTATACATTTTTGTAAATCATACAATGGTAAGAATTTCTCATCAATTATCATGGATCCAGTTCTAATATTATTTTCAGGATTACTTATTTGTGCAATCGCAATGCACAGAAAAGGAGTAAGTTTAAGCAGAAACAGATTGTTTATTTTCAATTCTAATCATTTTATTTTTAGCATTGCTCTAAGCTTTGTTCCTATGGGTATATTCTCTTTTGCCACCTCCTACCTGATTTCTTATAGGTGGGGCTCAAAGGAAGAGTTCTCATGGTCCAGTACCGAGACAAAGACCCAAAAGATATTCAGACCTCTTCAATATATTCTTTGCCTTGTCCAAGCTGTAGTATGGGGTTACTATTTCTTATCTGGTCCGAATGGTACAAAATGCGCAGTAATCGACTCCGTGTCACCATTGTTGATTTGGGTAAGAAAGCTAATGTGAATACATCAACAATAGCTCACCTTATTGAACCCAGTGTTTTCTGTTTGTGCTCTCGATTACCGGACCAAGATATACACATTTCTCGTCTCGCCACCACCTCCATTTCTTTACCAGTGTTTTTTTCTTGGCATTTTTAGATGCTGCTTACAGAATATTTTCCTCAACAAGGCAGATATCTGAATACACAAAGGATGTATACTTTCTTATCGGGAATCTTGTGATCACATTTGCGCTGTTAATGATGACAGGCTTAACGGCCCAACCTATCAATCCCAAGAACATGGAAACCGAAAACGATGAGAAAGTCGATATCAAGGATGGCGAGATATACCGTAATGTAAGTAGTCAATTGACCCCAAAAGATTCTAGTTTACCAATTATTCTCGATAGAATCATCGTCTCAGTCCTGAAGCATCTTCCAGTCTGTTTGGATGGATCTTTTTCTCATGGGTATGTTCAATTAATATCGAATATAATAATAATAATAACCTCGTATTTAAAATCTATAGATGAACCCACTCATGTACTTTGGCTTCTCAAACGAGTTGAAGCAAGACAACCTTTATTCTCTCACGTATAACCACCTAACGCGTTTCACCTTCAAAGAGTATATGAACATCGTTACACCCCCAAGCCGTTCATCCATTATCTTTCGCTTGTTCAAGGTCAACAAGAACCTTTTCGTGTTCCAAATAATTACTGCACTTTCAGTCATGCTATTGAGCTACTTGAACCCTTTCTTCCAGCAGAAAATTCTTGAATACATTGCCGATAACAAAGGACAGCCCATAAGCACCGCATATACCTATGTATTTGGCATGTTTTTTGCCGGATTAATTAAAGTCGTTTTTAGTGGAGTCAAATTATGGATCGACAAATCCTGGCAGGTTCGAATGTTTATGATGCTGGATGCAGAGCTCTATGCAAAAACCCTGAAACACAAGGACATGTCTGGCAAGGTCGACGAGGAATCTGAAGATGATGAAGCCAATGACGAAAAGTCTTTTACCAGTGTCGGTAAAATCACCAATCTGATGAGTATTGATGCCGACGGTGTGGCATTTCTCTCTAATGATCTATCTGTAAGTTTTTTTAACTATCAACATATACCTTTTATTAATATTTGTACATGTATTTATTTTATAGCCAGTGTACATTGCGCCACTAGAAATCATTGTGTGTGTTTTATACCTTTACCAATTGCTTGGATTTGCAGCCATTGCTGGTGTGAGCATCATGCTCATGTTTTCTCCATTATCTACCGTCATGGCAAATATGATGAGCAAGAGATACATGGAGTTTTCAGCTTCAAAAGATAAACGAAATGCCTTGGTCAATGAGCTATTACAGGGTATTCGAATGATCAAATATTTTGCCTGGGAAGATAACTGGGAAAAGAAAGTGATTGCAGCTCGCAATATCGAACTCAAGAAGCTTCTCCGTACTCTCTACATCGATATCGCCAACTCCATTATTTACCTCAGTGTCCCAGCCATGGTGTCCTCTGTCTCATTCATATGGTATACCAAAATAGCCGGAAATGAACTGACAGCCAGTGTAGCCTTTGTGAGTATCACGCTATTCGAGATGCTCCGTGGCCCTTTGACTGGAATTCCCGAAACAATAAGAGCGGTCACCGAGACATATGTCTGTTTAGATCGCATCGAATCTTATATGAAAGAAGCTGATATTGGTGCTGGTGTTTCAAATGAGCCTATTCCTGTTCCAGAAGGTGTTTCCCCCGCGAGTATCCTTGCACGAGTAGGATCTGAAGAGTCGGTTTTCCGCTGGCACTCTGGCGAGCCCGAGACTGTCGATTCTGTTCACACTGAAGAAAATTCTACCGAACATCCTGTATTCTCGCTTAGACTTCCTGCATTTGAGTTTCCTACCTCTGAATTTAGTATCGTGTGTGGTCCGACCGGAAGTGGAAAATCTAGCTTCCTTAATGCACTTTTGGGAGAGATGGATATCGTCTCTGGACGTGTATACTTGCCGTCTAAAACCAAGCTGGCCATCGATAAATATTCTGTTGTTGATCCCGAATATCCCTCACTCTACCTTGACAAAGTTGCATACGTTGCCCAGCAAGCCTATTTACAACATGCTTCTATCCGCAACAATATTCTATTTGGCCAGGAATTTGATCTCGCTCGGTACAAAAAGGTACTTTTCCAGTGTGCGCTTGTCAAGGATTTGTCTATATTTGCAGACGGTGATCGTACCGAGATTGGTGAAAAGGGCATTTCTCTATCCGGTGGTCAGAAACAGCGAGTTGCTTTAGCTCGTGCTGTTTATTCACGTGCAAAAACAGTGTTGTTGGACGACTGTCTTAGTGCAGTAGATGCACACACCGCCAAGCACATCTATGAATATTGTCTTAAAGGCGATCTTATGAAGGGACGCACGGTAATTTTGGTGACACATCATGTACGACTTTGCTTGCCAACTGCCAAATTTGTCATGAGGATTGAACGCGGTGCAGTTGCCGGCTGTGGTTTTGTCGACACTCTCCGAGAAGATGGCACCTTGATCCAACTTTTGGGTGATGAAATCGCTGAGAACGGTGGAAGTTCGGAAGAGTTCATTGAACAAATCTCGGAAGAGTTTGATTTAATTGATGATGATGCTGTTGTAAATAATATGATCAAGGAAGAAAAGAGCGAGAAAGGACAAGTGAAGTACAAGGTATACATGTCCTACTTTTACGCTTGTGGTGGCTGGTCGTTTTGGGGTCTCCTACTCTTATCATACTTTATCTCTCGTGGGTTCGTATTTGGAGAAAACTGGTAAGCTGCATACGTAAAAATGTTATGAAACAGTGAATTAAATATTATATGTGATGTATTATTATAGGTGGTTGAGGATCTGGGCTGCTAGAAAAGGTGCTTCCGAAAACCCTGCAGGGATCTATACTGCTGATGTATCTCCCTTGGTATACTTTGATCAAGCCATTAAAAGCCAAGGCGTATTCCAATCCTGGGTGCACGAGGATGACCAGCCAAGAAGTGTCGACTACTACATTATTGTGTATCTGTGTATTTGCTTTGGGGTTATCTTCGTGAATGCTCTCCGTAAAATATGGCTCTTCTTGGGATCAGTACGGGGTGGAAGAATACTATTTCACGCCATGCTTCACAGAATCATGCATTCACCTATGCGATTTTTCGACACAACTCCAATTGGGCGTATTCTCAACCGGTTTGGAAAGGATATCGTTTCTGCGGATCTTAGTGTCGCTAGTTCTCTCGGCCGTCTACTCGAATACTCAACATCCTTTATTGCATCCGTCGTCGTAATTTGTGTTATCACGCCTCAGTTCACAATTGCTGTAGCATTTATTGGAATTATTTATGTCATGGTTGGGACATTATATCTACGTGCTTCACGACAATTCAAGCGTATCAACTCTGTCAATCTATCGCCAATCTATTCACACTTTACCGAAACATTAATGGGACTCGCCACTATTCGCGCTTATTGCAAGGAGGAAATGTTCGAGCTCACCTTTTATAAGAAGATCGATACTTATATTTCATCTTTTTACCTCTTGTGGATGTCCAACCGCTGGTTATATGCTCGCATAGAATTTATCGGTTCATTTGTTACCCTAATTACTGGAATATGTATCCTTTTAAATATCAGCAGCATCGATGCTGGTATGGCGGGTATCTTATTATTTTATGCCCGATCGTTATTGGATGCTATTTACTGGCTCATTCGTCAGTACACTCAGGTCGAGATGGAGCTTAATTCCGTAGAACGTGTTCAAGAATACCTCGAGCTTGAGCAAGAAGCCCCTCCAATTATCAAAGGAAGCCGTCCTCCTGCTGCCTGGCCCACGACTGCATCTGTTGAAGTAAAGGATCTTGCCATCAAATACGCAGAACACCTTGACCCTGTTCTTCATGAGATTTCCTTTGACATTCGCTCCCATGAAAAAGTGGGTGTTGTGGGACGTACTGGATCTGGCAAGAGTACTCTTGCGCTCAGCTTTTTCCGTTTCCTCGAACCAACCAACGGAAGCATTTTCATTGATGGAATTGATATTAGCCACATTGGTCTACAAGATCTCCGTTCCAAGCTTACTATTATTCCTCAGGATGCCATTCTTTTCTCTGGAACTATCCGTTCTAACCTCGACCCATTTGAGGAATACACCGACAGTGCTGTCTGGGAGTCTCTCGTCAGAGCTCATCTTTCCCCTAAAAACCGCGACGAAGAAGTTCCAGAAGGAAATGCTAAGTGGGGCGTCACTAGCCTTACCCAGACCGTGAGTGATGGTGGAAACAATTTCTCTCAGGGCCAACGCCAACTACTCTGCATGGCTCGTGCATTGCTCAAGAACAGCAGACTTATCATTATGGACGAAGCAACTGCCAGTGTTGACTTTGAGACTGACAAGAAGATCCAAAACACAATCCGCGAAGAATTTGTTCACTCGACCTTGATCTGTATTGCCCACCGCCTGAGAACTATTATAGATTATGACCGGGTCTTGGTAATGGACCAGGGAAATGTTGTGGAATACGATACACCCGCAAACCTCTTGCTCAACAATGCTGGTACCGGTCTGTTCAAATCAATGTGCGAAAAGTCTGGAGAACTCGATGTGTTGATTGAGATGGCCCATAGCTCTGAAATGCGTGATGGCGCAGGCAAGATGTTTGAACAAGCCGATCACCACACTCCCAATCGTCAAGATTAAATAAGAATATAAAGGCTATTTCTAAAACACACACACACACTAACACACACACATTATCGATACTTGGTAATTTACAATATTATATAACCATGCCAAACAAATAAATTTTTTTATTCATTTTAACTATATCTTTTAAACTAAATTTAAGATAACTGCTTAAAGAGTTTTATACAATAGCCGTATGATATGCTTTCAACATATATATATATAATATGTTTCGTAGCTTATATAAAAGTTGTGTTTAATAGGAAAATTAGTAAAATGGTTTGTTTTTGGGTTGTTTGACATAAAAAAAAAGTGCTCAAGGATCGACAAGTCGATACGTTTTCAAACGTCGAATGATTTTGGCTCTGATTTCCATGTAAATTCATAATTTGAATGATCTCTTGTTTGATATTCTTTGGGATGTAATGTTGAATGCTCTTGTCTGAACCTCTCCACTACGTTGAATGTAATAACTATTAGAAATCAGAAAACTAATAATATTGGCAACTTTAATATTTTTTAAAAAGGTTTGTTCGTGTATTTTGTGCATATTTCTAATATATATATAAAAAGATATGCTTTTTGATTCTCATTCGATATTATGGCCGAAAAAATGTATGTTTCAAAATGGAATATTACTTGGTATAGACTGTAAAAACAAAAAACAAAAATAGAGAGAGAGAGAGAGAGAGAGAGAGAGAGAGAGAGAGAGAGAGAGCTAGAGACCCAGGCTTAAGAGTAGTCTTGGCTGGCTCTGTTTAAATAGTTAACCATTTTGAACCATTGTAAGGAGGTCTCTCTTTCTCGGTATTTACATAAGTCAAATACAGAAACCCGAACTGAGCCAAAAGTCTTCCTGCCATCCCAACTGCCATAATTGACAGGGTTTTTAGATAAGGCAATTCCAAATAGACTGCAATGAAAACAAGATTAATGTTACGCTTACTATAAAAGTAGTTTTCCGTGAGATTTACCCGAGAGTGCTTCAACATTGGATACCAGGACAATGATAGATACCAACCACGAATACTCCAACTGTTTGTAATCCCAAATGACCATAAGAATCAAAAGCATTTTACCAAAACTAGATATGATCAAAGCCATCACTACATAGTTGTAGCTAGTAAAAAGTGAATATATATATATAGATTAGTAAGCGATGCTGGCCTGTCATTCTTACACACCGAACAGGTTTATCTTGACCACGAAAACACCATCGTACTGCCATGCACACACAACAATTAAACACAATAAACTCTAAAGGAATCTCAGATTAGCTTTAATCAATTGTTTATCAGAAAATATTACCAAATATACAAAGGGCAAGAATATAGAGGTATTGGTAATAGAGTGGCTGCTGTATGAAATTCACATCGTACTCGGTATCATATCTTTCTAGACGAAACCATTTGATGTCTTCAAGACAAGTCAAGGCTTATTTCTTTCTTATGCTTGTAAATCATCTAATAGATATCACACATAAAATATAACTCTAGACAAAAAAGGATACAGACTTCAAATAGAATCAAAAGTATGGCAAATCGAAACACATGTGGCTAAAAAAAAAAAGAACCCCCCACCATCAATATCTTTTCATTGTCGTTTACGATCATATGGAATCTAGACTGACCTGTATTCCATTGCCCTTTTGGATGATTCTATTCAGCAAGAGATGCCGATACACTTGGGGCTTATGCAGTAACATGTCAATAAAGATGATGATGAAATCATGTTCAATGTACTTGTCTGCAAAGTTACTGCATTTGTCCTAAATTGTACACATTAAGAATAATTTCCAGAAAGGATTCCATGGAAAAACTTGCACATGTCGTCAATCTAATATTGTCTTTACTATACTGAGCGTAAAGGTCTGCAACAGCCGCACCGCATTCTACACATGTTGGCATTATAAGGACGCCTCCCGGATTGAGAAAGGGTCAATTAGAGCCAGGCAAAAAAGCGAGCCTTTAACGTGACTTGTTTGAAAGACCAAAGGCATGGAGTAAACTGTTCTGCATCAACAGCATGTCTTTTACTTCATCATCGCCTGCACGCCCTCATGCTAAGAGACTGGGACCTGCACATATTGGAATGATCCATAGGCAGATTCCTGCGAATCTATGCCAATGGAAACATGCCCAGGTTGTCGATGAGCGTCCTGATCCAAAAGGTCGTTATGTCGTGACGGTTGATCCTGTATATCCAGGAACAATTCTGTTACGAGAGCAACCCTTTATAAAACACCTTTATCACAACTATCGACATAGTCATTGCACAGCATGCTTTCTTCCTGTCAAGAAGCCTGTTCGTTGTCGCCGTAGTGGCTGTATCTGGCCACTCGTATTTTGCTCTGCTGTATGTGAAAACGAGAACTGGGAAACTGGAATACATAGCTGGTTGTGCCAGTTTCCAGAAGCCAAGCAATGGGATGATGATATATTACTTGCTTTGGATGGGTATACCAAAGCAAGAGCTCACTGGAAGTCAGGTATAAAGAAAACTGTTGTACAATATGTTTTTTGATTGACAAGAAGCTCATTTAATATATATACATATCCTATCAACCAAAGGAAGTAACCTAACGACACTATCAGACCTTGTATCCAACCTTGAACATCATTCTCAAACACAAGTATCAGAATATCGTGCAAAGGCAAAAGAGATGGCTTCGTTCTTTTATTTACCCGACCATGCAATTGACTCGCTAGTGGTCATACAAGCACAAATACGATGCAACAGTTTCTCTATTCAGCACACTGCATCGACTATTTCGAGCTCTCTAGTCTCCCAAATGTCTGACAGTCTTGGCAGAGGTGTCTATTTGTCTGCCAGTAGATTAAATCATGCCTGCAGCCCGAATGCAATTGTTACATTTGGCCAAGAGAATACACCCTCTCTCTTGGTAGTGCGTGCCACCGAGACTGTGACAAGTGCTAGGCAAAATGTGTCAATCAGTTATGGACCCATGGCTGCCAAACACTCTTTGGAAGAAAGGCGTAGTCTTTTGAGTGATCATTATTTCTTTGAATGCCAGTGCAAAGCATGCTTGCCCTCGTAAGGATATCCAAGTTTTTATATTGCTATTCTAATACAAATTTCATTTTGATAAGAGCGGAAGTAACTAGCGAGTCGATCTACCAATGTCAACAATGTCCATTGGGCCGACTCTATCGTCTACAGTCCAGATGCCCGGTCTGTGGAGCCTATCCAGAATGGAAAGCTATAAATGATGTAAATACAAACCCATTTGTTGAATTTCACATCAATTCATACTCTCTGTAGCAAGAAAAAGCAATTGAGGGCTATATAGGCAGGGGACAGCTTGATATTGCATTGGAATGTCAAGAAAGGATTTATGACAAGGAGGCATACCCAATTGGTCGTACTGTGGATGAACTTGCTCGGGTATATGCCATGCAGGGTGCTTTTGAATTGTCGGCCAAATATAGTAGTCGTTCACTTGGTATCGTTCAGCGTACTTTTGGTACATTGAGTCTAGAGGCAGCTGAGGAGATGATGAAGTTGTCGTCTCTTTTATTCGAAAGGCAAGTTTAGTATATCCGAGTTTCACTTAATAATTTCACTATTTCATTTGGCCAAAAAAGAACCCTGCAGTCTAGAAGCACACGAAACACAAAAGAAACTCTGGATCAGATCGACGCAACCCAAACACTCTATCGACAACTTGGATTAGATCAGCAAAAACCACAGGATATTAATGAACTCGACGATATGAAAAGGTTTTTTAGTCAAAAAAAGAATCGATAGCAATCAATGGTTGATTTATGGCATGCTTGTATTATGACAAGAGTATAAAAAGATATAAACAAATGTGTTGGATTTATTATAGTTTAGAAACAAGACAATATTTGAACTTGTCCACAATGACACCTCGAGCTACTCACGTTCATTTCCTACTTCTTTTTTTTTCATTGAACAATAATGCCCTTGGCGCTTGGAACTCAAGCTAGAGGCAAACTTGAAAGCAGAATAAGATATTAATACTTTCTTCTTCTTCTTCTTTGAAAACGAGTTTTCTTTTGTATCAACAGCATAAGCAATAACAGTACGACCAAGGAGACTCGTTTTTCATAAACATAATATTCCCCCTATCTATATTCCTGCAATTTGTAAATCACTACTTTTCACAACTTCTTTTTTTTTTGATAATTTATCGGAAATATTGAATTGAAATGTTTTTATACAAAGAAATATCGACCTCTCTAAAAGTCTACTTGTTTGGTTTATTGTTGATTTTACTACTGATACATTTAATGGTTTGTTGAATAGAGTAAAATAAAATCATGTGACTAGGAATGAATGTAAAAGGTGTAAAAAAAAATTAACAGTGAAAAGTTGAAAACAAATGACTTAGGATTAAGCTTGAAAGACTGACACATTTTTAATAATTTAGAAATCTTCCTCATCAGTGAACACTTCCTCGCCACGCTTGCGACGCTCCATTCTGTCCTTCTTCTTCTTGCGGAGCTCCTTGGAAGAGAGCTTCTCCTTCTTCTTGACAGCCTTGATAGTGTTACCCTGAGCATCAACGGTATCCTCAGCTTCCTCCTCCTTGATAGCAGCACCGGCGTTACCAGTAACCCAGTTGTGACCAGAAGCAACAAGACGACCGGCATCAACCTTCCAGACTTCGTTACAGAGGGCCTCAGAGAACTCACGGTTGTGAGTAACAATAACGACACCACCTCCGTATTCCTTGATAGCGGTAGCAAGGGCACCAAGAGACTCACGATCCAAGTAGTTAGTAGGCTCATCAAGAACCAACATGTGAGGCTTGTTCCACATAGCAGCACCGATAACAAGCTTGACCTTCTGTCCACCAGAGAGACCACGAATACGGGAGTGAGTGGCGAACTCGGGATCAAGACCAACTTCAGTCAAGTGCTTCTCGATCTCCTTGGCGGTCAAAGGACGGTTGAGACCCATCTTGGCGGCTTCCTTGGCATCGACTTCAGCAATCTTCTTACCGAAACCCATGGCCTCGAGCTTCTGGCGGGAGATCCAGGTGTTGTCGACGGAAGAACGGCCGATCCAGGAGACCTCGTACTCGTAGGACTGCTTGAGCTTACGACGACCGACCAACTCCTCAACAACGCGCTTCTCACCATCAATAACAAAGGTCTGGGACATGGCCTTCTGCTCCTCCTCGTTGATCATACGATCGTTCTTCTCGAGCTCTTCTCTGTCCTCACCGGAAGCATAACGCCACTGGATATACTCGTTGGGGGTGCTGTCCAAGTGTCTCTCGATATGGTGGAAAGCGTGCTGGGCAACGTAAGCAATACGCAAGTTGGGATGCTTCCAGACGGTTCCGATATCAGACTCGATCTCACCAGTCAACAACTTGATGAGGGTAGACTTTCCGGCACCGTTGGGACCAATGACGGCAACACGGGAGGCAAGGGAGCACTGCATGGTAATGTCATACAACTGCTTCTTGGAAGTGTTGGGGTACTGGAAGTCAACGTTCTTCATCTTGAGAATGGCACGCTCCTTGGTCTTGATACCCTCAAGATATCCGGGCTCGGGGAAAGCGAAACGGATCTGGGCAGCATCGAGGGAGTAGTAAGAAGCAGCCTTGGGGACCTTCTTGACGAACTCGGACAAGTTACCACCATAACGCTTGAGCTTGTAGTTGGCTTCATAATGGATAATGTCGGAACAGACGTGATCAAGGAAACCAGAGTCGTGGGAGACGATGATGGAGGTGACAGTCTTGAGACCCAAGAGGTAGTTCTCCAACCAGGCGACGTTGACAACATCCAAATGGTTAGTGGGTTCGTCCAACAAGAGAATATCGGCGTTCATCAACATGGCACGGGCAAGAGCCAACTTCATCTTCCATCCACCGGAAAGGGCACCAATGGGCATGGTGGTGACCATCTCCTCAGTGAAGCCATACTCGCGGAGAATCTTGGCGACCTGGGTACGGTCCTTGGTCTCAACACCCTCAGAGGCAATGACAAAGTCAACAAGGGGAGTATCGGCCTCGGAACCATCAATATCGTGCTCGACGTAGACGGTCTTGAGCTCGGACTTGGGAGGGAAACCTTCGACCTGCTCGTTGGCAATGGCGCGCATGAGAGTAGACTTTCCGCAACCGTTGGCACCGCAGAGACCATAACGTCTACCACGCTTGAGACGGAGGTGAGTACGGTTCAAAAGAATCTTGGCACCATAGGCAAGGGAGAAATCGCAGTTGCAGAGATCCTCACCCTCATCATCCTCCTCCTCGACGATCTTGGCGGTGACAGCCTCCTCGCACTTGTCGAGAGCGTTGATGGCAAGCTTCTCGGCATCTTCCTTGGAAAGGAAAGCACGGACGTAGGTACCGATGGCCTCGAGCCAGACGTTCTTGAAGAAACGGTGACCAATGCAGAGAGCAAGAGCGATATCGTCAATGTACTTGACAATGGGGGCATAGAAGCTGTCGAGCTTGGCGGGCAAAAGCTCCTCAAAAGTCTTGGTGACCTTGGAAGCCTTCTCGGCCTTGGAGAAGATCTCGTGGTCAGAAGTACCGACACGCTTGAGGGTAACAAGAGCCTTCTGGACAACGCCACGGCACTCGGGATCGGCAACGATCTCCTGGACCTTGTCAAGGGCGGGCAACAACAGGGGCAAGAAGGGGGCGGCGACTTCGGGATCGTCGACAAGCTTGCACATGTTGTCTACGATAAGGGCAGACATACGCTTGATAGGAGTAGCACGCTCGTTCAAACCACGGTTGAGAAGAGGAACCATGATGGACAGAGTAGGGGAATCGACCTCCTGGACAAAGGTAGTGGCACCCAACAAGTGAATGGTCTCGGGGACGTTCTCGGGGTGGTTGATACAACCAATGACGGCAGGAATGAAACGCTCGATATCCTTGTTCTCAACAAGGGCACAGATGTTACCCATGGTAGTAGTGGCGGCCTTCTTGACGTCGGTCTTGGTATCCCACATACAGTCAGAGACAACAGGGATAACTTCAGGAATAGAGACAAAGAACTGGGGACCGTTCTTCTTGGCAAGCTCATCCAAAAGAGTCAAGGAGAGCATCTTGGTCTGCCACTTGCAAGAGTTGCCGAGACCCTCGAGAATGACGGGGATCATGACAGCAGTGGCATTGGCGTTGACCTTGAGAGCCAAGTTCTTGGCAGCCTCAAAAGCGGCAGTCTTGAGGGCAGCAGACTTGTCAGCCTGGAGCTCCAAAAGGGTAGAAAGGAAAGGAAGGATGTAGGGCTCGGCCTGGCCTTCGATGCTCTTGTTGGTCAAGGCAATGATGGCAGCAACAGCAGCCTGGCGGGAAGCAAGGCTCTTCTTGTTGCCCAATTCCTTGGTGATAGTCTCAAGGATCTTGAAATGCTTGAGAGAACGGATACCGAGGGAGTTAACAAATGCAGCCAAAGCCTCGGCAGCAGACTCGCGGTCGGCATCGGAAGAGGCGAACAAGAGGGCAAGAAGCTCCTTGGCCTGGCTGGTCTCGGCAGCAGTGGGTGCACTGATGGTCAAGGCAGACATGTGTACAACAAAAGTGGGTGAAAGAGAGAACGATTTGGGAATAAAGACTGGTTTTCTTTTATTAAATAAGAAAATTTTTTCCTATTGTTTTATAATACAATCGATACACTAATTTTATTCGTATTCGATACGAATTTGGCCTTTTATTGGATATCTGGAATTAAATTAACGGATTCAATCTTTATATTTTTATTATTTTTATTTATAAAATGAAACAAAACTTACTTTATTTTAAGAGTGCTTTAGACTCAACATGGATCTGATAGGCCATTATTTGATACCTGGATGTCTTGGTCTCCAGAAACCACCAGGATAGAGATCCCTATAGCAAAGGTCCAATTGAACGTTTATTGCAATAATAGGAAGAAAAAATACACCAGCCCTGGAATGAATTGAATAGACCTTATATATATATATTTAGGGGGTAAAATGAGCCCTTTTTTTTTCTTTTTTTGATAATGATAATGATAATGATGAGGTCAGATATGATTATTGAGTAATAGACTGTCGCACCTATAAGTGTCAGATGAAAACATATCCAAGAATGGGGGTGGAATTGGGCTCTTTATTAGGATATATTGCTTTGCCCACCTAAATAATAATAATAATAATAATAATCATAATAATAATAAATAAATAATAATCAACAAGGACATGTTTTGGATCTAGAGTCATGATCAGGCTAATCGAAAGAGAAAGAAAACACCATTGACATTTGGGGCTGATTACACTTGAGAATTCACTAATCTAAATGGCTTTAATTGAGATCAATCTTGAGATCCTGTAGATCTATACAGATTAGGGTCATCAATGCCAACTGTACAGATTCCAATAGTCCAAATGTCACATCTATTCAGTAACCCATCCCAGCCTTACAAGTATTTTTTTTTCTCTTTCTTTCTTTCTGATTTGTGACACACTGACTTGTACAGACTGCATAATGCCTGATAGCCAGTCACAGTTTTTGATGTTCTAGGATCAGAGGTGACGTTGATCAAGATTCGTTTTCGAATTGTTTATCCGTGGAGGCCTAAACAGAAACAAAAAAAGAAAAAGAAAAAACCTATATACAGCTCCAGGTTATTGAAACAAGCCCGACATTCTAGGTCAGCAAATTAAAACAACCCAAATCGCCGTTGCCATCCAATACCAAAAATATTGCCTTTTTAGGTAAATAAAAGAATCGTGACTGTGGTTTTATATGTACCTGATTACCTTGCAAGCCAACTGGAGCTTTGCAACTGTGTAAATGGCCCATTAAATAAATCAAGAATCACAAAGAATAGGCCTCAAGAAGCATATATATATATATATATAAAGCAATTTACAAAAAAAGCGTTGCAAGACGTCAATAATGACCCTATTGATAGCAATTCAAATGCCTTGAATGACAGGGATCTTCAGGGCATTACAAAAGAGATTGCCAATACTATCCACTTGCTAAAATGGCGCGAAGGAGCTGATCATTATCTCCAAGGCTCATATCAAGCGAATTCAAGAACAACTGAATAGAGAGAGAGAGAAAAAAAACGCCAAAAAGGATATTCTGGGTCCCCAAAGAATCTTACTCTCTTACAGAAAGGTTTTGTGGCTGGATCACAGCAGAATAAATAAATCTTAATCTAACCTCTTGATTGAACCTCAAAAGCTATAGTCATATATGATCCTAACCTATAGCCTACCCACAAAGATGTGCTGTATAAGCGTATGGTATTTACATGCACCACTTTGGCCAGCAATAGTCTTTGATATTCACAGTATCAAATCTGTTTCAAATTATTGTAGGTATACAGATATACTTGAGCGTCTTGATAAAGCGTCTATTGAAGTTGGGTTTCATGCCAGTTACTGCTTGCCAATATTCTAAACAATGTTTCAAGGAATGCCTTGAATTCAAACCAATTGGGTTAAACCAGCAAGAAGAACATCCTGCTCTTTCTTGGTTTATGATCTGAAATTAACTTGAACAAAAGTCAAGAGGCTGCAGAGAAATTGTAAGCAAAACAATGTTGATGTCTCGATTTTTTTTCCAAAGCATTTCAGAGTACCCAAAGCCGTCTTCAATAGCACTACTTGGACATTTCATTATGGTTGGGGAATATTGACTTCAAAATTACCAAGACATTTACTGCTGGCTATAAATGTGTGTGGGGTGTAATATGATAGGGTTATGAGGACAGTTCTGGACGAAAGGATATTATTGCCTTTTTATCTTTGAAATGGTTACGAAGAAATTAAAGCGACAGGAAAGCATTATTGAGTGATTTCATTATGTAAGATTTGATAAAGTTGACACGCATAGTTACAAGGTAATCCTTCCTTTGAGCTACACATCATTGATTAGAAGCCGAATAACAAGGTCGCAAGATTTTACTAGAAATTTAAAGCTGCAAGACATTATATCCTCTTTTTTTTTTTAAAAAAAAAAAGAGTAATGGTAAAAAGGTATTTCCTTACGGTTATTTAGCACTTTGAATAAAGAAATGTATTACAAGCCATGTTCAAACGAGCAAAAGATTTGGTTTCAAGTCGTTTGTGTTTTCTACTTGGAGTTATGGATCAATTGGATGATTATCCCAACATGCTTTTAAATAACCATACCATAAAAGCCCAAAAATGTACAAAATGTGGTGTTGGTGGTGCTCTTAAATACTCTCTTGAGAATTTCACTCTGTAAATGTACACACACACACTGCCAGCTGGTAAGTGTGTATTCATGGGTTTAACTGTAAAATCAGAAATAACATACATATGCTATAAAAGTACTTGATGCAACAAGGAAACCAAAGCAAAATAATTCAAGAAAGAAAGTTTCTTTATCTCCAAAACAAAGACTAGTAAAATACGGATAACATTGGATTATTACCATGGCTAGAAAGTAAATATGGCCTGTTCATACACCTTTTATCAGATACATACCCGAAAGACTGTCTAAAGCACTCTCGACTTTCGAGGTCTGGAAGTGATCTCAATAAGATGAATTCGCCCAACAATACCCTGTAATCACCTCTTTGTAGGTCAAAATCTCATGCCAAACCTAGTACTTTCAATAAAAGAGACCATTGTCATGAAAATGACTTTGATCCATGATGATCTATCTCTATAGTACTATCCATTGTAACAAAATATTTATTTATGGAAAATGGCTTTAGATACAACTAGATTATTTTGGGTTTTTCAGGTCATGTTCTAAAAAGACACGGTTTCTTAATAAAAAAAATACTAAAGGCCCACTTGGTTCCTAGACTCTTGTTCCTTACCTAGTCCCCATACATGTGTCTTTAGCTCAAGATGATCAATATTCAAAGTATCCTATAGGAATTTGTTAGATCTCTTGAATCAGAAAATTTACACTTACATATACTCTTCGAATCTCGGTCTTTAGTTCAGACAATTGCTGTAATGTAGCGGCTGTTTCCTTTAACCGATTGACATCCTTTTCAACCGACTCAATCTTATGTGCATAATCCCTGACCTAATGAAACCAAAGGCATATTAGATCTCCGTCATCAAAGACATTCATTCCACAAATAAACGTGCCTTTTTGGTTGTTGTCTCCAACTGTTCCACAGATTCCAGCAAGCTGTTGGAAGCAGCCGTATACTCTTCCAATAGATAGTAATATCCAATTCCACCAGTAATCGATACACCAACCAAGAAACCAGTCAATCTACAGCCAAAAATACGCTTATAATTAGATCCAAAAGAAGCCATAGATACCATGTCTTACCCGCTGCGGAATCCTCCTTTTGTTGGTGTTGGTGTTGATGATTCCGTGATTTCTGTGCTATAGTGGCGAATGGAGCGACGTACAATGGCATGCTTGGCCAGCAAGCGACCACCGGACTGACAAAGTAGATTCATTCTAAAGTTTAGTATGAGTCATTTCACATTCTATTTTGTCTTAATATTCTCTCGAGATTCACCTAATGACCAACTTGGGTTTCTTTCCAGGTAAGACAAGGCTTGGCAGGAATCCAATTCATTCTACCCAACCCTATCTTGTCGCTTATTTGACCCCCGCACTATACTTTTATTGCGTCACTCCCACGTGTACTTGGAAGCGTATTTACAGGTTTTTAGTCTTAATTGGACCATAATTTTGAAGATGAAGCGAAATTTTGAAAATGGGTCACCAAGACAAAAATGGGCCAGCGAGTGCAGAAATAAGACTTAAACATATTTCTGTAGAGAGAGGTTTTCGCTATAGTATACCATTGCAACTAGGACTAGTCTTTGAGCTACCTTGAAAGCCCCCTTTAAATAAACGACAAATCATCGGTTCTAAAGTAATCCTACTATATCTTTTTTTTTAATTAGGTTCAAGAAAGGAGAGTAAGGTAGCATAAAGAGAAGCCCGTGCTTAATCTTCTTCAGCGAAATATTTATACTACATGTTATATAATAAGCCTGTAAATATATGGCTGTTCGTGTTCAGTGGTATTTTGAGTTGTGTTAATGATTGAATCCTATTCTTTCGAGTTAGATGACAGAGCTCAATGCTCACAAGAATATACAATACGACAATAACGTTACCTTAAAACTGAACAAGACCTCCAGAGATTCTTCAAGTGATGTATATGTGGTGTATGTAGTAGGAAGTGTTATATTGCTCAGCAATACAAAGTCATACCCGTTTTCTTTCGAAAATGAACTGCGATACAGCTCCATCTTTGGACCAGAAATAAAAACACCAAACACGAAAAACTCTCTGGTTGATTTGGCTTGTCGAACTCTGGAATGTAATTGCCTTTTTAAACGTTCACCTTTATTTCACCACAGCCTACTTCTTGATAGCTAGTGTGTATCAAAAAGTCGAGAGTAAGCAGTTTACCATTGGTATCTTTATTTGTTATGGAGGGCTTCTCCCTGTATAAATAAAATAAACATCAATCGTCTTCATTTTAGAAAGAAAGATACACCTACCATGCAATGTTTAATGTCGACGTTGAATCAAAAATAAGCTTTATCAAGATGGATACATTTTGCACAATATAGTCAATTTCAGATTGTTTGTGGGTTGATAACAGAGACGCTCTGTCCATAGTTTCACAGTAAGATAAACTAAAGACGAACCCAAGTTTCGTTGTAATACATCTTCTTCTGTTGGTGGATCAGATGGTGTGAAAGCAGTCGGAAAGTATTGAGCTCTTGAGACCCGAGACTAAAGAAATCATGAGTTTGAATTCGTCGTTATAGCTTATTGATGCTCTTACCCTTCTCCACTTTCTTATTTCAGCATAGATCTTGTCAGAGAATGTATATGGGTGAAGTAAAAGATGAGCAGGGCATGTACTATGATACACTATAGATGACAAAAGCCTAAGCCATATTTGTCAGTAAATCAAGTCAAGGAAACATAGATTTAAACTTACAGTTTCTCGTCAAGACTCGACTCACAATCCATTTCATAAATCACTTTTATCACTTTTTCTTTGGTAATATTGCCAAGCTCGTTCAGCTCCAGGACGTATTTTTGTTTTTTCAACAATTCACCATAATTGGAGGATATTGCTGCATCTGGTTGATATGAATTGTCTGTGGAGGCTGTTAGACACGAGGTTGGCTCTTCTTCTTCTGATGAAGTTTGCGATTGCAGAGTTGATATGGGTTGGGGTGATACATCGCCTAAATTATGCATGTTGTAGTATTGGGCGATGTTCGGATCTTTGATATACGGTGCGGTATGAACTGGAAGTCTTTTACGAGATAATAAGGCCATAGCCTCAAAGGTAGTACTATAATATGAAATGGGGTCGTGCACGGTTCTTGGGAACTCCCCTCCAGCCCAGATCGAACTGAATGGGTGGCCGACCCGGACAACATCACAATGTTAATAAAGACATATTCAAAATGTATCATTAGTCAATTACTTTGCAGCGCTTCTACTGACATAGCAGCATCCTCGTCTTCTGATTCAAATAAACTTCTTTTGCTTGGGGTTATCGATATGCTACTACTGTTTGCTTGGCCAAGAACACCAATTGATCCCTCATTGTATGTATAGTAAATTGTTTGCGATTGTGGTCTTGATGGTCTTGATGGTGGTTGCGATAATGTGCCCTGTCTATGTTGTCAAAATCAAAACTCATGCTTACTTTCAGAAAAGAGATAAGACTTACGCAGTTATCAATCAGTTCATCTATAATCTCCATATGTTCTTGAGATAGATCACCAAACCTCTTTATCAACTGCAAGCCATGCTTATATTTTGTAACAAGAAGTCTCAATATTGGCTGTCTTGTTTTCCCTTGGGCCAAACACTCCTTGTACGATTCAAAGTCCCACTTGGATAGATGAGCACATTTAAAGTATTCCATTTCTGTTCCTTGCGAGGAAAAGTTAGGCAAATGCACCTTGTTGTCTTTTTCACCAATTAATAGTGTTACCGGCGAGACAATCAATACGTAATATACTATCGGATATCAATGGAGAGTCTAGCAAGGATCTTTTTGAAGATAATTTCTGGCAGACAACAAAGTAGATGTGAATCTTAATAGGAAGAGAACCGTCTTTATTGAATATCGCTGTCTGAACTTATTTATAATGGCGATCTTTCGCTACCAGTCACGTGCCGCTGGCGACAATGTGCCAAATTTATTTTGGAGTCGAACCAAAAAAAAATTAAGACTAAAAACCTGTAAATACGCTTCCAAGTACACCTTTGTAACCAATTTTCACACAATTATGCCAAACATACCTTTTATTCCCTATATAATCTGGAAAGCGCATTATAGATTGTACTAATGAACATGCAATTCAGCCCCCAAAGATCAAATATAATTAGATTTCTTTGGAAATGTACATTGTGTATCTTAAAGATATTGGTTTCAAGTATTGGACACCGTGTGTATTAAATGTGTCATGAATATATTGGCAATAGAAAAAAAATGTTATAAACTTGAGCTGTCACTCGGTACGCACAGACACCTTTCTCTTTATTGTAACGCCGTACCAGCCCTCCACTACATGTGGTACGACCACCTACAGCTTTTTGGCATTTTTTTTTTGGCTGGTGTGTGATCCCAACTCTTTAATACAATGTTTAGTAGTCAAATAAATATACCTGATAGCGAATATACTAGTTCCTTGAACAGGTACATTGTCTACTTTTATACAATTTTCTCTAGTATATCAAATAGAGATCACTGTCTATCTTGAGATCTTTGGTCTATATAATGAATCTATAGGGTTATGCTACCCATAAAATTCTTTATTCTTTTACTCTTATGAACCGCAACAAATTGCTCTATTAAACTGTGGAACCTTGGCTGCCCGAGATACTAATAATATTATCTATGGTCTATAGGCTGTCTTGTAGTTAAATAACGGTCTGCATAATGGTTCGATTTTGCCATTTGATGTAGTTGCACAATCCTGGTGTTACCAGACCCAGCACCCATGAATAGACTTTTTCAACAGAAAACTGGTGATTTTGACTGGAGCATGCCACTTGAGCTCCTATTTTCATATAGTCACGTCTTTATACCATACCAAAGAGTAGACTCTGGTTTACTCTTTGGTTGGGATCTAGTAGTCTTGATAGATAAAGACCTTGGATATCAGAATGTAAAGATCAAACAGTGAAATACTAATAGATATATTACGGGTATTTTTTAAAGTGTTACAATGAGCCCCTCACCTTTTAAGGTTTTTTTTTTTACAAGGATGTCAAAAGTATATGTCAGATCTTGCTGAAAATGATTGGTCAACCTCGATAGCCTTTGGGAAAACAAGAAAGTGTTGTATAATTAAAAATCTCTTCTTTTGATCTTGCTTTCTCTTTTATCCCAGAATAATAATAATATTTTCTTTACAACTATGCTCGTTACTTTCAAACTTTCCACCATTCTTCCTATCCTGGAGAACTGCTTGAACGAGAGCAAGTTCATTGACTCGCAAGTTCAACATGACATGTCCACATCTTCTTTGTAAGCTTATTTATGATACCTTTAGAGACAAGTTTACTGGCGCAGATGCCCTTGTGGCCGAAGCATTGGGTGGTGCTCCTCCTTCTGAATTCAAGCGACTATCAGAATGGTATATTGAGGTGAAAAAGTAAGTTTGGGAGCCATTTAATCAAATCACAATATAAAATAACACGAAACTTTGAAAAAGAGATGATGAAGAGGCAGAGGCTATTCTTGATGAAGATGACATTGATCTGTTTGGCTCTGATGATGATGATGTTGATGAGGAAGCCGAAAAGATCAAGGCCCAGCGTCTTGCCGAGTACCAGGCCAAGAAGGCCACCAAGCCAAAGACTATTGCCAAGACCACCATCACCCTTGATATCAAACCTTGGGATGATGAGACCGATATGGAGGCTCTTACAAAGGCCGTCAAGGATATTAAGATGGATGGTCTCTTGTGGGGTGGCTCCAAGTTGGTTGCTATTGGATATGGTATCAAGAAGCTCCAGATAAACTGTGTTGTTGAAGATGACAAGGTAACTGGAATGATAGTCTAGAGAAGTTCTGCTTAACTAACACTCTGTGTCCTTAAAGGTCTCTATGGATGATCTTAGTGACAAGATCACTGACTTGGAGGACTATGTTCAGTCTATTGATGTTGCTGCTATGCAAAAAATATAAAATGTATCCTCTCACAGTAGTAACAATAGGCCAGTAGGTTATCTTTGAAAAAATAAAAAAACTGTACTAAATATTAGCATGAAACCTAATTTAAGAGCTATATACTTTTTGAGAATAAGCCTTTTGCATGTCCATGTTGTGCGTATAAAATGAGTGACACACACACACACACACACTTCTCTGACTTTTATTGGCGTGAGTACAGGTTTTTATTAAAGAGGCAAAGTCAATGTTTATTTATATATAAAAATATAGTGGTGCTCTTTGATGTTTCATGAGAGGATATTCTATATTTTAATCCATATGTACGTAAATAGCTAAACACATTATTGTAAAAAAAGAGAATTAAACCAGCAATATTGAAATAAATCATATTATTTCCAAATAAAACAAAACAAAACAGTTTATTAACAATACCAACCCAATGTTCAAGACGATTCTAATCTTTGTTACCAGTATAATATATATATATATTTGATAAAAGTTTTGACCTTAATGTGACAAGAATACAATGGTTATTGTGTGTGTGTGATGATAATAAAAGGAACTGTGGTATACACACCACAATTGAGTGAAATACAGCCTCCACAATCAATATCTGGTTATTCTCTACTAATAACCATGACAAGTGAACATCCCAGGAGTAGTTACATACTGTACGTACACTTTATACTTCAACAGTGATAACCGACCATTACATAATAAATATTAAAAGTACAAGGAGACTAGAACAATAACTATATAAACCAACATAATATTCTTTCTTTAATAAATAACACTCTCACAGCGTCTATAAGGTCCCAATCCCTAAATTGCCACAGAATGGAAATCGGCTCAGTATTCAGGTGAGGTCAAGTGGGCTGGCGTATAGTCTTGGGAGTAAGAAGGCGTAGTTGCGAAATTGACTCGATCCTGAAAGGAACAAAACCTCTGAAAAATTTAGCTGAGGATGAGAAGATGAAGGCCATGATCGATCCAAGCTCTCGGGATGGAGACATGGTCAAGGCCATAAATAAAGTGTAATGTCTGGTGGAAGAGTGGCCTAGGAGGCCAAATATTGTATGGGACTTTTTACAATTTCATAGTCATACAATGAGATATTGGTCTTCCGTAATTCTGTAATTCACCAGCTATTACCCCTTTTAAAGCCCTTTAAATACTTCTTTTGTGTATTTCGTTTTTCCAATCTATTAATTATGGGCGATTCGATATAAATGCAATATTGAACGAGCTTATCTTTTGGATTATACTCAAATTCTGTCAGTAAATACTCTTTATAAGATTTAGAGAGCAAAACAATTTAATAAATATAATATTATACCGTAAAAAAGAGTAATAAAATGTGTATAAACGAGCACGGATTAAAGGTTCGGGTAGTATGTGGTACTTGAGAAACCTCTTTTTTTAAATAGGCGATACTAAATAATAAATTCTTTAGATACGTTTGCAACTATATTCTCTAGTTAAAGAGCTTCCTTAACTGTTAAAGGAGTGATGCTTTGTATTTAAAGAGATTAATAATAAATACACTATAATATGTATTTTTACTGGGTGTTTTCCAAGAGAATGTTGTAGAACTCACGTGAAAACCTACAAGCCACCGCCAAAGAAAATATTCCCACTCCGTGACTTGCGTTTTAAAATTTTATTTTATTTAAACACCGATTTATTTGTCTATAAATAAGAGGTCGAAACTTGCCAATTCCTTTCTCTCTTTCTTTATTCACAGTGGTTGATAAATTATTGTCTTTCCACAGCTATTGCCTCCTATGTACGGTCTGCCGAACATGTGCTTGCACTGTCATGACCCCACAAACATAAACCCCCCGCAATATGCTGATTACTGGCGAGGACATTTATCTGCCCAGCCCCAAATGAGTTTTTTTTAAGCTTTTCTCATTGGTGGGGGAATGCTGTGGAGCACCAATATGTGTCTTAACAAACACGGTGTAAAAAAACCCCAAATCAAAAATAAATGAAAATGAATCAATAATACTTTATTGATATTTATTATCTTGATACTTGTGTGTCAAACACTTGCAAGATGTATTGTGTATCTTCATTCTACTCCGTCTAAACAAACATCTATGCATCATCAACCCCTCATTACAATAATCTACGTGTACCATCTTTATCCTTCAGCGTATTCTCCCACCTTGTCTTTACCTTTTCAGCATTCAACTACTTGCACCATTTACATTACTCAACAACACAACCTCACATTCATTCTAATCTGTCTTGCATGGTCCACAACTATGCATCACCAATTCTTTACATCTAAGCATTCACTGCATCTCAACCATCAATCACCTTATTAACACCCACACCTTTTCATATGATTCTTCATACTACCCAAAGGATATCCAATATGGAAAGTTCTATGGCCAATAACACTACCCATTCAAAGTACTGGTTGCATATGCAATTAGACACTTTATAAACATTAGTGTCAACATTCGGCTTGAATTCCTTGCAAACCCCATTCTCTATTTGAGGGTGTCCACACCTTACTATATTCAAGAAACTATATCTGGTTTTATTGTTATATCTCAATCACTATAGTTTTATGGCTGTAAAATATGTATCATTATAAGCCATCAAAATTAAGCTTAAAATTGGTTTATAGGTTGCTTTAGTGCTCCAGTCTAGTCATCATTGACTTTGTTACTGATAGTTGTACTGGTTTGGCTCAGTCATTGAATTTGCAACTGGTGTGTTTGTTGTATACACACTACAACTGGGTGAAATACAAACTCTATAATCGATCTTTGGTTACTCTTTGTTAATAATCCCAAGTTAATATCTCAAGAGTTATCCACCAGACACTCATACACTTTATACCAAGCCATAACTGGCCATTACACAACAGGGATTTTAACTACAAGTAAATTTGAATAATAGTATATGAACAGCCGTGATATTATTATTTTTTATTTGGTAAATAACATTCACAGCATTTTATTATTTCCCTTGAACATACTTGAAAGGTAAACCAAACCTACAACACTAAAGCGGTTAAGAGATAGCCTCTGACCAAAGAATGGATAAATATCAGAGATTATATAATAGTTTTAGAAAAATATAGATGTGAGACCATCTCATATTGAATAAATGACTTGGTTTTATTATATACACGACAGAACAGCGCAAGGTACTTATGTACTAGTGAGAAAAGTTGACATATTCTAACAGCCAAATTGGAAAAGAACCGTAATGACAAGTTCAAGGAAAAGAGCGTGGTTCGATATGCATGGCTTCAGGATGTAAAGGATGCGAATAGGAATCCTAAAGGTAGGCTTGTCGATATTTTATTTCTGAAACCGTTTAATAGACAATTGTGTCTTTAGGCTCTCCGGATTATGATCCCAGGACCCTTGTTTATCACTAAATCTGCCTGGAATTGATTCACTGCTTGTGAGAACCAATAATACTGGGAAATAAAATCCAAGCTCTGGGATGGGGTAAGAAAGCCAGATTATTGCCTTCAAGTCTTTATCAAAATTCCGTTGTTGATAAACTGGAATTGGGGCAGGTTGTGTTTTTTATAAAAAAAAAAGGGGAAAGTTCTATGGTATGTAGGCTTACAAAGCTCCAAGGCATGGTTTGCTTACTGTTCTGGTTTTTATAGAAATCTATAAAGGCGATGCTGATATTGGTCACCAAGAGTTTGGTTTAAAAATGACAGACAGAGTCAATATGAGAATGGCTGGTGTTCCAGAGAGCTCCTTTGATTACTGGGCCGTCTCAGTTTGTTGCAAAAGGGTATGTTTTGTTAAGAACTTCTTTGGTAAGCCTTTGATTGATCTATTGATGTGTGTGGATTAGATACAAGGTTGCAAAGGTCGAACAAAAGGAAACTGCCATTGGAAAAGGCCATAAGAGAGCGAGAAGTTGAATCAAAGGCAGACAAGGTGGTCAAACGTGAGCTGTCTTTGATATTGACAGCAGACACGCTCGTGGATCATGAAATGTTGACCAGTCAATTGGGTACTTTGTTAAATATTAAAACAATGATGAACCCCTTCCTTTAAGCCAATTATGCTCTCATTGAAATAAAATACCACCTCATTTTCAGCGCTTTTAAATAAATCACAATGGGTTCTGGATATGTATATATAGTATTTATTTGTCTAGACCAGTGTATTAAGAGTATTCGATTTATGGCAGAACAATGTACTTTTGCAAGTGGTCTGGGATGGCAGTGCTCAACTTCTTGGTCTCGAGCCAAGAGCGACCTTGAAAAAATGTTGACATTTAGTATGTATAACAGCATTTTACTAAAGTCAAACTTACTGAAGAGACGAGACTGGTATCTGTAAGCACCATCACACAAGATTGTGACAATCTTCTTGCCTATGGGTTTCATTAAACGTAAATAATCCAATAATATATAAAGATGTATTCATTCCTTACCTTTGCCCAGTTTCTTGGACATCTCGACAGCAGCAACAACATTCAATGCTGAGCTTGCACCGACATAGATACCTTCCTCATCCAACAAGCGGTAAATCATCTTGATAGTTTCTTCATCAGGAATAGTAAATGAGCCATCGATCAACTTCACATCCGGTGCCAAGTTGTCTGTGACACGGCCCTGTCCAATACCCTCAGTGATTGAGCTACCGGAACGTTCAAAGAGCTTTCCGCCGGTAGAAATATAGCTGTTAAGAACAGATCCTGGGGGATCGGCAAGGTAAACCTTGACATTATCACCCTTTTTATCCTTGAGATAGCGAGTGATACCAGCAAGAGTTCCACCGGTACCTGTAGCACAAACAAAGCCATCAACTTCACCGTTGGTTTGCTCCATAATCTCAGGACCAGTGGTCTCAATGTGAGCCCGGCGGTTTGCAGTATTGTCAAACTGGTTTGTCCAGACGGCATTCTCAAGTCTCTCGGCGTGACGCTTGGCCTGGTGGTTGTAGTTTTCTGGGTTATCGAATGCAACTGCAGGTACGGGATAGACCTCAGCACCAAGCATGCGCAAAAGATCAATCTTTTCCTGGGACTAATATCCAGAGTCAATAACCCTCTGGCCCAATTGCTGTTGTATCCAAAGGACCACCCTTTGTTTTCTTACCTGGGTGTTGGGCATGTAGATAACACACTTGTAACCCTTTGCGCGGCACACATGGGCAAGACCAATGCCAGTATTTCCAGCAGTACCTTCAACAATAGTTCCACCGGGACCAATAAGACCCTTTTCTTCAGCATCCTTGACGACAAACAAGGCTGCACGATCCTTTACGGAACCACCGGGGTTCATGAATTCGGCCTTGGCAAGGATCTCGGATCCAGTTTCCTCACTAAGTTTCTTCAGACGAAGCTAATAATTGCTCGCTTAGTTTGTAATTGCTGCTTAGAAGAGTTGGTCGATTGGTGTACTTACCAAAGGTGTGTTGCCAATAGCTCCAATGAATCCATTGGTGATCTTTAGGAATTTGTTAGACAATAGATCTCATTACTAGATTAAAAAAAATTAAGAAAAAATGGCTTACACCGGGGGTTGGAATCACCTTGACGGTAGAATAGGCTCTGGCAAAGATGCGAAGGGGGTTCATGGGAAAAGTAAGAGTGAGAGACCTCCAGGAACAGAATCCGACCAAGTTGTGCGTTCTTTAGGACCTGGCAGGATTGGCGGGGCCTGTAATCCGGATGAAATGAATGACGCGATCGAGTACACTCGAGATTGGTGGGCACCTCATCTGTCACGCAATAGATGAAAACACTGCCCAGCTTTCCAGTCATATATTCCAGAGAAGATGAAAATGATCACTGATAGATGCAAGACAATTGAGTATAGGGATAATTGGTTATGTTTTCTGCCAAGAGTCAATAAAAACAATTCATCAGACATCCCAGTTAAAGAGCACCATAATTTTTCCCACCCTCTGGTCCACAGGGTTAAATATTATTTCCCCTTGTAAACCCATTAGAGATCCTTTGATACACACTATAAGAATCCAACCTATACTTTTAAACAATCGACAAGTATAAGATCAATTGATTTCAAAAAAATATGTCACCAATCAAATGCCATGGACTTTATAATTGTATTGTATAGATATTTAAGTATTAGTCGAATGGAATAGGGGATAACATTGGAGTATGGATATAAGAAATGTTGAGTCTAAGCATGGGAATCCAGCCATTCATTAGGGTCATCTATACCCACAAGGTCCTCGACAGACTTCAAGAGAGTCTGAAGTTCTTCCAAGAACGTATTACTGTTCAACATGTATGCACTAAATCCCGAGAATGCTTCAGGGGAAACATCAGGCGCTCCTTTTTGGATCTTTTCCTCTAGTGCTGTCTTGAACCGAATTCTGGCCTCTCCAGGAGATACCATAAAGGGTGGCAAGGGCAGCTTGGTTGCCAATGCACTCGATGTAAGTTTAAGTGTTGTTATGATTGAAGTGAGCTATTGTTTTGATAAATGAGAATGTGTTATTCATGAGCTTGTCTATCTACTCTCTTACATAGTCTTTGCGTTCTTGGATCAGCGTGTCTGCAACGATAACTCTCCATGCTGGATCAACATTACGGGCAGAGTGGGACTAATATGATTTGTTCTTTAAATAACCAACAATTTCAAGGATTATCGATATTCTTCAAAATTACCATTCCTTGGATTAATCCTGACATGTTATCCACACTTCCCAAGATCTTTGCATAGCTATCCTTTGGAAACTTTCCGCGAAGTGGTGGTTCAAAGGCTGAAAGGAGCAGAAACATGCGCTCGTCTTCAATTTGACGTCGGATGGCAAGGGAAAACTGTCGAAACGATTTCTCCTGGGCTTCTGTTCGAGCCTTTCCGCGTGAAGCACGCATAAGAGTTGCATTCACGATACCGTAACTTTTTTCGATATCATAGATAGTTTGAGAAAGACGTTTACGAAGTTCGACACGCCCAATGACAGGATATGGTATAATCATAAGAATATATGATGCTACGATACCAATAAGGACCAGAAGCACGCGCTGTAGATATAAAGCCGTGTTAAGAATTGTAAGGTTAAAATGAGACCCAATTCGATGTTTACCTTTCCAGCAAGAGTCCATACTGGATCCATATTTGCCGGGTTAAAGTGATGAAAGTCGTACTCATACACAAGAATCTACCAATGCAAGATAAGAACCTATTGGCCTGCTAACAAAATAATAATAATAATCTCTTCTTACCAGTATCATTGTAACCTTGGTCATCAATGCGACGATTCGCAAAGTACTTCCATAGAAGAATATATGATAGAGTGGGAGGAATACGATGAAACAGACGACAACCAGACCATAAGGGTTGCCTTGGGTAATTTCCCAAATGACAATTCCCAAAATACCACCCAGGATAGTACCAATGATTTTTAGTGCAAGACTAGAAAGAGATGTAGGGTGAGAAAGATTGTAATATAGCTTGACAGGCTTTAATATATACCTAAAGTTGAACATTCCAGTCATAGGGGTCATCCACAGTACAAGTGTAATTAATGCCCATTGTCCATGCCATGCAAAGTACCATGAAGCCTGAGATGCCATATAACAAGGAATTGCACCGAATACGACACCAGCAGCTGTCTTGAAAGCGAATACAGTATCTGTTTCAAAAAGCCAATCGCTAACACTCTGGGTCCAGTAAAAGAATCTCTCTCGAATTGTTGTTGGTGCCTCGACATCTGCATCACGCACATACACTCTGCCATTGACTTTTTTTGTTACACTTCGTTTTTCTCCATTCGCGCTACTAACGGTCAGGTCTTGACGGGTTGCTGTACGGACTAGTGTCATTCCCTGTTGTTGATTCATTTCTCCGTAGTTGTTGGCATCGCCACCGATATTTGCATCAACGTCTGGAGACTGGAACCATTTCTTAATTGTCATATGCGGAAACCAGAGACGACGACCTGGCCGTGTCTGCTCCAATTCTTCCATATACTTGATTAATTTGAGAGTACATAAAGCGTTCTCTCTGATGTTGTATTGGTACAAATAGATCAGATAAAGCGAGCGATGTTCAGATGAGGAACCGCCTCTGTAGATATTCCGAAAGTATTCAAGTCTATCGCCTGCCATTTCGTCAAATTGGTTAATAGATTGCTGTAATTTTTCTGATGGACATGTTGATGGTGTTGTCATTTCAATATGCTGTTGTTTCCTTGCTTTGATGTTTCCTGAATAAAAGAAACGAGGAAATGGCCACAGTATACTATTAAGAGTTGTGCGGACAAAACGGTGAAAATGATCAAGTGAATCTATACACTGAGTCAAGGCTTTCTGGGATGCGTCCACAAGGCTTTCACAGGCAGGCTGCATGGATTGTATTGACTGTAGCAGCTTTTCAAATTCGGCATCCAAGTTTTCATTTTCGTTGTCTTGTTTCTCTGAATAGTATTTCTTCTTGAGAACCCAACTAAGGCCGATTCCGTGGATTGTTGGCCTCAGTCCCTTGACGATTCTGGTGACATTACTCAAATCTTGAGCAGACAAGCGTGAATAGACGATCTCTCTTTGTACTGCTCGTTTGCTGTCAATGAGCATAAGAACATCTCCTTGAATTTTGCTAAGGATTGTCGGAAGGGTTGTTTCGAGTTCACCTATTGAGGTTGCCAAGAATGCATCCGAATGCTCCTTTACAAAGGTTTTGCAGTCCAAAAGCGTTTTCTTTAGTGTTAACATGTAATTTGTTACACTATCATCTGGCCATATAAGATAGTTGACTGCCAAGGAAAGTCCTCCTGCAAGGGCGATAGGTTTCAGAAAGGTCCACTAGAGAGATCACGTTAATATCAAGCTGGCCATTCCCGTGGTTTGATCCAGGCTACTTACAATAAGAAGAGGGTAGAATCCAGGAATAATGGAGGCTTGTGTCAGAGCCATCTAAAGTTTGGGATTGGTTAGGTCTAATTCATTTTTAATTTATTGATCTTACAGTTGTTTGGATACAGGCATTGATGCATGCAAAATTGGCTAGAAATATAATAGAAGATGATTGGCCGTGTATCCGTTGTAATTTGATAGAGTCTTTTGCAGCGTACCTTTTGGAAGCTTGATTCGAACATAATTAATCACGAATGTGGCAATAAACATAAATACAGCCAGAACCGCACTGCAGCCAGGCTGGACGGGAACAGGATTTGATTTGTCTCGAGCAAGATTACCGAGGTACATGCCTTTACGATCAAATAATGTTAGCTCATCAAAGCGGAATGAATTTCGATCTCATTCTGACCTAAAAAGCACCAAGCAGCGCCAACGAGAGCACCAAATGTTCCATATACTACCGCCTATTTCTTTCCGATATCAGAGATCCTGGTCAAGTAATGGAATCTCAGTAAGTCTTACCTCAGTCTGGACACCTAGTAAGATTGTAATTTAATGAGACGAATGCGCAGAGCTGGAACATGTTAATATTACCGATAGTTTTTGAAGGGAAATAAAAGACCATGACAATGCTGACAAGTAATGCTCCTTCTCCAAGAGCAAGTCTCGTAGTAGGGTGTATGTTAACGATAATAGCAAGCGCGAGTGCGATGGATGATTTTATTGTCTTTCTGCTCTGGGCAAAGGTTGGGACCATGGCCTTTAACTTTGAAGACAGTGTGGGCTTGTCTTTTTGAGGTGGAGGGGTTGTGGTGATTCGAATGATAGTTGGTTCTGGTTCATCTTTATTGTTGACAATGATATGATCTGCCGACTGGCGTTGTTGATTGAGCAGCTCAGTGTCTTGGGTGGCCATGCTCTAGGAAACTTTGGCAAATCGTGCGATAGGATCCAGAAAATGTTTGTGAACAGAAAAAGGCAAAAAAAAAGTAAAAGTAGTTTTTGATATTTATTACAATCGAGTAAAATAAGGTCTGTATGTCTGTCAATCACAAATGATTTAAATGTCTATTTTTGATTTCACGCAGGAACACAATTCAATAAAAATGGCCAAATCTCGTTTCGTTTGTTCGGCCATTGGCGGCAATTCATTTTACCGCCACTCTGCAGCGGAATAAACGGAGGAACCGTTTAGGCTATTGACAGTGGAGAATCCAGCCAATATCCATTGGTTTAAATACACGGATTTGCTTAATTTTTATAGTTTACATCCTTCAAGACAATTTTGTAAAGGCACAAAAAATGTCACTATGAAGGTAGTGTTACCTAGGCAACAGCAGGCATTTATTTAACCGAATTCATGGGACAAAAGATGCCGAGTAGCTATCACTATTTAAGCCATCCAAGGTTCCAGATATTGCACAGTCCGAAAATAATAATAATGGCAGGGGCGTATTACCTTGCGATACCCTTTTGAGGTACTTATTGCTGTATGATGTATAATGACAATGATTAATAAGACTAATTTCGACTCCAGAACTGGTCACTTAAACCAACCCAGCAGCTAGATCAAGAAAACTGGATCAGCCAAGCAGATCAATAATACTTGAATTGTAGGTAATGTATTATTTCATAAAATACTAACATATGAATATTATATATTTCATATCATTCTCTGTATTATATCATGAAAATGGCTGTGATATGTTACACAAGTGTGAATATCAACCTGCTTGTCTTACCATGTATTGTATGTATCCAAGGGTTTAGCATATCTGTTTGAAGTGATTACTTTATATTTCTCGATTTCTCCTAGAAAAAACTAGCGTATTTCTGTACATGCATTTTACCAGGAAAAAACCCCATTTTGAACACTTTTCAGTACATACATGCACATACATATATAGTAACTGACTTACTTTCTATGCACTATTTTGAGGTTATTTATTCTGACAGACATCGTCCGATATAATCACACGAGCACAAAATATGGACCGAGCGCTCCCGTACAAAAATTAACGTGTATATCAGATGCAAATGCTGATATTAAGCATTTTAGAATAGCGCCTTATTTTTTAAATACATATGTTTTGACGGGTTTAATCAAAGTGTCACGAAACAAATTCGACAATTGACCATCGTATTTACCAAAGATATATACTACACAACCCATGGATCTAGAGGTACCATGTGCTATCTATCGGACGTGATATAAACCAAGGTGGTGTACTTATTAGCCACAAACACACAAATTTAATTAATATAAAGCCAACCGACCAAGTTTAATTTTGACAGGTTACAGAAACACGCCACAATATATATGGCTTGCTAAGCAGATACAGGACAATTCTGCTAAACTGAAAGAGACAATTGTGCCTCCACAGCCCGAGAAACACTTCTACAGTATAGTCTTCAAGAAACAATCACCGAATCTGTGAAACGTGAATCAACAGTTTAGTCGCACCAAATCAGCCGATTCTCAACGCCTAAACGGTGATTTAGTAAAGGTCAAATTAATGGTTTATTAAAGACTATCTTTAGGGCGATGGGCGGAAACATTATCAACAACGACATGGATGTTTTTTTTTTTCAATCTTGAACATGAGTCTCATACAATATCCACTATTTGTCTTGTCAGATTTCTCTCTCCTACCGGTTCATTCTTTCTTTTTGAATCGGCAGCAACCTTGATTATCTTGAATCTAAATGGTTTTCTGAATCTAATATTTATAATACCTTGAGTATGAACCGTCCAAGTATTTTTTGTGTGGGTGATTTCCGAGAATTAGCCTATGGGATAACCTGCAATGGTTCAAACCCATTTCATGTTTTTTATTGAATAGAACAATACTCCTCTTTCTCCGCATTATTGCATCTCCAAAATGATTTCTTATATCACCTTGTTAGCTTTTATAAATAAACATATCTGAAATTTTATAATATGTGGAATAAGGAAAACAACGAGTAATGTTGAGCTGAAGCATCTAAAATACAATCAAACCCACTGGAAAAATAAGTTGTCTGTTATTTGGGTCCTCTCGAGCTATTCCACAAAAATATAACAATGTACATTTTTACTTTTCAATTCTTACCTTTCTTTAATTTAAATTTGAATCGTTTTTGTAAACCACTTTTAAGTAAACTGATTATTAGATGTCTTGTGAAGCGCCTTTCGCAGTGTTTACATGTCAATTAGAGTCTGTTGACTATTACTGTCTATATCTTATTTGAGTTGCACCAAGATAAAAGTCTTGGCCAAGCAAATCTAATAAAATATTCATGTTTCTTATTGCTCGTTGCAGCTTATTAACAAGAGCACGTTCTTTAACTTTTAAACAACCATTAATATAAAAGGCAGAACTTGCTTAACTTGGCTTCTACATCCCATAACCACATGTTTATATTCTCTGTTCAATACCCACAGGAGATATATTGAGTATTGAATTGCCCACACCCTAAGGTATTCATCGGTATTCAGGATTTCGTTTTCTTTTATTTTTATAGAATATAGCTCTTTATCACTATCTTGTACAAAATATACGTAAAGTTTTTAAACAGTTTAAGTGGCATAAAAAACTCTTGGTAATATTCTTATCGTACAAATTATGTCCAAAAATAACTCTAATATTTTTAAAAGACCCTTTCTTTTGTTTCTGTTGTGGAAGCTTGAAGCCATTTTCAATAATAACACTTTAGATTATACAATTTTTAAGATCGGAAGACATTAAAATACCAAAAAAAAACATTTATCAACCTTTAAACTTATTATTGCCATTTGCTTAAGCGTGACTTACAGTAGTTATTTTTCAAAAGCGAGCCAAGTATCTGCTTGATACTTATATTGAACAACTTTAGACATAGTCCAAAGACAGGCATAAACTGAAATATGCTTTAACACAAATTTAACCCATTTTAAAGAAAATAGTCTTTATTGGCATTATCCTTAGTAGTTTTATACATAAAGATTTTTTACGTACATGACTAATATTTTTTGTTTTTATAGGGCCAAGTTTCCAGTCTAATAGATTAGGTTCACTTGATGATTGCTTTGTGCATTTCTTACTAATAATCCAAGAAGATCCTTTAGATTTTTGCTGATATTGCCTACAAAAGGTCTTGGTTGCAACTTATACGTAAACAAGTCAGTTTTTCTCTATGGTATAAAATTCCTTATCAATACTTTATGTCTGATTTTTCTTATTATTATTTCTTGTATTTAGTAGAGTATAGAATCTTACCTTGATTGTTAATGAGTTATATTGGTTTGTTGGTATCTTTAAGGGAAATAAGAATACTGTTAGAGTGTTATTTATTGAAGAAAGAATATTATAGCTGTTTATACACTATTATTCAACTTTCCTTGTAATTAGAGTCCTCATCGTGTAATGGTTGGTTGTCACTGCAGCAGTGAACATTGTATGCGTGCCTGGTGTGTAAATATTGAAAGGCTAATTTTCCAGGGCCATTAGCAAGTAGTAACCGGATATCGGTTGTGGAGTCTGTATTTCACTCAACTGTGGTATGCATACAACAGTTAATAATATAAGCTGTATATTTAGATGGAAAGAGAATCCCAAATATATAAAATCAAACTAAGAGCAAAAACTCGATCCTCGGGTAGTGTTTATTTTACCATGTTATATTTAATAGCTGTAATCTTCTATTATTCTAAGAATATCGCTTAGGTACTTGTACGCTGTTTCTCCAAGTTCATTCAATTTTTTGTACTTATATTTTAGCTTGCCTATATATGCAACAGCGCATTTATAATCCATTGGAAGGTTTAATATATACTATACAATATTTGGTGGATTCCAAATAATATTATTGGATATGTGGTGTTTAATGGCAAACATTTTAAAAATAATGATTATAATTATAATGATTGATATTGATATTGATATTGATATTATTATACATTGTGACGTCTTGGCTAAAAAAATTCTAGGAATATGATGACAAGGCAAAGAGAAAGAGGATTGACAGGCTTAATACAATGTAAAGTAACTCATAGTTTAGCAAGTAGCTTTTTAAAATAGTAAACAAAAATAACCTTCTTTCTTTATTTGATGAATAGATTGTTTATATTTATATTAGTGAAAAATAAAAAAAAATGGAAGACTGCCAATACAAGGCAGTAACGCAACACTTGAAATAGTTATGTACTAAAAGTAAAAGGGTAGCATGTTTTCAAAGCGAACAATCTAAGAGCCACAAACACGGCGTAACTATATACGCCCATTCTCTGTAGTAAACATTAGCCCTTGGGAGCCAAAAAATTGTCTTCCATATTGAGTATTGAGAAGAGGCTAACACGTATAATTTTATTTACATTGGCGTAAAATACATTAAGGCTCAAAGCAAACACATTGTAGCATTTTGCAGCCTAAATTACTCTAAACTTTGGTAATGAAGTACCTGAATCATATACGATAATATCATCATGTTCTATTTTATCAACGTGTGTGAGGTCCTGGTCAATTTACTCTTGGGTGCAGATATGTCTCGTGTCAAATAAGAATAATTTTGTATTGAAGCTTTAAGAATGTGGAAATTTTGTATTCTTTATTGGCACAATATTTATCGTTCCATTTGGGCTTATTCTTTCATTCAGGTAGGTGCATTAAAGCTTTCCTCACAAACTCTGGGTCTTTTATGTGTTTTCTATTACTAACTCTTTATATATTGTCAATAAAGTCCCATTAGCTTATAGACTGGCTTACATAATATTTTGTCGGAAATAATAGTACTTGTCACTATGGGACATGAAAAAAAAATCTGAAGAACTTAAAACAAATGTTCTTGTTTTACTATAGGTCATTTTGTTTCTGTTATCATAAACTCAAGATTGACTAGATAGATAGTTACAAGCGCTTTTAACAACACTCCATTTTCCGTGACCTATATACAAGCTTAAATAATAAAGGTAAAGGTAAGATGTACATGAAAAAGAATAAAATGGAAATCTCGAGATTCTAAAGGCAAACCTGTACACATTTTATTTTATTTTATTTTTACCTTGCAACCAAAAAAATAAAACAAGAAACAGTATTCAAAAATACGAAATCTAAAATTAAACTAGAGTACTAATGAATGTACCATATACATAGTTTGGATTTGATATTACCGAGAAATATCACTTTAATGGCTGAGATAAACTTTTCTATAATTACCCCGATTCATGGATTTCATGTAATTTTGAATACGTTACAGCAGTAATAGGATTCTTTATATTCAGAAAAAATCTCATTTCTCTCTGTCAGTTTGCGACACTTATATAGAACTTACTCAAGCTAAAAACACACATACTTGTACTTACAATTCGTTTAAAGTTATATCCAGACCTTTATACAAAAAAAGTTGAAAATTATTACCTTTACACAGAGTTTGGTCTCTGTGTCATCCTTGGTGAATATGAGGAGGCTAAGTTACCTTTTAAAGACATTGTATCTTTGTTAAAGTTGCGGTATAGCTCTCAGCAAGAATTAATAGATCCAGTATGTTTCAGGGAATCCTAATAAATGTCCCAAGCCTCGTATCCGGTCATGTTAATTAATAACATCTACGATCGGTTCTTTTGGATTGATTTTTGGTGCTTTTTATCAATAATAAATTACCATTTATAAATCAACCTGACCAAAGTAATACACTTATATCACAAATATGCAAACTGCTGCCGAGCCTACGGCCTCTTAAAAACCCAATTGCAATGTCTTGGACTAATATTTTTTTTACAATTACTTGATCTTGGTTTCATAATGGTCATTCACAAACTAGCCAAGTATCACATCAATACAAACCAGTCTATTCAAGACATAATCGAATCGGGCCGAAATAAAACAAGATAGCCATTATATATATATCAAAGAATTATTACAGTGGTTCCAGTGCCAAATTGCGTCTCTTGTTACATCAATTGGTTTATTAAAAGCGCAGTTAGACACCGGAGCCACTGTATTAAATATCAGTCTTGGTTTTAAAAAATACACAAAATCTCCTGAGAGTTGCTTTATTCAACGCTCACACAGGGTTGTTTTATGCAGGCCTTTTGTTCCCAAGAAAACTGCTCGATATATTTTAAGAATAAAATGTGTTTTGTGCAGAACTATTCAATTGATCAGTGTAATTACTTTACAAGATATAGGAAAACATATGGTCTAAAAATGAGTAGTGCGACTGCGCCTTGTCTGTGAATATATACAATACAAGCTTTTATTTCAAAAGAAACCAACCCAAATAGACTTTTGAAGGATCAATATACCAATACACCTCCCCATTTACTATTATACGATATCAATGTACATTGGATACTATAAATGTTTAATCAATCTCTCTTGACATGTTTATTACTACTTCGTCTCGTATTCTCATCTGAATATGTAAATAGATCAAATATCAAACGACACGGTATAAAAGCAAAGCCTTGGTTCTATTTGTCAATATTCTATAAAATATTACATTACTTTTATTTATACTTTTATTAAATCAATTATTGAGAACTGGCTTTACAATAGAACTTTTTAAAGGATACAAGCTTTTGGATATCCTAATTCATTTGATATATATCAATCTCTCTACAAAAAAAAGTGTATCTTTCTTTGTTGTGCACTTACTTGATATTAACAAGAATATGGACTATTAAATTAAAGTTTTCTTTTTCTGTTGCTATTTTTGTGATATTTCCTCTTCAAAACTTGGATCTCACACAAGTGTATCACTAATCGGCTTATCAAAAGAGTTTTCTGTAAACATGTCTCATTTACCCTTAATATTATGTTACTGAGATGCTAAATCATCGAGTACAACTGTGACTGGTCGTGGGGTTGGCCCTTATTTTGTAAACTTTATAATAAAAAATCGGCCTTGGGCCTATTATGCTTCAAAATTAGTGGGGCTTAGAGAGAAAAAGGAAATCGGCGGTTATGTGATATGCCCGCCTTAACTTAATTATAAAAGTATAAAACAAGTGAGGATCCCATTTTATTTGTATCTCTCAAACTACAGCCTCTTCCATCTATTTCATTACTACCCAATGCGAGCCTTTGGTTTATCTTGTTTGTCCTTGTTGGTCTTATCGGCTCTCTTGACCGGAACAGAAGCCCGCAATGCTGATAGTATTGACAAATGTCCTCCATTAAAGGCGCGTCGAAACAGTCCCAAAGATGTAACCGATGTGCGAATCGATGATATCAAAGTAATATCTTCATTGGGAGACAGGTATGCTTTAAATAAAATATATCTACTGTGAATATGTATTAAGTATATGAATAGTATCATTGCAGGTTTTGGTCTTATGGGCCGAGGCAACGGTACAACAACCATTGATACCGTCATAGAGTACCGAGGTCAAAGCTACCCTATTGGTGGAGATGATGGTGCAGAGACATTGGCAACATATACAAGAAGATACCAGCCAAACCTCAAGGGAGCATCTGTTGGCGACCATTTAGTCGAGCGTTGTAATCGTGAGTTGTGCATACTGTCTATATAAAACCATGTATTGAAACGGTATGCTTTGATCTAATCAAATTTCTAAACAATTAGTTGAATACTGCCCAGCCTTGGAATGTAGGGATCCTCTCAGGAGTGCTGTATAATCTTTTAATAGACTAACTCCCATGTTTTAGATGAACCCCTGTTGGATAATCTAAACGGTGCAAGAAGTGGAGCTGTTGCTAAAAACCTTATTACTGAACTGGATTATGTTATTCCTCGTAAGTTTTGATCCAATTATTCATTAAAGATATGGAGCTAAACAATATATATCTATAATAATGGAACAAAAATAGGTATGAAAGACTATCCTGGTATAGACTTTGAGAACGACTGGAAGCTCATTACAATTCAGATAGGAAGTGAGTCGTACAAATATCTTTCTGACTAAAAAATGTTTTAACTAATACATGCATGTAGGCAATGATCAATGTGGATCTTGTACTTCATTCGCAAACGAAAGTACCGTTGAAGCCTATACTTTGTATGTTGAAGCAGCCATTGAGAGAATTCAAAATGATATTCCAAAGACCATTGTCAACCTAAGTAAATAATCACATATCCTGTAAAAATCACCTCAAACGACTAACATTGTTCTTCATACAGTTGGAAACTTGAACGTGTCAGCTTTGTTGCCTTTGGCTGAAGCACATGCTGAGTATTGTCCATCAAATGATACCAGCGTAAATTATTTTACTCCAAAGGCAGAATGTCCTTGTCTTTCTTCTCAGGAGCAAATGGACACGATGGACTATCTGGCCGACAGTAAGGAATTATTCCAATATAAACAAAAACAAAAAACCAAGCCGTCTTAGTTGAATGACTTTATCTATATTATTAGATTATAACAAGGCTTTGATAAATATTGCCCATAAATACAGAGGAAGAGAAGGACAAGATTTTGCGGTAGTATATCAGCCTTATGATATTAACTTTATCAGTTATCCTGTTACAGTTCTCAGGTACAAGGGTTTTATTAAAAACTATATCTTGATAAGCTGTTCTATTATACTAAAAAGCACAAAATCAAAAAATCTAGTTCAATCGACTGTTTCCACCCGAGTTTGTCCTTACACAAATACTTTTCAAAGGTTAGTTTATTAATACTTTCTTATAAAGATAATAGTCTTGATTGTATTGCAATTTTAGCTATTTTGGAATTCGCTTTTCCTTCCTAGCGATCGTAAGCCTCAGCATTTTGATTACGATCCAAGCCTTTCGGTAAGAAATAAAAGTGTTGCTTGACCAGTTGAATACATAAATATCTAACAAAACGACGTAGCTTTATTGTCCCAAGAAAACGGATAGAATTTCTACGAATTAACATGGTTTATAATTGCGATGTGGATTATGATAGTATAAAAGTTGCCTAAATATCAACTCAAGTACGATTTAAATTTTATATGTATACCTTTATTATGTAGTATTAAAGGTTAATAATATACTTTATATAACTAAAAAATTGTCAGATAATAATAAGGGCAAGGGAATAAAGCAGAAACAAATCCATCAGCATTTATCACAGTATCTTTATAATCACTTGCTTTATTATTACTGAGTATAAAGTGTATGAGTGTCTTATGGATAACTCTTGAGATATTAACTTGGGATTATTAACAAAGAGTAACCAAAGATCGATTATAGAGTTTGTATTTCACTCAGTTGTAGTGTGTATACAACAAACACACCAGTTGCAAATTCAATGACTGAGCCAAACCAGTACAACTATCAGTAACAAAGTCAATGATGACTAGACTGGAGCACTAAAGCAACCTATAAACCAATTTTAAGCTTAATTTTGATGGCTTATAATGATACATATTTTACAGCCATAAAACTATAGTGATTGAGATATAACAATAAAACCAGATATAGTTTCTTGAATATAGTAAGGTGTGGACACCCTCAAATAGAGAATGGGGTTTGCAAGGAATTCAAGCCGAATGTTGACACTAATGTTTATAAAGTGTCTAATTGCATATGCAACCAGTACTTTGAATGGGTAGTGTTATTGGCCATAGAACTTTCCATATTGGATATCCTTTGGGTAGTATGAAGAATCATATGAAAAGGTGTGGGTGTTAATAAGGTGATTGATGGTTGAGATGCAGTGAATGCTTAGATGTAAAGAATTGGTGATGCATAGTTGTGGACCATGCAAGACAGATTAGAATGAATGTGAGGTTGTGTTGTTGAGTAATGTAAATGGTGCAAGTAGTTGAATGCTGAAAAGGTAAAGACAAGGTGGGAGAATACGCTGAAGGATAAAGATGGTACACGTAGATTATTGCATGAGGGGTTGATGATGCATAGATGTTTGTTTAGACGGAGTAGAATGAAGATACACAATACATCTTGCAAGTGTTTGACACACAAGTATCAAGATAATAAATATCAATAAAGTATTATTGATTCATTTTCATTTATTTTTGATTTGGGGTTTTTTTACACCGTGTTTGTTAAGACACATATTGGTGCTCCACAGCATTCCCCCACCAATGAGAAAAGCTTAAAAAAAACTCATTTGGGGCTGGGCAGATAAATGTCCTCGCCAGTAATCAGCATATTGCGGGGGGTTTATGTTTGTGGGGTCATGACAGTGCAAGCACATGTTCGGCAGACCGTACATAGGAGGCAATAGCTGTGGAAAGACAATAATTTATCAACCACTGTGAATAAAGAAAGAGAGAAAGGAATTGGCAAGTTTCGACCTCTTATTTATAGACAAATAAATCGGTGTTTAAATAAAATAAATTTTTAAAACGCAAGTCACGGAGTGGGAATATTTTCTTTGGCGGTGGCTTGTAGGTTTTCACGTGAGTTCTACAACATTCTCTTGAAAAACACCCAGTAAAAATACATATTATAGTGTATTTATTATTAATCTCTTTAAATACAAAGCATCACTCCTTTAACAGTTAAGGAAGCTCTTTAACTAGAGAATATAGTTGCAAACGTATCTAAAGAATTTATTATTTAGTATCGCCTATTTAAAAAAGAGGTTTCTCAAGTACCACATACTACCCGAACCTTTAATCCGTGCTCGTTTATACACATTTTATTACTCTTTTTTACGGTATAATATTATATTTATTAAATTGTTTTGCTCTCTAAATCTTATAAAGAGTATTTACTGACAGAATTTGAGTATAATCCAAAAGATAAGCTCGTTCAATATTGCATTTATATCGAATCGCCCATAATTAATAGATTGGAAAAACGAAATACACAAAAGAAGTATTTAAAGGGCTTTAAAAGGGGTAATAGCTGGTGAATTACAGAATTACGGAAGACCAATATCTCATTGTATGACTATGAAATTGTAAAAAGTCCCATACAATATTTGGCCTCCTAGGCCACTCTTCCACCAGACATTACACTTTATTTATGGCCTTGACCATGTCTCCATCCCGAGAGCTTGGATCGATCATGGCCTTCATCTTCTCATCCTCAGCTAAATTTTTCAGAGGTTTTGTTCCTTTCAGGATCGAGTCAATTTCGCAACTACGCCTTCTTACTCCCAAGACTATACGCCAGCCCACTTGACCTCACCCGGATATTTCACCTGTACCATTATTTCTCAAGTAGTACCTAGACTGCCAATAGTAATAGCCTTTGAACTAATACAGAATCTATACATTTTTTTTTTCTAGAGAAACGAATAAAATGTACTTCTCTTAAAATTTCTTTGAAAGCAGACAAAAGAAAAACATGTTTCTGTAGGCCAAACATATTTGATTAGGTTTTATTTACGAATGGCCACTATTTCATAATTGGTATATCACTTTATGTAAAATAGAGAACAAGCTATTAAATGGGATCTACCAACAGAAAGTAGTCTATTGCTTGTTCTTTTTATCAACTCAAATAATATACCTTTACCTTGTATAATATTTATCTATGAACGCAAGCTTATATTGTTATCACCCCAGTATGCAATATATATCATAAAATAATGCAAATATTCATTCAAAATACAGTAGATCGAGAGTCAGTTACATGATAATTTTTGATCTATTAAAGAAATGTTAATCAAAGCCTTTGGATGTAGATTTTTACCTGTATTCCTCAATGTTCTCATGTGTTAAAACCACTATACCAGCAGTGTTAGAAAACCATATTCCAACCAATCAGTTTAACTTACCCAAATCACGCTTTGTCAATGGGTTCTTTGTCAGTGGACAGATATTCTTCTTGCCTTCCCAATTCGACAGACATCGGACCCAACTGTCGTATCTAATCATCAAGTAAAAAGATTAGAAACAGAAGTTCTGACAAACGGATAAAACACTATAGTTACCCCATAACATGGCCATATTTTGAAATCGCTGGCTTTACCACTTCATCAAGTGTAATTGGGTCTACAAATCCAGGAAGAGGATTGTCTAGCTGCGTGTCATCACTGTCCAGCTCATCCTCTTCTTGGTTGGTATCTTCGTTGTTTCCACTGCTATCGTCCACCCTTGCGCGTGTCCGCCGGGTTGCCCGTGTACTCAAGGTAAATGTTCCAGAATCGTCATTGTGATCTTCGAAATCGTGTTCATCATCATCATCATCACTATCCCAACCACGAGTCCGTCTCTTTCTTTTCTTGGTCTTTTTCTCTACAACTGGTGCTGCCCGACTGCGAGGTCCAGCAGGTGATGCCACCCGACCAGTACCATGCTTGCTATGTGTTCTAAAAGTCTTTTCTACCTGTCCGTCCGCATTCTTTTTGTCGAACAAGTAATGTGCTTTACCCTTGGCATCCAATACATAGTTTGGATCGTTTACTTCCCCTGTCTCGACCAACAGACGGTAGAAATTGGAGCACTGAACATTTGCTTAGTTTCTTTTGATATTTTACTCAATCCATAATATCGTATTACCTGATAACCAACACGACCAGGTACTTTCATGGCAAAAATACCCCATTGACCGTTTGCACCCAACTCTTCCAGACGTTCAAAGAATACCACACGCTCATCTTCTGCCCACTGTCCCTTGCGCTGTACCTCTCCAGGAGCATTAAAGCGATAGTAGTAGCTGTTTGGATTTTGATCAATCATTTGGTATGCACGAATACGGGCCTGAGACCATCCTTCAAACGCCTTTTCAGGATCTACTTGGTTTTCATGAATTTGTTTAAGCGCCTCATCCAGTCCTAGACGGCCACCCATGCGATATTGTCTAGGTAGCATTAGGATCACATTATTGCCAAGTTTATCATCAATCATACTTTTTAGCAGTGTCGTTTGTTGTCTTTTTTAATGTCTCTGAACGCTTCTTCAGCAATTGTTGATAAGCTGCCTGTTGCTCTTCACTCATCATATTATCTATTGTCATCAGTATTAATAAAAATCAAGAAACAATTCAGGTTTTGATCAATACTTGCGTGAGCTCTCTACTTCTGGCGCATGCTTAGTAGCAATCACACGTCTGATTCCAAGCAAGTAGCCATTCTGTGTCAATCTAACGATCACCTCATCCTACGAGTAGACATGTCAATTATTAGTATTTTTGCTAAAGATAAGCACGGTATGCTTTAGACAAGAGTGTTTTCATTACTTCATCATGTCCACAATCAATCAACATCTCTTCAATCTCTTCTGGCGTCAGATAATCAAACATCTCCTTGATTTTCTTTGATTTGCGATTTGTTTCTCTACGTTCATATTCGGCAAATTGACGCTGCTGAAGAGCAACTCTTTGTTGAATGATATCCATTTCTGATGCAGTTACTTCCTCTCCAAACACATTCTCTTTTCGAACCGTCTCAATCTGATCACTGTGCATCATACAGTGTAAATTTCGGTAGATATGAACATATCATGAAGAGAAATTTACCTTTCTTCCATTGATAGCTTAAAAGGTGCATGCTCAGACTCAATATAAACGTCAAATACTTGCTTCACTTTCCGAAGCGTTGCCTAAATATTTTTATGATCATGGTGAGATGATCATACTTTTTCTATTCAATGATGATTACCAGCAGAGGCTTGATTGTGACGCATGCAGGTACTGCACTATCCCTCCAGCTGCATCGGCCTTTGGACAAGACCTTGCAAGGTACAGCATGATCTATAATGATTAACATTAATAATCTAATCAACGATTATTGTATTTTCAGAAATAAAAGTAACTGTCAGTCAGCTGCTGACCTTCTTTAAGAAACTTGGAGACCAATCTGTCTTCCTCGGGTGTGGATTGTTTCTTGAGACGAACCATGCTGGGAGAGAGTATGAGCCACGGAGAGGTAACGTTCGACACGCGCGAATGTCTCGATTCTTTTTTTTAAAAATAAAATAAAACACGAAAAATAAAAAAAATAAAGGATACGTGAGGAGGCACAGTCACACGTACTAAAGAGGGTGCAAAATATACCTTGAAGGACTATCTATACTTCATCAAGAGCTGTGGTAGATGGATGGCATGCTTCAGTACGCATTTTTTAAATTCGGATGAAAGGTTTATAAAATACCAATCGCTAAAGAGGAGGCTGTGCGTGCGACTATATCTCGAGGGTGTCTCAAAATCTGGACTGATTGGACTGTAAAGAAGTCAAAGAAGATGAAGTTGGTCAATAACATATCAAAAGAGACCCGCAAGATAAAAAAAATGCAATTTAAAATCGTTCTTATTCCCAAGGTAACGAATACTGAGAAATAACCAGACAGCCACCTACACGATCAAAGCAACTCATCAATCTAGTACTTCATTACAACCCGTGGCATCCATGCGCATCCTATGGCTGCATGGCTGCATGGTCGCATGGCTACATGGTTGCATATAGTTATGATTTGTTTACATGTATAATATTAGAAAACATGGATATTCTTGTTTGTTTGTTTATTATGCATATCTTTAATATTTTGAACCACCCTACTAAAGCTGATTCTTGTGCTTTGTTGATGTTCTTCAAAGTCAATATTGCCAATAGACAATTCATATAGAAACCAATTTTTTATCTTGTGCAGCAAGATGAGACACATTGTGTCTAATAAGGGCTTCAAGGTCAAGTTATACACTAAAGCTATTAAACCAGGTCTCCCTACTTTTTCCCATTCATCATCGTCAGTCTGTCAAATTGGAGCTATAAACTATTGTATTTAATAATCTTCTGATTACAAACCGTGCTATTTGTACACCATTTTTCCCAGTGATATTAGAAAGTATCTTGTGATGTGTCTTTTTGGAAGCTATAAAAGAGTCATATTTGACTGGATAGAGAACTTCTTCTAAAGTCTGATATTATCCATGTATTGCCAATCGCACACTATTATCATCATCATCTTGGTTATCCTCGCCAGTGTCCTTAGAGGAGCTCCGTTAAACCCTATTATACAGGATGATTTGCAGCTGTAAGACACTATGTTTGTAAAAAAAAAGAAAACAAAGGCTTGATCTCATAAACTTGTTTTTTAGTGCATATTCTGACCATGTCTACTATATGGAAAATGCAGACGCATCTGATCTGATACGTTTCGATGCACATACAAATAGCTTTCCTCCCGGATTTGCACTGGAATGATTGATAATCACAAGCTCATCAAAGGGCTGGTTGCTGCGCGGTATATTGCTTGCACGAGTATGGTCATTATTTTCGAGCCCTTGCGAATAATCATAGGATGATAACAGTTGTAAACTAAATGATGGAAAAATAAATACCAATGGTTTATTTCTAGTTTGGATAGGCATATCCTGTTGGCTTCCATAGAAAGATTAGACCCTAATGATATCAAACCATTTTTTTAAAGACTACTTTAAACATCCTAAAGAAAGGGCCTCATTTTGGACAGTTTCTTTCAAAAAACAACAAAAACCACACATACATATATATATTCAATTCAGTTCTAGCATATTACTCAAAACATACAAAGAAAGAAAGAAACTAACTAGATAAGAATCATTTCTTGATCTTTTCTAACATCATATGAGCAGACTGCGGCGCAAACTTCTTGATGGCTGAAATAAGTTCAGGGAACCTCAATGGCTTGGTTACGTATTCATCCATTCCTGCTTGTAAGCACTTTTCACGATCGCCAATCATAGCATGTGCTGTAAGGGCAATGATAGGGATGTGTCTGTTGGGGCTAATACTACGCTCGATTCTTCGGATAGTCTGGGTAGCCTCAAATCCTCCCATGATTGGCATCTGTACGTCCATCAGAATCAAGTCAAAGGTTTGAGACTCAAACGCCTCCACAGCAAGCTTTCCGTTGGGTACAATCTTGACATTGTGGCCAAATTTCTCGAGTATCCGAACCGCAAGTTTCTGATTGACTACATTATCTTCGGCTAGCAGAATCTCGAGAGGAACTGTCTTGGAGGCATCATTTGGTAAGGCAGCAAGACTCTCGAGTGCAGGAAGTAGTGCGTCAGCAAGATCAGGAACATTCTTAGGAGAGTTAATATACGCAGTAATTCCAAGATCAATGCATAGTTTCATATTGAGTAGGTGTATCTCGGGTGCAATCAGAACAAGAGGAGTATATCTCAAATGAACAATCTCACGAATCTTCTCTGCATGAGACATCTTATCCACAATGACTGTATCAAAGAAGGGTGCATGCTTGCTACGGTTCGCATTTGCATTTGCAACATTCGTTGCCTCTTCAATCGAGGATACTTGGAATGGCTTCAGTCCAAGTTCGACGATCTTGTCGATCATACCAGTTTGATCTTTCATGCTGTCGAGGAAAAGGATGTGTCGGTTCTGGAACCTAGCCATCTTCTTTACTACCTCGTCTTCACGCATGGCCACATGCTTTAAGTTCATTGTGAAATAGAACTCTGAGCCACGGCCATACTTTGACTCGACCCACAAATCTCCACCCATAAGCTGAACCAAGTGCCTCGAAATAGATAACCCAAGACCAGTGCCTCCATACTCACGACTTGATAAAATTTAAATGTTAATTTCATATATCAAATATATCTCTTGAATATTACTTACGTAGTACTTCCATCAGCTTGGCAGAATGTGTCAAAAATGACGTTTAATTTGTCTTCTTGAATACCAATACCAGTATCACTGACACAGAGCTGAAGCATTACATGGTCTCCTTCTGTTTTCATAACACGGGTGCGCAAGACGACTTCACCTTGGGTTGTGAACTTGACAGCATTTCCAATCAAATTTGTGATGACTTGACGAAGTCTTAGAGGGTCACCAATCAACTGATCTGGGATCGTACTTTCCATGTTGTAAATCAGGTCAAGTTTCTTTTGGTTCGCCTTGACAGCCAGGGTTTTGAGGACACTAAACACAGATGATCGAAGGGAGAAAGGAATTGCTTCAATCGTCATCCGGCCGGCTTCAATCTTGGAAATATCCAAGATATCATCGATAATTGTCAAGAGATTGTTCGCAAGGCTGGAGACGATCATCAGATTCTCGCGTTGCAGGCGAGTCAATTCAGTCTCAAGAGTCAAGGTGGTCATACCAATGATACCGTTCATAGGCGTACGAATTTCATGACTCATGTTGGCCAAAAATTCACTCTTTGATCTGTTGGCTAATTCAGCTGCGTCTCTTGCCAACCGGTTCTTTTGGATTGCATCACGTAGAGAACCAACCATTTGATTGATCTTGGTTTTGAGCGAATCCATTTCTCCGGAAGCTTCGACAGTAATCAGCCGAGAAAAGTCGTTTGCTGTTGCTGCAGCAGAGATTTGAGCAAATGCACGGACTTGGGTTGTCAAATTTGAGGCCATTGTATTGACATTGCTGGTGATCTCACGCCACACTCCTTCCACATCCATAACCTGGGCTTGCACTCCGAGCTTTCCTTCTGTACCTACTTCTCTAGCTACCCTAGTAACTTCAGACGCAAATGAGCTCAATTGGTCTACCATGGTGTTGATCGTGTTCTTGAGTTCTGCAATTTCTCCGTGTACTTCAACCTCAATCTTCTTCGATAAGTCACCCTGCGCTACTGCTTTACACACCGCTGCAATTGCTCGTAGTTGGTCTGTCAGATTACTGGCCATAAGATTCACATTCTCAGTAAGGTCCTTCCAAGTTCCATCAACCTCTACAATTGTTGCTTGTCCACCGAGAATACCCTCCGTTCCTACTTCTCTGGCGACTCGAGTCACTTCAGCAGCAAAGATACGAAGTTGGTCAACCATACTATTCACAGTGTTCTTCAAATCCAGAATTTCTCCACGGGTCTCAACATCAATCTTCTTTGACAGATCTCCGTTCGCCACTGCCTTGGTTACTTGAGCAATTGAGCGCACCTGGGTAGTTAGGTTGGCAGCCATTGTATTCACGTTGTCCGTCAGGTCTAACCAGGTACCAGCAACACCTTCAACCATAGCTTGTCCACCCAATTTGCCTTCTGTGCCGACTTCTTTGGATACACGAGTTACTTCAGAGGCAAATATACGGAGCTGGTCCACCATATTGTTCACTGTATTTTTCAGATCAAGAATTTCACCCCGTGTCTCAACATCAATCTTCTTGGAGAGATCTCCTAAAGCAACAGCCTTGGTAACTTGTGCAATTGATCGTACTTGTGTGGTAAGATTTGCGGCCATTGTGTTGACATTGTCTGTTAGGTCCATCCAGGTACCAGCGACACCGTCGACCATAGCTTGACCACCCAGCTTGCCTTCCGTACCGACTTCTTTGGATACACGAGTGACCTCTGCAGCAAAGACTCTTAGTTGATCAACCATATTGTTCACCGTATTTTTTAGGTCCAGGATTTCACCACGAGTTTCCACCTCAATCTTCTTTGATAGATCTCCATTTGCCACAGCCTTGGTAACTTGTGCAATTGATCGTACTTGTGTGGTTAGATTGGCAGCCATGGTGTTGACATTATCCGTAAGGTCCATCCAGGTACCAGCAACACCTTCAACCATAGCTTGGCCACCTAGTTTACCATCAGTTCCTACTTCCTTTGATACACGGGTAACTTCTGAAGCAAAGATACGCAACTGGTCCACCATGTTATTAACAATATTTTTCAAGTCAAGGATCTCGCCACCACTCTCAACTTCAATTTTCTTTGATAGATCGCCTAGAGCCACAGCCTTGGTCACTTCGGCAATAGATCTAACCTGGCTTGTTAGATTGGCTGCCATCTGGTTGACATTGTCTGTAAGATCAAGCCATGTACCGGCAACGCCTTCGACCATAGCTTGGCCACCGAGCTTGCCTTCAGTACCGACTTCCTTTGATACACGAGTGACTTCTGAAGCAAAGATTCGAAGCTGGTCCACCATGTTATTGACAATATTCTTTAGATCAAGAATTTCGCCACCACTCTCAACTTCGATCTTCTTTGATAGATCACCCAGAGCCACGGCCTTGGTAACCTCAGCAATCGATCTGACTTGGTTTGTCAGATTGGCAGCCATTTGGTTTACGTTGTCAGTGAGGTCCAGCCAAGTACCAGCAACGCCTTCGACCATGGCTTGCCCACCTAGTTTTCCCTCAGTGCCGACTTCCTTTGATACACGGGTAACTTCAGATGCAAAAATACGAAGCTGGTCCACCATGTTATTGACGATATTCTTTAGATCAAGAATCTCGCCACCACTCTCAACATCAATCTTCTTGGAAAGATCTCCTAGTGCGACGGCTTTGGTGACTTCAGCGATTGATCTGACCTGACTGGTTAGATTTGCAGCCATCTGGTTGACATTATCGGTTAGGTCCAACCAGGTACCGGCAACACCTTCGACCTTGGCTTGACCACCAAGTTTTCCTTCAGTACCGACTTCCTTTGATACACGAGTGACTTCAGAAGCAAAAATACGAAGCTGATCAACCATGTTATTAACAATATTTTTCAAGTCAAGGATCTCGCCACCACTTTCAACTTCGATCTTTTTGGACAGATCTCCCAAAGCTACAGCCTTTGTAACTTCGGCAATTGATCGTACTTGGCTTGTTAGATTGGCAGCCATTTGGTTTACGTTGTCTGTAAGATTGAGCCATGTGCCGGCAACGCCTTCGACCATGGCTTGGCCACCGAGTTTTCCCTCAGTGCCGACTTCCTTTGATACACGGGTAACTTCAGAGGCAAAAATACGCAGCTGGTCCACCATGTTATTGACAATGTTCTTTAGGTCAAGGATCTCTCCTCCACTCTCGACTTCAATTTTCTTTGAAAGATCTCCCAAGGCAACCGCTTTAGTGACTTCGGCGATAGATCGTACTTGACTTGTTAGATTGGCAGCCATCTGGTTGACATTGTCTGTAAGATTCAACCAAGTACCAGCAACGCCTTCGACCATGGCTTGACCACCGAGTTTGCCCTCGGTACCGACTTCCTTGGAAACACGAGTGACTTCGGAAGCAAAGATACGCAACTGGTCCACCATGTTATTTACAATATTCTTTAGTTCAAGAATCTCGCCACCACTCTCGACCTCAATCTTCTTTGAAAGGTCTCCCAAGGCTACGGCCTTTGTGACTTCAGCAATAGATCGCACTTGGCTAGTTAGATTGGCAGCCATCTGGTTGACGTTATCTGTCAAATCCAGCCATGTACCAGCAACTCCTTCAACCATGGCTTGACCACCGAGTTTGCCTTCGGTACCGACTTCCTTTGATACACGGGTAACTTCAGATGCAAAAATACGTAGTTGATCCACCATGTTATTGACAATATTCTTTAGATCAAGAATTTCTCCACCACTCTCGACCTCAATCTTCTTGGAGAGATCACCTAGGGCCACGGCCTTGGTAACTTCAGCAATAGATCTGACCTGGCTTGTAAGATTTGCAGCCATCTGGTTGACATTATCGGTTAGATCCAACCAGGTACCAGCAACACCTTCGACCATGGCTTGCCCACCTAGTTTGCCCTCAGTGCCGACTTCCTTTGATACACGGGTAACTTCAGATGCAAAAATACGTAGTTGATCCACCATGTTATTGACGATATTCTTTAGATCAAGAATCTCGCCACCACTCTCGACTTCAATCTTCTTGGAAAGATCACCTAGAGCCACAGCCTTGGTAACCTCAGCAATTGAACGTACTTGGTTTGTCAAATTAGCGGCCATCTGATTGACGTTGTCTGTAAGGTCCAGCCAAGTACCAGCAACGCCTTCGACCATGGCTTGTCCACCGAGCTTACCCTCAGTGCCGACTTCCTTTGATACACGGGTAACTTCAGAGGCAAAAATACGGAGTTGGTCCACCATGTTATTGACAATATTCTTTAGATCAAGAATCTCTCCTCCACTCTCGACTTCGATCTTCTTAGAGAGATCACCCAGAGCCACGGCTTTGGTAACTTCAGCAATAGATCTGACCTGGCTGGTTAGATTGGCAGCCATCTGATTGACGTTGTCTGTAAGGTCCAGCCAAGTACCAGCGACGCCCTCGACCATGGCTTGACCACCAAGTTTGCCCTCGGTACCGACTTCCTTGGAAACACGAGTGACTTCGGAAGCAAAGATACGCAACTGGTCCACCATGTTATTGACAATATTTTTCAAATCAAGGATCTCGCCACCACTCTCGACTTCGATCTTCTTGGAAAGATCTCCCAAGGCAACCGCTTTAGTGACTTCGGCAATTGATCGTACTTGGCTTGTTAGATTGGCAGCCATTTGGTTTACGTTGTCTGTAAGATTGAGCCAAGTACCGGCAACACCTTCCACCATGGCTTGACCACCAAGTTTGCCTTCAGTACCAACCTCCTTGGACACACGAGTTACTTCTGAAGCAAAGATACGGAGCTGATCCACCATGTTATTGACGATATTCTTTAGATCAAGAATCTCTCCGCCACTCTCGACTTCAATCTTTTTAGATAAATCACCCAAGGCAACGGCTTTTGTTACTTCGGCAATCGAACGTACTTGGCTAGTTAGGTTGGCAGCCATCTGGTTCACATTATCGGTCAGGTCAAGCCATGTACCGGCAACACCTTCAACCATGGCTTGGCCACCGAGCTTTCCTTCAGTGCCGACTTCCTTTGATACACGGGTTACTTCTGATGCGAAAATACGAAGTTGATCAACCATGTTATTGACAATATTCTTTAGATCAAGAATCTCGCCACCACTCTCAACTTCGATCTTCTTGGAGAGATCACCCAGAGCTACGGCCTTTGTGACCTCGGCAATTGATCTGACCTGACTTGTTAGATTGGCAGCCATCTGGTTGACATTGTCCGTTAGGTCCAGCCATGTGCCGGCAACGCCTTCAACCATAGCTTGGCCGCCTAGTTTGCCTTCAGTACCGACTTCTTTTGATACACGGGTAACTTCGGAAGCAAAGATACGCAACTGGTCCACCATGTTATTGACAATATTTTTCAGGTCAAGGATCTCGCCACCACTCTCAACTTCGATCTTCTTGGAGAGATCACCCAGAGCCACAGCCTTGGTGACCTCGGCAATCGATCTGACTTGATTCGTAAGATTTGCAGCCATCTGGTTGACATTGTCTGTTAGATCCAGCCAAGTACCAGCAACGCCTTCGACCATGGCCTGACCACCGAGCTTTCCTTCAGTGCCGACTTCCTTGGATACACGGGTTACTTCTGATGCGAAGATACGAAGCTGGTCCACCATGTTATTGACAATATTCTTTAGATCAAGAATTTCGCCACCACTCTCAACTTCGATCTTCTTTGATAGATCACCCAGAGCCACGGCCTTGGTAACCTCAGCAATCGATCTGACTTGGTTTGTCAGATTGGCAGCCATTTGGTTTACGTTGTCAGTGAGGTCCAGCCAAGTACCAGCAACGCCTTCGACCATGGCTTGCCCACCTAGTTTTCCCTCAGTGCCGACTTCCTTTGATACACGGGTAACTTCAGATGCAAAAATACGAAGCTGGTCCACCATGTTATTGACAATATTTTTCAGGTCAAGGATCTCGCCACCACTCTCGACTTCGATCTTCTTGGAAAGATCTCCCAAGGCAACCGCTTTAGTGACTTCGGCAATTGATCGTACTTGGCTTGTTAGATTGGCAGCCATTTGGTTTACGTTGTCTGTAAGATTGAGCCATGTGCCGGCAACGCCTTCGACCATGGCTTGGCCACCGAGTTTACCCTCGGTACCGACTTCCTTGGACACACGGGTAACTTCAGAAGCAAAAATACGTAGTTGATCCACCATGTTATTGACGATATTCTTTAGATCAAGAATTTCTCCACCACTCTCGACTTCAATCTTCTTGGAAAGATCACCTAGAGCCACAGCCTTGGTAACCTCAGCAATTGAACGTACTTGGTTTGTCAGATTAGCGGCCATCTGATTGACGTTGTCTGTAAGGTCCAGCCATGTGCCGGCAACGCCTTCGACCATGGCTTGTCCACCGAGTTTACCCTCAGTGCCGACTTCCTTTGATACACGGGTAACTTCAGAGGCAAATATACGAAGCTGATCCACCATGTTATTGACAATGTTCTTTAGATCAAGAATCTCTCCACCACTTTCAACTTCGATCTTCTTGGAGAGATCACCCAGAGCCACGGCCTTGGTAACTTCAGCAATAGATCTGACCTGGCTGGTTAGATTGGCAGCCATCTGATTGACGTTGTCTGTAAGGTCCAGCCAAGTACCAGCGACGCCCTCGACCATGGCTTGTCCTCCAAGTTTTCCTTCAGTACCGACTTCCTTGGATACACGAGTTACTTCTGAAGCAAAGATACGCAACTGGTCCACCATGTTATTGACAATGTTTTTTAGATCAAGAATTTCACCGCCACTTTCAACTTCGATCTTCTTGGAAAGATCTCCCAAGGCAACCGCTTTGGTAACTTCGGCAATAGATCGTACTTGACTGGTCAGGTTTGCCGCCATGATATTTACATTATCAGTAAGTTCATGCCAAGTACCCGCCACCCCTTCAACCTTTGCCTGACCACCTAGTTTGCCTTCTGTACCAACTTCCTTGGACACACGTGTAACCTCAGACGCGAAAACACGAAGCTGATCCACCATGCTGTTTACGATGTTCTTTAGATCGAGGATTTCTCCTCCACTCTCGACCTCAATCTTCTTGGAGAGATCGCCTAGAGCCACAGCCTTGGTGACCTCGGCAATTGATCGTACTTGGGTTGTGAGATTAGCTGCCATGTGATTGACATTATCTGTAAGGTCCATCCATGTTCCTCCCACATTTGGAACCACAGCTTGACCGCCTTTTATGCAATAGAGTTGTTTAGTAAAATGCTCGATATCTTGACTTTTCTTTATGAAACAGATTTGTTCTTATTTTTTCTTACCTAGTAGACCTTCTGTACCGACTTCTTTCGCCACACGCGTTACTTCGGCTGCAAATACGTTAAGCTGGTCGACCATACTGTTGACTGTATTCTTTAGTTCCTGGATTTCGCCGCGTGTTTCGACTTCAATCTTCTTTGAGAGGTCACCGTTAGCAACAGATTTGGTGACTTCAGCAATCGACCGCACTTGAGTCGTTAGATTGGCGGCCATTTGATTGACATTGTCCGTCAGGTCCATCCAAGTACCATCAACATTTGGTACCGATGCTTGACCACCTAGTTTTCCATCCGTGCCTACTTCTTTGGCCACGCGCGTCACCTCGGCCGCAAAAACATTGAGTTGATCCACCATGTTATTGACAGTGTTCTTTAGATCCAAGATTTCTCCTCTTGTTTCAACATCAATCTTCTTTGATAGATCGCCCTTTGCAACTGCCTTGGTAACTTCAGCAATTGACCGCACCTGCGTTGTCAGGTTGGCTGCCATGGTGTTTACATTGTCTGTCAAGTCTTTCCATGTGCCGCTGACACTGGGTACAATTGCTTCACCACCAAGTTTTCCTTCTGTACCAACTTCGCGTGCCACTCTTGTTACTTCGGAAGCAAATACTCGTAATTGGTCAACCATGTTGTTTACTGTGTCCTTGAGATCTGAGATTTCTCCGCTCACATCAACCATGATCTTTTTCGAAAGATCGCCTGTGGCTACTGCTTTGGTGACAACGGCAATCGAACGTACTTGAGTCGTGAGGTTTGTTGCCATGGTGTTTACATTCTCGGTCAGATCCTTCCATGTGCCGTCTACGTTGGGGACCAGAGCCTGGCCACCGAGTTTTCCTTCTGTGCCGACTTCTTTGGCAACTCTGGTGACTTCTGTTGAAAATACTCGCAATTGATCCACCATGTTGTTTACTGTATTCTTTAGATCAAGAATCTCTCCTCGGGTTTCGACCTCGATCTTTTTCGATAGGTCACCCTTTGCGACAGCCATGGTTACTTCTGCGATTGATCGCACCTGAGTGGTTAGATTTGCAGCCATGGTATTCACATTGTCTGTCAAATCTTTCCACGCGCCTCCGACATCCTTGACGACTGCCTGGCCGCCTAGTATTCCTTGTTCGCCGACTTCTAGTGAAACTCGCCGGACTTCTGCAGAGAACAATGTCAATTGATCAACCTAAAAAAGCAAAGGTGAAATAAATTAAGGGTTTCAAAGCTGTGAAACAACAGATTTGTTTATAAAAGCCTACCATTCTATTCATAGTCGTGATGAGCTCGAGAACCTCGCCTTGTGCACTCGCGGTTACTTTTTTACTTAAATCGCCACAAGCAACTGCTTTTGCAACAGACGCAATGTCTCGTACTTGGTTCGTAATTTTAAAGGCCATCATATTGACATTGTCGGTCAAGTCTTTCCATGTTCCACCTACATCCTTTACGACTGCTTGTCCTCCTAATATTCCTTGTGTACCTACTTCAAGTGAAACGCGTGTCACCTCTGTTGCAAATATGGATAACTGCATAAAAGACAAACAAAGTTAGCATTTTTACATAAAAGAAAATAGACTAGCATATCTCATCATTGGACTTTTTTTTTATTATCTACCTGATCGACCATTGTATTGATCGTATTCTTCAGATCAAGCATTTCTCCTCTGACTTCTACAGTCACCTTCTTTGTCAAATCACCCTTGGCGACACTCTTTGAAACCTTTGCGATATCTCTGACTTGGTTTGTCAGATTTGCAGCCATGGTATTAACATTGTCAGTCAATTCTTTCCAAATTCCATCTGCGCCTTCGACCTTGGCCTGAGCGCCTAGTTTTCCCTCTGTTCCGACTTCGTGAGCCACCCGAGATACTTCAGAGGCAAACATGTTGAGCTGGTTGACTAGAAGCACAGTGGTTAATTATAAATAAATGACTGGGAATATTTCTCACCCATAGTGTTGAACGTATTTTTCAAAAGGAGTGTTTCACCCTTTACAGGCACCGTCATTGTCTTGCTTAGGTCTCCGCGGGCAATTGCAGTAGATACATCGGCAATATCGCGTACTTGTTCGAGATGGCTAGTGGTCATTGTGTTTAGGTTTACGACAAAATTGTGCCAGGCTCCATTGCATTCCTTTTCGCACCGTGCTTGGACACCCAGCTTTCCTTTGACAGCCGTTTCATGAGCAACATAGATTACTTCGTCAGCAATAAGTTTCAGGTGGTCAGCCATGGCATTGACAGCATTTTTCAGGGTATTGATTGGAGCAGAAGGCAGGGTAGGTCGGGTGACGCAGCGTTCGTGGTTGCAGGTGATTCTTTTGTCGAGGACACCGGCAAAAATGGCAGAGGATACACTTACGGCTTGGAGAACACAGTCGGGACAGACAATGTTATCTGGACTGGTCTGGTTAGTGGCGGCAGGGAAAGGAACCAAGGGGGGAGAAAGGGCGCTAAAGTAGACTGGGTAGGCGGTAGCATGCGAGGCAACAGTGAAAGGAGGAGTAGGCATAGATGACGTGGTTAGACCACCGGCAATTGGGGCAATGGCAGAGTAAATGTCAGAAGTAGCAAGGGCGGGTGTAGGAGCTGTTGGCATAAATGAAAGATACATTTGGTTAATAAAAATAGGGATCTATATTCGATACAAAAGCGCGTCAGATTTGGTCTGTATGTACTTGCCAAAGTATCCGATTCCGGGCGAAGTAGTGGGCAGGGTGAGCAATTGGTTGTACGAGGATTGCATTTGTTCAAGCATAGATGTGTTTTGGACTGTTGAGATTCCTTCTTCAGATGTGGCATTGTCGTCTTGAGTTTCTTGCCGATTTAGATCTGGCGGAGGCGGATCCGCGTCCTCTTCTGGATCATAGTGTGATGTCAACATCTGATGTTGCTGTTGGATTGCAATACGGTATCTGAGATTTTCTGTTTCGAGATCCAATTGGCGTTGGGCAATCTGTTTTAGAGTACTGTCCAGCATTGTTGCCATCTCTACATGAATCGGATCGAGGGTATCAAGAGTGTCTTTTGTCAATCTGCTTTTCAGACATGCTTCAATGTCCCGCTGTTCCATGCTCTGAACCATGGATTTGATATAATTAAGAATTGATGCGGTCATTGTGTTTGTGTGAGATTCAGATTCTTTTGGTTTGGATGCTTCTTGTTCGACTGGCGTGGTCTCCTGAGTGGTCTCTTGATTAGTCTCTTGATTAGTCTCTTGATTGTCTTGAGTAGGGTTTGTAGTCAATGGACCAGAGCAAGTGGTAGGTTGAGTGTCGGTTGAGTCTGAAGGCATATTGGGATCTTTGGACGAGGATGAGTCGTTTGTGTCGTCTGTAGGGACTGGTGTGGTTGGAGTTGTGGGTGCGATGGAGCCGACGCTCTTGCAGTGTCTCTTACTGTGGAGTGAGGGAGTGCTATTGTCTGAGAAGCGTTTCATCACCTCTCGGGGAAAGAAAAGAATTGGTGTACAAGGAAAGTAAAAGCACTTGAAAATAACAAGAAAAAAAAAGATGCTTTACTCTCTTGGGAAATGGGAACACGACGGCTTTTTTTTTTTGGGTGAAAGAAAAAAGGCTGTGATTTCCTCTCTTTTTTTTTAACTGCGAATATTTATATAATTGATTTCTTTTCTTCAAGAACAAAACAGATATTTGAAAACGGAATTATATGCAGGAGATCAAGGCAATATATAGAGGTAAAGAGGTAAAGAGGGGCAAGGAGAATAGAAGGAAGAAGAGGCTTTTTGAATTATGTTTTTTTATAAAGTGAAATTATATAGTCCGAGTGGAGCTTATACTCTATTTTTCTGATTTCTAATAACCAAACAAAGAAATAACTAGAAATTATAAGAATTGGAGTGGAGTAAGAATAATACACATATCGTTATTGAATGTTTGTGAAAGGTTGGGCAGATTGACAGCTGGTGGTCATGGTGATTGGCCAAGTTATTGTATTATTAATGTGTAGACAAGACAAGAGAAGACTTGCTGTTACATTTACATATCCATCACCTAAATACGCGTCTAAAATAGTTTGATTAGGTAATTGTGCCTCAACCCATTCAAAACTACATGATACTCTTAAAAGGAGGTTCATCTCTACCTGCCTATATTCTTTTTTTTTTTACTTTTTTTTTACTTTTTACTTTTAATAACATCAAAAGGTGTGTTTCGGATCAAAATATAATATAGTGAATATTCAACATTAAGAAGAAACGATGGTTGGAATAACATTTTTATAATAATTGATAGAATACGTTTGAAATTGTGGATAATATTTCATCCTCTAAACTACCTAATTATATCTTGTATGCCCTCAACCGTCATTTGGTTGAGTAATTCAGAAATCAATATCAATAGTCCAATTCACATGATGGAGGAGGTCCACTCAGGACATACAGGATGTATCCCCTCCATATATATATAAGTTTTAATATTAACATACAAAATAGGTTTAGCTTACCATATATGGATATGTATATATATATATACATTATTAGAATAAACTTGTGCGTCATGGCAACCATTTAATTGATTTTTCAATCATATATTCTTTTATTTTTGAGCTTAAATTGCTTTATCCAAGTCCTACTTCTTTGATTTTATAAACTCAGCAAAAAATAATAATAATAATATTGGACCTCTCACAAAAAAAAAAGCATAAAAATGTTATTTTCTCTTTATTTTATTTTATTTTATTAATCATCATTACGACATTTACATGGACAATATTCAAGGCTTATAAAGGCTAATGAGTTCAATTGGGATATTGTACCTACATTCAACCGAGATTGATCCCACAAAGATTTCAGCAGTTGTCGAAATGAGTTGAACTGTCAAAAAGATCATCAAGAGATCCAAAACTAGATTGCTCCTTCTTGGAATGATCCCTTGGTCGACTAAACATAAATGACGAAAAGACTGAAAGATATTAGGTGCAAATCATATGAGATAATCCATTTGCCAATTACAATTATAATCAGCTGAGATTGCCATTACAAGAAATGGAGATCTTAATTTTTAAAGCATTCAACTGCCTTGAAAACCTTGGGTTTGGTTCATATATTGAAGCTCATAAACCAACTTTGACAGAGACACAAGGGTATCATCTCCTTGTTTTTTTTTCTCATTACGAATTTGAATTTGGAGGAATAGGGATCTTTTCAATAAATGTTTAGGAGAGTAATTAATACTGTCAAGCTATCCCGGTCAACACAGCAGAAAGTTTGGTCTGGCTTGGGAAAGAGATACCTGAAGCCCAAATGAGGCTCTTTTAGCAGATATAGTTACCATAGGAACCCTGCCAATGTTATAACACTAGCTAATTGAATAAACCATCTCTTAAAGTCTACATCTTTTAACTGAATCCCCTTGCAAAACTGTGGAATACATTTTAACCCATTAAAGAAATCCCGCAAACTCGCTCAATTTGGCTCTGAGAATAGCCTGTTCAGGTAGTTCCCTCTACTCCCACACTAATGACAACTGTTAAACCTCTGGACATTCTCAACAAGTAGAGTGAATCCAGTGCTTCCCTTGCCACCTCTGATTTTCTAGACAATAAATAAACAAATTCAAATTTTGTTCTTCCAGTATGACCAGTCTCTGGGAAGATTCTTTTTCTCTTAGACCAACGAAAATTGCGTCCAGAACTAACTGATCATGGGCCAATGTGCTATCAAGTGGATGACTTCATATACAAAAAAATAAAACCAAATGAGTGAGCAGACTAGCCGACTATATAAAGCCTTTTATATATACACCTTGGAAACTTTGCATATAAAATCTGGCGTGCATGGGATCAACTCGATTACATTCAAACCAACCGACTAGGTTGATATGTCTTGTTACAGCATTTAAAGTCAATACTTGTTGTAAGCTATAAATTTCTTTTTTTTAAAAAAAAAACGACAGTTTCTTAGGCAAGAAGATGAATATTTAGACGTTGATGAGAGGACTCTATGAAACAAAAGTCCAGATATTCAAAAATAGCTTCAGGCGCTGAAACATAGTGTATATCTACAGAGTGGTTTACCTCATCTCGAGTAACCAGGCCGTTGATACGGATACCGTTAAATCGACACAGCGGAAAGCAAAAGTCATGGACAATATAAATTAACAAGAATACTTTGAGAACATACTTTAAATCTTTAGTGTCAATTATTCAAACACCGACGAATAATCTTAATATAATTATCATTATCAATATCGTGTTTTCTGTATTTTTCTGTGTATTTTCTGCTCAAGCAGAAACCTAAAAACCATCAAGAAAATATTTATTTATTTTTACTTTTTTTGTTGCCATGGGTACGTTGCTATAGGAACCAAACTACAGGTCTTATAATTCATTTAAATTTGTATCCGTCCTTTTTTTTATATTCAATTTTTATAGATCTATAAATGGCAAGTTTCTCCTTGTTTTATTTTTGCTATTGGCCAAGATTAAAAGCTCTTAAATATATAAATGATTCTTGTCAATATTTATTCTTCCTCTTTTGGTGTATCCTTTGGGTTGTAACATTATACCTATATATATATATACAAATGTCAAAATCATTTATATCCACCAGATCAGTGCTTTCAAAACAACATGAAGCAGACCAAGTATCAAGTCTGTCTCATATCTTTGATCTAATGGTAACAGAGACTCACTCGATTTGACAATCTATAAAATACAAAACTAATGGTTCCTTCAGTACAAAAGATTAAAAGAATCAAAAGAAACCATTGCTTATTCAATACTTATTACTGTATCAGCCATAATATGCATTGTATTGGAAATACTCATCACGGCATCTAATGGGAATGAGATTAGTGCAATCTTGCAATCCTACAATCAGATCAATGATCATTCCAACCCAACCTCTGACGTTACTCATGTTTACACTGACAATGCCTATGTATCCATACTTGTCAATCTTCGCCGTCAAAAGGATAAAAATATATTTTTTATTCTGTTTCAATTGTTTCAAACCTACTTGGGAATTGATGCAGTAAGTATGTTTGCTATGAAATACATTATTTATATTATCTTTATGAATTCTCTAATTCAAATATGCAGATTGTTCGACAAAATACTATTCAATTGATAGCTCACGGTGTATTCCAATTCATATGCTTTTTGTTTAGTCTATTGCAGTTTATAGAGACACGGAAAGGGTAAGATCACGATTATTACAATCAATACAATTATCTAATAGACGTTTCAAATTATATATATATATAAAAAGAAAATTGGCAATGTCCAGCGTTGATGAAACAATGAGCCAGGCTGGTTTCACACAGATAATTTATTATGAAATTGGCCAGATTGCATACATGGCAGTCTTTATTCTTCTACTTGCATTTTTAACAAAAAGACTCTTGGGCCAGGTGAGTGACTAATATACCATGGCTCGATATCATAGCAATAAAATTGATAAAAATTATCAAAGTTGGGTTGGAATATTTACAAGCGAATTGGCGCTGATCTACGACTTCAAGGTACTCATGACAATCCAGACATGTTTTATAATCTTTTACATAAAATGTTTTATTCTTTAGCGAGGTTTCGACTCTGTTTATTATTTCTGCTGAATCTCAAACTAGATGCCTTTTTTCACCTTTTCTTTAGTGTGTTTTGGTTTGTGGTGAGTAATTTCTATAGAATATGTCATTAGAACAGGCCAACTAACATTATATACAATACTCATAAAAGGTCATGACGCGGGAAAAATATTACAATATAAATTCTGCTTACCTGGCCTGGTACATCATTCATCTCCTGCTGACAATTTGCCAGATCCCAGCCCTTTATCTGGCGAGAAAGAGCATTCTAACCGAAAATCGCAAGTTTATGACCGGCTGTTTGACAGTTCACGGATTGACTACCATTGATTTTATAATCATCCTTCAGCAGAGCCTAGACTCCTGGGTTTTCTGGATCATAGCAGGTATGAGCAAGTTTTTTTTTAATGAGAAATTGATGTTCTGACACACCTGTAGTCTGTCTAGCTATAGCTCTCTCATTTGTAAGTCAACCTGTCCATAAGTGAATATATAATTTAAATTGGTGTATATAGTCTACAATTGTCTTGGCAATTCTTGTCCTAAGAAATTTTGGAAAGGGATTGAAACCCCACAGTAAGTACAAGCCGTATTTTATTCTTGTCTTTTTCTTTTTCTTTGAAAAGAAGATTTATATTACTAAACAATATATATTTTCAGTAAAACGTCTGTCAGACAAAGGCCACAGTTATACTATGGATAAAAGAGATCCCAATTTCACAACACACCCAAGTAGTGATTCGTGGGTCATTGACCGAGACTCTATTGATTCTAGGCAAAACAAACCACCCTCCTCTATTTCCTTTTATTAAATATATAAACATACATTACTTGCTACTTTCTTGATGTTATACTGTAGCCACCTATCCATGAGCATACTAACCTTCCCTGATAAATGGGAAAACGTAAAAACGAAAAAGAATTTCGATGGATTCTATATATGTCTATACACATGAGGATGTATGGATATGGACAGATTGATACAAAAATGGGCAAATATACAAGTGCCACGTTATTCAATGGTTCCACGGCATTAAACACCCCATGTCTTTTATGGACAACAGAAATACTCTTGGTTCCCCGATTCAGCTCAAAGGCGACTATGAACGGTCATCGACTGTCGATCTTTACAAAAAAATGGGCTCACAAATGCGAGTTACAATAGACAACAAGGAATATCACAAGAGATACACATATTTAATTATAATTAGCCTAGGACTCTCATACACTATCGACCTGGTTATGGCAAAGTTCCAAAAACATTCAAAGTTTCTTGTTATTATCTTGTCCTACAACCAGGCCACCCTCTTTATTGCTCCGTTGTCATCACCGAAAAAGATAGACAATCAAAATAAGATACAAGACTGTAAACACAAGAGTGATAAACATCATGGAGGTTATATATCTGTTATTTGATATCACCCAAATCAAAGCATAGTAATAAACAAGGTCTGATCTTGTGGGTCTTGCGAGCATTCCTGATAGGCTCATTATGGATTTTTAAAGGTACTGATTTCACATTCTGCGATATCTGTTCCCCTTGGTTGTGCTCATCATATGTACTGGTCGTTTGATTTGGCTGATAAAGACGAGTAACAATAGAATATCTAAAATATAGGTTCTTGGAAATGCCAGGAATCGTCTTGTACAACTAGAGCTATAATAGAAATAACATGTTTTGGTTATCAAGACCTTTTTAATAGTATTCTTTACTACACAAATCAATACTTTGATCGAATAGACATTCTTTTTTTAGGGAACAAACATTACAACTTTTAAGCGAGTTTGACAAGTTTCAGCTCCTTGTGAGTACAAAACAACCAAGATCTTAATCTTGATTATAGGACATTTTAATCCACTCGCAAGTCTCTTTCTCTCTATTATTATTATTATTATTATTTTCGAGTCTAAATAATATGTATAAAACCAGCTTTAGGATCAAGTATACTTTTATTTATTTATTACCATACGAATAATCTTTTATATATATCCCCAACATTTTTTTTGGCGGAACTAAACATCGGGAATATGAAGAAAAAAAAAGTGCTTTAAAACTTGGCTCCAAAGCATGTACGGCAAATGAATGGTTTTGTATATTTTACAACTGATATAAAATCTGCTTTTAATTCAATGGGTTGCCGGTAATTTTTAATGGTTTCTAATACACCTGAGACTCCTTTTTGTTTTTGACTTCTTTCCAGTGTAAATCTTGTTTAAAGATGACTAAAACTCAATACGACAATAAGGGTGGCTGCATTTTTGGGGCTTTTAGTTATCTGGCACCTTAACCATGTTAACGGTCGATCCTAAATTCCCAGACAGCTCCGAATCTTGAGAAGGTCTGCGGAGAGCGTAATGAGGATCAAAAAGATCCTACGATTAACAATTATATCCGAGCACAAAGATCTTCCACAAAACGACGATCTTCACTTGAGCAATGGGGTGAGATGAATACATTAAATATTTGATCGAATCGTAAAAGATGGCCAGAAAAAGATAAATGAAAGGGCTGGGTTGTTCAAAGGCAATTCCATGTGGGGAGGGGGAGGAGGAGGAGTTCCTTAGGTAAATACAACAATGGGGTTGAAATTTGCTCATACCAGCGTAACCTAAATGTATATTTATATTAAATAGAACGCTTAATATCTCTAAGCAGCTATCCTCAATACGACATATTTGATTATAACAGCCAACAATATATTTCTTTAATATTTCTTGGTGGGATAATCAAATGGAAACCAAAAAGCCAAAAATAGTTGCTTCCATTTCAATTCTTTCTAATTTCTGAATACAAACAGGTTGTCAAAGTCGTTCCTGAATATCTTACCAGCTGTCAGTCGTCTATTCATAAGAATTGCGCTGAGTTTTCTTTTCTTTTTTTTTCTTTTCAAATGGCTTCAATATTTTACCAAGGCATCTAGTTTAAACGATTCTGAATTTGATTACAATACTGACTCGGGGAGCATTGAAAAACAGATCAATGGACCCACAAGCCACTTGCTGAAATGGGGATATTAATTATACACCCTATCTGGATTATCAATCTTTATCGATATTCACCAGAATTGTCAATGTCAAGGGCTCCTTGAAAGCTTGCTACATTAAAAATAAATAAAGGAGAATTCGGCCAAAACAATGTGTTTTAAAGGGTTTGTGGTTTTACAAAAAAAAACCTTTCTCTCTCTCTCTCTCAGAAATATTCGAGTTATTTTGGAATGAATAAATTTATACAATTGCCTCGCCCATCTTCATATGAAAAGTGTTGGCATTCATTTCATAAGTTAAATTTTCAAACATACGATGTGATAGGATAATAGAATTTCAAAAGCACAGGCGTACTTTATATATGCTCTTGGTATTGCTTGTATGACAAGATCTATGAGAATTTGGCATTTGATTTGCTGGCGGTGCAAGGTCTATTTATAAAAATATGAAGATTCATAGTTTAAGAATGCAAGCTCGATTTTCATTGGCTAGAATACTTTCTGGAAAGAGAGTACAAACCAAGAGACAGACAGACAAAATTTGCCCCTGATACCTTTTTTTTAGAATGACGTAAAGAGGACAATTAAACACAGGTAACACACCTTTATAAATATTTGATTTGTTCTGTCAGCTTAAAATGAGTAGGTCTTTAATTGCAAGTCAAACACTTTGCACAATGAGGTTTTGGTTATCTGACTAATAAATCCTTGGTTGGCAGTATTCAGCAGGACTTGTCTAAAGACGGATACCGGTTGATGTGAATAATAATAATAATGAAGAAACATGAGCTCTACTATACAGTTCGCATGCTAGACGTTCCAAATCCGGAACTCCAAAGCAAAAAGAAAAACCCTATTCTGCGCACTTTAAACTCTTTGGATTTCAATTCACGCTTGAGTCTGGAGGTTTTTTTCTACCTTTTTTTTTTTATTTGCTTCTTCCTTCTTCTTCCTTCTTCTTCTTATTTTCTTATTACTTTACCACGCGCTCCAATATCTATCAGTCTGACACCTAAAATACCGCAAACATAGTCCTCGTACGTATTTCTTACTTTTTTGATTTATCAGACATTACTCAGCAAAATTCAGCAAAAAATTATATATATATATATATATATATATATTTCCATGGTGATTGGGCATATATATTTTATTAGAAATAGAATACATTAATATTTACACATATTTTTAATTACAATTATATTCATATGTATTTGTATTCCTAAAGTATATATATTTATATTTATATACAACCTTACCCAGAATTAACAGAAAATAAAGTGAGTTGCAGAATATTCAAGGTAAGCACAATTCTAATGATTATAATTAAAATAACCTTTCAAAAATAGGAAACCAAATTTATACTACTACTACTACCACACACACACACACACACACACGTATATATACATATATACATATATATATATCCATATTCATAAATATGTGTGTCTGTCTGTCTGTCTGTCTGTCTAGCCCCCCCTTTTTTTTATACACACATATTTAACTTGTCTAAAATCTGAATAGTATGAGAATCCCATCTGGCTGTTCAAAGCTCGAGAGAGCAGACATCATTGACAGAGTAAAGGGAATGATCTTTGGTAAGATTCAATTGATATTTTCTGCTCACCTGGAACCCAATTGAAACTCGCAGCAATGATACTAATCCAATCATCATATATCGTGAACAGGCGCTATCCTTGGTGACAGTCTTGGATTGGCTACCGAAGGAATGACAAGAGAACAAGTCCAAAAGGCGTATTCAAATGGCCCTATTCGATTCGGAATGGACGATGACCAAGAAGCAACGGGCGTTAATTTTGTCAGAGATACCTTTCGTGCTCTTTTTGATGAAAAGTAATTGGAATCTATTTTAGATTTATTGAAGATCTACAGTCGCTAATTTAATGCCCATTACCATTTGTTAGTGATTTTGGAGATGACGCTGAACAGCAACTCCTCATCTTATTCTCAATTCAAGAGAACCGGGGAACCTTTAATTATAAGGACTACGCCGCACGTCTTCATAACTATAGCAACCGAGGCATGCGAGGCTTAGACAAACAACCACTCGGAATCAAATCGACTACCAAATCTGTACTTTCCCGGTCTCATTTTCTCGATAGTCCAGTAAGTGTAGTCTTGTTATTTTAGCTTATCGATATTCATAAAAACCAGCATCGTACAGCAGTAGAAGTATGGCGAACAGAGATAGACACTCGTCATGACAGTGGTTCCTTGGTTCGCGCAGCAATTCTGGGTATACCAAAATTCTGGGATGGCACAACAGTGATTCAGAACTCGGCTGAATGTTGTCGTATTACCCACCCTGATCCTCGTTCTATTATATCCTCTATTATTGTGTCTACAATCGCAGCAAGGTAAGAATTCCAAGACTCACTAATAATAAAGAGGCATTTGGCACTAATCCATCTACTGACATTTTCTAGAATGTTGCGTGGACAGGACCTCGAGATAGAAACATTGGGCTCTAGTCAACCCTCACCTTTACCATCACCTCTATTGTCAAAACCTAATCGACTATCTCAACTGTCACCATCATCACCACGCTGGATCGACACACTCGAGACCGATCGTGTATTTATGTCGCTTGTCAAGGCAGTGATTGACACCAATAAGCGTATCCTTACTGCCCCTAATACCGACCCACTATTCCAAACACCAGAAACAGACGTGAAGCGAATGGAGGAGTACTATGAACAGCTGATGGACTGCTGCTACCAAGAGCCTCTTCAATTTTCAACACACTTGCATGAATCTCATGTTTTCTCTTGCCTGGGAAGAGCCAGCTATGCATTTACGCGTGTGATTCCAAAGGGCAGTGAGACCGAGTACTTTAAGCGGCTGTTGATGGATATTGTTATGCAGGGTGGACACGCAGACTCAAATGGATCGGTTGCAGGTGCCTTGCTTGGACTGCGGATTGGATATAGTTGTCTTCCAAGTGAATGGGTGGTTGGACTCAAGAGATGGGAATGGTTAGAGGACAGAATTGAGGAGTTTTGTGAAATGCTCTAAACAAAATTCCCAATCTGCCCCACGAACGTATATGTATATATACATACAACATATACACACACACACTCTTACACGTTATGCCATTTGCTTTACTTCACTCCTTAATTTTCATTTTTCTCTTTTATTTCATCCTTTCTGCCGCAAGAACCTGCTATTATTTTTTTAATATTGTTATTAATATCTTTATTACTTATACATATCTATATATATATATGACATGCCTTTCCTCTTTTCTTTTCTTTTCCTTTCTAGTCCATCTAATGCATATTAGTATAATTTATTATTATTATTTACAGCAAAAAGTATTTGAAAATATGCAAAAACTGTCTGAAAATTTATAAACATATTTCTACTTTTATGTACAGAAAACATAAAATTTGAAACATTAGAGTCGGGTATTAGAATATAAAGAGCCGTTTCATTAATACGGTAGGCGATTAAAAAGTAGCTATGATTCTTACTGAATACACCCAAATACAAGGTTTCAGTTGTGAATGCCAAGTACGAGATTCTTGGCTATCAATATAGGGCAAATGTAGATTATGTAGAGAATAAATAAAATACTCCATGAGAAAGATTATATGAGCATAATACTGATTGAGAACTTATTTTTTATTTTTTATATTTATTTCTATTTTAAAAAATGTGTATTGCTGACAAATATGAAAAGGTATAGTACCAAGTCTATCCGCCTAACACACAAATATTCCGGCACTGCTGAATATATTAAGCCATTCAATCGCATTCTTACGCAATTCCTCGGTTTATACTATGTATTAAATAAAAATCACCTTGTAACTTGAGCTGCAATTGCCTTTTAATAAAAAAGAAATATCCATCATACGAATCTTTGTTACATGTCAAACAAAATTCGATTGAACCAATTAAATCAAATTATATAAAAAGAGACATCCCAGTCAAACGTTTGACTTTTTTTTTTTTTTTTTTTACAGCGGATATCAAAACGTATTTGTGTTTATGAGGGCTTGGCAAGTAATTATACTATATGTGTATAAACACACACACACACGCGCACGTAAAAGAAGACATTTTCCTATAGCCCTTTGTCCATGGTTTTAGAACTGGTCAACATAGTCATTCTTATTGTTATTGTTATTATAGTTTTTTTGGTTTTTGGTTTGAAACAGTGCTATTAATAATATTAACAGTAATGACAGCAGTGACAGTAATGACAGTTATAAATAAATTAAAATATTAATACATTTTTGGCGTAAAAGTAAGAATAATAATAAACAAGGTATTTTTGTGTATCGATGCCGTAAAGCAGGATCTTCTTTAATAATTTCTATAAAATTTTTTTTGCTTCTTTTAATTTGATTTATATCGCATTTCCTTATAGAGGTAGTCTAGCAAAGTCTGACAATTTTCATGCTGTTTATAGTAATTGTCTGTATTGCACAGAGGGAACACAGTAAAATGAAATCACACACTTTACATATATAGAATTCGCTTAAACTTGGGATTCGTTGATTTTATTTTTACATTCTAGTCATATGTTTATAGTTATTTTTGTTATAACAGATGATCAATATTTATCGCTGCCAAGTCTGTGTTTAGACAGTAGGAAAAAAAAGAAACACACATTATTTCTTGATCTGACTTGTTGCCTCGTTTTCGATGGCTTTAACTCAATCAATGTATCTTACGCCTGTTTTGAATTCAAGAAACACTATTATTAAACTTAATAATTATATTTACAATATGTACAGAACTTGATGATGTTTGCTTGAAAAAAATTAATTCAATTGAACTATAAACCAGAAAGATATCTTTATTTATTTGTAAAGTATACATAATGTGTGTAAATATGTATGTACAAAATGTTTTTTGCTTAATTAATATCAATAAAGAAAATCATCAGTACATTCTGTATCCTTCTTTACCTTGAGTAGTCTATTGTGCACGTACCTTTGTGGCAAACAAGGTGCTGATCGGATATCACACCAGACAAGGAAATATTGCGGTGTGCTTGTACAACCTTGGCTTGGTATAATAGCCATCAAACTAGTATATAAAAAATGTGAAAATATGGGCAGATGGTAAAGCAGATATCAAGGGAGAAGAATCTCAAGGAGAAAAGTCAAGATTGGAAAAGAGGGGGCCAGGAAAGGTGCCCATTATCTCGAGCTGACTTCTGTAGGGTATATCCTAAATCAAGTATTGGACAAATAAATAAAAGATCTAGGCGATCCCTTTCACAAGAAATGAACCCTGATTTCAACTCAAATGATTATCACTCCTAGTGTTCTAGAAGACAGTGATAAGCATGCAACTTTTTATTGTAAAAAAATACTTCTTTTTTTTATTTACTTCTCAATAGAAGGATATCTATTATACTTTGCATAGCTTGATGATTTCTGATGATGTTAATAAAAAATTATATACATGTACATAATGCCTTTGCACCAGTAAAAATAATGAGGAGTCTGTCTAGTTTCAGGAATTATTGGTGAGAAACGATTTTCGGCCGAAATCCTCAGTGTATGCACCAAGATACATTTTTAGCAAATGTGGTGTGGTAGGCTGTGGCTGGTAGGAGAAAGGAATGATAGAAAATCAAGCCATAAGAAAATAGAGATTCTTGCTTTCACAAAGAACGAACAAAAAAAAACACCAGGTAGATTGAAGAATATTGTGCAAAAAGGAAATAAGGGGCAAGCTAATTTGGTTAACATGAGTAAATAATCTATGTGTGAAAGAGAAAAACAGAGAATATATGTGTGTATATGTGTGTATATACATTCTGTTTTTATTCGCCCTGATATTCGGTCATGGCAGCAATTGCCAAACGGAGGACTGAGCCACTTTGGTAACCCAGGGTAACCATTTTTTTTTACGAAAAAAAAAACTTAAATATTATACAATATCTTATTGTCTTGGATAGTATATATTGATATGCACAAGAATTTAGAATATTAACAATATATATATATATACTGTTCTCTAGAAATTAAATAAATTTACGCGTCGATCAATTTATTTAATTTATCGCCATGGCAACCATTATTGGCATGAATAGACATTTGTAAATGTACCTGAATTGTTGCTATGGAAACAAGTGTTGTTTATGTGGATCATTGGTGTGTAACAAGAAACAGCAATGTAGTTACGGCCGATTGACTGGATCTGGAAGGATGACAAGATTCAAACTTCAGGCTATTGTGTATCCATAACGCCGTCTGACTTACGGGATGATCCGCCCCTCTCCTCTTCCTGCTAGTTTCACAGAGTCTAAAAACAAACACCGCCTACTATGCCAATCGCAATCTTCGTTTCTGTCTATTTTCGATTTTTATTTTTATTTTTACTCACCAGTGTTTTGATTTAGCACACAATTAATAAAAATCACTAGTGGCTAATTTGGGAATTCTGCCATATGCGCCACAAGTTTATTATTTGAGTGCGACTGTGGCGCTGCCAATCTTTCTTGCTATAATCATTTTTGTCCCTGTAGCAAGTCAACAAAGCGGGATAAATTTAGGATTCAAATGTGACAGTTATAAAAGCTTATTAGAATCCAAAGTGATCTTCCTTATTCCTACATCTCTTTCTCTCTTACTCTCAATACCTTTAAAGACTCAAGCTACAACTATTAGTTTCTCATTGTCACATTCTTATGTATCATCCTACTTTTTGGAGCGACCAAGATCTCGGTTTATCGTCAGATACATCACCGTCTTCAACAGCGACAATTCCATTGTCTCCAATAATTACAACGCCACTGGGCTCACACCCATTTACGCACCAACCAACCTATTCTGACCCTACTCTCAATCTTCTCTACTCTCATTATCTGACAATGGAGACCCAACCGTGTTCAGCATCATGGGCACCGCAGCCAACCTTTGCTTCTTTGCCCTCGGTTCATATAACGCCTGCCCCATCTGCTGGTCCATCTTACGAATATAACGAACCTTTAAATTCGCCCCCATTATCCTTCCCAGAAATCTCAGCCCCACTATCTTCCTTTTTCTACTCAGAGTCCTGTCAAGGACCATCGCCAATTATGACCAGAAGTCTCGACATCCCAGTCAGATCGTCCAAACCACCAACCAAAAACGCCAAACAAAAGGGAAATGCCCGGACCAGAACCCACAAACGAACAAAGACATCCGAGTCCTTGCCAAGCCTGCCTTCGACCGAAGCCCGACGAATTGGAGCCAAATGCCCACAGGTCGGCGAAGATCAAACCCCAGGAGGTCCAAAGAACCGATCGGTAGATGGACTGGAGACCGAATTGGCATTCCTCAGGGACGAGACGGTTTCGATTGTCATTGTCATGGACTCATTGCGAAATGCGTTCCTCGCCAGCACGTCTGAAGACCCACTAGCCGAGCCCAATGGACCCATCTCGATCTTGACAGCAAGCCCCGAACAACCAGCTCACCCGAGTCCAATGATGATGACAGGGACAGGGGGATCGGCTGCAGAGAGTTTTGGGCGGTTGACATACACTCCTGATATGGACAAAGAGGTTCAGACGGCATACGATGAACTGTCGAGCCAAGTTAAACAGTTGGAAAAAAAGGTTTCAAAGTTGGAAGAACAAGTCAAGGCCCATAGTTCTCCCGGCCGATTGAAACGAGTACACGAAAACATGGGCGACAACCAAGAGGGCTCCTCATCCATGGCCACTTCGCCAACTGCACCTTTGGCCAGTTCCAAAAGGCACAAACCACCTCTTGGAAATAGCGGACTTGGAGGCTCACAACCCCGACGTGTTTAAGACAACGACGCATTTGTATATATGTTTCTATTGTAAAAAAAGCCAGGCGACAATGGATCCCATCACACCCATATGAAGAAAATCAAAAATCAACAAAAAATCAGCAAAATATAAAAAAATCAACAAACAAATCAACAATTACATATGTTGGTCAAAGAGGTCGCGTCTTTTTGTAATTCTAGCTCCAATTGTGTGTCTCATGCTTTTCATCTATACGCCCATGCCAGTCCAGCCAAGTTAATCACTTGAACCCAGCCAAAGAAGAAGAAAAAAACAACAAGTCAGAAGAATGATCGAGTGGTGGAGCCCGTTTTATATGTGTATACATTTTATGTATATATATTTCATGCCCTAATTTAATATCCGTCAGTGACGATATCAAACTAACCAGAAAGCAGTAACAGAAAGAAGTTCGTTTATTTATTTTATCATCATCATCATTCATTTATCCACAAACATAAAAGAGGCAAAGGGAGGGAGGGGTTGGGAGGTTAAAGAGGTATGAAGCTGTGTATTTTTGAGGCTGGTATTGATAATGATATTTCTTTTCTTTTCTTTTATTTTTCTTTGTAAACTATTTTTCTTTATGCATTCGCCTTGCAATATTTCTTATTTCATCAATTGTTTATTATTATTAATTGTTATTACTATTATTCTTATTCTTATTTATCATTAATGTCATTGTTATTATTTATAAAAATATATACATATATTTAAACACATCTATCTATTGTCAAGGTTGTTTCTGTTATACATGGCACGTGAATGTGCGATGGTGGCCGGCCATTTTGTGTGCGCAAAAGAGAAATAGAGAGAAAGAGAGGGGTAAACATGGTCCCTTGCAAGCTAGCGATTTTACAATACAATTATACATTACCATAAATTAAAGGCGGGGAGACCAGGATCAATCACAGCGATTTTCAAAATAATAAAAAAAACAACAACCCATCAAAAGTGAGCGCCCTTTTTTTTGTTACTCCACCCCTCAAAAAAAATCAACAACTCCCCACTCTTTCTTCAATTTAGCATGTTGAAGTTGTTGCAATCTGCGTCACCAGCAGTGGTAATTACTCTTTAACGTAAAAGACATACTCTTATTAATCCCTTGCAACTCCATTCAATTCAATAGTCGCGTGCCTCCCGTAAGTCATTTATTAACAATTCAACGTTTGGCCTCTAATGCATTTTACAGGCACTGCCACTGGTCGTATGGCTATCCGTGGTCTCCACGCTGCCAAGCCTGCCATGCAAGTCATGTCCACCAACCCTCTCCGTGCCACCGAGGCTTCGGTAACTCAATAAAGAAACGATTAGTAGCCGAGGAAGTAACTAACCCCTCTTTTTTTTTTTTTTTTTTTTTTTTTTTTTTTTTTAAGGGCTCCATTGCAAGCAAGTACCCCATCATTGACCACGAGTACGACGCTGTTGTTGTTGGTGCCGGTGGTGCTGGTCTGCGTGCTGCCTTTGGTCTTGCTGAGGCTGGCCTGAACACCGCATGTATCACAAAGCTCTTCCCCACTCGTTCCCACACCGTCGCTGCCCAGGTAACCCTCGCATAAAAAAAAATTATAATATTTAAAATCTAAACCTGAATGTGCTAGGGTGGTATCAATGCTGCTCTTGGAAACATGACCGAAGATGACTGGAGATGGCACATGTACGATACCGTCAAGGGTTCTGACTGGCTTGGTGACCAGGATGCTATTCATTACATGTGTCGTGAAGCCCCCCACACTGTAGTAGAATTGGAACATTATGGTGTGCCATTTTCCCGTACCCCTGAAGGCAAGATCTACCAGCGTGCTTTTGGTGGTCAGAGTCTCAAGTATGGCAAGGGTGGACAGGCTTACCGCTGTGCTGCTGTCGCTGATCGTACCGGCCATGCTATTCTCCACACCTTGTACGGCCAGTCTTTGCGCCACAACACAAACTTCTTTATCGAGTACTTTGCTCTCGATTTGATCATGGAGGATGGTGAGTGCAAGGGTGTCATTGCCCTCAACATGGAAGATGGTACTCTCCATCGTTTCCGCTCCCACAAGACCGTCCTTGCCACCGGTGGCTACGGTCGAGCCTACTTCTCTTGCACTTCTGCCCACACCTGCACTGGTGACGGAAATGCCATGGTTGCTCGTGCTGGTCTCCCTCTCCAGGATCTTGAGTTTGTTCAGTTCCATCCCACTGGTATCTATGGTGCCGGTTGTCTCATTACCGAGGGTTCCCGCGGTGAGGGTGGTATCTTGATCAACTCTGCTGGTGAGCGTTTCATGGAGCGTTATGCCCCTACTGCCAAGGATCTTGCTTCTCGTGATGTCGTTTCCCGTGCCATGACTGTCGAGATCAAGGAGGGTCGTGGTGTTGGACCCGAGAAGGATCACTGCTACTTGCAGCTCCACCATTTGCCCCCAGCTGTCCTCCACGAGCGTCTTCCCGGTATCTCTGAGACCGCTGCCATTTTCGCTGGTGTCGATGTCACCAAGGAGCCCATTCCCGTTCTCCCCACCGTCCACTACAACATGGGTGGTATTCCCACTCGCTACACTGGTGAAGTCATCAAGGTTGATGCCGAGGGTAAGGACCACGTAGTCCCTGGTTTGTACGCTGCTGGTGAGGCCGCCTGTGTGTCCGTCCACGGTGCTAACCGTCTTGGTGCCAACTCCCTTTTGGACATTGTCGTCTTTGGACGCGCTGTTGCCCACCACATTGCCGAGACTCTTGAGCCCAACACTCCCTTGAAGCCATTTGCTGCTGATGCTGGTTCCGAGACCATTGCCAACCTCGATAAGCTCAGAAATGCTGATGGTGGCAAGTCTACTGCCCAGATCCGTCTCCACATGCAAAAGGTTATGCAGTCTGATGCTGCCGTCTTCCGTACCCAGGAGACTCTCGATGAAGGTAAAGAAGCCACTCTTTCTTTCTTTTTAATTGACTTGCTAATTATTGTGTGTCAACAGGTGTTGTCAAGATTGACAAGGTCTTCCAGGAGTTCAAGGACGTCAAGGTCACTGACCGTGGCATGATCTGGAACACTGATCTCGTCGAGACCCTCGAGCTCCAGAACTTGTTGACCTGTGCCGCTCAGACCATGCACTCTGCTGCTGTCCGTACCGAGTCCCGTGGTGCCCATGCCCGCGATGACTTCCAGGACCGTGATGATGAAAAGTGGATGAAGCACACTCTCTCGTGGCAGGACCAGGAAACCGGTGAGGTCAAGTTGAGTTACCGTAGCGTCACCGACAAGACCTTGGATGAGGCTGAGTGCAAGCCCGTTCCTCCCTTTGCCCGTGTCTACTAAGTTGGTGTTTTTTTTTATAATTTCATTAATGAAAGTAACCCCCCTGCATTAAGAGAAAGGAAGCCAAATACATACAAACATACGAAAATAATCCCTCTTTATAAAATATTGAAACAATGAATAAATCATAAAGAAGTGAAGTAAACCAAGAAGTATCCATCCGTACCACAGATGACATCGCCGCCCCATTTATTCTCCGATTTTAAATAGAGAGATAGGAGGGACGACGAGTCCAGGACGCGCAAGAATTAGGAAAAAGACTTGTGTATTTTAGAGAGGTTCCGCAGTTTTGGTCTTTTTCTATATAAATATTAATTGTATAAATCTCTTGCGCCATCGCAGCTGATAAACTCTTTCCTTTTTTTTTAATTAAATAATAATAATAACCAACATGCTTATCAAAGTCAAGGTAAGATCTGCAGTTGGAATAATGCGAATCAGATTACTCATTATTCATTTTAGACTCTGACCGGAAAGGAGGTAACAAAAAAGAAAAAGAAAACAATACAGATGAGCGTAATGTTCATCAGGACAATATAGATCGAGATTGATATCGAGCCCAATGACAAGATCTCACGCATCAAGGAGCGCGTAGAGGAGAAGGAAGGTATCCCACCACAACAGCAGCGTCTCATTTACACCGGCAAACAAATGTAAGCTTTTAATGATAGAAACATTTTTATATATATAAGAAAAAAGGAGGCTTTAGAATGTAATGTCCAACTCAAAATATGTGTATTCAGGACCGATGATGTGACAGCCAAGGAGTATCAGATTGTTGGCGGCTCAGTTTTGCATCTTGTGTTGGCCCTTCGTGGAGGCTATTAAGTCAAGTATATGGATATACATATAAAACAATAATAAAAGTATGTACATACGTACATATATATATATGTATATATCTAGGTGTGGGTGGTATATTTATCTATGCATATGTATGGGGATGTATCTATGTATACATATATATAATATAATAATATATAATATGATATAATATTATACAGAAAGAAGTATATTTTGGGTAAAGGGCGCAATCAGCTCGGGTGCTTCTTCAAACACAACCATCATGCCCATCATCATATGAAGTGTATTGTGACAATGAACGGCCCATACTCCTGGATTATCCTATGATGAAAAGTCAGATTAAAAGTGAATAGAAAATATATAATAAACTTACAGCTAATATCCGAATCTTGGACCAACCGCATCCAATAAATGCTTCTGTGTCGTTTGAACTTGCTTCTAGCTCATGGTCAATCGAAGGATAGACCATGGTGACGTCTTTGTAGAGAGGCGTAGGCATATTGCGAATTCCCTGGTCAAGCTCTGCATCATACTCGCCTGATCCAGTGGCCAGCAGCCAGTGAGAGTGGCCATGGGTATGCCAGGGATGGCTGCGACAGAAACTGTGCTTTCTGTGTGTGGACTGGATGACAATGTCAATAAGTTCATAGTGGGCTATTGGATAGGTTCCCAGAACCGAATCGTAGCCTGTGTTCGATCCTCTGAGCTGTCTGTAGTTTGGTAGCCGGCGCTGGGATGACTGTAGTCCATCGAGAATAGGATAGGTAGGATCCTTGTAAGACACACCATTTATGTACCATTTTGTGCTCCCATCTTGCTGCTTAGCCTCAGTCGAACGCAGAACGATTGTCCTTGAGGCTGGTTGATAAACAATGGGGTCTACACCATTATAAGGTTCGAGCTGAGGCCATATCCATGGAGCAACCAATCTAGAAGGGAATTCTGGGTGATCTTCGGGCACGGCCTTGTTTCTGCCAAGGTCGTTGGAATCGTATGTGTAGCGAAGGATGGCAAGACCGTTGGAGTGGGGGTTGGCATCCTCTGCCCAAAGGCGAATCGTGCCAATTGTATAGTCTTGGGGCTTTTGGTCTGTGTGCAAAAGTACCGAGATCCTCTGGCCAGCTGCAACCTCGACATAAGAAGTCTCAAATGGCTTGACCAACTCGCCGTCAACTTCGATTATGGTGAGGTTGTGGTGGGCAATTCCAAATCCAAGGGTGCGAAATGTGGTTGAGCCAATGATGCGCAGACGGTAGGTCTTGTTGGCCTCGACAGGGATCACAGAGTAGCCTTCGCATTTGTCTGAGACATTTGGTGGTTTATAAATAGTTTTTCCGTTGATCAAGACACTCTCGGCGTCTGGAAGATGCGAAAAATCAGACCCCATCATATAATCTTCAAGAGCATAACGGTCCCTATGCCACCATTCACTAAGTGCTATGATCCTCTCGTCGTCATAGGTAAACGGACCGGCATGCAGACGTGCAGGGGCAGATGAAAGTAAGGATCCGGAGCCGGGTGGCATTGCTTCAAGGGGACGTGAATCGTCAGAATCATAGACAATAAATGGTCCGAATACCGTCTCTTCTTCCAGCCCAACATGGGCATGGTAAAAGTAGGTGCCGGCTTGGTTGACTACCCGGAAGTCATGGGTATATTCGTAGCCGGGGGGTATTGGGTGTTGGGTTACATACGGTACGCCATCTGCATGTCCGGAGCCATACTGGCGGATACCATGGAAATGAATGGAAAGATCGTTGGGATTGCCACCATGGGATTTCTTGGTGCCAAAGAAGTCTGGCATCAGGTTTCTAACCGTTATCCGGACACGATCACCTCGGTTGACTCTAATGGTAGGTCCCGGCAATTGACCATTCACCAGCAAGGCTGTCGAACGCTGGAAACAATCTGGATCGATCCGACTGTTGCTCACATTTAGCTCGTACAACCGTACCCCATTTATCTCACTATCTGACAGTTGTAACCTAGCAACCGATTCACACAATACCAGGGGCAGGAATATAAAGATATACAAAAAATAGAAGCCAGCCATTTAAAGCAGTGCCTTTAAGAATTAGGAAAAGAAGTATAAAAGTATAGAATTATAAATTAGATTCAATTGAATTTGACATTGGATAGAAATATATCTCCATTAGATATGGATATTTATATCTATATAAAAAAAATAAAGGCTGTTTAAAAATAACACGGTTGTAACGAACACAACTAAATGGAATGCGATTCTGAATGGCGTGAAAAAAAAAGACTTGCATGCTAGTCACATTCTATAGCTTGGGTATTGATACATAAGGATATGCAAGACACTATCAGCTGTAATCTGCGCAGACAATCTATTAGTAACCGATGGCCTGCAAATCAATAACAATAAACAAATCAACAATCCTAAAGTCTAAGCAATTGATACACTGATCACTAGGTCCAGACCATTAACAATAGAGATTGGCAAACAGGCTTCTTTAACCCAAAAGACCGTGGGTTGGTTGAATTGACCCCAATAATTAGACTGTACCAACCCCCGCGTTTTGGTTTACGATTTTATCTCCTTTGTGTTCCCAAGCTGTCTTAGAATTCGTCTAATACCTGCGGCCATTATTAGTTTTTCTTTCTTATTCTTCTTTTCTTTTGTTTAACTTCGCCAATGGAAGCCATAAAACCAATCGACATCAATTTCTGCCAGATTCCATCTGACGCCCCTGTTTATAATCCTGACCCATCTACTATACGCAGGAAGCCCGGACGGAAGCCAAACCCAGCATCGCCTGCTCTACGCAAAGCTCAAAACAGAGCTGCCCAGCGTGCGTTTAGAGAGCGCAAGGAACGCCACACAAAGGACCTAGAGTCCACCGTACATCAGATACGAGAACACCGAGACAGACTTCGAATTGACAATGAGAGACTCAAAGCAGAATCCGAGATAATAAAGTCCGAGAACTGGTATCTTAAAGGAATCGTCCTTACGCTGCAGCTGGTCTGTTTGCAACACAACCTTGTAATTCCCCAGCATGGCCCTTACGTGAATGATCAAGCCCTGTCTGCTCTTGCCCAGTCAATACCCCACCCAATAGCATCCTATATCCATGCCAATGCCAATGCTAACCCACCCTACTCCAAGGAGCCCGAGAGATACCTCTCCAAGGGTTCAATTCTAGTCAACAAGGACGGCCTGCTCCACCCTGTACCAGGAGTACCACCAGCTCACGAACCACTTTCCAACTCACCCACGCCAGTTGACTGCCGCCCAGACATCGTGCAATTGCATTCCCACACAATATTGCCTAGGGAATTAAAAGAACCTGCTGCGTCTAATTTGGCAGCAATTGAGGCTCTTAGGCTCCGTCTTCAAACCGGACCAACCAGCCAATCCACCCCATTTACCATTCAGCCCACACTCTTACAGGCAAGTTTGTTTAGGATTCCAGTAATATAAAAACAAACAATATTAATATTAATATCAATATTAATGTTGATATTGGTATATTAACGTTAGTTGACCATTCCACACGACCCTCGTATTGACCTCATCCCAACCCCCCATATGCGCGACCGGATGATCTTGTTCCGCGATCAATTTGATCTCGATGACTGCTTTCGCTGTTTAGTGGGAAATTCTGTTTTTCACGGCGGAGATCCTGCATTAGCGGGCAACTGGCAACTGGCACCGGAATTCTTTGAAAAGTTTTGGTTCCTGACGATCGATTATGATTTACGTCGTACTACCAATCGCTGGAGACGTCTTCAGGGTCTCCATGACATTGCCCCAAACGCATTTCAGCGAGCACAGCCTCAGGTCTCATTTTCAGACCTCTCTTCTTTCTTTGGACTGGCCGTACACCTTGGTCAGACATATGGCTCACCTGAAAGCACGGTCTACACAAGTCAAAATGGATCATCAGAGGCAGGCAGTATATGGGATGCCCTGTGGGTAGAGCAGCAGAAAAGCGACTTTGGTAAGCAAAAAAAAAGAATATCATTACCAGAATTTCTCATGATTGTGTCTAGATAACATGCTCAATACCATGGTCGATGTTAGTCCAATACACTGAGCCTTATATTATATTATATTATATTATATTATATTATATATTTATTTATCTTGCAAATACATTTATACATTTATAACATACATATTCTAATCTGTACAACATGTTTATGTATTAGTAGTAGTAGTAGTAGTAGTAGTATTAAAAGTACAATTTTAACTTCTTATATATATAAATATATAAATGTGTAATTGATATCTACAAGAAATCAACGCAGAGATGTATGTCGAACCGCCATTGCTATTGCATATGCACGCATATAATCGTATACAGGTCCTTTGAGCTCACCCTGCTCCCATCCTAGCAAAAGTCCACTCTGCATCATCCGTAACACATGCACCTCCCGCAGTGCCTGGCTTTTATGCCATTCTTTATACGCCACAGACGCGTCTTTGATAGCATCTCCAAGGCTCCAAGGCTCAAATAGATAGGCATTTGGCGGGATATCCCCAATATCCTGTACAGACTGAGTGCGTGGACGGTCGACCAGAAACTCCTTTAAGCCGCCTGCACCGGTCGATATCACGGCAGCTCCAAACGACAGGCCCTCTACCGCAACAAGACCAAAGCTTTCCGTGAGGCTCGGCACAAACACAAAATCGGCTGCAGCACGATAATAAGTCAGCCACTTTGATTGTGCACTTGCTGTAGATATCAGCACAACATGCTCAGGATTTTTCTTTGCCAGATCCTTGAGCCAGTCAAGAGGATAGTTATTAGGCTGGCCTATTATCACAAATCTCATGTCGTGCTCAACAAACAGCCTAACAGCCTCTTCAAAGATCTCGAGTCCTTTGTTGTATTGGAATCTACCGACAAACAGTACAAGTGGTCGCCCAGAGTCCACTGGGCTGAGCTGCTCTTTATCGATCAAGAATTGCTTAACCTTGTCCTTTGCTAAGCTTGCATAGTCCTGTGGTATGGCTGATAGTGTCAAAGGCATGGCTGGGTCTGGTGTGTTCTTGAGGAGGTCTCGCGCATATGGAGGAAAGGCGAGCTGTTCGCGAACCAGCTGTGGGTGGTCAAATGGGTTGAGTCTCGTAAAGTCAACACCGTTGCTGATACCAAAGAATCTGTCTTGCTTTGCCTTGCGCAGTAAAGAATCCATCACGAGCTCTTTGAGATAAAAGTCTAACCTGCCCTCAAGCATATCTGCAACCATGCTACGGCTCACAAATGTAACCACATCAGCCTTTTCGATAGCTAGACTCGCCATAAACATCTGGTCCCCATAGACATATTTTGGATCAACCTGCCCGAATCTCTGGACATTGGATACTTTGTTGGTATACTGAAGTTCGTCTAAATAGTCGTGCATTGTGTACACGACTGCCGGCCTCAAGGACCCAAGATGATCATCCTCTGCAAGCATCTGAAGATATTGTGTCAGGTATGCATTCGTTGCCCCGTGTAAATGGACTACATCTACTTGAGGGGGTCTTCCCAAGGGAGCAAACAATGGCTGCTCATCATATGCAGTCGTAAGGTGCGATATGAGCTGGCCAACTGCCTTTAAAAAGTACTGATCTTTCCATTCTTGTGGCAACTCCTTTGGTGAAGAGTAGATCTCAACCGGTGCTTTAGCGTTAAAGGCGCGTCGAAGGGGGCTAAGTTTTCCAGGCCCAATCAGATACACATTGATCACCTCGCTCTCAAGCGTCGCATTTGGCACCACTGGATACTTTAGCAAATAAACCGAAAACTCCACAGCCTTTTTCCGTCCACGCGTGTCAGTAATGTCGACGTTTAGTTCAACCAGCCGTCTCACACGGTTCCTGGATCTCACAAACGAGTACATGGGCATTATCACCGACACATCGAGTTTCCCTGTCCGCTGCTGTGCTGAAGCCATGGCCGTAAGTACCTGTCCCATACCTCCCATTGTCGCAGGTCCAAACTCCTTGGTGACATGGTAGACTGTCGTGCCTGGCTTGAGATTTGGAGGCAGCCGAGTACTGAGGTGCTTGTAGGAAATGGGTCTGTATTGGCGTAATGCTAGTGATATTCATTTATCCACAAAAATAATATATATATTTTTTGAATTAACAGCTATTCAACGCTTTCAGGCAATTAAACCTGTACACACCAATTCGGACGTCTGGCTGTGTTTTTTGCAGTATCGTCAATCCTGTAATGACCAAGATCATCTCGATAATCCCAAGAAGACCAATAAAGATTCCGAGCAGTTGCCACCATGATCGTTTCCGCAAGAATCCAAGTGGATTATGAGATAAAATAGACTTGATGAACAGCCTGATCGATCGAGGCACCCATTTGCCGTGTTCATTAGAGCTGATGGGATCTCCTGCAAAAGACATTGCAAGCACCAAAAGAACCTGATTATAAAAGAACCGACGGGACTTGAAAGAAAAGAAAAAGAAAAAGAAGTACAAGTAGAGAATGGAAATCTGGGATTTTCTCGATTCAACACTGGCACAAAACCGAATAACTAGGGTTTTTCTCCACCAATGTGAATTGAATCAGAATATACCCGTCAGCCCATCAATATTGTAATACAATTGCCAATTGGACTTCATTTGTGGCTGTAGAAAGGGGCAAGTTATCAGACATCATGGAGATCCCTGTGCGCTTTCTAATACCTGTTGCTTTTTATACGTGACTGAAATGGCCTCCTTTATATATATATATATTTTATATTTTATTTTATTATTTTAATTCTTGTTTGCAAAAAATAAAATAAATAAAGTCTTTGCAAATATTATCTTTATTTTTTGCAATAATATCATAATATTATAATGGCATTACCCCGCATACACCAAGCAGCATTCACACCTCAGGAAGTCGAATTCTTGTCAGGAAATGAAATGTTAACAATCATTCCAACCCAACGCATCAACGAATTAGATCTCATTCAAGTAAATCACTGCAACATTCATACTACTTTCTCTTACAACCTCTCATGTATAGAAATCAGTCGGTCCCTTTCGCCCTCCTCTTCAATCAAAAGTCCCACTCTGGCTGGCAATATTGATGAAGAAACAGCAGAAATGCACCATTGTGTGTCCAGAATGGCTTACTGTCGAATGTCTCAAGGATCGCCTGGAAGAAGAAGAAAACGATGCGGATTTCAGTAAATTGCCTTTTCATTACATGGAAATGGCTCAACTGATACTAGAAAAGTATGTTTAATGTTTGAATTCTAACATAAATTGTCTGTACATTATACAATAATAATAACTCAAAAGTTTCTTTAATGAAAAAAAAAAGTGCGCGCGATGATGTCCCTAATTCAGAGCAAGTTCGTACCTTGCTTAAAGATCTTCGGGAAACCAGACAGGCAAAGTCAAGAGTCGGTCTGGCTGAATTGGATGATAATTGGCTTGGGGTAAAGTGAATAGAAGGGTAGTTTGATCTACATTACTGATTCTTATTTAGATGAACAACATGTCATTGATGGAGATTAATGAGATCCGCCCATTCTTTACGCGTGCCTATGATCAGATCCGCAGACTTAATCCAGATGAGCCTGATCGTAAAGCAAGAGCAGCATAAAAAAAAAGAGGCGTATCTTCTTTAATTATATTCCTACACTGTGAATAAATACTAGCCTGACCCCCCCTTTTTTTACACATACACATTTATCTTGGGAATAATGCAAAATATTTAAAGATAGGAAACTGAATAAATGATATCTAGACATGGCGAGGAAGTACAGAAAAGGGTTGAATAGGCCGTGTGTTTTCAAGGTCCAGGGCATAGAACAAACAATCCTTGGTCTGTTCGAGTCGGTTGGTCTGACGGTAGATCTCACCAAGATAGAACCTAATTGAATTCAAATCAATAAAGCGTCTAGAGCTACAATCATTTACCATGCTTCTGCAGAGTCCCAGCCATTGCCCTTGGTCACCAAATCCAAAAGTCCTTCTGCAATCTCAAGGTCATTGTTTTCTATGTATGTTTTGGCTAACCAGACCTTGCAGTCGATATCATTGGAATCTGCCACAAGTCCCTTTTTGAATGCTTCGATAGCGAGTTCTGGATGTCCTTGGGCCAATCGAAGACGACCTAGCATACACCACACATGTGGACTGGTGGTCCATTCGATATTCTCGGCTTCCTCAACTGCCTTGGAAGCCTCTTCTAATTTACCAAGTTGGAGGAAATAAGAAGCTGTGAGTAACCAGAGATTGGAAAGAACACGATGCGATCGCTGGACTCTCAGTCTAGCTCGGGTAGTAGGTCGGCTGGGCAATGAAGAAGGCTGGAAAAGTGAACGAGTGCTTGTCATTGAGGGTGCCAGGCTATTAAACGACTGTGAAGAGCCTCCTGTAGGGTATAAATTGCGCGAGTCTTTAACAAGAGTTAGAGATCATTGTACCAAAAGCACCATCTAAAACTCTTTTTTTCTTACCTGCAACCGACTGTTTGCTTCCAGCTGCACTCTTTTCGTTCCACATGCCTTCTGGAATATCCTTTCTCGCCCGGCGACCACTGCTACGAGAGCCAAACAAATGGATTCCATGGTGAGCCTTGTGCTCATTGTCACTGTCTATGGGCGAGATACCAAGAGAACGTTCCTGGCGCCCATTTACAGATGAGGTTGATCGAGCACGACTGCCCAAGAAGCCTCCTCCAGGATAAGTCGAATTAGGGCCATCTGGAGTCATACGGGGCTGATCCGCCATACTACCAAGGCTGCTCACATTGCTTGAACTTCTTCCACGTCTCAGTTTCTGCTCAGCTGCCAATTGGACTTCACTAAGGTTACCAAACGATCCTGAAGCAACAACCTTGTGGCCATTGTAGGGTGCTGATGGGTCGTGGGATAGACTTGTAGAGCTCATTGAAAAGTCTGGGATAGCAATCTTACTATACGATGAGAATATGCTCTCTTGAGACTGTAGGGCAGCCTCGGGTCCCAGAGTAGCATTCAGTAACAGGCTCTGGGTGATTTGCAACGAGATGTGCTGCTCTGATACGGCATATCCAGTCGATGTACCTTTGGTACCATTGGTATTCCCACTAGAGCTTGTCTGGCTGTCGTCGGATACGTCTACCTGAGATTCTTGTAATCCCATCTCACACACCTTTGTGGCATAGCCGATATCGTTACGAACTGGGCATGAACAGGCAAGTGTAAGCAATTGCCATGACGCTAGATGGCCCGGATTTGCCTGTATACATTTTGTGACAGATTGGATTGCCTGAAGGATGTCTCTCATATAGGCTTGTTCAAGAGCAAGTTGATAATGGGTCTCCCAGGCATTCGGGTCAATCTCGATCGATTGGGTTAAATATTGTACAGCCTTTTCGTGGTACGTAGGACGCAGAGCGGGATCATTGGCTTGTAAAGTCATATTTAAATATTGAATATTCAATGTACTTTTGACTTTTAACACTTACTTTGAGTAGCCAACAGACTATAGGCCACACCCGCAGATCTATAGACCTTTCCACCAAGATCGGTCCACACCTCTTCACTCACCAGCGACTGATTGATCTCTCTTGATTTCTTCAAACCCATCTCAGCCATCTCCACTGCACGCACACCGAGATTGAGTTCATTGCAGTACATCTTTACTGCCTTTAACAATACTTGCAGTATATTGTCAATTGATTCGTGCTCAATGCTGCGATGCGAGGCCATTTCCTGCTCTTCTTCGTCATCAGTAGCAGAAAAATTGGGAATAGGTACACTGCGTCCCTGCCCATCAGTAGCTAGTGCAGTTCCCTTTGATCTCTCCTCTTCCCAGGCTTGTGATGTCAAGCCAACCAGATACATATACGAATGCAGAGCATGTTCGGCTTCCTCGTATTCTCCTAATCTAATCAAGGCATCAAACAAATGGCGTGTAATGCGAGGCGAGTTAAAGGTATGTTGAGCAGCTCTGTCTAGTGCCTAGAAGGGGATTTGAGATCAATAAAGCGGGTTTCTTGGTTGTCTGTTGATTACCTCTATAAATGCTCTGAATTCAATGGAAGATCCTCCAATAAGCTTGAAATCTTCTGCCAACTGGTCAACGTATTCTAATACAGGCATATTAACTTCTCCTGATCGAGGAAAAGACATGCCTGTATAAAGCATCTTTTCGTATAGTATATGGAGCGAGCTAACTTCAATGGCAAACAATTGGCGCTCCAGCTGTGCTCCACTAAGACTATGTGGCACAGCATTAATATATGTATATATATATATATATATAAAGTGCCTTTCTAGTCGTATTTTACCCATTTGCTTCCAAGGGCAATCGTTTAGGTGGACTATAGTTTCCCTGGCGATAAATGTCGGATAAGAACCTGAGTGAATGGCGCGAGATAACCTTGCGTTTCTGTATACGCCAATTGAAGTTTTGTGTGGTGGTTAGGTCCTGGTAGGCGCGAATGAGACTCAGGGTTGTTACGGGTTGTGCTCTAATATTTTTTTTTGGACAGTGCCATGAATATCAAATGGGTTCAATCGTGTATGAAATTGAACCTACATCTCGCGTAAACCTAGCAAAGTACCTCTATAGAGAGCATCTTCTCCACATTCAACAAAAGCAGGTTCGCGTTGGCCTTCGTGGTCATCAATGACCGAAGCAACCTCTTGGTAGCTGACAAGGGCATCTTCAACATTTCCAGTCAATTCCAAACAGATGGCTATATAGACAACAATCTTAGCAATCTTTCTCTTTATATATACATACATATATACATATATATATGTATTTATATTACCTTTAATGGCCCTTGCCTGCAAAAAGAGAATGAAATTGTAGCCTGCCTTTGCATCAGGTTTCTGAAAATTCAATTGATCTACGTATTCCAATGCCTTTGAAAATTCGCCACTTTCGTGGTACGAGCGAGCCAATATGACCTTGGCAAGCTAAATAGGATGAGTAGAGTACCAGATATCCAAATGTGCCCGTACCTCTTTGGTAAGTTGGGTTTCAGGACTGGCTGACATTTGTAAAACGGCCTCGAGTTGGCTCTGAATAGGCCGGACTTGGTTTGTGCTGAGACGAGGAGGAAGGGTGGTATGGGTAGGTGAGTCTGCACTAAACGAGGTAGACTCATAAGAGTTTCCAATGAGATTTGCCAGGGATGCCTCTGCAAGGATAGTCTTTTCGAGGACTATTGGACCTGTTAAGTCTGGGATTCCATCATCATTCAGACGCTTACCAGCTCCATCGGGATTGTGCTTTCTATATCGACGTGCAAGTTCTGGAATTGCTTCCCAGTTGCCTTTGCAGCGGCAACTGTCAATGTCTTTTGCAATCTGGGTAGCTTTGATTGTTGTCATTAATAATAATATATTAAAAAGAAAGAAAGGGAATCAAGAAAGAGTATGGGGTTGTATTGATGAAGTTGGTGTGGTTAAAGAGAGAAAAAGGAAACAATAAAAATAGAAAGCGAGGTACAAGGGGGTACCCTAGTATGGATACTTTTTTTTAAAACAAATAAAGAGACGAGTGTGTAGGCTGGTTTTCTCTGTCAAGCGAGATAAACGGTCAAGCGCCTTGTCAACCCAGAGGCGTTGCGTATATCCGGAATTGGAAGGAGGACTCCCGCGTGGAAGGAGCGGACATCCAAGCCAGAGACGCAGAAAATAGACCAAGAATGACAATGTTGGGGATTTTGTTGTTGACAATGATCCTTCAAAGATTCTTTTCTACAACCCTGCCATCTCGTTTCCCTCGTGGAGTCAGCAGCACAGCTCATTTGACCACCAAGAACAGCAAGGCTTTTAAACTCGTGGCCTTTCCAGAACCAGTCGAATTGCTACCCAAGGACAAATCATTTGGCAACCGTACATTTGCCAGACCAGTCCAATTCATCAAGAGTGTATCCTTGTTAGAACAAGCACCTGTTCGGGATCTTCCAGAAGTAAGCTACCGCGAGTTGATTACAGGGTATTGATGGTGAACAATAGGTTGCATTCGTAGGAAGAAGTAATGTTGGTGTAAGCTCAAACCCACTTTATTGTTGTTGTTGTTCTGTTGATGGGAAAAAAAGTAATCCATGTTTTTGCTAGAAATCAACCTTGATCAATTACCTGACCAACAACCACAATTTGGTAAAGACATCGAGCAAACCGGTAAGTCAACAGTTTCAAGAAAAGACAAGCTCAATGAACTCGCTCGTGGATATAAAGGGCCATACTCGGCTATTAAACTTCTTCAACGTGTCCGACAAGTGTACCCTTGTCGATATGCCTGGTTATGGATTCAGATCGCGTGAAGAATGGGGAGATTTGATTATAGATTATCTGGCAAATCGCAAACAGTATGTGGGATGGAGATGGCCAGTAGTGTTAAACAATGGACTTACACCACATATAAAGGCTAAAGAGGTTGTTTATTCTGATTGATCCAACTGCTGGCATCAAGGACACCGATAAACAGTTGATGGAAATGATGGATAAGCAAGGGGTTTCTTATCAGATCATCTTGACCAAGAAGGACCGATTGAACAAAGAGGCGTTTGAGGCATCCAAATCAGCCATCGAACGCTACCTGGTCGATAACGCCATCTGTTGCTATCCTGAACTATTGTCTGCAGGCAAGGCACGACGCAGTAAGAAGAATATTGATCAGGCAGCAGAGGATATAACCCGTGTGCGGTGGGCAGTATTATCAGCAGCAGGTGTGAGTGCTTAATAAATAGATAGATTTAATGACATACTTTATACTTGTTTTTATTGTTTGGGAAGAGCAAAAGAAGCGAGTGGGAGGCGAGGATAGCATATAAGATGGCGATTGTCTAATGGCCACTGTTGACCACTGCCCGGGGTTTGCAGTCAGTCTCTGAAAGCGTACGAATAAAGATAGCATCCGGAGAATGGTCTCTTTCTCCTTCATCATAAGTATAACTACTGGCAATAGCAAGCGTCTTGCCATCAGGGCTAAATGCCAGACTAGAGATCTCGTCTGGGAAACGAGGGAATTGGCGAGTACGCTTACGATGGACGCCATCCCAGATGCTCACCACACAGTCTGATCCACCCGATGCAAATGTACCATAGATTGGGTGGAATGCGAGAGCATTGACAGGATAGACGACTTCGGTATCATTGATTGTCTGTCGATGAGATTTAAACGCGTACTTCTTGGCCTGTGCTTCGTCCGACGTATCAAAGAACTCGAGTGCGACGCGACCTTCGATAGACGAGCATGCATAACCCTCGCCATTGGGCATGCATCTGATAGACTTGAGCATGTATTTCAAAGAAGTCTCTCTTGTGTACAGTGGTCCATCCATATTGCGCACATCATACACATGGACCTGTCTATTGGCCATGGCTACGACCAAAATGTTGTCTTTCATGTCCATGCTAAATACTTTCTGAGGAAGATTGACCTTTTTAGTCTCTGTCTTTTCTGCTGAACGAGGATCCCAGACCCTAAGAGTCTTGTCCCATGAACCAGTGTATACACTCTGGGTCTCGGTATTCCAGCAGAGGTTACGGATAGCCTCATCGTGCGATCCCAAAACCGTCTTTGTATTTGTTGCGAGATCGAGCCTAAATAAGTTTACAGACAAAGGTTGGCATCCTAATCTCATTTGAATCGAACCCTACATTGTCAATCTTTTGGCGATTCCACCGCTGTAGGCGACTGGGCCGTCACCAAAGCATGCTTCGAGGACGGCTCCTTCGTGATCAAACTGTAAGAGTTGTTGATTGTGTTGGACATCGTAGAGGCGCACTGTCTATAATGAAGCGCGTAGTCAGATATTATTTTTATGAAATAATCAATTGTAACTTTTTGTAAATAACTAGAGATTGAAGAATCTTACAGAATCCCAAGAAGAGACAAGGAGTTGATTAGAGTCCTGGGGATTGAATGCTAAGCTCGATATTCCGTCTCTTGGAGGATCAGCAATCTCAAATTGAGCTGATACTGGTTCCTGCATTGCTTGTAAAAGAGATAGAGATAGAGAGAGTGTGTGTTATATGTATATAAATCCAATTACCAAAAAAAAAAGCATTATCACTTTATATTTTTCTCTTGGTCTTGTTAACTGGCTTTGAATATATATGCGTCACGAAAAAAAAATAGTTTTGCGATGTTGGAAAAAGTTGCGCTTTTAGTATAATTTGAGACTGTAAGGATGTTGTGTTGTGTATTGTCCACTAGAAATGTGTGTGTGTGGATTCTCATTAACTCCTTGGATTTTTTCTAAAGACTTGTGTGTTGAACAAGGGAAATAAAGAAAGTTGATAGGATTTATGAACAAAGGATAGAGGTAATAATAATAATAATAATAATAAAAAGAAGGAGAAGGAGAAGAAGAAGAGTGCATTTGTGGGATTGTTTGAGCTTGTTGATTGAAAAATATATATATATATGGTGATGTGAATGTATATAAGTTAGAGGTTAGAGGTGCTTAGACGTGCTTGTATCACGGATACATTAGGGACACCTCTTTCAGTCTAAGGGTAATTATTATTGTTATTAAATAAATATAAATTTGTTGATTATTAAATGATTTATATATATGATGTACCTTGATATCTGCCGTGTCTGGAAAGAGAACATCTTCTTCTGGACCTGTCAAGGCACATTGGTAGAATCCACATCTCTAAGTGTAACAGACCCACACACACACACACACATAGTCCATAACTTAGCGCGTGGACTCAATTGGAATTCATGGTGGCAATCACCGCTTTCTGGCTTACCTCTGACCATGGTAACCGACACACCCAGCAAAAGCAAAAGCCACACAACGAGCAATCGACCTTGTTACAGCCCTCATCCCGATGGATAAGAATAGAACACGAGGGGCATTGTCGACTAATGACACCCTAATTAGCTGATCCAGAAACTCATCCTTTCTTTTTTTTTTCCAGACAAACAATGACTTGCCTGTGTTCGAGTGTCCATCTCACTGTCTCACTACTCTCAGATGGTGCCTCTGATTCAAGAATGTGTCTCATTGCAGCCTCGCATGTCATTGTTGGATGGGCATCTTGTCCACACTGAAGACAAAAGGGGCTGTTGCAAGCGCGACTAGAATAATATAAGAATTGTTAGACAAAAGAGGGGCGAGGGATAATGATAATAAAAGATTTGAATATTACCATTCATGGACAGGGAAAAATGAAATATGGGCAAACTGAAGCTGTTTCCAAGTGTCGGGTTTCATATCCAACAAGAGAATACGATGGGAGATTGCCTGGAGATGGGATCTATAGACAGTAGGATCCGCGGTGCGAAATAAAAGAAGCATCGTGCGCCGGTAGATGTCGGGCAGAGTGGCGTTGTGCCAGGTTTGATGGTCGTAAATCTGCAACAGTTGATCCATTTCAGGTCCCTGGCAGTAAAATGGTAATAGACCCAAGAGATCGAGGATCATTGTGTGGACCTGAACCTGGTCAGTAAACCCACCCTTGTCCTTGTATTCGCATGGAAAGGCTTCCGTTTCGCACTGAGGACAGCAGCGTGAATAGGGTCGATAGGGGCGGTTGAAGCGGTTATAATGCTCGACAACCTGGGCTGGCACAAACTGGCTCCATTCACTCTGGGGGATATTACTCTGGCAAACTGGACAACGGATCTTCGTTACCGTGAGGCCCCAGGAAGACATGACTACTTCGGTGATGTATCTAATTATACAAAACAAAAACAAAAACATAGGCATAAACACAAATACAAAATACAAGTACAAATACAAATACAGAACATGGTCCTACCTGCGGAAACAGTCGAGACAATACTGATCGCGGCAATGATCAAGACAGAGCTCCAGTCTGGCATCAAAACATATTGAGCATCTCTCTAGCCAATAGTCCATCTGTTGCTTTCCTTCTTGTTCGTGTCGCTGTAGATCGGCATCCGTGGCACGGTAAGGGGTCGGATGGTGCTGATGGGAGGGGGTGAACTCGCGGGGGCGGGTCATGTGATTGAGGAGGAAGTTTAGTATGGTCGACACCAGGGCAGCCACCAGAAACAAGGGAAACAGGACGATGTAGACAATGCATGTTAAAAGACGACTGCCAAATACGATGTGGGCTACTATCTGGAGTAAGGATGATAGGCCGACAAGAGCAGGCTGGAGATAGTCCAGCAGGTTTAGCAGGATGCCTGTCTTTTTCTGAGGGTCGACTGGAAAGAAGTCAATTCTACTGGTGTTTAGAGGCATGTATGGAGAGAAAAAGGGCAGAAAGTAAAGGCAAATAAAAAGTAAGAAGAAGAGGAAAGAGATGGAGAGCCAGGCCTACTCTTCCCAAGCAATCGCATGAATAGGCACCCATTTAAATCTCCGCAGCCATTGTTCTGCCTGGTTTTATTTTTATTAATATTTTATTATTGCTATTAATATTGCTATTATCTCGAATGCGTCTTGTAATTAAATTATCGATATTCTCTCTCTAGATAATTTTTGGTCAAGAGAGCCATTACAAAACAACTTGTTGAAACGCTTGTTTGTTTTCCTCAAGTGTCGGGTCCACTAGTCCGAGACTTTGTCTGTATCCATCTTGTAACACGCCTTGCAAAACAGGGCATGACAACACCCAAATCAAGACAAATCCAGCACTCAGCATGAGTAGAATGTTAAAGCACAAAATTGAATGTTTTTTATTTTATTTTGTTATTATTCTACCAGACCTTTATCAAATTCCTCTTGAACAAGTTCCGATATTATCGAGGCAAAAAAGAAAGTACCAGTCTTGTAGATTACATGGATAGATTGAGATTTTTGGTGTCAAGAAAGAGAAAGAAGAGGAAAAGAGAGGAAAAGAGAGAAAATGACCATTCTTGTGAAATCTATAGTGTTGTACACATTGCCCCTTGGTACAAATCCCAGATAACTATCAAAGGTCTATACAATGCAAACCAATCTACCAGTTTAAACATCGTTTATGGTGGGATTTTACAGGCGATATTCGACATTCCTACAGAATATAAGAATGTGGCAAGGACCATAAAGACAATCTTGTCTGTCTTGTATTATATTGTATTGTATTGTATTGTATTGTATTGTATCGTATTGTATCGTATTGTACCATATCGTCTTGCTGACTACAAGTAATTTGGCTGTCTAAAGAAGCCCTGTTATTTTTTTTAAACCAATGATAATATTCCCACACACCAAAATATACCTGAAAATATTGACTAGTTTGTAAACTTTACCTGAATATTATGTCTGGCTTACATCATAGCCATCAATCACCCAAATGTCTTGATCCTTAAAGATACCGACTTAAAAAACAAAACAATAAAGAACAGCAGCAATTCCAGGACCCTTTTTTTATTTTTGATACAAAGGCTTCAAACATGTACGACCAGGAAGTAAGTCCATGTTTAGAAATCACAGGTCATCTCCAAACAGTCCAAAGATGTACTAGGCCAGCTTGGATGGCTGACACCCATATGAAATACCATTTCGTCACAAAAACACACACACATTTAGTGTCCATGGCTTCTATTCATCCAGCAGCTGCTTATCGGCGACAATGACTAGTCTTGAAAGGATAATTAATGACTATTACTCTATATCCTTGTTGTTGTTTTTCTTTTTGGGAATATCATTTAGGTTTCTTGAGACTATGGATCCCCCTTGTCAATTTATTGGTCCTTTTTTTTTACCCCTCAAAGTGAATATATTACTGTGTCTTTCTGCAGCCCCAACTAATAATCGCAGTTATTACATTACCAAACAGATTATTCTAATGTCATTGAAGAATCTAGATTGTTCATTGAATCAACACTCTTTTTCTTCCTCTTCTTAAAAAAATGCACTCATTCAAAATGTCACCATTCACCTAGTCCACATCAACTCAATGGAATCCGGCTGCTAATGAGTCGCATTACATGACAGAACAAATCTAATCATTAGTATTTTGGTTAAACAATCGCAACCATACTAGGTACATTTATAACCTCTTATAAGACTTTAAGCTTAAGCCAAGAAGCAAACCATTAGTTTGGTAAACGTTCTGAATGATGTCAAATAATATATTGCCATGGAAACCTAATAGGTTCAACTCTTTTCGCATAAAGGATCTGTACCCGGAAATCCTCTAGTTCTTTAATGCTTATTCTACTACTATTGTCAAACAGAAACAGTGTCAATGGCCTAGCCTCATGTCAGGGCAGGAGACCAAGACAATGAAAGGTCCTTTAACAATCATGTTTTATAACGCTCAATGTGAATGGGATAGGATTTTTTAAAAAAATAATAATAATCTGCGATTATCCAAGTCGTGATTGACATTGCCATTCCACTCTTTGGGAATAATCAGTAATGGAGCTACATACTAAATCCAGCTCTACCGAGAGATCTGTATGCAAAGATCTGATATCCTTAAAATGAGTATCATTAAGAGGCTCAGGCACCACAAGATCAAATATATTGTATGTACGCAGCATATTACTATCGCTCTTGTGGTTTATGTGAGTACTGTCAAAATATATGCCAGCTTTGGAAATATATATTTTTTGATGCCATCATGGTAAATAGACATGCAACTTCCCAGCACAGGGAGCAGCTTATCGTAAATGATATCAACAGTCTCATACAATCATATGTCTGTGGTGGTGAGATGTGGTTAATGTAAGAAGTTTTGCGTGGAATTTTTCACCATGTAAATTGCATCAGCTAATCGAATTCCTGTAGTTTGGTCGAAATCTGAATAAGAGATTTCAGGAAAGTGTATAGTATAGCTTGTTGTAAGCAATAATCTCCGTATAATTATATCCAGGAAGCAGGCCACAGCTGGTTTTTTTTTTGTTTTTTTTTGTTTTTGCAACGATATCTTGCTGTCGAAATAGAAAACGAATCATTTTATTGGTTTTAATGTTCCAGAGCTAATAATCGTCTGCCATAAGCCTCTCCTTTTCCTAGAATCTTATATATCCAACCTTGTCCTCAAAAATACTAATCAGAATCTCAGGAGTCCAATAATAAAAACAGGTACATTTATAAACACACAGGGCATAATTGACTCGGCTATATAAAGTTATTATTCATTATAATAATAAAAAAGGTTTTGCACATGTAGATACCAGCAATCTTTATAGATTACATTTGGAAATCTAAAGTAATATATATATATATATATTTACCGTGTCTTTTATTTACAAGCTTAGTATGAGCTTTACTTTTTGTTTAGTAATCACGCCAACTCTAAGCTGTGACCTGAAAAGCACAAAACATACGTTGCATTCAAGGATAGATACACTTGTGCTTTGGGATCAATTAATGATACAGACTGCGTTTCATCTTGACATAAAAGACAGATTCTTCCGAGACGTAGTCGGTCCTGAAATACACTTACTTTCTCCTAATCTCGAAACCAATCAAAGTACTCTATCTTTTTTGATATTTCTATACAAAGATTGAAACCGGACCCTTTTTAAACACACTGGACTTGGTACAAGGTTGATAATAATCTACGAGAGTTTGAGCTTTAGAACTGCAAATCCCAAAAGGCTTTGTGCCATATGCTGTATTCGGAAATCTCTTAAAAATCGGTTTAGAATCTCTTTATATCAATTTTTATTGACTGCGAATTAGCAGATACTTGATCATTAGAGGTATTATAACCTGTTAAGCATACTATTCGTTATTTATGATCCAGGCCATGCACTCTGATATTTTGTTGCTATTCATGGCTACCATGAAGAGGCGTTAAAGAAGAATTGAGTACCCATCTTGGAATCTGAGATCTCGAATGCTTGGTGTGATGTAAAGTAGAAGAATAAATATATATAAATAACACTTTACTCTTGGGGGTTGATGCTTGTACGACAATCTCTTGCGCAAGATGAGGCATCCGTTTTGCCCTAGACACAGTTATTTTTGGCAAATATTAAATTCATATTATCGAGACCAATTGACATGTAGTGTGCTGCTTAATGTAAAACATGAAATAAATATAGTCCTGTTGGTTGATACTGCTTAGCAGACGCACAAAGACGTATTTCCAAGTATATTTTTATCTTGAAAAAAAAAAGACGGCCTATGTACTGCTGTCATTGGCTTCTCCAAGATGATATAACAAAAAAGGGGTTTTATTTATTTATTTATTTATGGATTGAATGATTGAATGATTGATTGAGTGAATTCACTGGACTGATTTCTTTTGAGGTTGTGCGTACAGTACACTTGAAAATAAATAGACTGAGCTTTTTGTGAAATAGATTCGAATTGATCAAATATTATAATAATAGGGTGTTTCATGTCAAACTATTATTTACAGTGTATTTTTGGTGTGTACAACTTTTGTACTCATGACACCAAATCCTTCTGGCCTCCTTACTAATGACGTTATTTCCTTCCATACTGTATAATTCTGGTTTTATATAGTCATTCTAACTGTTGCACATATAACCCTTTTGTTAATCTTGTATTTAGACTCTAGAACCTTGTCTATTTACATTTTGATCAGGTTTTATAATATAAATATTAATTTTAGTATTATTATTAGTATTATTATTATTATTTATAATTATAATATGGAGAGCCACTGTCCTACCCAACAATATGCTTTGTGGAAAATTAAAAACCCTTGTATTTTATGAATTGACAGCTTTATAAATACATGGAAAATAAGAGTGTGCTCTGCTTTGACCCACAATTTAGATTTCACAACCATATTTACAAAACCAAATAAAACCAAATAGCTGGCAAGATTATCGACTTTTTTTTTTGTTATTAATATTGTTATTTATATTGCCTTGAAACTAATGATAATGCAACAAAATTAATTAAAGGTCATATAACACACACACACACACACACACATCTTTTCTAGTATTATTCTGCATATCCTAAAATGACTGTGGTTACCGTCCTGTCTCCTAAACAACAATCGTATCAGAAAGACATTCGTTTCATTATCGTTCTGTTGATAGAAATGAACTTTATGGCTGTATGAAATATACACATAAAATGATAACTACAATCAAAAGCATCTTTTACATGCTTGGAAAATTGACTTGTTCAAAGCCCATGGCCTTGCTAAAACACCTTGAAATACCCATATATATTTTCTCTTTATTTATTTAATCTCCTCTCGGAATTTCGCGATTCTTTAACACAAATGCATGAATATATTCACCAAGTCTTTAGGATAGCAGTTCATGTACCTGTAGTCTGCATCTAATGACATGCAAATAAACAAGACAACAGCTATTTACAAGCCACACACCATTAACTATAAACGAAAGAGGACCTTTCTTTTCCACGCTCTTGTTTTTTTTTTTTAAAAAAAAGAAAAGGTGTACTGAAAATAACCAAAGAAGGCTATTTTGAGTACTCTGTTCTAGTGGATACAATGGCTGAATGCTAGATCTTTAAAGGTTACATTTATTCCTCATTAACGGCTTTTCTTTTGTGGTCCTCCAAGCCATGTTATACACATTTACACACCTAGTCTTAAAATTATTAAAAATAGGCTTTAATACATACCTTTAAATGCCAAGTAAAATAGGCAATTACAAAATGAGTTTTAAGAATTAAAATTGCCAAGACATACATCTCTTATTACCCTTTCTCAACCAAAAAGAGAGAAAAAATGACTTTTTTGAAATAATATTAATATTATTATATACTAATATTTAGTTTGTCAACTAGAAAGGACAATTACAAAAAAACCAGTTTATTTTATTTTTTTAAAATAGTGCAATCTAGTAGAAATACTTTGGCATCAAAGATAAACAAGATGTGTAGAAAGAATACATTGGCGTTCTAGATTTCTTTCAAATTGTTTGTGATCCTTGTCGGCTGTTCGCTTGTTTAAAGATGTATTCTCCTATTAAATATATACTCCGTCATTTAAGGTTTGTTTGTTTTTTTGCTTCAAAAGCTAAACGTCTGTAATCTTTATTAAGCTACTAGTTTTACTCGATACATAAACAAAAATATCTGGCAGGCCATTTATAGATACATTAAATATATAGATATATATGCAAATTGAAGCAAGTATAGATATTATAAATCAAGGAATATTTATATAAATATATATAAATATATATTCTGAGTTTGGTACGGGATCTTACAAATATAAGTTTTAAATCTCCGAGACGATAATCATTTGTGACTAAATAGGAAAAATGGGGTAATGAAAATTACCTATCGAGGTTCTATGCATTCTCGGACATGGAGACCAATACAGATACATTTATGCATGTTGTAGAGATTTCTCCAGAATGGTAGAACGCCGGCAGCTTACAAACGCCATAATAGTGCTTGTGTTTGCAAAAATCAATTATTTCATACTTGATAGAGTACTCAAAAATGGTCTTGTGGATCTTTGATCAATATAAAAACAATGCTTTTATGATTTACAACGTTTAATATTAGTCATATTGTGGTTAAAGATAGATTTAGTGATGACTGATAGAATTGCGCTTATGGTTGAAAAAAAAAAACGACTCTTGGGGCCATTTCTTTTTAGTAAAAGTAATTGTGGTTTAGAATAAGTTGCAATTGAACCCAATGTGGTATATTTGCTATTGTTACTTTCTAAAATGCGCGATGATACAAAAAGATGGTTTGAAATATGGTATAGGGATCCCCTGAACAAGGTTCGGTACAGAAATAATCACGGTAAGAAGGAGGATTGAGACTTATTCCTATAGTTATATATAAAATAAGAAAGAAAACGAAATATTGGCGAATGGAAGCTTGATGAGGTGCCTATAGTTATACCATGGAATTAACTCTTGATGTCCCTCGATTCTTTTTATTTTATTTTACCTGAAGCTTTGTTTCACATTCATTCCTTTCTACCTGGACAGATGTGGTTGGAGACCGTTTAAAGATCCATTTGAATAATGTTATACACATTTTTTTTACGAGATTAAGCAATTAAATAAAGATTGCTTTACAGGGTCCAAGAGACACAAGATACTTTTAAGAAAGATGCTGATCACCTATATTTATATTTATATATTGACATGTCAAGTCTAGTGATATTATTCTCTTTATTTCAAATCCTCTTGGTTTATCTACAAAACAATGATGGCGCATTTTCTGATTGACAAGACAATAATATCATGCCATTTAAAAAAATTCTACTCTTTATAAGACTGTGTCCATGCCTGAGATGCCAAATACAAGGGATGGTGCTCACCAACTACAAAAGGAAGTGTAGCACGCTGATAATAATCGGGACACAACTTGAGCATGTCAATGATAGTGTCCAGCAAATGCGCTTGACCGGCTGTAACACCTGGTGCGTCCATGAACGACATGGCTGTGATGTGAACATGGAAATGGTAGTACGATGGTTGGTAATGGACAAATAAACGAAGCTGATGTGGTTCAAGATCAAATTTCTCTTTGGCAAGTTTGTGAGCCGCCTTTCTTATTTTAACCAAAAGCTCCATGTGGTCCGGATTAAGGGATCGAAGGGACAAGACGTCGCTCCGATTGGTAATTGCCACCCAGTATAACGACTCTTTGGCACCATTCCACTTCATGTCTGGTAACACCACAAATCCTGTCAAAGGGTCTTGATCGCGAAAAAGGACCACATCTGCTTCCGAAGTGCCGTCCAGGATATTTTGGACCCATTTAGTCCTGCTGGCTGGAATGGCCTTAACAAAAGGCAGAGTGACAGTTTGGTACAGGGCTGGAGTCTCTGCCACCAGAAAACGTGCTTGTGCTTCATACTTTTTGATGTGAAGTTCTGTAGCTGGAAAGATGGCTTTGACGTGTGTGTTTGGCACATTGGTTGTTACACTCGCGAGTGCCCAACTGTAAATGTTGTTTTCGACAGGGTCTATGAGTTTATCAGTCGATCTTGCCAAGGTTGGGATGGTGATGTCTGGGAAATGAGCCTTTTCGAATGTCAGGATCGCATCCTCATCTCCAACCCTTCCAAGCACATGGACCAGCTTTGTCCGGGTGTCGTGCGAGAGAACACGCGTAAAGATGAATTTGTTGAGGATGTCGTTTAATTGAGTCATCAAGTTGGCAGAAGAACAAGAGAATCTGGCGGTGAGCCAAATGAATCAGTTGTACAAACGTATGGTGCTTCCATGTTGGGAAGCTCAGTTGCAGCAGCTCTGCATCTTGATCAAAAGGCTTGGTGTGTATGTGGTTGTTTGGTTTGAGCCTCCCCCTCTCTCTCTCTTCCTTTTATTTACTTTTCTTGTTCGATTTGAATTAAATATCATTTTCTTTTGACTTTATCGAAGCACACACCCCCTTGAAATGCAGCACAAGAACGGATTGAAACCCAAAGATCCCCGTATCATTGATGAATACGCTGATGATTCTGACTATGACCTCTGCGATGAGTTGAGCCTGTCCGGGTCATCGGGCACCAAGAAATGCACCGGCACCCAGGCACTAGTAGAATTCCTCAATACGACAAGTCCAGAAGAGTTCCAAAAGACTATACCAAAGCGAGCCTCTACCATGTTCTTTAGACGACGCAAGAACAAGTCGTCTCCATCGCCCCTCAGCACCCACTCTTCCCCCACAACCAGCACACGACCATCATTGTTCTCCAAGCGGGCAGGTCTAGAGAAGAAGAAATCGTCTGGGAGACTCCTAGATGAATCGTTCTTGGGAAACTCGCTGTTTATATCCAAAAGGAAAGAAAAGATGGATGCAGATGATCGAAAGATATTATGCCACCGATCGTTGCCAGCCTACGAATCTCTGGGTGAGGATGACAAACGCATTGTGGCACAGGACACAACTGAGGATACCGAGGCTGTTCTGGGTTCTTTCCCACAGGCAGCATCAGAGGCGTCAATTATAGAGGCAGGCCTAAGACAACGGTTGGACCGAGTGAAGCTTTCTGGACAAGAGAAGCCCAGCAACGTGCTTGCAAACGTGTTAGCCAAGGAGCATGTGCGGGCACTACATTCCTTGCACCAGAGCCAGTATATCTCTCCGAAGAGAACAGGAGTCCGCCATGTTCAGGTCCAGACAAAGTCCATGGATATTCCCGTAGATCTCGCTTCGCCTCCGACATCCGAAAACTCTTCCTTGGCCAACCACTTGAATACTCTTGAAACGATGTTGGGCCAGGAGAGACAGGAGCGTAAAAAGGCACAGGCAGCACTACAGGACACAATGGATCACTATGAGGCACTTAGTGGACTGGCATACAAGAAGATTCGGGAGCTATGGGAAGAGAAAGAGCGCTGGGAGCATCTTTACAATGAATTACAGAATCGGGTGGCAGACAGTGATTCCAAAGGATCTGCCGAATGCTCAAAAGACGAGGCCGTGAAAAATAATTTACAGCTAAAAGGATAAATGGATAAATGAATCAATAAATAAATAATAGAAATAGATACACTTGCCTAGATTTCCAATTGAACTATTTTTTTTATTGTATTGTATTTTCTGTTCTTTAGTACTTTCAGTGGATACTGGGAAAACTATAAAATCCAGAAGACCATTGAAACCCCCAAAAAAACCTTATCTGAGTCCATTGTTAGGGTTCTATTTTTCTGCTATTTTCATTTTTTTTTTACCAATTATGATTGTACTTCTTTGTCGTAACGCATGGGACACCAATACTCGTGAGTTTTAAATGACAAGAAAACGATATATACTAAACTACTTGGTCAGGACTTGCAAGTGAATATCGCATGATATTAGGTATTTAAACTTGTACCAGTTACTCTATTTGGCCATTTTCTTTTTTTCATTTAGCCTATCATCACGCCCGAGTAGCCTTATTACCTGGCCTGGTGTCATTGTAGTACAGGTACTAGCATGTTCTGTTTGAACCAATATTCATAACATTTAAACAATTCGGTATACTTTCTGCGAATCTCGGCATGCTTCAATTAAGCTCAGTGATGGTAGAAAACAAGTCCAGAGAACCAAACAAAAAAACAAAAAACAAAAAAGATGCCCTTGTGGCTTTGTAAATATGAAGGAAATCCGTACAGATATCTATCTATTAGCTAAACATATTGTAAATGCTCAATTAAACTGGAAATGTACTACAAATGCTACCCTTTTCAGAGTGTTAGCATACATGGTTGACCCATTGGTTCCTTTGTGATTTAAAAAAACTACATTGATTACCGACACAAGGGTATCTGATACACATTAGTGTGTCTAGATTCATATTCAAAACGTTTTGGTCATACCTACAATAATACATTATTATTATTACTATTTTACACCAGAAACAGATTATGCTTGATATTGGCCATGTTTCTTTATTAAGTTCTCCGCGTACAATATGGAAATATAATTGGCTTGGGCTAAATAGATCCGTAGAATTGATCAAGAATACCCGTATTTTATTGCACGCAGATAAATGAGACTTTAAATTCGTCAATTGATCTCGTGAAAGTACAGAATTTCTAGTTCTTCAAGAAGATTAAATCCTTTTTCTTTTTTTTTTTTTAAAAAAAAGAAAAGAATCAGGTGCTGTGTGAGAATTAAAGGGAGTGTAAAGTTGGGATTAGTTTTTGTCTTTTTTATTTCATGGAGTCTCATAGATTACATTTTTGCACTACAAAAAACCAAGACACAGCAGACGGTCTATTTCTCTTCTTGGACTTTAATCACACTTAGGTCATTTTGAATACAAAGCCAAGGAGATAATAAAGCTGTTTTGGAATAAGTAATATGTAAGATCCGTAACCATGGTTGATTTGGGATCCATAGAATACCATTAGTTGAGATTGTAAAACGTTTTTATTTATTTATTTGAAGAAAGTACATGGGTTAATTTATTGCATATCTTTAACGGAGTAGACTTGTTCATGTTGTACATTCTCTACTATATTATAATAAAGTATCCAATATATTCAATATGTATTACTAATAGGTATCCAATGCCCAATCTACTAGTATATTGACATTAACAGAGTGATACAGCAATACGTTCAAGAGATGTACATATAATTCCTTGAACACAAACTTTAATGAATAGAAACAGAAGTTCGTGGTTTACAGGGCATGCGATATAGTTACACTGCAATTTTAGATATATTTTATTTTATTCTTTAAAAAGTATCATCCTATTATCAGTCATATTACCAAATGTCCGAGAATAAGGGTATATTAAATACCTAAAGCTTGCTGTACATTTAATATACATGTAGAGATTTCAAGTCATTTAAAGGCTAAAATATCTTAAGTTAACAAATAAATGTCGAATGCTTGTTTTTTTTTAGACCATTGGTTTGATCGATACTTGGTCCCAAATGGCTAATCTTGATTTACAGATGCTCTTTATGTTTGCCTGTACGCAAACCCACAAAGTTCGTATACATTTACTGTGGCTTATATCTCCACTCTATCTCCCCCAACATCCTAAAGACCAAGAAAATACGTAGTTACAGACAAGCACTCTTTTGCTGAATTGATATCAAGGCTGAACTAGACAAAGGACCCATAATTGAAAGAAAGAAAGAAAAAAATTATAAAAATTGTTAGTGCGCCAGCAGAATTACTATTATTACTATTATTATTACTATTATTATTACTATTATGATGAATATTGGGGGGTGCAATGCGCATGCTGAGAAATGTTCCAATGAGCCAGGTTTGGATTTGTACATCAGAGATGCTAAAATCCAAGGAAGATCTCTAGTCTATATCCTGGGCCGATAGATCAGCCAATTACCGGATTCTCAATCTTTTTTACAAGACATATTTACTGCCACAAAGAACAATATTCTCACAATGTAGATGACTTTGAATACATAAAATATGTGTACAAATGTGTAAATTGAAACACTAAAAAAAAAGAAAAACCTATAGATTGAAATTGAATTTTTTAAAGAGCATTTATTATACAATTTACATATTCTCCTAAAACGGTATCAAGTTTATAATTTTGAGATATTCCAGTGTGGATTTTGACAGCCACGCCCGCGATTGCATAAAAAATAAATTTAGAAAATAGAAATAATGTGTTGATAATTTTAGGCTGTATATATTGTACATTCTCTCTCTTTGGGTGTATGGGTGTGTGGGTAGGTGTGGGTGTGTTGGTGTGGGGTTTGTATGTATGTATAAAGATGGCTTGGAGTGGAACTCTTGTAAAGAGGATTGTAAGAACTAGGTGACATATAAAGAAGATATAGAGTTGTGCAAAGAGTGATGTGCGTGTGAAAATAGGTGAAATCTGAAAGGGTCTTTAAATAATATAAAATAAAATCATGAGCTTTTCTCTGGCAAGCTGGTTTCTGAGCTGGGAGAGTGTGGTTCTGCTTTGCTGGAGGAGGGAGAGTTGTGTGAAAAGCGAGGGGGTGAGGTGACATGGGAAACAGGTTCAGATAGTGCTGAACTAATAGAAGAAGCACTGCCGACACGCGCGCTGGTTCGTCGCATGGCTTTACCACGGCTTCCACTCGTGGCTTCAAAATGCTGCCATATATAATTCTGGCACTTGTCAGCATTTGGAAGGTCTTGAATCATTTTTGCAATCGTGTTTTTGCGAAGACCAAAAAAGTCTGGACCAACCGGATTGTGTCCATAATCCATGTTACGGATTGCAAAAGCCCTAAGTTATTTAATTATTAATTTATTATTTATCTTGATAAGCATTATTACCTTCGAACGGCAATGGTCCACACAGTGGTTGGAGTGGGTCCTCTCCAGACTTCACCTGGATTGTCGTCTGCATCTAATTGGAACTAATAAACAGGTGATAAGTGTTTATGCTGGTTGCGTGATTGCCATGGACCAGATAACTTACAATAGGCTCGTCTCCTCCGTCGAGGATTTGACAGGTGTATTGAGTATCGCTGTGTGGGTCAACCATGCTTCGATACCATCTATATTAAAAAGCATTTTTTTTTAATTAGAATCTTAATTATCTATTATTTTCTTGTATTACTTTTTAACGCGATATCCCACAGGGTAAATGTAACGCTGATTATGAAACGACGCTCTGTCCCACACAACCTTGCCAAGATCTAACACGGTCCATGAGTCGACTTCAGCGGGCAATATGTACATCCCAAGAGTGTTCTTATCAATTTCCACATAGGATCGTACGTCGTTCACGTTTGGTGGTTTTGTGTCACGCTTCTTACGTCTTGACTGATGATAATAGGCATCCACCAAAGTCTTTATATTCCCAGATGGGTAAGATTTCCCGTGTGTATTAGGCTTGGCGGTCTGTGTGGAAGGGCAAATAAGACGTTGGAGCTCAGCTGTATCAGAAGAATGCGGGATTGTTTCTTTAGCTGGGGAAATCTGTTTACGTTTCTTGGACTGTAATTGATCTGTATCAGTTGGATCCGATAGAGGTCGCCAGGCCATAGACGACGACGACGACGATACAGACGTTGGGGAATCTTCTGGACGAGGGTGCTTGATAGGAGAAATGAACGATTGACTGAGTCTATTGGCGAGAGGGTCTGCTTGGTTGCTATAATTCCCCGTAGAATAGTCCTGAATGGGTGACATAAAAGAATGGGTATTTGGTGTGCCTAGCTTATGAGATCCATGAAAATTGTCGATCTGGTCCTCGTAATGGTCCGAATGGCCAACATAAGGGTCTGGCTCGCTCAGGAGAAGTTTCATTGACGGCAGTGGTGTTTGGGCATTTGGGGTCGAATCAGGACGATTGATATTTTTGTCATAGTGTGGCCTATGGTGTACCTATCACATGAATCAAATGAAATTTTGTCAGTCGATTGAATACCAAACGATCTGAATCTTACTGGGTGAAGTTGAATGATGACTTGTATGGTGTGAGTATAGGGAGCAATATTGGATTTTTTTAGTTTGCCGGTTACTTGTGTATCGCTAGGGCTGGAGAGAATATTTGATAGGAGACCATGGCCCTCCCAGACCAGTGATCGATGATCTTTGAGGTCGACTTCTTGGGTTGGCAGGACGTCTTCAAAGTTTGCACTATAGATTGCGGTGTCGTGGGAGCTGTGCATCAATTGATCTGGACTGCTGGAAAATTAGAGTTGATAACATAAAGGGTTGGACAGTTACCAAGAAGAGCATACGGATATTAGACATCTCTTTAGAGGAACATTGATCCAATTATCGTCTTGTGCCTTTGAGTCGATTGTAGTGTCGAATGAACAGAGACAGTTTGTATCCTGGCCTTTGACAGAATAGAATATCTTGACTATTTTTTTTATATTTTATTTTATTTTAAAATTAGGAATTACTACTTTGGCATGACGCACCTTTCCCGGTAAATGTGTTTGTGGGACAGGTAGTTTGATCGGGAGTTTTGGGCAAGGGTGCCTGCTGAATCATTTGGTGAATGGACATGGTTTGCTGGGACATCTTCAGAGTGCCTTGAGGAATAGTTATGTGTTAAAGAAAGAGGCTGGTAGAGTACAAGGGCTGCTTTGTAAGCTGCATCATAAATAGAAAAATGATGATGATGATTATTATGTTCCCTGTGATAGAAAAGGAGATGTACAAAGGGAGGTAGATATTTTATGTTACAAATCAAGGAAGAAAGTAAAAGAGCTAGAGAAAAATTGTACAAAATATATATAGAAAAAAAAATAGAACCCCCAATTATATATATATATATATATATGTGTGTGTGTGAGTATAATTAACAAAGTGCTTAATGTTATGTCTCAATCAAAAAGGCGGGATTATTATTTTCTTCTTCTTCTTTTTGGTTTGTGTTTAAAAAGTATAGAATGGATATAGCTAAAGATTTAACAAATAAAGAAAATTGCTAGAATGAATAATTTAATAAGTAGGCCTGACCAATACTTCTTTCCTAGCATGTGTTTCGCTTTAATAATGGTAACAATATTTACAAATGAGAGACAATGTAGTCTTGTTATTCCAACATAATAAGAGCGTCTTGACCACGTGTTGGTTGCCTCCTACTAACAATTAAATATTATTATTTTTTAAATTCACTAGTAATCAGATCCAAACAATTAATCGCCTTTAGAAAACCAGAAAAGAATTATAGGAAGAAAGGAGGATTTTGAAGACTGGGTGTCTTGCTCATGTTTGATGCCCAGACTTTGCCTTGGTTGCCTGCTATGATCTCCAAACGAATGCTAAGGAGATGTATATAGTTTATGAATTGTCTTTTATGCACAGATCTGATTTGAAATACACCGACCCTTTGTAATACAACTTTTTATCTCTAAAAGCTTATCCGGTCGAGTAAAGGGTCTTACAGAGCACGCCATCGTAAAATATGAAAGTATCCTTTTGGATTTATCAGGGAATGCACTGTACTGAGCAACTCAGTACGAATCTGCACAGCCAAAGAGATCTGTGTAACCCTGGAGGTTTGACAGGTCCAATAGCACATTTCCCAAAGGTCGTTTTTTTGATCACTCTTTGTTTCAATTCGGCGGTGGCCAAAAAAATAATCAAAAAGAGGTGTTAATATTTCTCTATGTGCCAAGAGTTTTTTTTTTATATACGTGTATTTTATTACCTGTGTCTATTAAGTATATCACGAGGCCAAGTAAGACTAACTGACTACTTTTGGAATAGGATCAATTGGGTCTCTTTATTGGCTACACTAATTCATATATTTGTGTATTTGAAACTAATGATGCTAACAGGTCTCCTTTAAATGCAATTGATTATTGTATACAGCAAGACCAGTTGCCGTGGCCATGTCTCTGGGTAGCCTTGGCCAGCTGTCTATCCCGAGAAGATTTCGCCAGTTATCCGTAATACTCTAATCCTTCCCCTATATTTTTACCTTTTATATACCTTCAATTGTTGCAATTAATAAGTATATAAATGATAATTGGCACATACATATACATATACATATCTACTACATATGTACATATTTCTCAATACCTTAATTCACGTGCCTTGGTCTTGCCAAATATCCCAATGTCCACCCAAACCCGCCACAAAAAATAAACTCAGTCGGTCTTTTTTTTACTCTGTTGCGCGCCTCCAAAATCAGATACTCTTTATTCTTCATCTCATTCAATTCCCGACAACAAAAAGAAAAACATCTAATGACATTAGATTCGCGAATCTCATCATGGCTACTAAAGAACAGCAAGAACCTCTTTGCGTTTAGGTATACTCGCCAGTCACTGCCAATTATTCAGGTACCAAACCACCCATTGATTCAATACCTGACATTTCACAGTGCCATTATGCAGCCAATTCAACAAAGAACTCCAATATCCTTGTTGTCATTCTGTCAGACGGCCAATACTGGATCCCTGCTCTAATGGACGCCAAGAAGATCAAGGAATCTCTAGAGTAAGCCTACCATTGGACATAATTGATTTACCTTAATTCCAGAATACCTCAACTAGAGAACCATTTGATAAAGCTCGTAGGCATGGTACTCAATATATCAAAGGCAATGTTTGCAGTCCACAGAAGAGGAGATGTCTTGAGTCCACATTTACTGATCCAGGACTATGAGCTCGCAGAACTCAAAAAGACCACCGAACAAACTGCCCCAAAAGAGATCCACAGCCATCCAGACATCAAACTCTGGTTGACCGAACTGCAAAACACCATGCCAGAGTAAGCAACCATTCAATAATGACATGGGTTTCTAAAGATCGTTTCTAGTCTAGAACAAGCTTCAATCGAGGAGCTGTATCCGTCCAAAGGTAAGCATCGTTATTCTTGCCTTGAAATCCTAACCATTTTTTTTATCTAGGGCGCAAGGACATTGATGGCTTTTTGAAGCAGTACGAATCTATTGCGATTGGGTTCGAATACTTGATGTTATTTTACTACAACGAAATTGTAGAGGTAGATCAACTGGATGCCCAAGAGATGATTATCTATGCATGCTAACCTTGGATACCTAGCCAAATCTCAAGCGATCAAATAACATGGAAGAGATCCAGGGCTGGAGGGAACGCCTAAAGACAAGTGCAAAAAAGAGAAAATTGGTATGAAGAATATATTGGAGCCAGCTCATTGAATGTCCAATCTATATAGGCCACTTGGGACATACTCAACAGCAGAAGAGATGCCTGGGCAAATGAGAGAAACAGAATGTTGGGTCAGAGGTATTTAGATTATGAACAAGGCGACCTTTTATCCGAAAAAGAATTCCTGCTTGACCCTGAACCGGAGCAACCAGGTAACTTGATTTGCAATGGAACCCTTATATATATCTTTTATAATAATAATATTAAAATCTGAATAGATATCCCAAAAGAGAGTGCCATAAAAAATGAGCCATCAAATGATACTTGCAACTCAAGATTAGAAGAAATGGAAGGGGCAGGCAGCTTTGATTTCGATCACATCTAATAATTATATAGCTTTGCAAGTGGGAACTACAAGTCTTTTGTGTTTTAATTTTTTTTTCAAGCAATAAAAAAAGAAAGAAGATGGGGTTATGAGAATGTTTAAAGAAGGTAGGTAGGTAGGTATTGGATAAAGGGTGACAATAGCACTGTCTAGAGCCCCTGTTCTTTCTCCATGTATTCTTGCAATTGTTTTACGGTCGAGGCTAGCAAGAGTGCGTCTCCTTGCTGTTGTGTAAATTGGACATTGGAAAGTGAACCATCGGCTATGGGCACAAAATCAATTCGACACTTTACTTGGCGTACTTTTCCTTCTCCCTTTGTCTTCATTTCGGCTTTGTACCGGATAATGCCTGTCTTGTCCTTCTTTTCATAGAATCGGATCTCGACAGTTTTATTCATAACCTGACGCATGGTTTCAAGGACTTGGCTATTATCGGTAGTCTGCATGGTCAGACAGCACACCTTGGGCTGCTTGAAGAAAAAGAGATTTGAAAGCCAGGATGATTTTGGTGCTGTGCTGGTGGCCACGGTAATTGTCGAACTGTTTGATAATAAGCTAGGCGTAGTAGGACGATGGGGTCCAGTGCTGGTGGTACTGAGATTGCTTCCGCGCCTGTCAAATGAAGGAAACGAAGCCTGGCTCCCTTGGCGTAGTGGGGCCAGAAAATCCTTTGAGGGCAAAGGCATATTTGAGGCTGCAAACGCCGGGGCATTGCGTGTGGTGATGGAATCGCCAGGTGTAGTTGGTGCTGAGGAAACATGGCTACTGCTGCTGTCACTGCTGCTACTGCTACTGCTGCTCAATGTGCTGTCTGCCGAGAATGGGTGGGTTGGCGGCGACAGGACAGGGTCTACAGATGATGTCGTTGGGCCAAACACAGAAAGATCCAGCTGCTTCCGCTGTCGACGGTTGGAGCCTAGACTGTTGATCGTAAATACTCCGAATTTTCTTCCTTCGCTCTTTTCTTCGTTCCCAGAAAATAGGTTGGGCACACGAATTGAAAGGCGCTTGGTGTTACTTGATCTACCGACTGTATTTGGTTGGGCTGGTTCAATCTTATTACGCTGGAGGGCATTGCTGGTCGGTCGAAGGGTGGATTTGGGAGGCGGAACAGGCTCGGTGCTTTCGGGGATGTCACTTTGAGGTGCCTTTGCAAACAGGTTCCTTCGTCGGAGTGTCCCAGAGGTTACAGAGGTCGATCCAGACTCTGATCCAGACGATCTATACAAGACGTGTGAGAACAATAGGGTCTAAAAAACAAAACAAAAAAAAAGCCTTACTTGTCTTTGCTCTGGCGGCGAGAAGAAAGGACACCCTTGACGAACCGGGTATAAAAGGTGTCGCTCTTCTTCAAGAGAGGATCAGTGTCATCTCCAGAGTTCTTGAGAGGGTTTGTTGGAATTGGAGGCAAGGGGGGAGGCATGAATTCAGATCGACGTGTGTCTGCGCGCATGGTTGCAGCTGAATATCTTCTGGCAACCGACTTTGGCTCTGGATCAGGCATCCAGGGCGCCACTGGACGAGCACCCTCTGGCTTTCCATTGTCGACCATTGACAGACATCGACGGTCGCGGTCAGGATGGTGGCCTATGGTGCGGTATCGACGCTGAGAGGGATCTGCAGAAGATGTAAGGATATGCACGCACCATAGGATGGGCTTACCTGGACGTCCAAAGTGGTACCGATCATCTTCTGCATTGTAATCGCAGTAACCGTCTTCATCATGGTCTGTCTGCCAATATCTTTCGGCATGTTGCTGCAAAAGTACATAGACAACCTTTTGCATGTTGTGTCTATCAAATAGAGTAAATAATCATAATAGCACAAATGCAGGGCTCACTCTTTGCTGACAAGTGCTTCAATGACCACTTCATCGTCTGTCTCTCCCCAGAGAAACTTGATGGTCTCCAATAGACGATCGTCGATGTCGGAAGGGCTGCTTACTGGTCGGCCAATCTCATTCTCGGTTGGTGGAACAGGCAATGCTGATAGATTCATGAGTTCAGACTCACGGAACCAGGGGTGGGCCATGATTTGGTCCATCTAGAGAATTAAGTTATTTTTGCCTTTTGGGATCTATGGCTTACCGTCAAGCGCTTGGTTGGATCGACCACAAGAATGCGTCGAATAAGATCCTGGGCATTGCGGGAGATATCATCAGGCATCGTGTACTTTCCAGACTTGACCTTTTTCAACAATTGACGGATATTCTCATCGTCAAAGGGCAGGTGTCCGGTCAAGAGAGCATAGAGAATCACACCGCAGGACCATATATCAGAAGCAGAGCCATTGTAAGGCATGCCCTATTGAAGAAATAATGAAAACATTAGTTAACATTCTCCTAAGCAACAGCCAGTCCCACGCGGAGAAAGGGGAGGGGAGCCTCTTTGGTTCTCCTTGACAAGGGCCCGTGCAGTTTAACCTACAGCGACAATTTCAGGGCTTGCATAGTGAGGAGATCTAGATAAACAAGAGGCGGATTTAGATTCCTTGATCAACTAATCCCAAGAAAAGGAGGCACATTATAAAGAACAATGGAGAACAAATAATTACCCGCAGCTTGTCTCTAGCATTGAACCGGCCGGCTGAAGTGAAGCCATGCCAAAGTCGGCAATCTTGATGTTGTTTTGGGCATCCAGCAATAGATTTTCTGGCTTGAGATCTCGATGACTAATGAAGACGATTGATGTTAAGATTGCATTGTAATGCATTGGTCATGTTTACCAGATCAAATGATGGTGACAGAAATCCAAACCCAGAATGATCTGCTGAAAATGGTGGCGTGCTTCTGGCTCGCCTAGTCTTCCTTTGCTTACCAGATATTCAAACAGTTCACCACCTTCGACATACTCGAGAATAAGGTGTCTGCAGGGATGGCCGTGATCCAAAGAATCGTGGAGGAGAATGAACGTGTCATGAATAAATAGGAATATTAATGAGTTATTTTGTTAACTATATATAAAAAGAATAGAGGATCAAGGGGGGTGGGCGAGGGTGAAAACTGAGAGGAGTGTAATGATCCTAGGCCAGATTTAACAACACCCACCACGAGAATCATATATATATATGTGTGTATGTAATTATAAAAAAAAAGAATACTTTACAGATCAGGAAGTGCGGCGTCGTCTATAACATCCACCAGAGACATCACGTTGGGATGGCGGATGAGCTTCATGATGGCAATTTCACGTCTGACAGCCTTCTCGATGGCTGGATTTGCAGCAAGGTGGGCTTTGCTGATGATCTTGATGGCCACTTGCTCTCCTGTTAGTTTATGTATCCCTAGCTTGACTCGGCCTACATTTAAAAGAATGAGTCGGTTGGCTATATAGAGCTTTCTTTACCCGAAGCACCCTTGCCGAGTGTTTTTCCAACATAATAGTCTCCAATGGACTTGCGCGCCTTTTGGGATACGCTATGGCTAGACAGGGTTCCCGAACTACGTCGACGATCTCGAATGGATTTAGAGGACTTATTTGTGGGTAAGATTGATACGGGTGATGCGACCGATTGTCTTCTAGAAGTGGCCGTCGAACGATGGTAGTCTGGCATTATCGGATTCTTTGTGGAATAGTTAGAGTTGGGATGTTCTGGAAAGGAAGGAACGGAAATATGCATATTAAGAGATGGACTATTAAATAATCTAACAAGAAACAGAAACGAAAAAGAAAGAGGTATTTTGGAGGATCAATCAAGTCTGGACTGAATTATATTGAATACAAGGCAAAATAAAGGGGAAAGACGGGGTCAATGGCCTCTGACAGGGGAAATAGCTCAGAGAGATGACCAGGGGAAGAACTTATAGGAGTCCACTGTCTTTGTGGCTGTCTGTTTTTTTTTTCCTTTGGTGCCTCCTGCACAGCCAGCTTGGACATCTACTACAAGCAATTGCACTCCAAATGGCCATTTGCCCTGCCTTTTGGATTCATAACTTTATTGCCAGAATATTGGAGGCCAAACCCATTCTTACTGCATTGCAGACCATGTGTTGCTTTCAAAGGCGCACTTTTGCTCTTCTCTCTTTTCGAAAACTCCCCAAACTGCCTCACCTTGCATGCATTTCCAAAAGATATAATAATAATAGTAATAATAATAATACTTAATTTCCAAACTTTTACCAATTGAACTCGTAAAGATATCAAATGTTCTAACAGCTCCTGTGGTCAGTGTAAATGGCAATAATGTAAATCAACCCACGTTCGACTTGTATGATCTTTTTATGTACATTTTTTTTAAAAGATATATAAAATCACTGAAAATATCCTTCACCAAACACACACCATTCCATCGTCCGGAGGTACTGTGTGCGATTGTAGAGTCGCTTTGCAAGATTGGATATTTCTAAAGCATACTCGCCCTTTCTATGCGCTCCATCAATCTCCTGTTGCAAATACTTCTCTAATTGAACCATATTCTCAATACCCTCCAAGCGCCACCATGAGGTCTCAGACCCTCCTGTAAAGCCTGGGCCGACAACAACTACTCCGTGTGCCCACCATTGCTCGTTATTTCCATGGCTGTGCCCGGTACGCTTTGCAGGTGATGCCAAGAGATCGTTAAATAGCCAGTAAGTATTTCCCTTGTTATCTTTCCCGGCACACTGCAACCTCTTTTCGGATCTTTGTTTGGCAATCATAAATAACAGCTCTTTTGCCTCCATATCAGCACGGTTATCTCTCATGACCACCTCAAGGTTCTCGAGTTCTTCCTCTGCCTCAATCTTCAAACTGTCCTTGCCCACCGCCCGCAGCTGACTGATACGATTCAACAGTGTATTCTTTTTTATCTTGTTCTTTGAATCTTCCTGCTGGTATGTCTTGCGCTCGTTCTTGAGAAAAACTTCCTTTTCTTTAAGCCCCTTTGATGAGTCATTGAGTTGCTCACGCACTTTTACATCAAACAACAGCATCTCTAGTAATCTTTGTACCATCCCAAGTTCTTCCACTGAAGTCAATTGAGATCCCTGACGCTTCAAATGGCGAAATTGCTGGATAGCCTTGTCAACCTCTTTCCATTCTTCTTCAGTCGATGCTATACTGTTTCGCAAGGTAGGCACCGGTAGATCATCAAATCCAGCTGCGGCCAACATTTCACCGATATCTTGCCAGCGTTTTGAGCTCATGCCTTTTCTTTGGATGGTCATCTTGAAAGCTGCGTATCTGTCTTCCTGGGAGATCATGGGATCATCCAATCCTTCCTCCTCAATCCACTGTTCAATAATCCGTGCAGCCATGTGTGGTGCATATTGACTGCCGGCCAAATGATCCAGACCAATGTGCTTTGGTATGTTCTTGTTGGTTGTCGCTCCCGCCTCGTAATGACTTTGGCTGATGATCAAAAGGCAATCCCAGACCAAGGTGGCAGACAGGCGTTTGACTCGCCAGTCGCATTGGACATTCTGGAGAGTGGCCAAGGTACGTGGTTCAATGGCACATATCTCGTCAAATCGGTAAATAAATTCACGGATCTGTAGACGCACCCATATCTCCTCTTCGCTATGCAAAAGGATAACAGGGACGAGCTCAGGAGGATTAATGGGGGCAGATTTTTGTCCAAAGGTGAGTCTGTTGGGTTGTGAGGTATCTGGTGTCAAGGATATCCTTTTATAATATTAGAGGCCGTATTTTGGTCTGGTTGTCTTACATACTTGCTCAGGGACACAGACAGAGAAGATGGGGTGTCAGTGTCATTGCAGAATCTACAGTAGTCTATCAACAAAGCGTCCTTCATTTCCAGTCTCTACTTCTCCCTTTATATCTTGTTTTTCTTTCTTTTGTGTCTTACTTGCAAACACAGGTGTCCCTAGATTTATGTTCATATTAGTCTTCTTACATTGACAACATCACAGACATACCTGCATACAGGGCATGCCCACTGAAGGGGAGCTTCATGTCGATGACGAATAATACTCCCTTTACTTGTTACGTAGGTCTTGGTTTTAGCTTCAATACTTTCGCGCGTCTCTCCATAGAGTCGTTCTACACAATTCTCACAGAATGACAGCACGCATGGTTGATTTGAGGTGGTGATAGCCGAGCATTCAAGGCGAGGTATGGTTGCCTAGAGACAAGGTCGATAGCTCGGTTAAATTATAGTTGGTATGGAAACATACATATATGCACATACACAAGAGTATAATTACAATTATATTTATATATAACATATATGCGAGTGTATGCTAATATTAATATCTTACATCACAATGATCCACTGGACATGGGATTGGATGACCCTAATTCATATGTCTTAATCAATCGGTCATTAGACAAGATCACTCACTTTCTTTACAGTCATTTGAATTGTGTGTTGTTTTTTAGGAGGGCGATTAGGTGTGGCCTGTGCTTTGCGTTTCTCTCGGGGAGGATCGGCAGGCAGAGGAGCAAAAAAGAGCCTTGGATCTGTCAGGGATCGCGTCTACACACACACTCACACACCCATTTATGGCCGAGTACCTTGTCTGCAAGAAGCTCTTTTTAAGCTCTGTTGGCTGGGCATTCTCCTTTTCTGGTGCCTTTCTCTTCATGACAACGATTCTTATTATTCTTTCTTTTTGTGAAAAGAACAGAAAATTTTGGACAGCCAAAAGCCGTTTTTTCGGATTCAATGTCCGCAATGGGACAGTTTGTACCTGGCTCGATCGAATTTATCACCAGCCAAGCATTATATTATTATATTAAGGGTCGAATTGGTCTTTTTTTATATATGTGTATATAATGCCAAACAGGCAGCAAAAGGTCAATTGGTAAACTGATTTATTGTCTGGCCGGGAATTCTAATGAGAATAGCTATATATAAAAAAAGGGTCTTTTTTTTCTGCTGTGGTTATCTCGTCCAAATTTTGAGAGATTGTTTAATTTCTATCTATAGGTTGATAGACTGTCATGTATCCTAAAAGTACATATTACTCAAGGTAATGATATTTATAAAATAGCTGTCGTTATTCGAGACATTTTCTCTTGTATTACAAGATATGTTGCAGTAGACATGGTCTATAGTTCAAATTCCAGGCCAAATTATAGTTAACAGATGGTTTATCTATAAACTTGCAATGCAATGAATGTATGTGAAACATTGGCCTCATTCACTCTATAATATAGTGTTACTAAACTGTACAGAAATATACGAATTGTGTGGCTTTTCGGCATGAATATACAATCTACACCTTGATAGGTATACAAATGCATTCAAATATATGTGCCTAATCTAAATACATACTAATCTCTCTTTTTTTGTGGTGGTTTGTAAATGATAAATATCAATATCATTTGATATAGTGAGGAATCTGTCATACAAAGTCAAACCTACGGATAAGTACAACTGGACCTAGTTATTATAAAATATATTGCATCTTATAATAGTAAAATAGATAAATAACCCCAAGATAAACTTATTTTAAAACTGATAAAATAACTGCTAATAAACGGTTGCTTTTTAATACCTAATGGCCATTGATAAAAAATAAATAAATCCAAAAGGCTGTGAAAAGGTCCCTTGATACGAAAACACAAGTATATCAATGTGTCTTGGTGATTTATTACAGTCTTATCGAGTATAAAGCATTCCACTATTGATCTTAAAGATTTTATTGATGTGATCTCGACGTAACTACCTTTAATATATGTAGACGGACAACAACGGATAAAATTAAAACTGCAACCACAATAAAGTGCTTACCTGTTGTACAACAATAGAGTTTTTTTTAACACCATGTGTATCCCATAATATGGGGTCTGTGTATATACTCGTACTCCTGGCCTGTATAGTCATTAAATTCCATTTCAAGCTTCAGTTAAATTTACCGTTCTCACTGTATAGCCTGACTGTGAACTATTATTATTCGAAAAGATACCAGCGGATCATTAGAATCTGCAGATAATATTTTCCGATAAAACCAATAAAAATAAAACGATTATTCAGCCATAAACGTTTCTTTAAAATCTACTATTTCTCCATATTGTACACCATAAACCATAGACACACCCACCCACCATTATTACAAATCAAGGAATACAATGTGTCGTAAAAAATGTATTGGTTAAAATAGTACTTGTTGGAGTTCCCTGTTTTCTTTTAGACTTTGTCACTTTGAGGAAATGGGTTTAATTCAAGTGAATATGGAGGCAGAGCATCATCAGTTTATAGCAGCAACTTTCGATTTTCCCTATCATCGGTTTTGATTCATGCATAGTACAGTTATCCATCACAAAATAGCTTCCTTTTAGATCTCCATAAAGATCCATGCTGTCGAGCAGAATATTCATGAATTTGATAAGTGCGCAGTTGTCATACCTTTTGATATCGATTCTGAAATATCTTGCGCACTGCTCTAGTTACTATCATCAGCATACTCCATGGCTGGTTATGATCTGACCTAGAACAGAAAAATTTATAAGTCACTCTGACTTTGATGACATTGGGATATCGAGTGTAGACATCTTGAGATAAAGAAGAAAGTTCTGTAGAATAGTAAGACTATTTTTCCGGTTCGGACTGAGCAGTCTGTACGTAAGAAGTGATGTGGGTTGCGCCCAAATCGCTAGATTGTTGTCTCATCTCTGAGGAGAGGAAAAGAAATAGGGTCACAGACCAACTTGATAAAAACAAGTTCTTTCTCGTTGTTTATTTTGGAGGGTATCTTGGATAGAACCCTAGATTGACATTGAGACGCATAGAGCTGCCCAGAAACTGGATTTCTGTAATGGAGCTATATCTGTTCCAAGTAACCAGGACGTAGGCTTTCCCCCTCTACTCTCTGAGAAGATTCCCGCATACCGACCCCACTCCGCCTCACCACGTCTACGACGAGCTCTACTACACCCTCCCTCCGCAAACAGTAGCCAAGGACCCTCTATAATCACTCTGTTCTTGAGTCGGAAACCCCCTCTTCCATCACTCTTGAACCTGTTACTCCTTGATTCCAGTCCAACATTACAGTTCCAAAGACTGCGGGAAAACCGATGCATAAAATTTCTTAGTGTGAGTATGAATTACAATTTTTCATCCATCTTTTCCCTTGCAAAATGCTAACAAAAAAAAACCAAGCCATTTGTGCGTTTTTCCATGTCGATTTTACTGAGGAAAACGTCAATACTCATGGGAAAAAAATCGAAGAATTTGAAGATTCTGAAATATGTTGTAATATTAGAGAGCAAGATCCCATTTTGGTCGAAACAAAGAATAAGAGGCGATCAATTGACTTGTAAAAAATATTTTGATGAAACTCCTGAAGAAGAAAAAGTCAAAAAGAGAGAAAGAGTTGGATTAGTTACTGAGGCACAAGTCAAGCAATTTATCAACAAAGTCTATCGTCTGTTTCGGCCAAAAAACGATGTAATCTATGTCAAGGGAATCATTTCTATTTGCAAAAGAAAGAAAAAAATCCCAAAGTATCAACCAGAGAGTTATATATTTTGAAAGACTGTTGTGACCAAGGGTGATGCACCGCTTAAACTCATATAATCACAAAGTATCTCTGACAATACTATTTTTGTATCTAAACCCCTCGTTTCAATTCTTCTCCTTGTTTCCATCACATCTTGTTTGACAATAAATATTTGAATATGTTCTTCCAAATGTCCAGCCAAAGAGTATAAATACTCCTAGATTTCTATCAATAAAAAGTATCTTTCTCAAGCTCAAAAATCTCTCTCAATCGGCTAGTTTTCTACAACTAGCCTCCCTTCAAACTCATTACTCATAGTCACTGCAAGACATTATTAGAGAGGTTTGGGGCCGTTATATTCACTTTCACATTTTCCATAAAAGGCGATATATTTTAAGGTTTAGTCTCTAGAGTCGTACCATAATGTAAATGTAACTCGTATATCTTCACATTTTGTGAAGATAACTTTGTTATTTTCGCTTTATTGTGTCACTTCATTATCCAATAACATCTCAAGAAGGATGAACACAATACATGCCGAGTTAGTTTTATGATTCAATATTGACAGATAAAATTAATAAAAAAAGGGTTTACAACAAGTTCAAAAGGCAAAAATGTTTACGAAATGCGTTGTGTACGTTATTTTAACCAATCCTAGTCCTTTGCAAATAAATAATACAAGACGTCTTTAATAGAATAAAGTGTTTTCAATTGAAGAAAGAAAGGTACAATGTGCCTGATGTTTGTCATACTTTAAAAGACGTTTTCTAAAGAGCGAATGTGAAGATATAAAGTGAAAACAAAAAATACTACATCACAGTTACACGTAATGTGAATATAAAGATAAAATCCCCAAACCTCTCTATCCAAACCTCTCTATCCTCCCCATCACTCTACATTCCCTCTTCCTCTACAGCCGCTACTCTGCGCTAATTCACACATTCTTCCTCCCACACTCCCGCTCTCTATTCGTTTCTAGCCAATTACTGCCCTCACTCTTCCTCTTCATGCCATTTGGACCTTCCTTCCCCACCCAACTCTTCTCTGGCTGAGAATGGGTTTCTCTCGCTGATATCGTTGGCGGAGATTGATGGGCGTCCCCTTTTCAATTCCATTTGTACTTACCTACCAAAGTACCAAGAATCATTGAAAAATCTCAAGAAGAATGGATACGAAATCATAGGTTATGCTCGAAAATCACCAACAAATGAAGACGTTACTTCCAGAACAAGACTTTTAAAATCCATGATATCAAATCTGAAAGAACGATATTTTGCAACAAAAATATTCAGTTCACCATGTAGCTGAGCCTTCTCGTTACTTGCATCGCGTGATTTACAAGGCAATTCACGAGATATTTTGGACGAGTTAAGTGTTGATGGCAACACGCAAGACTTGCTTGTCTACCTCAAGTCTGTCGACCATGATGTTTGCTTGGTTACCATTGACTTTGCTGGTATAACAACAAGAAGTGAAGACATTGTCAACTTGGTCGAGGCAAATCCCTTTTTAAAAAGGATTGCCGTTGAAACGTTTACACAATGCAATGAGGTGTTCATTTTTGACACTGAGGCATTGGTTAAAGACAATAGCCTATTACAAAAATTTAAAAAATAGAAATTATTGTATTCAAAGATCAAAATAAATTAGCAATTGTCAGCGTTACAAGAAAGGGTTTGTTATAAAATAAAGTAAAAGGAGATCAGTTATGATCGAGTTTAGTGAGCACCACGCTATAAGTTGCGAACTTGGAATGAGAAAATATAATAAAGATAAAGATCAAATCAAATCACAATGAATATTATGCTATCCAAGGGATTATTTTCCAATAGATAATATAAAATGTATCAGACAAAGGTAGGAATAATGTAGTTTATTACAAGCCAGATGGCTTCTTATTTATAATTATTTGACAAATAATGGGGGTGTGAGTTAGAGTGCTCAGAGGCCAGAAAGAGAACAACAGACAAAAGAGACACCAAGAGCTACTGGGAGATTCCAGGCGTAACATCAGAATATAAATGATAGCTTTCAAGATCATTATAGATTCGCTTCATTGAGACCAAGATGGGTTGATTTGGTTCCGTGTTGTAGCAAATTTCAACTTCACCAAAATCTTCAAGTCGATTGATGTATTTTTTAACGTTTTCATCAGTATAGTCCACATACAAAAAATATGCATATTGCTAAATTCCTTGAGATTTCCATGACTAGGTAAATGTCTTTTTTGTTTCTTTTGCCGGTGCTTTTATATCAAGTGAAAGTCGGTTTTTTTTTGTTTAGGCCAGAATTATGATGTGGGAAAGATGGATGGAAGATGGAAGATGGATGAAAAGCTGTGATCTTTAGTAGAAGCTGAAGTTTTGTTAGAGCAGGCGTGTGAGAGCATGAAAGATGTGGTGGAGAGCACCATAGATAAAAAAAAAAGTCACCAAACCAAAGTCAATTAAGAATACGCTTTGAGTCAATAAAGACTCTAAACCAACATATATTGTATAAATTTTGCTAACAAGAGTTTAATACAGATCAAACAAAGTGACTGAAGCACTCTTATATTATGTGCTGACTAGTATTCTTGTTAATTCATATAGTCCATGATTTTCTTTACGCTGTGTTGATTTGACGGCATCCACAAATGAGGGTATCGAACATTTAAAATCGCTATTAAAAAAATGGGATTTCTTGTCTGATAAAATATTAATAGTAAAGATGTACCGATCACTATATAAACAAGAGTAACCATTATATTCTATAAATCATGTTTCGGTCTTTATGAGAAAAGCATGAATCTTGACTCATTACTCCAAATGACATGATCTCATCTCTGATTAGTTTTCTTTAGAGTGATTAGCAAATGCTAATTGTTTCTTTTTTAATGTACATTTAATAACCGTGATTTGTATACAGCTCGGCAAAAAGGCATGGCGATTCTACAAGCAGATCTCTGAATTGTAGATTTGGGGATCAAATAACCCATTGTGTCTGACACAAATACTATAAAATATCCAAGTGTTGTACAAGTATTCTTCATTTCATTGGCCAAAGTACATTGATTCCATTCATTTATAAGCTTGGGAGCTCCTTTTTTTTCATTTCTCGAGAAATACACCTTCCATCTTTTGATTGTGCTGCATATTGTCTGTGTAGGTTATTCTGGTACTTTCAGAAATAGCCATAGGCAATCGATTCATAAGAGTCTCAGTGATAACAAGACCTTTTTTTTCATAACCCAAAAACGCCTTTTTGTTCAAGAGTTTTGCTGAGGCATTGTGTAATTTTAATGAAAATAGCGTTACAGAAAATAAAATAGAAGAATAATGTCGAATTTTTTACTTATAGTCTTAATTAATCAGCATCATTTGTAATAGTGTATGCTTCAGCAACTGGAGCACCGGTCTTTGGACGCTTTGAAATAAAATGACAGATGAAATTGTGCTTGTCAACAAGGTAGTACATTTCTCAGGTGCCTTTCTTCTTCATTGGCTGGTCCTTCATCATTATAGCATTTATAATATATGGCCTCTTGCTCTGTGTCACTTGGCTTGGCTTTGATTTTTATCAATCCTATTGTATTTTTGGTATACCTGAAACTAAACATTTTCCTTCCAAGAGGTCTCAAATGAACCAGATCACTGATTTTTTATCATGCATTACCTCGGCTGTCTTATAAATATAGTAAAGGTGCTTTATTAGCTTAAAGTTCCCCCCCAAAAATATAAAAGACAAGTTCAAGACCCAAGAGTGACAGATATAAATGAAAGTATTGTATTGTATTGTATTGTATACATTTAAACCTCCTAAAACAAAACCCTTTTATCCTTCGCTTCAATAGACGTGTTTAGAAATATAATAAGATCAGTATACTTTTATTAGCGCAGTAATATTAATAGTAATGGTGTGCTATTTATAAAAATAAAAATAAAAAAAAAGTTAAAAGTGCAGCTATGATGTCAACATATTCGTGTGTATTTTAACACGCCTTCCGGTTAAACGCTCCTGTCCGTCAAGATGTCTGTATTACCAATTACACACATATTTGTCTAGGCAGCTCACAGTCTGTCTATATAGTCATGGTCCTAATATTTTTTGGACTTTTTATTCTTTCTCCTGCTTTGCACGCAATGTCTCTCTTTGATACTCTCATAAATAGCTCACCTCTAGTGAATGCTCATTACTTTCATGATGGTTCAAGTCATTCCCTGACAGAACAGTTGGCATCCCAAGATCGTACTCAGCATCCTCTCATATTCAAACAGACATTTGATAAACTAGGCGAAAACCGTTATGAGCTTACCTATTCAGTAAAGGCCCTGCGCGATTCAGTCCGATTACGCCATCTAGAGTTTATTATGGACTTGCCTATCCAAGGCCAGAATATGATGGCAGAGGGGTTCCAGAGTTGGAGTATGTCCAAGGAAATGGACAGCAATAGTCGATTGTCGTCTATCCCAACTATTGTTGCCTGGAAGACAAAGTTTGATCTCCAAAGGTAATACATATAGCATAAAGAGTCTATCAAATTCACACATCCCGTATCCTCCTATTCTTCTTTACAGTGATTCTCCATTCTACAACTACTCTGGAAAGCCTGGCGTAATCCACTCCAATGGTTACACTTATTTCCGCGACCCGGAAGGAGATGTTTTATTCCTAGGCTCAGTGTCCGAGAATACTGGGTACACCTACTTCCAAGCAGATCTCAACAAAGGACACTTTAGTATCTACAAAGATATCGATGGAAAGAACCTGGCAAAGGGTGAAAGCCTGTCAATAAAGATCTATCTGGATCATCGAAAGGACATGAGTGCCATCTGGAAGGATTATTCAGCTTACTATCCAAAGCAAACCAAGGCTATCCACCGTCCCTTGACCGGTTGGACATCTTGGTACAATACTTATGAAAAGGTTACAGAGGCAGATGTACTCGACAGCCTAAATGCCATCAAGAGACACGAGTATCCAATCGACCTCTTTCAGATTGACGACGGGTATGAAACGGCTATTGGAGACTGGCTTGATGTTGACTCTGAAAAGTTCCCTCGAGGAATGCAAATACTGGCAACCGAGATCAAAGAAGCTGGATATATGCCTGGATTATGGCTCGCACCATTTGCGGTTGGTGTTGACAGCAAGATAGTAAAAGAACATCAGAACTGGATTGTTACAGACTCCCAGGGAAACTTTCTCACTGCAGGACCAAACTGGGGAGGGTTCTATAGCATTGATATTTACAATCCAGAGGTTCGCGGGTATCTTCAACAAGTATTTGATGTTGCTCTAGAGGAGTGGGGATATGAAATGCTCAAGCTGGACTTTTTGTTTGCTGCTGCCATGATTCCACGCAACGGAAAGTCTCGCGGTGAGATTATGTGGGATGCCATCGAACTAATCCAAGAACTTACCCATGATCGCGCCATTATTCTCGGTTCTGGTGTTCCTCTTCCTTCCGCCTGGGGTCGTCTGGATTATTGTCGTATAAGTAATGATGCTTCTCCTTGGTGGGACAACTCTGTACTTCGACTGGCCAATGTCAGAGAGCGTGTATCGACCAGAAATGCCTTGGTTTCAACTTTGCACAGATGGCCAATGCAGTCCATGTTTGGGACTGACCCAGATGTCTTTTTTATCCGGTCAGAAAACAACAAACTCACCAACGATGAACGCTATACTCTTTTTTCTGTCAATGTCATCCTTGGCCAGATGGCTTTAATGTCTGACAATGTGGATACTTATTCTGATTCTGAGCACAAGCTTTACGCATCATTATTTCCAAAGGCAGAAACCGACATTGATGCAGTGAGCCAGATATCTCCAGATGTCTACCAGCTTTCATATCATAGCCAGCACCACGACTATATCACCTATGTAAACCTATCGCCTCTTCCATATTCATTTGATTTGCCTGACCACCACTATTTCGAGCAAGACAATGTACTATTGAGCGAGCAGGTTTTCTGGCACAATCCCGGTGATAAACTCGACTTGAGACCACATCAGACCAGAACCCTACTTCATGTCAAGGACGGTTTCGCTGGATCTACAGGTCATATCATTCCTGGCTGGGAGATTGAGAATTGGGAACAGTCTGACGATGGACTAAAGGTAGTCCTTCGAGGTTCCCGTAAAAATGAAAACTTCAAGCTATATATCCACAGCGATCAAGACGACCTCCCCGAAACAATCCATGTCAATGATAAGGAAACTTCTGTGGAGAGACTCTCTTTGGAAGGAGATCTGAATATTGGCCAAGTAATGGTCTAATCATCTCATACTTGTATACTTTGCACTCATTCTAGATTCCAACCAATATTTTGTAAAAAAAAAAAGCGTATTTACTCGAGTATTTTAACATGATAATGCTTTTAATGTACTTTAAGATACCCTCCAAAAAAACAAGAGAGCCTTAATAAATCCGTGCGTCTATTGTATTACTATATTTTTTTTTACATCTTGAAGCCACTGTGAATGGCAGCAACACCGAATGTCAAGTTTTCGTATCCTTTACCAACAGTAGAGAATCCAGCATCACGAATGATCTTTGCAAACTCCTCTTGGGAGTAGAATTGACGGATACTCTCGACAAGATACTGGTAAGAATCCCGGTCATTGGCAATAACTTGGCCAAGGGTAGGGATGATATCGAATGAATAGATATCGTAGAACCTTTCAAGTTTCCAAGGATGATTAGTTTATATCAAAGTTTATTCTTTCCTACTTACTTTCCAATCACAGGATTATCGACCTTACTGAATTCAAGGCACATGAAACGTCCTCCTGGCTTCAATACACGGTATGCTTCCTTGACTACTCTATCAACATGTGTACAGTTGCGAATACCAAATGCAATGGTGTATACATCAACAGAAGCATCAGGGATTGCCTCTAGATTCTCGGCATTCTGGACCAAAAATTCGGCTTGGTTTGCTACACAGAGTGAATGATTCATATGACATTTACTTGTTGGTCCACCAGGAATAAAAGAGATTCATTTGACCAATTATATACACACAAAAAAGGGCACTTACTGTTGGCATACTGGGTCTTTTGGAAACGCTTCTTTCCTTCTTCGAGCATGTGAGGGTTAATGTCAACCATTGTCACACTAGCTGTCGAATCACGGTGAATGTTCTTGCAAAAGTCCAAGAATCGCAGAGCAATGTCGCCTAATCATATCAAAGTTAGATACAGTCTCCATTTTCATTCCTTTGATGCCTTGCCTGTTCCACCTGCAACATCGAGCAGCTTTGTACCAGGGCCAGGTGCCATGTTGCGGATAAACTCATCCTTCCAGACACGATGGATACCCATGCTCATTGCATCGTTCATGATATCATAACTACCGGCTACATTGGCAAATACATTGTGTACTGTTCCAATAAAGACAAAAATCAAAGTTTAGTGTTGAGCTGACTGAATTCAGGTTACGCACCCAAGGATTCCTTCTCATTCTCAGCTACATCACGGAAACCGAAATGGGTAATTCTAGGTTCCTTGGTTTCCTTGGGCTCAACAGCCTGTAGACGGACAGCAGCAGAGGAAAAGGCTTTGCGACCCAATGAAAGGGCAGGTGATAGTTTCAGAGAACGCACCGGGGCAAGGAAGAGACGCGACATTGAAAAAGGGGTAGCTAGTCATTTCTCGATGCTTGTCCAAAGTGTAATCTGTGTTTACTAAGCCACCCAGACTCCCTGTGTATTGACAGGGCAGTTTCAAAGGCATGATAAACACCTGGATACCATGGTATCAAGCAAGGTTATTTTGAGCATACTTTAATTTATTCGCATATATATATATATTTGGCTACATTTCATTTAATGATGAGTTTAAGCCTCATGGTGGCCTATTATCGAATATTATGAGTTTTGTGGTCGCAAGAGCCAAATAGAGGGGTTGGTGCTATTATTATTATTTTATCAGACTAATTTAATATACACATATATATTTTGTGGGGTCAATTAATAGTATTATTATAATAAATTGTCCTTTATTATTATTATTAGCAGGATGGCATTAACAATTTAATAAGAATCATAAATCATAAATGGTGTTTCCAAAAGGAGTTGACTCCTCTTGGACCTATTTCCATGGTACACACTCCTTGGTCTTTTAAAACGAGTTGTATATAATTCACTATTTTTTTTTTTAAAAAAAAAGAAGTATATATACATATACCTATATTTCAATGCGGGTTTGTTAATGCTATTTCTTATTATTATTATTATTCTTGGCATCTGCCAACAAGTTTACCTCTTTAAATATAATTGAATCAAACAAGCGGGCAAATGGTTTATTCTTTACAAATCATTGTAGCACAAAGGGGTGTATTTAACTTATGCAATTTTACAATATCCTGACCTTTTAAAGAATGTGCAACAATTGAAAAAAGAGAAAGAACCTGTTTTTTTTTAATATATATATATACATATATACCAATTGATGTTTATTGTGATGACGGCTTCCAGGAAACCATTGTCTTTTTCTTCTTTTCTTTCTTTCTTTATTATTATTATTATTATTATTATTATTATTATTATTATCATTATTATCAAAGTAGAGACTTTTTCGTACCATGGTATACATAATATTACACCAACTTACCATTTCCCAAGCAAAGCTAGAGATGATATTAAAACACATGCAAATATTCACAAATTAGGCACATTTGCTTGGTTTCAATAATAAGAGAGAGAAAAAGGGCTCCACAACCAGAGTCAAATTTAGAAAATAGACTGAATACAAACGTGTAAAGCCGTAGTAAAGTACTGGCGAGGGGTACAAATACCACATGCACATATTCTATATAGTTTTAGAAAACTCAAATAATAGAGACAATAATCTATTGTACCATGAGAATTCTGATGAGCATACAAAAACGACAACGTTTATCTAGACATAATCCCATCAAGACCCGAACGATAAGCATTGACCATATCAAACTATTTAATATATATATATATATATATATTTAAAAAGTAAATGTTTATAAATTATAACAGTTCAGTTTATAGCTGAATCTGGTCAAGTTTTTATAATAGATGCAAGTAGTTTAAGAGAATTATTATAGACTTTGATGATAGCAAAATAAGAAGAATAAAAAGAAGAAGAAAAAGGGCCTTTAGAAGCCTAGAGATATGATTATAGGTAGAAATAGGTATAAAAGTATAAAAAAAAACTCGTTTGATATTAACACAGGCTTTAGAAATAAAGAAAACGAAATAGTAAATAGATAAAAAAAAATACACATTTAATAGATACAAATACAAAGATAAGTAAGAGGGGTTTATTCAACCACCAAACTCAAGAAGTTAGAGAGCAAAGAACTGCTCTCCATTCTTTTCTGACCGGCCTCTAGAACTGATTCTTATTCGCATCTCGAATATCAAATCGTTCCATTCTCTCCAAAGAGATCGTTTTCCAAAGATCGCAAAAAGCCATATACCAACAAGACTTACAAGTAGTTCTGCCGTAACCATCAGTCCAAATGTTGGTAGGTAAGGTCTGACAATTGCAACACATTCGTTTTGGTGATCACCAGCACTTTCGAGCATACAGGTGAGCCATTCAAGTGCGATCTCAAAGTTGTTGGAGAAGTTCAGCAGGTTGGGAATCTGAGTCATGTAAAAGAGCTACGATAGAGAACAAAATGGATTAGTTGTTATCCTGCATCGAAATGATCTGTACTCTTACCCAATAAAAGACAACAGTTCCACATGCAGCAATAGCCAAGATGAGGGCACGCCATTGTATTTTAACAGCGGTAATGACATGCTTATGTCTCTTTGCTTTAGCTGGACGCATTCCAGCCGAATCGCCATTTGACAGGGACTGGGACATGTCAGATTCAAGACCTTCGCGAATGGCAATCTTTGAAACAATAATAACATAAGCACATGCATAGTATTTATGTAGCCTTGGCTATCAGTTTCTTACTTTTGCAATATAGAAGAATGTGGCAATGTGAAGCAGGAATGACGGACAGATGATGACTGCCATGGGGTAAAAGAAGATGGCAAAGATGTGTTCAATTGACACCAGACAAAGGTTGGCGAATTCGAATTTAACGGACTTGAGACCCAAGGCAATGCACATTATTGCAGTTGGAATACCCCAACAGATGGCATTGAGCAGAATGTATCTGTTGGTAAAGAAACTAGAATTCCAGACAGTGTGAAGGTGTAGATTGACAATCAAGGCTGCTGCCCAACAGGTAGTTGCAAACGAAGCAAAGATGAGGATACCGCCTAAAGACAACAAAATAGGTAAATATTTTATGTCTATGGTTCTTCTTTTGTTACATACCTTGAGCTGCACATCTATAGTTATTAGTTTGGTTACTTGTCGTGGTATTGTTTGCACATTGTAAGCCATGCTGGTCACCGATGGAGAAGAATACAGTCATGCTGAACAAAAAGATGGCCAAAGACAAGTTCAAGATCAAAAGAGAAGGATGCCGTCTCTTGTCTGGCAGGACAAGATAGCTTAGCAGAATGACAAACGATGCAATAGCCGAAATGAATCTAATAATGTCTGTAGCCAAGAAAGCGCTTCTCGTCCAATTCTTTTTATAAAACTGTAAAAAGATCAAATAACAAAATAAGTATTGTGCCCAAGGTACAATTCAGTAAATCTTACCAAATCTTGGGAAGGACAAGGGATACAACATCCGAATTTGCAATAGGTTTTTAATGACGAGCCTTTGTGCTCCTCTGCGTTCAGATCAAGAGTAAAAGGTGGTGGACATGCTACTGAAATATAGTCAAAGGGAATTGCTGATATATTGAGTGCAGCAGCTGATCCGGTTACTATAGGTAGATTCTTTTGGGTTTAGTTTGATATCAATGACAGTTAATCGATCTATATAATATACCTAATGGGCTAATCATGTTGCATGTTTCGTCAGGCTGAAGAGGTGTGCCAGGGAGAGGCATATCAGAGGTGCAGTTTGGCATAAGGTACATTGCGCCTGATGTCAAGAACACATTCGTACAACTGTCTACAACCATTTCACAAACAGAGTTACAGGCAAGATATATAGTTGGAGCTATTATATAAATGAGTAAGTTTCTTCTTCTTCTTCTCGAGTATAAGCAATGTCTTGTTTTTGATAATTACTATTTGAACTGTCAGTCTCGCATTTTGGGTATGCAAGTGAGCAACGGTATCGATTATATGCATCTGTACAACCAGGGACGATTTGGCCATATGCAGTGGTGACATTTGGCAAGATGTTAATTTGACGTTCGATATCTGTAAAAGACTTGTTTCCAAGATAGACTGGATAATCGATATAGGCCTGGTTTTACAAGGTAAGATGTCTGATAATTGGGGTCAGTAGAGCTCTTACTGAACAAAAACCGCCAGGGTATTTCGTACATACAGAGTCAGTAGGAACGCTAACTGCTGCTGCTAAATATAACGGAGCTGGATTAAGATGCGAGTGTGGGGGGATATATATATATATATATATATATATTGCATAAAATCGGTACTTACCGTGAGTGGACATTGTTTTCTTTTGTGTCGTCGTCGAGTGTGTGGGCGACTGAGAGTGAGACTGAGACTGAGAGTGAGACTGAGCAGTGGCGAGTTGAAATGATGCCGCAGCAAGTAGGACAGTTAGGCGGACAAGTGATTTGCTGAAGATCATCGTGGCTCTTTTGTGAGTGGGGATATACAGATGGGGTTGATGTCTTTCGGGCACACACAATCTATTTCGCTTTTTTGTAGGAGATATTGAACTCTTTTTTGGGTGTAGATGTAGAGAGTATTTTTTTTTAATAAAGAGACTGGGACTCTAAAGGAATGGACTGAACAAAGAGACAGAGAGAAAGAGAGAGAGAGGTTCATTGAAAGAACTAGCAAACGGTTATAATATTCCAGCCAATTTTCAATTGATGCCACAAGAATGAGTATTGGGTTACGCGAGTGTTTTGGTGAACTGGAGATCTTAAGAAGACACTTGATTCTCTCAGCGTTACTGTGTCCGCTCAATTCATATATAAATAATTATATATTTTGTGTGTGTAAATGTGCGAATTAGCGCAGTTATAAATAAGAAAAAGAAATATAGGAACCTCTTGTACGCCATTGTTCAGACCAATCAACACTTTAAAATTATCTCCACTCGTTTTAAAATAAGGGAAGACGAAAAGGTAGAACGATAGTTACAGATGAGTAGACCTCGAAAAAGGTATCCTGGTTAATTATAATTATAATTAACACAAGGCCAGCTGAACTCTCGCGTATTGAATTTCTTGAATCTAAAATCCAAGGCGTCTTTATTCATTTCTCTTTATTGCCTTGTAAAGAAGTGTGACCGTGTAGAATAGACTAGACTTTATTATTATTATTATATTATATTTACTAGATTAGCTTTGGCGGTAAAAATATATATATATAAAGGTACTTAATATTGGATGCCTGACATCGACATATTATCTGTATAAACAAAGCATTAAAGGCACTGGTACACATGGCACATATTCTCGATCTGTCTTAAAGTTCCCCAATATTCATAAAAGGAAATCAAAAGTGGAAATGATCTAATGACAGAATTGATCCCTACTGTGCCAGCCTATCTACTTTTCCCTTGACCAAGTACCCAAGAGTCGCAAGAGACCCGCGCCTTCAGAGGAATATCTAAATAAGATTATCAAGCATATTTCACGTATAAAATTTACTTCCAGTTAGCCGGTAAGCGATCATACTCGATTTTCAAGTGTCTTTATAAACATCCTTGCACAAAGCCCAACTATGGGAATTATAATTCAAGAAAAAAAAGTATAAACATAACTTGTTGCTTGCCTTTCAAATCTTCGCGTGTCGTCAATTATTTTATCACAAGAGAATTAGAATGTGAAACCAAGAAGTATATTATTCATAAGCATATCGATACATGAGAGCTGTGGTGAAAATGAAGTTTGGAAAACTGGCAAGAGACAGGCTTGACCCATGCGGAATATCAAAAATAATCCCCTTGGGGACCTTACCATGATTTTCTCAGGAATGATCCAAGGTTGGTACTGGATTGTTCCTCGAGATACCTTACCAGCCCTTTCTTCTTTCAGAGGTTTGTCGTACTGTATAAAATGCTCTACACCTTATGGATATTCTCGTGCCATCATCTGTCAGTCCTTTTTTTTAAAACATAATACCAAGGTTTTGGGTAAACTGGCCATGTTTGACCAATACAATGTCCAAAACTATACTTTACACTTTGCCTTTCCGGCCATTGTTCACTGTTTCCAAGACTTCGTTTCTCACAGAAACTATTGTCTGTAACATATATTACCAACAATACGCTACCCTTTGTTTCCATTTTGGAAATAAAAAAGAATTTTATAGTAGCACATATGCTACAAGTAAAAAAAAAAGAGTAACGCCTTGTCATTCAATGAAAACCAAGATGGCTTCATTGATCACACCTATAAAGTAAACAGTGGACATTTGAATTAGAAGACTGGAAAAATTGGGGAAATGGTCCATCTTATCAAGATAATCCTCATCAGGCCATAATAAGAGTGGGTCCTTGCCATTTGTTCTAGTTTGAATTGGAGAGAAGAACTCAGTCAGAAAAAATATATATGCCGAGAAAAATATAGCAATATAAAAATGTTAAGAATTGTTTGGATTAAACGGATTACAAATAAAAATAATAATAAAAATATAGATAAATTGTGTGTGTGTGTGTGTAGGCGCCAATCGGTGATTCAACAATATTTTCTTCTTCTTCTGCCAACCAAAAAATAAATGGGTCTGAATAGCCATAAAGCCTACCTTTTGGCATCTTGGCCAAAGATCAAACGTCTGGCATATTTAACTTTTTTTTTAATATATATATAAAAACATAGTCAAATACATTATATTTACAGATATTGTTATGAAATCTATATATTATTTTCAAGGTTCCTCAAGAATCGTAATTGAATTATTGGGTGAGACTAATTTAAACGATACCAACCGTTATTTTTTTTTAATCTATAATACCTATCTTTTGCAAAAAGAACCGCTTACTACCTTGCTCCGGTCGAATGTTGAAAATATTACAAGACATCGGTTCATTATTATTATTGTTGTTGTTGTCATCGGCCTTTCACAGGCAGCTTAATACGTTTGGTTGCTCAAATATACATATATTGGCATCCTTGGTCTATTCATTAGGTACGGGCTGAAAAAAAGAACACACACACACACACACACACACAACTGTGGAATGGCTCACTGGGTTGGTTAAAAGTACAGAGAAAGAATGCTCATTAACTTGGTCAAACAGAAGCACATATAAACTTTAATAGTGCTAAAACAAGAAAGTTTGTGCAAGTGATACATGCTACAAGATATCCAATAGAAACCTATGCCATAATTCTTTACGAGCCAGAACAAATCGCTGGATTTTTGAAGATTAATCATCAGTAAAGGTCTCTAGTGCTATTCAGCTTCCACTAATTCTTTTGAGAATCCAATAGTTCTTTCCAAAGAACCTTGTAATAAATCGCTATCCGGGAATCATAATGAGTTATAGAATATCTACGAGTGAATAAAACATGGGTACTTTCCGGTCGATTTGAACTCTAAACCACAAACATCTCATTTCTATCTCCCTTGTCAATGGCTGAAATGTGAGAAATACAGATGCTTACATGTGGCATTAATTTTAACGGCTTTCCTTTCTACGATACGTGAGTAAACCCTTGATCGATTAAGGATCAAGCATCCGGTTATTCCATTGCCAAATGGTTTTCTTTTTTCTTCTTTTTGCGAGTCTTTATGGCTTAATTAAACCTATCCTGGATTTATTAATCACAGTTTGACGAAAGGGCTGTCTAAAATACGTAATATTACTTGCATTTAGTAATCATACATAATGATTTTTGCTTGTAATAGTAAAATAACCATGGATTTCTCAAGTAGCCACACTACCTGTGCTTTAGAATGTCTTCTTTTTTTTTGATCCACCAAGAGATTAGATTGTTTACTATGTATTTGGAAGCCTATAAACTAAATCTAGCTTGTTACGGTACTGAATAGCAATAGTATGTGTATCTGTAAAGCTAAAAATAAGACATTAATATGTCACTTGATATGTCCATAGATGATATTTACTAGATCTGACAAAGTTCTTCCTTTCCCATGAGATTAACCAACATCTTGTGGGGTTAATTTTATTGCGCTCTTGTAATATTCTCAGTAGGGCCTCGAACGTACTGGATAAATATGTATAGAGCAAGTATAGGTCATGTTTTCCTTTACGGGTGGCATATTTAGTAGTGAATTGAAACAAAAGATATTTCAAAGAGGTAGAAAGGCTAACCATCTGTTAATATACTCTTGCACATATTTATATTTATATATACCTATAATTCTTACATGAGTTTATAGGTCGATTTATTATATATGAAAATGTATGCTGAGTTGTATGGTTCTTTAATTCTTAAATAAAATCATAAAGTATACATATATTGTTATCCTGTTACAATATCAATACAATTGTGTCCAAAGGTAACATGTATAAATGCTCCCTTCTTTTTTTTATTATTATTATTATTGAATATCCTAAACTTTCACTAAAATAACAAAGCACCTCATTTCCCACACAAACTTTCTTGTAGGTTATACCTAATTATTTGTTACAGGATACAAACACAATACTGTCAGCATAATAAGCAACTTTCAATAATGTACCTACAAGGTCAGAATTTACTTTTATAGAAATTATTGTCTGTAAAGCCACAACTGCGATTTTCTACATTCCGTTGATAGTATTACCGGTGTCGAGGTGAAACCTTGATAATAATAAGAATTTCTTTACCCTCTTAAAAAAAACATAAAGTTCAAGAATACGCTCGTGCCTCTTGTCTAAATATATAAAATAAACCGAAAAGTAATCCAGATGGTGTAGGAATAAACTTAAACTTGAGAATAAAGATAAAAGATCTATAGGTCCAAGGGCGGTAATTAGCCATTTTCTTTAAATATGCCTATCAAATCAATTACAGGTACAACCATATATTTTGAGATGGTTAGAACCCTTTGATAAGCCCATGTATTTGACTAATGTACAGTCAGTAAGGTGGAACTTGCTGGTTCACAAAAAAAAAGGTATTTGACGGTTGTTGAAAAATAGAAAGGCAAGAAATGAATTTTCGTTTGTCTCAGTTCCTGGTGGAGCTTTCTCAGCTTCGACATGAATTAGATTCTTCTTGGTTAATTTCAGTTCCAACTATATTTTTCCCACCAATCTTTTACTGCAAGGTTTTCACTATAGTTATAGCTCCACTTGCTTATCAAGCTCAGTTATTTCTTGTATTAATGTGAACCCCAGCCTTATTAACAGACAGACACTTGTGCAGATTAAAAAAAAAGAAGAAGGTCCAAGCCCTTTTGCTTAACAAGCCATTCGGCTATTGTCTACAAAACTTCCCTAGAGTTTCTAACTTTTTTTTTAAAAAAAAATGTTAGATTTCTTGACAGTAGTCTGCAAAGGGTTCTCCAAGTAGTGATTTATTTGCAGCTTTAATATAAAAAAAATTGAATATTATATTCAACTCTCCTATTATACGGTCACTAATATTCTTTATACTGGTGCTCAAGTATAAGTTTTTGATTTTAACATTTGTTAACAGAGTTTTCCCTGTAGGTTTAACACTAATACACACAATCATCATGATTTGGTTATTGGCTCTTTTTAAAAGGATTAAAAGTAATATATATATATAATAAAGAAATATTTTGTTCAATATACACCTTCAAATGATTATTTATTTATTTAACATGGTATCCGCCAGAAATATTTAAAGACAAAGCAAAAACGACAAGGAGAAGAAGAACGAGATAGCTACTGTAAATTTGCACAGGATACTTATTAACATGACTTTGAGAGAATATCGCATGAATGCATTCATTGTATAGAAATATTTTAGATATCAAGATCAACTGTGGATAGTATCCAGATTATTATTTTCTTTGTAAACCAGAGAAGCCAAATTTAGCAAGTTTATTGAAGATTATTTACGATTTCTTGTTAATATTATTAGTGAGTACTGTACTGTCTCTCTTTTCTTGATAAAAAAAGAGGGGTTGTATGAGTATCTTGCTGAAAAAGTAATGGTATTTTGAGTAATACCGGTATACTTTTTACAAAGCAAACATTGTTTCCCAAGATCTACAATACTTTAGTGTTACAAAAATATTATCAAATATATGCAAGGCTTATAGTATATTAGCACAGTCTAATTGTAATATCTTCATTATAATACATGTAGTCTAACTTGTAGATTATATATAAGTATCCCTTAAACAAGAGAATAAAAACGTTCTGGGAGGTTAATAATATCATAAACCTCATTATCTATTCTGGCTAATAATAATTAACCAAAACAAATCTTGGCATGTTTTTTATCAACTTGAAGAATAGAAATCACAAAAATATATTTGCTTAACAAGGTTCTATAATCTAGAAATAATATACAGCATATACTGAAGCATTTTTAGTAAAAAAAATAATAGTTTAAAGAGTTGATGAGTGTTGGGATTGGTTTGTAACAGCCTTTGCGCCACACTCCCAAAAAGGATACTAGTTAGAAGACCAATATATCAGAGCTATATTTAGCCTTCCATTTCTCGTATACACACTCGCCACAATTGCCAGTCATTATATTTAGACAGATCTTTATCCAAACTAGAACCGTATAAAAACCAGCAGTGCTTAATCATAAAAAGATCAAGTGAACAACGTCTTTCATTAAATAACTTTTCCTTGAATCTCCCGTTTCTATCTATTGGCCTGTCTGGTTGGGTCAGTTCCTGACAATAAATTCATTTGGTCAAGTATAAAAATTGAGCATTATAATTTTATTCAAAATATTAGGCCTGGTCAACCGTAAAATACCGCGCTTTGTTCATTTTTTTAATAAGCATCATTGGATATGTTCGTCAAAAAGTCTCAAGAAAATTGAACAAAACGTAAAAATTTGAACATGAAAAATCCTGTTCAAATCATGCAAGAAAAAAAATTGATAGGTTCCAATGTGCGATAGAAGGTAGTTAACCGCTGCTTTTGCGCTCACAATTGGCAATGCTATCATACTATCATTGACTAACCAAAAAAATTGAACAAAGCGCGGTATTTTATGTCTGTCTACCCCTAATGCTATTGGAGTTAGCAACGACGGGAGTCCTCATTGCATTATACTGCCACACAACACTCGAGCCCTTTGCGGCTACTACACCAGCCAGGAAAGGAGAGTCTTCAAAGACGAAGTTCCAGTGTGCACACCATATCGCATATACAGTGACTGCCACTGACATGTCTTGCTGATCGGACACATCTGATGCATTTGGGAAAATACCCAAAAAGAAAGAGGTTCTGTGCCTCCTTTACGTTCCAACCCGGAAGATGTCGAGTTGGAACAATTCTCTACACGCGGGTTTTGGCAGGACAGGCAAAAAAGAAATGTCTGAGATGCTCTACGGCGGCAGAACACACTAGACAAGCTGTGGATAGCGCGATGGTTGGAATAATACCGTGAAGGTGAGCACGATTTGGAAGACAATTCTATAGAGCCTTCTACCAAATGTTCTAGAGATAGTGAGGTGTCAGTGATGGGGTATTCTTCACAGGTCGTGCCCGCTCAAGAACGTCATGCCCCCAAGTTTAGCTTTTCATTTCATGACAAACATCTTTCAAGGACTTGACTGCGTATTGTTCCACCTGGATCTAATCGCCAAACGCCTTTTTTTTTTGCACTTTAATATAGCATAATAATTGCCTTGACATCTCGATAATTCATTTCATTTAATGATGACTTTTGTTCAATCAAAAAATGACCAACTGCAACTAATGGATCAAGGGGACTAGGTCTTGCAGATAATTAACAATTAACCCAGCATTTATCAAATAGTATACTTGTGCCCAACCATGCCATGACAAGGTAATTAGAACATAAAAGGCAGAGTGTCAGATGTTGAGGGTAATTTCATGCGATCAGACGTAATATTGTGTATGCTGATGGCAAGCGTCACTGGCAAGTTATGATAATGCTTGTTGATGGAAAGAGAGTATTTCATCAATCTTTGAATAAAAGCCATGTTTGTCTATAGAAATAATCAACATTTGTAATTTGGTCATCATTTAGAATCCATCTCATTAGATCTGTAGCCGGCTTATGAATTAAAGGAAGAGAGAATGAAAGAAGCTCAGGCGATGAGACTGTGAGAGTACTTCTTGTGATTCGTAGGGATACCGTTACATCGACACAGCGTAGACAAAATCACAGACTACATGAATTAACGAGAATATTAAAGTCAATTAGAGAGGTTTTTATCTTTATTTTTACTTTTTGCATAAATATGACGTCCCATTTTCTATTTTCACTTTTTGGGCGCTCTCCACCACAAGTGGCCGTTTGGCGAAAAAAGGAAGGTGTCTTGAATAAAATATATTTAGTAAATAAATTGCTTATTATGGTAACTAAAATACTACATTTAGTAGGTCTTTCTCAAAAATCACTGTTGTCAGAATATAAATGGAAATAAAAAACCAATAATTTGGATATATATATTTAATCTCTATAGGTTTCAAGAGTATAGAAATATCAAATATAGCTTTGAATCGATCTTTAAGAACTTCTCATTGTTTCGGTTCTCAAGACTATCATATTTTTAAACAAGTATAAATAAAGGTTTTCTATTCTGCTTTCATTTGGATTTTTTTAAATATCACAATATACTTTTGATACAAATTAATTTCTTCTAAACATTAACACACACACACATATATATATATACATATATATATACATATATATATATGTTAGAGATAAGAAGGTGCGGTAGAAATAATGCTGGAAATCACATAATCTTGACACCTGGACAATCTCTATTTTATCGTCTGGATCCATCTTTGCCAAGCCAAACAAGCAATCCTACCAAGATACCAACAATAAGAATGCTTGACACACTCATCCAACAGTTCAATTGTCCAATTTCCCGAGCCGATAAAGCCCACAGAGATTTGTCTTTGCTACAATTCGCTCCATTAGATGGGTATTTTAAATGTCGCCAAGCACCAATCCACCAGAGTGGAAAGAAAAGAAATCCAAATAGGAATAATAAGCTGTCTGTTGAACAAGGCGATATAAAGTGTCCAAATGACGCTCGCACAGAATCCGGCTCTTGCGTTGTAGTTGTCATTTGTCCTACATAAAAATAATTTTTGTGTGATTTTCCAAAAGAGTCCACCCATATGGCTGATATGTTGCGAGATTGAATGTCGTTTTGTTCAACGATGCTGTGTATAGAGAGGGATGACATGCTTGATATTGTATGGTGACGCAACATTGGTATTACTACAGGAAGTTGTGGAGGTTCAGGTGTAATAAGCACTGCAGGAGCAGACTCTGGCCGGAAATGTGCCGTCCCGGGTGTTCTGGAGGCATAAGAAAAGACACGAGAAGGAAAGGTGACATCCAAGGATCTCCGGAGCTCTTTCTGATATCCATAACTATAGGCTCTTTCGCTATTAGGTCGAGAATCGCAGGCCGTTTGCTTGCTAGTGGCCTCGCATGTATTTGGCATATACTCCTCTATCCGTGAGCCAACCCCAAAGGAGGGCCCAGGTAAACTTTGCTGAGCCTTGTTTGATGGAATGGTAGCACTAGGCGAGACAGCACAATTCCTATAGGCTCTGATGGAGATTGGAGGGCGGCGAATTTTGTGTAGTGTATCGTATTCTTGTTTGCTGAGAGGGTGAGTGTAGCGTTTGAAGTCAAGATACTGGAAATCAGCAATGGACCCTGATATAGAAGATCGATAAGACCTGAGAAGGGCATTTGACCAAATGAGCCAACGTTTTTCTGCTTCATTGTTACTATCGCTGTCTTGGTTAACTGTGGTTATGGGGCTGGTTGGAAAGAAAGACATAGGAGAGACAGAATAGCAACGGGCGTTCTTATAGCGAGGTTATAACGTGGTCCTATAGACGTAGATGGAAAATTTGTTGTCAAGGGAGTAGGGGCATTTATTGCTATGTGTGGTGTGTTTGGGCAATGGTATAAAACTTATTCGGTTCTATATCAAATTCACAGGTCAAGTTACTAGAAGGAGAATGGCCAGACCAAAGTGGTTGTATTCAGGCAGTGATTAGGGATAATTATCAATATTGGTAATGCTGAATATGAGAGAAGAAGATACGCTTTTCTCTTCTTTAAAAAAAAAGGTTTAAAGCATCTCTGTAAATGACAAAATATGCCTCCTTTTTAGTAAGCCCCTTGATTTACATGTTTAAATGACGATGAATGATAGAATGGAAAATATAAATATATAAATATAAATATATAAATATTACTGTTATCCCAAAGATAATTTATCGACTCATTATCCAGCTAGTCAGTCATACAAAAGCTCATCTTCAATGGGTTTACGAAGACGGATCTCTTTCTCCATCATCAAGCTCACTGCTTCATTCAGTTCTTTCTCGGATCCATCCTTGGCCAAAATATCCAGGCCCATCAAATAAAGCTCTATTCAAGGTCAATCAATCATTCAAAAGTCCAAGTATTTTCTTTACCTTTTGACCAAGGACACTCTCTTACTGCGCGGTAGAATAGTGTGCGTGCCTTTTCATGATTATCTCTTGAGATTTCGTGATGAATATAAAGTTTCCACAAGACAATGCTTGATCGAGTACTACTCAGATAAACCACATTAGCTAGCTGTGTTCATTTTTTGGCTGATTGTCTTACCTTGGACTCTCGACAGCTCGTTCAAAAAGTGATCGCACCAGATTAATATCGTATGGAAAATGATTGTGTAGCTCTCTGTGAATTGCTGACACCCAAAGAATGACGTTTGGATCTCTATAGAATATTAAAGTATCATTCTTAATATCAATACATAAAACACAATAGACTTACTTGTCCAAAGCCAATCCAAAAAAGTTCCTAACTCGATTGTGGATCCTTGTTCTTGCTTCATTCCAGATGAACAGTCCAAGAAATAATGTATTGTTAGGAAACAGTTGAAGAGCTCTTTCCATTGCCTCTCTCAGAATAATGGGTTTATGTCCACCATAGCCACGGGTTGCATGCCGGTAGAGAAGCTCAGCATAAGCTATCCACATCGTCTCACTAGCAAATCCACGCTCTGCCTGGTGGTCTTTGATATAGAGTAATGCTTGCTCATAAACAGCACAAGCGGCCTCCAAACCGAAAGTAAGGTACTCAAACAAAGCGTAGCACACATTATAACAACGGGCGATTCTGTCCTCCTTGTCACTGTCAGACAAGGTAGACATCTGCATTGTCTTTTGGGAGAAGAACTATAAAAAAATAAATCAGTATTGTTGTAAGTTACAAGGGACACGATATACTTCTTTTGCCCGGAGGATCTGGGTTGGAGTGGGCTTTTCACCCTTTTCTTTATACGGCTGTTGGTTTCCCATTGCTACGAGAATATTGAGCGCCTCTTCATGATTATTGTACTCTATTTCGAGCTGAGCAAACATGCAATACAGCAGCGGTATCTCTTCCTGGTCAGAGGCTGGGAAAGTATGATATGCAGAGAGCGCTGTCTGGTACACTTTACGTGCCTGTGTTCAAGAAAGTTAATGTTATATTGCTATTGATTACCAAGAGTAATTTACTTCTTGTGGTTTATCATGGCTTTTCTCCAGTTGAGCGTACGCATTCCACAAGACCAGATCGGTACGGTTTTCCTTTAACATGTTTTTGGCAAGTGTACGGCCCCTGATCGTCTATAATCAATAACCATGTTTATATGAATAGCCACATACCCTTTGTATCCACAGCTTGATTCAAAGGAGAGATGATATAGACTCAGATGATAGTCATTTTCAATATCTACTAATTGTTTAAATGCATTTCTATACAAATCATACGCATCAGTTTTCTTAATCCAATGTAACAACCCTAATAAGATACCTTGTGAATTCTACATCGACATCACATTCAAGCTGGAGCCTTCCAGGACATCCAAACCAGTGTTTTGACCGTGCAAATAGTTCCGAGACACCAACAGGATAGGATATGGGGAGACCATACGGATCTCTGTTTGCAACTACGTGGTCTGGCTCCATTGGGACACCATCCAAACAATACACCAACATTGGCTTATGTTCTAGCTCTGGCCAAAAGTTGTGCAATTTCATCTCGTTGTGTGTAAAAGTATCAGTGAAGAAATGTGTATTGGTGCCTACACCTGGGGGTGTATAAGGCAAACCAAGGAATACAAATATACTGTAGATCAACCCCAAACGTGCGCCGCGGGTGGTGATATTGAATAGGAAGTTTCGTATATCGTCCGAAAGAACCACAATATAAGGATCCTCGTCCACATTCTCAGGATTCACGGCTATTAATAAACGTTAGCACAATGATATATAGCTGGCACATCGTATATTACTTACTACTCATCCTCAAAGGCAAACGGTGTTTTTGATCTGCCTTTTGTTCTGCAGAGATCCAATCCTTGATGGTAGACACTTTTTTTTTTAAAAAAAAGAAGAAGAAAAGTAATTAGAATAGCTTTCAAGAACCATTGTCTATCCAATGATTACCATCCTCTTCCATCTCTTCGTCTTTCTCTGGACTTGGAGCAGAGCCAACATTTTCTTCGCCTGGGAATTTTTGTCAGCATCAAGACATGTATTGTAGGTGAAATCTTTGATCCCTTTATTGATCTTACTGTATCTTGCCCGGTAAAACTCTTTCCACCCCTTTGCATCCTACACACCATTTTCATCAGTACAGAGCATACTAGGGTATCTATATCTCGATAAAACTATACCTTTTCACCGAATCTAGGAACTTCACTATCCCAAAAATCACAGAGCTCTTGAACCATTTTATCAAATGTGATATCCAGCGACATTCTAAAGATCTGAGGCTGGAAGAGGTTGAATTCAACCAAGGCCTGGAGGGTTCCAAAAGCCTTTTCATGGTAGCCTATGATACACAATCGTTATTATAAAAAAGCCACTTTTTCTTTCTCTTTCATCAATGTATTTCATGTCTAAAGCGCGTACCAGATTGCTTCATGAAAAGGCATGCGCGCAAGACCACATAGACAAGAATGGATTCAATAGACTCACGGCCTAAGAGGACCATATGTTAACACTTGCCATATACCTTCTTTGTAGCCAACTTACTTGAAGCACTTTCTTCTGATCTCCTGTCATTATGTAGCCTCTTTAGGATTCTATTGAGAGTTGTAATACAATCTTCAAAAACTCTTGTACATTCTGTAAATGAGAAACTAGCAAAGTTTGTCTGGCGAAGGTTGATGTAGTCTGCCCATAGTCTGATAGATTCTGGGTTCTTCTTGAGAACATTGTCCCATTCACGCAAGAGAGTGAGTGTGCTGAGGTGCCATAGAGGGATTAGAAATGATTTACAGTCAATAATATAATACTTACTCCCAAGTCTCTCCTCCACACTTTAGATATGCTTCCACAAGATCCTCATCGTCAGGGTTATTTTCCATTGCCTTTTCAAAAATGCTCATCTTGACTTCATTCATGCTGGTCTTATTGGATTTTGTGCGTGTGGTAGTATCTGAGCCACTGTTTAATCCAGAGGCAAGCTCATCCTGGAAGGCAATGAACTCTAGCCAGGTCTTGACATCATGTGGGTCTTCCTTTAGCTTATTATTAAAATCAATGGTACGTCGTCTGGTCTGTTCGGTAAAGAGTTCTTCATTAGCAACTTCTTCGCCATCACTCTCATCCGTATCTTCTGATTTTCCAAGATGTTTATCGCCTCGAATATCACGATAATCAACACCACTGGTCAACAGGCCGTCTTCTCCTGTCTCATCTAGACGTCTATCCTTCTTTTGCTTGCTTTCACCAAACGAAACAAAGCTGCTGCCCTTGGAGAAATCTGTGTCTGCAATTGATGTCTCAGTCTTGATTATGGATCTAATATCCAGGGGGGTGTTAAATACTCTTTTGATAGGCCAATACTTCTTTTTTCTTTTTCTTTTTTACCTCTTTGTGCTATTGTCGATATCTTTCCATGCATAGACAGAGTCTGAATATCTAGATGCCGGTGGTTTTTTCTAATACAACACATATTGTATTACATACCCCATTATATTTTAAGCATTTCTTACCTTTCGATTGAAACGGTTCTCGATAACAAGCACTCTGTGGTTCTTGCTTTCTAGGCTAATCTTTTCCTCGCCACTATATCCAACGACATATCCATCTGCAAATATATATATATATATATACATTAGGATCCACACTGGGCCATTATCTATGGCTTTATATTCCACAACATTCGCATAAAAAAATACTTGCATCCGTGTCTATTGTATCTTGGTACATCACTACCATTATTTCCTCCATATGAAATGTTGTCAGGATCTCCCTTGCAATCCATAATGATCGATATTCCGGTATCAAGCAATGTCCTGGTGCACAAAATCAGAACAAGAGTCTACTCATATCTGAGCTATTCATATTTATAAAGAAGACTTACTGTCCAGAGCCGCGTTTCTCATTGCGACTCTAATGCCGTTCCTGGATACGTTAGTGGCCGTACGATCCTTGATAAACTATACTCACAGAACTCTTTCGATCATAAGAACGAGACCGATCACGTCTAGAATAGCGGTCATAGTCGTTTGAGCGAGACGATCTTTCCCTATGGCTGTCTCGATAGGAGTCTCTACTAAGATCCCTAACCCTGCGCTGTCTGCCTTGATCCTCTCTGTACCGATCTCGACTACGACTCCTGGCTCTACGACTACTCCTCTCATAGTCTCTGTCTCTACTTTCTCGAACCCTTCTTCTGTCTCTGTCGTCATCCCTGTCACGATAGTAAGGCGATCTTGAACGTCTTCTATCGTCACGTCTTCTTCCTTGGGATCTGTCTCTTGATCTATCGTTTCGTCGGTGTCTTGATGGTTGGTCTAGATGACTGTCATCGCGTCTGGTCCGTCTGTCTTTTTGATCAATCTCACCGTCCGATTCAATAAGCTCTGGGTTCATTAATGTTTAATGAGATTTGCGTCTTGATTTCTTGACTCATTCTACCTGTCAGGTTATGAGAGCTTGAGGGTAATTGGGTCTGTGCATGGTCGGTGGGTTTAGGCGCAGAAGCGAATGAACGTGGCGGTGGAGGTATCATTGGATCGTTGACCTGAAATCAAGATGCTAATATTATTGTGATTACTTGGTTGTTTAGTGACAAGAAAATAAAGTGAATATATGAAATAGAGGATGTTTGATAGAATAACTTTTTTGTGGATAACAGGATGTGTCTTGTTCGAATTAAAGAGTATGATAAATGTGACGTTTATATTGCAGTGGAACCAGAGGCATATATATATTTTTTTAAAACACACACACTTATACACATACACACATACACAGGTATCATGGTATTTAGGGATGACTTCTTTTTTTTTATTGGTTTATATTTACTGGTAAAGATATCCATATATAATTTTGTAATTGTTTTGTATGCTAATTTGATGTGCGGCTAGAATTAAACAGGAGAGTATTCGGTGGTCTTTGTGGCAGGAGCACCAGATCGTCTGTTCTTCCAGTAAGAAGAAAATGTGTTTATGATTCTGTTTCTGCGGAACACCAAGACGAGCATTAGGATGAATATGACGAGGAAGAACCAAGGGTAGTAAGAAGAATGGTCTATGGAGCCATCGAGGCTATCTGATGCGGAGTCGGTTGTGGGTGAATAAGTGCTGGGAGGTATATACTCGTCAAGAGGTGAATTGTGAGGAGGTTTGTCTGACACGACATCCTTGGGGGGAGCCTTTGGAGGAGGTGTGACAGGAGGAGCTGGTGCAGCCGGCACATTTTGTGGTGGTGGTGGTGGTGGTGCTGCTGCTGCTGGTGGTGGTGTGGGTTGGGAAGAGGGTAGTGAAAAGGGGTTACTGCTGATAATGCTCTCTGCAATGGCCCTGTGTCCAGCTATTGATATCATGTTAATACATATATATCTTGAATTGTAAAGACCATTGTGGATCTATTTACCTCCTGTCATATGTAATTCATCCCACCACAGATAACTGTCAATTGGATCTGTGCATCTTCCCTGGCAGGTTTCCCAATATGCTTCTTCTACATTCTCGACATTGTATCCTTCAGGATCTCCCAAAACATAACTAAATAATCCAGAATTGTCCACAAATGCGATATTCAACTTGGTGTCGCTTGTCCAGTCATTCACTGCATCTTCGAGTCCAACATTGAACTCTGAGACTCTCTGCTTAACCTTGCTCTTGTGAACACTGTTTGCATAATAGGGCGAATATTCCAGTGGAGGAAGACCAAACAGTAGGATTCGACTGGTGGGATCCAGTGCTTCCAATTCAGCCTAATTATTGACAAGTTAGCTGAATTGAACGGGCTATTAAAAAAAAAGACACCTACCACTTGGTCCTTTACACAGTTCAAGAGAGTCTTTACTGACTTGTCTAGAATGCATATAAATTGTGAGTTTCACCAAAATATTAATAATAATCAATTTGAATAATTACCCTGGGCACCAGCAACATCTGTGACGCCAAAAAAGATTGCATGGAGACTGTTCTTATTGGCAGTTGCAAGGGCCTTGGCAGCTTTGAATTGCCTTGACAGATCAGAGGAAGCACCAGGGGTGGGGCAGGTCAGGGCTGCAGATTCAGCATAGCTTCTAAGCTTTGTTCCCCAGGCATCAGATAGCTGTTCACTCCAAAGAGGACCATTTGACTTGCGGGTTCTTTCGCTTAGATCTAAGAATCCAAAAAGAAAAAGGTCAGTTTGAATATACATATATATCTATATTCTTTTTTGATGATAGAGGGAACATACCAGAGTAAGAGTCGCCATAGACAAAGAGGTAGTTTGGTTTGGACATTGGATTATATTGGTTTCAATTGAGAGGCTGAAAGAAGAGGGCTATATGAATTGTTGGAGATTCTTATATGAATCGGCTTAGCTTCAAGATGGAGTATCAAATGGCCTGACAATTTTCAAAAAGGCTTTAATTACCTATTTTTAAGGCACTACGGAGTTTGCTTTTATAGTAAAAATATCATTCGATTTCGAATCCAGGTACTTGACTCGAAACCCTTTTTTTAGATACCAGTGTCTTTTAAAGCTAAATCGAATTGAACAATTCAAAAAGAAAATACAAGCAAAAAAAGCATATTTCTTATTCTCCAGACTAATTTAAAAATAATAATACAACACCAAAGAACCAAAGGCAACAACAGCATACACACCGAGAACAGCCATGCTTTAGACAATTGTGAATTAAGCATTGAATTACAATCTGCTAATCGAAACAAGGAATCAAAACTACAATAAAGGATGAATGCGCTATATACTCGTAATGATCCACAAATGACATTATCAAAAATTAATTCCCACCAAAAGGTTCAATTTACTTGGAATTTATAAAGAGTCTAAACTAGGCATGTCCACAGGCATCTATTTGATTACAAAGTAGATCCCTTTGCCATCTATCTATTGTAAAAGAGGACAGCTGGCGAGGGGTGCCTAATTAGAAAAACAAAAGTGCTATAGAATACGTGACTTTATTATTATTATTATTAAAATGATGATCAAAAGCAAATTGCATCCCCCATGTTCAAATATATTTTAAGATACCCAGGAACCCCTTTCATTCTCTCGACATCTTCTCCATTAAACACTTTGTAAAAGGCGATAAACTAATTAAGCCAACAACAACAACAAAAAAACAAGGTGCTCGGATGTAATATACTTGGTGCTCTAGTGGTCAAATAACTGTGTGATTTGGCGCACGGTTCAAGTATTACGGAGTTCAAGAGCGATAGATAGCTGTACTCTTGGCTCAAGTCCCAGAAACACACAAAGGTAGTGTGAATAAACAGGTAAGAAAGAGGGATATCCAGCACTCTACCAAGGCTCTGTTGGGTTGCATAATGGAGCCAAGTGGGGCTTCTTTTCCAAAGAAAAAAGAGTGGCTGATGGCGGGCTCCGAGTGTCCAACTTGAATCTAAACAAGTCGGCTTATCGAGGCACTACTGCATTACAAGGCTCGTTTTGTATAACATCATAAATGAAGTGACTCTGGTGCCAAATAGTGCTACTTGATAAACCAATTTATATATCAAGAAACTCAATTTAGCACCAGAGGCTCTGGATTACAAGTACTCTGAAATGAACGTATTTCAGATGATTATATTAAGATTGCAAGTAGAGATTAAAGACCATATGTCCCTTTTGGCTGATAAAACCAAGATCCATTACTACGATATTGACCACTATACATCTATTAATTGCCCAAAAAAAAACACACACACCAATATAATATAGTAATAAAAACGTTAAATCTTTTATTAGAAAATATGCCAATTAATGCCAACAATTTATTTTTGGAAAGCATACTTGTAGTGCAAATATTCAAAAAATACATTTATATATTATAATATGTTAAAGATCACCGTTTGAGCCATTCGAATACACTTGGTTTCTACCATTTACACATGGGTCCAAAAAGAGGCCTTAGTAGCCGTCTCGATCATATTCATCATCGCTCGATAGATCAGAGCCATGGTCTAGAAACCAAAAAAAAAAAAAAAAAACAAGAAGTGTTAGAAATTCATGTATAAACATATTGGCTTATCCACTTGCAAGGTTCATAGCCCTGGTCGCTCTCTTCATCAGGATAATCGTTTTGATAATAGTCCTCGGCTATTCAAGATATGGTGGTTAGGACAATACAGTAATAATCCAAACCTACCATTGGAATCCTCATCTTCATGGTCACCCAGTTCACTATCCGTATCATCATTCAAGTATCCAGTCTCTTCATCAAACCAAACCCTATGGATACACAATCAATACTTTTTTCCCCTCCCACACTATCTGCCCACAACTCACAAGGATCCAATATTTCCTGCATTGATTCCAGCCGTCAGATTCGAGTCATCTCGATAATAGACATCGTACACATATTCGTCTTCATCCTTTGGCTTTTCATTTACTATATATATCCCTGTTAATGACCAATTATTCCACCTTTTGGATCCTTACATGTCAAATACTCCTTGACCATTGGAATGAAGTTGCACATGATATCATCGGGATCCTCGATATCATCATCCACAAACAGCCTTTTAGTGTGGTCAGAACAGAGTCACTTTCATCACCATCCTATCCTTACTTTGCTTTCTCATTCTCCTCGCCTTCCTTGACAGCCTCATACATCTGGAAAAGGTCTTTGGCAGCAGCTTCGGATGCACTCTGGACCCTACAAATATGCTCAGAACTCTTGTCTATCCCCCATCCTTACTCACATTGGAGGCATGTTTTCGGCATTTTTTGAGCGATTCTTTTGGATGACTCTATAACGGGCCTGGCGATTGGTGTCCTTTAAACATATTAGGGCCAATGTTAGCCTTAAAGTGGCCCGATTGGTGTGGTGGGGTTGGGATCCAATGATCGCCTTATCCTGTTGTTACCAGCTGCTCTTTCATCATACGATATTTACGATCGTCGCTCGATTCAGGCGTCATGGGTCTGCTGCCAGGCTGTATACGGCGGGAGATTCGATTCTTTGGATATGTTGTTAGTTTTGTAAATGGTTGGATTCCAAGCCATCTTTACTTTTAGTTTCTGTGCTTCGGTTAGAGAACTAAAGCTCTTTTCCTCAACCGTCTCGGCCAGACGGAAGAGGGTAGGAAGAGCCGATGCCGGAACTATAGAGAATGAGGGATGATAATGATGATGATGATGAGTACCATTTTTTTTATTCTTCTTCTTCTTCTTTTGGCCAAATCACTAGACATACGCGTGAGTTTGGGGTCATTCTTGGCATTGCTTTCTCTTCGGGGTCGCTTGTCTTTATCCTGCTGGACAACTAATGAAAGAGTGAGCAAGAGGATCGTAATACTCCGAGTGGCTTACACAAGGCATCGAGAGGTTCCTCTGTGCGTTTACGCTTGATACGAAGAATAGTGAGCTGTGGCTCAGTAGGATGATCTTCAAGTTTTGACATGGCGAGCGTTTATTGTGATTATGATTATTATTAATATATTATTGTATTATATTATATTATATTATAGTATTATATGTTTATCATATATTATTAATACTATATTGATGTTATTATTAATAGTGTTATTTGCAAATAATAATAATAATAATAATAATAATATAAATGTATGAAGAAATATTATACACACAAATACAAATATATATATTTATATATATATTTATATATATTTGTATATGAAGGGAAAAAAAAAGGTAGTATGGTCTGAAAACCGCAAGGGAATTATAATAAAATATAGATATATATTATATATATATATATAATTTGTATATAAAAATGATATATAAAAATAAAAAAATAAAAAAAACAAACTCATATTGCGGAGCTGATGTCAGCAAATCCCCGCCAGATTTTCTTGGAAAAAAAAAAGTGGCATGCCTCCCACAAAAATCTCTCTCTAATTTCCACTCCACACACGTTATGCACCATGGCAGAGCGATCTCCGAGACAACCCTTCTCTCCAACCTCACACTCCTCCCCAGAGCCTAATCAGTGGTCCAGTCAAGACTATAGCTCTGATAAGAACAGAGTCGGGATGACGAAAACCCGGGACGATAGGCAAGTCTTGTTCCATAAAGACTTTATATATCAGGGCAATCAACAGGCAATGATCTGGTCATCAAAAATAAAATAATAAACAAAATTAAGCGTGTGTGCGTGATTGTGTTTGTGTGTGTGTGATTGACCATCTAAATCCACCAATACAGCGTTATCGATCGACCCGAATCACCAACCTTGCCTCCAGAAGGCGGCCAGGACGATTCCTATGAAGATATTCCCCAGACTCCCAAGTCTAGTTTCGATCAGCCCCGAAGCCCTGCTGATTATAACCCAATGAGCTCTGGTCGAACTCCTCTTTCCAACAGCAGCACGACAAGTAGTATATCGTCAGATAATTGGCAAAATATCTCTGGCACAGGTAAATACCTCTTTATTACCAGCATAGCAAAAAAAAAGAAGAGAGAGGAAACTGATTCACATAAAAAAGGGTCCTTCCCCAATGGCACTAAAGGGCCCCATTACCAGTCAATGGAGCGCACCCGTTCAGTCCAAACACCGACCTCAACATATGCACCACCCTCACATGTTCCTCCCAGTCGCCGTAATGGCTCATCTAACCAGCATTTACGACATGCAGTTTCAGCAAATGGACTTCATCACAAAACACGACGACCCATTCATGTAAATGACCACATGGCAGCAGCTATTGAACTAAGTGCTAGTCCTAATGTTGCTCTGGCACCTGCCGCGGGTATGTATTGGTCCCGTGCGATTACCTATGGACGAGGTCCGCCACGGCCACTACGGGCACACACAGCAGATCTGGTGGGTGAACATCTTTATGTATTTGGAGGGTGCGACATCAAGACGTGCTTCAATATTCTCTATATTCTCGATATGGGTAAGGCAATTGGAGTTTTTTGCATAGATTCTATAAATACATTTAAACAATACTCTTAGATACTTTGACATGGGCAAAACCCAGGACGAGTGGCCATGCTCCTCCTCCGTGTCGCGCTCATTCTTGCACAGTAGTCGAGCGTGATTCTGGTGGAGGCAAGCGCACACACTACCTGTATGTGTTTGGGGGTGGGGACGGACCAAACTACTTTAACGACATGTATATCCTGAATACCGGTAAGCTGCACATTTTAGCCAATTATAAGCCCAATTGCTTACCAAACCCTCATCCCTCTTTATTGTTGGACAGACACCCTTGTGTGGACTAAACCATTGGTCGAGGGCACTCCCCCGTCGCCTAGACGCGCACACACGACTTGTTTATGGAACAATAAGATCATTGTGGTAGGTGGAGGCGACGGGGCACGGGCATTAGCCGATGTGCATGCTCTGGACATCAGCGATCTCAATACACCGTCCTGGACCCAATTGGACCCTTCTGGACATCCTCCAATTGCACGCGGCTACCACACCAGTAACCTCGTCAAAGATAAGTTGATTGTGTTTGGTGGCAGTGACGGACACGAGTGCTTCAACGATGTGTTTGTGCTGGATCTCGGTAGGAACTAATTGGTAAAAACAAAAATAAGAAGACTGTCACTGATCCATAATAAAATTGATGCCTGTCTAGTCTCCAACCAATGGACACAGATTGAACTCGATCGTGGGATATCTCGACTGGCACACACTGCAACCCAGGTGGGCTCCTATGTGTTTGTTATCGGTGGCCATGACGGCAGCCGGTATTCAAACGATATCCTCCTCCTCAATCTTGGTAAGTCTTTGGTTTGGTCAATTGACTGCATACTTACCTACCCTGCAGTTACAATGAACTGGGAATCACGCAAGATATATGGTGTGGCCCCTAGTCCGCGTGGATACCACACATCTGTACTCTATGACTCTCGCCTCTATATTCTCGGCGGCTATGATGGAAGGAATGTATTTGAAGATGTCTATCAACTGGACCTAAGTGCATGCGCTTACCTGCCTCAGATAACCAACTTTGAGATTGACGTTTAGCCCTTTTTCTTCTTCTTCTTATTATTATTATTTTATTATACATATATTATATATATATGTATATATATTTATATTTGTATGCTCTTTATTTTACTCCTAGAATCCCCCCCACCCCTTTACAATCCTTTATATGCTGTCCAGAGGCACTAGATATTGAAACCCTTTCTCTTTAATTATATCAAAGGCAGCTACGACAAAATGATAGGCAACAATAGATTCTGAACAATGTTATATAATCAGATAATAAGTGTGGCCCCATTGAAAGAAACTCTCGTGTTTCGGAATGATTTGTCCGTCTTTATATTTTGTTGTTTTGTAACCTGCCTCTTTGAATGATCAGTTATTGATTGTCCAACCCCCTTGTTATCCGGCCGTGCTCCCAGGAAATGAATTGTTTGTTGACAACCCTCGATTGGTTTCTCTTTGGGTCGTGCACTGCTTTTGAGCTCTAGAATTCTATCCGATTGACCGTCCGTGGGAGTCTTTTTTCTTTCTTTCCTTTTTGTCTTTAGAATCTGTCAAACAAACAAAACGGAAAACTCAATAGACAGCCATCATTCAACACTTTACATTTCTTGAAAAAAAGGGGAGTTATGGTTTGAGAATTGGCCGTGTTGCAGGAGACAAAGGGAGGAAAAATGCAGAGATTTGTAGTCGATTGAATGATTTATAAATTCTCTCTACCAAACACTGTTCAAAAACACACGCTCTCGTACGACATGTAATCTTTTTATTCGATGCTGTGATTCTAATCAAAATGGCTTTTTCTCGCTCATGATTTGGTCATTTATATTTTATTTTATATTTTATTTTTGATCTCATTGAATGATTTTGAATGCTTATAATTTGTCAAAGATATGGTCTCTTTAGCGAGGAACCTGGTCCAATCACAGGCCATCAATGGTGAAAAAGGACGATCTTCCTTTTTATACGTCATTTTCCAGAAATGGAAGCTTCCCACCATTTTTCTCTTTTACCCTCACTCTTTCTTCTCTCGCCTTTATTTATTTTTTTCCATAATCGACTGGTTAACAAGGCACCAATAAACCCACAACATCTCTATTACCAAATCAACCTTTAATTCACCTTCATCATGTCAGGAAAAGGCGTGGTTCGAAGCATGTAAGCAATCGGCTCGAGTTTATCTTGGAGATCACCCAAATCATCCCAGTGAAATAAAAAAACAATGAGCAGAACTCAAACACTCATTAGGATCCTTTGTACTCTTTAGTAAAAACTATGCAAAGGGATTTTCTGACGTACAAATCAGAGTCCGTGAGGCTACTTCAAACGATTCTTGGGGACCAAGTGGTACTCTTATGAATGAGATTGCCCAGATGACATACAACCAGTGAGCACAGCACAATAGCTTATATATATATATTTATATATATATATAAAGAGAGAGAGAAGAAAGAAAAAGGCACCTGTTTGTAGACAGCCAGGCACCTGTTTTTTCTTGTCTAGGAATATAACTTTCGGGACTATTTCTAATCAACTCATAGGCACGACTTTGTAGAAATCATGGACATGATAGACAGACGTCTCAATGACAAGGGAAAGAATTGGCGCCATGTATTCAAGGTATTGGATAATTTAAGATTACCAGGCGCCGAATGCTCATATTTTGCTTGGTTTGTGTGGTACAGGCGCTGCTTTTATTAGATTACTGTCTCCACGTGGGATCAGATAACGTGGTATTGTATGCCAAAGAAAATATCTATGTCGTCAAGACCCTCAAGGAATTCCAACACATTGACGACACTGGAAGAGATGTTGGTGCCAATGGTAAAGTTATATATATATATATATATCTTTGTGTTGCAATGTGCCTAATTGCAATTGTGCTTCTAGTGCGACAAAAGGCAAAAGATATTTCAAATCTGCTGTCCGATGAAGCCCGTCTTAGAGAAGAAAGGCGTCAGAGACAGCAGATGAGAGACAGAATGATTGGTGTGACGGATTATATGAATGAGACCATGTTAGGAACAAAGAACGAGGACGGAGAACAAGTATACACACGCCCTGGATACCTAGACGATGATAAGGAGCTCAAAAAGGCCTTGGAAGAGAGCAGACGACTGGCTGATGCTGAGGCTAGAAACCGTAACCAGGGGTAAGAAACCTTACCAGCTTAATTTTGCCTAACAAGGTTTATAGTGATGAAGATCTTGCAAAGGCTATTTCGTTGAGTGAACAAGAGGCTCTTGAAAAAGAGAGAAAAAAGAGAGAGAAGCTGGAGCGTGAAAATGAACAGCAATTGTTTGGACCCGGGGGTATTTCTAGTCAACCGACTGGGTAAGTACTGAATTAGATATATTATATATGTACATATATATATAGATTATGTTATGTTATGTGGGTATATTTAATGCCTTTGAATTATAGATTCAATCCCTTCCCTGCCAACCAAACATTCGACTCTTCCTCGAACCCTTATGCTCAACCTCAGATACAATGGCCACAGAACACTGGATTCAATAGCATGGGATTCTCGGATCCCATGGGAGCTCAGCAATCAATGCAGCCTCAGAGCACCGGTTTCAACAATCAGTTTAGTGCTTATCAACCTACCAATCCTTACCAAAGTCAGCCATTTGCATTTGGTCAAGGTCTTCAGGCTCAAATGACAGGTGTACCTCAGCAATCTCAATTCACCGGTAGTCCGTTTCAGACCAATGGTCCTCCTACTGGCCAGCAGTTTGGTTCTTCATTCCAGAGTATGAATACGGGGCAGAACCCATTTGGGCAACAGCAAACTGGTCAGACACAATCGTTCTTTGGAGTAGGACAAGAGCAAGCCAGTCCTTCTTTTGCCGCACGTTCCATGACACTGCCCTCAATGTCCACACAGGTAAGGTTGGTGTGTTTTAATACAGGTCCTAATGTTGATTTTAGAACAATGCTGTGTCTATGAGCCCATTATCATCGCGACCAAGCGACCCACGTTTTGCAAAGCTCAATTCTCTGCTGGCCAACAAGGAGTATGTTACACTTTATTTGAGTTGATTTAATTCTTACTGGTGTGTGTGTTTTTTTTAGTGACGGCATGGATACATTTGGTAACACTGGAAACCTTCGAGTACCATAGTAAGTTTATATGATGAGACGCGATATGCAAATCTTAAATTTCTGAATTGTATTATTTAGTGGCGCAGGGTATGCTAGCACTATTCGACCCGAGCCTACTGGGCAGTCTAACAATACAGCTGATCTTCTTAATCTGGGAGGAGATTCTGGTGCCAAAGAAAGTTCCGCATTTTCCCAGGTAAATTAAAAACCACAGATGTGTAAAGAGTATTATGTTTTGTACACCATAATATCATAATATTGACCCTATTTATCCATTCCATTACTTCTAGCCTTTTGGACAGCAGCCAAGTCGCAATCCCTTTGGACAATCGTCTACAGCGGGCTCACCTCACCTCAACCAAAAGAGCTTACTCGAGATGATGCAAGAACAAAGACAGCAGCAGCAGCAGCAAATACAGCAACAGCAACAACAGCAGCAGCAACAGCAGCAGCAACAGCAGCAAATACAGCAGCAGCAGCAGCAGTTTAATCAGCAACAAATGACAGCTTACAATGGCTCCATGGGTTTCCAGCCCCAGATGACTGGTGTGCAACCGCAAATGACAGGTTTCAATGGAATGAATTTTAGCCAGCCACAGTCGCAGCAGCCATTTGGACAGCAAAGCGGGTCTTTCTTTTAAAGTGTTTGAGCAATATATATATATATATATATATATGTATATTGTGGTACACCTTTTGATGTTTATATTGTTGCCAATCGAAGAGATACCGATATAATATATATAATATATACTATATATACTATATATACATTTTTGGGGGAACTTCTTTACCCCACAACCGGCTACTAAATGTAGTGAACATGTAATCTTTGCTTTGTTTATTAACTATAAATGTAATATGTATATATATATATACACATATATAATGTTTATTTTTTACCCAACAGAAATTCTGAATTGGACACCAATTTGTTGTTGTGTTGATATCACCATAGTTACAGTCTTTAGGGAGACAAACATCTGCGACTGGGATTTAAATGGCAAGAGTTGTTAACATCTTCTTGAACCCCATGGACAAACAAAGGCCATAGCACAAAAAAGGGCGTAAAGAAAGTTACCCGACCAACACAATTATTGTGCGAGGGGATGGGAGAATAAGCTGGCCTGGAGCTGGTTGCGATCGGGCCGAGATTGATAGAGATTATAGAAAACAGAGCAAGAATAACTAGGTCACGACATGGCTTGACGATCAACACCTTTGGTCGAGATACCAATTCACAATCTTATTGTTGGTCGTCCGTCCTCAAGCTGTCAATTGAGCTTCTCTGTTACACGCAAAGAAAAAGGAGAGACTTGGTGATGCCATGATGACTGAATTGAATTCCTCCAAGGCCTTGGCTGCCATGCGCGTGTATTTAAGACACCAAAAAAAATAACAACCCTCTCTTGTTCCCCAAAACAACTCCTCTGAGTGCCCTTGTATTATCCGCCCCTCCTTCGTGCCTTGCAGTTAAAAAAGACACCAGAAAAAGATTACTCTGATTGGCCTCTTTCTTCTCTACTTACAATGTCTCATCCTGCTGCTGTCTTTCGCCATGACCACACGTGGAAACGAATAACACTAAAGAAATCGTCCGTCTTGTCTCATTCCCTTCCACTAAAGCCTCCGACCATCCAGGCGCCTCGGATAGAAGCCGTATCACCAAGACCATGTCTCCGAACATCCCTATCTCTAGGCCCCAAGTCTGTTCGCTTCGATACGCATTTGGAAGACGTCTGTCTTTTCCAAAAGTCCCACGCACCCTCCACCCTCAAAAAGGACAATGAGACCCTCTGTGCAAAAGCAAAAGAAGAAGCTCTCGGAATCGTCTACATGCACTGGCCCACCCGTAACACACAACACACCTCAAGACCGATCCGCGTCGAGAAGAAGCTAGACGTGACCACAGCCGAGATCGTCGGTCAGGTCCAGGTCCGTAACCTGGCTTACCACAAGACGGTTTGGGTTAGGTACACTTTTGATTGCTGGCAAACTGTGGAGAATGTCCAGGCAGTCTATCGTGAGCCAGTAGGAGGAAGAGACCCCAACAACAGCAACTATGATATCTTTACCTTTACCATACTCCTCCTCAACAGACTCGCAACACATCCCCCAGCCAGCAATGTGCTGGCCACACTCGATTTTGCCGTCCAATACACGGTTGACGGCAGAGAAGTCTGGGATAATAACGAGGGCAAGAATTACAGTATCCAGCTAACAAAGACCTGCCCCAGAGACTCAACTGTTGCCGTAAAGGCGCCAACAGTCGATTCAAGGAGTCAATCGATGGTGCAGGTCACTGAAGAAGACGCTCAATGGGCCCGTTACGACTTTGGCGATTCGATCATCCAGGCACGCAAAAGCACACCTATTGAGATTCCAAAAGTCCACTCGTCCATGATAAAACCCATTCCCATCAAAAGTACCGAGACTTTCAAACTGTCCTACACTCGCCCGGTCCCAATTCCCCAAAGGCAAGCCAGAGCAAGTCTCTTGTATGCTTCCTCACCTCCAGGTGCAGCATTTTACCATGGATTTCCTATTGTGTCTTTTAATCCGTCTTCGCCCACCAGTTGTGTGGATCTCAACTCTTCTTCCTACATGGATCTTGTGAACAAATATTGCTTTTATGGCACAAGCCCAACTCGTTCCCCGATGCCTATCAATGGATAAATACACATTTATAAAAAAATATTTCCTGCTTCTTTGTTGGCCCTTGTTTTCTCTTTATATAGCTTATTGTTTCTTATTTGAACTTTTTCTTTCTTTTTTGTAAATATATACATATTATCTATTTCTTTTTTGCTAATAAAAAATCAAAATTCAAAAATCATATCAAATCAAAAATCAAATCAAAAATCAAATAAAAACAACGATGCATGTCTCTTTAGGAAAGCATAGGATAAAACCAAAACAAAGCAGGGGGAACTTCTTGAATATTTCCAAAAGACCATCTCCTTTGTTTCATACAACCAAGTTGCTCATTGATTTGTTTGTTTATTAATTATAAAGAAAAGAAGAAAAAAAAGGTTGTTCTTGGTAAAATGAAAAGAAAAAAGAATATTTGCGTGAGTGAAATGAGATGATGGGGATCTATTTTTTGTCGGTCTTGGCGTAGAATCTGGCCTGTTCGGCATCAAAATTCTTGTATGAACGTCTCTCGTAGGCCTTTGGCTTGTATTTGGTGTGTTTCTTGACCGGTACTCGGGGTTCGATAATGTTACGCTCCTGAATGCTTACAAATCTGTCGCGGAAGATGTTACCTTCGGGCTAAGTACACAAAAAAGGGGTAAATGATTGTTCCAAACAAGGTCAGTCTGGTTTGCTTTAGATGAAACTTGTTGTATTACCTTTAGTTGACGCAAAGTCTCGCTCAGCTCGTCCTGCAGCTGAACCTCAATGGGCATCTCCTGAACATAATGTTTGCCAAGTCTCTTTTTGCCTGCAAGAGACTCTGCTTCTCTGTGAGCATCTCTCTTTACCGAGAGATTCTCGAGGTCGGCATAACGTTGAGCAAGCTCCTCTTCAATGGCCTCGAGTTTATCAATCTGTTTTCGGATGTTGCGTTCGTGCTGCTTTTGTTCACGCAAGGCACGCTCCAATTGGGCCTTTCGCTCCTTGTTGCGTTTTGTACGTGTCTTACGGATCTCATTCTGCTTCTTTTTTTCTGCCTCGGTTGCTCCTTCGTCAATCTCTTCTTCCTCTTCAGCAATCTCACCATTCACATGAGCATTGTGCTCTTCAAGCTCATGGGCAAGATCGTCAAGTTCTTTGCGATAAGCAAGCTGTTCATCCAACTTCTTGGCTGCCTCGACCTTTTTGAGCTCTACAGAGTGTGCCTTTTCCAGCAACTTTTGGTGCTCCTCCATTGAAGGATTGTAAGATGCACCGGCATCAGGTACAACAACGTTGACGTGATTAACCAAGGCCTTTGGTGTCTGTTCCATTGTTACAGGAGCCTTTTTTTTTAAAAAAAATATTAATACATGCGGTATCATATACTCTACAATGACGATCATTTCTGTACATGTATCTACCTTTGGCTTGTGTGTTCTCACATCCTCAAGATACGGGTTCTTTTCTTCGGCAGGAGCTAAAAGGTAAAAAAATATATATATATGGCTAAATACTCTCGAATTTTGCTTGATATCCCTCTTATATCCTTACCATCAGCCCACAAATCGTATGTGTTTGTCTGGTTAGCCTTTTTATTCTTCTTATTTACAGGTGCAGAAGATTCCTCGGCCTTGCGCTTGGCAATCTTCTCAATCTTCTCCTGAGTATACTTGGAAGGCTTGCCCTTTGCAGCTGGCTTGGCACCAGGTCCAAGTGCACGGCCCTTAACAGCAGGTACAGCAGATCTCTCGGCAAGAATCTCATCTACTCGAAGGGGCTTGTCCTTTGCCAACTGACGCTTTACTATAATTTATAAAACAAAATAAAATAAAAATGGCAAGCAATGAGCTTCTCTTTCTGGACCATTACAAATAATCAAATCGTACCTTTGTTGTCTCCAACAGTGTCAATGGTAAAGAGCTGGTGATCTTCCAGGGGAGTTGCCTTTCCTCTGTTCCGAGGGATTAGACGATCTCGAACGATTGGAACCGAGAAAAAAAAATACACAATAGATTACCTCACACGCTCTTCGGATCGCATAACCTCAAGGCCGTCTTCGACACCAGTTATGTCAATGTTCTTGCGCCATGCCTTCTTTCCTTTGCGGCTAGGCTGGGTCTTGGCGATCTTTGAAGTGTTCTCGGCTGCCATTATAGGTTGAGATCAAGATTGCAGGTTCGCTTAATGTCGAATAGAAAGGAAGAAAAAAAAAATCGAAAATTGCTTGAGCAGTCCATAACAAGTCACAATACGAGCATTTTTGGCCATTCTCGAGAATTATTATTGCTCTGATGAATATTTGAATAGATTTAAAAGTGTATATTTTATAAAGTCAATAATAATCTAGTTCTTTATTATTTTATTTTCGGAGCCAAAACAAGTGTATAAGACAGTAATTAATGATCTTGAAATACATATTGCACATCACAGCTTTATATTCTTTGTGGAATTTATTAAACGCACGAATCTTGGATCGTTTTTAATGATGGAATTTCCAAATGGTTTTTGTGTACAAGAAATATTTTATTTTCCTTTGCTTCAAAGTAAAAAACATGACATTGATAAAACCAAATTGTGTATTTCTGTAAAGCAGCTTGTCATGGATCTATGCATTGGGATTTGTTTTTTTTAAAGAATCATGGACTCTATGCCTTATTAACTGAATACAGTTTCTGGAATACTACAATCTCGAAAATCAAGATTCAACCTACATTTCAGGTCAGTTACATTAAGCAAGGATAATTGTTTCCTGTGGTTGAAAGCCAAGATCCAATTTTGATCTCTGTTCTGTCAAAACAAACTAAGCTCAATGACAAACATCTACAAAACTACGATCGAAAATAATTCAATAATAATAATTAATAATTACCACTGTGAATCAAACCATGTTCCCCTTGAAATTAGTGTCACAACTGTTATTTCCGAGAAACGATACACAGAACCATACTTGCAGGGTCCATGCCAGTTACAAACACAGGGTGGGCACCGCTTATACATTTGCCTGCACTGTACATGATGATATTCTATACTGACACAAGAATTATAAGGTTTTATTTTATAAATACAGCTTTTTCTTTATTTATCTATATATATATATATATATATATAACAATAACCAAATTGATCTTTGTAAAGATGTAATTTGCACGTAATGTTTAAACAAAAAAGTATATAATCTTATTTGTTGTGCACCCAAGTTTATATTGATCAAAGGAACTTGGGAACCCATGATGAATGTCGAGTATTGAAGTTAGAGCCAAGACCAAAATCTGAGGGATAATTACATAGGTGATCTCTAATGTCTAGTCTAGAATTACGGCTCATGTTAAAGATCGTGAAACTATCATGAAACCTTTTTTTTTCTTCTTCTAGCAACCGCTTTTGTGTCTTTAACAAACTGATCGTCTTTTAAAGATTAATAGAGTCCTTTACAAAATCTAGAATGAATATCATGGTATTTACATGATAAGGTACCTGGGTAAGCCCTTTTACCCATGATAGATTTTTTTTAAAATATATATATATGTATATGTTTATATTCTTTTCCAAATCACCACAGTACAATATGTCGAGTATCAATGACAGTCATTTGATAAACTAGTCTGGAAAATACAAAAATGATATCAATATGTTCTTGGCGATAGTAGATAAAATTAGTTAAAAAGGTTTTATAGCTGTCTCTAAAAATATCAATTGTATTGGTGAATCAAATATATCATTTATACAGTTTACCAAGTGTAAGAACCGCATATTTGATAAACTTGCCCTATGGAGAAAGTAAAAATAAAATAAAAATAAAGAATAAAATGTCAAGGGTCTTGATACCATCGTACAATAGGGCCTGAAAAAAGGCAGGAGAAAATCCATATTTAATCAGCCTTTTTTTACCTCTAGTTTTAGATGCTGCAGAATACTAAATATCATAGATTGTCAGTCTTTGCAAACCAATGATTCCAGAAAAATGTATCAAACACTTGGATACTTTATTTAAACTTGTATGATATTAGATTCTAACAAGTATTCTTACAAGTATATTCATTCGATCGGTCGCTACTCTTATATATTTTACGTTCTGAGAACATCACCTTTACAGAGTATCTTGAACATTTTATCTAAACAGCTAAAAGTTTAGAGATTCTCCTTTAAATGTCTGGCATTAAATAAACGTCAAATGTAATCTATATTTTCCAAAAATCCTATTTTTTCTCTTACATCTGAGTTTACATTTAGAGATATAATTTACTATGTTTCAATTTCAAAAAAGTATTATGTTTTTGCTATTATAAACTAAAGAAAAAATATGTCCAATTTCAAAAAATATTCTTTTTCTTCTTCTATAGTGAATTGTCAAGTTTTTCCTTTTTTTTTATTAACTCTTATATCTATGCACAGAGAGCTGTCTGTTGATCATATTCTTTTTTTTTCATTAATTGGAATGATATTTTCCATAGCTTACTCCACGATGCATGGCTTTGAAAGATATAGGCAAAAGGGAAATTAAGATTTTATTAAAAACGAAAAATAAAACGTGGCCCTGAGAGCATCCATCACATTAGGAAAAGTAGAGTCAACTGAAATTTATTTAGGAGTGATTCTAACTAGAATATATAATCTTACAATTAGCTACATATCCAACTTTTACCTTTATATACCCAAAAACACAGTTGTTGTTCCAACCAACGTATGGCTTTCCTTTTTGTTTTTGGTATAAAGGGGTCTCTCTATAGTTATTGTTTTCCTCATAGTGTCAAGTATATGATTGTCTTGTCGTCCTTTGTCCACCACAAGTTCACCTTCCCTTCTTTTCAATCTCTTTCCCGAAGTCACCTTCACTTCAATTTCTACCTTCCCGAAGTCACCTCTTCTACCTTCTGAACTCACACCACCCCTTTCCAAAGACAACCTGACACTATACTTACCCAGATATAATTAGCAATCTATCTCTTAAATTTTCATATAAATAGTCAGGAAGTTAGCATTCAATAAAGAACGAACAATTCTATTCTTATTTTTCTTTTGATAAAAGAAGTCGTATAAACTTTACTTTAATATTCTTGCCTGAAGAGCGATATCATTTGCCGTTGCTGCTACATATCGTTGGATAAGAATACTTTGATATAAAATATATATACATACTTCTTGGACAATTACACTATACAACAATCCCAACACGTGTCAATAGGTTGAAACAAATTTCTCGACACGGGAGCTTCGTGATTTTAAAATAACACACATAGGCCGTTTATTACTTATGCAAATCCCGCGGTAGTGCGCTTTAACAGATGTATCTCCTATAACGGTTAACAAGACATTAGAACGATAATCTTGTTTTGGGGAAATATCGTCAACTGGGCGAACAATAAGAGTTATACTTATATTGTCTGGACACCCTTTGATGTCTTTTATAATAAATTATGTGTCTTTTATATACAGTTCCTTGAAGTAGCTGTAGGTCATGTCGATAAACTGACATCTAGGTGTTGTAAAGTTGGTGCATACAAATGATTTATTCAAAAACAACACATTCAAGCTTCTGAAGTAGAATGGTAGAAACCAAAGAACATCTGCCGTGATTTCTGACCTGTGTGCTTTGAATTACTCAAGTCCAAACCTCTTTGAGTTGTATAATTCATCTTTAATTTTGATCTCGGAATCATCGAGTTCAAATGCTTTCAAACGAGATGCTGGATGAAAAAGGTTATATATTTCAATAAATGTATTTTTTTTATATCCAACTCGACTAGATTGTAAAGGCTGTCATTTAACTTCATAAAGTCTATTAGGGCAGTATTTTCTTCTAATAAATTCCAGATAGAATGATTGAATGGTTTTGGAAAAGTTGATTATATCTCAAAAGAGTAGAGAATTATTCGTAACCTACTCGACATATTCAAAGAGTTACTTTTGTCAAGCGTTGAAATGGCAGAGGAACTTGTCAGAATAATTATATTGTGATGTCCCTTTGTTCTTTGGGATCTGGTAAAATGGTTTTTATGATACTACCAAGAGTGTGTAGATTGGGGTATTTCTGAGCAAGATAACATATCCATCGATGGTCTATATCTTTTGAATCTATCATCAAGTCCATGTTTGTGGCTGCCAATAGTTTTGTCATGTATTCAAGGTCGGTTTCGGAAAGAGGCCGTAATTTCGCGTTTGGCTTCAAATACCCAAGGTGCTTTAGATGTGAGTGAATGACTTGGAATTCTTTTAATGAGAACGCCGTTGTATTCATAAGGCGGACTGGATTATAAATACCGAGCTGTCTCAGGAAGGCCAAGTGAGGGATTACTTTGGCAACCTTACTCTCTATGTCCAGTGCAGATGAATATTCAAAATAAATCTAAATTGCATTCAACGACTTACAAAGGTTTCAGTCGGGTGTAATTTAAAAAAAGCCTTGGGTCTAGAGAAGTTTCATTAAAACAAACAGACGTTGCATTTTACAAATATCGTGAAAGTCGGCCAGTCTTTTGATAGATGTGTTGCTTATTCTGGATAGTTACAGTTTCATGTAAGGTCAGTTTAGATTTTATAGTTATGGCATAGTATAAAGAATCCTGAAAACCTCCTTTCCATGGCTAGCACACCAGATAGCAAGAGACCTTGACTCTGAAGGAGAGAAAACCCGACAAATTGTCTAATATTTCCAGAGGAAAGTCTAATAAAAGCTTACTAAAGTGGTGATTTGAATATATATAATAAAAAGAAAGGGTTTAATAGCTTTTTTATTAATTAAAATATTAGAAAAAGCGAAATAAGCCTAGTGTACTGTTTGACAGAGGTAAAGTCTACAACAAGTATAATTTAAAAATAAATAAGAATATGCAAGTCCTATAAAGATGACACAGGGATACCACAAGATTACCGAGTTTCTTAAAAGCTGAAAATACTGTGAGGATAATATTCGTTCAAGACTATCTCAACCTAAAAACCCAAGTCAGTTGAGAGAGCTTATGAAAGAAGAGTGTATGAGTATAAGAGAGCATGTGAAAAGTATTGTCTCTCGAGATATAATAACTGGCATATAGGCCGTTCACATATTTTGGATATTTTTTTTTTAAATTTTTAATATTCTTTGGTCCTAATACTCTTGCTTTTGACATAGGGCCAAAATATATAATATCTGGCAGTAAAATTATTTAGAGACACCCTAACATATCTTTCCGTATATACTTGGTTTGACTTATGGCAAGGAACATTGAATTAATGGGATATAATTTCTTCATCAAACATTTAATTCAAATTACTAAAAAAAAATATGCCTCACCAATAGATTAATATAGCCATATAGGTCGAGAGTGTTGATTGTAGTAATCAAAAAGCTAAAATCCTCGTGCCCACATACGGTCCCAATCAATTACTCTACAACAATCATATTCTATTATTATAAAAGAGTATTTTCTCTACATTTTCTGTTGGAAAGCATCAAACGGATTCTACAAATTGAGTGGGGTAAAGTAGTCTTGAAAATTCAATTTTCCAATGTGCCTTTTGTAGTGGTTGTTGCTTTCCTAAATGTAGCTCTATGATTCCTTTTTCTTTCTTTTCTCCTTGATATGGTGTGAATCACTCTTAATGTCTTTTAACACCCTTTTTGCTTCTCAAAAAGAATGCATTATTTGTGTATCTTTATCTTTGTTGGATTTTTTGGATAATTATTTTTGATATGCTAGTTTTTCATAAAGTGGCCAAGTGGGGGACAATGGGGAACAGCTCAAATTATCAGACAATTTTGGTAATATGAAAACTGCTTCATAATTCGTTACAGATTCTGCGAGATAGGTGATTCGAATAGAACATTACAATGGAGAGAGAATAATAAAAATGTAGTATTGGTACTCTGGTAAAGTTTAAATATTGGCTCGATACTATGAGTAGGGGTTTATATATGAGAGATTTTTTTTATAAATGGAATTAAGACGTGTTTATAAGGACTATTTGCAAGACCCGATATTCAACAGGAAAAACAGATGTTGAGTAGTTATTGATGCTAAAGATGGTCAAACAAAATATTAATAAATAATTAATATTATTATATATTTTGGAAAACAAAAAGATAATTATGAATATATCCAAAAGTCTCTATATTTATTTTCGTATTTTATTCTATCTCTTGATGCATGAAGAAGTAGATGTTTATATAAAGTTTATCAGATTATAAAATGCTTCTTTGATTTTTAGCACTTGGTTTAGACACTGACTCTGATACCCAAATTTCGAGGTCATTCCAAGACTAGACGGGTTACTTTGGTAAACGGCCATGGTAGATCAGATAGACAGAAATGGCTTTGTGCGTAATTGGCAGTCTTGCCTTTTCATCTGAAGCGCAAATATTCCCTAGGAGTTTTGTGTACTAAAAGGCGCAGGAAGATATCTGTGAGGTCAACAAGCCGTTGGAGCGAATTATTTTGCAAAGTTTTTCCATTTTGAAATACGGTACCGCTACATGTTTGTTTAGCTTGCCAAGGTTGTGTACCAAGCAACGTCTTTCATTCGTTTTGGGGATTCCAAATATCGACCTGATGAATCATGGTGTCGTTGAGAGGAGTCATTTGATCGCTCGCTTTTGTAATAAACAAGCGATTTTCTGGCAAAGTAGATGGCGTCGATTGTTTGATACTATAGGATTTTTAGTATTCCCTAAAGCGGAAGGGGTTAACCTCTGGAAACTTATCTTGAACCCTTCGCCTATCATGCCATTCAGTTAATTGCTGTCTAAGAGACAAGGTCATGCTTTGGCGGAGAAACTCAAACAACCATCTACTTTCAAGTAATCTATTATCTGTTGTTGCTCGGCTGAGGGGTGTTGCTAGTGAGTTTTTTGCTTTGTCGGTGATTGATGAACTGTCTGTCATTGTGAGTTTTTTAGGTTGCTTTGGTTGATAATTGTTATTGGACTGCAGCCTGTTTGCTGCGACGGGGCTGACAAAAATAATAATATTGGTAAAGAATACAAAAAAAATATTGGCGTGATGTTGATTAGTAGGAAGAAGATTTCCCCCAGAAAAAAAGCGGCAATGGATTTTCGAGCTGCATTTTGGGCTAACACTTGTTCCGACAAAGATGGCTGAAATAATGTATTGTATGCTTTTGAGAATCGGCAAGTACCAAATTGCTTCTGATTCTGGTGCGGAGGTAATAATTCAATGAACCAAAAAGCTCAATTGCTGGAGCAAAGCGGTAGGTGTATATTGAGTGTTACGCAACAGGGTAGCCACTTTAGCCTGATGAGGACTAAAATGAGAATAAGCCAAAGGGAGAGTTTCTAGTAGGGTGTAAACCAAGTTCTAGATGGGAGGGTACAAGCTTATTGTCTTTGTGCGAAGCTTGGAATCCATTGAGATGGTAGCCACATCGGTAGGTATTTTCATGGCTTTGATCTGAAGATCTGTAGGTGTCTAGCCAAATATTTTTCTAACAGAAAACAAGTGCAACCCTGTACCTGAGGTCTCAGGGGTCACAGACAGTCTGTTGATCTGTTGTTGTGTTAATTGCACGAATTGAACCATTTTTTGTGAGAACTGATTGATAGATTGTTTATTGCGTAGAAAAATTTAATTAATACGTGTCAATGATAGTGGAGAGTTCAAAAAAATCAAAATATGTTAATGGCTAGCATATAGTTAAATAAGCACATAAAATAAACAAAATAGATTTTATTACGATTACCTTTTCACTATTTTAAAAATAAAAAAGATGATTGCAGCAATTGGTCCTTTCTTATTGGTCTGACAGTTGCACCGAATTTTGGGAGAGTTTGTCTGGGCCTACAAGTGATTTACAGTGGTTCTGGTGCCACTTTGTTTTATTTTGAGATTATATTTACCCTTAACCTGATGGTACAAAGAACTTTAAAATCTTTGAAGGATCCGGAGTTTAAGACCGAATGTTGCAGCCACTTTAATAAACACTCAACCGATTCTTTCAATAAACAATACAAAAAAATCTAAATAAGTATTGGCGCTGTTTTTACACGTGGCATACACTTTACAACTGAGTGAAGTACAAATTCCATAACCGATCTCCGGTTACTCATTGCTAACAACCCCAAGTTAATACCTCAATAGTTACACACCAGGCATACATTCACTTTACTACAGTGATAACCTACCATCATATAATAGAAATTGATCTACAATTACACTCAAGTATGAGGGTTGTGATATAGAGTTGAATTGTCATAATTTTTCCTTTATTCTCTTTACAATAAACATGGCAAACTCTCTTATTTGAAAAAATAATAATAGAATGTCTCTCACACATATTTGCAACCAAAAACCCAGATACAGGAGTTGAACGCGTTTATTAGGAGCCGAATTATAGATCAATGGGAAAAAGGCGCTAATTAACATGAGATTTCGACGCCCCTTGACATTCCAAAGGGTACTGCTGGCAATTGCGTAAAAATCTTTAGAGATGAAGGAATTTCTGTCCTCCAAATGTCTAGGCGCCACTCCAAAGGTCACAAAGCGAACTCAAGCCGCAATGGCTCGCTCATTTCGCAATGAGCCACTCATCTCAGTTATAGCTTAGTATCAGATATTAGTGAATGTAGAAACATCCTTGACTTTAGTCACATTTCATAAGAGTATGGAACTTCTTGGATTTTGATACCATGTATCAATGCACAAGGAAAATCAGTTGACTAGTGGAAATCAGTTCTCTGATCAAATAAGTCTGGATTTCTTGTTGCTGGAAATGACGCAAGTATCAGAGTCATCAGGAAGAAGGGCGAGAAATATGCCAATAATATAACTGTCAACAAATACGAGTTTGGTAAAGTTTCTGTCATGATCTGAGGGTGTTGGGCCTTTGGTGACATTGAAAGGAAACGCCAACCAAGACAAGTATGTTGATTCCTTAGTCTAACACTTTCTTCCCTGGTATAAACAGCTTGATAGGAGATCAAATGGACAGTTTATATTCCAAGAAGATGGTGCTCCATGTCATACTAGTGTTTATGCCACATTATATAAGAAAAAGAGGTATCTCAATAATAGTTTCAATTTTTGGCATGCACAGAGTCCAGATCTAAATCCTATCACGTATATTTGGGCTCATTTTTCCCAGAGACTTTGGAATAATTGAGAAAGAATAACCATTGTGTATGAGTTTGAAGCCGTAATCTACGAAACATGGCTAGAGGCGCCTCTTCATATTTACGGAAAATTTGTAACCAACATATCAACCAAGTCCAAGAAGTAATTGCAAAAAATAAAGCCAGAACAACCAAATACTATAAACTTTTTTTTTATTTTTGTATTAACCATATACCCAACTACATTTTCACAAATTTTGACTTTATTCTGACTATATTTTATTGTAAATATTGTTGAAAAAATCATAGAACAAATACTAGATAAAAATCAAAGAACTTCATGTTCTGTGCCATGATCCCTTATACTTGAGTCTTGAGTAATACAGTGGCTCCGGTGCCAAATTGGATTTCTTGATATATCAATTCGTTTATTAAGAAGCATGATTTGGTACCGAAGCCACTGTAAGTATATAAACCATTATAGTATATCTTTCTTTAATAAACAGCATTCTCACAGTATCTACAAGTTTCCAATTCTTAGTTTACCCCATTACATGGCAAATATTGGTCACAGATTTGATTTGTCCGTCTAATAGTAATATTAGTAAAGCAATAGTATATTATTATGCAAGAATAGTATATTATTTTCTTGCTGACATAAAACATCTTCCTTTTTTTTTTTAAAAAAAAAGAATGTGGCTGATTTAAACTTTGGAGCTATATTTTGCAAGGCAGAATCTAGATAATCTACCTTGTAAATTAACGGTACAACATTAGGAGAAGAATATCATGTTCACTAATACTCTCAATAAACAATACATAAAACAAAGAATTATCATTTTTTAGTTGACTAAATCTGATCTTCATGTCCTTTTATAGCGAGATGTAGCCTTGACTTTGTGTCGTGAAAACCTATTCCTTTGGTGGAAATTGGTAGTGACATGTGCAAAAGTTGGCTACTTATATACAATAGATAGTTTATCATATTATAAAAAGAGTAGCTAAGCAATTAATAACATGTAGAAATTTGTATTAAGAACTTTTACCAGATTTTCCAAATCTTTTTCCCCTGTTCTATATTTTGAGCTTTTCTGTATATATTTATAATAAATATATACATAAAAATAACGTTTAAAAACTTGAGGTCGGAGTCAGCAATAAATTAAAGGAACAACCCTGTGTTTTCAGTTGGTCGATTTATCAAAATAGATTTAGATATGAAATAAGTTTAATTCAAAAGTCTTTTATTATTATTATTATTATTATTATTATTATTATTATTATAACGCCTTGTATTATGGTGTACAAGTGCTTAACACGCCAGCCTGTTTACCCAGAATATTGGTTATCTGATACCAAGTAACACCAAATACATACTTTTTAGACCTTTGTGGACCGTTTTACCTAGTATAAATAGAAGATTCTAAGAAAAATAAATTACTATTTAAGGCAAAGGGAGAATATTTCTCGGGGTACTACAAGCGAGAATAAATCTGAATACCTGAGCTTATTTTTATTTTGTAAGGAAGGCTCAGATATATGCTCTAATTCAACAGATCTGGTAGAGTATATAATCCCTTTGTATTTTGCTTTTAATTTATTCTCAAAACTTGATTTCCTTTACTTTACTTTATCTCGTTAAAAGTTGCCAATGGGTTTACTTGCCTGGCTTATCTTTTTCATAGGAGTTATTTCCTTCGCAACTGTCAAGGCATCCTATGATATACCGTCATCTCTTGTCGGTGTCATAGAAAACCGTGTCGGTGGAGAAGGCTTTGTAATCAATAACACCCTATACACTTATGGAGGTGCAACCTACCAGGCATTATACTCCAACCTATTCAGCGCAATATCTATAGCAGATGATGGCCAACTAGTATACAAGGACGTATACCAACACACACCCGGCATCCTCTCCGCGCGTACATACATTTCGGTGCTTGAAGATCAACAAACCGTCTATAGCTTTACAGGAAGATATCCAGGGAACAATGAGAACAGTTCTTTACTGGTATTGAGATACAGCTTTAAAGACGAGAATCCATCATGGGTACAAATACTCCCAGTTAACAACGCGACTTGGCCATCAGCACGCAGACATACTTCTGGTGTACTTGCACCAAACGGAAAAATATATTTCTATGGTGGAAGAGACTATCGCACGGATATTAAGCGCAACGATTTTTACTCTTTTGATCCAACCACAAACGATTTCACAAATCTTACTACACCCGGTTTGATGTATAGTAGATCTCACGTTAGCGTTGCACTTCCGTAAGTATCTAAAAAATTCAAGAGAAATATATTTCAAAACAACTAACAAGTATGATATAGAAACGGTCTGATCGTATACATTGGCGGATACTATCATGCAGCATCGCGTGGATCCAATGCCATGCCTTATAACAGGGTACTTCTTTATGACACCAACACACATACATGGGAATATAAGGAGACTACTGGGGATAAGTTTAGTGAACGAATTCTTGCAAGTGGAACACTTGGTAAGTTAATTTTGTATTTACTGTTAAAAATCATTAACTTAATATATCTACTAATATTATTCACCTTTATTTGCACTTTAGGACCTGACAAGAAGACTATTTTTATGTTTGGAGGTTAGAATATATATGGTGCAATTTTTTACAACCAATATCTTAAAATATGAACTTGTTTATAGGTTCAAACCCAACTTCTTCTCTTGAAGATGAAGATGAAGATGCATCACTTTATAATGATGTCCTTATGCTGGATACATCAACATGGACATGGAAAAGGCTTAATACTCAAGGATATTTACCTACAGCTCGAAATTTAGGGTTTATAGGATTTATATCCAATGATACTATGCTGGTTGGATTCGGTAAGTTGGTTGCTTGTTTTCATATTTATAAAAGTCGATACTAATATAAATACTTAGGCCAAGCAATAACAACATACCTAAACGACATTAATGTTTTACGAATGGACAGTAAAATACCAGATCAGGCTACTTGGTTAGGTGGTCCAGAAGAATTCTTATCTGATAATCTTACAGAAGAAACAACTGGAACAAATTTGAGTAAAGGTGCAATTGCTGGAATTGTTATTGGATCGATTGCGTTTGCCGTTTTATTGGGTTTATGTATATGGAAAAGAGACAAAGTCAGTTATCTTGCCCATTATTTCTATCACAGAATTATATGGGTCCCGAGGTAAGAGCTTTTACTTTGCTGGATAAATAGATACTCATCTTTTTTTTTGTAGATCCGGGGAGCCTATTTGGACAGAGGCATGTCGCTTTGCGTTTAGATCTGTTGTCCTCGTACTCTTGTTATTTTTCTTTGGATATACAATCAAGGAAATTGTAAACAGTGATAAATCCGTCATTACAATTCGCACAGAGTCCGCTATGGTACACACTCCAGGTAATACATACTTTATTATTTTTTGAGAAGATTGAGACTAACAAAAAATTAAATTAATAGATATTCGATTCTGTTTTGATGGATGGAAGAACGATACAGATACTGGAGCGAACCTCCGCCCTCGCGTCATATGTTCTACAGATGAAGGCTATGATTGTTCAAAATTTGTAACAAATCTCAACATGTCTATCCATCAACCAGCATTTTCTGACCGCCTTGGAGATGTCTACTGTTCCTTGTATTCTCCTCCTAGTTGGTTTAGTCTGACCGACTCAAGAGGAAAAGGTGGAAATGGAACCGTGGTTTTATTTTCATTTTATGGAAATACTGCTACAGATGGAGTGATTCACACCACATTTTACCCTCCTGGAAAAGATCCCAATGTTGATAAATACAACGTAGACACGTCAGACATTGCTTCCCTTGTGACAGAAGAAGAACTGGAAACTTGGATTGTGCTCGACCTAGAGGATAGATACGCCAGCAATGTTCATACAATATCTCCCAAATCCGTCTCAACCTTAGGCTACCAGATTAAAGACCATCAATATGTTACAGACAATACGTGGAACAGAGTCGGATTTTTGCCAATATACCAGCATGTTCCAGAAATTGAAACTGTTTTCAGATCGGGTGTTAAGAGTGATAATATCCTAAGTCGAGGAAGCTATCATATATGTAACTTCAAAATATTTCCAGACGACTATGCAATCATCATACTCCAAGAAAAAAAGGTTTCCACACTCTTGAATGTTCTCGGCTCTGTAGGAGGTGTCATTAGCCTTGCCGTAGCCATACAAGTATGGCTGTTTGGTTTCCGTCCAAATTCTCCCTGGGGAATCGTTCACCGTTGGTCTGCTGGTCCCATGAAAAGTTCTGTCCAAAGGAACTTACAAGGTCACTTTAATTCGCTTTATACACCCGTTCCTTTTGTGAATCCTGTCAGACAGCTTCTTACAGAACTATCACCTGTCAATGAACACTCCATCGATGAAAAAAATGTCGCAGAATCACAGCATATTGATTATAAAGTTGGGACTTACCATCAACAAAGAATGGCCCAAATGGAAGAACGTGTGGAATTAATGGAGCAAATTTTAAAGGCTTATTATGTCGACGACGAGGTCTTCCAGGTGCTAGACACTATAATCAAGCAGAAACGGGCCATGAATCATCAATTAGGTTTACCTTTAGAGGAAGCCCAGCAGAATACAGTTGGATTACGTCAGCGACTTTTGTCTAGAACTATTTCTTGAACAAGTAAAAAAAAAAAAAAAAAAACTTATAATATTCTAAACTTCAAATAAACATACACTTCATCAAAAAAAAAGACCGAATAAAATAATGAGCCAAGTCTACAAATTTTAAGATGTATACAGAAAGTGTTTTTTTAAATGTATAATGATATTAATTATTTATCAATATTTTATTGGATCATATGTAGCATCTACAGCTGCTTGATATATTATGTGGGGGTTGTAAATTAGGCCTTCCAAGTATTCCTTTGGAATAAACCTTTACTCTTTTTCTAGACAATCTATAGTATCTAATAGCCTATTCCAGTTTTATCTTGACTGGATTCTCTTGTCACAGTAATCCTCAGGGTGCTCAATTGGGTTGAGCTCAGGGTTTTTAGGAGGCTATTCAGCCAAACGTTTCAACTTGAGCTGTGGCATATACCGATTTTTGAATCCTATCTGGTGAATGTGACATGTTATTTCGTGAAAGTGCAATTTGGATTTCGTGATTGTTCCGTTTCAATTTTCACTGGATAGGCCAGAGAACGAAGAAGACAAGGCCCAAATCTCCCACCCACCCACACCTGTAACGATTATTCGCCGATCAATTAGATACACAAAGAATAAGAAATTCCTTTTTACAATTTTTTACTGTTTCAATAATATGATGATTAATAGCACTTGGGCCGTGTCTTCCTTGCTCTCTGGCCTATCCAGTGAAAATCCATATGGCACAATCATGAAATCCAAATTGCACTTTCACGAAATAACATGTCACACTCACCAGATAGGATTCAAAAATCTGTATCTCAGCTGTGTCACTTCTGGCACGTAACACACTTAAATCACGTGACGTCTTTGATTCTTCTCTATAGTTTACTAAGCATATTATACTTTCTCCTTGCTCTTACTCTTATATTATATTATTACAAAGTACAAAATGCCTAGACTTACTGTTCCCCTTAAATAAAGGGCTGAAGGAAGATGGAGATACATGAGAGAATACCAGTGTAATCATTGGCAATCAATGCAAGTGGAAATATCAGAAACAGAAACAGAACAACGGAATTCAGTCTCAAGCAAAGTACATGTGAGAGCATCAACGTAATTGCCAGCAAACTGCAGAAATTGAGGTGATAGCAACAGTAGAATCAGAGAATATTAAAACATCTTGGGCAGAATATATGGGAGAATATCGACGCAGGTGCCAACAAATAACTGAAATAGAAGTAGTTGAGACAGTAGAACTAGAGAATATTAGTAATTCTCGAGCAGAATATATGCACGAGTATAGGCATAGTAGACAAAGTAGAGCTGCTGAAGAGAATGAGCGAGTAGTAAGAAAGTGTAGACTGAATAACATTGGCACAAATAATCGTAGTAGCATACAAAGAAAATATGAATCAACAATCAGAGAGTGTCCTACATATGTATGCGGATGTTGTGGAGGTCTTTTCTTTCAAAAAGATATATCGTCAGTAAAAATAATCGCTCTTACGGGTATTTGGGGTTGTTCAGAAGATATTGTTGAGAAAACCTTTTGGGCAATTGACAATCATAAGATACCAAGCACTTTCGTTAATGAAGAAATTATAGACAAGATTCCACTATGTCCTACCTGTTTTTTTTTCATAGAAAGATATCTTGCTTCTATTTTTCGAAATAACAGATAAACCATTAATAAACTAGGCATATTTTTGGAAGATCGCAAAATAAAATAAATATCATTAATTCGTTGTAAACTTAAACTTATTTTTTTATTAGTGGATAAACCTTGGACTAAAATCAATTATAGCCAATAAGATGCTTTTCCGATATGTGGTTGTCACTTAACCACAAGATTATAACATGAGCTGTCGTCATGTTTCTTCAATACTTGAACAAAGAGATAAGATTTATTAAAGATAGGAATATGAACCAAAATTACAATTACAATTAAGAAAGATAAATGATTGTTGTTGGCAAATGAGAAAGGGTTATGATAATGGGAGTAGTATATCGGTCGATTTTGTATTTAGGAAATTCATCACAACGATTCCAATTTGTCAAAAAATGGGCGACAATGGAGTATATAAGGTCAACATAAAAAAAAAGAATACATTAGCCTTGAATAACACTTTACGTAGAAAAGACATACCTTTGACTTTTGCCCAGCGACGCCTCTGCAAATTGTGCGGGAACGTCTGCAACGGATTTCATTTTAGAGGTTACGGATATTTGAGTTAAAAAAAAAGTTAATATTAGAATTGTCTAGTTTTCTTACTACACACAAACAGACTTTAGGTTCTAAAAATTACCTGATAACACTCAAGTGAAAAGAACAACATTGTTGAAAATAATGGTGAAGTATCAGAACTAAGGGTATACTCAATGTCACAGCCAAATTCAAGATTTATATCGCTGAGGCGACATAGATCTTAAAATTTGGCTCATACAATATGACATGAGCATTCTTTTGTCATCATTTACTCTCGGTCATCTGCTTCTACGTTTGCGTCCGCTCGAATTTCGTAAAGGTTCGTCGTCTTCGTATCCTATATACTGCCATCAACATGCAAATTAATGTATATGTTAGCTTACCTTATAATCTTGTCGTTTGTATCCATTAAACTTTGATGTCTGATAACATATTCGGTTGGCATTCGTTGAATACATTGGTTCCTGACCTTGGACTCAATCTTCACCGTATATTGCTGATAGTCTGCGTCTGTTCTGGCATGCGTTCGTTTAGGTCCGTCGTATTTATATTTCATATCCTGATATAAATATTGAAGTTAGTATATGTGTTTACTTACCTTATTGTAGCAATATTTTTTTACATCTCGGACAGTAGTCCTAATGAGATGCAATAGTCGGCTAATATTATTATATATGTACACTTACCTTGTTTTATGCTTTATTAACTCACTGTGAGATGTAACATGGAAATTTGAGATTACTACGTCTGGTCTGCTATTACGATAGACCTATATTGGATGAAATAATTATTAGTTTGTTAGCACTAGTTTGTGCTTACCTTTCAAGTCTTTTTTTTTGTTATTGCTTGTCCTATATAATCTACGATATTTGTCTGTCTACGCGTACTGATCCAACATTGGTTTTGCGCTGAATATATTTTCCTATGTCTCTATATATTTCTGCTTCCAAAGTCTTCGGTCTCGGTGGATATGGTTATTCCAAATATATCTATCATACTGGCCGTCTGGTATATCGTATATAAAGGTTTCTCGTCATGAATTTCTGATATCGAGTCTTTATCTTCATTTTTTCTATGTTTTTTGTATTTGTTTCTTTTTAATTTTGCTTTTTTTATTATGGTTGAGTGATCTCCAAACAGAGGTGAACATGATCTACGTATAACGACTGAGTTGTCTTCTATCTTCAATCTTCTAATATGTAGGTCGGTGATAACTATGAGCCTTGAAGTATATCTCGGGAATCGTTTTGCTTGAATGCCTTAAAGTAAACACCGTGATAGTCTTGTTATGTGCTGTAGTACATGTGCCGTCCAGGGTCTCTAGAAACGAACGAGTACGGTGTTAAATATCGATAGACAATAGGATACAATCGAAGGACTTTGATTTGATACAAAGATGTGATTTTGCTCATGGATATATTGAATATGTGCCGATAGTTTCCAATGACGCAACATAGAATATTTTTGAAATGGCATACCTATTATATGTAGAACACCAGTGGTCTGCTAGTAATTGTGCTTTTTATACATCTCGAGAGTTTGTTTAATCTTTGCGTAATATTCGATTCTCAAACATACTGTTCGTTTACCTGCAAGTCATTCTTGAAAGGAGGCGGAAATTTTGATATCGTGGCCGTATTTATGTAGACACTGCTAATATAGATAGTCCAAATATTGCAAGAACGTTGGTTATGTCTGAACAGGGCTTTCTTCGGAAACATTGAGAGGTTATAAAGAGACGGGTCATCGGCCAAGGTGATCGTTTGTAACTCAACAGGGCAGTATTCAGTGGAGTTAACCATCCCACATATTTGCCAATGTGGTGAACTGGAGAAATTCCGTGATCAAGATCAAACCAGAAATGGAATGGCCGTGCAGAGTAAGCGGGTGCGGGAATCATAAACATGTGGATAAGCCTACATATATTGTAGATACGGTGCACTGCGACAGTGAGTAGACGGCCATTTGCGATATGAGTGGAAGTCAAGCAGTCTTGGTTGAGATTCTATATAATACTCACAATGTAAGAAAGCCATGTCACAATATTATCTCCAAGTACTTGAGCTTACCAGTAGTCTAACCAAAATAGAGGCCAATACTCTCTATATCATTGTGTGATTCTTGGATAGTGGATGGCAAATGTTCGTTTCAATTTGGCAGACAGAATGCTGGTCAGAGCTGGTTGACGACTTCTTTGATCCTTGGCAGCTAAACACAAATATTCTGATATATCTGACCAACGAAATGGCTCGTTCGGTTCCCCTGGATTGGTGTTTTTACTGCCTCGGTTACCCTCAATAGTGTGGATGCAAACGATGGCATTTTATAGCTTGAAGATGAGTTCAATCGGCATGCTGGTATTTCCACTGGGCCACTTTGAATGTCAATATGTCCATCATCCGGAGTTACTACCTCTGTTATTCCTAGGAGCGCCTATGATTGTGCAGCCTTTAAGCGTTCCGTTGACTTGTTCCCGTTGCTCTCTAATGAGAGAAACTTTGTTCTCTTTACTCATTAGGACTTACCTTTTACTATCTATGCACTGCGGTATGTGTTATCCAGTAAAGCAAATGATAGGTCATTCGTATATTGCTGCTTGGGTTCCTTCTCGATTCTTTCCTGAGGGTATTGTGCTTTCATATACCTTGACTTCTTGCAACTGTACGGCAGGCGACAATCCTTTGTTCTCTTTACAATATTCCTTCGCATCCTTTTCCGTGGCTGAAACTAAGTCCAACAGACATGTTCTGACATTTCGGACAAACCTTGGGCTTTCGTCTAACATCTATCTCGTATATCAAAGGATGTGTCTAATCATTTCCTCATGGCTGTGTCCATCATGATAAAAGTATAATACCAAGATGTGGTAATCAAGGATCCGTATAATTTTTAATGATCTTTCAAACAGTATATTTTGATCTAACTGTTCTATAGAGTTGTGACATGTCTAGGTGCACAAAAAGGATATTCCTCTCACTACCAACTTCTGGTATATCCGTAACGTATGGTGTCCAACAATACCGTCTAAGCATATCATAGAAACTTCTTTTGCTATCTCAAAAGATAGCAATAGGTATATTTCTGCCTTATCTCAGCTTCTACTCTACACTGGTACTGGAACAAAAGTCTGGAAAAACTGGTCGGTACATGAGCCCCAGTTGATGGTGTCAAAAACAGATGCAATGCCTTTGGGAATAATCTACCTTTGAATCGTCTTTTAGCAACTTGAACTTACTTTTTACAAGCCTTGGAAAAACAGTGATAGGTTTTTCATGGGTTATACACGTCTCATTTCCAAAGGCGAGAATTCAATGGGCAGGTTTTTGTAATGCTAATGATGAGGTAAATTCAAAAGAGGGATCCATAAAAGTGTTGGCATCTTGATTGAGGACGCGTCTTCTAGTGTCTCTTTTTGTCAAGGGCTCAGTAGTAGCTTGTATTTATATCAGATCTTTAAAAAAAAGTCAAAAAAAACGCGTTCATAAAACTTGATTCATGCTTCAGTTACCTTGTATACCTAGACCCAAAGTATATATATATGCCTGTAATAGCCGTCTAAACAGCTTATTATTAATACTGTACTCTCTTAAAGATGTACGCATAACTTCTTTACAAAAAGTAAGTGTGGGAACAGGTAAATGAGAGGAATGAGGGAAGAGATGTAAAAAATGATTGAGCGTGAGTCTCATTTTATGCGCGAATTTTGCTAGGGACACCATCTTGTGTCACGTGCATTGACTTGCCCTTTTTTGATTGCCTTATTTCTTCTGCTACATATTTAATAACCCCAAGCCCAGGACTGACACAATACTAGAATATTGAAAGTATTCGTGGTGTCCTAGTTGTAAGAATTGTATCTAGCTTGAGAATATCTCACGTTGTATTTAATCTCTTGTATTCCAGAAATTTAGTATAAATGTCTCTGATGCCTGGCTTGTACATCTTTGCGACAATATTTCTCCTCTCATTATAAGCATACATTATCCCATCAATAATGCATTCCAGTCTTTTCAGAACCTATAGACCAATAAGATGTATGATCCACAGTCTCCTTGTCTCTTCATTCAACTGATCAGCTCCCATAAGATTCCTGTTTATTTTCACAATAAAATCAGTACTTTGAAGAGTAATATCTATGAATCTCAGGAATTTTTTATTGATATTACAAGTTTTGTGATTTATACTGCAACGCTATTTAAACACTTCTCTCTCTCTCTCTCTTTCTTCTGATTTCTCTCTCAATTCAGTAATAGCACCTCTTGCCTCTTTATATATATTGCTTTAAAAGGCTATCATGCTAAATCTTTACAACTGTTTTAAATAAAAACAACGTTCCTGACATATTTTTGGTTTGTTTTTTTTAAAAAATAAATGAATCAATCAATAACATAAGATGAAAGACTTTCCAATCATCTCTTAAGAATCTTGGAATCACAAATACTAATCCCAATATTAACCCCCTTTCCTTAAAACTTGAAAAAAAGGCTTTTAGCTGAGAAACGATGTGCTTCATGCAGATTGACTGGCTATAGCTGTAGATCTAACATCAACTGACCTATGAATAAAAAAAAACACTTCTCTTTTCATCCCTCAAAAGAGAACAAGCGACAAAATATCTATTTAACAAGAGTATTCTGAAGAGAGTAATGGATGTAATAATTATTATCATTATATTATTATAGTACCAATTCTTTTATTAATTATATTCTTTTTTCTTCATATTCCTCTAACAGCTGCTGCTTTGAGAGTGAGACTAGAGATTCCCCCAATTTCTCTTCCCATTCTTCCTGAGATTCGCACGGAAGAACAGCAACAGGATGTCCTGCCTGTCAACTCCATCCCTGTTCGCACCCGAGTATCTGCAATGGATAACATTGCTCGACTCCCAGCTGATACAGAGCCAGCTGTTGACAATAAAGGCGGAATGGATGTAGAATACCGATTCTGTGGTGCCTCAATGTGCATGAAAGAAAAGTATCCAAGATCTTCTCTCATTCGACCTTCCTTCATCATGTGTTTTTTTTTAAAAAAAAAAATAATGAATTTTAATTCACTTGGCAAAAGATATACTTTTGACCTAGTATTAAAATGGTTTAATATTTCTAATTTTCCGTTTGATGACAGTTACAACACAAATTCAAATGATCTTATTAATCTGTCACAGATAAACTTATTTGAAATTATAAAAACCAACCGAGAGATTTGTTAATAAGATCAGTGGGGAAATTATACTAAAAGTATGTTCATTGGTTTATGTTAATAAATATTGATATTGATAAAATTGGGAAAAATATGTATAAAAGGGTCAAGTGGCTCCGAGTGCAGTTTATACACGAGAGCTAGAATTGATTTCGAACAAGATTTTGAAATGGATATGATACAGATGTAATGTCTTTTGACCCACTTTATTTAAAATGGGTATAGTATGTAATAAGGCTATCGACCACATAACCAAGTTTTATCTTTGTATATCCAGAAACACAGCTATTTTTCAATCTAGCGGTTGGCCTTTTACTTTTTGTACAAAGGGCTCTCTTAACAGTGATCTTTTTGTTTTCTTCATAGCTGGAAAAGAATTTTGTGATGCGAGAGACTTGTACGTTTGACAATGCACGCATATCTTGCGTCTTATATGTGTAAAACCAGGTATAATAAAAATCAATAGGTCTACCTCCAATACCGGTTGGCAAGAGATTGGGATTGTAGTCTTGTTTTGGAGGAATATCGTCAATCGGCTGAGTAATAAGGACTATGTTCCAATTGTCATAACACTCCTTGTTTGTTTTTATAATGAACTCTGTGTCATATATATATAATTTCTCTAAACGGCTGTAGGCCATGTCGATAAACTGACACCCATGGATTGTAATATTGCCGTATACTGATGAGTTATTCAAAGCCAACACAGTCAAGCTTCTGCAGTGGAATGAGAGAAACCGAAGGACATCTGATGAGGTTTTTGAGTCGTATACTTTGAGTGACTGAAGTCGGAATCTCTTTGGATTGTAGAATTCATTCTTAACTTGGATCTGAGAGTAATGGAGTAAAAGCTCTTTCAAACTAGGTGCCGCATACAGAAGGGTATCAATCTCGACATACGCGGGAGCTTTGATATCCAGTTTAACCAAATTGTAAAGGCTGTCATTTAACTTCATCAAGTCTATTGGGACTGTATTTGCTTCTAAACATTCCAGCTGAAATGATTGAATGGTCTTGGAGAAGTTGGGCAGACAGATTTCTGTGACGGTTTTGGGAATCGTACAGGGATTAGCAGAAAGATAACTGCTGTATAGGTTAATGCGAACCCATATGTGCTTCAGCGGCATATTGTGAAAGTTAATTATATCCCAGAAAAGTAAATATTCATTCTCAACGCAATTTATATATTCAAGATTTAATTTTGTCAGGCGCTGAAATGGTCGAGGAGTCTGTTGGAATAATGCTGTTGTTCTGCTCCTCTGTTCTTTGGGGTCTGGTATAATGCCTTCTATATAAAGACCAAGTGTATGTAGATTGGGGTATTTGTGAGCGAAATAGCATAGCCATCGATGGTCTGTCTTTTCGGAAGTTATTTTCAAGATTCCCATTTTTGTAGCTGGTGGTACTTTTATTATGCGCTCAAGGTCGGTTTCGGGTAGTGTCAATAGATTTGTATCGAGTTCCAAATGTCCAAGATGCTTTAGGTGTGAGTGAATGGTTTCAAAGTCATTTAACGAGAATGGTGTTGTAGAATTCCCCCAAAGTGTATTATGAATCTCCAGTCGTCTCAAGAAGGGTAAGCATAGGATTACTTTAACGATTTTATTCTTCATGTTAAATACAGATGAATAGTTGAGATGAATATAGAACTCTGTCAGCGATTTCCAAAGGTGCCAGTCAGCCGTAATTCCAAAATTGGTTGTACTTATAGAATTTACTTCGCAATGAATCTGCTTTATATTTGGAAAGATATTCTGCAGTGTGTAGAGCTCTTCGTCTGTTATTCTTAAGAAATAGGCTAGATACAGATATTTTGCAAGGTGTCCTGTTTCATAATAGTTGTGTCGACTATCGTTGTATGGAGTTAGAATGTCTTCCAAGGTCTTTGCTGATTTTATTTCTATGGCATAGTGCATCGAATACTGGAAAATTTCTTTCCATGACTTGCACACCAAAGAGCAAGAGGCCTTTTCTTTGAGGGAAAGAAAATCCGTGAATCTTTCCAATATTTCCCGAGGAAAGTCTGATAGAAGCATAATAAAGTGTTATTTTGAATATAGAAGCAGTGAAAAGAGATGTTTTAATGTTCTTGAGCGTTCTAAAGATCTTATAACTAGTTAAAACATCAAAAAAGCGAAAAAAAATAGTGTATTGTAAGACAGAGGTACAATCCGCAGCAAGTAGAACTTAAAGATAAATAGGAATGTACAAGCCCTACAAATACAATGAAGCCCCAAGATTACCGAGTTATTTAATCATTGAAAATACTGATTAATAAACAGTACACCATATTATAAACAAGCATTCGATACCGAGGTTTAAAAATAATATTCTCGTTTAGAAAGGATCAATTGTCATCTCTAGAGACAAACAGCATTTTCAAAAAGATTGTTAGTAGAAATTTCTATCAGACTTTAGATGATAGCACAAAAGATATTAGAAGCAAGTCTTTGTACAGGTTCGACTACTATTGGTATTTTGCATTGGCAAAGCCTTTTGTGTCTCTGGCAAATATGACTGCTGATGAGAATTGGTTGGAGAAAAAATGATTATTATTATTATTCTTAAAAAATCCAAGGCAGTGATCTGGGATGAGTTTTGCTCTGCCATTCTTTAAGAAAGGGACAAAATTATGTGCGAAAAATAATCTGAAAAAGTACCCTTAATACTGTCTTGTTTAGCATGTCAGGGAAAGAAACAATATTATGGGAATTTATTTGGGCTAAAGGGGTTGGGCCTCCTATTTTTCTAAATGGCAACATGGATTCAAGTTGTTTCATGCCATGCTCCCACCCAATCAGATTGTCTGTTATCAATTGCAAGAGGCCAATGCCGCACTACATAAATATAAAATTGAATATATACTTGCTAGAGTCCAATTGAGAACATATGAAACATAGTGGATGATGAGATGTATTCAATGGTATCTCAGCCTGCAAACTCAATGCAGTTGAAAGATTATTTGACAAAAGAGAGTATATAAAAATATTGTTTAAAATACTTTGGATAACAATAGTAGCTTGGATCAGTAATATACTCATATTGATCAAAATATATCAAAAGTATATATGGTTTAATTCCCAGCCTCTCGGTTTAATATATTTTCAAATGGGACCAATCAAGAAAGAAAAGGTCTAGTCTATATGTACACTGTATAAAATAGTTTAACTTTAGGGCACATTAAGTACACTTGTCAACTGGGCCGAACCTGATACAAGAGCAGCAAGAATTAATATTTTGTATTCAAAATTATTATTATAATAATAAGGAAGCATAGCAAATATTCAAGACCAAAGACTGTTGCAAATTCAGTTTTCAACAATAGTATCACATTATGTTGATTTTAAAAGTGATTCCTAGTGGTCCCTAAACCAATCCTCATTGGTTCCATTCTGGGCTCCAGTGTGATACGTACCTGTTCTTGGCACAAAAGAGGGCAATGATACGGACAGACTATAGCTTTTCCTTGATATTATTTTACAAAAAAAAATCAAATTTAATTTCAAGTACCTTGTCATAAAGAGGTTTGGATGTCTAGGTCCATTATATAGCCATATGCAAAATAAAACGTGGCTCAGAGTGTATGTATGACATTAGAGGCTTCTGTCTCACAAGATACTCTTTTGGCCCATGAGTTTGACAGGCAATGAAGAATATCAAGGGCTAGTATGAGGCCCAGGATGCTGTGAAATTCTCACACAGACGATTGTTTGATTTGTTTGATATCTGCTTATACCAATAACATACTTGGCTATTTCCTTTATCAATCTAGTGGAGTTCAAACACCATGGTAGATAAAATAATAATAAACTGATTTCATTTGAAATAAGGACGATCACCGTCACGGTAGGACCAAATGGCCAAGATTGACTTTGATTCCCTGTTTGAGCGGGAGAGGACGCCCTTTACCCGGCATTCAATGACAACCATACCGGCAGGAACAACGACGCCATCTGCAAAGGCAGCTCGTCAGTTGATTGAGCAGGTTGCTTCTGACTTTAATTCAAACCTCACAAGAGGTCTGTCTCAGTCCGACATCTCTTCATTACGTTCCATCTATGGGTTTAATGAGTTGGAAAAGGGAGAGGATGAATCAATGTTTGCAAAATTCATAAAGTCCTTTACCGAAAATCCTCTTATCCTCTTGCTGCTTGGTTCAGCCATTGTCTCATTGGCAATGGGTCAAATTGATGATGCACTCAGCATCACCATGGTAAACAAAAAAAGAAGTCATTTTCTACCCTAATTCATCATCTCATTGATTATTATCTTTATAATAAAGGCCATCCTTATTGTCGTAACCGGTATGTTCCAGGATAACCATTTCAAGTGTCTAGATAAAGTTATATTGACGCCATGTGCTTCAAGTGGCATTTGTGCAGGAATACAAATCAGAACAATCGTTGGATGCATTGAACAAACTCGTACCTCATTATTGTAATCTCATTCGGTACGTATGGAGATGAATTCACGGCCAATACGATTTATTCAGAGTTAATACTTTATTATCTTGAACAGAGACGGCCATATTACGGTTGTCTTGGCCAACGAACTTCTTCCTGGTGATCTTGTCCAGTTCAGTACTGGAGACCGGATTCCTGCCGACTGTCGATTGGTGACCGTGAGTGAGGGTTGTCTATTGATTGGGCTCGTTAATAATCAATGTATATTATATTAGTCTGTTGAACTTGAAATTGATGAATCCAACTTGACTGGCGAGAATAAGTCGAGAAGAAAGAATGTACGGGCAATCAATGTCAATATGTATGCTGAACTTGGTCTGTCGGAAAGAGACAATATTGCATTCATGGGAACCCTTGTTCGTAATGGTATGTTGATAACACAGCTGAATCTACATGGTGGATTTTGGAGTTAAGATGTAATATTTGATCAGGTCATGGAACTGGTATTGTGGTTGCTACTGGAAAGAGCACTGAATTTGGACATGTATTTGAATTGATGCAAGAGGCAAGTAAATCTAGCCCGTATTTTGCACCAGAGATCCTAATACGTGGGCTATTCTGACTTAGGTGGAGGTTCGCAAGACACCTCTTCAGATGAGCATGAATGAGCTCGGCAAACAGCTCTCGATCTTCTCCTTTGCTGTTATTGCTGTGATTGTACTCATTGGTCTTATCCAAGGTCGTGGTTGGCTTGAGATGTTTACAATCGGAGGTGTGTTAAATGAGATTGAACAAAACAACCAACTAATGAACTAATGAACTGAACCACACAAGTGAGTCTTGCTGTGGCTGCCATTCCCGAGGGACTTCCTATCGTGGTCACTGTTACCCTTGCCCTTGGTGTGCTTCGAATGGCCAACAGACGTGCAATCGTAAAGCACTTGCCTTCTGTAGAGACCTTGGGTTCGGTGAATGTGGTTTGTGCTGACAAGACAGGTAAAGATACACTTTGGCCAACAGGACTCAACTTGGATTAACTGAATTACCCATCACTATAATCAGGCACCTTGACACTTAATCAAATGACTGTCACAAAGATCTTTACTGCCGAGAACCAGCAGATATTTGATTATGAATACAAGAATCCTAATGAAATGACCGATGCTCTCCGCCAAACTCTTCGTATTGGTAAATCAAAACATCTCATATTTAATGCGATCTAGGCTAACCCAAACACAGGTAATTTGTGCAACAATGCACAGGTGGGAGAAGACGGAAAATATATTGGCCAGCCTACCGATATCGCTCTTTTGGATGTCGTACTTCGCTCAGGCCTCAAGGATGAGCGCGAGGTAAGCTGGCTGGTGATATAAAGGACAAGGACTCAAATTATTCTCAGGTGTTTGAACGTATTGAAGAAGTTCCTTTTAACTCTGATCAAAAATACATGAGTGTAACTTGCCGCAACGAGGGTGAAGATATTTCTGCTGGAAACTGCAAATATTTCAAGGGTGCTACAGAAGTAATCCTGGAAAAATGCACTACATACTACAACTCTGCTCAATCGAGAATCCCATTCTCAGCCAACCTTAAAGACATTGTGTCCCAGCATGTAGCAGCCATGAGCTCTCATGGTCTGCGTGTCCTTTGTGTGGCATTTGGTGAGAACGAACGTGAACTTTGCTTTACTGGGTTCCTTGCTGTCTATGACCCCCCTCGTCCTGGAATTGCCGAGGCAATCAAGAAACTGATGCAGGGTGGTGTAAAGGTGGCCATGATTACTGGTGATTCAGAGGGTACTGCTGTATCTATCGCTCGGAAGCTTGGTATCCCTACAAGCATATCAGGCACTAGCTGCTTGACTGGACGTGATATCGAGGCCATGTCTGAGCGTCAGCTTCAGGAAGTCATTCACTCTGTCTCGATCTTTGCTCGTACAACTCCCAAACACAAACTAGCCATCGTAAAGGCATTCCAGGCAACTGGATCTGTAGTGGCCATGACTGGTGATGGTGTCAATGATGCACCTGCACTCAAGATGGCTGATATTGGTATCTCGATGGGAAAGAGTGGAACTGATGTTTCCAAAGAAGCTGCCGACATGATTCTTGTTGACGATGATTTCTCGACAATTTTGCATGCCATTGAAGAAGGTAAACCGATTATAGATGCCAAGTTAAAGACAAGACTAATCTTTATGTGTATAGGCAAATCAATTTTCTACAATATCCAAAACTTCCTTACCTTCCAGCTCAGTACAAGTGTCTCTGCACTCTCTTTGATCACAGTCTGCACCCTTTTTGGGCTCGCAACTCCTTTGAATGCAATGCAGATTTTATGGATCAGTATGTTTTATAGATTTCCAATGCGTTTAATAACCACTGCTCTAATAGATATCATTATGGATGGTCCTCCTGCTCAATCACTTGGTGTTGAACCTGTCGATCCCGATATCATGAAGAAGCCTCCTCGTGCTCGCAATGCCAACATTCTGACCAGACGCCTTGTCATTAGAGTCTTGACAGCTGCTCTGTGTGTTGTTGCTGGAACATTGTTTATCTACGTTTCTGAAATGAGAGATGGCGTGACTACCAACAAGGATGCTACCATGGTAACTATATAATATCTTGTGATTTGGCTCAAAAGACTAGTGTACTTATGTGTGTCTGCTCTTCTAGACCTTTACTACCTTTGTCTTCTTTGACATGTTCAATGCTTTGGCCTGTCGTTCTGAAAAGCAATCCATATTCTCTATTGGATTGTTCTCTAACAGCATGTTTAACCTCGCTGCGGGAGGCTCAATCCTCGCCCAGTTGCTGGTTATATATGTACCATTTCTGCAGAGCATCTTCCAGACTGAAGCGCTTTCTTTGTATGAACTTTTCAAGATTGTCTTGATATCTAGTTCTGTATTCATCATTGATGAACTGAGAAAACTGTGGGTTTCCAAGGGACTCAATCTGAGACGCGATGGACGGTCTCGTGTCAAGTATCGCCTTGCACGAGACGAAGAGATTGAGCTCGGTATAGATGCTGTTTAAGCTTGAAAATGACGATGTATAGATTATGTTTGTAGTATATATCAAACAATTATTATTATTTTTATATATATAAAAAAAAGACAGACCTTTAAAACAAGTGTTCTATTTATTTATTTATTTATCCAACTGCTTGGTCCAAAAGAAAGTTGGTTGCCTTTATCAAATCATTATCGTTCTTCTCCAGGGCTTCTTCGGCCTGGGAACGAGAGAATCCCATGTTGATGAGCTCACGTACCAAATCATTCAATGGTGGGGCTGCTAAAGGTAAAGGCGGTAAGGGTGGTGGGGAATTGGGTGATCCAGGATCTGAGCGATATTCTGAAGGTGGTTTAGGAATATTTGGAGGAGGTCTAGGATGGTTGGGTTGCGCTGGGTCATAAAAGAACTTTGGTGGAATTGCAGGCCCAGGAGTAGGTCTGCCTGACGAGATTGAGGCTGCTGGATAATTTTGGGGTGATTGAGGGTTAAATGGCCAGTAGCCTAAGCATCGAACAAGTCAATAAAACATGGCATGAAAATAGTACCCATGGCCTACCATCCTTGGAATATGAAGACACAGAAGGGCGAATGTAAGGAGAGTACTGAGGCGTAAACGGACTTGGCATTTGGGTAATGCTATCTTGCTTTCTAGGCGGCGATCTTTCTTTCTCTTTGGAATCTCCCAAAATTGAACGCAATGCTACCATATCATTCTCGGGTGTATCCCATGGATCAGGCGGTGCTAGTCCCTGCTCAAATTTGAGGTAGTCAAAGGCAGAAGTGGTCTAAAGGTAATGGTGATAAGGACCTTGGTTCTGAGCATTGTTCTCCCAGTTACCATTTTATCCTGTGAAGGCGATTTGCTTCTCACAGGGAATAACTGTTTGATATCCTTTTCCACACTTTCATCTCTTGGTTCTTCATTTGCCGAATCTTGTCCGTCTTCTTCTATACCCCTTCCAGAGCTATATATCTGCTTTGGGTGCAGGATTCGAGTGTCTGTATCCAGAAATCCAGGTGCTATCTTCCTTGCTGCAATCTTTTGCTTATTGATCTTTTCCTTTTCGTATGCCTCTCTCTTTCTCGCCAGCTCCTCTTCGGCTTCTCGTTGTTTCTGGTTAGATATCTTGACATCTTCGAGTGTTTCTTGTTCAAGTGTAAAGGGATAGATTGCCTATCGTACAAAGTAAGATGTGCTGATCTATAAACCAAATCTCCTTTTCACTTTACCAGCTTTAGGTAGTCTTTGGGAATTGGAAGGATTTCTGGCCCGAGAGTGACCTTGAGGAATGCGATGAGTCCTTCTATCTACCGCATAGACTGTCCTCTTGTGAAGCATCTTTGTTCTACCTGTTTTGGGAGCGTATATTGCGGAGATACCATGACTGGAACATGCTGCAATACAGCATAACTTGATCCTATGGCATCTTATTAGCTCTTCTTCCTCAATTCGTTTGCTAATCTTACCTTGATCAGCCATGATGCAAACTAAAACCCTGAACTCTCCCACCGAGAATCCACGTTGAGACAATGACGTGACTATGGCGGAGAATTATTTTCCCATAATGGGACAAAGTTTAAAAAAGGAACATGAGAGCATAAATGTATAAATGTGTCAAGGCAACAAGGCCATTTACAAGTACATGTCATGTATATATGTATATATGTGTATATATATTTACATTCCAAACAATAATTATATATTCATAACAAACAAAGTAAGTAAGTAAGAAAGAAGTATCGTCTGCTCTATTCAAGTTCCCAGGACATGTTTTTCCACCATTGTTCTTCTGTTTCCTCATCTTCATGCTTTTGTTCTAATTCAGCCTTTTCCTCAGCCTCGGTATTTTTGAACCAGATATTAGAGCCATATGAAATACAAAGCTCTTCGTCTTTGGAAATGTTATCAGTAGCAATATAGCGAATCAGGCCATTGTCAAGATCTCTTATGAAACCGACATTGGGATGATTCGAGTGGTTGAACATTGATCCAAGTCCAAGTGCCAATGCATAACCATCTTTCCAGCGGTAGGTATAATGATCCAACACAGTGTATTTTCCGTGCTGGGAATATTCGTCATGACTGAAATGAAGAACGGGAGAAATGTCGACAACCGTATTGCGAACAATGGGAATTGTTGCAAACACACCTCTTCCTCGTTCTGGATGGCTTCGTAACTCGAGAGAGAGTTTATGCTGAGGAAGAGCTACAGGATTTTGATCTTCCATTGGATGATGTCAAGGAACAAGAGAATAAAATACAAGTAACCAAGTGAGTTCAAGAAGCCAAGCCACCATCACTATCACCATCTTTGCTCTCGGATAACAAAGAGAAGCAAAAAAAAAGGAACCAGTTCTCCCAATTGGAATGCAAATATACACAAAAAGACAAATTCCTATCAGACAGTAACTGGGCCATGCAGCTGTTTTCAACAATTCATCTTTATGGTATTGAGCATAGTATGACCATCTGAGGGAGTGTAAAAGGTAAAGAAAATGAAAGTCTATCTAATGTAAAGTCATGCAATTATGTGTTTTATATATTCTGTCGAGATTACATTCCAAGAAGTCTAAGAGCGAGTGCTTCCTGGTCCTGCAGTGTCTCGGGGGCGTCGGTCTCAATGATTCTCTTCTTGGTAGCCTCATCCTCTTCACTCTCTGGTTCTTCCTCATACCACTTTCTCTTCTTGGGCACCTCTTCTTCAGAGTCTGATTCTGATTCTGAGCCAGAAGATCCAGATCCAGATTCTGACTCTGATGCTTCCTCATCAGACTCTGATCCACTCTCACCTTCGTCTTCAGACATTGCCTGCTGACGGCGTTGCTTCTAATATGGACATATTGATGAGTTTTCCCAATCTTACGAGGTCTAAATGTCTAGTTTACCTCTTCACTGAGCTTCTTCTTCATCTTCTTCTCTCTTCGCTTTTGGCTAGCCATCTTCTTATCATCCTTATCAGCCTCCTTCATCAACTCTCCAGTTTCACTAATAAACTGGCTAATCTGAGTCTTTGCATCGCCTGCTGCCAAGAAAGACTTTTCATCCTGCATCTCGTATAGTTGATGGGGCTAAAACAATAAACCAATATTTTAGACATAAACCCACAATACCTTGTTTTTTTTCTCTTTTTACCTTTCCTTCTTCGTCGAATACCAATCTTTCACCCTTGGACATCTTCTTGGCCAACTCTTTCTTTGACATCTTGGCCTGTCGCTTGGACATATTGGCTTGATCGGCCTCCTGTTGTAATTCTCTTGTTAGTTTTCCTGCAATGTACTGCTATATAAAGTACCTTTATGTCTTCATCAGAATCACTGAGAGCATGATCTACACGCTCTAGCTTCATGAAATCATCGTCGTTATCATTATCATCCACGTCCATCTTGTCGCCTGCATAATCCACAAGCTTGTTGTAATGCTCTGAAAGAATGCCCTGGTTCTTGCGCTGGAACATGCGGTCGTATTTGGTCTTGGTGGCATTGGTCTGTCAATCAACCACACAGACAGTACGTAAATACACGGTCTAGACAAATCAATGTACCCAATTACCTTTGATGACTCTTCTTCCGACTCTTCTTCTGACTCGTCACTCTCATCTTCCTTGGCCTCGGCAACCTTTTTATTGATTTCCTCGTTGGTTTTATCTGCCTTTGAAGAAGCCTTGACCTCTCCCTTTTTGATAAATTTGATCTTGGGAGCACCGGCTAAACCGAGAGAGTGTGCAAAGTCGTCTGCTGGTAATTCTGCAGCCTTGAAGATGTTCTTGTTGCGCTGGAGGTAAACTGAGCGCATATAAGCAACAAAAGCCTAGGTTTGGTGTTAACGCCCAATACAGTGACCTTTAAGACTTACTCTCTGGCCAAGATACTTGATCTCGGGGTCATTGAAACAGAAACTCTGGAGTTGCTTTTGGATAGACTGTTGTTTGCTTGCCTTGATCTTAATTTCCTCGATAGGCACTCTCTTTTTCTTCAATTCCTCGACCATGCTCTCTGCTTCGGTTGGCAAGAGAATCAATAGTGCATGACCTTCAGCATCAAAACGAGCGGTTCTTCCAACACGATGAATATAAGTCTCTGGATCTTCAGGACAATCGAGCTGAATGACCCAGTCAACAGCAGGGAAATCCAAACCACGGGCTGCAATATCTGTACAGATCAATACAGCGTGTTGGCTGGTTGTAAATGAGCGGAAAATATCAACACGTTTTGTCTGCTTTTGTTTGCCGTGGAGGTGGAGGATTGGAACACCAGGCTGAAGTTTGCAGAATGCTTCGTATATAAATCGTGCCTGCTTACAGCTTGATACAAATACAATTGTCTTTGACTTGAGGTGAGATTTGACAAAAGAGTATAGGATGTCGAGTTTCTTTGGTAATTCTGCTACAACGTAATGCTGGGTCAAGTTTTGAGGAGTGCTGAACTCTGCCTTTTCGTGAACAGCGACATACTCGGGATCCTTCAAACTAAGGCGAGCAAGATCTTTTACTGAACGTGTTTGGGTTGCTGAGAACAAGAGGGTCTGTCTGTGGCGGGGCAAGTTCTCTACAATCGCATTTACTGTCTTTTGGAAACCCATGTCCATAATTCTGTCTGCTTCATCCAAGACTAGAGAAAATCAACTGAATTAGCCCTACAACTGGGAGCTAGATGTGTGTAAGTTTAGTAAAGTGTGTTACCCAAGACTTGCAAGTTGTCACAGTTGAAACCTGCAGACTGATCCATGTGTTGCAAAAGACGACCAGGAGTGGCTACCAAGATGTTCATGCGAGTTACACGTTCTTGTTCAACCTTGAAGTCTTTTCCACCGATAATCAGACCAGCAGAGAATGCGTGTTCTCGACCGATTTTCTTGAGAACTTCAAAGATCTGGACAGCAAGTTCACGGGTCGGTGAGATGATGAGTGCACCTAATCCATCTTCTGTGTTCCATTGCTCTCTATGAAGGATTTCCAAAACCTGTAAATTCATTAGGTTAATCTAGTCATTCAACCCAGGATCTCGGTAGACTTACAGGTACAAGGAAGGACAAGGTCTTTCCACTGCCAGTCTTGGCTGCGCCCAGGACATCACGCTTAGCCAGGGCAAGAGGAATTGCTTTACGCTGAATCACAGTAAGTTGTCTAAAATTGGCTTTCTTTAAGCCATTTTGTGTTCTGGTGGTGAGGGGAAGATCAGCAAAGTATTTTGCTTGGACGTAGTTTTCCTATTATAGCAAAAAAAATCAGAAGCAAACAGTAAGTCGAGCCAGTCCTTAAAGTCTAAGAAAAAAACCCTTTAAGTACCGGATGGTTGCTCTTGTCTTCGAGCTGTTTTGCTTCCTGTAAAGCCTTTTCACGGCGCTGCTGCTTTGCATTCACTTTGGATTTGTCTTCTGCACCGGTCATTCTGATGATCTGTTTTTTTTTTCTTGGTTTATTATAAAGAAAAATAAAAACCAGAATTGAAATTGAAATTGAAAAAAAAAATGTCTAGGTTGTCAGGATTGCCTTCTTCATGCGTTGTGACTTGCTTTCTAGTCACTGAACTGAGGCTTAGCATACTCTCGTATAGGCACAAAAGAACTTGAGAATATTGGCACCGTTTGTGCGACGAGCAACTTATTTTATTAAAAGGTTATTCAATCATTTAATTGTGTGGGGTAATACAATGGCAGTAAGATTATATTACATTGGCCCACAACACGTACTTGATAATCGGAAATTTGCAATGATAAAATAATAAAGAGGTATGAATAGACTCTTTTTAAAATATATATATATTTCAAAGTTGGATCACAAGATACTTTGGCAGCCATTTGTCTCTAGAGTGACCAAAATGTACATGGACACATGTAAATCAGTGTCGAGTACTGTCTATATGATATCAATTAAATAATAATAATAATAATAAATATATATCTAGATTCTAAATATTTCCCAATGCAAATTTGACTCGATTTTTTTTTCAAGTCAGAATTGAATTATCCCAATAACTGGTTGCAAAACCTCGTTTTACAATACCCAATTTATTTCAAAGTATCTTTTTTTGGTCCTCAAGTACCCCCTCACAACCATGGCCTTCCAATTGACCCAATTGAGCAAGATTGCCGAGCTGCAAGTCATTAAAAATAACAAGCAACAGTACATCTAAAAAGAAACATAACCGCCACATCTTTCCTGAGAGGCGCGGTACTGGAAATGGCTGCTTAATATCTTTTTCTTTCTTTTTTTTTAAAAAAAAATGAAAGCCAAAACAACCTTGACGTAATGGCAAGAACGCCGCACAAAAGCTTAAAGGAAAACAAAGGTTCCTCAAAAGAAGCTCTTGGGTATTGTGCAGAGTATGTATGTGGCTACTGGGAGTATGATCTATCGACTGCTCTATACCTTTTATATATATAAAGAAAAAGGCAAAACCATAAAGTGAGGCAATCGGTTAAAGTCATAGTAGCTCTGAAATGACCCGTCGCCCTTTCCAATTATTGTGAAACCAGCGTCTAATTGAGGAACTTGAAAAATCATATAAAAGAGTTGCATTTATAACGATGGCTCCAGTTTACTGTATTTCACGTACCGTTTTCGATTTTCCATGCTCAACAGAATCATCGACAAAGCAAAGCACACGCACTTACCATTGCACCTCCACACCAAACATCATCATGGATCTCTAGATGATCAAAGACGTGTATCCAAGAACGAAGAGTATTCACCAGGTAACCATGGCTACCCAACCAAAACATATTTATGATCCCCGTCTTTGCCATTAAATGCTGGTATATTGGATGTCTATAGTCTATCATATACAAGACCCTCCAGATGTGCCCAAGGAAACCACGGACCAACAGGCAAGTGTTTGTTTATCATCGGTTTGATAAGCATACCAACAAGAAAAAAAACATATTAGCCTGAACATAGGCCTATTCCGCCTCGGCAAGACCACAGCGATACTCTGCCTCCACTTGAACAGGATACACACAGCCAAACCGAAACTGACAGTGACAAGGAAGAAGAGCAGGTCCATAAACCCAATCTAGATGGTGAGGATTAGCTATTCCACAAACCCTTGATTCAACTCATGCCTGTGATTTTTAATATAGAGTCGGATAAAGACTGTCTGGCGCCTGTCTACCCAACTCCGCCTAGCCCATCTTTAGAAGAGCACCAAGGGCCCCTGTTGCATCCCAATGAAAAGACGTCTGGGACACCCAGACATGAGCTGAAATCTCTAAAGTATATTGACTTTAATGTGATAAAGACATTAGGGACAGGCTCCTTTGGACGTGTCCATCTAGTCCAATCTAAATTCAACGAGAGATTCTATGCTCTCAAAGTCCTCAAGAAATCCGAGATTGTGCGGCTGAAACAAGTCGAACACACACGTAACGAGCGAGCTGTTCTGCTTACAATTTCACATCCATTTATTGTAAATCTCTGGGGAACATTCCAGGATTCAACATATCTTTACATGGTGATGGACTATGTGCCAGGCGGCGAATTGTTTTCATATCTGCGAAAGCAAAAGGCGAGTTGATTTAAATAATGACAAGCATGGCCAGAGAGGTTAACATTGTTTGCTCAGACATTCCCAGATGATGTCGCAAAGTTCTATAGCGCACAAGTACTGCTTGCTCTTGTCTATATGCATTCAAAAAATATCGTCTACAGAGATCTGAAGCCAGAGAACATCTTGCTAGACGCACAGGGGAATATCAAGATTACTGACTTTGGGTTTGCAAAGATATTAAAAGACGACAGAACATGGACACTATGTGGCACACCAGATTATCTTGGTAAATCACTCGATATCCAAAATGAACAAGTTAATAACAGAGCTCTGTGTGTAGCACCCGAGGTTATACAATCCAAAGGATATGGCAAATCTGTAGACTACTGGTCACTAGGCGTGCTTATCTACGAGATGCTTGCTGGGTAAGGAACAATGACTCGTTTGGTTGAGTACTAACGATTATTTTATTTTTATTTTTATTTTTGCAGACACCCACCATTCTATGACGAGAGCCAGTTTAGATTATACGAAAAGATCCTCACCAAAGAGCCCAAATTCCCAGACACGTTTAGCGATGACGCCAAAGACCTCCTCAAACACCTTCTTACCACCAATCTTACCAAACGCTACGGTAATTTAAAGGGAGGATACCATGATGTAATGAACCACCCATGGTTTGCCTCGATTGACTTTCAACTGCTGGGTGAGCGTAAACTGAAGCCTCCGTTTGTGCCGACTGTCAAGAGTAACGGAGACAGTAGTAATTTTGACCACTATGATGAGAATCATCCACGGTACGGGGTCGATGGCAAAGACCAGTATCCTGGCCTGTTTAAAGAGTTTTAGACCATTAGATGTGTATTTTTTTTTAGCAAGAAAAATAATAATAATAATAATGTTCGCTTTATAAATCAAAGAAAGCCGCCTATTGTGCTAGTCAAGCTCAATTCCCAATTTTGTAAGGTCGTCGTTTGACAAAAACATGAAAGCGGTGTTGCCTGAACTGGGAGGCCTTTAAATAGTCTTGGCTTGTAGCTGGGAAGAGTAAGGATTGTGATAGCATTGAGAGATTCAATTGACATTTTTACTAGTCATCCTAAATCAACGCGATGGAGAGCTTGCTTATTGTTGGCACGCTGGTCAAGTTACTCTTGATACCTGCCTAGTAAGTCTGGCATACAACCCATGTCCTATTTTTGACCCGAGACTTTGGAAGAGATTGCCCAGAATTGAGATCAAGTCTTGTAATGATCCAATCATCTCATCATTCTCATCAATCATTAGTCGATCTACAGATTTTGAAGTTCATCGCAATTGGCTTGCCATTACTCATAGTCTACCTATATCTCAATGGTATATTGAAGTAAGCCTATTTACATGATTTTAAATTGGTCTCTTTGGTGATGCCTTTTTTTTATGGCTCTGAAAGGCTGACAAACATATTAGCATACGTCCGAGTGGACACTTGATTATCCCCCTTTATTTGCATGGTTTGAAAAGTTCCTGAGCATGTTTGCCACACTAGCTGATCCGGCCATGCTTGTGGTCGAGAATCTCAACTATGCCAGCCCTCAGACTATCTTTTTTCAGAGAGTAACTGTGATTGTGAGTGAGCTGGTACTTTACTGGTCTCTCAAGAGGTATTTGAGCCATACATAAACAATTTCTAGTCATTGATATCTGATTAAATTGCTTAGATATGTAAAGTACTTTGGGTCAAAATATGTACATTGGATTCTAGCCGGTGCTCTTTTTCTCCATCCTGGTATCTTGATTGTTGATCATATCCTTTTTTTATTTTTTGAATAGTTTGATAATAGAATCCTAAACAACTTTCAATTCATTGGGTCCTTAACATTTAAAGCTACATATGCATTTCCAGTACAACGGTCTTCTTTACGGAATCCTCGTCTTATCCATCGTTGAGGCCAAGCGGGTAAAGATCTAGAAACCTACTATTAGGATTCTTCCAAAATGGCTCATACGTTTTACCTGTAGAATAATCTGCTGGCATCTGGTATCCTGTTTGCTATCCTACTCAATTTTAAGCACATCTATCTATACATGGCCCCTGCCTACTTCGTCTACCTTTTGAAAGCATATTGCTTTGTTCCCATTCAACCAAATCAACAAGACCAGAGAGAATTTTCTATTGTACGATTAAGTACTCTTGGAAGTGCGGTTATTGGTGTATTTGCAGTATCCATGGGTCCTTTTATATATATGGGTCAACTTTCAAATCTGGTTGGCCGTCTCTTCCCATTCACTCGTGGATTATGCCATGCTTACTGGGCTCCTAACTTTTGGGCGCTTTATGCAGCCTTGGACAGAACCCTGATTTTTGGTAAGCACTATTTGAACGTATAAAGATAATCATACGAATAACATGTATACACATCCATGTATATAGCTGCAAAGCTACTAGGATGGCCTTTGAACGAAGCCGCATTAGGGTCAATGACCAGAGGGTATGTAGGAGACACCCAGTTTGCTGTATTGCCTCCGGTACAAGCCATACACACCATGATTATCACGCTCATTGCCCAACTGGTAAAGTTTGTTGGCCAAAAGACTCGAATCATACTGATCTTGCTTTTTTCCATCATCCTCAGGTCGTCCTTCAAGTTCTCTGGAGAAAACCCACATTTGACACCTTTTTATCGTCCTTGACCTTGTGTGGCTTTGCTTCCTACCTTTTTGGCTGGCATGTTCACGAAAAGGCTATAATGATCGTCTTGGTTCCTCTCAGGTAGAGTATTTAAATCAATTGAACAGGCAATTGATTTCAAACAACTCACGGATGATGTTAGTTTAATGGCAGCCAACAGCAAGACACATCTTAGGATATTTATCATTCTAAGCAGTGCAGGAATCTTCTCATTATTCCCACTTTTGTTTGAGCCTGCAGGTAACAACAAATACCTCATCTAATGTCTATCTCGATTATCAAACCAAGTATTATTGTTCAAACCAAATTAGAAACTCCTATAAAGGTTTCAATTACCCTCTTGTGGTTCATCACCGTCATTCCTGGTCTTGGTCGCTGTCTGTCAAGGTACCTATGATGATAATGATAATGATTGCAAGAGTTATATAAGCGACAATTGATCATTATGAAACCTATAGACCTCTCAAGAGCATCCTGACCATTCCCGAGACATATTATATACTTGGCTTTATTGGAGTCCAACTCTACACAGATATTGGCCATAGTTTGATATTTGGATCCGAAACCCTCCAGTTCCTGCCGCTTATGCTTACGAGTGTTTATTGTGCGGTAGGCATCATTTATGGCTGGGGTCTCTTTATGAGGGAATTTCTTGCTGGACGAATGTAATTCGACATTTATAGTAATCGGCCAAAGGCTCTGCTATATAAGTCTATTAGTCTCATAATACAAATAAAGGAATATATAATTAGACTTTTTTCTTTCTATCTTTTGCTGTAAAAGAACAAGAAAAGGATGGGTTTCGCTATAAAAGTTGCCATGTTTCTTGAACCTCTTTATTCTTGAGGCTCCCATTATCTTGCTCTCGTTATTGCCTTTTCTAACCTTGCAATTATCATCTTGAAACCATACATGCCCATTAGCCATAAAACAGATAATTATCAAAAGGGTTAAAGATTGACTATATATATATATAAAATATGCAGAAATGTAGCTTACAAAGGGTCGATACTAATTAGCATAACACCAATAGTTGCAAAGATAAACACATCTAATATTTATAAAAATTTAACCATCTGAAATAAAAAAGAAGGCTTTGCCCTAACCTTGTTCTGGGTCCATTCTTGTGGACCATATAGCATTATATAGACGCAGAATGTTTTGTCTTGATTGATGTCTGAATGATAAAGACTTTCCATGCAATACTTTTGCCATGCTATCGATTTGTTTATTCGGCCTGCATTATAAAAATGGCGGTGGTTGTGGTGGTTATTTTTGGTTCTGAGGATCTTTCCGTTTAATTATAGCAAGGTCAAGATGTATAGATGTTATACTGCGCACTGTTTTCCTATCTGGCTTCTTATCTGCCTTTTGAAAGTGCTTGGATTATTGACTCTTCCAATGTTCCGAGTGAGGTGACGCATAGTCGTGCCACCGGTCTTGCTCGCAACCCAACCCCCGTGTTTCTAGATTGTATTCCCACGGACACCTCACAAAGGCATATTCATCTATACAACGCAAAACACAAAAGAATTAAATCTGATGACTATGCATACAACTTTGGGGGGCAATGATACATATTCTTCTTTCTTTTTTTCTGGGTGCTGGTGGCTCAGTGTTGGCCAAATATTACCTGAAAGGTGGTCTACCCAAGGCAGATTCAAGATGTTTGGTAGAAATCTCATTGGTTTGGATCTAGATGGAGCCATCTTTATCGTCCGTAGCATGTCCAGTATCGACTGTGTCCTTTGTTTTTAGTTCCAGCTTATTCTGCTTCTCTTTGGCGCCAATATAACCCCCTCTTTTTTTTGTACTCCTCTGGTGTACAAGGTACACATCTATCCCATAGACACTTCTTGTTACTTTTAATTAAATACCCTCGCGTCCGATTATCTATAGATCCCTTTAAACAAGGCTAGAAATACACTGAAATCGATACCAGCGCCAATTAGGAATGCGTTGGTATGATTGGAAGCCAGGTGAACCCAGGCGCAGTCTCTGGTTGCTGACCTCAGAGAACCTGATACTCTGGTAGCCATAACGACAATAACCCCCCCTTTTTTTTAATATATAAAAAAAGAGAGCATGTGGGCACTCGTACCAGTAGTGCTTATTAGGTATTCCCCTCAGAGACTATGGATATTATCTGAATTTTCAACGTAAAGAAAATATTGATTGCTATCAACCGATGTACTACTCGAATGATCCTAATTGGCCTTTGACTTTCCTTAATTTTGACACATTAGAATCTTTTGTTTTGATGATAATTGTGGCAGCAACTGTTGGTGGTTGTGTGTGGGTGGTCTATTGTTTTTTGGCTGTAATCGGCCCAGCCGTGTTCTCGGTCTTGGTGGTGATTGGCTATAGTTTTTTTTTGCCTTTTTGTTGTAGATTTATCTGTGGCCAAGGGTGGGCCTTGTTTTGTTTGCTGCTTAAATGGCTCGTACATATTCACCTCGAGTAAAGCAGTTGGACAAGCACCAATCACCAAGCACCAATCACCAATCACCAAGCTGCAAAGGTTCCTTTGATTAGGATATTCAGTTACTAGCCATTATCATTGGTATCGCTACATTTACTGCTAGTATCCTGGCCTAAAGTGCCCGACAAGAATCGACCTTTGGTTTCCAGGAAAGCATTCCTGAAAAGGTGTGTATTATTTATGTATTTATGTATTTATTTATTTATTTTTGGTGCAAGATAGAGACGGCAGTGGTTATAAATTGGTTGAAAACATGGCGAACACCAATGTCATCATTCCCAAACATAATTGCCAGCAACAGTTGGTTTCATAATCTATGTTTGACGCTTGTTGGAACGTACTGCGGCACAGAGTACAATGACGTTTCCACCCATGGTCAGGTCTTTTTTTTTTTATTACGTTACACTCCTTTAGAGACATATCCCATAAGCAGCAATAATCCTTATAAAATGGCGAATTGTATTTGTCCTTGTTGATTGACCGCTTAAAGGACGGAATTTGTGTCACAATAGCTACATAAAACTGATCGTCCATTTGCACTTGTAAGCTGAGTAAATGATTCCAATGAGATTTGTATGCAAGACAGGTACAAATGTGCTGTACAAGTACAATTGTATATATGTATATATGTATATACCTTTCTCTTGATGTGTTGTAGGGGTGTTTTATTTTATTTTTATAAAAAGGGCTCGCTTGGAAATATGAACCACATGATTCAATCACCGTCACAACCCAGAGTGTATAAAATGCTCTCTTTTGATTGTGTCATCTCTCTTCATTGCTTGTTCTCTTTCCCAATCCAGTCATGGTCAAAACCTCTATCCTCGCTTCTGCCATCCTTTTGCTGGCCTCTGCCGTATCTGCATTCCCCACATCCATGGATGATGGACTTGCTCCCCTTTACCACTCCCCTGAAGCTGAAACTATTGCCAACGGCTACATTGTTGTCCTCAAGGACCATCTTGATAACAGCCAGGTCCGCGCTCACTGTGACCATGTTGGCCGCTATTCCAAGCGCGATCTTATGGATGACCGTCTGGACCCCTTGACTGCACCAGGTATCAAGTTGACCTACGACTTGCCTGGACTCAAGGGATATTCTGGTCAGTTTGATGACGCCATGCTGGATCATATTAGACGTTCGCCAGAGGTAAGCCAAAAAAATATAATGTTATCAAAGGTGACATACTAAACTTGTTTTGTCTACCAGGTTGCGTACGTGGAACGTGATACGATGATGTATGCCTCTGAACTCCAGCGTGGAGCTCCATGGGGTCTGTCCCGTATCTCCCACCGCGATGCTCTCACACTGCGCACCTTTAGCAAGTACACCTACAACGAGGATGGTGGCAAGGGCATCAAGGTTTATGTGATTGACACTGGTATCAACACTGAACACGTTGACTTTGAGGGCCGTGCCGAATGGGGTGCCACCCTTGCCGAGGGTGATCCTGATGTCGATGGCAATGGTCACGGATCTCACTGCTCAGGTACTATTGCTGGCAAGAAATACGGTGTTGCCAAAAAGGCCCATCCTGTCGCTGTCAAGGTCCTGAGCTCCAATGGCTCCGGTAAGAACTCATGGGTCATCGGTGGTGTCGACTGGGCCATCCAGCGCCACGAACTCGATGCCAGCAACGCCAAGAAGGAAGGCAAGCGCTACAAGGGTGCTGTGGCCAACATGAGTCTTGGCGGTGGCAAGTCACGTGCTCTTGACGAGGCTGTCAATAGTGTAAGTCTTGAACTCTGTGTAATGTATGTATCTATAATCTAACCTATACATCATAGGCCGTTGACAGTGGTATCGTATTCGCCGTTGCTGCTGGTAACGATAACCGTGATGCCTGCAACTACTCCCCCGCTGCTTCCGAGCTGGCCATCACTGTCGGTGCCTCGGACATTTCCGACAACCGTGCTTACTTCTCAAACTACGGTACCTGTGTGGATGTCTTTGCTCCCGGCCTCAACATTCTTTCCGTCTGGACAGGAAGCAAGACTGCCACCAACACCATCTCTGGTACCTCCATGGCCTCTCCTCATGTTGCTGGCCTTGCTGCCTACTTCCTCAGCCTTGAGAAGAACGATGTTACCCCCAAGTACATCAAGGACAAGATCCTCTCCACCAGCTCTTCTGGCAAGATTGCCGATGTCGGAAAGGGTTCTCCCAACCTGTTGATCTTTAACAACAACCCCGAGTATGCATAAATACCAACCCCATTCTATCTTCATTGCTCTTTCCCCCCTCCCACCACTTTGTTTCCCTCTTTCAATTTCTCTCAAGTACAATAGCGCTCTCAATAAATAACAGCTGCCATCAACAGCAGTGTATATAACAATTAACTCATGGCCGGTCCGTTGGATTATTGATGGGATGTTTAGTAGATGTAATGCAAATGGTAAAACTATATTTCTTTCTTTCTTTTTTTGTTTTGTTTTGTTTTAAATTAATAACCAAGAGCAGCAATGGAAGCATTGACGGTCTTGAGGGAGGCAGCCTTGGACTCAACAGCCTTCTTCTGGATGGCGATGAGGGCAGCCTTGCGCTCGTAGTAAGCAGAGGACTTGGCCTTGCGCTTGTCCTCGAGCTTGGCAACGACGTCCTGGTACTTCCATCCGACCTCGTGGGAGATGCGACCGAGAGTGGTGAACTTGCGTCCGGGCTTAAGACGGAGGACACGGAGGGCATCGGGGATGACCATGCGCTTCATGCGGTCATAAGGAGGGGGGACACCCTCAAAGACCTTGATGCGGTCAAGGGCAGCAGCACCACGGGCAGTCTTGTGGGGAACCATACCGCGCATGGCCTTGTAGAGGATGCGGGAAGGAGCGCGGAAATGGAAGGGACCACGACGGGGGTTGACAACACAACGCTTGTTGAGGTAAGCGTGGTACTTGACTGGATTGATAGATGAGAAATTTATGGATTTCTTATTGTTTGACTATTTAACTAATTAAATAAATAAATAAAATACTTACGCTTGTTGCGGAAGAACTCGCCAGAGACGTTTAATTCTTCACAACGGACAATGACGACCTTTTGGCCGTTCAAAGCCTGCTTGGCGACAATAGAAGCAAGACGACCGAGGAGGTGACCCTTACCGTCAATGACAACCACCTGGATTTGTTGAAGATGATATTAATATATAAGCTGGTCTTTAAGGGTGTGGTACTGTTGAGAGAATAAGAGGACCCAATTTGACTTTCTTTGTCAAGGGCGAATAATTGTCTTGGTCTCTCTTAAAGGCACATTTTATTCTGTTGCTTATTCAAATACGCTGTCTATGTTTCTTTTTGGACTAGGGTGACAAGTCGAATGGGGTTTAGGGGCAATGTAGGTACCTTTTCAAAAGTACTCATGTTAAAAGGTTTTTTTTTTAAATAAACTTGGGAAAAGAAAAAGGGAAAAGAAGCCAAAGCGGATTTTGAACGATAAATAAAAAATTTGCAGAGACACGATCACTATTTGCACCACATTTGAGTATCGGTGTCTGTATTTTAGGACCCGAAGTACAGCCAAAACTCCGGCAGTTGTCAACAGAGTTCAAAAACGTATATTGTGGAATCAATAGAGTAACATGGACAGGCTTTATTAGCAATATATGTCGCAAGGCAAGAATTGTGTCTGGCGTATGGTTTGGATTCAAGATATTATTGGGTGAACCAATTGAAAGCCATGTTATTATTGAGCAGTTGAAAGTGGAATATGTACAATATGAAATAAACTAGTTTTTTTTTGTTTGGAGAAAATGTACTTGCCGTATTTTTAATAAGTGTAAATTGAATGGTCCGAGCTTAGAACCAATTGTTCATTCATGGAAATCATTAAACAGTTACAATCACAAGTCAAAATACAAGCCAATATATATAAAAGCATTTTGTCTACAAGTCTTGTATATTTCAAACAGACACTATCTCAACACCAGATCTTGATCTGATTCAAAAATATATATAAATATAAAACAGGGCTATGAATGGTATTGGGGATATCGCTGTATACTCTCTTTTAATGGTACTGACAAGTTTGAATTTCTTTGATCTGTAATTCTTATAAATCAACCCGTTTAAACAAGTAAAATTAGTATTCTTGTTAAAAAATAATTAATGTTACTAGAATATTTATATTAAAGATTATTAATAATGCGATCTATATACGTGAATCGGAGATATACAGAGTCAACCGCATCAGATATATTACTATTACACCTAGTACCTCTTGGATACACTTGATTTGAGGACTGAAAGAAAGAGAGAAAAGATATTTGTACCATAGTTTTGGATTCTTATTTTAGAAAATTATTACAAACAGCGGGTCACATTGGGAGCTATTTCTCTTTGAATTTTTATAAAAAAAACCAAGTGTGATAAACGATCAAGGCTAAATATCTTGGATCTGTCAGCCTAAAGTATAGACTTTTTTCTGTTTGCTAGTGATTTTTATGCCGGTATCATAGACATGTCTGTAATGCCTTGGAGCGCGGAGAAGGAGCCTAGTTCCCCATAATCGTATCTGGGATAACATCAAACTTTCCTTGAATGTTTCTGGCTAGACCTCTCGCCAGCTCGGACTTTATTGATAGGTGACGATAAATTCAATTTTTGGTACAAAAAAGGGTTATCAAGATGTACCGTAGACACAGGCTGTCTGTTTGAGTATGTTTGTGCAAGCAAACACATGGATACATATATATAATTAGTTGAACTTCATAAAATCAATTGGGGGTTTTTTTATAGCCATTGTTGACACAGAATGACGAGATCAATAACAGCAATAGCAACAGCAACAACAACAACAACAACAATACACAAATCTTATCGGTAGATTTTTAGCCCAGCCTAGATCAATGTACGGATATAGAGGAAACCAAGGGGTAAGAGAGGAGTATATGGAGAGACAATTTGTACGTCATTTTTTATAGCAGATGGTTTGACCATTTGATAAAACCATATGAAAATATCTATATTATAGCGTCTCGAACCGATCAGCAAACATTTGCAAGATGGCTTGTAAAGGATAGCATATATATTTTTCTAAAAAAGAAAAAGGTTTTGAGGAGTAAAAAAACAAAACAAAGAAAGAAAGAAAGCATTTGAATTTAATCGACTTTACGTGAGGGATGTAATTAGAGTTTTCATGGAAATCGTAAACTACACCATGTCGATTCTTTAAAGGTTATGTGGAAGTTTGGGGATCATGTTGATAAGATCCACGGCGTTGAATCCCATGCCCAAGGTGTAAAGAAACCGATTAAAGGTCGTGCTTTAAAGATATTCACCTATTTTATTTTTAAAGATCATATTAATATTAATATTAATAATAGTAATAATAGTAATAATAACAATGGCCATAAAAAATACTCCTTGAGGCTTTTTAACAACTGTCCTTTACCTGTTTATATATATAAAGTTATTTGGTACCTCCAGCCATTGAACTAGAACCCAATACACTGGAAAAAACAAAACAAATAAAGTGGCGTGTTCTTACCCCCCCCTCGCGATACATCCTTGGCAATCATGTGGCGTTGGGATTGTTTAGAATTGGTTCTCGGTTATCCGTGGTTCATTTTGTCGCCATGTTAATTAAAGAGGCCGCCGATAATTAACATGGCCAGAGTGTGTGTGTTTTTTGTAAACACCAGATTTTCCAGACGTCAGTGTCAAAATGGATTTTGCATCACGTCAACAATTTAAACTATAGACTATTGTAAAGTTTTGCACATAATAAACAGGTTTTCAGAGGTTACCTTTTGTAAGGTTAGATGGAATATCAGTCACTGAGCTTGTAAAGTACATCTTTAATCACATCGTACTACCTTTCTTCTTTTTTGACCAAAAACTAAATTATATGATAATGATTTGTTTTCTTTTTCTTTTTCTTTTTTTGTTTTTGTTTTTGTTTGTAGCCATCTACCACTTTATAAATTGACTGAATTATAAGCAGATCTCTGGCTGGACCCTTGGGGGTTTACATAAGTAGTCAGATTTACAGCCCTTCTTCTACTAGAAAATATTTTTATTTTTTGCTTATAATATTGTGCTTCTAGCAGCAATGAGCTCCGAGGGGCGGTTTTCATTACTGTCGATATCATCATTGGTTAGCCTTTTGAATGTCACCTGCAAAGTGTAATATAGTGTTTGTTCCCAGCTGTGTATTAGTCGGGTTACAGACGGTTCGTATTGGTTGTTTTTATTTTGGATATTCAAACAATTCTAATGGATTTTTCCAAGTACGGGCAAGAGTTCTAGATTAGTCGTGATTCTTATTTAAAAGTGGTATTTATTGACAGAAAACAAGGTAATACAGAAATATTAGGATAAATAAGCTCAACAAAATTGTAAAGAGAATTTGAATTGACGTTAAAAACCTCTACCCACAAGCCTGGATCTTGTATTTTTTGTTTTACTCTTACTTTTTAATTAACCAACAAAAATACAAGGCATTTTAATGACACCAAACACCTACACAAAAAAGAGGGATTATTATTATATTATATTATATTATTATTATTATTATTATTTTACGCCCAGGGCTCGGTATTATAAATGAAAAAGGATATTTGTTTACAATAAAAAAAAATAGGCTAGTTGGCTTTTTGTGTTGTACTATATATAAATATATACAAATATTTCAAAGTACTTTATTATTCTGACCATTGGATTAGAAACAAATATCAATAATGTACATAATCAGTAATTTTGGTATAAGACAGTCAACAAGAGTAAATATATATATAATATATATTTTAGAATAGCTCAATCAATTTGTTGCAAAATACAAATCAATAAATTTGAAACATTTACACCTTTTCTTTTTTTTTTTTTCAAGAACCACCAGAATTATTATGAATGAAAATAAATGATTGGAATAATCAAACAATGGAATTTGAGACTCAAATACAACAATATTTCCGAGTAACTGGTTCCAATTGACAATAGTGAAGGATAATTATAATGTGTATGTGAAATTATATTTAGGTTTTCCAGTATTGTGTTGGCTATCGGATGATGACTTGAGTATCGCAGTTTGGTCTCGATATATTATTGTTATTATATAAATATATTTATATTTATATTTATATATATATAATTCAAATAGACGTAATAATTTATCTTCTTTTTCCTTCTTCCTTCTTCTTTTTCTTCTCTTTGCTTGTTTGGTGCTTGTCATTCAAACTGTTTGCAATCGCCATTCCGTTTGGAATCGTGCACACTAATGGCATCATATGCTGTCCCACCACCCCTAGGTCTAGGACGTCCAAGTAGAAAATGCATACGTTATCGTCTAGGTATGCCACAGCCGTCTTGGTAGCAACCACCTAACACTTCCCTAGTTGTCGCACAACATCCACTGAGAGCCAGATGCTGTGGTTTTGGCGAAAAAGACAGACGGCCTATTGACCCCCCGCCTATTGTCCAGCTGTTTATCGAAAGACAAGACGGTATATTACAGAAAGTAAAGCAAGTACAAGTCTTCCTTTGTGCGCACAAGACACTTGTATATATTCACAAGCCTTTATTTTTCTTCTTCTTCCTTTTATTTAATTATTCTCTAATACTGCAATAGTTCTAACCATTTAACCATAGTGATGCTGACAATATCTCACATTTGGTCGTCCATTGTGATTTGTATTCTGAAGACCAGATCGATTGTCGCAACATAGTCTACCACCCGTCTTCTCTCCATTCCCATGCAGCATCCTCTGACTCGACCCTTTCGACCATCATGTCCTTTCACGAACCAACATCTGCCCGCAATCTAATGGGTGCCATATCAGCAAATGCCTATCAACTCATGGACACAAATAACGAAAGCGGCATTTTTTTTGTCTTTCCAGATCTGTCGGTGCGTACAGAGGGAAGATTCTGTCTCCGTTTTATGTTTATCGATCTTTCAGTAGGGTAAATACCAAAACAACCGGCTACTACAATATACGTACTAAACCCCATTTCTTAAAGAGAACCAATGACAATGAGTACCCAGATCCAGAACCAGACATTTACTGAGCCATTCACGGTCTATACGGCCAAGAACTTCCCTGGAATGACAGGTAACTAGGCAAGACATATCGTCCTTGTTTTTGACGGTTTGTGTTTTAGAATCAACAAACCTATCAAGGTGTTTTGCACTCCAAGGTGTTAAGATTGCCATTAGAAAGGGTACTCGTATCAAGCAACCTTCAAATCATCTATTTCATACAGACCAAACAAGGCGTAATATAATCCTTCCTGCAATCAATCAGAGTATCAAACCAAATACCAATCTTGACGGAAATTTGAATCTGAATGACACTCACACTTTGCACAGAACAGAGCCCGTCATTCAGCAACAGACCTACACTCGCATCTCCATTTCTACAGTTCTCTCTTCAGACAACAATACGTCTGATTGAATATATTCATAATCCTTATTCTGTAAATACATGACAGGATCTCTCTCTATCTCTCTTTATCTATCTATCTATCTATCTCTATCTCTATAGTATTGTCTCTTTTGTTAAAATCCACACTTCTTGTACGCACCTATATCTTACAATTTTATATTCAATCCTAATAGACAACTTGGTAACACAGCAGAACCACATAATATAACTTTTTTTATTATAATTATATTCTCTGTCCAACATTTCTCTCATAGAAAATAAACAAATTTTTATTCTTGCCGATAATCAAAATGACAATCATCAAGGATGAACATTCAAATGACACTTCTTTAAAACACAATCGAGATTCATCCGTTGGTCAATCAGTAAGACTATTGGTTAAACTTCTGCATGTATTCATTATCCAAAGCTGTTCTTTCGAGCCCAAAGGAGCAGGTATCGGCACAATAGACAGCGCTGGAAACCGTCTGGGATGCCCGACCAACCCGGCGTCTGGTCAGATTATGTAGCCAAGTCTATCTGCCCAGACGACAGTCTGTGGACTGAGTGCCTTATAGACGGAGGAATACCAACCCCATGGCGTGGTCTTGTTTGGCAGGCGATCTTGTGCATGCCTGCACCTTTGACAGCCTTATTTGACCAATGGGTCGCCATACATCGGCCGTTGCAGCCACAGACATCTCTAGAGAGACTCAGGGATGCATTAACGGACCAGCTCGGTCACTTGTCTGCCCAGAGCCAGATCATCGTGGAATTTCTGTCGACAGTGGTGAGTATATGGCCCAAAAGACACACACACAGAGAGAGAGAGATATATATATATATACTAATCTGCCGTTGTTTTATTATTATTTTGATTGACAGGTGTCAGAAAAAGAAGCCTTTTGTGTGTTCGTAAGGTAAGTAAATTCAACATTAAACCCTTTCTTAATTTTCTGTAAAAAAGATGGATGGAAACCGAGAATCTCCAGCTGCTCAGCTCGGATAGTCTGGCCCTCAAAGAGCGGTTGGGATTGTTGAATTCTGTATTGGCCCAGATGTGCCCTATCCTACATCAGCATCTTGCTCTCCACAATGTACAGCTCCACATGTATGCTGGCTCATGGTATCAAACATTAATGTGCGATATTCTGCCCCATGAATACGCCTTGAGAGCACTCGATTTGTTTCTGCTCCAAGGATCAGTGTATGGTGTCACCCAGATGGCCATGGCAATCTTGCAAAGGAACCAAGAAACCCTCTTGGCCATCCAGGATCACAATCAGCTCTTGGACTTGTTGACCTCTAAGCAGCTCAATACCTATGATAGCCCTGACAATCTCATCAAGCACTCCCTGGCCTTGTGCGCCACGTTTACTCCAGCCGCAATGGATCGATTAAAAGTCCCTTTGATAAGCCATGATCCAGTGCAGACGTTATCAATCGAGAGCTCAACCCCAATATACCACGTTAATGCTTCGATTCCCAACACTGTCGATCTGTTGAGCAAATCCCAAGTAGGAATGGTGCTTGATTCTCCAATCTCGGGCCCCCTTTCCAATCGCTCCTCACTCTTCACCCTGAGCCAAAAGAGCTGCGGAACTTACCAGACAGCCGAGACTCTGGCAGACTATGACCATGGGTTTAATGGCCAAGAAGAGCTTGGGACATGGGATGCGTCCCTAGGGCAAGCCACGTCTGAACTAGTCGATATCAAGCTTGCCAATTTTGAAATGAGCCAGAAATACGAGACCCTTTGCCACGCCCACCAACACGTTCTTCACCAGCTCGATCTCCACAAAGAGGTCGACCGATCGCTTGCCGACAAGACCCAACTCCTGGAAACCGGAATTAAGCTCATCAAGGAGGAAAATGCCAAGAGTCTTGAAGAAAATGACGCGTTGGCCAGACAAGGCCAGGATCTTGAAAAGCAAGTCGCGGTGGCCCAAGCCATGGCAGCCGAGCTCAGCTTGGAGCGAGATGGAATTGCAGACAAGGTAGAGAAACTGACCTCCCAGGTTGCCAGCCTCGAGGAAGAAAAGACCCGGTACTATGTTCCCTCGACCACCATGACTCTATTGGGAGAGACAAAAGAGACGGGCTTTTGTCGGGGTACTGTTTCCCGCAAGGAACAGGGGCGGCGGTATACGCTTTCTCAGATGAGCACAAGAGTTGGAACTGGACTTATTGATGAAGAAGCAAGATACGTGCAGAGCGAATTAAGATGTCGCGAATTGGAAAAGATGCTTGCGGAAACAAAGGTTCAACTGGCGGCTCAGGAAGCCGAGGTAAAGACGTATTCCTTGACGCCAAGAAAGACAGTGCCTTTGACTGGGTCACTTTTTCTATCCAAACGCACAAGCATAAATTTTCCCACACGCCCAATGTCAGTTCAATATGAAAAACCTGCCAGACCATTTACTCTTCCGGCAATCAAACGAATCCCTGCAGACCGATCCCTGATTCTGGAGCGTCATGATGTCTATCAAGGCCGTTGATCTTCTCTGTTCAGATTATTTGGATTTGTATCAGGAGACTCGCAAGAACTAAATTATGCAAGAATGATTTTTGTACCAAAGAAAAGCTGTCTTGTCTTGCTTTAATTTCCCCCTTACTTTCTTAAACAAACCAATGCCTATAGGTATATACCCCCCCTTCGTGTCTTTTTTTTTTTTGGACAAGATACAAAATATTTATTATTGTTCACGTCTTAGTGTCAAATACTTGAAATTCAAGGGCAGACTATATAGATCATTTGTTTCCAAGGATACTTAAATTATCTATAATACAATAGACGCGCCTCTTTTCACATGTCAGTCCTGGTATTTCCAGTTGCACACTAACCAATGGAGAAGTATAGGAAATTTCTTTGACGCTGGAAATAAAGAATAAAATATATCTTGGTACTCAAATATACACATCGGCATCAGAAGCTAGAGTAACCTTCTTCATTAAGCACTTGGGTGTCATATGGCCTTACCTGAATATGCCTATTAGTTCTTATTCACTTTGTTGGATTTGGTTGGTTTTGAACACAGTTTATGTGGGGAAGAGTACAAATGGTAGGACAATCTCAATTGGAATCATATGAAGAAGCAAGATATAAAAGATCCATCTAAGTGCAGAGATTATGCCATGTATTGGCTGGTAGAATGTATTGTAAACATTGTTTATTTGACCTCTTTAAACACGTGAAAACTTTGGTTGCTAGGCAAGACTAGAACTAGGTCCAAGACGGATCTCTTTTAACCATCTGGAAGGATTTTACCCCGGTCAAATCTACACATGTCCCTCGTGTCAAATAATATATATTTGTATGTAAGGAGCCAGCCAAAACATCAAAAACTAAAGATCCCTCTTTTTTTTGTGTGTGTATTATTATTTTTCGTTACCCCTTTACATATATATTGTCTAGCCAAAAAATAAACCCCTTCCCACCTTCCGTCACAAAAGAAAGTTTAATGGTGGCACATTGTTACACATTGTTACATTTGCATTCTATATAAACCAAGGTGCATTGCTTCGTCTCTACCTCCAACTTTCACTTTCTTTTCCTAATGACTATTCCCGAAGCCTCTCACCGCCACGCTGCCAAGAACCGCGCCGCCGTTGACCAATTCAAGGCCTTGGCTTCCAACCTTGATGGCTGGGAGCTTGCATCTGAGAAGGAAGGCGTGAAGCTTTACAGCAAAAAGGTCGAGGGAAGCCCCATGCCTTTGGTTCGCGGTGAAATCATCTTCAAGACCACTGAATTCAGCGTCAGAGACGTTGCTGCCGTTGCCTTGGTTCCTGGCTGCAGAAAGATTTGTAAGTGAGAGCAGTGCATGTGCATTAGAACGCCAACATTGACATTCTACAAGGGGATGAGCGCTACGAGGTTTCAGAGACAAAGGAGTGGTTCTCTCCCTTTGAGTCCCTCTTCTGGGTCAAGCTCAAGGCTCCCTGGCCCATCAGGTAAAAATTACAAGTTGCAATAAATCTAAACCAATAATTATTGTTGCTAACCATCTTGCAGCCCCCGTGACTTTTCTGCCTGTTGTCTGCGCGACATGAGCGATGACGAGTGCAACCTGGTCATTGCTTCCGTTGAAGACCCTCTTATTCCCCATGTTTCTGGATGTGTCCGTGGCAACCTCATTGTTTCGGGCTGGAAGATTTACAAGGTTCCCGAGGGTGTTGGATTGATCTACATCACCCAGGTTGATCTTGCTGGTTCTATTCCCTCTTCATTCCTCAAGACTGTCCAGATCCAGGTCCCTCTGTGCGCTGGTAAGGTTGTGGAGTACATCAAGTCCTATGGTTTCCCTCCCATTCTTCTCGATGGCACCTCTGGTTTCCAGGGCGAGCACTTTGACCACGCCAAACGCTCGCTGGTTGCCCACGTCGAGGGACAGGGTGAGGCTCGCTTTGTTGCCTCGCACAAGATGTATCCCAATGGTGTCAAGGTAGCCATCTCTGGTGCCGGTACTCCTGAAATCCTTCCCTATGACAAGAACGACAAGCTTGTTGTTGTCAAGGGCATCGATGGTCCTGCCACCATCACCATCACCAAGGCCTAAGCCCCCTCCATTTCATCATTTCAAGCGCATTCTTATATATTTTTTTTAAATATTTTTTTTTATTATTTTTGAAATGAAAATGATACATTTTCCATCTTCCATCTTCCGTTTGAAAGACGCGCCATTAAATTGTGTGTACATGTGAAATTATATTATATATGTACGTGTATATATATACATGTTTGAGATTACATTAATATGCCATGTCAAAATCTCGTTAAATCTCAGTTTTCCCGACATCAGCCATTGTAGCGGCCATGAGTTTATCCAATTGATGGGAGAGTGTTTCAATAATAATATTATTATTATTGATTTTTAATAACAATAAGATATACAGTGTTTCAAATTTAATAAAAAAATTGTGTGTCATATAAACAGGGGAAACCAAAATAAATAAAGAATGTGTGCAATGAAATGAAATATCTAGAGTAATGTATGTAGTGTATACATACAAGTGAGGCATAGAAAGCAAGTACAGAAAAAGAAAGAAAGAAAAAAACAAGAAACAAGAAAAAACAAAAACTAATATGCAAAAAGAATGAATCGCTGTAAAATACAAGTGCGTGTATGGAGCTCTGAAATTCAGAGATCCCAAAAGATCATAAACACATAATGCTCGCAAATGAGCATGATAGAGAGAGAGAGAGAGAGAGAGATAGGGTGGGATGGGGATCTTTAGAGTGATGATCCTGGGCCAAGGGAACCTTCGTCACAATCATCTTCGACAAGATTGTTGAGGACCCATCCAACCTTCCAGGGCTGGCCACAGGTCCAGTATTTTGGTGTGCAGACAAAGTGTTCAATGTCTTCATCAGGATCAACACGGCCATCAGGGCGCGACTTTCGCATCTGATCAATGTGCTGCATGGCCTTGCGCTTTTCTTCTTTGCAGAACACCCATCGACAACAGCGACAGACACTTCCTCCACTCTTGTTGTAACTAGTAAATGGGTTGAGTTGGATTAGTTTATTGAAGAGCCCAATGATCAAAAAATAAAAACTTACCGAAGTCCACATTTGTTGCAGAGATAGACAAATGGACGGCCCTTGTCATTAAAGACAGATGTTGCAGGGAACGGCCAGTCGAATGCCTTTCGCATGCAGCCATCTGAAGTCTCTTGGCAGGCTTGACACGGGCCTTTTACACGAGAAGGACGGCCTGAAGTAGGGTGGGTTGGGCGAGGTGAGACAGGCTTCTTGCGATTTCTTGGCTTTTGAATGTCTTGGCTTGCTTGTGTTTCAAAGCTCTGATTACTGGCTGAGCTGTGGTGACTAGTGCTGCTAACCACCGACCCATCATTATCATCATCCAACCAGGGACGACGACGGACTTGAGGAGTGTGATGAGGCTCGGGTTCAGGGCTTGGTTCTCTTGCTTCTGAACCAGAATCAGATACCGAGGATAATGATGATGATGATGCGGATATGACATCGAGATTGCGGGTTTTAGGGATACGAATGCGAGTTGCAGCGTGTTTGGGACGCCCGGGAGTCATTCGGTTGCGATTGTTGTGCCTGGCAGCAGCGACTCTTTTGCGAAGTGCTGTCAGGAGCGACTCGCCACAAATGACGGTCGGGGTGCAGGAAATGGCATGCTCCTTTGGGGTATTGGTTGGATATCGCTGGACATTGAGCTGAAATACGACACTTTGGTCGACAGCAGTCTGTTGGAGTGCATCGTCTATGATTGATGGTGATCTGTAGGGTGTGGCCTTGGGGCGATAAATGCAGAGACGGCCGGTTTGGTCGTATTTTGTGGGACGAGTGGAAATTGGTCTAAAGAGTCGAGGGGTTGGGATGGTGTCCTCGTCGTCCTCTTCGCTGTCGTGGAGTAGTTCAGGGGGAGAGAGCATGGCGAGAGGTGGTACGCGACGAAAAGCACTCTTGTGATGATCAAGGTCTGTAAAGTTGGTTGGACTGTGGTGCATTGTGATTGAATAGTCGTAGTTGGTTGTTGAATGAAACATGGGAGTTATGGTAAGACAGTAAGAGGCCAATTGTGCTGCAATATTGTCTAGTGCAAAAAAGATAAAGATATGGTATTGTATATATCTTAATATATAATGATGATAAAGAAAGACGAATGAAAGAGATCGATATATATATATATTCATATATTTATATAAATGTTTTTTATTTTTATTTTAGATTGTAGAAAATCGGAATTATCTTAATATTTTTTACCAAGCGGCTGGCATTGCCCATTTAGCCAGATCAAGGCAAAAATAAAAAATACGATGATCGGGCCAAGAATATTTTATGAATAAAGTAAAAATGTTTGAGGGTCTTGGAATCAAGCGTAATTTTCAGCCATATTCAGATTGCAAAATGCAGTATAAAGCCAAAATATATATAAAATATATATAAAATATAAAATAAAATAAAAGAGGGAAAAAAGTTTACCGTAAGTGTGCCGGAAATAGGCGGACAGACCGGGCGACTGACCTACCGGGTTACACGCCCGGATAAACAACCACCTTTTTCTTTTTGGGATCAATTAAAAAGCGTTTTGTTAATCATCATACAAAAATAATAAAAAGGCACGGACTTTTTTGTTTAGGGAAACAAGGCGGCTGAAAGCAAGCCAAACATTCACAGCCCCATTGAGATCAATTACTGCTGAATTGCCTGGTGATTCTAGTCCTGGATCCTATAGACTTGGACGGGTGAATGATTTTGGATAAATGGTGCCCAAGAACATTTCTTTTTCTCTATTTTTTCACCAGCCGCACAGTGCCTGCAACGGTCTGTAGGATGCAGAATGGCTCTTGTCGCAGATCAGATCCATGTGGCTATTGGGACTTTGGGGGGGTTCTGCATGGCTTTCTGAGGTCCAGATCTGGCAGGCGTGGCTATTATTCACTGATGCCTACCATCCAATCCGAGTGGCTGGATTTTTGAGTCTTTCAAGCGTTCATTATCTGATTCAGCCAATTCGCCATGAGGCTTGAAACCAATCGATTGGCTGGCTTATCTGCATCCCGCTTTCCCGCCTAGAAAACGAAGGTGAGGAAGGCAGGTGGAAGACGCAGAAGGTCAGAGGGCCGGGATTTACCCATCACCTTCTTTTAATTGTTTGCCACGTTGGTCCTATGCTTTGATTCTTGGCTGTGATGCTCACCAGCTTGATCTGGCCTTGTGACGTAGGCAGATTAAACAACCGATCGATTGGTTTCAAGGCAGGACCATACCAAACCATGGTCAAGAACGTATAGCCTTGGCTGACACCCAAAAACAGTCTCAAGGAGCATGATACGGAGTAATAGGATTCCGGTAAATCAGAATAGTCTCTACATGTATTCACGTACCAGACTGTGTTCAATGTTATTTTTAAAATGGTTTTTATTTTGCTCTTAATTAATTGCCGTTTATGGTAGTTTAGATGCCTTGCCTAAATTTAGCCGTCAGACATCAAGCCAAGAAACAGACAATGGCTTCTGTCTAATACCAGGATTTGCCAGAAATCAGCCCAGACAAACGTCAGGTCAAGTGGCGTCTCTTTCTTTTTTCTTATGGAATCCAATTGATTGTATACAATTCTGCTGTCTCAATTCCTGGATCATTGCGTTTTCCGATCACGTATATAAAAACTGAGTTGTTTGGCTCTCGGAAGTTGGTAAATATAAAGTGCACCTTGTTCTTAAAAAGACAATTGTCCAGCCAATCATATCAAGGATCGGCGATTACATTTGCCATCCCAAACCTAAGCTTTCTCTTTGTCTTTCTTTCTGTTTTTTTCTGCTTAGAAATCCAAAGTCTCTAGGAAAATCAAGCCACAATAGTAGCATATTCAGCTCACAGATCTAGTCTGATTATAAATACAATTTTTACAAGTTTAAATTTTTTCTACTAAGCATCAAACACACTCGTATGGTGAGTTTGGACTGCACTGAACTAAACTGAATTGCTCTGCTCAGCTCAGCTCAGATCAGCTCTGCGCATAGACTTTTTGAGAATATCTAGAGGTTTGGTCCAAAGAGAACGCGAGTGCTCATACGCGAATCAATCGCCAATGTGTATGGGATGTTGTAAAGAATTGCTTATATTTTATTTGACAGGTATTGATTTGTAATTAATTGATTGATCTTTTAACTTGTCTATAATAAGAAATCATGTATCACCCCATCCAGAATATTGGTAATTCAATATGTTTCAATATTAGTAATATGCTTAGAAAGGATGATAACAGCCAAAGGGATTGAAACAAGCACATTTGTATCAATACAAGATTATATAAACATGCCAATCTGGCCGTTTGTTTAAATAATTGTTTACGATTTAGTAGTAAACAGCCATTTTGAGACTATTAATGCTTACATGTAATTAGGAATCATTATAAATGGCCTCTTGGATCAGGATATGTAACAGGATATAGGGCTAATCTGGCTATCAAGTTTGAAAATCACAAGTGTTTTATAGACTGTTTGTCCTGACAGCCATTTTAAGCTATAAGTCTTTACGAATGCCTACGTATATGTATATATATATACATATATGCGTTGTGTAATAAATTATAATCTCATTATATTCTCCCATAAATGGTCTGATTCTTCTATAAAATTACACATGGCCATCTTTCTATCAACCCAGAATTTCCGCCATGCTGAAGAGCTCAAACATCCTTGGTGATGTCACTTTATTGGAAATATACAAACGGTATTTTCTCGCAATAAATATCATCGGCCATCAAATTCTCAAGTGGTTCAAGGCACGCCCCTATGGCTCAATCGACCAAGGGTCTTGAAGATAAAGGAGCAGGTCTTGATCTCTCTGATCTTGGTCTCCATAGGAACCAACCGGACCGCATCCAATTCCACCCCTCAACCAACCGATTGTCTTGATTATCAAAATAATCAATCAAGAGCGTATAACCAAAAAGGCCAATTGATTGCCCACTAGATGTCTTGTGCTTTTACAAACATCAATTAGCCATGTGGATGGCTGTAATGAGGTATTTGCAACCATTGGGGGCCCTTTTAATACAATCAATAATCTTTATCCTAGTCGTGAACATTTATACTCTTCTTTTTCAAAATTATCCGGTTTGCCGCTTTTGCATTTCTATATTGTTTATCCGCTCAAAGGATAAGTTGTATCCGCGTAAATGTTCTACAAGAACAATCTTCCAATACTTTGCAATTATGTCATCTAACATCAGAATAGTCGCATAGATAAACTATGGCCCTGAATTCACAGGTTTCCTTGAGCATATCTCAGATCTCGAGGCAGAATGGCCCAAAAATTCTTCCATATCGCTGATAAGAACATTGGTGCATCGGCCATCCCTAAATAAAAGGCTCAGGATTCAAGTTTTGCCTTTAACAGCGGGTCCAGACGGCTAAAGGAGATTCAGTTTAGGGGCTATGGAGAACTGTGGATATCACGGATTCCGGTAGCATTTTGAGCACTATTTACTATGTGTCTATATACAAATAGGTGCATTATCCACGATGATATAATTTCCGTCGAGTGCCTGTATTGATCCAAGATATTTAAAGTACTCGCATTAAAGTTAAATCAGCGATAGGACTGCATCAGCATTATTTATTGAGGGTTTGTAACCATTTTACAAGCATCAGACACCACAAGGGGATATAACCCTGAATGTCTATTGTCCTGGCTCTGGTAGTCGGTAGGAGGGGTTTAGTTTGTGCGCCTTGCTTTGACTAATACATGACCCTATTCAAGCTGATATTTTATATATAAAACTAATAAATTAATAAATAAATTAATAAATAAATTAATAAATAATTACTGCTAAACTCTATATCTTATTGTTCCAATTGTAATTGTTTTAGTATTCTCCAGTAGACTTGTCTCATTGAGACCATGCTTCTCCGAATGATGAGCACATTATTTTAGCATGAGCTTGTTCTAGTGATAAATTATGATCAGAAAACAAGTTTTCTAAATGATATTGAGGCTCACAATTCAAGTTCAATACCCGTTTCAGCCTTGCATTTATGTTTGATTAGCGACTACTTGGAATCTCACTTTCTTCATATTCTGACCTTTCTTGCGCCAAGAGTATCAATTTTGGCAGCCAGTGCTCAACTGTCCAACTACTTTGGCATGTTTCCTGTGTAAACCTACCGACCAATGGTTTGGGCACAAAAGTATACGTGTTATTTTTAGAGAATAGATATATATTTTTTGGGCGGTTCTATATCCATAAAACTGTCGTGGTCATAAATACTGCCCAGAGAATATGAATCATAATTAGCTTTATGAAAATAGACTCATCTCCACTTTAATCTGCAGTCAAGCTTTGCTCAGCATTCTAAATATGCAAGTCTATTTTGTATACTGATTTTTAAAGAGGTGTAACTTGCTTGAGTCTGTGCCAAGCAGAATATAAAGTAGGTCAATAATTGATCGAGTTCTTTGTAATGCTTGCTCTTTAGTATAACATATCGACCCTGATAATTTATAATCCCATCGGTGTATGTCATGAGGATCTGGTTCTGCCAGCTTTTTACGTTTATTAAACAAGTATGGCCTTAAACGGCTGGTTGGGTCCAATACCTAAAATTACTTTGCTTTTTGTTGTTGTTTTTTTGGCCAGATCAATTTTGCTCTTCCTACTTTTGTCAAGCTTGAACATCTTTTAGATCCAAATCAGGCATGTAGTTCAATTCTCTTGGCCATGTGAATATTATACTAGTAAATAGTCTTGGACACTGTTTATTTTGGTATACGACATATCTACTCATTCATAGACAGCCGGACATTCTGGTCTGGTTTGGGATTTGATTGATTGCGGTTATACTTGTTTTATCTTTTCATCTTTCTATTGTTTCCAGCTAGTTTATAAGCAGCTCCGAACAAATCGAGTTTTTTTTTTAAAAAAAAAACACACACACACACACTCGATAAGATCCAGAATTGGTCCCTCTGTATAAGCAGGAAAAATAAATGGAAATAGTATATTAGGCTACTAGTTTTTACAAGTCTTTAAATAGATATTCATCAGACTTGAGATCTATATCCATAATATCATTTTAGTATGGGGCTGAGAATTACGTTTGGCTACCATTAAATTTAATACAAGACATGTATTGCTTTATATTATAAATTAACACTAGAAACCTTGGCTTTCAGGTAATCTTCAAGGTTGCTTTTTTGTTTTAATGGCCACGATGATTGCTGTGGAATGCAAAAAAATAGTCAAACATAGAGAGATAGAAGCGAATAGATATAATCTTATTCAAAATGTTCTAGTAAGCAAAATGGGTTGAATTAATAAAGATCAAAGTATAATGGCTTTGGATATAAGAGTATTATGGTGCTCACTTATTCGATCCATCAAACCAAGTGATGGTACCGGACATTTAAAATTGCTATTAAAAAAATGGGATATCTTGTCTAATAAACTATTAAGGCTTCGGACGGAATTACGATGATTTATTTGATATTACTGCAAGAATTGCAGAGATGGCAATTATTTAATCATAATTCCGTCTCAAACATTAATATTTTATAGGCATAATTAAACCATTCTTTATATCAATAGTAAGGGTGTACCGATCATCATATAAACAAGAATAATCATCGTATTTTGTCTATTGTGTTTCTGTATTTAGGAAGAAGAAGAAGAGCAGGAATCTTGGCTCATCACTACAGATGATCTAATCTCAGAATGACTTTATTAGAGTAATTAACAAATGCTAATTGATTTTTCCCATTTACTTTTAAGAACCATGACTTTTATACACCTTGACAGAAATTCATGGTGATTCTACAAATAGTTTTCTGAATTTTAGACTTGAATATTGAATGAACCATTGTGTTGGACAAAAAATGATGGGAGATCTCCAAGTGTTGTACGGTTATTCTTCATTTAATAGATTAAATGGCGTTGCTCCCGCTTATCTATAAGCTTGGAAGCTCTTTATTTCGTTTCTTAAGAAATATGGTCCCAGTATTCAATTTTTTGTAGTGCAGGTTGTTTGTGTTGGTATGCTAGTATTTTCATAGATAGCTGTAGGCGATCCATTCATAAGAGCTCCACTTATAAGAAAGTTCTCTTTAATATCATAAAAGTTACTTTCATTTCCAATGATTCTGTCGAGATATGGTGTAATTTGAAAAATATGATTACAGAAAAAAAAAGTAGAATGTAGTCTTGACTCTTTGTTTGGTAGAGTTTTAACCACCATAATTATAGGTAAGAGTCTGAATGTAAAGTAGACTTTCAACCTTGAAAAACAAAACCTTGAAAAACACAATATCGGCTTGTCTTTTAGAAAATGGTTTCAAAGTCTTTGTATTAATACTCGACTCATCTCTTTACCAATCTTATACAAATACACAATTGGTTGTAAGCAACAAAAGCGCTTGGACTGCGATGGATAATAATAATAATAATAATAATAATAATAAATGGCGCTTGTTTTTTTCCTTGCCACCAGAGTAAACTGTGTAGAATTGCTTATTGTATAAGGGTATATTACGATCAAGTGTGTATGTGTTTTTTTTTTGGCTTGTAGTTGGATATACTAAAGAACTAAAAGTTTATATATCAGTATGTGTGCGAAAAATCGGTATTCTGGTAGCCAGTACTTTGAACGTAAGATTAATGGGCTCAAAACAGTGCAAATACTCGACTATCTGTAAAAATACAAAGTTTATAACATAAACAACTTCATTGTTGAATTAACTGGCATTGGTTTTGGGCACACGATTTTCTGCACGACACCAGATTCTAAAGCCGCGACTTTATTCTTTGAAATGATTTTAATTTATCTTTTTTTGTCTTTCTGTCTTGTAAGTTTCTCACAATGACATAAGCTATAAAAAAACAAGGTATCTCTTGAACAGCCATAGACTTTATACATTGGCAATCGCTGAGGATATTCACGATCATTGATCATTATAATAATCTTTCATTTCGTGCTGGCGCCCACAGGTCATGTGATTCGCGTATTGTCTTTATATTTTGTCAGGAACACCAATGAGATGACGTCGTTTCCTGAGGGAGTTTCTCAGCCTCTGCCCTTGTCGCTGTCTTTTTTTTTTTCTCTTTTCTTCTTCTTCTTCTTTCTATTCCGCTTTCACGTTTCTTTTGTCTTTTTCTTTTCTTTTTCTATTTTTAAAGAGGAACCTTTCCATGCATCGACTGAGCAACTGAGATGGCTGCAACAGACACAAACGCATCAAATGGACATGACGACTTTATCCTCGACCATTCTGGAATGAACAACGAACAAATCGAACAAATTGAGACCCAAAACCAAGACTATTGGGATCACACCGTGTTTTACCTCGACATCCACGCCGAGGCAAAACCACCGGGATCTCTTGCAGATGAGCAGTGCCTAGCCGAAGATCAAGCCAACAACATCTATGGATATCTCCGCACCAATTTCCCGCATTGGCGTCGTATGCTCTCGCATGATTATATGCGGAATACTGACCTACACGACCCTATTTCTCCCAACCTATCCGCAAACCCTGCCCAGCTAGTCCTCATCCACCTCGACGATCATGCCTGGGCATCAGTCCAGCACTATTTACAGGCATCACGCGTTCAACATATCCCAGACCTCTATCATCGCTTCACGCTCGATTCAAACGATCCACTTGGACGAGCGACGGCTGACGAGGTTGTAAAATTCAACCAAACTCAAAAATCCCTAGAGCCAATTCCTGCTGAAGGACTTCGGCGCGCCTTGTTGGCTAAATTTGCCCAGAATGAAGACCTGGCAAGAGCTTTGGTTGCAACAGGAGGAGCCAAGCTTGTGTCTAGAGTTCAAGATACCATCGTAGTAGAAGACGCGTTAATGTGGGTGCGGACCGTATTGAGAAGAGAACAAGAGAATGCACTCAAAGCTCTGACGGATCAAAAGATGGGAGAACACAAGGAAGAAGAGGTAAAAGAAGAGAAAGAGAGAAAGAGAGAGGGAGGGGAGGAGGGGGATGAGATGGATTTTTATTTCAATGTGCGTGTCTTGAATATGTATGTACATGTATACATATACATATATATATCTGTGTGTGTGTGTATGTCTGTATATGTGTGGATATATATATATATGTATATATATATTGTACTCATATAATATCATATAAAAGATGCTGCATTTAATGGAGGGTGTCTTTGGCAAAGAAATTAGGTCTTTGCAGACAACTGCCACCCTTCCTACCAAGCCAGTCGAGAAGAGATCTTTGGAAAAAGACGCAGTAGGATACTTGGAACAGATCAAGAGTGATTATGTGGATAGCCCCAAAGTGTTTCGGGACTTCTTGGTTATTATGGGCGACTTTCAATCAGAAAGGTAATTTAGACGGATAGAAACTATATACGCATTAAGCACCTTTTTGATTTATCACACACACACACACATACACATACACACATACACACACAATTATACACAAATATATCCATTATGTACATATGTGTATATGTATATAATCCAGGATCAATACACCTCAGGTATTGGATCGAGTGACACGTCTGTTTAGTGGCAAACCATGGTTGATCCGAGGTTTTCTCATGTTCCTTCCACCGGGCCATCTTTTAGAGGAAGAGGACGCATCAGGTCTGGTCTATGTTGCTACACCCGCGGGTAACAAGATCATCATTGATACAAACCAAGGCATAGTAAAATTCGATAATTAATTCCTCCCCCCAAAGACTTGCTTATTTCTATATTATCATCACCACCATTACCACTATCACTACCATTTTTCCCCCTCTACATTATCAACAAGACAAATGCTTTATTTCTCCATACTATAAACTCATTATTCTTGTACATTCACTTTTACTGAATCAATCGAGATCCGTAACGAAGGACCATTAGCGCACTAGGATCGGTTAGATGTCATTTTTTTTTAATTTTGTTTTATTCGTGCTTTAGGCAATATTTCTTACCTCAATAGAGTCACCATACCGGCTGGCATAAACTTGCCAGACTTACTGAATCGCATACCCATAACCAGTAGGAGTGTCAGGCTGACTCCTATTGAAACACATGTCAGAATACACTTGAGGCATGTAAACCTGATTTGCTTACCAAGCCCAATAACCACATTTTCGGGATTCTGTGAAGCTTTATAGGCTCCTACACCTGCACCTGCACCGAAAAGGATGCCTGCCAAGAGGGACATTTGGCTGCCGGCTATACAGAGTGTCAATATAAGTTATCCAACCATTGATATATCTCCGAGTCTTATGGTCTCTGGTTACCTTTGATATATCCCATAAAGCCTCCAAGCACAATAATAGTGCTATAGCAATATCCGTAAATGTCAGTCATTTGTCAAATGAGGTCTTGAGAAAGTGATGAGCTTGAGGTGTATTACTTTTTCTTTTTTGGAAAAAAGGAGTCAAATAAATGAAGTCGGGGTAATAATATGTGATGACGGTGAGTTTGATGAACAAGCTGGCCCTATTTTTGGCTATAGGCACATTGGGATCAGTTTGGCTTGGAATTATACACGCTGTATAATTATTTTTGGGCTGTTGTTTATAAACATCAACAGCCAATTGATATACACACCCTTTTCTTCAACAAAATGCTCGAACCACTAGGTCCCCAGACTCTCCAGGACTCTCCTGTCCCTTCCCACACTCTTGTTCATGCCATTCAAGAGGTTCCTCGGTCTCCAACACACCAATTGCATTCAAATACCTCGACTTCTAGTCTGTCGAATAATGACCAATTGCTAGACCATTCCCACCTCAAGCCAGGAACCCAGGCGTCCTTATTGTCCTATGCCAAGACCATTGATATGTACCGAGAGAATGCCAAAAAGACAACCAATCCAGATACCCAATGTGACTTTGCCATATTTATGGTCGAGGCTGCCAGACCTCTTCCGGACACTGACACAACTCGGTGGGATTATCTGGCGGAAGCCGAAAAGCTCCTGAGGCAGCTAGCCGGCCGGGGACATGCAGAGTCCCAATACTATCTAGGAAATCTGTATAGCTCTGGGCTATTGAGCAAGAAGAGCAAGGTGGACTTTGACAAGGCCTTTCCACTATTTGTCCAAGCTTCCAAGCATCATCATGCTGATGCCTCTTACAGGTATGTTACAAGGAGTACGGTATTAAGGAAAACGTTTAACCTCAAATCTCATATTAAACTCCTGTTTCCTCCTCCCCCCTTCTTCCCTTCCTTCTCCTGTTGATTTCTTATTTAAAAACAAAATTTAAAATCTATTCAGGACAGCAAAATGCTATGAAGATGGTCTGGGATCTCGCAAAGATAGTTCAAAAGCATTGCAATTCTATCGCAAGGCTGCCTCCTTGAGCCATCCAGGTGCAATGTACCGTCTTGGTCTGGCTGAAAACAATGGGGAGTTGGGAATATCTAAGAACCCTCGCGACGGTGTAAAGTGGTTAAAACGATCGGTTGAATCAGCAACAGCAGAATACCCCCACGCGATTCATGAACTGGCTCTCCTGCACGAACGCGGGATAGAGAACGTGGTGTTTGTGGATCATGATTATTGTATAGCACTCTACACCCAAGCGGCTGATCTCGGCTATGGTCCTTCTGCACATCGCCTGGGTGAATGCTATGAATACGGTAAACTTGGGTGCAAGATTGACCCAGCACTCTCGATCCATTACTACACAGTAGCAGCCCAGCGTGGAGACAGAGACGCATGTTTTGCCCTGACAGCGTGGTATCTAGTTGGTTGTCCAGACATACTTCCTCAGTCAGATGAAGATGCCTATGTGTGGGCTCATCGTGCTGCTGAAAAGCAATTGGCCAAGGCAGAGTATGCAGTTGGTTACTTTACCGAGTCTGGGATTGGTATTCCCAAGAACCCTGAAGAGGCCATCAAGTGGTATAATCTGGCTGCTGATCACGGTGACAAGAGAGCTATCCAGAGACTCCAAGGAAGTTTGGGCAGCCAGTCAGCAAACATGAAAAAGAAAGGTTCTCAGGATGACTGCAATATCATGTAGATCTCATCCCATCCTAAATCACAAAATAAGTGATGTATTTCAGCGCAGTTCCTCCATCATCTCACAGTACTACAAAATAAACCATGCTTTTCTTAATTCGATATCACAGACCATTCTCTTTGAACCAAAACCTTGAAAGACTCGGGTCAAAACCTGTGCTTTAGATAAATAATAAAGAGTACAGCAGACAAGCCTATCTAGCAAGATCTTATATTGATTACTGTGCGATTTCTGGTGTTTAGATACAAAGGTCTTTGAATACAATCATACAAATATCACAAGCAAAAAGTTTTTTTTAAATGTTTTCAAGTGTTCAAGTACAATATTTTGGTGATAGAATTGAAGTATAGTCTCTGAATTTATCACAATCAGTATTGCTTCTTGTCAATATATCAGAGCTCAAGACCATAATCATAAAAATTTGAGAAAAGAAAGCATTTTTTGTATTCTGCAAAAAAAAATACCTGTCTATCTACTTAAAGAAAATAGGAGCCGAGTGGTATCTCTGAGCATATACCATTAAAAGTGTCTCAAAAGCTTGAATTCAATCAGTAATAGGAATCAGTTGTAGGCTGCCCACACGATATCCGTCTGAAGAAGTGGTATGGTTAATATTGACATTTGTTCCAGTATCAATGATATCCAACATATGATGGAATAAATCAAAGCATTGGAGTCAATTTGGTCTAGTAAAAAAAAACAATATTGAAATGTAGTTTTTATAAAGGGTTTTAAAATTCCAAGTCATCATCAAAGGGTCCACTGTCAAGGCTAGTTTGTACAGAATATCAACCCTGCAGAATATACATAAAGTGTTTTACCAGCCCCTACAGTATCACTTTAGCAAAAAGAAAGAAAGATCTTCTGCATACATGACTATGTTTACATATGTGCTCAATTCCGTGGCGATATTACTGTTTTATTAAAGGTTTCTATAAAACCTCCTTTTGAAATCCTCTTGTTTTTCCTGCATTTTTGGTTGCTGTTTTTGATTTACCAAAAACATATTTAAAAGCCATGGTTTCTGATTTTCCAGTATTTATTCAAAGAAGGAGATGTTTCCTATTTCCAAGTCTAATCAATGAGGATTCTAAATGTCTAGTAAACATTTCTCGTAATTCATAAAAGAACCCCCCCTCAATGGATGAATAATGGCAGCACTATCTTTATATAATCTGGCAAAAATCAAGTCAATCACTCTTGTGCTCGAGAATCTAAATCTACCAAGCAAATGGGTCCCAAATTGTATTGTTTAATGGCTTTAAGCTGATTGAGGCCAAAAAACATACATACAATCAATATATATTTATATATATATTAATCATTTATTATTACTTACTGCTGATGCCTCTGCTCAGAGTATTATAGCCATAAATATTGTCTGGATGAGATTTCCAGGGAAATTAGTCAAAAAGTGCTTGATCACTGGAATAAAAAAAGGACATTATTGGAATTGAAATATGAATTATGGTTGTGACCATGAAATTTGAATTGGTGATTGGGATTGTTCTGGAAAGGCAGATTGTGGTTTGCCTGATTTCATAAACAGCCTTTATTCAATCTCGATTCGCCCTTTCTGAATCGATACAACAATAATTCTTCCTTCTAATCCTTGTAAGAACTGCCCTCGGCTCCTGGTTCGGTTTCTGTTGCTCATTTACTTTTTTATCAGATCTTTTTGATACATCAAGCATTAAATTGTAGTAACCATTACGAAATCTGCTTCTGATTGGACAGAATATCAATAGCCGACAAGAGTTTTTTTTTCTTTATTTTCTTGTTCCCTGAGTCAGCACCACAATTTCAAATTGCCTGATCATTGGCTGCGGGATTACTAATACACCCAGCCGGGATCGCCTATTGGACATTACTAAAGATACCTTTTAATGTCGTCCATTTTGAGGCTCCTATAAAAACCTAGGCCTGTCCACGTACTTTTGGCTCTATTCCCCATCTTCTTCTCCTAATGGCTCCTCAACACCACAAAGTCGTCATTATCGGTTCTGGCCCTGCTGGTAAGAAACTTCCCTCACCTTATCTGAATCCAATCGTGCGATCCAGTCTACTCACCATCCACTATTCTTTATCACCATAAAAAAAAGGCCACACCGCTGCCATCTACTTGGCTCGTGCCAACCTCCAGCCCTTTATGTTTGAAGGTATGATGGCCAACGGATTCGCTCCCGGAGGACAGTTGACCACCACAACCAATGTCGAGAACTTCCCCGGATTCCCTACCGGTATCATGGGTGGAGAATTGATGGACAAGATGCGTGAGCAGTCTGTCCATTTTGGCACTGAGATCGAGACCGAGACCATCACCAAGCTCGATACTTCTGCTCGTCCCTTTAAGCTCTGGCGCGAGGGCAGCGAATCCGATAAGGAGCCCACCGACACTGCTGATGCCGTAATTATTGCCACTGGTGCCTCTGCCAAGCGTATGCATCTCCCTGGAGAAGATGTCTACTGGCAAAACGGAATTTCTGCCTGTGCTGTCTGTGATGGTGCTGTGCCCATCTTCCGCAACAAGCCCTTGGTTGTTATTGGCGGTGGTGACTCTGCTGCTGAGGAAGCCATCTATTTGACAAAGTGTAAGTGATCTTTATAAAGCGTCAAAGGGGCTGTTCTGACAGTTGTGGGTTACATATATATGTATATATATAGATGCTTCGCATGTCCACGTTCTTGTACGTCGCGATAAGCTTAGAGCCTCCAAGGTTATGGCTGCTCGTCTGTTGAAGCATCCCAAGGTCACTGTCCACTTTAACAGTGCTCCTACCGAGGCTCTTGGTGACGGCAACCTGTTGAGCTCAGTTGCCACCAAGAACACCGTAACTGGTGCTACAGGCAACATCCCTGCCAACGGTCTCTTCTACGCCATTGGCCACATCCCTGCTACTGAGTTGGTCAAGGGCCAGGTTAACTTGGATACCGATGGTTATATCAGCACAATCCCCGGTACTGCCGAGACTAACATCGTTGGTCTGTTCGCAGCTGGTGATGTCCAGGATAAGCGTTATCGCCAGGCTGTTACCAGTGCTGGATCTGGTTGCATGGCTGCCCTTGATGCCGAGCGTTACTTGAGTGAATTGGAGGCTGAAGAGTAGATTTTTATAAAACAGGGCTTGTATATGTTCTCACTTTCTCTGCCATCCATATACATATTCCATTCTCACCTCTTTGTTTAAAGAAGAACAGAGCCATTATATTCTCCCGTTGATTTATTTTATTCTTGTTGATCATCTTATCATTTATTTTATACATAAAAATATATACACAATATTCATTATGACGTCCACGGTGTTACTTTTTTTCAAAAATTGAAACATTTTCAACAAAAAAACCAAAAAAGCACATACACACACAAATAGGGTTATGCGCTGAGTCAACTCACGCGTCGGCGGAGTTTTGATCATTTAAATACGATCCCTTTGGTCCTTTTGTCCTTTGAGTTCTTCTTCCATGAGTGCAAAGGCTCCCCAACAGGCTGGCGTATTTGCCGGTCTTGATCCAAGTCATTTTAACGCAAATGATCCAATTGTGCTCTTCATCATACAGTCTACCATAATCCTTGTGTTCTGTCGACTGCTGGCTATTCCACTAGGATGGCTTAAACAGCCTCGAGTTATTGCAGAAGGCAAGAATCTATTGCTTATTCTTCATGTCTTTATGTCTTTATGTAATCTAAACCCGAGATCAAACACCATTAGTTATTGCTGGAATCATACTTGGGCCATCGGTCATGGGCCGTATACCAGGCTTCAAAGACACCATATTTCCCTCAGCCTCTCTTCCTTTTATCAATCTTATTGCTACAATCGGCCTGGTCTTCTTTCTCTTCCAAGTCGGCCTCGAGGTCGATCTTCGGGTGGTTAGACAGGACTGGCGCAAGAGTATTGCAATCTCATTTGCCGGGATGGCCCTTCCATTTGGCCTAGGTATTGCTGTCAGTGTAGGCCTCTATAAGCTACAGGACGACCCTTCTATTCCATTCTCGAGTTTCCTCTTGTTTCTTGGTGTAGCAATGTCTATTACGGTGAGCTTATTACCAAAACATTACCAATACTCTTATTTTTAATCGTTCTGATCGCTGCTCTTTATTATTTTATTAATAGGCTTTCCCCGTACTCGCACGAATTCTGGCGGAATTGAAATTGTTGCGCACAAAAGTCGGTGCAATTACCATGGCAAGTGGGCTAATAAATGATTGTACAGCATGGTAAGAGCAAGTTTGTCAGAATTGTTGAATTTCACTTGATTTTATATAGATAGATTGCTAAATATTCATTGATCTATCAGGGTTCTACTGGCATTGGTCGTTGCCTTGCTGAATTCCTCGGGTGGAATTGAAGCCCTCTGGGTATTCTTGACAGCAGTTGGCTACTCACTATTCCTGATCTTTTGCGTCCGTCCATTATACCGCATGCTTTGTGTAAAGACGGGATCTTTTCAAAACGGACCTTCTCCATTCCTCATGACTGTCACACTCCTTATTGTACTTGTATCCGCATTTGTCACGGACATCATTGGTGTCCATGCGATCTTTGGTGGATTTCTTGCGGGTGTAATTGTGCCTCACGAAGGCGATTTGTCCATCAAGATCACGGAAAAGATTGAAGATATCATCAATATAGTCTTTTTGCCTTTGGTATATAGCGCATTTTTTTTAAATAACTTGATATGATCTAACCACAAACATTCATTTTTATTATTAGTATTTTACTCTTTCTGGTCTCAAGACACAAATCGGTCTTCTTGACACAGGCGTTGTATGGGGCTATGTGATTCTTGTGATCTTCTTGGCCTGCTTTGGAAAGATCGTGGGCTGTACGGCAGCAGCCAAGCTGTGCGGCATGACCACACGGGAATCATTTGCCATTGGATTCTTGATGAATTGTAAAGGGTAAGATTTGGAGTATATCACATGAAATATATGTAACCTCATCATTACAGGTTGGTGGAGCTTATTGTCCTCAATATCGGCCACGATGCCGGTGTTTTGAATGACCAAGGTAATAATGATAATAATAACAACAATAATAATATTGTTATCAGTCTACAGAATATATATATCTAACCTAGGCACATCCAGTATTTGTAATCATGGTTGTAATGGCATTGGTAACGACCTTTATGACGACTCCTGTGGTCCTATGGCTTTACCCAGAGTGGTACCAGAAACAGACTGCAACCAATTCCCAAGACATCGACGAGTGTTTCACGGGCTCAAAACCTTCCAGCGTCATGCCTGCAGTGGCAAACGAAAATGCTGGAAACGAACATTATTGTTTGGTTACAATGTTAAATAGAGTTGATACTGTACCTTCTATGATTGCTTTATTGCGTCTACTTACCAATCCTATACACGAAGAAAGCCTAAAGTCTCGACTGAACCCCAAGATCGATATCCATGTCCTACGTCTCTTGGAACTCACCCAGCGAACGTCTGATGTGATGAAGATTCGAGATTTACGAGAGACTGAACGTCAGGACACTATTCTCAGTGTCCTGCGTGCATTTGGAAGCCTAATTGGCGTAGATAGCCTCCAAACCAAACTCGACTTTAGCCCTTTGACCGAGTACATCAAGACAATCTCAGAGTACTCTGCTAGATCAGGAGCAGATATGATTATTCTTCCCTGGCCAGCAAACTGGCAGATACCAGCAGAGACACAGTACCAAATAGAATATCTTGGTGTGCCACCCGAGAAGCAAAAGTACCCAATAGCCGCTGTTGAATATGCCAGTAGTGCGTTTAGTATCACCCATACAACCATGGGGCTGTTTATTGACCGTGGATTTGGAGACTACCAAGATAACCGCTCCTTGTTTGAAGCCTTTCAGATCGTTGTGCCCTTTTCAGGCGGCCCAGACGACCGTAGTGCGATCCTGTTTGCTCTTCGCCTTCAGAACTTTTACCCTGTCAATGTTACGGTCGTACGGCTTGGGACAGAGCCAGCAAACTTACGTTACGCTACCACAAACTCTGTTTACCAATGTCTTGGGTTGACTAGTGCAACCTCAGATAAAGCAATTCTGGATACTTTGTTTGTAGAGACACAATTTTCTTCTCGTCAAATTGTATGCCACACACTTTCACTGCCCGAATGGCGCGCAAACCATATCTTTACTTGTCTGCAGAATCCCTTGGGACGACATGACTTGGTGATCATTGGGAGATCTGGTATTGAGCATAGCTTACCGCCCAATGCCGCGACAGGCCTGGCTGACGGTTCAGATGCTCAGTATGCCAAAGGGCTAAAAGCTGGACTAGGGAAAATGGCCGGAGAACTACTGCTGACAGACTTTATTGCCAGTCTGGTAGTAATTCAGGCTCCTGTAAAGGAAAACAGAATATTCTCTGTTGATGCTTAATCTTGCTATTTTAATCTTGTATATTTACCCTGTAGATCCTTTACAAAACAGGGTAATAATGTCTGCTCACCAATGTAATACGCGTTTTTTCTTTTTTATAGTCAAAAAACAAAAACAAAAACTAATGGATATTACATTGATTAAGTCTGTATTAGCTAATTTAATAATGCTCTTGTCACTCCAAGGATGTTCTATCGAGAACACTTCTTTTTGATAATAAAGCTATAAATATTTATTTATTTTGATTTTTTGCAACAAATGTATGGTGCAATCCGGAATTACTTTTTTTATAAAATTTTGCTCGCGAAATTGAGAAACCTTGCGTCAATTTTTAAAAAACAAAACAGTCGGCGACATTTATCAATCAAACCACGCATCACCGACACATGAAAATATGCGTTCTGGGTTGGGTTTATGAGGCCATTAATTTAAACCCAGAAAGTTTCTGTAATCAACACATCACTCTTATACTACAAAAGAAGCAATCAACACTGGTACTTTGGATGATATATATATAAATATAAATCATGTAAAGCTGAAAAGCAGTTCAAGACATGATTCCTGAACCACTTTGTTATAACCGGCCAATAAGACTATTTTGGTGCTGTAAATGTTTCCATAATCTTTGCATGTAGGCTGATACAGATTCATGACAATTTGCACGCAAATAAAAGTCCAGGTTCCATCAAACAAATAGAGTTGAAAGATCAGTATCCAAGCTGTCCTAAGAGATGAGGGCAATATACAAAAATAAAGTGGCTGGCCAAGTCTAGATGACGAGAAACAAGACGAAATTTTGTACAAATACCCTAGATTTTCAAATAGGTATCAACATTTACTTTTTGTTTTTGTCTTTTTTTTTTTACTGTGTGCCTATCATACACGAGGATACTTGTAATATTAAAAAAAAGGGGGTGGAAATAAGTCTTCAAGAGACAATTCAACAGTAATATATGTATATAATGGTTTATGAATAAATCATTTTGCAACAGATCCTTGTAGCTAGTATTCTCACCTTGAAAAGTAAAGATTATGTCCAAGTCTTGAAGAAATGATATTGCATTTTTGTGTGAAAAAAAAAAGTGCTCACTCCAACTTGTTTTGTTGCAGATTCTATCCTTCTTGACCAATTTTCGTTGGTTGGACCATAGAAATAGATCTCTTGGTAAAAGAAGGTGGAATCAACACTTTCTCAATACCATGCCAGTCAAAGGAGAAGAACTCGGAGGGAATGCGACCCGAGAGTAAATAAAAGAAAAGAGGGTATAAAAGACAACCTGATAATATAACCCACCCAAACCTATCTGGACCATTGCTCCTGCCTAGGATGAATGTGCAAAAGAGTCGTATATAAACAGTTTGTGAATAATGAGTGAAATACAGCATATACATTTATGTATGTATATACATATATAATATATAAAAACGACTTTATCCATACCAATGCGAGTCACATCACTGCCTGAGCTATTCTACTTTCACCCCTTTGTGAGCCAGCCACTCGTTGGGAGAATAACTTACAAGCTCACCATCGATGGATCCTTACAGACCCAATCTTTATGGTAATGTAAATAGTATCTCTTCTTTATCCAAATCTCATCTTTAATGCCTTAGCCTACCGTCCCCCTGGAGGACATAATTCCTATGGAGGTCCTCGTCCAGGCGGATTCACACCACACCAAAGACCATTTGGCAACCAAACTCTCCAATCTTACAACAACCCCCGACCACTTTCTGTCCGCCCAGCCGCACAAGCACCTCATGAATCCGGAAAGCTCACGACTTTATTTGTGGGTGCAATTGCTGCTGGTGTAAATGATGTGTGGATCGAACGATTTCTCAAGGTTAGATCCCATTTAATCCTAATCTTCATCAAAGCTCATCCATCCATCTTTTCTCAGGCATGCGGATCTTTGCGCCATTGGAAACGCGTAATGGACCAGGCTGGAAAGCCAAAGGGATTTGGATTCGCAGAATACGAAGATCCAGACAGTGTACTACGTGCATTGCGAGTACTAGGTGGAGAAGGTCAAGAAGGCGTGACATTGACAGCTATGGATGGTACTGATACCAAGAAGAAATTGATTGCAAGTATACAAAGTGTGAATCCTGGTAGAGGTCTAATATATTATTTTTGACACATATAGGTCAAGGTAGATGACAATGTTCGCAACCATCTCGAACAATATCAAAAGACGCGTACCAAGACAGAGGTTACTATCCGAGCACATCTTTTTTTGTTTTGTTTTGTTTTGTTTTGTTTTGTTTGGAGATGAGACAATGGAGCTAAATAGCAATCTCTATTGATAGGCTGATACCGAAGCTGACCAAAAGGCGCTAGAGACAATTCAGGAACTCGTCCAAGCACTTCAGGATGGGCGTGATCCTGACGCACCTGCACGCGAACAAACTGATGAAGATATGCTTTCTAAAGAACTCGCCGTCTTTAAGGATAGGGCTGTAAAGCGTGATCAGGAAAAAACTAGAAGAGATCAAGATCGTAGTAGAGAAAGATGGCCCGAGCATGAAAGTAGCAGACGAAGAGGCGACCGATTTGCACCACGCCAGGATTTCCACCGTGGAGCCACTGAACAGCTCTCTGAACCAGAGGGCTATGTTGAGGATGACGAAGAGAATGAGCGTAGAAGACAGGAACAGCATGAAAAGGATGTGCTTGCTGCATTTCAGTTGGTAAGATCTTTGTGGATTATAGAAAACAAAAAGGCTTATGGTATGTTTTAGAGAGAAAAACGTTATGAACATCGAGAGTCAAATCGGCTTCGAAACTATCACCGTGATATCCAGCGGGAAGAAGAAGATAATGAGCGGGAGAGAACAAGCCGGGAGTATTGGGCACAACGGCTGGCTGAGTGGGATGATGATGTGGAGATGGACAGGGGCACTCAAGAGTTCTATGTGAGCCGGTAAGACATTTATTTACCTTTATCCTTGGCTGCTTAATGATGTTGGCTATAGTTCAAGGTGGAGAAAGGCAAGAGAGGATGTCAAGAGAAGAGAAGAGGAACGGGATGATGAAGACAGACGTGCAGAGCAACATGAGATTGACGAGGCTAAGCGACGAGCAGAGGAAGAGGAGAGAGTGCGACGAGAGAACAAGTTTCTCAACCGGGAGCCAGATGAGATTACCAAGATCGAGATCAAGCCCCGGAAACTCAACTTTAACCTGCCTATCAAAAGAGTACCTAACATGGGTGGCAATGAAGAGGAAGAAGACGAGGAAGAAGGTGGAAAGCGAAAACGTGTGCTTGTTCCTTTGGATTATGGTGATGATATGACTATTGATGGTTCATCTCATCTCGATCCCGAAGAGCGAGCTCAGCGTGTGAAAGAACTTATTGGATCGATTCCTAGTTCTGAACAAGAGCTCTGGAACTGGCCTGTCAAGTGGAATGAACTCGATGAGGTTTGTGCTAGATCTAGTATGGTTTTTTGAGGTTATACTGATATTTGGGTATAGGATCTCGTTTCTACAAAACTACATCCCTTTGTATCAAAGAAGATTGTGGAAATTGTGGGCGTACAAGAGGATGACCTTGTGGACTTTATCCTTGAATTTATCCGTAACAAAAAACCTCCCACAGAACTTGTGAGCGAATTGGAAATGGTAAGCAGACAGAGTGTATGGATTGAATAGCATCTTATTTGTTGTATTTAATTCTAGACATTGGACGAAGAGGCCCTGATGTTTGTGATGAAGCTTTGGAGAGCACTGATTTTCGAGACTGAAAGAAAGTTCCAAAGACTGTAAAAAAATAATAATAATAAAAATAATAAAGCAGTGTTCAAGGGAAGCTCAAGGCATGTGCTTTTTTTTGTTAGTTGCCTTCAACTGCATAGCCTTTCTTGCACCATGCACCAAAACCTCCCTTGAGACTACGCAAAAGGTCCTTATTGTAGCCCATGCGCACCAGAGCCTCTGCAGCCATAATACTGCGATAACCACCTGCACAATACAATACGATTGGTCTTTGGGAGTCTGTTGGAACAACCTTTTCGATCTTTAGCTCCAGGATTCCACGCGAAAGGCAGATGGCATGAGGAATCTAACCGAGAACCAATGTCAGTATAGCTCAAATGCAACCCAGAACTATATCTAACCTTGTTAGCTCATTTACCTTTCCAAGCTTCCATTCGGCTGCTTCTCTAACGTCAATCAATACCGGGGAAGCCAACGAACTCGAGGGAAGCTCTCCCGAGAGTTCATTTTCTAGATCAGAAGCAGATATCTCGGTGACCTGGAGTGTTTCCTGGGTGCGCTTTACTACATCACTCCATCGATCGAGAGATGATGATGCCTAGACATTCTAGAATGAGCTTTTATTTTTTTCCCCACACTCATGTTCCAATTAATTCTTACGGCAGAAAATGTCCTCACAGACCATTGTCTAGGAAGACATTGTATTTGAGAAAAAACCTGCAGACGAACCATACGGACCAAGAAGCCTTGAGTAATACAATAGAATAAAGAGCCATGGGAAGAAATACGGCAAACGAGTCTATAAAAGAAAATAAGATCTCTTGTACAACTTTTCTACGCATGAGTCTAGAGCGCTTCTTTAACCATAAAGATCACGGTATTTTTGTCTGTATTTTACGTAAAAACTTTTTTTTTAATATACAAGAGAATAATGGGTTTGTTTTTAAATAAAAGTATTTGGATAAGTTTCAATGAGAAGATGCGTTATGAAGAAAAAACATATTTTTTTTGGTGTTGCTGTAGTCGTTTTTTTATCGTTTCTTGTAAAGACAAGGCTTCAATAATTGCTGGGATTGCTTCTGCATCTTTGTAGCTGTCATGCCTCGCACACCCGCACCCTTTTGGAGAGAACGCTTTTGAGTCTTGCTTAAGCCCTCCAACATTTCATCGTCATCAGCATCCTCGCCAGTAGGCTTAACACTGCGCTTGTTAAAGTACATCATTACAAACATTTTGTTATCGTCCTCCTATTACAACTAACTGTAAGTTTTTTGTTGTTGTTGTAATTGTCATTGTACTGTTTCTGTTCTGACACTTGCCTTTCCAATGAACTCAAACCCAAGGTTCTCCAATAGATCAATGAAGGAGTCCACATCGCTAAACCGACTGACAACTTCGGCAATCTTGAGTTCACCACTATATAGTACATTTATTTTAGCCTTTCTTTATATATATATTTAATAAGTAAAACTTACCCGACTTTGAGAACGCGGTAGGCTTCTTTAAGGAAATCGAGATAGTTTGTGCCCATCAAGGAAAGAGAGAATACCACAACATCGACAAAGTTTGCCGGTAAGGGCAACTTGGAAATATCGCATGCAATCACCTTGTCGTTCTTTGCAATCAAATCAAAGCTCAACACCTTTTGTTCAGTCAAGACATGTCCAATCTTGGCATCACCGCATCCCAAATCAGCCACGACAGTGCCAGCAGGCATTTCACGCAATTGATCGGTAATGACATCCACAGGGTTAACAGGCCAAGATTCTACTTGGTGACGGAAACCTTCATGGTACTTTTTTTTTTAAAAAAAAACCATCAGTACCCTCTAGTTTACTAGCCAACTTTCACTTTGAGCAATCCTTACCTCGTCAAAGAGTTCAGGCTTCTCTTGGAAGAGTTCATAGGCCTCATCACCCTTGGTTGTGTAAAGCTGTTCATTTAACCATCTGAAGCGAGCTCCCGAAAGCTTCTCCTTCATCTTGATCTGGAGAGCTGTCAATGTACTCTTGGTGTCCTTTGCGGCAGGAGTGACTACACCTGCTTTTTGTGCAGGAGCCATAGATTTGGCCATTGGGGCCTTCTTGACCTTTTCTACCTTTTTGGGTTTCTCTACAATCTTTTCAGACTTGGGTTTCTCTACATTCTCTACACTAGCTTTGGTTTTGTTGGCAAGGAGCTGTAAAGAAGATGATTTCATAGTCAATCCACCATGGTTAACACGTCCCAATTGATTTATCATTGTGTCCAACTTACTGCCTGAAGCTTCTTCTTTTGAAGATTGTTTAATGCTTTTCCAGTGGCCTCCACCTTGGGTTGCTCCTTTTTAATATTGGTCATAGCAGGGGTATCCTTGACAGCTTCATTTTCAGTCTCTTTTGGGACTTGGGCAGTCTTGACAGGAGTCTCCTTGACAGGAGTTTCTTTGGCAGGAGCCTTTTTAGCAGGAGTCTCTTTGGCAGGAGTCTCTTTGGCAGGAGTCTCTTTGGCAGGAGCCTTCTTGACAGTCTCTTTTGAAACCTTGGCTACCTCGACAGGTGTGTCTATAGCTGCTTTTACGGGAGTTTCTTTGGTGGCTTTGTTTGCCTTTGGAATATTATTCTGCTTGGGCTTCTGCTCAATCGGCTCGGGTTTGGCGATCGTGGTATTCTTTACGGGTGCTGATTCCTGAGTTTCGCGAGGTTCGGCGTTTCCGTTGCGTCTTTCGGCTGCCAGCTTTGCTCGCTTGGAGCGAGAAGGCTTTGCTTTCTTCTTTGGCTTTCCATTCTCATCTAGTGGGCGTTTGCTGGCAGTGGGTTCGTAGGGCTTGGGATCATTCTGCCCGGTCTGGAGTCTCAATCGCCAAACTTGTTTCTGGAGCTGATCGGCTTCCTTTGTGGCTGCCTCTTCTTTGGACAGTTCTTTGGGTTCTTGGTTGCGTCCTCGGGGCTTGTTGGTTTTTGCTGATTTTTCCTCTTTCTCGAGGACAATTGAGGTAGGCAAGGACCAGCCACTTGTTCCAAAAAGAGGTTGCATGGTGGAATGGATTCTTTTGATTGAACAAGAAAATATATATAAACACTTGAAAAAAATAATAAAGATACTGGTTTTCCTTTATAAATTTGGCAAAATTCTCGTTTGGGTTGGAAATTGAGCCAATCAAATAAGCATGTTTGCAAGGCAAAGATGGCTAAAATGAAGAATTCATTATTGGTATTTTATCGTAATCTTGTAATAGCAGCCGTTTGTTGTAATGCGTTTATATAAAATGTATTGGGTTCATATCTCTCTTTTATCGTAAATAGCCTTGATGGTAGGGAATCGAAGTGACTTTGAATCGTTTTTGCCCTCAAGTTCCTGAAAGTACCTTACGGTAGCCACTTTGCCAATTATCAGATCAGGATCCTTTGCATACTGTATGCGCTGCTGAATAGAAAGCCCTGAGCCTACACTGACAGGATGGCCTAGTTGTACATGGTCAATAACCCAAACATTGACTGATAATTCATGCCTACCTTTGTGCTCAATGATTACATTTGTCATAACCATCCGGTCTTCTCCAGTATCAGGCATACGCATCTGACCGGTCTCTATGTTCTTTATGACATACTCATCATCCTCCCACTCCTTGACCTTGAGCATGTTTCGACTGTAGAAAAGTGTCTCTTTGGTCAGTCTGTGGTTCTGTTGGATCTTGGGTATCCTACCTCCGTCTTCCCTGATAGGGTACATCTTTTCGCAAGATCAAACCTTCCCATCCACTATTGACCGAATGTGCGTAGAGGTCTTGAAAGTCATCAAATGTCTCTAGCTTGATCTGCTCTATTATGGCCAGATTTTTCTGCGGCTTCCCAGCAAACTTTTTCAACTGTTCTTGCCGTTTGTGAAATGGTATTGTGCCATCACCGATCTTGAACTCTGTGATATCAATAATGTCAAACAATTGATAGACAGGGTTCTCCATTGACTGGTTGCGAGTTCTGATCTGTCCCACAGCTGCCAGGAAGTCTTCGAGATTGGGATCATCGGTTCGATAGACACACACTTCACCATCCAATACAAAACTCGGGTGTTCAGGCTCAAGGCGTCGACGAATTGCTGCTTCCACTTTTTCGAGTGAATTAAAGGGCTTTCCGGTACGAGAAAAGAAGTGGATTTTGTGGCCTGTGCTGGTCTTCTGGACAAAGGTAATACAACGAACGCCATCGAGTTTTCTGGAACCATACCATTCCGGAGACTTTGAGCTTGTCTGCTCCCAAAGGTTTGGTTCATATATATTGATAAGAGGCCTTGCGAGGGCTACGCGTAAAGTCTGTGGATTGAATATATCCAAATTGTCCTGAGACGGGTCTCTTTCCAATACTCGAGTAATCGTAGTTGTCGATACACCCATCTTTAGATTTCTGTCAATGATGCGCCAGAACATCTGCTGCTGGGCATTGGTTTGACAATTAAGGTTGTAAAACTGTGAAATTGCATTCAATGCTCCATTTCCAGTCAATTTTCGAGAAGACAACGTATCAATAAGTTCTACAAGGGTATAAGGAGATTCTGAAGATTCGTTTGGCTCGGTCTGTTTATTAATGTGATCAATTGCACGCTTTGATGTAACGTAATGACGAAGATGAGGATCATAAATTCGTTTGAGGATTGCATGGCACCATGTGGCTTCCGACACAATCTTGTGCTTTTCAATGAGACTTGGGGTTTTGTTGACAGTTTCAACCCATTGATTAAAGTTTTCCAGATATTCACTATCTGTCAATGGGGTACTTGATTCATAGCGTTTGGTGAGATGAATTATTGGTAATCTAAATGGTCTTTGGGCTGTGGGGATTATGCGAGACGAATCGCATGTAAATAAGCTAAATGCTCTCCTTAACATGTTTGCAAAAAAATAAAAAAGACGTTCAATTGATCTCTTTGTCTTCCCTACCCCCCCCTTGTCAGTTAAAGATGAACCAAGCCACTGCATAGTTTGTGCAACTGCTTTTCTTTTTGGCGTTCTATATGGAGTTTACGGAGTTAGAAAGCCTAAGTAAAAGGCAAAATCTGTAACAATTTTTCACTGCTTAAAAGTGTAACAATTTTCACTGCTTAAAAGTGTAACATTTTTTACTGCTTAAAAGTGTAAAGGATTTGTCACGTGTTTCTATTTTAAATTATTTTTTTATATACTGTAATGTTGGGCCATTGTGGGATCTTTGCTATACACTGCGATATGAACTGCTGGTCTGCTGTGAAGGAGGAGAGTTATATGCAATGGTGTGTGAGGTGGTTGGAGATAAGGCACGATGGGGGTAGCCACAGTAATGTAGTTGGTGATAGTAAATAGGGGTGTTCTCAATGACTCAGACAATACGAAATGACCAGAGCGACCAATTTCTTACATATCAAAATAAATAGTCACCAGAAAATGTAAACCAGTAAAACCAGTGATCTCGGAATATAGGACGCCTATCCAGTCTGAGACTTTAAGTTGTAGACTGGTGTTTTTAATTAATATTTTTGACATAATTTTCAGGTGGATTGCAAGCTAAATTGCCTATAAATGCAAGGGCATAAAAGCAGAAAAAGGAGAAAAATGTCAAGATTTCTGTAATGTGTGTATATTAAAAAAAAAGATATAAAAAAGCCTAATGATATTTTGATAGGTAAATAGTTGGCCAACTCAATTACATATTTCAAGTGGCCTTTTTTCTTTTTTTTAAAAAAATAATAATAGAAGTCAAAAACTTGCTTTTGTACCCTTGGATACAAAAAAGACATGTAGCTTTAAAGAAATCTCCAAGAATCTAAAAAGATTTGATGGCTACTCTTTAATACATTTCTTTTTATTGGTATCCTATTAGAATATCTCTGCATTAGACGTTTGGTTCCTTATTCTTTTCAGACGAATCAAAATTAGTTTTCAAATGTTCTGATTACTATTTTTGGACAAAATAGACGAAAAGTTCAGACGACAACATTAGTTTTTTTTTCTAAAAATAAATAAATAATTGTCGTACCTGGAGCAATCTATCAGCACAATACACAATATCCAATATCCAATAGCCAGCATAAAGCAGTACAATTGTTTATTAAAATTAATGACTATAAAGAGCTATAGTGTTATACCGGTTTCAAGAAAGGGGGTCAAGTTGGGAGGCTGAAAATTAAAACCGATAAACCAAATCGAGATAGGCTTTCCTGTGTGTGTATGTGTGTCGTTGATTCTGGTGATGGGATAAAGAATTCTGATACTTTCATGATAGACCACCAATTCTCTAAAACATTGATACCAGAAAGATTAATTGCAGTGTTTTTCGCTAATGCTGATTTTGATATTTTTGTTATTTTGTAACTCGAATTCTAATTCGCCTAGATTTATTTTCGTTTGGTCCAAAAAAGGCAAGCCGAGCATTTGAGAATCAACTTTGATTTGTCTAGAATATAAAAAAGTCTCTAATAGGCCAGAAATACCATGACCTTTAGGGATTCTGCCAATTCCCAGCCTGAGGGACACAGATAGAAGGGAAAAAAAGGATAATCTACGAGAATATTCAGTTTATTTGATACAGTCGTTCCAACGCCAAAGGGCGGTTTGTTAAAAAAAGTGCGGCTAATAAAATTTCCTAAAGGGCGGTTTTGATTTTTCCAAAAGACGGTTTTGATTCATCCAAAGGGCGTTTTTTTTTATTCCAAAGGGCAGTTTGTGGACTTTGGTCAATATTTTGGTCATGTGGAAACATGAATAACTGTGTAAAATATGCATAGGTTTTTTAAATCTTAAACTTCAATCTTACAAAGCTCTGTTTTTCATATTTTTGATAAGCTATAGAAAAACAAAAATCAGCATTAACAGGTATTTGTTATTCATGTCCCACATGCACATCAATATTCCAAACCATCGAGCTATTCGGTGTGCATTTGAAGCCCCATCACCACTCCATTACACTCCTCTTCCCTCCACACTCTTCTACCTTTCCTCTTCCTCTCCAGCCGCTCCTTAGTGCCAGTTCACATATCCTCCTGTCCACCCTTCCGTTATCCGTTCGTCTTTCGCCCACTACTGCTCTCACCCTCCCCCTTCATGTCATATGGACCTTTCTCCCTCCCTTTGCTATCCCTCAGTGGAACCACAAAGGTCTCTTTGTCCACCACGCATTCATGATCAACCCCCGAGGAGTGCTATGTCGTCGACCGACACATAGCTTCAGACATGCCAAAAACCGTCTCCTTGCTTTCTTCCGTCACCTTGATGAAGCCAAGATCGTTCTTTGGCCTTGGTTTGTCTCCCTTCTCCTACCACGCAATCCAGAATCGCCTTGCCCCCACATGGTCTGTCTCAGACGCTGCTGCCCTCCTCAGTCACACTCGACTCTCCTTATCCGCCACAACTCATGCCATTTGGCGAGCTCACTGGACCTTTATCATTGACAACACTCCAATGTTAGTAGCGCCCATTGTGGCTAGAATCATCAAAAGTATTCAGAAAACACACCCCACTGTAATTGAAAAATGCATCTCTGAACACTCTCGTATTGAATCTATTCCTTTGAAACGAAGTTTTTATGATATGTATTCAGAGGGAAAGCTTTGCACCAAATGAAATATTTTGCTGTTCAATTACTGGCTGGATCCATTATCAACAACGCGATCAACAATGAAACTATTATGGTCAACACCATTGAAGTTTACGACAGAAAGAAAATTGTCGACATACATCGAGAACAATTTGGAAACAAAAAGCACAACGCCATCCCAGCTTCATTACCATCCTCATGCAAGACTAGATACTTTGACGTGTGACCTACAACCCTTAATAGCAAAGGTGGACCGACGCTGATTATTGGCACACAGACATTCAATGCTCTTATCACTTCTTCTATTCGATTGGACCAAACGACAAGACCAAGCGTGGGTGGCGTAACAACAAACTCAATAAGTATTTACTTGGATGAAGAATCTATCGAAAAAGCAAAAAGTCTAGCTGAGAACATCAATGCGACATTAGACAGCAACGCTAACATCATGAATAAACTTTGGCAGTTGAGCACAAAGTTCGACAAACCATCATCATACTATCTATGGTGATCCAGCCTTATTAATGTATATTCTACATATACATAATCTATAATTACAGATTAGCTGAGAGCTAATAAGGTACGATGGATGAATTATAGCAATGCATCAGAATAATAGTAACATGGACGTTGAGCTCAGAAGCTTACTTCATTTAATATATTAATGTGATAAAAGACCCCACGTATCAGGAAGTCCAAGATAGTTTGTAACAGCAGATTGAAAGAGTATATAAAGAGCGGCACATTTTGTATCTTAATAAAGACAAGCTTATATACAGTCTCAGAGTACCCACTTACTGTCTATATCTCCATTACTATTTTTTATTGTTTTAATACCCTAAAACACAGCATAATAGACGGATGAAAAATGGATGAAGCTGTGGTGATCCAGCTATGCTATTGTCATATAAATGCACATATGTCTATATCAAAGTAGTTTAGTAACTATTAACTTGTCTATACAGTATGTACATTATTAAATGATTAAAGATAATAATCATGCCAATAATAAATACAGCCAGTACTAGTGGGCTAGTCAATATTAGTCATAATGGCACGGCACTGGCTATTCGGTGAGTTGGTATAAATTTGTGTGTTCTTTCGAGTGCTTTAACTAATAGAAACAGACCCTACATTTCTGATTATTTAATCCTTTTTGTCATATTTTCAAACATTGACCAAAGTCCACAAACTGCCCTTTGGGAAAATTTATTAGCTGCACTTTTTTTTTAACAAACCGCCCTTTGGTGTTGGAACGACTGTAAACGTTTTTGATCCCATTTAAGTTGAGTTCCCAACCCTTTAAAATAGCATTACACAAGGTTGGAATCTTGTCAAGTTCATTCCATCCAAATATATATATAATATATATAATATATATATATAATATATATATATATAGTGATGGTGTAATCTAGTCAGTTGATCCAGACATTGTTACAGCTAGATATCAAGCACAAATACACGATCCTGTTGCCTTGTATCTGATTGAATATTAGATATTTATTAGTGCGTACAAGAACCACTGGATCATACAATAAAGAGGTATTTGTTTTAGCTTATATACAGCGTGGGAATTAGCTTTTTTGGCTTTGAATATTTGTATCATCAATAGCAATAGCAAACCATATTTTAATATTACATCTTTCTATTTCAACTACAGTATATAAACAAATATTATGCACTTTCCAAGGGTCCTGTGTGTCGAGTTGGGATTTAGATCTAAAATACAAAAAAAAAGCCATTAAATTCTGTTTAAGCTTCACCATAAGAAAGAGTTATAATATTGTACCAAATAGTCTTTTTTTTAATAAAAAAAAAGTTGAATTAAATTAGCACTCCCAGGAGTGTGTGGGTGGGTGTGTATATATATTTTTTTCTTTAGTGATCTTTTTTTTTGTATGAGGGTGTGTTTAGTGTTTATAAGCAGCTGGTGTGTCGATTTGGACCCATGGAGAGTTCGATTTTAGTAGATATATTCGATGTGGTTGCTGCCGCTGTCATGGCTGCAGCGGTTGCGATTCGAGAAGCATTACTGACTACGCACTGCGTAGATGGGATGGGCCAAGAAGATTGGTGTTGGTATAGAGTAGATTGTTTAATGGGCATACTAGTGGGCCCACTTGCCTGGCTTCTGAAATGCACATTAGACTGGGCACCAAAAGGCGGATCAGCCATGGTTTGAAAGGGAGTAAAATCAGATAGAGGGGTAAATACATCGTATGACGGCGTGTCCGTAAGAGTGATGTGCGATGGCCTGGCCTGGATATTCGACTCTTGCTTCATGTCTTCTAAGTGGCTCTTTGGTAGATAGCCTTTAATTGACTGTGGGTAATGTGAATTGGTGAGGGAGGTTGGGGTTGTGGCAGTGGCAGTGGTGGTCATTGTGCAGTCTTCTGCAGCGGGTTGGCTCCCATAGGCTGTAGTGGTTCCTATTGTGGTATTCACTGTTCCGCAAATCGTGTTTTGCTTCATTATCTGCTCCTGGCTTTGGTCCATCGACTGAATCGCTGCACAAAGATCATCAATTTGTGCTTGTTGTGCTTCTAGTTTGCTATGGGTCTCCTGCATCTGAGTAGTAAAAGCGTGCTGCATTGCTTCATAGGTTCGTTTTTGATAGATCACTTGCTTACACAGCTGTAGTTCCCGATAAGTCAGGCTAGCTGGTTTTGTCTGAGCCGAGCCGTATTGCAGTAGCATCATTGAATCGGCTATGTTGATGTCCGTATCAGGAACGCTGTGAGAAGCACTCAAGGATCGAGTATCCTGGAGTTCCGGACAGGATCCTTGGCGGAACAGACGCGTTGTTTCCTTGTGGCTCTCAAAATCGAGTGGCTGTAGCGTTGTTCCCGACAGCCTATCCGAAGAAGGCGATCTTCTTGAACCCTCGTTGCCTGATATTTCGTTGGCATGGTTACCATAGTCGATCTCGGTCCCGGACTCGTCTCCTGATTCGACATTGATGATTGTCTCGACATCTTCTGCAGCCTTGACCCGTTTCCGCCGAGAGTAGCGAGGTGTCTTGCGACGGATGAGGTAGAATAGATCGCGCCGACCTGGGCGGAAGTATGGGTGATACCATCGACAAGTTTCCTTATCCTTACTATCTTTTGATTTTCTAGCGTCTGTATCCCGTTGGAAACCATATATCTATTTTAGAAAAGGTTAATTTGGATTAGGCAGGAAAGATGATTGTCTCTTGTTACATTCAGTTGTCGCACAAAAGACGCAAACTTGCAATGCTTGAATAACTTGGGCAAGACATTTTCTGTGAATTCTAAAGCGACATTGAGCACAGACTAGAGCACCGTCATGGCTGGCCAGTTAACTTACTTGGTATGCATTCTATTATAAACATGTCTACCCCGTTGTGATTGCACCAGTGGGCGTATTTTTGCCCCTCATCTGGCGCCTGTAGACTTCTTTTTTAAGGAACACATATTAGATTATAGTGAATCAGTCTTTTTGAAATCCCAAAACTTCATATTAGTCTCACATAACAACGTACTGATAAAGTTTCGAGACAAACCCAGCAATCCCACGTTCGGTCGTATTCATCTCTTGTGAGTGGAGGTCTGCAAATGAGTTGTCGATGGAGCAATCTGGGATGGTCCAGTAAGATGATATTGGCTGGAGAGGAATGGTTTGGTTGGTTGGATGTCGGTTGGAAAGCAAAAAGTTTCTATCTACAGCGTTACTGCCAACTTCAGGGGCCTGCCGGCAGTAGGATTCGGTCGGAGACGCCAGGTCAGGGTGGCAATCCATGCCAAACGAAGGGTAGATGGCAAAATTAGGAATATGGATTGGGTGCGAGCTGCGATCTCTTTTTTGGTGAGAGTGGTGATGAGAACGTGATGTAAGAGATATGAGGCTGTCTTGAAGTGGCTGTGAAAATTGGGTTGACTGGAAATGGCCTGTGGTAGCCGAAATACGTGGCAATGGGTCTGCAAAGTATTCCACGTATTCTGCATTCTCCTGGCCACCCTCGTGGCTATCAGGATCGGTTTGCTGGCTGTAGAGTGTCATATTCTTGAATTTTGTTATGCTAGGTGCGATCTGGTTACAATTTCTTTTTTAGGAAATGTTAGTTGGACAGCAATATTAACGGTATTTTGTAGATCGAATGAAGAGAAGGAAAGAAAGAGGAAAGAAAGAGAAAGAAAAGGAAGAAGAAAAGGAAGGGGAAAAGAGCATGAAGAAGGGGTGCGTGTTTAAGCAAAACCAGAGTTTATCCTATTCTGGGCTCGAATTCAGGTTATAAAAGATATCACACACAGATATATATATACACATATATATATACATATATATATAATATAATACATAATATGAATACACACATATATATATATATATATTATATCATGTATTAAAATCTTGTAATATTTCCTAAAAACCTACGCATGGCATCGCAGGAATACATTTGTATTGTATACTTGCAAATGCAACATACTGCACTTGGATGTTGGGGCGACTGAGGCTTAGAATGATAGTAACCATGGCAATAATGGTGACAGAATGCGACTATGGAGTTGATTCCTTGAGGTTTCCTTTTTCAAAAGAGTTTGGAACAATTTAAGCACTCATCAGAAATGTAAGCAATTGTTAATATACATTATTTTTGGTTAAAGGAAAGGGGCCATGAAATCCTAATCAAGATATGAATCTATTATTATGAGCAAAATGTCGAAAGCTTAAAAATCAATTCTGCACACAAAAACACACATCACTTCTCTTTGGCATCCAAGCACAATCCTCAGGGGTACAACTAGAAATACAAAACTCACTTTTCCTTGCCTCCATAGATTGAAAATACTCGTGCCATTGCATAGTATATAGTCCTGCATTTCTATTCTACAAAGGATCCAGAAGCGCCACCAAACTGTCAATACCAAGGCATTCGAATCTGTTATTCTTTTGGGTTTCCTTTTATTGCCAATTTCACCCCCTGCTATTAAATATATATATACATACATGGATACATACATGGATACATACGTTTATGCATACATGCATACATACGCACATAGATACATGCATACATATATATACATATCTATCTAAGTGTGTAGTGCTCAGTTGGCTTCAATTGCATTGCATTCACAAAGTAAAGGATTGGTCTTTATGATATTTATTTGAATACACTACAAGTTAATAATCCCCATCTCTTCACCAACTCTTTTGTATATCTTGCGCTGAGGCTTGCCAACAGGTGAATAATCACTCTTTGATCGCAAAAATCGCATTATCTGTGATAGCCAACCTGCCAAACGAAGAAACACATACTTCTCACATGTGTAACTAATGACCAGATTAACCACAGCAAGAAATATAACAAACACTCGGAAACCGAATGGAATTGTCTCTAGCTCAAGAAGTTCCCTAAGGAACTCGTTTGGATACAACACACACCACACGGTCAGAGCCACCAGCACCACCAGTGTCAAGACGAGCCGGCCTACAGGACAAGGTTAGCAAACACAATCGAGTCATTTTTGTATTTTTTTTATTTTTACCATTTGTCCACAGCGGTTTCCGATAGGGTGGTCCTACACTAAACACTACGGCCACTAGAATGTATTGGAAACTCGAAAGCAAAAACAAAACCGTATTCTCGTAACACATAATATTTTCACCGTCCGGATCAAACACAGGTGGTACATACCTAGATACTTATTGTTCAGTTGAAAGTTCTTCATATTAATAAATGTATAAATATATTTATATATTACCAATCCTGCTGGTGCACGGCCCAGTATGCAATGAATTGGAATCCCGAGTTGATCACTATCTGGCCAACAAGTGATGTGAGGACCTTCTTGGATACTAGACTGGCAGTGGGCCTCTTTTGGTAGAGGTGAGGCCATGCAGCTGTGTAGCCCACTAATCACATGTCTGTAAGTTGCCTAGCTTCAAACTTTCTTGTTAAAAAAGAAAGAAAGAAAACTTACTGTAGACCGCTATAGGCAAAATAAGGAATAGATCGATGTAGAGGAACTGGAAATCACCCAGATTGCTTCCAAAGGCGTACAAGAGAGTGACCGAAGTGAATTGGATGATGCTGTAGAGAGCCATGTATTTGAAGCAGCTGAAACTGGTCACCAATGCTGCTCTTCCCTCTCTAGAACCCCCCCTTTTTTAGAACACACAATGTCGATTTGAGGGTCTGCTTACTTTATCACATCAATTACACAATTGATATCCATCGTGTTACTCGTAAAAGGTGCAGCCACAGATGCCTCTGCCTCTGAAAGCGAAATGCCAATGTCGCCTGCCTTGAGGGCTCCACAGTCATTGGCACCATCACCGCAAAATCCAACGCAGTACCCAATGTTCTGTAGTTCAACTACCAATTCTGCCTTTTCATCGGGAGACATGCGTGCATATACAGCTCCTTTGACCAACATTCGATGGAGCAGCTCGACCGGCGCATGGTCTACAACCCACCGGAATGCCTCTCCTGTGACAGCCAGATGGTAGGCCTGTTCGTTTCCATAGGGCTGGCTGTAGTAATCGGCGGTTCTTCTGCGCGGCTATATATACACACCCACAAGAGTTTAATGAGATTCTGAATACCCCCCCCCCCCCCTTTTTTTTTTTTGTATTTCTCGGTTTACCTGCAATGTATCTCTGTCGAGTTCATCGCCTTCATGCAGCACGCTTTCCCATGTCAATTGAGAGTCTGGCTCGGTTGAGGAACCCTTTAAGAATTTTGGAATGTAGATCTCAGAGCCTTGATCGACCAGACCACACTCTCTGGATACGCTGACAGCTGTCAATACGTTGTCTCCTACACAACATCGTCAATTTACTCCATGGCCAGACAATGAGCTTACCTGTACACATGATCTGCCTAATGTTTGCACTGCGCAATGTTGCGATCGCAGAAATCGTGCGTGGTTTCAACTTGTTCTCAAAAATAATAAATCCTAAAAATGTCAAATTCGATTCAACATCTTGTCTACATTTCAAAACCCAAAACAAAACAAAACAAAACAAAAAATCAGCTTCAACAAAGAAAAAACCCTCTCTCTTTTTTTACTATACATATACACATATACATAGATATATAATGTCTCTAGACTTACCTTTTCAACTTGTGCAACTTGTGCCATTTGACATCTTCTAATTGACGAGAAGCACACGCAATCACACGGTATCCACGATGGGTGTACCAGTACAACCTCTCCTGGAAGTCAGCAGGCACTGTGCAATAATTGTCAAAAAGGGTTGCACCACACAACAAGGTAAGAACTCACTTGTCTCTGGGCGGCATATATCGACCATAACCTCTGGGGCTCCCTTTACAAACACTTCCATACATGGGTTGGCCAGTCTCCTCACAATCACACTCATGCGCCGCAACGCAGACACGAATTCAAAGGAGTGAATGATGCCAAACTCAATCGGTGGAGTCTCTAGGCGATCGGTGGGGAGGACCAACTCATGTCGCCCACCAGGTGGTCGGACAACAGTAGGCATGATGCCGACCTTGGCAATCTTTTTAGCCTGTGATCCCAGCAGCTCGCTTGTCGTTGGCTTGAGATCTGAAGAGGATATTCCATTGCTTTCCTCTAGTTCCCAGCGTGTGAACTCAAACATCTTGAGGTCCAATGGATCACCCAGCAGCTCTCCTCTCACGATCTTGAGGGAGTGGCAGGTGGTCATGGTCCGCAAGATCCTTGACTCTGTAGACACATCAGACTCACTGTTGGGATCCACCCTGGCCACACTGTCAGTCTCTTGGCCAAAGAGCTTTGTACCATCAGCACGCGTCTCTACGGCGCGAATGCTGTAGATATCAAGCCCATCTTCGGTCAAGGTGCCAGTCTTATCAAAGCACATGCAGTCAATCTTGCCTCCCATATTGACTCTGGGTGGAGATATGCAAAAGATTCCAATCTTCTTGAGGCGACTGATGGCAAAGCTGGTTCCGATTGACATTGTGGCAGGCAATGCAGGGGGGACGACAATCGTAATCAAGTCCAGAGCACGTAGAATCATAGTGGTTGTATCGATGCCCAGTCGAATAAAGTTGACCGACGATAACATAAATCCAAAGACAGCTATTCATAATGTACATACATATCTTTAGTCTCTTGTTTTGTCAATAACAGCAGGAAGATCCAAACAAGTTACCAATGATTGACAATACACCGATGAAACGAAAGGAGTCGCGGTAGAATTTGAAGTTGTTTGGCTTGGGGAAAAGCATGCTTCTGATGAGAGCACCCTTTGCAGTATTGAAGCCAGTCCTAACCACAACCGCAGTTGCTGCGGACACATTGACTCCACTTCGCACCCGAACAACCTTGGTGCCCATGAACAGAAAATGTTTGGCTACCTCGGCTGGGATGGTCGGCCCAGACAGGTTGACCTTTCGCAGGGTAATGTCTGTGATTGGAGCCTTTGATACCGGCACAGATTCACCAGTCAGCATGGACTCATTAAGGATACAGTCTCCAGAGATCAACACAGCATCGCATGGAACTGTGTGTAGATCTGCTATATCAATTAGGTCTCCAGGCACAAGTTCGGTTGAGCTCACAGTTCGCCCTATTGTTATTGTCAGCATATCATCTCAATGGTCTTTAATAGCCTTTATCCTACATGCTCCACTACGGAAGGCGCGTACGCTGCACTCAAACCGAGACATTTCTCTCATGCGCTTCATGGTCTAACACAATAATATACACATTTATAAACCAACCATGGCTAAGGAGTCTGATAAGCCACACTTACTTGCTTGGTTTCCACCAAGGTACTTATGATACTGACGGCACTGATAAAGAAAATACAGAATGCATAATAATAATAGTCATCCATGCTCCAGAGAATAATGCTGCCGATTTGGAAAACATAGAATGGATTCAAGACCTACCAAGCGTGTTATTATCCTGTTTGCTATCCTGTTTGCTATCTTGTTCATCTTACCTCGTCTGTAAGTAGTTTAGCAGTTGGCTTTTCACGGATATTGATCAAATTGGGACCAAAGATAGCAAGACGTTCATAGCATTTCTCAGCTTGTAATCCAGATTTCATGTTCTTGACCATACTCCATGCCTGGTCCTTCCAGAACCTAGCATAGATTACAACCCTTAGCCACTCCAAGAGCACCAATTTGTGATCTGTAAGACTTACCCAACAATAAGATACTTTTGAAACAGTGGATGGTAGGCAAGCCGGACATAGCGATAGTCCACCAAGATTAGTTGGTCAATGGTTTCGTCCATGTTTGTGTATCTAGGAATATCTTCCAATTCAACTCTATTCTCCCTCATTTCTTCCTTTATCTGCTCGAGCGAGAAAACGGACCCAACCGTACAAGAGACCTTTTCACGTAAAGGCCGTATAATTTGCCGCTCTCCATATTGGTTCTAAAAAGCCATTTTTTTTTCAGAATAAAAACACCCATGTCCAAGCAATATTTTTAGAATATCATCTTACCACAAACACGAGCCAAGAGGCGTCCTTGAGATCAACCTTTTGTCCCACCCATGACACCCACCACTTTGGTACCCATCGGCACACAAGCCACACAACTCCCAGTGTGAATAGACAGGCAAGCTTGTAAGATATGTATCGCAATGAATTGAAGCGATAACCTTCAATATTGATCTCGACATCTTCTTCGGTCAAGATCAGTTTTTGCTGCCATCGCTCTTGATTGCTGCCAAGACCTGAAATTCTCACTTCGCCTTGTCTATTCTGGATCAAAGATAAGAAATCTCTAGTTCCTTCTTCTTCATCGTCTTCATCGTCTTCGGATCCCGAACTGTCGCTCTCACTGAAATCACTGTCGCCTCCTGGTTCGTCGCTTGTATTGAGCTCTACGTCACTTTGCTCCGTCTCGAGGTTCTGGACTGGGTGGTGTGTTTTGCGACGTCTACGGTAAAGGCCGGATCGACCACGGCTAGAATAAGAGCTAGGGGAGTCTTTGTGGAGTGGGCTGGTGCTTAGGCTAGATTGATTACTGGAGGTGGGGATGGGTAGAGTGTGCATAAGCGGCGCAGTAGAATCTCTTCTCAGCTTTGTGGTTGAGGTGGTTGGTGCTGGAGCAGTAGGGTCGGGTGGCGATGAGGTCCCATATCCACCGCGTGTCCTAGTCGAGGGAAGAATCGACATTCGCGTACTTTTTCACAGAAACGCATACACTACGAAGACGATGCTCCAAATGTTTTCTTTTTCTTTTTTTAACCCAACCATAGAAATCCAAATTGCAGTATGTCAGATCTCACGTGATTTATGGTGACACAATCCCTATTTGTGTGTTCAGAAGAAAGCTGATCTCGGTTACACTATTGGGTTATCTCCAGACATCCGACGTTGATGGAAAATGGGGTTTAAATAGATGAGTGATTTATCAGGAAGTTTTAGAGGCTGTTGTAGAGAGGGTATATGACTTTGATACGGGCTGGATATCCAATTGGACCGTCCAAATGGTGCTCAAGGCATTATATAGCCTTGGAAACCCATGTTACAGCTAGGTTACACCTTGTTTATCAAGCACATAAAGATATAATTATATAATTATATACTATTTTATTATTATTATTAGTATTAGTATTAGTATTGTTATTTTACGTAATTTAATTTAATAATAGTAAATATAAAATTGTTTCAATATCCAGATCAATTGTCAATTATGGTTTAGTAATATCCAAGACTACAAGACCAAGGATACCCCAAAGACCTATTGTACAGAGTTGCCTTGGATACTTGAATGGACAGAAACAGCTGTTACACCAAAGGGCACGTCCCTGATCGTGTACAGAGTTAAACCCCCCTTTTTTTTATATCCACCCAATATTGTTGCAATTAATTAAAGACAATTTCAGCAATCACATCATTGACCATTTTTTAACAACATTCAAATATTGGTTAAAACTATATATTATTCAGGAGAATTGGTCTACATCTATATATGCTGGTATACTTGTGCCATTGACTATGCAAAATACATTATAGCTGTTGAGACGGGGTTGGCTCAGTCAAGACCATTCAACAAGCAAGATTATATATTATTATTATTATTAAATCATCTAGATAACTTTTTTTTTTACGAATACCAGTCCAAGAACAATAAAACTAAACTTGCACCCAGTAGAAATGCCAACATAAACTTGCGAGTACCTCTATTACGCTCCCTTGACTGTATTAGCTGGAGGTTTCCTTGCTCAACCCGCTCAGTAGTCGCAATCGAATCACCATACAATCTCTCGGTCTGCAGGGTCTGGACGGCAAGATGGTGGGTGAGCTGCGATTGGAGATTGGATATCTCCAAAAGAGCCTTTTCTGCAGTGCGGACCTGGTTCAAAGTGTTGTTGAGGTCCTCGAGCATAACCGAGTTTTCTCTTTCGAGCATTTGAAGCTGTTCCTGGGATATCTGTTCCTCAAATGCGTCCATTTCCTCTGGCTCTGGTTCAGGTACACTGGGCTGCCATGTCTGGGAAACCGTTGATTTTGTGGGTTTGAATGAGTTTGGCATTAGGTCTTGGGGAGGTGGTGCCAAGGCAGTCGACCGGAAGAGCTGGTTCTCGCTCTTTTCTATCTCACGCCGAAGACGTATTTCTTGCTGCTGTTTTTGTAGGTTGGATACTTCCATCAGACGCTTGTTGAGTAGCCAGGTGATGCTGCTTCTGTGTATCCCAAGAAAGTCTTCTTTTGTAGTTTGAGTGTTTGAAAGGGTGTTGAAAAGGGAGATGAGGCGAGTGGATGGTTTGGCTGCTTCGGCTTCTTGACGAATCTGTTCAGCATGTTCGAGATCCTTTATGCGATCCATCGATTGACGAATGACAAGTTTGGCTTGAAAGTCAATCTCATCGCGTTCTCGGTCGGTTAGTTGCTGGACATTAGCAGGAAACATTGAGAATAGGGAGCCATCTTGAATTGGTTTTGGTGGAGAAGGTTTGCGGGTTGAATGTCTATTGTCTGTGCTTAGGTAGGCGCGTCGGATTGAGAGAAGAAATCGCTTGAGACTAGTGATGTGTTGGTTGATGCGGTAGGCTTCTTTTGTGTATGGGTCATACGAGGCTTCGGTGACTGTATCACGAGAAGGTTTATCTGGATGAGGTCCAGAAGCAAGCACAATTGCACGGAAGTCGGCTGTAATGTTAGGCATGGTAAGGGTGTCTGAAGCAGGAGCCCAATGAGCATGACTGTCGTGTGTTTGTCCCACATATTGATCCAATGACGTCTGCATCCCCTTTGGATTTTGAAGGATTAAAGACAGTGCCAGATTACGTTGAAATACACTCTTTCCGGGAATTTTCCATGGCCCAAAGACATAAAAGTGCTTATTATTTGGGTTTGGCCAAGTAAGGTCAATATCCTTGAACTGATATATATCCTTCAAAGGGGTTAATAAGAGGCACTGGGCAAGTATAAAAGGTCATAATCATTCTTGAAATGTATTTTATCAAGGAGAATTAGAGTCTCTGCTTGCAAATGGCCCAGGTCATTGTTACAAGCATTAACCAATTCCAGTAGAGTCACTTTTTTTTTTCTTCCTGTAATGACAAAAACTGCTCAATAGGGCTTAGTTTAAGCGACCAAGAGGGACTATCACTTTAGTCTATCTGATTTCTCGAACCATTGGTCTCGATTTATGAGTGCCTAGAAGACCTAAAGAGCTTTTTTTTGGCACAAAGTCTGGATGTCTTATTCTTGCTTCAAGAACTATACTTGTCAAGATACATTCTGAGGATCCATACGCTTATTTCACCATGCTTATTGTATAAATCTCAAAATGTTAAACAGCACACTACAATGGTTCCAGCACCAATTTGTAAAAGTTGCAATTGAGTAGAAATTAAAGATTAATATTGGAACTTGGGTGTCTAGAATCCAAATGATTCTAAAATATACAAGATCATTAAAAACTATATAATGGTTTATGTGCTATTTCGAATATAGATAATTATATCTTCCAAAACCAAAGTGTTGATCTCTTTATGTTTTCAATATTACATGGGACTTTGGTATTGTTGGAATATATATATATATTTATAAATATTTTATGCCATATCTTATTAGCTGTCTCTGGAGCAGATATGGCTATTTATTGGATTATTGTCCATTGGGGTTACAATAATCAATCCTTTTTCTATACAATTGTATTATTACACTCTTGGCACCAATTTTATAAATTGCCTGAGTACTGGTGGAACAATGTGCTTGCATTGAGCTTCTTTGCAATAGTTAATGTAAAATACAATTGGGCGAGTGTAACTGTCAGAACCATGTTTTTATATAAATATAATTGGTATTTCGAGAGCCTTGATATTTTAATTGTACACAAAAATATTGCCACCAATGTTCAGACTGAAAAAGTCTTGTGCTCTGCAGAGCATAATTATTACTATTTGGCTCGCAAGATATCAGATGATAATCAAGGGTGGCAACCCAACTGCTGATTAATGGTGCGGATATCCTGTGTCTGGACACTTGATCTCCAAACATCGTAACAAGGCTTTAATTGCAGAAAGATAGCGCTTAAATGGTTCAATATAGTGGTCTTTATGGCAAAGATAACGCAATAGTTCCATGTAGCTCAACATCTGAATGTGTCTAGTTGGCTGCAAATACACCAAAAAAGAAAACCAGTTTGTACCTTTTTTTTATGTGGCGGTGTTTCCAAAAACAGGCGTGTTTGAATAATTATTAGTTTGTGAGCTAATCTGGCGATTGACACAGGATACAAACGGGTTGTAGTACAAATCAGTAATCCAAAATGACACTTTGGTGATAACTTTTTATTTTATTTTATTTTTAAAGAAAAGGACAATAAATATATATACTAGCCAGTTTGTAAATGGTTGAATATTAAAGAGCTATTGATATTATATATATATATATATATATATATAGATAAATGAATAAAATAATGGGCAGTTGCCAGCAAACACTATGGTAGATTTATTCCTTTGTGTCGGTCATTGCAGTGGATTGAAAATGATAGTTGTACAAAAGTGTCTTTTTTATTATTATTAAAATTGTATCTACCTGTATTCAATTGCTTATTGAGTTGGACATTTATACTACATAGCCAACCAAAGATGTACTTATACATCATGCCTGAAACTCACACAAAAATGATTTACTTGTCCATTTGATCTTTTTCTTTTCACAGCCATGGCCTATTTAACAAAAAAAAAAAGGGTAAATATATAGCTTGTTGGTGGAAGAAACGTGCCTAATAGCCAATGCTTCTTGTAAAACTCGAGATTCATATTAAACAGACAAAGGCCAATTATACAAGGCTTTCGAGTCTGTTTCTTGTGCTACAACTACTCTCTCTTTAATCAAAGCCAAGTTGCATTTATATATCAATACATGCATTTGATTTGTAAACACAAATTCATAAAGTACTAAAATGCAAGGGGGGCATCCAATCGAGAGAAAATGTCAACAGTATAAGAAGCTTATTGAGCCCATTGATCTGTATTATCTCTTGAAACCAAAACAGACAGACCAAAGATATCAATCAAAATTGATGTCAAGACATACTTAAAGTTGATTATACTACTTTTGTGATTTTGAACGAGAACATTCTCTCCCATATGTCATTGGGCTGATAAAATACAACCTTTCTGTATGGCTCAGTCGACAAGATGAGAATACTATAGTTTAAATGCACAAATTGGAAATAATAATAAAAAAAGGTTTCAATTGACTCAGGAACTCATTGTACTTGTAACCAAGACGATTTAAACACACTTGAATTTACAGCAATCTTTAATTACAATACCATCATACATGTTACTATTGATGACTTTTGGATTACCAACAAGGTATTGACATTGACTGTAATTAGTTGGCTCATTTTATTCTTCTTTTGTTTCACGCATACTAACTAGTGATGCTCTAATGATGACATTTGATTCTGTTTTTATTTTTATTTACATCAAGAGCGGTCCTGAGCATACAACTGGCAATAAAAGAGTATGATATTTAGGTGAAAGAATGTCATTTTTATTATTATTACTAAAATACAATTGTTTTATAGCGATTGGTAATATGTTGGCTGTAATGGATAACCAAGCTGGCTTGCAGTAATCTGTATAGTACTTTCAGAAAAAAAAAGTGTTCAAATGTGATTTTGAAGATAAAAGATGCTTTAGCTTGAGCAAGTCGTGTATGATTTCTTTAGCAAAAAGCTAGGGATCCTGGTCAACCAAACACTATGCATTTTTTGTGCTACACAGTGATATAGCTTGCTGGTCCACTCTTTCTTTTTTACAAGGCAGCTCTCCTGTCACCTTTTGCTCTTGGACCATATTTTGGCTATATGAGTATCAATGACAATATTTACCTCGGGCATTAGGTGCTTTAATCATTCTGTCTATGAATATTTCTCTGTTTTTTATACACAGTGGACTTTACATCTCTGCAGGCTTTTTTCTTTCTTTCTTTCTTTGACAACTTCTTTCCAAAGACCCAAGAGCTAGTCAAGTGCTCATTTTAATTGGATGCAAGACTACTTTAAGATTCCTTATCTCGGTAATAATGTCTTTTATGATATCAAAAAAGCATCATCTTCACCTTTATGAAATAAATTAATAATAATGTTAAGATTTCGCTTTAAAAAAAAAAACAAAAAACTAAATACAGCCTTGTGTGTGTAGCAAACAAGGTTTTATAGTCCCGCAATAAAATATTGAGTATCCGCCAATTGTTTTAGGACAATTGACAAACCCAACTGTACCCTAAATGAAATGCTGGTTGATCTGGAATCCTGTTTGAAGTTAGCAGGCCAATAATGTATATGGATCTAAATCTTATAATTATATTGTCCCACCCACCATTAGAGTTCATAAGCTTCGAATGTAATTTTAAAAAAAAAATAAAAAATAAAAGAAACAATACGTGTTTCAAATCGAGTGGTATTCTATTCTGTTATGAGAAAAACATGTCATTATTCATTAATGCCAAACGGTGATCGTCTATTGGCTGGAATATCCGCCGTAATGTCGGGTCACATTCAGGAATTCTTGTATTCTTGGGATTTCTGCTGTCCTTGTGAATCTAGACTTAATTGGCTAAGCAATACTTGCAAAGCCATCAAGCCTCGAGTAAGTTTGGTAATAAATATAGCAAGAATGAAGCAAAAAATGGGCTGGAAATGGAGAACAAAACGCCTTTTGGTATTGATTCCATGGCACACTCCGCCAAAATATACCCAAACTATGTACCTTGTGAAACTGGCTAGTAACATTTGTTGCCATGGTGCCCTCGCGGTATCCACGCAACAAGTACATTGTGGCGAATGTGACGTGTCGATCCAAGTTAAAATGAAATCCACAAATGAACTCCAATTGGCTTGGAGTTGCTTGGCTGGAGTGTCTGGTGTGCCCAAAATAGCCCCATTCATTGTTGGGTTTCATACAGCAAAACAAATACAATCCATCGTCTCACCTGCCACGGGCCGCAGCATCCTCGTCCTTTGTCTTTAGTATCCGCCTCAAATTTATCCAGACCACAGTCACGCCACACAATAAAAAGACGAACAAATGTCTTGACCAACGACAGTCCTCCCTTCTTTAATTTTCTCATGGCTTTGTTTGGACTTGGCAAATCAAAAAACCGTTTCTCTACCAGCAAGTTGTCCAAATTGGACGTCAGAAGGACAAAATCCACCGGGAATATCGAATCCTCAGAACCCTCGACCACAAAGGGCACATTCCTCAAAAGATACACCTCTGTAAACCGGCCTCCCATTCCTCGTAGTTTGCATGGCCAGAGTGACCAGGACGACGACAATGAAGACGAAGAGTCAAGCGCAAGTAGCAGATCCAACAGTCTGAGTAGCGAGTCCAGTGAAAGCAATGTCACGATACCGCCCAAAAACCCACCAGCAATAAATATCACTAACCATGACCTGAATGAAAAAATGAAACGCCTAACAACAAATGACCTCGAGCTATTACTCTCCATGGAAACACAAGCACGCATTGATGCCCAAGAAGAAAGGGAGCGAAATGCGGCAGCTGAGGCGGCCCGTGAAGCGGCGGTGGCAGCAACACCCCGTCCCAGTCGACTCAAATTCGAACTGCCAGTCACTCCTCCTCGATCACGCTCTCCAGCCTCTGCAAATGCATATCCGCGTGCACGTCCCGTTCGTTCATTGCCCGAAGAGAACACTATTATTAATCGAGGCCTGGAAGACAAGCGAAAGAAGCGCAAGTCTAGATGGACTCGGATCATGGGCAGCGACCAGGACTCTTCGTCTTCAGAGTCGGACGAAGAACATGAACCGATTCAATTGGGCTCAAAGGTGCGCCTGATCCGTCGCCCTCTCCCTACTATTGGCCATGTTCGCTACATTGGGCCCCTTGGAGATGGAGAATATATCGGTGTCGAACTGGAAAGCAGAGGTAAAGCTAGTTTTGCCCAATCTGTTACATTTTCTAATATTATTTTTTATAGTTGGTAACAATGATGGTTCTGTTGACGGCAAGCGTTATTTTCAGACTGATCCCCACCGTGGCATTTTTGTAAAGAGGAACGAACTCAAGGTTGTCTAGATACAATCAGATACCCCCTCCCCCTCCTCCTCCCCTCCCCTCTTTTTCACTCTTGTATTTATTCTTCATTCCATTCTACTTTTTATTACTTAATACATACTCATTACAACTTAATAAAGAAAACCAAATATATGCATTTATTACAACAACAACAGCAACAAAAATAATTATTATCATGAAGAGCAACAAGAGGGACCATCGGACTCTGTTGATGATTCTCCCGACCCAGAATTTGAAAGGGTGTCCCTTGGTGGTCTTGGAGCGATATTCGGAAGGCCCAGTTGGGACCGCAGATCATTATTTTCCAGCTGGAGTGCTTTGATGTAATCAATCGCCTGCCGAAGTGTCTTTGCACGGTGCCATTTCTCTGACACGGCTTCTGAAGGAGGTATTACTTCTGTCAGCTCGCTCACCAGAGTATTCTAAACAACAAGGGTTAGGGTTAGGCTTAGAAGTTGTGTGTGTGTTTGGCTGGTAGGCTCAACTTACCAGCTTATCCCTTCGCCGCCGCTCGACAAGGTTGTGGGTCTCTCTCCGGTGCTGTATCCTGTCCATTGCAATATCGCTGTCAAGACTGATCTTGTTGAGAATATTTACTCCATGGACGATCAGTTTGCTTTGGTGTTTTTGTTTATTCAACTGTCGCGCCATTGTAGCCGGGCTATAGATCTTGATACGGTCTTGGATAGGGTAACTGGCCCGTCTTTGTGGATTGGGATCTTTTAAGCCGGTTTGTGGAGGCGCCATGATTATTATTAGTATTATTATTAAGAGGGAAGGAAGCTGTTGATGTGTGTTTTTAAACAATATAAAAAAGTGCCAGTTATATATAGCCCCAAAGATGATTATGAGGGGCGAGGGCATGAATCCCCGCATGGCTCTTTGGCAAAATCACCTCAAAATTCACTCATTTTCATGAACCAAGGTTACCCTATCGCAGGGTTCCATTTCCCCATTAAAATGACCCTCACCTTTTATGACCTTATTCCCTCCAAGTATTTTGCTCTCTTTGGTACACAGATGATCAGCACAGAGAGTGTATAAATCAAATCGCTCAAAGGATCACAAAGGGACATTGTACGTATCCCATGCCACAAGGATACTTAATCTAGGCAGGGTTGTGTGAGGGTTAGATTTTTTGATCTCATTGCTTAAATTTAATTAATAAATTATTATATAAATTATTATTACTATTACTATTATTATTATTACTATTATTACTACTATTATTACTACTATTATTATTGCCATCACTATTGGTATTAGTTAATTAGTACAAGCCTTTATCCTCAAAGAGGTTGGTTGTTACCAAGAAACACCCAAACACTCGCACATCTAAACATACTGATTTGGGGGTGACAGTCAAGACTGACGTAGAAAGTGCGGAGTGAAGAGTGAGATATTAATATCAAAAAAGGACAACCATGTTTCGCTTAAAGACCAAACAACCAATGGACCCAACCCAAGATGTCTTTGACTTTGAGTAAGCGATCAAGACGCCACGCATTCAACTAATCAATCATCACCAAAAAATAAGCTCGTTTGAATCACCCGAATCTCCACTCGAAGATCCAATCAGGTACAGAAAAGAGTAAGTCCAAAACAAGCAAGATCAGGCACACACACACACACCTTTTTTTGTTGGTGTCGCTTTTGGCAAGATCATTGTTATTTATTGTTTCCAGTGGTTTCTGTACGCCTGTAAATCTGGCTTCGTCGGCAAACCATGTCAACATTCAACTGACTGCCCAGGGCTATCCTGTCCCGCTTATTTTTCAATCAAACCAGCCTGAAGATGCATGCAAGATTGTCAATTGTTTACATGATCTACTTCAGGACAAAAAGGTGTCTTTAATAATCTCCAAAAAGATATACGAGCTAATGGTTTTTGTAGAACGATGAAGAAATGTGCAATGAGCTAAGCAACACCATTTCTCAATTAAAACAAGAACAACAAGTACTCCAGCAAAAATTCGCAAGTATTCAATACACTATTGGGATCTATTTAGCTGACCAGACTGGCAATAGGATCTCCAAACTCAAGAATTGGCAAAGTCAAGGCGAGAAAATGAGCAACTTGAATCAAAGGCAGAGTAAGTTTTTTGATATCCAACTGTATAGTAACTCATGAAGCAACCCCTAGTTCAATGCAAAAGAAACTAAAGGCAGAAAAAGAGCAGACAAAGGGTATGAAGGATGAGCTAAATAAGGCAAAGAACAACATGCAGTACATAAAGGCACAGTATGCAGTAGGTGATTTACAGCAATAGTAAGAATTGCACTAATCACACACACATATATATAAAAGCACGAAACAAGGCGCCATGAACTAGAGCATTCAAAGACTCGCGATAGACTATCGAAATTGATGAGGGAAAAACACAAGCCAGAATTACCGTCCATAGTCGTAAACGATCCCCCTCCAGGTCTGGCTGCACGCCCGAAGGAAAATGCGATTGAGGAAGTAGGTTGGCGATAAAAGGCCAAGGTATCTAGAGTCTGACGGATTTGGGTAGGAGCGTGCCATGTATGATGACTTGATCATCAAGACGAGTGCGCGTGAGATGGACGCAAGAAAAGAGAGTGAGGCATTTAGAAAGGCATTTGTAGCGGTGTATTCAGCAATACGTAGTCTGCTCGATCGTCAAACCCAAGAGGGAGAATCTACCAGTCTTAAAGAGGTAACCAAGCTGCTCAACAACAAAAGCCTTTATTCATCCTTGCCACAGTCAAAGCCTTTGAAGGAAATGTCTGCCTTTAGATTGCCGTTTGATTTTGGTGGCTCAGAGGCAATTAACCATATTCACGATCTGCTGGTCAGATTAGAGGAAGAATGGGAAGATCAGACAAAAAACCAGACTGTATATACTGCTGAAGATGTGCTTAAAAGAGATCGTAGGATTCGGAAGCTGGAGAATGATATGGAAATACTTATCAAAACACTGGGTAAGTACATTATCAAAAGGCTTGTTTGTGTTGACCTTTTATATATATATAGACGAAACATCAATGGAGTACGAGGAAAAGACCAAGATCTATAGGCGGTTTGAGCAAGGAGGATTCTTTGATGTGATCCTGCCAGCGATTCCAAATGAACATTCAGACTCTGAAGACTCTGCTTTGGAAATCCAACTTGGCACCGAGACTCGACTAGAGAAGTTGCGCAAGTCAGCCCTAAAGGATCAACAGAGGGTGACTGAAGCTGCAATTAAGCTAGGAAACGAGCGCAAAATGCTGAGGGTAGTTACAGCCAACCAACTGGGCACTCACTCTTGTGTTCTAAACATTCTATTTAGGCTGAACGGTGGGCATTTGAAGAAATGCAACGAGAGCTAAAGATGAAGGAGATTCTATCAGAAAGGTAACAGACACCCCCAACAGACACACAATGATTGATGACTAACTTATTTATAGGGAGTCCAGTCCAGAAGACATTATGCACACATCTCATCAACCATCACAACCAAGAAAGAGACCCAGAGCCTGGCTAGGAAAGGCACCCAGTTGATTCACATCATGAATTTGCATACATAAACACCCCATACACATTTATACATATTTGCATAACCATCACAAAAACAATGCCATCAGGATCCACAACAACATTTGTACAAGGAATTAAAGAGAAAGAAAGCTGCTTCTTTTTTGGAGGCTCGCCATTTATTTCGTTTTTAAACTGTATTTTTGGTTTTACAAGAGAGAAAGACCAAAGGATTGGTCTATTCACTAATGTATGTGGTCTTAACGGAGACGGCGGGCTTCGCGCTCAGATTCCAAGAGGCACAAGATGTCGTTCTCACGGACGGGACCCTTGACGTTACGGATGATGCTACGGTTGGTGTCATCCATGAACTCGACACGGACCTGGGTGACGCCACCACGGGAGCCAGTGCGGCCGAGAACCTTGATGACTTTAGCGAGCTTAACGGGGGTCTTGGAAGTGTCCTATTAGAAAAGAAAAAAAAGTTGTTGACGATCAGTTATCATGTACAACGATATCTATATGGCTTCTATTTTTTTTTCTCTTGGTGGTGGAAATTGAATCGTCGTCAAAGTGAGTATATCTGATCCATCCATCCATTCATCCATCCATCCAGTATCGTTTCTCCTTCATCCACTGGTGTTGCTGTATCCAATCATCGTTTTCTCTGTTTATACTACATCCTTGTCTCTACTCACCATATCTTCCGCTAGAGGATGTTTAAAAGAGGGAAAGATGGCTGGTGCAAAGGGCTCTTGCGCCTTTAGCTTCCAGTAGCGGAGATTTTACAAGTCACGAGACCTAGTCTCTGGTGAGCGCACTGACGGAGGTGGAAATTGGACTTCTTCAACCAAGCTGTCAAGAAGCATCAAAGGAGTCTAACCCCCCAAGTATTAAGATTACCACCAAGGCTTGCAATGGAAAATCACTCTAAATGCCCGTAGGAAATTTCTATGTTGCACGCTTTTCTCTCTCTCTGATACATTTGATTATACAAAAATGCCAGTAATTATAATAATAATAATATCAAGGATTAATTGTAGAGATTCACACAACAGGACATTATAGATATCAAAAACACCAACTGATCCGATTGTCTATCATCTTGATTATTTTCATATATCAATTATTCCTTTTTTTAGCCCTAATGCATGTTTCATTTATTTCCATCTACTAGAAACTCTTGAATATTGTTCAGCAACCTAGTCCTTGAGACAGACATCATACACACCTCCAATTCTACATGCATAGTCCAACCTTTTTCTTCTTTCTTTCTTATAAACCAAAAGAGCACAAAATCAAGTTTAATAGTTGAAATATGATTGGTTGTGTTGGCTAGGAAACTAAAAAAAAACGGTTTAAGAGTTCATCTTTAATTCAAACGTCACTAAGAATGAGTCACACCGGCTTGTATGAAGCACTAGAACGATTCGATTCTTGCCCTTGACGTCTTATCCCTACTCTACAATGACCGAAGCACGTACAGCCACTGTTAACAGAAAGACAAATGAAACCGACATTAAATTGTCAATCAATCTCGATTCAAAGTTTGATCAGCGTATTGAGATCAATACCGGAATTGGATTCCTTGACCATGTATGCCAAAGAGCAACTACTGTTGTTGTTATTGTTATTGTTGTTGAATTCTAGTACTCACAAGGACATTCTATCTTTAATTTTTATCCTGCTCTAGATGTACCATGCCCTTGCAAAGCATGGAGGATGGTCTCTTATTTTGACCTGCAATGGTGATTTGCACATTGATGATCATCACACTGCTGAAGACACTGCTATTGCCCTTGGAATGGCATTCAAGCAGGCCTTGGGTACTCCCAGAGGTATCAAGCGCTTTGGCTCGGCCTATTGCCCTTTGGATGAGGTAATGCTTCTATAGCACAACTGGGGCTCTCTATATATACCTTTATTTATTCTGTACCTGTCATTTAGGCCCTTGCCCGTTCCGTCGTTGACATCTCTGGTCGTCCATTTGCCGATATTAACCTTGGCTTGAAGCGCGAGATGATTGGTACCATGTCTACCGAAATGCTTCCCCACGTCTTGGTCTCCTTTGCTTTTGGTGCCGGTATTACTCTCCACGTCGATGTCCTCAAGGGAACCAACGACCACCACAGGTACATTAAACCAAACACTTTATATATTCATACTAAACATGGACCAATAGAGCCGAGTCTGCATTCAAGTCTTTGGCTGTTGCCATCCGCACCGCCGTCGAAAAGACTGGAACTGATGATGTCCCAAGCACCAAGGGTGTCCTGTAAATATAGAGACCAAAAAATAACAACAACAATAACAATAGAAAGTGTTCCATCTATTCCTTGCAATAATTCCCCTGACAGAGTGTAAACGATTAAACAGATCTCTATAGAATATCAAATGGCTTGACAGCTTTTTTATATTTATATATATTTATATAGACTACAATTCGTCTCTAATGTGAACATTTTCATCTCCAAGCTCAAGATCAATTTCCTCACTAATGTCAATATCACCCAAGTCGATGTCCTCAGGCACTTGAGCATTATTAGCCTTGGTCTTGTCGTCTTCATATGCTTTAAGCGCCTCCTTTTCCTTTTCCAGGCTTTCTGTTGCCAACCTAATCTTCTCTGCTTCTTCAATGTCGTCTGTCACCAACAGGTTATCAAAAATTGTGCCAGACTTGACCTGCCAGATGTCAATGCCCAGGTACCCAAAGTCATAGGCATGCAGATCTTCTTCTAGCTTGTAAAGAGGGTTTGGGATCTCTGGGTGCACCCAGGGTCCTATGTAATCTGGGTTGGGAATTTTCTTTGGTATCCATGGCCTAAATTCTGGGTTTGGAATCCTGTTACAAAATATAAGCCAATGCCTTCTTTCTTTTTCTTTGCCTTCTTTTTTTAGGTTTGTCCAATCACTCACGAGGGTGCTTCCCATTCACCATCCATGTCATCGTCCCAGTCGGCTGGTTTTTGGGCCTCTGGATCACTAATGAACTCTGGGACATCCTTGTTGACTGGCTTGTCGTGTGGGTCATTGATTTCAGGATCGTCTACCCAGTCCAGGGGCTTCTTAGCTTCTGGGTCTGGGATGGTCTTGCTAGGCACGATATCCCAATCTTCCAGAAGCGATCCTGATACTTGTTCAATTCCGTCTACAATTACCCGGTAAGTCTGGTCGGGTTTCACATGAAGGGTGTAGGTATGGGTTAGCGTGTCCTTTGGAGCCATCACGGTCTTCTTTAGACTATGATTTGCTCCGTTCTTGCTGAAAATGACATGGACGATTGCCTTTGTTCCGCAGATATCAGGCCCAAACATGATATTGTATTGACTGTCGCCATTGAAGGTGTCTGGTTCAAATTTAGGAGAAAATAGCTATAAAGAAAGAAAGAAAGAAAGTTGAGATATAAAATAGCCAACCTGACTTGTCATACAGGCACTTACCTTTATGTAACTTCCACCACAGTCTATGTTCTGCTCGTTCTTGACATCAAACTGAACAACCAGGTCCTTGTCCAGGTTGTTAAAGGGCTTCATTGGAGTAGATACGGCATAGAACCTATAGTCCTCTGAGGTCTGGAGACCAGCCCTCTCGTCCTTATCTGTGTACCATTGACCAGGAGACACTTTGAATATTCCGAGATCCTCGCGATAGGTAGAGGGAGTCCAGCGCTTCTGCCAGCCATCTTTATCCGAAAATGTCTCGTACAAGTACACCTCTGCAGACACAATGGTAGCCAGGCACAATAGAGACGCAAATGTGATGTACTTCATGATCAAGGGGACAAGAAGAGAAATTAATGAAAAAGGATTGATCTTTATGCAAACACGCATCCAAATCTATGACGTCTCGCGTCAGATACATTTGCCCACATCATCTTGTATGGTTTGCTCTCTTGATCCAAGGCTCTTTGACCTTGGCTTGATTATCACGTGGATGGACAAGAGTTTGATGATTTCCATTCTGAGCTTTTAGACAAATTTGCACAAATGGGCCCACCAATGACTTGACAGCGGCAAGCCGCTTGTACTATTATCCTATGTGGGTTTTTTTCCCTATTTAAAAGGCAAACGAACCATTTCTTTCTGTCTCTTTTCACCATGACCATATCAATGGCTGAGAATCCAAAAGGCCCATTATACTCCAAGAACGCGGCCTACATTCAAAAGCAAGGCCAATCGTTCATAAGGAGGGTGTGGCGATACGAGCTAGGTAAGCAAAAAGGCTAGATGAAATACCTCTGACTAAAGGGGGAGAATGCTGTTATGCACAACAGAAATAGCAGGAATACTGTCATGGATTATTGTTGCAGGCTATCTGCAAGGATTTGAGTTTGCAAGATCCTGCATCTTTGTATCCTACGAACAGGCAGGCGGCTATGGAAAGGGCATCAAGGATGTCTATTTTGTGGGCTTTTGGGTGCTAGTGTTTACCTTTGCGCGCAACACGCTAATAAACCACATCTGCCACCCATTGGCCAAGCGAGGGGGGATGCATTCGTTTGCAAAACGCCAGAAATTTGCGGAACAGACAGCAATGTGCCTGTACTATACCATCTTTTGGGTGCTTGGGATGGTATGTAAAGGGAGTGGTAATGACAGATCACTAACGGCTTATAGTATCTCATGTACCAAAGTCCCCACTGGATGAACACTTCCCAATACTGGATAGATTATCCCCACACCCTCATATCAAAGGCAATGAAGACCTATTATCTGATGCAGGTCTCCTTTTACATTCAGCAGACATACGCGATCAATGTCGAGGTTCGCCGCAAGGACCACTATGCCATGATTGTCCATCACCTCATCACCGCCACACTCTTGTTGTCCAGCTACTACTCCAACTTCACACGCATCGGTAACGCCGTCTTGTGTTGCATGGATTTAGCAGATGTTCTTTTGCCGGTAAACCACCATTTATTTGTGGCGCCGATCGCGGCTAATTTAACAAGTAGCCAGCCATTAATTTTTCCGCACATACACACACATACATCAAAATATATAGCTTGCCAAGATCCTAAAATACACCCACCGAAGTATCCTATGCGATATCACCTTTGGCCTGTTTGCAATCGTCTGGCCAGTGACCAGGCACGGATTTTTTACGGTCATTGTATGGGCAACCGCAGGTAACATTGGCCATACTTATAGATCAAAGTCCAAAGGTTAACGATTGCTTGGTCCAATTAGTGGAACCACCGCGGTATATTGATATGAAGTGGGAGCCAGAAAAAGGAAAATACTTTACAACCATGACCCAAAAGATGTATCTTTTCCTATTCATGTCTCTAAATATCATCATGCTCTATTGGTTTGCCATGATAATCAAGGTAATCTTTGGCGTACTGTCGGGCAAAAATGCAGAAGACGTACGCAGCGACGATGAAGACAATGGGTAAGTGTATATCGGATTCTAAAGGGTTTATGTTGAGTCTCGAAATGAAGCAGTGAAGCCGACAATGTGCATCATACAAAGCAAAAGATCAATTGAAACCAAGGCCAACTCGTATCGCCATAATAACCAAGCCGTTAATCTTTCTATTTTATAATCACCATTATTATTATTACTATTACTATTATTTCAAGTCTCTATATTTTGAGCCCCAAAGTATATATATCAACAACGAGGAAATAAAACTAGTACATCAATTCGTTCAAGATACCAATTAGGTCCAGGTTATTTACATCACTAATCGTGTCATATTTACACTGTATATATAATCTAAAGCTTGGAGTCCCGAGCCTCCTCTACAACCTCTTCGGCTGGCTTGTAATGCTCATTATGTAGGGCATCAGCACTACGTTCGGACGACATGGCTGCCTTGCGAGTAGGTCGCAGGTTGTCGGCCTCTTCTTCAGCCCATCCCTCACCTCGGCGCACATGTTCACGTAGAGAAGACTTTGCATCATCCGCAAAGTTCTCGACCTTTTGCTTTGTCTTTGAAATTGCGCCATCCACCGTCTTTTCCGCGCCCTCGACACTACCCGAGACCCAGCCTCCTACTTTGTTCTTGACTTCAGAAAGTCCACTCTCAACCTTGGCCTCGCCCTTGTCGACAGCCTCTCGAGCACGGCGTTCACCAGTCTTCTTGTACCACTCGGCATCTTCTTCAACCTTGTGGGTCGAGTTCTTTAGGTGGTCAACCTCAGATTTCACGGTTTCCTTGACGTGCTGCCAAGTAGAGCCCAAGACGCCAGCCTCTTCCTTTGCACGAGCAGATGCTCTCTCGGCTGTGTCTTCGATATCAGACTTTAGTCGGCCAGATTCAGTCGAGGCGCGTCTCTTTACGTATTCGGCATCATACGCAACGTCCTTGACAGCACGGTCTGCTTCAAGTTTGGCATCTTCTTTTAGTCTTTTAGCCTCATTGGCAGCCTTATCCTTGGTTTCTTGTAGGTAGGAGGATACACGGCCAGTCTCGTACTTTGCACGGTCGGCTGCGGTCTCAGCCTTCTTTTCTGCTTCTTGCTTTAGACGGTCTGCTTCTGATACAGCCTTGTCTTTGGTCTCCTGGAGATACGAGGCAGCGCGTCCAACCTCTTGTTTAGCCAGGTCTGCAACACCGCCGACCTTTTCCTTGGCTTCATGAACCAAATATTCGGCTTCAGAGCTTGCCTTTTCAGCCGTTTCCTTGGCGGTTTCCTTTAGCTTTTGAGCTTCAGACACGGCCTGCTGCTTTACACCCTCATACTTCTTTGCAACATTTGCAGTCTTTTCCTTGGCCCATTCATTTGCTTCACGGCCCAAGACAGTCGTGTCAACATTGGGATCATGGACCGAAGAAACGACATCTTCGGGGCGTCTTGTGCCGTTCTTTAGGTGATGCTCCGCTGCAAATTTGTCAGCGGCATTACGAGCATCCTTTACTTCATTAGAGACAGTGTCGGTCAACTCAGAAACACTCTTGCGTGCGGTGCCAGCTAGATCCTTGGCAGTTTCCTTGGTACGGTCGACATAGGTCTCGCCTTCGCGCTTCAGATTGTCATAGGTGCCCTTGGCAGTTTCCTTGGTGCGGTCGACATAGGTCTCGCCTTCGCGCTTCAGATTATCAAAAGTACCCTTGGTGCGGTCTACATACGCTTCACCCTTGTATTTCAATCCATTGTAAGCATCCTTGGCAGCCTCCTCAGCATGAGAAGCAGAAATCTTGGCGTTCTCTTTGGCAGCCCGTGCATTGTCAATAGCATAAGTGTCGGCCTTCTTGGCCTCAGCCAGGGATACATCTCTGGGATAAAGAGGGGGATTCTCTTTGACGACCACTAGACAGAACTTTTAGTTTCGCAATTCTTACGCTTCTAGGGCCCTAAAACCTACCCTTGTCTTCTTTTGCATAGCTATAGTAAGCAGCACCTGCACCAACCAAAAATAAGGCAGCACCAGCAACGAATCCCTTTCTGGGGACATGGTCAGGGTTAGTGTTGTAGCCGGGAGTTTCGGTCAATCCTCGACGCTGGATGCGTGAGGCTGGGCTAGGTAAGCGGGCGTTTCTGCCCAGGGTGGGAGTGAGGCGAACAAATGGAATTCTGCTGGACATTTTTGTGTATAAGAAAGAAGATGTTATGCAGGATTTCGGTCAAAGAGGTATCTTTATATATGTGCATGACATCATCTTGACGTGTAAGCCAACGACAACTGCATCATTGATATGCCCGCAATTGTATGGTAGAAAAAGCATATTTGAAGCCAAAGACAATTGATAAGGGAGTGTCTGTGCGGCCTCCTACTTTTATTGATGATATTTACATAAACATGATTGTATATTATTTTTTGTGGGTCTAATGCAAGGGATCTTTTTTTTATATAAATAAATATATATATATATATATTTCATTTGGGCTGCCATGCAATCAAGCGAGTTAGTGGAGTTTCTGGCATTTCAAAGAAGGAATAACCTAAGAGGACATGAGCCAATGGAAAAAATATAAAGAATAATGGCAATTTACCTTTGGAAGCCACCAGGATATCCAAGATTGGCTCAAACATTGTCGCATAATCAACTGAGTCTTTTAACTCTGGGTGGAGCTTTGTCCATGACATATCTGTAATTCGCCATTGATTAATCTCGTAAAGGGAAAAGGTGCAAGGGAAGAGGTCAAAAAGAGGGCGAAATAGACCAATGTGTGCTTCAGGATCCCCTACATCATTGACCAAATAGTGAATTGGATAGTGGGGATCAACAGACTGCCGGTACTCAAGGCAAGCATCGAGCATTGGTCTTCTGCTAACCATCGTCGTATTATGAACATCAGAGAGCTCCTTTAGCCATGAAGGTCTAATTGGCATGGCTGCAGACACTGCTTGGTCGATTGGAATGTCCCCAACCAGTTCAAGCATAACCGAATTCATCAATTCCTTGCGTTCCCAATTATCTAGATCTGCCACTGATGCCTCTAATGCTCTCGAGGTAAATCGACTGTCCATGGCCACCAGCTTGTTGAGGCTCAGGTGGAGAGAATTGAAGCCTTCTGGACCACCCAGGGTATCTATCACCTTGTTGGCCTCAACCGTCAGACCTTTGAGCTGGTCTGGGGCCAAGAACAAGTGCTTCATCATTGCCCGGTTCAATGTCTTTTGGCCAGGCGAGCTGCGTGTCTGGAATCTCCCAGACGAAGAAATGTCACCGAATTGGATGAGTCGATGTTTAATGGCATCAATCTGGTATGGCCGCATCACACGTTTCAGCTGTCGTCTTCCCTGTACTGGTTTTGGAAACATGCGTTGGTACCAAGACTTCTTTACCGGTGGCTTCTTGGTTGTTGTGTCCCACTCGGTCCCATTGGTCTCAAAACTCAGTGGATCGACTACCACAACATCCTCAAGAGGTACTCTTCCAAGTGCCGATTCATGCGCTCCCCAACCGTGGCCTACTCTTTCTAGGATCGTAATGTTGAATTCGGTCTTGAATGGTGTGAGATCAAATATGCTTGACCAAGGCACTTCGGTCCATTCATGCATAGTTTCACAAGGCTCCATCTGGGTGCGCCAGCTCTCATTTGTATGTTCTTCTGTTGCACATATTCTCTGCAACAATATCTTGTCCTGTGCTTCGTACTGCCTAGCTGCTTCTTCAAAGGGAGCCCAATTGTGATATTTTCCTAGTCGAAGCATGGGTGCAATCACAGTTCGTTTGGTAGCATATCCTATCCGCATCGCATTTCGAAATGCTCTGTGCTGTCTTGCAAAATCGCTGCTGGTGGATGAGAATAGACCAAAGAGATGCCAGACCACTTACCCTTGAGGGAACCAAGAGAGGTATCTTTCTCCGGTATCTGGCTTATGAACCACCTTTTGGACCGGATAGTCTGTAGGTTCTTGGATATCTAGAAAAGGGACCGTGGTAACATAAATAAAGGATACAAAAAAGAGAACAAGGAAATAATGCAACAGACGGTGCAGACGTATCATTAAGAAATATCAAGAGAAAAAGACGACGAGAAAAAGAGAGGGGGATAATTTGGCTGATCAAAGGCCTTTAGGATTTCCTCCTGTTTCTCTTGATGGTTTCTATTCGTCAGAGTGTCAATGTATGATCATGGTCCCCCTCCCTCGTTTACTCTTTCATACTTATTTTCTGAGCATATCTGCAGAACCACCTTTATTTTTAGGGGGGTGCCCCAATGTCTTTATATAAAGGGCGTTCGTTAGGGGTCTCGAGTGAATCGAGAGATGTGAAGAAAAAAAGAAAAAAAGGTTGAATTAATGTTGCTAATGATCGTTGATCATTGACATTTGGTCATTGAAATTGGTCATTGCAATGATTACATCTTTTATGCCACAATCTCTCTATTGTTATTATTATTGTTATTATTATTATAGGCAAGTCTATTGTGAGTTCAATTACAGAAATGCTACTTGATATACAACCCCAAGTAACCCTTGTCCCATCAAAGAAAGGGGGGGAAAGACATGTCTTTTAAAGTACTTCTGCTGTTTTAATATATACATTTTTAAAAAAGCCAAAAACAAAAACACATACACAATTAATCCAGGCCCTATAATTGCAAGGTTTAAAGAAAAGAAGTCTATAGGTTTATCCCACAACTTGACAATCAGCTTCAAAGATTAATAAAGGCTTGGTGGCAGTCTGACCCCGATTTGCTCCTTGCCTCAAATTAATGAGTAAGGATAATATAGGCACTTGGGTAAAACCTTGTGCAATCATTATTACCCAATTTTTTGAACAATAGGCATGGCCTTTGTTGAAGGACCTTGGCTGGGGTCAGTCAGTGATTGTATGGTGACCGTCTTTAACTTTGCCTTCTTTGCGGTTACTGGTGGGAGCTATGCAGTCGATAAACTGGTGATTCTGGCTGGACTGAATACATTGATTGCTAGCCTCCATTAAATATCATAAAATATAATAAAACGAAAAAGTCTAATGTCATTAATAGATAGTATAGCATATGGTCGGTCATCTTAAAGACTTCTTTTGTTTTAATATATATATAAAGAAAGCATTCCAGCTCAATATTTTGGCCCATTTATGCCACATTTATCATAAATTAATCATGATATATATAATTTATGCTTGGTAATTTTGACTAGAGATCTCATTACGAATGTTTCATCATAAAGGGGATCTCACCAAAGAATAAGAAATATATACAGTAAATGGCTGAATCTCCAATTTATTATTACATTTCAAATCAATAGACAGTTTCGGTAATCTAAAGACGTGCGACCCCAAAATAACCACAGTACTTCTTTAATGTCTCCCAAGATTAATATAAAAGAAAGCGTCTTTGAAAACTATAATGCTTCACATTCACTAGGCTTCGTTTTTATGATTAATAAGCACTAGTATAATCTTTGCTAACCTTAATAATATGGCTGGCTATATAGTTGTCGGCTACAGTTGTCGACTATATAAAGCTCATGAAGCATGTCATCCTTACACCCATGCTATCAATATAGATATAGTACAAGTGTGTACCACACAAACATCTCCACGCATCTCATCGGCTCAACCCTCAACCCTCAACTGAGAGCGCTTTGAGCATGTCTTGCCTATTCGGAAGCTAAATTCCAAGATACATTCAACAAGTTGTTCAAAGTCACCTCTCCCTCCCCCTTTATTTTCGACCCCTTGTAACCTTGGTTTCTTGCCCTTCTTTCACCCTCTTTCCTTACTTTTTCTTCTTTTTCTTGCTCTATGAATCCACCATCTAATCAACAATACAACGACATGGATGTTGATTATGACTATGAGCAAGACATAATCCTGAATGATGACGAGAGCGATCGGCGGAATTCAGATGACCAGGCTCAACAGTCCAACCGAAACAACGAATCCAATGAAGCTCGTCAATCAACTGGCTCTAATCAGCAAAGAAACAGCCTCGATCAGGCAGAATTACGCAAAAAGATCATTCAAATCCAACACGACACCACAGTCGATCCAAAACAAAAGGCGCGCATGATGCAGGTAAATAACATTTATCATAAAACTGTCTAGTTTAGTAGTATATTATATATATATATATATATTATATTAAAAAGAACAAATAGACTTACGCATGGCTTTTATTAGCATCTCATGTCGCACGGAGTACTTCCTGCTACACAAACTGCAGACACCCACAAAAACAAACAACCACAGGTCCAAACAGAAGACGTTTACGCGATATCTTACCATGTAATTTGTAGCCAGAATATTGAGTATGGTTTATTGATGTGTCTAGTAGAAAAAAGAAGGAGGGGTCCTTGGCTGCCAACATTATCAGAGGAACTGTAAGCTACAGGCAGCGTGCTGTGAAAAGATATTTGTTTGCAGATTTTGCCATGATGAAGCGTCTGATCATGCAATTGTTCGGTAAGTCGGGTTACTATGCGAATATTGGGCTCAATTGTCCTGCTAGAAATGAGACAAAGAACATGCTGTGTATGCTCTGTAAAACTATCCAACCCGCGGGAAAGGATTGTAATAATTGTGGAGAACAAATGGCAACTTACTACTGCGACAAGTGCAAGCTATGGGACAACATTCCAAACAAGGAGATCTATCATTGCGACGACTGTGGTATATGCAGACGAGGAAAGGGGCTTGGAGAAGACTTCTTCCATTGTATGAAATGCAATATATGCATGGTAATATCAATAAAGGATAAGCACCGGTGCATAGAAAGAAACCTGGAATCTGATTGTCCAATCTGTGGTGAATACATGTTCACAAGTACAGCAAAGGTTATATTTATGGCAAGTCATCAATATATATATATATACGATTTAGTTGCGACAATTAACAGATCCTATAGCCCTGTGGTCACTGCATTCACAAGCACTGCTACGAAACATACCTCCAGAGGGCCTACCAATGTCCCACCTGCCTAAAGTCTCTCTGCAACATGAAGGAGTACTTTAACCGACTCGACCAAGAATTGCAGCGCCAGCCAATGCCCGTCGAATACGAGCACTACCTGTCATATATATTCTGCAATGATTGTGAAGAAAAGTCGATTGCTAAATATCACTTTTTTTACCACAAATGCAAACACTGCAAGAGCTATAATACAACTGTCCTAAAGACCGAAAACAAAAAATCTTCCTCAGAAAAGGATGAAAACGATACCATGGCTCTGCCTGAACCAGAGTCTGAAGGAGCAGGCGCAGAACCTGAATCATCATTGTCATCAACGACTTATATCAACAACATTCAAGACCACGGTCTACTATCACAAGCCGGCGATGCCGCTAATCATATCATAGGTGCTTTATCTTCTTTTTCTTTACTCAATCATTCTAACAGTGGACGTCCAGGTCCCTCTTCTTCAGCCCCACGTAGCGAACATAGGGATCCTTAGGGTAGTGTAGTAATGATAAGAAATTAAATAGGTTTATTGTTCATTTATTTTTGTGGCAAGTTAATATCTCTGTTATTAGTAATAGATTGAGAAAATATTATATATTATATATATATAAAAATGACAGATATCAATCTTTGGCCCAGTACAATTAGTGTTGACGGTTCTGTTCATATGCTTGTGCCATTGCAATCTGGACATCGATATCATCATCACCCACTGCATTCATAATCTGCTCAATCTCTTCTGCAGACAATGGAACATCTCTATGGTAGATATTAGAACGTTTGCTGGTTAGATTAACAAAATAAAGGGTTTAATTACCCAAATTGAACAGGATGAGGATCATGCTCATCATGGTGCTCTTCATTCTCATATCCAACACCATGACCAACCGCACCAGCCTCATCATCATCATCGTCATCGTCATCTTCATCTTCATCTTCAGGAAAGGTGCCTGGAAGTCTATCTTGGATACCAAGCATATTCTCCATCAACCCACGGACCAAGCCTTCTCTTCCCCCAGGACCTTGCTGATCGCCTCCTAATCCTAATCCTTGGCCACGTAACAGATCCTGCATGGCAGCCACCCAATTTCCTGGCTCAAAGCTTCTTTGTGGGCCTCTCCCTCTGGCAGACATCCTTTCGTTGATGTCATACGAAGACACAGAGTCTGGTGGAGGCAGAGGGTCGTACATGTGGTAGCTCGCACTAGTGATAGAAGAAGGAAGGTAGCGAAGGAGTCTTTGGACATCTGCCATGACAATATGGCGTGAGATGCTCAAGGGGATTCCTTTCTCAGCGCAAGGTACTCGAGTATAAGCAGCCAGTCTAGCTTTAGCTGGCATCTGAACAACTGCCTTGATATTACTCTTGAGCCAATTGATTACCTCTGGCTCCTTCCACAGACTATCGCTCCTTTCCACAAATGTCCAGATCAATAGATCCAAATATTCATTCTTGAGACTAAAAAAAAAAGAAAACAGATTAATAACAGTGACCTTGGACTAGACACGATCCTTACTTTTCATTGAAGAGGTCAGAGGAGTTCATGGATGGCTCAGAATCACCCAACTTTTCCAACAAACGAGCTGCTACCAAGGGGAATCTCTGGATAGCATGTTGGAGCATTTTTGAGCATTCTGATGCACTTTCATCTCCTGATGTCTTGAATTTGGAATAAGCTGATGCAAATGCAAAGTTGGGGAGGGAAGCAAGTGAATTAGGATAGATTTTGCCATCCATTTTCCACTCGGACGTCAATCGAAGAACATATTCATAGTCCTTTGCATTGAGGGCGTAGTAGTCCATAGATAGGATGGCTCCAAGTGGGTCAGCGGTGGGATCAAGGCTAAATGTCACCAATCATTCACGCAGGGTTAGTCTACTATAGAATATCATATGCGGGTTAATATTCCAACTTGCCTAAACAAAAGCTTGTTAAACTCAAATGCAGTTCTCCAGCAACCACGTCGCGTCAGAAACTGAATGTGACGGAATATGGCAAGGAAAAAGGATCTTGAAGAACAATGATGGTTAAGGACGTTCAAAGTACTTGTTCCATTCACTATACCTATTCTCTGATCGCGTATAGGATAATCTCACATTACCAGATCCATATGAGAAATGAGGATGGAAGGCGCGTTCACATGCATAAAGTGCCTGTTCTATTAGAGAGATTCTTATTAACCGACTTTCCAAAGACCCTTTACCTACCGATACATTCACCAGCCATAGACCAGTCGCCACTCTGTTTTGCTATCTCTGACAGCTGCAACAATGTGTCCACATGGTAGGGATAGCGACGGTTAAGAAGCACAAGTCCATTAGGATCATGTAAAGCAACCGCGTTTAAAAAGTCCAATTGAATATCCTGGTAACGATCATTGTGCTTAAATGCATAATATGAGATCCCTAGAGATTGCATCAGTACATAATGTCATTTCGAAATAAGCTTACCATCCTTGGTCTCTATCAATTCCATTGATAAACCATCTCTTGCATAGGGTCTCCAGTCAGCCTTTGGTGTACAGAGCTTTGATTTCTTGAGAATTCTAAATGACACGAAAAGATTGATATCTACGCGTCTTTACAGCCAAACAAATACCTTCCGGCACCGGCACCTCTTCCTTCTGTATTGACAACACGGGAACCAAACATACGCTTCATTTCTGCCTCGGCATCCAAATACCGAGCATTGACCGTGATCAATTCACGACACTTGTCTGTGACCCCGTCCCCACTACTGATCTTTGGAGAGCCAGCCTGTGGGCTATATGACCAATTCATCAGATCTTGTCTCTTGTCTCTTGATTCTACTCAAGCTTACCTGCCACCAACTTCCTTGAGGGCAGCATCAAGTTCCTGCATGCTCATGTCGGATATATCCTTGTGCTGACTCTTTTTCTTTTTCTTGTTCTTTTTCTTGTTCTTCTTGGATACCTGAGCAGGTTCAACAGGCTGGCCAATTATAAAACAAAAATACTGTTATTAAGAAGGCTTCAAGCGTCTCAAACACGCTTGACAATACCTCTCGATTAATCTTTTCTTTGGGCTTTTCTGCCTGTACAGACAAATTCTTGTTCTGGTTCTTGTTCTGGTTCTGGTTCTTGTTCTGGTTCTGGTTCTGTTCTTCCTCTTCCTCTTCTTCCTCTTCTTCCTCTTCTACATCATCTCCATTAAGCTGCAAGAGTGAATATCAGACAGCCGTAAAGTGCCCAAAAGCGTATTTATAGCTTACCAGTGCAAATAAATTCTGTGCTTTTTTGGGCGCTTGAGTCACAACTTCATTTTCTTCCTCTTCTTCCTCAGAGACCTCTGGCTCTACTATCTCTAGCTGCTGTTTCTGTAATCGTCGTAGGGCTCGGGATGACATGTTGCAATGACAAATGGAAAAGATATCTGACTGCGGAACCATTTATGTAGCCAATAATAAGCCACTCTTTATTACACCAGCCAACCTTTCATTTTTTTCATCTTTTTTTTTGGAAACAGGAATCTTGAGTGTAATGAAGTCTATTACTATTTTTATTCATGGGCTATTACTAGTCTTGTACGCGGCCAATATATCGGCCAATACGGAAAAACTTATATTTCAGGCCAACCAGGATGTTCCTGCATGTACTTTTGAAGCACGTCTGGCCTTGCAGAATTATATCCAGCCAGACGCATCTTTGACCCCACCTTTTAGTAGTCTGCATGATACCATCAAATCTACTAATCATCTCAATTATTCTGCCGTACCATCCCATCGACTCTATCAACTGACAGGCCTGAACAGGGGATCCAAATACGAATTAAGACTATCATATCCTGCAATCGTAAGGACTCTGGTTGATAATTGGTATTCTACACTGATATTAATGTCTGCCAATAAATATGGGTAGACACCCACTGATTTTGAGCTGGTGCTCATGTCTGGATGCGATGAATACCTGAGGGAATCCTTACCGACTGATCCTACATTAAGCTATTGGGTGCTTGTAAAAGGCACGCATACTGGTGTGTCTAGTCGGTATACTACAACTATCCAACCTGTTATCTACAACCTCGGTAAGTTGGGCTTGTATTGTATTGGATCTCTTTGGACAACAGTCTAAAGGTGCTGTCTATACTCAGTGCTAGAGACCCTATATGGCGGCTTCTTGTTCTACAACGTCTACAAGATTGTCATATTGATCGCAGGGCTGCTGGCGATGGGTAGTTTGGTGCTTGTGCCAATGGTTGAGCGAATTGTAAAGGCATGAAAGCATTAACGTATGTGAGCACTAAAATGGAAAGAGAGTCACGAAAGGTCTCCACCGAACCTTTGTTGGACAATCACTCCGCTAGTCCATAGCTCCCTCCTTTTCATCATCCACTATGGGTATGGCATGACATCCATTATAGAAAATAACTATGAAATCTACATCCATCCATCTGTCCATCTATTCAAGAGATGCAGATTTTGTCTAGACACCATTTTCATTTTTTAATCATGATTTATTATCATTAATAAAGGTATCAGCCGTGACTCCAGGCACAAGCGATCGTAGGTGTCACATTCGACCATTTCAACTTCACAGCCAATTCACCATTTTATTATCTCCGTAGTGAGACCGGTGCCAAGCGCGCTCAGTACAGAAAGAAGAGAAAGTTTGAGTTGGGTCGTCCCCCAGCCATGACCAAGCTCGGTGGCAGACGTATCCACGTCGTCCGTGTCCGTGGCGGTAACGTCAAGCACAGAGCCCTCCGTCTTGAGTCTGGCAACTTCTCTTGGGGTTCCGAGGGAATTGCCCGCAAGACTCGTGTCTTGACTGTGGTCTACAACGCCTCCAACAACGAGTTGGTCCGTACCAACACTCTCGTCAAGGGTGCCGTCGTCCAGATTGATGCCACTCCCTTCCGTCAGTGGCACGAGGCCCACTATGCTTCTTCCCTTGGTAAGAAGAAGGCCACCACCGAGGAAGTTGCCGTTGAGAAGAAGTCCAACAGCGTCCAGAAGAAGATTGCTGCCCGCAAGTCTGACGCTGCCGTCGAGTCTCTTCTCGATGACCAGTTCACCTCTGGCCGTCTTTACGCCGTTATTGCCTCCCGCCCTGGCCAGTCTGGTCGTTGCGATGGTTATATCCTTGAGGGTAAGGAACTCGAGTTCTACGTCAAGAAGATCAAGGTAACCTTTTTTTTTAAAAGTAAAAGCTAAATGCATAACTGACACTTTATTCTTTATTAGAGCCGCAAGTAAACGATGGTTCTCAAACTACTACTATTACTGTTTACGATTCAATAAATTGTAGAAATATCAACATAATCTGCCTCTTTTTGTATGCATTAATTTCTGCACTACTACAGAATGCCCTACTTCTTTGGATGTGAAACAAAAAATGCGATGGAGCCAAGGGGGTTCTTTATTACATGAAGGGAAGGGTTTATGGATGCCAGTATATGTACATTAAAAAAAAGGGGGGGAAAGGGGGGAGGAGGAGGAGGAGGGGGGATTTTTGGAGGTTTTTTTTTCAAGGGTTCTTTGAGAAAAAGATAAAGGTTCAGAGGCCCATTTCGTGCAAATCATGGATAATTGTCTCCACACTCCCAATCTTATGATCGCTATTCTTCAGTGAGTTTTGCGACTGTCCTCTCGCCCGCTTAAGCTGGTCCATCTTCTCGGCGGCTTCAGTGATACCCTGAAGTTTTTGTTTGATGGCGTCAGCCCTCCATGAAGAAGGCGATGACACGCCATGGCGCCATTTGTGTTGTTCATTCTCAGGTGTGATCTGAACCATTGAAATGGCATCTACCAATTCATTTGTAGAGTTCTGAAGACTGGATCGCTGTTGTATACGAGTCATTGATAGTGGAATCCTAGAAGGCCGAGTGCGTGTACGTCGTCTACGGATGAATTTTCCATGTTGTGATGCGAATGATTGGGTTACGGGTTTTTTTGATTTGATCTTCATGACACCTCTGCTCTGTTGGGTGATTGTCCGACGGAGAAGCTTGTCCAGGGTTAGCGCGTGTTCTTTTGAACTCTCAAAGACTTTGTTTGCCACTGGAGGAGAGTCTTTGTGAAAAGAGCCAGTGTCATTACCCACACTCACAGCCTGAAGTTTGGCAGACAATGAGGCCCCAAACAAGGAATCAAGCATCGAGGGCTCTTGTGGTGAAGGGGGAGGTGCAATCGGACGAGATATGGCAAAGCCAGAGTCAACTTCGTCATTGAATCGATCAGAGAAAGTAAACATGCTCTGTCGTCTCAGTAATCCAGTTTTAGATGGTCTTCCAAGTGCATTCATATAGGACGGAAATATAGTTCGATCCATCTCCATTAGATCAGACTCGCCTCTGGTTTGATTGATCACTGAAGGCTCCATGTTTATTTTGTGAATAGAAAAAAAAAGAAAGAAAAAAAAGAAAGACGAAGCTGGACAATACTGGCTGGCGAGGGAGAACGAGAGGAGGAAGGAACGCTGAAATGAAGCTGGCAAATGAGTTTAACTAATACTGTGGTTTGTCTCACGTGATACATACCATTCACACATTACAATGCGTAGGCTGTTGGTGCCACCACAAAACAAACAGGGTTGGACAACGGGTCGAATAAAGATGCCTCGACTGTCATTCAAGGCCTCATGTTTGCCATTCTTGACGCTATTAGGCCTAGAGCTTTTTTTTGTGATGACATTATATATATATATAATATATTATTATTATTATCATTATTATTATTATTTGGTTTTGCACAAATAAATTATCAAAATAGGAACAATAGCACAGGAATATGACTCAGCTTGATTGTCAAGTTAATTATTGAAATGTCAGCGGCTGTCAGGCCTCTTGGTTGTTAGACTTGTAAGAAACAGACCGTGGGCTGCCATAAGTGCTCAGGGCTGTTGTTGGATATTGAAGAATATTCTGCTGATTTTATGATTTTTGGTATTTATAAAAGAATGAGAAAAAAAAGGTGTGAATGTGGCATGTTTTGGCTAAACATCACAAGAGATTATTCAATTTTTATACATCTATTAACGTGTTCTTATATATGTCTTTATCTTGAAATCACTCGTACAATACAGTTGATGAAAATTGAAAAATAAAGATAAACGCCTGGGTGGACTTAGCTGCGAGACACTTCTGCCAACAATACAGCCAGCGACGGATCCTCGTGCAAGAACGTCTCTGCGTCCATGTAAAGAGTATCTTCTCCAATCAAAGGCTCACTCAGATGAGTTTCTATATTGCGTTCGACAATTGCGTCCTTTTCAAACATGCGCGAAGAAGGGGAGTAGGATGTCTTTAGACGGGGTTCTTTCTTTGGAGATGTGGTAAATGGACCTGATGTGGGTGTGAAGATCTTGATCGTATTGTCGATCCCTGACACTGCCATGTGAGGAAGAAAAGGGTGGCCCTAGAAGATCGTCTCAGAATCATTGCATCTTGCACAAGAAAATCTCACCTGAATAACATTAACTGTATCCTGATCCCCTTGCAAGATCTGCACAATCTCTGTCGTCTTTTTATCCCATACAAACAAAAGACCATCATCGCTTCCAGATACAACATATTCATCTTTTGGGCCATAAAAGTTGACGCCTTTTGTTGTCTAGCCATGGTCAATGAGCTTCTTTTTTCTTCTTCTCTTTCTCTTGATGAATCTTACCATAATGTTACAGTGTCCTTTGTAAATCTTTTCACTTACTAAAATAGGCGTGTTATTCTCTAGATAGCTTCGACTACGTCGTGAAAGATTTCCAAGAACTTCTGCAATATGGCGTCTAACTGGATAAGTACCATCTTCATCCTCTTCTTCTTCATCATCATCATCTTCATCTTCTTCTGCGTCATAAACTTCAATTATACTAGACGAGTATACATCCCTCTCGTATTCATTCGAATTATTTAAAGCAATGATATCATTAAATGTTATCGCGTCGTCTTCTCTTTCTGACCCTGAGCCTTCTCTCACACTGTTTTCTGCAGAATCAATGTTGGAATCATGAGTTGCCGCAAACGCGAGATGTTCTAGAAGTTCTTCATCAGACGAATTAAAATTAGATCTGACCATCGAATTATCATCTTCTGTTATGTCTTCGTCTTGTGATGTATCCCCATCGTTTGTATCTAGAGACAAGCATTATTACTAGTTGGTATAGATCCAATTGAGAGTTCAGTACCGATATTCGGGAAGTACATTTTATCGACCCATTTCCACCGCAGAGAGGTCTGGACCGAGGCCATGTCAACCTCTCTTTCCTCCAATGGTTCATCATTGGGCTCAAAGTCTGTCCTGGTGTCTTCTTGCTCAATTGCCTTTTCAATAGTGTCCAGAAACTCTTTTATCATAATCATTCGGTAATCAATTGATACTTGAGAAGAACCCTCGTCATGTAAAGGACTATTGACTGCTTCATTTTCCTGAAATGTCCTGTAAGCCAAGTATCCATAATACCGTGATTTGATGAGCCAGGCTCGACGATGTCTAAAATTAGTCTGGCAAGGGCCACCACTTGCAAGAAAGAATCCGATTGCTAGACACCACATCCCTCGCCAGGGATCAGACACAATGTCCTCTGCTTCTGCAATAGACTCTTCTGCTTTGTGCAATTCGTATTCACTTGACAGACTCTCTAACAAATCAAGTCTCCAGCCCGTTTGCTCATATAATCTGTGTAAGCGCAGAGCGGCCGATAGACATAGACACCATATTCTTTCGATATCTTCTTCTTCTGGGTTATCATTTGGCCTCTTGAACGGGTTCATATAGTCCTCAAGACGCTCAAGGGCTCGCTCATAATTTCCACTGAGAATATAGTGATGAATGTCATCTGGAGTTGCCAGACGGGGTGCACGGGTATTGTAGTCCTGGGGTGATCCGGATAGCTTCTTTTGAGTCGATTGATGCCAGCCAAGATTCGGTAATTCTCCCGGTGTGGTGTCATGAATATCAAACAAACCTATTTCACCCGAAGACCAGCTGCCTAATAGCTAATATATAACACATGTCAGCAAAACATTTGACAAAATATAAACCAGCACATTTATCTCTTGCCTCTTCTCCATTGTAGTCGCTAAATTTACAGGATGTAACATAAAGATTAATCGAGTGGTTCTGACTAGGCCGAGGTTTGAAGCGTCTGATACAGCGTGTGGCTGCGTCTATCGATTGGCGTTTGCCTGCTCCACCTCCACCATGGCCAACCATGCGACGGTCGTGGAGGTAGATGTAGGCGTCCATTCCAGCAACTGCAAAGTACCGAGAATGGAGCTTGTTGATTGAAAGCGAGTTTAGTCGAAACAGATGCTTTCCATAGTCCAGAAGAGGTGCTGGACAGCCTTCTGGGATGTCTGTGGCTGTGTGATAGGGCTGCCGAGGCACTCGTGGTGAGCCAAATGAATTATAGATTGTGTGTGGTGTGCATTTGTGGGGCTGGCGTATATCAAAGTGTCGCACGGTTCCTTTACAAAACAGATAAATCACTGGGGCTATCAAGGCATCATACTATAGATTACCATCCTCTGCACAGGTAAAAAACTCATGGGGATTGCCGTCTTCGGTCTCAATGGACTTTACACTGTTGGAATGGCACCAGTACACATGTCGTAGGGTGCTTTTGGATTCGCCTTGATTTCCACTATTGATATCGAATACTCGGACTTCAGAGTCTGCAGCTGCAGTAACCAGAATGCTATCCGAAGTGGCAGGCATAAATTTCGCAGAAAATATGTTTGCCCTGTGCCCTGCAGAACCATCCAAGTCAGCCATGCTAATTGCTGTCCAAAAGAGCGTACCTGTATCGATAGTGCATGCCTTTCGGTAATTCTCTTGAGGGAGCCAGATGATAGCTTTTGTGTCGTCTGAGCCAGAGACGAGCTTATCCCCACGAGAGGACCAGCTAAAGAGCTTTAAATGAGTGGGTGGACGATATGAAAAAAACCAAAACAAAAAAAGCTTATAAATTACAATAGAGTATTGACGCAGCCCGTATGGCCTTGGAGCTCCCTATCAAGAGTCATTCGTGATAAAGTGTATCGGTCTGCGTAAATGTTTTGGGCTACAGAAAAAGAAAAGGGAGATATGATGAATAGGCTATTGAGAAAGAACACTTACCAAACAAGGCCTTTGGTATTCCACCATAAGGACTGTAGCGATCTCCGTAGCATTGTCTTCTACGAATATACTGTTGGATGCGCTCTGACATTATAGATTTAGTGATCAAATGAGATGTTGAATGACTAGCAAGCTATTATGCGAGACTCGAGTGAGTCGGGACTGTCTCTTTCCGATTGGATTTTGGCGCACGCTACGTGTGACATGTATTCAGCAAAGTGTATGCCAGAAAATATATAGGATTTTTTCTTGGATTAGAGACAGATCAATGGTCCATTATGGATAAGAAGCAACCTGTGATATATATATCTATATATCTATATATATCTATATATCTGCAATTGGCTCTAAAAGACCAATACTTGCTATTGGGGCTGGTATAAAGCCAATGACAGAAATGCTGTATAAATGGCGGTTGCTTGGCCAAAATGTCTTATATCTATGGTATAAAGAGCATTTCATCAACAGGGTTTGGTGTCCAACTGACACGTGTCACGAATGCGCCTTTATCTAACCCAGCCAATTAAGCCTTGAACACCAAGCAGACGCTTTCTTTCTTTCTTTCTATTTCTTTCTCTCTTTTATTCTTTTGTGAATATTGCCATTACAATTATGGGTGCTTATTTGTCCAAGATCAAGGTTGATCCCTAGTCATTTATGAAAATGTTACTCATTGGTTGGTCAATGAGTAGAATGATTCGAATGATTACGAAAAGATCCTTTCAGATCTAGACCAGACGATCCAAAAGAGTCAGCTTAGGATAGCAGACATCAAGATACGTCAACGGAGAGCACTGGCCCTTTTGGTTCTTTATAGCTCTATTCTGTGGATCGTATACCTTGTGTATTGTATATCCAGTCTCTATAATCAAAACAAAGGCATCCGGACCATTACAAATGCCACCTTACCGCTGGTTATGTTCCCGTTTGTGTAAGTGGGCTGGATAGACAGTATTTTATTATTATTATTATTATTATTATTATTAAGACGATTGTTGTAGAATATACTACGCCAGAAGACTATTGGCATGGTTTTACTTGCGGAAACAGACCACTGAAGAATCCCGGTTGTCGGTCATGATAGCACAACGGGATCAAAAGCTAAACGAACTGAAGAAGAAGACGTCTTACTATACTACACATTCATTGCTCGAACGATACGATCCATCTGAAGCCAATAATTCACAGCCACCAAATAGACCCCTCGATCAACCTCACCGACCAGGTAGATTATAGGCTCTCTTTATTATTTTTTTGGTATATATTAAGCATTGCTTAAATATCATATAGCTTCTTTATCGACACAACAGGTTCAGCAGAGTCCACCAAATCCACCAAATCAACCCAATCCTCCAACCGATCTACAAAGAGGTAACATGATCTTGAATCGTCAGACGTCTAAACCATAGTCTAGGCCATCAGACCGATGCGGTCGGTAAACAGTGGTTTGAAAAGATGTTTGATACTTTGGCTGGAAAGAGTGAAGAAAGATACGCGCTGGTATGCAACCATTGTTTCTCCCATAATGGACTTGTCCTACCTCGCGAAAGGGACACCATCCGTAAGCTTAATTGATTATGAGCCAGAGTGCAGAATTAATTTTGGGCTCTCTTAGAATATGTGTGCCCACAGTGCCACAAGTTTAATCCTAGCAAAGCAATGGCCAATGGCCCAAATGAGAACAATGCACTCTCCTTGGGTGCCAGGCCCAAGCACGATGTTCTTATTGTAGAGGCAGCACCACCAATTGAATTAGAGAACATTAGAGGCAAAACTGTGGCAGACAGAGTGATAAATCGGCATTATGACATAACAGATGAAAGTTCGTCCGACAGTGATGATAGTAAATGAAGATGATTTTCGAAAGTGCAAAATAAACTAGTGTATGCCAAATATAATGAAGGGAATGCAAGAACAAAGAAAGTAAATAAAGTCTAGAACTGTAAAAAAAAATAAGTGCTGAAAACCCTGTTCACCAGCCATTCTCTGCATTCTTGGTCTTTAGGTAGTCAATGATATTGTTGCCAATCTGCTCTTCCTTGATCTTGACCATGTATACCATACTGATGGACTCTTTCTCATTGACAAGAAGAAATGATATCCGCTTGGCACTAATCTTCTCGACATTGCGGCTGTGGACACTGGCACTCACGAGTTTGGTGGTCTTGCTGCCCTTTTCACTCTCAATCTCAATATACATCTTCTTGCTAGGAAGCTGTTGGGATATTGTCATGTTTACACTGCCAAAACTGCTCCATTTGGAATGTTCATTCTGAACAAAGAGCTTGCATTTGCATTGCATCGCAGATTGGAGGGTCTGGGGCACCAGACTCTCTTCAGGCTTCCCGTCCGCAGCTCCGGGTCCATTGAGAGAGGCAAGCGAGTCTGACCGGCCAATGTCTGGAGAATCCAAAGGAGAGCTGGCTCTTGATTGCTCTGACATCAAGATGGCTTCCTTGTGGGTTCTCTGGAGCACTTCGATAAGGGCAGCTGCGTCAGAAGTGTCTTCAAAATGGATCAAGTAGTTCTCTTGGTTTGCACCCATAAATACAGACAGACTGACATCTGTTTCAGAGATCTGGTGCACCATTGTGCTGGGCAGGATCCAGGCATTCAGATAGAGCTCGCCAGTTTCCTGGAGACGAATGGCCACACACGACCGGTTTGTCACTGTCTGGCGCACTTCGAGCTCACAATGTCCCTCTACTGCATACCAGGTCTCATCCTTCCATCGGAACACTTCGCTCTGCTCATTATGGTAAAGAACAGCACGAATTCCTGCGGCCTGTCCGCCAGTGTTTGGGTTAGGCTACACAAACCCAGATAAGCATGCATATCCTGACACAAATGATTCCTTGCTTGTTTTGTATAACTTACACTACGTGGAGGGGAGTCGGTCTCCTCAACAGATTGGGGGGCTAATCGAGGAGAAGGCTGGGTTTGACGGGGGCGATTGGATTCAGACTCCTGTTGTTGCTGTTGTTGAGGCACGAGATGTTGATTGTTGGGCTGGCCTTGTCCACTGGGGCTGGCAGTAGCAGGTCTCATCTGGTGGGCTTCAGGACGCTGTTGGTTGTGGTGCTTGTTGGGTTGGCCATGGGGGTTGGGAGAAGGAGAGCGGCCTCGGTTGCCATGGGGATCGTGCGCTTGCTGTTGCTGATGGGGCTGTCGGGATTGCTGTGGACGGGATTGTTGTGGCTGGTATTGGCGAGGTTTCTGCTGCTGTTGCTGCTGCTGCTGTTGCTGTTGTTGTTGTTGCTGTGGTTGAGGACGGCGTTGCTGGGGCTGGGGCTGGTACTGTGGTTTGTACTGAGGCTGGTCATTTGATGTGCGCTGGCCAGAAGAGCGACTCTGGTGCGGCTGAGGATGGTGAGGATGAGGATGCGGCTGAGGATGAGGCTGAGGATGGGAACGCTGGCCGGATTGGTGGTGGGGCGGCTGACGGGATGATGGCTGATCAGACGGACCACGGGAAGAGTGCGAGTGGTGAGGACTTGGCTGGCGGGAAGAATTCCTGGGTGTACTCTTGCTCATGCTTGTTGGAGCGCCATGGCCACTGCTAGGGCTCGATGAGCGTGAGTGAGGGGCTGAAGGCGATGCATTGGGTCGCAGAGTGCGACTGGTAGAGTGGGTAGGGACAGGCGAGTGGTTAGAGTGTCTTCCGGGACCAGAAGGCTCATTGGAAGAAGTGCGGCTGGATCCAGAGGGACGAGGATGCTGTCTTGCGCTAGAGGAAGCTAAGAAACGTTAGATTGGCCAAATACAAGACTACTTACTTGATGGCTGGGGTTGACGACGGCCGGCAGCCGCAGCGGCCTGGGACGATGTCAGAGTGATCTGGGGAAGTGCTTCGACATGTTTTGCGGGCATGGTGGAGGAAGAGAGATTCTTTGTTGAAACAGAAAGAGGGGGTTGGCTTTCTCTGGAAAGAGCAGTAAAGTTTTTTCGATCGGTTTCTCTCGGCTTACATCCAGCGGCTGAGGATGGGTGCTTTGCGGAACGAGACTCGAGAACGTGTAAATTACCCCGATTTTCAGGAAATATGGCCGCAGGACTGCCGGAATGACTGCTGGTAGAGAGGTTGGCAAGCGGAGTGATGGGCACCGCGTTTGTTAGCGATTCTGCTGACGAGACACTTGCTAATATGATAAAGCAATATGTTCAATGAAAGTGTGTCCGATTTGACGCCCAGTCTAGACACGTGGCAAATATCTCACTCTTACCTCTCTCGTTCTTTTCGTCATCTTCATCTGAACTTTCAGCAGGCGATCCTTCACCTGAATAGTCGCTATAGACTGACAGGCTGTCCTGGACACGTCTAGGCTCATTCTGGACAGCAATTGGAACAAACGCATTGTATGAAGGACAAAGACCAGTGGGAGCAGAATGGGTCTGTACGACTGTCTGAAGCGGTCTGGGCGCTAAAGTGGACGACCCTGGTGTGGACGCGTCTACGCCCAGCCAAGTGTTGCGCTTCTCTTTCGAGTCGGCTCGAAGGACCAGAGTTCTGTCTTGGATTGCTATCCCGAGCATGTATTCCCCTATAAGCTCACGGTCCAGCATGACTGACTGTACGGAGATATCTCGGATATCAAAGGGTGGGTACATGAGCATGTATTTAAAAGTAGTTGGATTGTCCAAACTGGTTCCCTGCTCCTTGCAGATCATCAATACATCACCAGCCAGTGCGAGGTGCAGGCGCGCCGACGACCCAGCGCTATTTTCTGGTATTAAAACAAAGTCAGCTCGTAAAACCCGCTGGATCCCCGAATAGACCTCGGGCAAATCGTATTTCTAGAACAATTAGCCAAGAGTTTATGGCCCAGTACTTTCTTACCTTGGTCTGGCCAGTGGTAAAATCAACTACCTGAGAACAGTCTAGTTGGCGCACTAGCTGGGTAAGGGTTGTGTCCGAAAAGTTCTCGGGAGTGAAGCCTGGGTTATCAGAAATGCTGTCTAGAGTAGGAAAATCTTCTCGCTCAAAGGACATTAAGGAAAAGTTGGAAATAGAAGCACTATTCTGGGCAATCTGCAGTATTCCTTCAATATTTGGGTTTGCCTTTAAAAGAAGCTTATAATCAGACAAATGGGATTCTGTGTCATCCAATAGGGTCTATTTTTATTCAAAAAAGCCCAATGAGAATTATAATAAGTCATCGTCTTTCACTTACATTGTAAACCATCTTGAATTCCTCCAACTGATGTATAAGCGCATCAAATAAATAGTCCAGGAAATTCTCAAAATACTTTTTTTTAACGGTATTGAAAAAGGTCTAGTCATGGTTAAATTGCACGAGTGCAGCAGGGGGGGACTATATCTTCATCATCTTCAGGGTGAAGAATAAAGATTGCCTCTTTTATTTCTTTGATGATTTGAGTCCATTTGCACAGATAGTTTTGTGTTATTCGAATGCTCATCACCTTTCTGTAACATATGGCTATTAACATTTACACAATCAAGATATCAAAAGGTGCGATATTCGCATTGATATCCCCCCTTTTTTTTAAATACACACATATATATATAAAATGTTTTCTGCAGTATGAACTGTCTTTATGCAATCAAGGTTAGTAACACGATAATTATGCAGCTAGTATTGAATACAGTCTGTGTGATATATATATATATTAACATATTGCTTGTTGGGTTTATTATCCTCGGTATGTTTCAATATTTTGTAAAGTCAGGAGCAAAAAGGGTTCCGACTTGTTCAAATGAGGGGTAGGGTTTGCAAAGTAGATTCTAAATCAAAGATTGTATCTAATATTATATTTTTAAAAATCTGTTTTTAATCTCAACTAGTATTCTTATTATTACCATCGAGTGTTTCCACATAAAGAAGTATTATTCTAGTAGGGTATGATCGACACCAAGGTTTTTTTGTACAACATCGCAAAGGCAGGGCAAATAATCAAGAGTTTATGAGATGATATGTTGGACATCTTTTTGTTTAATTGCAGAAATATTTAAATATTAATATTCTGCGATTCTACCTTTTTGTAACAATATCATTAAACAACTGGAATATATATATATATAAAGGGTCAGAAAGGATCTGTCCAGGCCTTTCAGAGGCGATCAAGCATTGGGACAACAAAAGATTCACGATTTAAAGGAGTGTTTTGTCAGCCTTTGAAGAAAGGCTACTCAAGTATTGACATGCTTATTAGTCTAAAACTGTCTATTGATCTATTCGTCTCCTTTATCTCTTGAAAAAACTCTCTAGACAAAAAGCTGCCAGGTATTCCTTGTTCTTTGGATCTCTTTGGGCTTTGATAGAAAAACTTGTATAAATGCGTTTTTGTTACTCACAAGGGTCTTTTTCTGTCTTTTTTTCTTTAAAAAAAAACAAATAAGCTTCTCCTATAAAATATAAAAGGGACCAACTTGGTCATAAAGTACAACTGCTATGCTGTATTTAAGATTTATCCGCCAGAATAAGACGATATTTCATTTACTTTATCAAACTAGATTCTTCTAGTCTCTCAAGTTCATGTTATAAACCATTTTACTCAAAGATTATATATTATAGTCTCGTGCTAAAGGAGAAAAAAGGGGCTAGCTTGGCAGCAGAAAAATTAAAAAAAATTGTACCAAGCTTAGATATTCATTTCGATTTCATTATAGATCTACTTTATACCAAATTCTCATGCCAATTCCGGAACCCCAAACTAGCAATAAGAGTCCAAGTGCACAGAATTTAACCCTGTATATCTATATACAACATTAAGCATATCTTTAAAAAAAAAGAGTTTGACAAAGCAAGTGTTTAGAGTTGAGGTCTGAAAGCCTCTAGACCTTTTTACAAATTAAAAATGGTGATCTTCACATATGTATATATATTTATTATTAAATTCATGTATAATTTGACATTCATGTATAATTTGACATTCATGTCATTAATCTTTGCTTATAGCAAACATATCAAAGACTCACCATTTGTGTTGAGGGTAAGGGTCTTGGTCATTGATGATCATGAACAATATGAAAAGAATTAGAGATCGTTAAAAAGTATCTATTGGTAGAAATGTAAAAGAAATTCTATGGATAATATCCTATCGATTGTATGAATTCAACAGTCTTTAGAATCTCTCGACACAATACAAGGTTACAAAGAATCCAAAGTCAGTCTGGCCCTTTTCTATTTCTCTATATTTTTTGTTTTCCATATTATACATTGTTCCAATACTATTGCTCTATCATTTGGCTAGAAATAAATCATAAAGACTCGATAAAATGACTATTCAAAACATTGTTACATACATGCCTTTTGGTCGATTGAACCAAACATGTAAAAAATATTGTTATTATGGTGTCTAGCACTGTCAAGAGATTGATAGTAGCTGTGATAAATATATTTGCTTCCAACAGCCATTGCGCCACATTCTCAAAATTGATACAGACTAATAGACTAATGCACTTTGGCTATCTTTAGACTGTCATTTCTTGTGCACGCCCCCACTATAGTTGCCTATCATTATAATCGGACACATCTTTATCCTAGCCAGAAAGCATACCAATACAAGCAGAGCTTAATTGTAGAAAGATTAAGCAAGTAACGTCTTTTATTAAATATCTTATTCTCCAATCTCCTGCCTCTTCTTGTATTGCCTGCTTGGATTAGTTCCTGGCACCCTGTAGCCTCTCCTCTTGAAAAAATATGTTTTTCTTTTTTTCATTCTAGATTCCAAAGAAAATATAAGCATTTTTTTTACATGTTTAAATGAGGCCACCAAATAAATATTAATATTGCTAGTTTGTTTTTATATAGTCCATGTATTTATTATGTAGTGGATAAATGCTTCCAATCTTTCTTGGTCGATTGATTCTCTTTATATATATTGACCTTTTTGCAGTTATAAATAAGAGCACTGAGACTCTCTAGTGTCTTTAAAACTTAGTATTCCTAAGATATTAACTGAATCAATGACAACAGGGCTCCATTTGAAAGTTGGCACTGGAATCAATGAACATAAATGTGTTAAAGATTTTTTTGAACTGGAGACGAGATTTGTCCATGGTGTTCTTTGTATTCTATCAGAATCTTTATAGGCGCAAAGGGGGTACAACTGAGGCTAGTGAGAAGTTTATTCTTTATCGATTGGTCTTGGAATGTTTATTAAAACCAAATATTGACACATACAAACAATACCTTGTTTTTGTATATTTGACGCTACTCAGTACTTTAAGATACCAGCAATTGTCTTTATGAAATACATTTCTTTTAATCGCTTAAATGATAGTAGAATATTTGGATAACCATTAAAAATAATGTGGGTATTATCTTTCCTAGAATTTTGTGTTCAGATCGAGAGATGTATTATCCAAGTCTTGATTCGAACATTTAACAACTCGTATTTTTGTAAGCAGCATCTTTATTTCATGCAGGCACTTGATAGGCATCGAGAATATCGTGCAATTAATTGGGCCCTGTACTTGATTGTTGAGCGATCTGAAAAAAGAATTGTTTAACTTTCTTTCAATTAAAAAGGCAACCGTGTTTGTATTGATGATATTCTTGCGCAATACCAATTATGCTGTAGGATTCCAAAGGTTTCAATCTTTTACACAACATAGTTAATTGTAACTTCAAAAGGTCTGGATAAAAGTAGTGTATAAGAAGGTGGAAATTTCTGGTCATTTATAAAGAAAAGAGAACACGGACAACTCCCGGTAGTGGAGTACGGGAATCGATTATGAATATCAAAGCTTATTTGCTTTTTAAAAAATCTGATTGGACATGGTACATTTTCATTGTTTGTTCCTAAAACATTAGTCGTTTTGTTCCACCATGTATTTCAATGTTATTACAGACTTTAAGCCGTACTTTTAGAGTAATATACAAGCATACTCTCTTTTCTTTTGCATCTTTCAAAGGTATACATAATAGAAACGACATTAGTTGGATTAGTAAACACCCCCCAAAAAAACAGCATTTCTACCCATTTTATACAAAGGGACCTGGATAAAGACAGTGTTTCAAAAATAAATCCGAAAAAGCCATTCTTCACAAGAGAGCGTCAAGTATATTAGTACAAACCGATAAATATTGGGGGTTACTGACAAGCTCGATATCCCTAAACTCAAAATACATCTATCAACAAATCTAATGACAGGTTACGCACATCTGGAAAAAGTGCTACAAAGAGCACCAGAAATTTTAAAATAGATTACTAATGAGAGAGGAACCACATTTTTATACTTGGTATATCTTCCACAAGAAATTAACCAAAGGATAATCTAAAAGAGCCCAGGGCCAAGTTACTTGGACTCCCAAGTAGCCCAGAGTACTTATAATATACCAATAATCAAATAACCAATATTTCCTTCCAAAATAGCGAATAAAATCAAAACGAAAACATCAATAGTCATTGACAAAATATTTAGGAACTGAGAATACAAGAGCACGCCCCCTTATATATATATATATTTTAATGGACAAAAGATAAAAAAAATATCCAACCCAACATGGGTTTTCAGTACATATTCCAGTATTCAATATTATACAGCCCCAAAGAGCTGACAAGGAATAATGCCACAATATCTAAAGAAAACTTTAAAAGGGTACCATGCTCAATGCTGTGAAATCTCATTTCCATGACACCCGGAATTATTCAAGAAACTGTAAAGAAGAAATAAACAAATTCCATACATTACAGACCATATAATAATTATCTAGCCAATATAATCAGTTGTTTCCTTGATACCTTTTATTTCAAAGGCTCAACAAGATCAAGCCAGTTTTAGATTATAGACAATTTTTAATATTTTACCTATATCTTTTAGACATTCTGTCCAGTAAAGTTTATAAGCTCTTTATGTGTGTAAATATAGTGACTAAAATATAGAAAAAAGGCCATCAATAGCTTGCAAGTTGCTGTTAAGCTTGTACTATGGGTCTTTGAGTATCACAAGGCACTAGTTTGTCCAACTGGACATATCACAAAGACTCGAATAGGTCCTTTTGAAGGAATATTTCCGACTATAAGCTCTGACCTTTTCATTATTTATTCGTTCAGGCTACTAACAGTAGACTGTTTCACAATATATGCCTTCACATGTAAAAAGACTCCAATGCCAGACCTTTGGTTTATTCATACTCTAAGCTGTACATGTTGCATTAAATTTTCAGTAGTTTCTTTTTTGTATTTATAAAATACATTATTATTTTTATCGTAGCCATAAATCTGTAATAGCATGAATGATACACTAACACGGTTTTATAATAACAAAAAAGATACCCATTTATATAATGTCGACACAAGTACTGACAATGTGCAATTGTACTATGAGAATTTGCACACTATAGGTAAAACGATATGACCAAATAAAAGCTTAATCCATATATAAATATTGTTTTGTACTTCCTCATGAAAAAGGTGTCAGAAGCGATTTTTGTTATCTTTTGGAAATTGTAACCAATGCATTTTCGATGCTGCGCTGTACTTCCCCAGAAGTTCCAAGTCATTGTAGTCTAGACTTATCATTATTATTATTAAATTTCCTTTGTAGAAGCATAGGCTCCGAAAATGGTGAGATTACAAGGACTGTGGGAGATCTCATGTTTGACAAGCTTTATCCACATCGTTTCACACTGTTGACAAAATAGTAAAGATTAGATCTTTAAAATTTACCAGCAAACTTCTCATGTAAGCAGAGTAAAAAGCAATCATCTATGTCTGTTTATCACTATAGCTAGTTATTTCAAGCAAAAAAAACTAAAATGTATAAAGTATTGTGGATTCTAATATGAGTTTTACTGATAACTATAAAAGAAATACCTAAAGGATATTTATGTCTACTTATTCTACTCACACAATGTGTACAACTTGGTTTTTAGAGACAACAACCTGTTTTTGTTATATTGTTTATATTGCCAATAAATGCCACCCACCACACCTAAAAATAAAGTCTAGATAGAGATTACAGTTCTTCTAATATAGATTAAATATTTGTTTAGAAAACCAAATGAGTCAAAAGTCCAAGATCTCTCAAAGTGGCTTGGGCAAATAGACTGTAAAGGCAAAACCTAAAGATTGTATACACTACTCAAACCTTCTTTCCACATGTAAAAAAAAAAGGAAGTGTTTTATAGTGTTTAACTTGTGTTTGTACAACTATGAAATCTTTAACAAATAATCTGCAGTTTTGAAAAGGCAAAACGATTAAAGGGCCTATAGCTACTTTTGATTGCCCAAACCTGTAAGTGATAATCATGGTAAATTTCATTGTCTATTGTATACAGCACTAAAAACAAATATTTGAATTTTTTTTTTACATTGTAAAAATAAAAAAGTTTATATTTTGAACGCCTTCGCTCTTTACCCAAATTAATACTTTTTTGATAGACAAGATTTTCTGATTCCACTTGTAAAAACAGATAAAGAAGAGCTTCTTATTTGAATCGATGTTTAATTAAAATACCAAATGCATATTCAGACGTTTTATATTTGTATGACCACTCTATTTTATATTATAAACTAGATCAATAATCCAAAGGGGACAATGCACACTCGAATTTCTATTTGATACTATCTGGTAACCTCAAAAGGCTGTTTTTATCTCATACAAAGGAGATTTCTGGACATATTCTCTGTAGCGATTAGTGGTCTGTGTGGTTTCTAAAAAGCATTTGGTTTGTTACATACCTGCAAAATACAAAATATTGGTGGTATATATAATCCAAGATAATTTTGAGTCTGTGGATATAAATATGTAAATATTCAGTAAAAGACCGAGTCTTTTGGTGATAGAATCAATTCCACATCCAAGAAAGTCTTTTCATATAAAACATTCATGGCTTTACAACACATTGCATACTCTTGGTTGTATGTTACTGAATATGCAATCCAAGAATTAAAGGCTTAGTGATATCATTACGATAAATTTAGGTTTAGCAATATTCTACCAAGAAATATATTGAACACTGGCTACCAGTAGTTTAAAGGTTTGTTGGCCAAATGCCATACTAAAAGTCTAAAAATCCTTTTGATTTTGATAAAGATATTATGAACCATATATAATTTACCAAATGTATAGACACACTGTCTTTTTGGTTATAAAAAATGCCATTTCTTCTTCTTCTTATTTGCATATTCAATCTATACCTAATACTTTTGTTAATGACTAATAACCTGAAATATTTGACCAGAATCTTAATGAGTGGTTGCTGATTAAAGTAATTTAATGTAGAATTGCGTAGTCGAACTCATCAATTGCGCTCAATATTTTGGATTTATTAGATTAAAAAATAAACAAGTAGCTTTGTAGCCAAGTTTTTTTTTTTTTGCAGAGTATAATTGGAATATTTTTAGAATTTGTTTTGGATCAACAAGGCTAAAATTAGTGTGATAAGAGTCCCAAATATCACCACAGTACCGTTACTTGGGTTGCTATGCTTGAATCAAATATACTAAGATGCCAAAGGTAGTCATAGATACATATTCACCTGAATTTATATCAATAATACTCACAAGCCTTTACATTTTACCTTGGGAATTCGTTACAATAACTTTGTTAAAAAAACAAACCTGGAGAAAAGGCATGTTTGGCTTATTTTTATAATAGCATATTTTTATAATAGCATATTTTTATTGGAAATATTCATTTCTGGGCCTCTAAATACATTTTATTTTGTGGCGTAACTTAACGCTTTATAGATTAAAGCCTTGGAGGTATATTAATATTCTTGCCATGAATTAAGGGGCATGTCTATCAAGACGTGAACATTTGGGGCATTTTACCCAGCACAAGGATATGTACTACCCTATTTCTTTTTAATCTTCGGCTGAAAGAACATGTTGTATATGAAAGAGTACGAATATTCCCCTAAGATTCATATCGATATAAACTTCATAAAACGTAGATTAATCTTTAATTACAGTATAATATAGCCTAGTTCTGAAATGACACTGTAGTATCAATATACTTTGTGCAATGGTCTGGTTGTAGAATAGTTAACATCCAAAAAACCAAGGAAGTCTTGCAAGCCTTCTTGACCGTCATTGATGGATTTGTTCATATGAAATTACTCTAAAATAGTTGAAATTTATTAGTTTTACTAAACATTTTGATCAATAGGGTAGTACTGATATTTGTAAATAATATTTCTTGTTCATGCCAAAACCAACTTTTTGAGCTCAAGAGACAAAAAAAAAGCTGCCTAAATATCGGTTATTAATGCATAGATTATTGTAGGTGTACTTTATGTATATTAAAGTTTAGCAAAGTATATCTTTACAAAACACAATTTGTATATTAAATGCTGCAATGCACCTTGGTGATCTTGTATACAGATCTGTCCATGTCGCGTTGATATTGACCCTATGTACAAGAACAACTCAGTTTAAGGGGGCCTATATTTTTATGGTATTAATATCCAAACCTTTATCTCCTTGACAGCTCAAGAAATTCTGATTAAAGCGGACTTGGTACAAAGGATGAATTATAGCCATCAAATAACTATATTCACATGGCTTGTACAATGAAATAATGTACATGTATAATCAAATATTTCTCTAGTGTAGATATCCTACTTTAATAAGATCCTCCCTACGAATCTTTATTTTTGATACCAGATCTTCATGTCAGTTTGTTTAACATGTAACACGGATTTCTATGGTAGATCTCGTATGAAAGCCAATATCCATACCATCATGTTTAATAATGTAAATGTTCCTTGAAATTGAAACATTATAGACTAATGTTTTTATAATACATATATATACATTTCTACTTTTAGGTTGATCCATGTAAAGATGCTCATGAGTTTTGTACCTTGAGTAATTGTGCAAATACAGATTCTAAAGATATGCTTATTGACAATGTACGGATTCCAAATGTACAAAATTATCTGTCATTTGATGGGATACCCAAGAGGTTGTGATTCGTTTTTGACAGTAATTAAAAACTGAACAAATGTTCCAAAATGGTATATATCCAGGTGCCATGGTGTAAAAATGGGTATTTAGAATCACAAACTCCAACGATATAGCAAGAATGGCTTATGCAATCCCTTGTCCTATTGAAATAAAGTTAAGAAAAAGGCTTTACGCTTTGTTTAGAAATAAACAGTACGTTTTGGAGTAATAGCTTTGATTTGCTCCAAAAACCAAGGCTACAGCCTTGATAGATTTCAATTTCACGAAATCCAGGCCTTGTTAATATTCACAATACAAGCCTTTTTTTATCTTGAATTACATGTTCATCTCATTGTCTTGGAGACTGTATATTATGCCATATTCAATATTTGGAAAAGCCAAAAAGAGAAAATAGCAATTTATGTAACCTCGACTTGATAAGAAAAAAAAACCGAGTCATCGGAAAACTCGGTTTCTGATATTTTCAATGGCTGTGGAATATTGAGAGAAGGCCACCAAAGGAGAGAATTAGAAGAGACATGTGTATTGTTGTGCTCGTGTAATACTACCGCGTGGTTCCTCTAAAGTATCTATTTTGTAAGATATTCGTCTCAAAGCCAATTTTCTATGGTTGTGGTGCAACAGCATAGAGGGTGTTTAGGAACCAATTTTGTATGATTCTGAATAGATTATATCAAAGAAGCTATATGCTTTGCCAGGAAAGATAATGATAGACTAAAATGAGGCTTCTGTGATCCCATCGAGGCGCCTATCAATTTTGTACTTGCGGTTCACACAATTTTATTTACATCAACTACCCTACTGTCAGCAAAACTATAGGTGATCCATAGTTGGGTCAAGAACAGAGAAAATCTATTAGATCGGTTATAAGCTAGTTTTGAATGGCTAATAATATACCAAAAATACTTTTTTTATATATCAGATATCCTCACACCAACCCCCACAGAACCAGGGAAATCTTTCGGATATTAGTTTCACAAACTCTTGTCGCTATTGTACCATTTTGCAGCTACAAACACGGCCTATGCGTACTTTGTTAAATCAAATCGTGAAACAGTACTAGATCTCCAATATTATAATACATCAGATATACCCAAACTTGAGCTTATTGACTCTTCTGGCCTACAAGGTACATTATAAAATTCATTTATGTATCTAATGATGAGCCATTTTACATTTTAATATAGGGGATGTAAATTATCAATTTAGCGGAAAACGAGCAAAATGATACAGTATCAACATCACAAGGAGTCTCTATCAAGCTTACTATGATTTGAAACGGTGATCACCATATATAGACTTACGCCGTATTATGTGTAGTAACTCACCAAGGTCTGTGCACCATTCCATACCCAAAGTAACACCACGGAATTAGAAAAACAGAGTTGTTATTGGCTGGAAGATCTTTTCAAATATCCGTCGCGCTTGGGCTCGTTCCAAGGAACGTCTTTGAAAAAATTCCAATAAATACAGCGAGTTTCCATTGTTTATTAAATTATTCCAACTACCTTTCCCAAGATGAACACAGCTAAACAACAAACAAAGAAGATCCCCAGACCCATGAACTGTTTCTTGGCTTTCAGACTCGAGAAACAGGGCGAAATCCTTGTACGTTGCCCTGGAGCCAACCATCGTGACATTTCGAAAATCATTGCCAAGTGGTGGAAGGAAACTCCAGAGCATGAAAAAGAACCTTATCGCGAGAAAGCTCGTCTTTCAAAGATTGAACATGCCAAGTTGTAAGCATTATGCTCTTGATATATTCTATACAGATTTCCTAAAACAATATTCCTAGGCATCCTGGCTACAAATACTCCCCCAACAAGAGACCTGGACATAAGCCTAGAAAATATGTCAGACGAGTCAAGGATACCTTTACTTCTCGTTCAGCCGAAAACAACCGCCTGATGAAATTGCTCTACACTGACCCAAAGATGTTTGAAAAGGAGACCATCATAGACCAAAGCTCTCCCTTTGCAACCAATGTTAACAATGTTAAGCAAGAGATTCGTCAATATTCTTTCCCTGCTTGTCAAATTGCCGAAAGACCTGCTTGTCGAATTGCTGAAAGACCTGCTTGTGAAGTATCGAACCAGGCTCAATATAATAATCAACTTGGATTCCAAAATCCAAGTGAGCCTCTTCAAGTGCCCAACTACTCGTTTACTTCTATCAGTAAAGATGCCCTGGACCAAGCCCACAACAGCTTTGTAAAAGATGAGACATTTACTCAATCCTCTGGCTTTTTGGACTGTTCGATTCCAACACCCTTTTATCAAAACCTCTTCATTCCTACACAGCCAGAAGAATACTTTTACATGGTTCCTTTCCACCAGCAAGCACAGGAATTTTCTCCCCTGGAACCTCCTACAACCACACCTGTGTACAGTGACAATTCACCTTCGAGTGGATCAAGTGTTTGCTTCAGTCCTCTTGAGTATACCAACAGTCCCCCGATTCCGGCCTGTGACTATCCACCTGTCTTGGACCAATATGCATTCTGGCCCATGTTGGATTCCGAGTATTCTCCCAACTACCTGACCTATTCATTTTCGAATGATCAGATTGCAACAGAAGCTTACATTGACCCAAGTCTCCTCACGATGCCCTCAGCCCCACCCAGAGACCTCTCCTATGTGAGCAACCAAGACTTTGACAATGTCTTCTCCTCAGCTATGTTTCCTTTCTAAACAACCAGACCAATTGTTACAATGCAATCGATAATTCTGCCAGACACAGCAACCCCAACATCCAAACACCCACCCATACAACCATAGAACCATACATACATACATTTTACAACAACACACACTACACTATATTTCACTGCACTACATAACGCACCTTTATAACTCATAAGCATTAATATTTCATCAAACTTACTATTTACTTTCTAGATATTTATTTTTCTGTATTTTGTTTTCAATCAACTCATAGATCCACATTCTATACCTACCTTCTTCTTTATTTATTTATTCATTTATTTATTCGCATCACACTAAATCATTGCCGAGCAACTCATGAACAACATGCCTTAGAATCATCATTTTAAAATAAATTTCATTCACATTACATCCTAAACATTTATTCTTTGTATGCTTATTAAACTGTCAATATTGAACTTTTATATTCATTAAACATTACAAATCGCCGGTCAGTGAATGTGGCACTGATGATATATTATAGTCCGCGTATGTTCATCTGGTTGGCTGTATTATACTTTCAGAATATACCGCAATAAATAAACTGAATGTAAAATGATCTATTTACCCGTTTATACCCTTGGTACTATCTCTATCATTCTTGTAGACATGAACTTTAAACCTCTATATTTTCCGTGGTTTTTGAGCGAGTCTTGGCCTAGGCGTCAGAGCTCTAATTTCCTAAAGCTAAAGGTGATCATCGACATGTTCAAACCCACTCTTATTGCCGCTGGGATTATGGACTGTCTATACCAAACATTTCATAATTAAGACTAATAGTCCAATTCCTATGACAAAGACTCACGAATGAAATGAAAAAAAAGAAGTATGTCTTTTCCCTGTGAACCCTTGAAATGTAACAGGATGGTTGACACCATCGGTGTACAAATTAATTAATTATTAGATAACCTTTTGATGATAAAGATTATTCAGCTTCAAGGTACTCTTGACATTCTATATTTTTCTTTTATCCCTAAACACCGCAATTCAAGCCATTTTGTATCGGTTCTATTTTGTCAACCCAAGGTGCATGAAAATATATAAAAGATTGTTATATATTGGGCTCTAGTGAGCATTTTCAGACATGGCCATAGAGAGGCAAACACTATTGTATATATATATATATTCAATAAGACCCTTTCTTTTTTCTCTGTTTGAGGATGCAGTTATTTATTCATAAATTTACTAAGATCTTGTTTATACAGCGTATGCACTCTTGCCATGTTCCTGTAGAGATAACGATAGATAAGCAAAAAAAAAATACACGTCACAATAGAGATGAATGATAACTTACACTGATGACACAGATATGGTCAAGATCACGGAAATATTCGTTGTAATCAAGAGCATAGCCAACGACAAATTCATCAGGGATAGCGAAACCAACGTAGTCGGGGATATAACCGTTGCTCTTGGGGGTCTTCTTTACCAACAGACTGGTTACCTTTACGGACTTGGGCTGGTACTGGTTGAGTCTCTCGAGCAACTTGACCATGGTAGCACCAGTATCAATGATATCCTCGACAATCAAAAGGTTCTTTTTCATAAAATAATAAAACCATTAGTCCTCGTTGGGTAGAGAGTAAGCGATCCCTTTGTGTATTCACCTTTCCCTCAAATTCACGGCACTCATTCTCGGTGAGAGAGATGGTCACGCCTTCAGATTGGTCGTTTCTGTAAGACTTTACACGGATGAACTCGAGGCTCAAAGGAACACTAGTTCCAGCCTTGGTGGTAAGCTTCTTGATGCTGTTGACAAGGTCGGCAAAGTACTGGTGGCCACCCTTCAATATACAGCACACAACTGATCCCATCAAATCATTAAAGAAAGAGAAAAAAAAGACTATTAATGCCTAGAATGAAACCCTGACACTCAAAAACATACCCAAAGGACCAGTGGCCTCATCGACAATCATACGAGCAAGCTTATCTACTCTGTCCTAATCAACCCCAGCATAAGCACCCAGCCCTAATATATGCCTTCTTTTTTTCTCATTGAGTTTTTATCTAACAACTCATTACCATGATCACACCATGGGGAATAAGAATACTAGAAACATCCTTCTCATAATGGGTAGGAATGACAAAATGGTCGAGGGAGTAATGGTTCTTCTCGACGGTAACGTCAATCCACTTTGAGGGTTCCATAGGCATGCTGTATATATGTCGAACTCAGCGAGCAAGAAGAAAAAGAAAAAGAAAAAATTTGCGAGGGCATGTTGGCTTTTGGTAGCGATTTTTGGCTGTGACTTGTCATTCGTTTTTTGAAACCGTTGCTATAGCTCCCCTGTTTTTTATGTTTTATGGAAAAAAGAAATAAATTATTATCGATTTTTTAATAATAGTGCCAATTGGTTTCTAACCCAACCGCACAGTCGAAGAGGCTTCTTTACAGCAAATCTTGCAATTAAGTCTACAGACTCCCAGCTTATATAGCCATGTAATAAAGGGGTAAATCGCTTTTTACCATGGTTGTCTTTTAGCTCTCCCCACCTCATCTTCTGTGTTCATAAACTTTACTTTGTAATGGAGTTTCATTTGATAAAGTATTCATTTTTAGCTTTTAGTATAATAAATAGCTTAAATTTGTACCCACCAGTGGCTCTCTTGGATTAGGGAAAAACAATGCATGGCCATGACTATAGGATTTGTACCTATTGAATGTGAAAAAGTAGTATGTTGGGTGAATGGTATGGCTTGGAATCAAATATTTCAGTGTCGACAATGATCGACTCTTTTTTTTCAATCTAGGGTTATACTCAATTTCAATTATCTTTTATTTCCAGGCTATAATTTACCTTTTTATTCCATTTTGTTTCCCTTTGTCCTTTTGGCTTCTTAAACTTGAGCAATAAATAGAAAATATTCCAAAATGCCACTGAAAAAGAAATTTTAAATCTTTAGACTGGTGCTTATAATTTGGCCATACGCCAGAAAGTTGGGCTCAGACAAGGATGGAATAGAAAGAATGGAAAATGACAGTGATAAGATTCTCAAGACATGACCAAGTCAATTATGGGCAAATGGTAATGGCAAGTATCACCTTGGTTGGATAAAGCTTGTGTTCATTGAGGCAAAATAATGATTTAGTAGTGTATTTGGAAGATTTTGAGTTAAAGTAACATTGCAACATCACAAGGCATGTCACAAAGTAAGAGGTCTTTTTGACTCTGAATTCTCAAAGAGTCTTTTATTTTACTTTGCTTTTAATCAATTGAAAACATGCAAAACTGCTAAATTACCATGTGCACTAATCATACCAGTATACAGAACTAGTAAGGTCCAGAAAGAATCAATAAAGATGGAGAGCAATTAGTGGTTGGTATATTGATAGCCCTTGAAATGACGCTAAACATTGCTCATTGGTTAAAACCACCCGAGTTTTCAAGGAAGTCATAGATCCCAAGAAGCATATGGATTGGTGTACTATAAAGGTGCTTGCCCTGTGCCTGATAATAAGATAAATCTAAAAAAAGATGGTTATCGATTATCGGAGGATTTTTTTTTATTATCTCGCTTTAAATAAAAAAAAGGGTGATATTCCATGATAAATCTACAAGGTTTCCACCACTATAGCTTTCGGCACCCCATATTCAAACCCAAGAGCCTTTTACCGTTGGTGTTGCACAGGATTTGGTAATAATGAGCGTAGATTTGGCTAATCTTTCCAGTATATTCTGTGAATACTCTTGCCTTTGTCCATAGACTGGGATTTCTAAAGGCAATCTAGAGGCCAAAAGACAAAGCTTTGAACCAATGTTCAGAATTGATCTGGTGTAAAGCGATAACATTCTATCATAAAGCATGGCTGAACCAGACGGGCTTCTTTATAGGCCTAGAGGCATACAATTAAACAAAGTATTATTAGACTATATAATTGAACTTGGTATTTATCATTGGAGAAATATCGGGCTTGCTAAACCCAAGCATAATACATGCACTGCTATATCTGCGTAAATCTCCTGTTATTAAGCTGTACATCCGCAAACTAGAGTTAAGCCACATTTATTACTCAAATATACACCTTCGTTTGTGTCCGACTTCTCATTTGTTTTCCCATACATCACTTGCAATGTCGCAATTGCTAAGAATTGAGGATTTGTTGCAGGAACTCAATGAATGTAGAAAAGAGATATTATTGAACCCATCTCAAGTTCCCAGAACTTCGCGTACGTCTGACCCAGAAGCATTAGCAGCTGGCATAGCTGTTCTGGCCATGTCTGAAGTACCAGACAATGAACTTGGTAATGTCTTATCTTGCGATTAGGAATCCTCTGTATATTTAAACAGGTAGTGTTTATTGCGAACAAATTCACCAGATACCCTTCCTCCTGTTCTATTCCATCCTGAATACGGAATTATTCGTATTATGAACGTTGACGGGAAAGATCACAAGCAAGACTTCTTAAAGGCTCAACTAACCCTTCTAAACTTCTTGGTATCTTTTATACCAAAAGCTGGATCGGTATTACAGCCTTATTGTGTATCAATCAAAGTTAGTCTCATCACCCATTCTCATATACCTCTTCTAATTTTTATCCAAAAATAACAAACGACAGAACTGTTGTGTAAGATTGTCCTTTACGAAATCGGCTCGTGTGCGAAATGCTGCGATTAATGTGATTTCAGCATTGATAAATGTTAAGAAAAATAAACTGGACATTTCCGTCTTAGACTGCAAAGATCTTTATGAACAGTAAGGCTCTTTGTTTTCGATTGATAGTCAACCAGGCCAATTAATTCTTTATTTAATATAGCTTTGCCAAAGAGTTTACGCTCTCTGATAGTCGTGTTCCTCTATCGACAAAGGGGGCCATTATCATATTGCTAGGCCAAATATCAAGGTTCTGTCCAGATGCAACTGATAAAGAAAAGGCTCAGGAATACCTGGGTTGGTGTATTTACGACTTGGATCATCAGCTTTTCCAACAAGATATAGCAAACAACCAATACGTTGCCGATGTACTCAAAGGATTGACTTTTTTCATCTCAAGCCCATTGTATCCTTCAGTTTCTGGTAATGTACTTCGTGTACGACATCCTAATCAAAATCTACATAATTAAAAATCGAAATTATACAATGGTACAGACTTTCTTGATAAGGAGAAATTATACAAGGCTGTCCTGGCATTGTTGAATATGCCTCAAGACTTGTCTCGTTATGCTTCTCCTAGAGGTAAAATTGAACCCATATGGCTAACATGGTTGCTTACTCCGTTGTCAATTTAGCTGTGCTCCAATTGATTGAACAACATATGGATTTGTTTGGAGAATTCTTGGTTAAAGACAGTAAATTGATCTATAATTATCTTGCCGCACTTGGCAACAACGCAAATAAAGAAATATCTCTGTCGGCTTACCGGGCCATGGAATCTTTTTTGGAGCAGGTAATACATGTCCTAAAATAGCCACCGTTTTTTGTCTCAATTCAGTTTTAACCGCTGTTTGCTATATAGGTCTCTGCAAGTTTGGCAAACAGTGCAACGGGGTCAAAGGAGGATCACGAAGTTATCAAGGTTGGTTATCCCCATATACAGCCATCAATTAATCAAAACCAACCTCTGCTCGATAGTTTCTTCTTGATAAGCTATTCAAAACCATAGATGAAAAGCAAACCGTGACATGGTTTACTGGCCTATCGATGATTATTCGTAGTATTGGGTACTTTGCAAAAGCGTGCACAATATATATGAGCCCAAAAGAAGTCAAGGATTTATATGACACCCTGATTGAAAAGAGCGGATGGTTTTACTCAGAGTAAGTGTATAATGATCCAAAGCCATTTAAAATAACCAAAATTATCTAGTGAGAATACGTACAAAGCACGCCTTATTAGATATATTCCGGCCATTGTCCAGACATTATGTCGGTTTTCTCATGAAATGGAAGTTATACCAGACTCTATCATGTCGACCATCACAAAATTGATGAATTTGTATATTGTCAATTATACTCGCCAATACTACACATACCGAGGGTCTGGAAAAGTTGCCACACAGGACCTTTTGTGGATGCTATACGAAAAAGGAGAAGGAACACTAAAGAGATTCGTGGAAAAGTTTTGTATGTTACTTTACGAGTTTTATATCCTCTACTTACATCTGAATAACCTACCATAGTCTACAATGCAATGATCTGCACATCTAGCAACAAGTACACACTCCAGGAATATAATGCCGCCTATCTCATCTTTTATGGATTCTGGAGAGCTATCCTTAACCAGGAAGAGAGAGAAGAAAAGTTTAGTCGTGTGGATGAAGCAAGACGCAAGCAGTTTGCTGATATACTTTATGACGAATTTCTAAACACCTTTCTGAGACTTGTAAAGTCATTTAATCTGGAAGTACGAAAGATTGACAATGTTGACAAGAATGTTCAAGAACTAGAAGATGACCAAGTCATTACTCCCACCTTGAATTCATTGGTCCCAGTAAATGAAGAGGATTTTGTCCTGTTCCAAAATCTAGTCGACTTTTGGTGTTATCTGATGCCACACCTCAATAACGAGCGAATGCGTAGTTGTATTTATATTGTTGAAACAAATCTAATATCACTTAGTGAGAGAAATCCACTGGTTAGCGGTATATACAAGATGATTGCTACCGTACTAAGTACGACAGAGAAACTCGGAATATTCCATGGGTACAAGGAAGTTTATATGAAAGAACAGCAAGAAAGATCAGATATTATATTCATGTCTACCGAGACACAGGTAAGCTTATTAGTTATTCAAGAGTAAACCTAGTAAGTAGTCTGACTAAAAGTATATTTCCTCAATTTTTTTTTGATAGACGTATACGTATAGTGCTTTTGTGGACCTGCGCAGATACCTGAAAGAGGTGTGGCATAGACTTTACCAATATAAAGATGAACTACTGGCTTCTTGCCTAAGATTAGTTCTGGCATGTCCTCGGGATTTCTTTGAAATATTTGAACTTGTGTCTCCTATGCAAACAGCATTACGCATTGGTTTATCTTATAACCCGTTGGCAACTATTGCTATGGATGCTTTTGAAAAGCTATTTGAATCTGGAACAGAGATTTCGGAAGACTTGGCTCACGTATCTGCATTGCTACCCATCATAAACGAATATCTCATGCTCGACCTCCGGGAAAAACACGACATGAATCTCAAGAAAAGACGCTACAAATCTGTAAATATAGCAACACGAGAAACTCTGGAAAAGAATCAAGATCGTTTGCTGCCCGAGTTTCGTAAGCCGTGGTCCGATTATGAAATATTGCAAGATACACAGCTACGAATGCTACGTTCATTGGGTAGACTAGGTGGACTTAACAAACTCATGTTGACCCCCCAAGGACCTGGAGACAGTAACAGAATTGGTCACAAAAGCCACTCTAGCCTAAATGACCAAGAGATTGTGAGAGATACAACTATCAGTCACTTGCTAGCATGGGATTCAAACAGAAATCTTAAGCTTTGTATACCGTTTCCAAATGCAAATATTGAACTCACCCTAGGTAAAAAGATACAAAAGGAACTGGGATTATAGGAATACAAGAAGCTTACTAATCTTTATGACCAGATGAACTTTTGCCAAGAATCTGTGAGCTTGCTGAGCTTTCTCCAGATAGGCAGATAAAAATTGCCGCCTGTGAGCTGCTACATGGCATTGTCCTGGTTATTGTGGGTAAAAGCGCATTTGCTCAAAAAGGCCGGCAGCAAAAAGACCAATCCCAATATCATAAGATATACACCCGAATATTCCCTGTTATTCTCAGACTTGCAATAGACTCTGACCAAATTTCAAGAGCCATGTTTAGAGCTCTGATATCTCAATTGATCCATTGGCTGACAGATACTTCCCAGAGTGATAATCCAGAAACAATTACTCTCTTGCAGGTCTGCATAGACGCAGCTTGTAGTACAAATGCTGGTCTTTGCGATTATGGTGCAGACTGTTTATATGAATTCGCCAAAGCATCTTCTCAGAAAATTGGCCAACATTCAAAAGAAGTCCCAATGAATATCAAATCTCTGCTTAACCGTCTGCACGCATTGGCATCTCACCCGAGTCCGACCAAAAGACTCGCTGCAGCATTGATATTTAATCGAATTTATCCACTTTTCCAAGAGGAATATGATCTTGTGAATGAATATACACTAGAGCTGTTTGGAAGATTTATGCTTAGTTTGCGACTGGCAGAAGATGATCATCCCTCGATTGGTAATATCAGCCTATATATACGTAAAACGGGATTATTTCACTGACATTTGTGCTCATTTAGGTACTCAGGAGCAAGCAAAGATTGCGATTAACAATATCAAGAACACCTTGAGAAAGCACTTGGCCATGTTTTTGAATGAATCTACCGTCAGAAGACCATTTGTTACTTCTGAACGTACCGATCTTGCGTATGTTGTCGAATGGAGTTTTAAAGAATCAGCACAACCACAGAAAGAATATTCAAATGCTTGCATGGAGTTCTTTGACCAGTTTGTCACACTTTCTTCAGGTTTGTTTTCATACACTCTGTATAACATAATGTCTAATATCTATTTTTTTAGACGTCAGCAGTGCTAGAGAATGGCTAGAAAAGCAACAGATGGAAAATAAGAGTTTCATAACGGATATTTACGAGACCTCTCGCCTCAAGAGCTCAGAAAATGTCAATAATATGCGTATATATTCATATATACTATGGATAAGGCAGTTGAATTGTGCAATGAATGGATATACATGGATTATTGAAAGAGGAATAGCAGACAGTAAAATATTATTGCAAGACGAAACCTCAGTACTCCTCTCAAAGCTGAAATTCTTTGTTGAAAACCCTCCTTACAGAGTGATTGAAAACTGGAGGACAGAAAATTCATCAAACAGATCTAAGGTCAAAGCGCTGTATGCTTATGGAATATTCAGACTTGGCGCATTCTTACACTCGGTTGTCTATGTTGGAGGCCAAGAATCAGTCTCAATCTTAGAGGACTCTGGAGTTTTACTAAATACAGGGTTGACGAGAATGATAGCAGAGATGCTTCTTTTACCAAAAAGAATCATTGAGCCTTTGCAGAATGAACAAGGAGGCTTCATGGGTCATGTTAATTACAAGACTATCCAATCCATGCTCAAGAGTTTATTGTTCCAGATGAAAGCAAAGGCTTCAATGAAGTTTACGTATTCTTTTGCAGCTGCAATTGCTTCTATCATACAGTCATCTGGTATCGACTTGAATGACTTGGAATTTGATCAAGGTAAGATTTATAGCCATCCATTTAAGCCTGTGAGTATAATTAACAGAAAAAAAATAGTTTCTCTTGGTGATGTACAGCAAAAAGTCGAAGGAATCAAGATTTTACAATTATCTGGTCTTCTTGACACTGTTTGTAAAGAATTACACAAGCGAGGCGCCAATGTAGATTCTGCTCAAGATTATTGCTGTCAACTTGTGGACAAATTTATTGAGCTCTGTTTGACCGATGAGCCTACTTGGATTGATATTCTGGGCAATATTCTCAGAATTGCATTTAACCAAAAGGGACTTGTGGCTGCACAGGGATCCACTCTTCTTGTGAGTACTAGACATACGTTTGGGTAGTTTGTATTATATTGACACCAGATCTTTCTAAAAGGGACTTACTGGCGTTCTGAGCCATAAGACACATACCGAGAAATTGACAATATACCAGAAATACAGTGATTGTGTAAGAATTTGTTCCTCATGACTGATAACCCTTTTTATATTAATTTTTCTGATGGAGGATTATAGATAAACCATTGTATTCTATCAAACTTTGTCGAGTTTTCGCACATTCTGATCAGTAGGATTAACGATGAGTTTATCTGTGATGTTGTGCTTGGACTTTTCGACTACTTGAAAACCTGTCAATGTGAAAATCGGAACCTAATGAAGACTTTTCTACACAACGTAAGCTAGGGTCTTTGGATCTAAAAACGATATCATTATACTTATTTTATTATAAAGTTGACTACAGATACGACATTTTTGAAAGACTTGTAAGTATTTACTGGATATTCACCTATATCCTTATTAGCATACTAATATATTTTCTATTAGATTTTATGCATGGAAAAGCAATGCACACCTGAAAGATCTGGTTATAGTCTTTAAAAGAATCTTTGAAATATTCCCTGATATCCTGTTGACCGTAAAGAATTTGCCTATATTTGAAACATTTTGTGATGCACTTTATTGTTTCTTAAATATCAGCCAACCATTGGCCTTGAATTCAGAGGCATTTGACATACTGCCCATGTATCTCTGCCTGGAAAGTCCAAAGGTTGACAAGGTCAGAAATCATCACTTTTGTACATCTTTTGTTCTTGTTTCCAGGATACTTATTTGTATGGATAGGTTGGTAAAAACGTCGCAGATATTCTAAAAATACGGGCTGTTTCTTCAAAAGACATAAACATGAAAACCCAAGCGTAAGTTATCTAGAGAAAATATCGGTAAATATCCACTGTAGCTATATATCCTAACTCTTGGTAGTTTCTGTGAATATATGGACGCTCTTTACAAGCTGCTTGATGACATTTCAGTTCACCACACTGATTCGCTGTTCAATATCGTCATACCGATTATTATTCAAGTCAACAATATACAATCCAAGATTATGAAGCAAAAGATCAACAGTGCTACTTCTGCAATGGCATTGAAAAACTTTGATGGTGCGACCCAGTTTTGTTTTAGGTAAAACATACTTTTTTGCGGGTAGCAATTGAAAATTAATCCAACACTATCTCTAGCTATTTCCAAAATCCTGAACTAGAATCCGTTGCAAGGAAGAATGCACTTGATATCACAATATCCATGCTTTCGTATGCTGAGGAGAGCTACGTTTTATCTTTTTACAAAAAAAATATTGTATATATTATGGGTACTATTGTCAAAGAAAATCCACAGGAAGAAGGTCAAGATGCCACCCGAGAAATGGAAGAAAAAGGTGGCTGTCTCCAGCTCATGAAAATATCCTTTTTTAAGAACAAGTTAAATACTGCATGTCTGCGACTAACATTTTTGCGTGTTTCTTCTTCTTCAAAGAAGAACATATTAGCCTTAACATTGAGAGTACATATTATATGAGAATTTTTCTGTAGAAAATGTCCATAGCTCTAAAAGCGAAGTTGCTATTGAATGGGAAAAGTCTCAAAACAAAAATTCCGGAGGAAAACTAATGTCGATTGACCTTGTTCGCGCTGCAAACCGTATAAAAAGTCAAAATGTAAGTGCTAGCATAATATTTAGCAATTGTCCTCAGTTTAATTATTTATTTATTAGAACAAAGATTGCGAAGAAAATGATTCTTTGGCCGCAAAACAGCTACTTTATCACCAAACTGCCTACAATACCATAGCCGCCGTTTTGATGCGTACACAGACCACAGAAAGTTTCTATGTCGGATTTCTCTTTCAGGAAAAGCCCAACGAACTGTTATGGAAGAATATTATACCTATCAATCAAAAACTCTCGTTGACGGCACAACTAAGACAGTTTTTTAAGACAAAACAGTTGAAAGGATTCGAAGATTCTCCAGATATAACATACTCGGTACCATCATCACTTTCAAAATCTCGGTAAGTCAGTAGAATTGTCAAACCAAGTATTACGGTACTATTTATATTAAACTGTTCCTTATTGCTTAGCCTGGCAACAGCATCTTTCTCAGAGGTAAGTTTATATAACATTTATCATTATAGTCATTGGTAAAATGTCTGATCCTTCTACAATTATATAGATGTTCAATATAGTCCAAGGTCTCAACCAAAGCCCTACAGACTTGGATACACCTATAGAGGTTGAATATGATGATGAAAACACCCACAAAGTAGAGCTTGATAACGTATCCACACGGTAACTTACTGTATTATAAATGAAAGCTCGGTATACAACTAACTCTGATCACATTTGTGCATATTTGCTTTACATCAGACCCTTTGAGATCGAGATGGATCAGTTCAATTTTAATCCTTGTATGGAATATCTGGTCGAGGTCATTTGGAGATTACATACCATAATCACACCTCCTTCGCAAGACAATGACAATATGCCTATTTGGATGACTAATATGTACAATGTCTTTAATAATCGTGGTAACGTCCTTATTAACCTTTAATACACCTAATTATTTATTTATATACATTATATACTATATAGGGACTCACATAATGATAAGATTGACTTTTTCAAAGCTTATCATGAACTGTCCCGAAGCCTTTGAACATTATGCTACACACTGGATTGGCCCATTGATTAGATTGGTGGTTGAGGGAGAAGAGTATGGAGAGCCAATGAACTACTTTGTTAGAGTAAGTATATTATCCATGTGGTTTTCTAATTCTATACAGTAAATATGCTAAAACAAATTTACTTTTTACTAGGATTTATGTACACTTATTGTGTTTTGGAAAGAAAAGGCCGTATTTTCTGGCTCTGAAAAAGACCGGTATACTCTGTTTATATTTTTGGTATGTTTAAGCACTATAGTTTTCCTTAAATCTTCAAAGTCTAACATTGCATCCCACTCATGTGTAGAGATATTTGATGAAACACACGTTTCATGAAAACATATATATTCGAAACGAAAATATCCAGATTGTTAAAAATGTTCTTGACTGCTGGAACACCCATATGATTATTCCAACGGTATGTTTGGTATCTGATATAAAATTTGATAAAAACATCTATTAATTATTGTTGTATTGTAGAGAATAATATATGACCAGCTGTGTTATCCTGAAGAATTGAACCTGAAAATTCAAACTGGCCTTATACTTGCCCAGATTGTTCTGTCTCATAACATCAATCCATATTACTCTGGCCCTGAAGTGGACCTTGAGGGTCTTACTGAGCTCGAGTTTTACTTCAAATTGGTTGATAGTATTGGCAAGAAGTATATTTGTAATTATGGAGATGCAGCAGAGGTAATCATTTTTTTTATTTTAGTAGAATATGTACTAACCAGTTTTATGATATTAAAAAAGGTTTCCAGTCAGGCTATCAAATACTTGCAAGAACATGGGTCCTCTATCGCAAATGCTGTAAGAGAAAGGCTTATTGACCAGGTATTTAATTTATATTACAACGTGGGGTTTATTCTGACTTTATGGGACATACTATTTTCTTTTATTATACAAAGCTTCAATCGGCTCAAAGCGTCTGTGAAAAGCCAGTTATATGTCTGCATCGAATTGTCTTTCACGACAAAGAAATATGCCGTCAATTTCTTGAAAAAGTTGTTTGGGTATTACCATTGCTCAACGAAAGACGCTATGCACTCGCATTAGAAGTACTTACTAAATGCAGCGACATGGTACACAACGTGTTTCAAAATCTTCAAATAAACGGTCTCTTGGAGAGACTTCAATTCAAGTAAGTGTTTATATAGCATATATACATTTGAGATATTGACCTATGAGTAAAATTTACAAATAATTATAAAGGACATATGCGGTTCAAATCAAGACCCTCGAGTTTCTGAATAAGATTGCCGAAAAATTGAATGTCGAAGAAGTAAAATACGCCATTGATCGTCTGGCTCCAGTGATTATGGAAAATGTCAATATTGAGTGTAGAGTAAGTTTGATAAACTCACAAGAATATATACAGTTTTTTTTCGAGATTCTAATATATCTACACTATCTACCTAGACCACATACTACTCATTTCTCAAGAGAGCTTATAGTACGACTGATCTCACTACCGCTCTAAAAGATCATTGCAGGGCACATCTTATCCGAGGACTGATGGATAGTGACAAGTCCATACAAGACGATATTATATCTTTCTTACAGAGCCAGCACAACATGACGGCAGATATTTATAAACGACTTCAAATTATTCTAAGGTATTCTATTATTTTAAGATGCAAATCACTATAGCGATGTCTATTGCATTGACGAGTAAGAATTTTGACTAAAACGATGTTTGTAAAAGTGATATGTATATTCCCGAAGTTGAGAATATATATATTCTTTATAGTACATATATGTTATTAAATGTAGCAAAAGAAAGTGACCAGTACCTTGAACCTGTTTTCAATCAACCACTCCCGCATGCTCGGTTTAGCGATAAATACCAAAAAATCAACACGTCATGGCAAAAGAACTTGTCAATGGTGCCTCTTTTTGTGAAAGTACAAGATTTACCAGAGGTATGATCATGTTTTTTTTACTAGAAACGTATTTTGAGATACTAATATTGAATTTATTTGAAAATTATAGGTGGACATTTCAAAAATTGCTTCCGATATAAAAGAGACTCAGAGAGTATTCACTTATGGTCGTATAGAATCAGATGGTAAGATCAATTACACAAACCAGTCTGTTCTTTTTTTTAACTAACTTGGTTTATATAAAAAGAAATACCAACCTACTCCACGTTTACACCATCTTTTCCCATGGCTGAGAATAATCCTGATGATATTATGCTAAATGAGGACTATGGAAAGGACGATGATGACACAGACTCATTGAGGTATTATTCATAAGAGTATATCAATTCAAGTATACTTACAAGAAAACATAATCATTAACAAACAAACAACAAAAAGTACTCCTATGAAAAAGAGAGAAGAGCTGTATAAACAAATACATCATGTATTTCCATCAAGTACTACATCAAAAGGGCCTTCATTTCTTCGACACAAACAAGAGAAACTGCAGTTACGTCTCGAGAGATATCAGCTTTTTCAGAAAAAGGCAAGAGAAAGAAAACTTACTATGTACAGGAACTATCGAATTGGTACGTATTCTACAAAATGTTCTATTTATATTATGGGGTAATAATTCAAAATATTCTATCAAAAATCATGATATTAGGCGAACTTCCAGATGTTCAATTAAAGCATATGGAGCTCATTGACCCATTACAAGCTTTGGCACGAAAAGACAGCGAGATTGCTCGTTTGCTACATACAAGCCTGGTTGTATCGATTTCTACCTATGCTGATAAGGACAGAAATATAGTAAGTATCTCTATACGTATGCAGTAAATTTAAGAGGGAAATTCAAGACTTATTTCTTTTTTTTTAACAATGAAAGCCTGGATATGTGTCAGAGATTATGAGCACAGTTCGTGAAAATCTTGAAAAGAGTACAATGTTTTTTTCACCAACTGTCGGTTCATTTTTGAGAGTATCCTTCGAATTGGACGCAAACTGTGTCGATAGCTCCTTGATAAACTTGGTCAGTGAAAAAAGTTTCAATCAGCACATTGGTATTGCTCTTGTTGAAAAACAAGTTGAAAAAGAAGAAGTTTCTGAAAGAGGTATATTTAAAAAAAATTGGTTTTTTTTAAAAAAAAAAAACTAAACTGTCCTTGTATAGAGAACAAAAAGATGCGTACTACTTACGAAAACAAATTGCGAGATAAGAAATTAAAATGGATTAACCTGGCAACCCTTTATAAATCAATTGATGAGCCAGAGTTCTTTCAAAGTATTTATAAAATCAATGTCGCCGCTGAGAGACTCCCCAAAGGTAAGTAAAACTAATATTATATTGACCAATATAAAAATGTATTAATTGAGATAAACTTTGCTAAAAATCAACAGAGGCAATTGATTTTGAAGTTCGTGGAGATTACGAGACTGCTATAACAAAGTATACAGAGTCTCTTGGGAAATTAAAACAGGATACAGATACACGAGAGGTATTTTATATCCCACCTAAACGGTGGAACTCATTTAAACGTTTATTTTAGGTATATGTATGGGTTCAAGAGCAGTTGAAATGTTATGAAAAACTTACTCAATGGGAGGAAATCGGCAAAAATGTCAAATCAGTATTAAAGAATGGAGATTATAATTCTTTATGGGACTCTGATATCCAGGTAATACATAATAGAGATCCTGTAATGTTATTCATAAACGTATTCTCATATTATTATTTACAAAAGGATCCATACCTACAATACTTTGTGCGAAGCTTTATAAAGATACACAAGGGATTGCATGATGAAGATGGCCAATTAATTCCTTGGACGTCAAAGAACCCTAACCCTCTATTCGAATTTATTTCTTCTGCTATGCGATCTCCTGAAAAGTCGAATTATTTGATCCACTCCCATCCGTGTGGTAAGTAAAATAAGGCAAAGACGATTTTTGTACTAAAGATACGAACAGACATATCACTTGCTTCGATTTACAAGAAAAGCTACCACAAGGCTAGACAGTATATTGCCAATTCATATACTACCTTGCTTTCTGTATGGACAAGTCTTCATCCCTTGGCTGATGGTATCCGACTGTCAAAACTGGCTGTACTTAACAGGGTAAGAAAATCTATTAGATGACAATATTATAGATTTTATTTATAGTATCAAATATACATACTAACATGTTTTTATAGACTGTTGAACTTGAAGACTTTTTAAATGTGGTTGTAGAAAATCAAAAAACCAAAGGAGACTTTGAATCTATCCAGAGATACGTAAAGTCTCTTTCTGCACGATACCCTGATCACATATTAGATCCGATGGATGCCTGGGACGACATTATTGAAGCACGGCTTGTTTTCATGGACCATTTACAAACATTGACAGAATCATCTGATGTAATATACTTTAAAGCATAGGGATTTACTAATAACCAATTGTACTAAACTTCTGCTCTTTTAGCACTATTCTGATATGCGCCCATATTTCTCCATGGGACGTAAACAATTTTTGAAAGAAATGACTTCCGCAGCAAGTCAACAGAATAACTTTAGCGTGGCAATCAATCGTTTCAAGAAATTGGAGACCCTTGGAATATCACTTATAGAGAGAATACATTCATCAATGCAGCTCGATCTCCAAGTGGCTTCTTTTTCAAATGATACTACCAAACGTATACAACTGATAACACGGGCACTCGGAAATGTTATGAAGCGAAATGTAAGGAAATAAACTGTTTAAGAAAATAATATTTCTTTATTGACACTAATTATACTATTATGTATTACAGGAGCTTGAAGGAAGTAGCCAAGAGCATTTTGCCGAGTATCTTATTACCACAGCAAAAGTATACGAAATGGCTCGAATTGAACTACAGACAGTTCCATCTGTATACACTGAGCTTTTGAAGAGTACACATATTTCAAATCTTTTGGACAAGAGAAATTTCAAAGATGTCAAAATGGTAGCCAACCATTTCACTAAGTCGGGATACTCTGCACTGAGAGACGCCTATAGTATGTCTATAGAAGGAGTAAGTTAGTTATGGTATATCTAGATTACAGCAGAATATATTTAACCTTATGAATTTTATAGTCATCTCTGCAATCAGAGTGCTACTGGAACCTTGGAGAATATTGTGACAATGCTTTACGCTCTAATCTAAATGGATCATCAAAAATCTTGGCAAGTTGTTGTAACCGATCCCATTTATCTCTATATGCTAACTGTACAAATGCTTTATATAGGTCAAGTTTGATATCATTCAGTATTCAAAAGTGGTCATTGATAGTTACTTTAAAGCTATGAATCTTGGAAACAAACGTGCTATCGAGAGATTTCCGAGACTTTTAGAGATAATCGAACTCTCTCCCGTTACAGGCGAAGACTTTAAACTTGCTGTAAGAAAAAGAAATGAAATTTGGCTTTATGGAGTGTGAAAGACTAAAAACGCTTTAAACATCCTTTTATTTATTGATAGACCGAGTCATTTGGAGCAACGTGGGTCTACATACGATGGATCCCACAGCTTGTTGCTCTTTTGGGTTCGTCTTTGGCTGAATATGTCTTTCCTGCCTTAGTTAAGGTAACTCATATTTTCAAGAATTTTGTTGGTTAATTGTGACATGTTCAAAGAATAAAGGTTATTAAACATTTTTATGTCTTTTTTTTATAGATGGCAAAGTCCTATCCAAACGCCCTCTATTATCCGTTCCAGATCAGTCGAGAACAGTTTGGAATCAAAGATAAACTAGTATCAGAAAGCGAAGAGCGAGTTTTGGCAATCAAAGATATCATTTATTCGCCTCTTGTTGAAGAATTTACAATCGAATTGCGTCGACTGACAAATCCTGAGCATATCACCAAAGACTTTATAGATTTTGTTCGGGCAATTTCCAAGGGCGAAGAAATCAATCCAGATATAATTGAGTCCGAGTTTAAGCAGTTCAACGAACTTGTTCTTAACCCTTCCAACAAAAGAATGGGAAAAATTTCAAAGGCATTTGCTGTCAAACACGCTTCTCAACTACGCGAGTTTATGGGTAAGTTTTAAGAAAAGCAATATTAACTAGCTGCCAGGATATTGGGAATCTTTGATGGGTTCATAGACCTGTCAATGAATTGAACGCCAGCCGTGCGAGATTTTGACAATGCTTTTGTAAATATAGGAAGTAACGGAAAAAAGATTGGAAAGATGTCAGAGAAAGAGGCCGAAAAGATGCGAGTCTACTTTAACAACTACATTACTAATGAGAAGTTGCCTGGTTCTCCAAACTTGTTACGGTCATACTCTCCTTGGTTATCTGATTTCCAAAGTGCTAATTACGATGAGGTTAGATTTGAATTAGCTTTACTTCTTTTATTGTTGGTTTCTGACGCTTGTTTTATTTCTTTACAATAGGAAATTGAGATCCCTGGCCAGTATACTGGATTTGGAATTCCTCATCCCGAACATCATGCAAAGGTTGCCAGTTTTGAAGAGAATATAATGGTTCTACAGTCCCTGAGAAAACCCAAAAAGATTTGCATTTATGGATCAGACGAAAAAGAATACAATTTCCTCGTAAAGGTATGTAAATATAATGAAACTCTACTAAGAAATGACTGCATTTTAATATGCTATATTTTAATTTAGGGTGGAGAGGATCTTCGTCTTGATCAGAGAATCCAGCAACTTTTCACAGTAATGAATGAAATGATTCGAAAGAACACTTTTTGTGCACGCCAAGATATTTCTGTCACAACATACAAGGTAAATTATATCTATTTAAAAGTTATTTGATTTTGGTAAGCTTGGACCAGATAATAATGTATAATGTTTACCTTCAAAAATAGGTTATTCCTATGGCCAGTAGTATAGGAATGATTGAATGGCTCGACAATACAAAAACGTTAAAATCATGTATTGAAGAGCAGATGGGCGATAAAAAGACTCTTACAAAGGCCTATACCGAATATCGATCGTATGTTGCAAGCTTCAAGGGGAACTATATGGGTATGTACTACTGCTATTTTCTTTGATACAGGCGTTTGACAGAATAACATTTCTAATAATATATAATCTTCTGCTTATATTTAAAGGGTACCATAATCTATTCAAAGCTCCCAGAAATGACGTGGTGGGACGTTTCCAACGAATTCAAGCTTTGTTTGAAAAGGATATTTTAAAGAAATATCTTTTTAGAATGGCAGCTTCTCCAGAAGCGTTTTTGTTCATTCGAAAGGACTTTGCTCACAGTTTCTCGGCTATCTGTATTGTTGGGTATTTGCTAGGTAATGTCTCAAAGATCCCAAATGTGCGTTGATTACATTTTATTAAACCAAATTACAGGAATTGGAGATAGACATATGGAAAACTTTTTGCTTGACATGACAAGGTGAGTTGCTTTATACCATAATGCATTATTTAAATAATTCCTCACAACTATATATAATTTCTAGTGGTCGTCTTATTTCCATTGATTTTGGTTATGCTTTTGGCGCTGCATCTGAACTACTTCCCGTGCCTGAAATTATTCCTTTCAGACTAACAAATCAGCTTGTCGGGGTACTTCAACCTCTTGGTGTTTCTGGTGCTCTTGAAGTGGCTATGACCAATATTCTTAAAGGTACAATTATTTTATGGTGTAAATAATGATCGCTAATACTTTACCATTGCCTCTAGCTATCCAAAACGATAGCCAAATGCTTTTAAATACTATGAATGTATTTATCAAGGAACCGCTTCTGGATTGGAAGAGAGCTGCTAAGAAACAAGCTGTGTCTCAAAGTATGTACAAGCCTATTGACATTGACTTGGATAAGATTCTTATTTGTTGTGTTTCTACATTTTTCTAGAGAACACTAACAAGTCTACAGATTCAGCTTCCTTGCCTTCGTCGAACAAGGACACTAACGAATGGTATCCACAGCAGAAACTTGAGAATGCCAGACGAAAACTTGATGGCGAGAATCCTACAAGTAAGAGAGTATATCTATTATAGCTTGGTTTAAACAAGAATTTGAAACTGATAAAAATCTTGTTTTTATAAAAAAAAAACAGCAATTATCTTATCTGAATTGGCTATGGGACATAAAGACAAGTATTATTACAATGGTCTAGAGACTGTTGTACGCGGAAGTCCTTTACTAAATACTCGTGCAAAAACCGGAGTCAAGTGTCGAGACACAAAGGAACAGGTCCAATGTCTCTTGGATCTTGCTACGGACCCCAATATTCTTGGTAGAATGTGGGTTGGATGGGCATCGTACCTTTAAAGACTTTATTTTTGTATTCTATCCAAAATCAAAATAAGATAGCAATATTAGAAATGATATCACATAGAAATTGTCCCTTTTTTAAAGTCTATATTTCCTGGTAGATGGCAGAATAAACGGTGACTATAAAAGCTTTGAGCGATTGTAAGATCCGTGGTTGTGTCTGACAATTCGGATTTACGAGCCATCATTTGTTGAAAGGAATATGCATTTTCTTATAAATGGCCCACATTATTGGGTAATATTTTACCATCTATCAGGAAATATAACAAAATGTAGACAATTCTGTATTTCCTGGTAGATGAGCCACATTATTGGGTAATACTTTACCATCTACCAGGAAATATAACAAAATGTAGACAATTCTATATTTCCTGGTAGATGAGCCACATTATTGGGTAATACTTTACCATCTACCAGGAAATATAACAAAATGTAGACAATTCTATATTTCCTGGTAGATAAACCATTATTGGGTAATAATCTACCATCTACCAAGAAATATAACAAAATATAAACGAATCTATAGTCATTTTAAAAAGCAATGATGCTGTGTAAGAAAATTGTGTATTCAACAATGATGTCGGTTGATCCAGCAATGAAGTCATGTTCGCATGTGGTGAATCTCGATTTTTTCATTTGTTTTTCAGCAAATGCTTCTGCTACTGCGAGACAATTAGGTATTCATATCCGAGCAGCGTGGAAGTGGGTCAAACGTTATTACGATGACCCTGAAAGCATCTTTGAGAAGAAGAAAAAGTCAGGTCGGCGTCGTATTCTTGTGGAGGAGCATAATCAGTTTCTTGTTAAATTACATTGATGAGAATCCCTCTGCTGTTGTAACCAAAGTAAAAAAGTTTATTGCAAAACTTCAAGGATCTTAATGTTTCTCATAGCACTATTTATAACTTCACGATAACTGAATGTAAGCTATCTATTAAACAGGCATAATTCCTGCCTGCGGACAGAAATAGCAAAGAAATGATCCAACAAAGGTATGATGGGTAAAAAAGGGCAAACTGACTCGGATTTTACGACAAACTGTGTCTTTCTTGATGAATCAGCCTTTCATATCAATTTGAAGCGAGGTATGGCCTGGTTAAAGAAGGAGACTCATGTAGCTGTCACAGTACCCACAATAAAATCGAACGCAACATCGATTTTAGGTGCCATATCTGCCACTGGGTTAATTAATGTTAGTTTAAGAATTCTAAAGCTAATTAAAAAAAGAAATCTTGGAGGTGAAATTGATGGTTATACCACAGACAGTAACAAGTCACTGTTTGAGCTTTCTAAAGGCTACTCTTGATGAAATGGATAGGTATCCAGAAATGAAGGGACACTATCTTGTCATGGATATAGGAAAGTATATTTACTCCCGAGGATATCGGTGCGTTTACCTTTTTCCATACTCTCCTGAACTGAATCCAATTGAGCAGTTTTGGTCAGTTGTCAAGAGTAAAGTAAAGGGAAATAAGTTCTTGAAAAGAGACATTGATGTCCTGAATCAGCCGAGCCTGTGACAGTTTATAAGTGACTTTAAAGGCTTCGTTTCTCATTCTGTCAAATTCTTCGGGAAGTGTCTGAACAAAGAACGGCTATAAAAACTTTATTCTTGACCCGAAAAAATAATAGAATAGAATTTGATGCTCTGCATCCCCATTTTGGTCCACATTTTTATTGGTCGAGGTGCTGGCCACAATATTCTTTACTCATATTCTTTTGCTTTCAAAAAAATGACATTTGTAATTTACGAACAACCACCATGTGCTATTTACGGTTATGCGATAAATAATCAAAATACCGGAATGGCATTACAACAATTGAAAGCAGCTGGATTGATACCATGTCCACCTTGCCAATGGTGATCATTGGATTCGTTTGTAAATGTTTTTTGAGACGCTTATAACTTTCTCGATCGATAATATCGCAGTGTTCATCCTTGAGTTTCCAAACATAGTGACCTCTTTGTCGATGTGGGTGTTCTCTTCGCGGTAAGCGTCTTGCTGGACCCCAGTACCCATCAACATTTATCCAGTGTTCGAGTTGGTTTGCTGTTATATTAGTTTTCCCAAAGTATTTCGTCAGAAGCTCGTACTGTTCAAAAGTTGACACAAAGACTCTGTCGTACTCCTTGTCATTTATGGGCGTGGAATTCAACAAGATTTTTCCAGATAATCAAGGGCATCGCGTTTCGACAAGGTTTACTTTTCTTCCTGAGAGCTGCATGAGTCACTGAAAGAATCATCATTCAAGTTCTCAGTCACCACGTTTTGCTTGTTTTTTTGTTTTTGTTTTGTTTGGTATGATATATTCAGCTGCATGCTTGTACGGTATGTAAATAAACGGTTGCCTTTCCATTAATACTTTGCTTATAACCGATGGGTGTCGAGGATCACCATTGGCAAGGTGGCCTGGTATCAATCCAGCTGCTTTCAATTGTTGTAATGCCATTCCGGTATTTTGATTATTTATCGCATAACCGTAAATAGCACATGGTGGTTGTTCGTAAATTACAAATAGCATTTTGTTGAAAGCAAAAGAATATGAGTAGAAAATACAGTGATCTTGGGAGACACGAATCCAGTTGGTAAGGAGACAAGGGGCCTTGATCTCCCTCCATCTTCCCCATCTATTGACTCTTTATGTTTTGGATGATGTTTGGAAACCCTGCTGGAGACATTATTTAAGAATGCAGTTTCATTTGTCCCTACACAGCCACGCATCATGATGGTCGGCAATACTACGGGTGTCTTGTTGGCCTCAAGGCTTATGAGAGGAATGAATAGAGAAGAGAAAATTAATGGAGTATATTATAGAGAGAAAGTACAAGGAAGATTGAGATCATAGGTAAACATAAGGGAGTAAATAGAGGTTAGGCGAGATGGGCTTGATCAACGCAGGCATACAAGAGGGTATCAGTGAAATTAGTTACAGTACTGTATTTTCACTAATTATTCGCCAACTTTGAAAAAATTATTCACACATCGGCAAATAAATTTTCACATATTTTCTCCAATTAAATTCACACATTTGAATTTTATTTTCACACAAAAAATATTTTTAAAATATTTAAAAAGTAATTCTTTATCTTTACAGCGAGGAAAGAAAGTCAAACTCTCATTATATTCTTCGGCCATTTCTAGCATATCAGTATCCTCAATTAGAAGCATCTTGATAGAATACTTGGTGAATGACATTTGGTAATAAAATTCAAATGTGTGAATAATTAGTGATTAAAATGTGTGAATTTAATTGGAGGAAATGTGTGAAAATTTATTTGCCGATGTGTGAATAATTTTTTCAAAATTGGCGAATAATTAGTGAAAATACAGTACTTTCAGACTGTATATAAGCTTGTCTTTATTAAGATACAAAATGTGCCCCTCTTTATATACTCTTTCAATGTGCTGTTACACAAGATCTTGGACTTCCTGATACGTGGGGTCTTTCACCACATTAAGATATTAGATGGAGTAAGCTTCTGAGCTTAACATCCATGTTACTATTATTCTGATGCATTGCTATAATTCGTCTATCGTACCTTTTTAGCTATCAGCTAATCGGTACTTATAGCTTATGTATATATAAAATATACATTGATTAGGCTGGATTACCACAAGTGGCCTCGCCAAGGAAAGTCTCAATGGGCGTTTGGTAGATCTTCAGGTGTACCACCTCATCATGAGGCCGAAGGGCCTCAATGAGTGGGCCCTGGAGATCTGTCTCAGAGAAAAAATTGGGAATATTATACAAATTGATTTTAACAATATTCTTGTTGACAGGTAGGCCAAGTGTGCCTACAAGGCGAGTGTTCTGGTATAAAAAGCCGGTGATTATGGCCTTTACACGGGCCTCAGGATCAGAGAAAAGTGCTTCTGCCAAGAGGTCTTTGCCTCTGGTGAAGCGAGTGGAGAGGGATGCCATCTTTCCAAAAGCGGCATAAAGAAGTTGCTCGACTTGAGCGGAGTTGGCAAGCTTGCCAAAGTTAAAGATCACACTGGACTGATGGACAGTGCGAGCCCATGCAGCTGCCGCAGGGCTCATATTGAAGAGTGTCTCACTCCCAGGAGTTGAGAACAGCATAACTGCCCTGTTCTTGGGGCGAGGTGACGCAGATGCCGTACGGTAGGATGCAGCAACCTTCTTCCAGACTGATGTTGTGCCACCCGGTGGGATGGATCTATCAGGGGTTGTCATATGGATTATTTGGTGTAACTGTATATTTGTTTTATAAATTTTCCGGACTAATTTTTAGTGCGAAAGAGGGATGACACACACATACAAGATAAAACTAGAATTGAACATTGTAATAAGTAGCGGTCCTTTAGATGTGATAGTACCGGTTTAGGGAAAACCGGACTTTGAAGATAAAGGGAATGAAGAGTTGAGCTTGTGAGAGATAGTCTTTTATTGATAACAATTGAGCAAGTATTTATATTATTTGAGAGGGCAAGAGGGGGAGAACAAGATGTCGTAATGGTATAAATACGCCTACGTATACTACCACAACACAGAAGAAACCGAGATGCAGAGGGTTGATCAGTGCAAGGTAGATACAGAGTGTATGGAGGCTAGATAACGGGCATTGAAACGGGGCTTGAGCTTTGCACACAACAACATTAGGCTGAAACCAGTCACATTAAGCTGACATCGGTTACATTAAGCAGACATCGGTTACATTAAGCAGACATCAGCTACATTAAGCAGACATCGGTTACATTAAGCAGACATCAGTTTCATTAACCAGACATCGGTTACATTAACCAGACATCGGTTACATTAACCAGACATCGGTTACATTAACCAGACATCGGTTACATTAAGCAGACATCAGCTACATTAAACAGACATCAGTTTCATTAACCAGACATCAGTTACATTAACCAGACATCAGTTACATTAACCAGACATCGGTTACATTAACCAGACATCAGTTACATTAAGCAGACATCGGTTACATTAAGCAGACATCAGTTACATTAACCAGACATCGGTTACATTAAGCAGACATCGGTTACATTAACCAGACATTAGCTACATTAAGCAGATATCAGTTACATTAAGCAGACATCAGCTACATTAAGCAGACATCAGTTTCATTAACCAGACATCAGTTACATTAACCAGACATCGATTACATTAACCAGACATCGGTTACATTAACCAGACATTAGCTACATTAAGCAGACATCGGTTACATTAAGCAGACATCAGCTACATTAAACAGACATCAGTTTCATTAACCAGACATCAGTTACATTAACCAGACATCGGTTACATTAAGCAGACATCAGCTACATTAAACAGACATCAGTTTCATTAACCAGACATCAGTTACATTAACCAGACATCGGTTACATTAACCAGACATTAGCTACATTAAGCAGATATCAGTTACATTAAGCAGACATCAGCTACATTAAGCAGACATCAGTTTCATTAACCAGACATCAGTTACATTAACCAGACATCGATTACATTAACCAGACATCGGTTACATTAACCAGACATTAGCTACATTAAGCAGACATCGGTTACATTAAGCAGACATCAGCTACATTAAACAGACATCAGTTTCATTAACCAGACATCGGTTACATTAAGCAGACATCGGTTACATTAACCAGACATTAGCTACATTAAGCAGATATCAGTTACATTAAGCAGACATCAGCTACATTAAGCAGACATCAGTTTCATTAACCAGACATCAGTTACATTAACCAGACATCGATTACATTAACCAGACATCGGTTACATTAACCAGACATTAGCTACATTAAGCAGACATCGGTTACATTAAGCAGACATCAGCTACATTAAACAGACATCAGTTTCATTAACCAGACATCAGTTACATTAACCAGACATCGGTTACATTAAGCAGACATCAGCTACATTAAACAGACATCAGTTTCATTAACCAGACATCAGTTACATTAACCAGACATCGGTTACATTAACCAGACATTAGCTACATTAAGCAGATATCGGTTACATTAACCAGACATCGGTTACATTAAGCAGACATCGGTTACATTAACCAGACATCGGTTACATTAACCAGACATCGGTTACATTAAGCAGACATCAGCTACATTAACCAGACATTGGTTACATTAACCAGACATTAGCTACATTAAGCAGACATCGGTTACATTAAGCAGACATCAGCTACATTAAACAGACATCAGTTTAATTAACCAGACATCAGTTACATTAACCAGACATTGGTTACATTAACCAGACATTAGCTACATTAAGCAGATATCAGTTACATTAAGCAGACATCAGCTACATTAAGCAGACATCGGTTACATTAACCAGACATTAGTTACATTAAGCAGACATCGGTTACATTAACCAGACATCAGCTACATTAAGCAGACATTAATTACATTAAGCAGACATCGGTTCACACCTGGTGAAAAATGAAGCAGAATATAGTAATTTTACGATTTCTGAGCAGATGATTGGATAATATTTCATATTCAGACGATTTTTCAAAGATGTTCGATTATTCAAATGGGCGGGGGATACAATATTCTTAAAATGAATGGAATTGTTATGTCCAAGGACAAGTCCTGTTACAAACCCCGTCTTTACTAGTATCTTGAGGTACTCTCTGTTTGCATCTGCTCCTGCAGGGATCATCCCTCTGCGTCCTTCTACTTCTTCTAAGCTGCTTAGCATGTGTAACTGCATGCATAAGCTACCTTCTCTCTTTCTTATTCTCTCTTCACTTAATCAGTATAAATACTTGTCAAAATGTTATCAATAAAGCTCCATCTTTCTCAAGCTCAAAAACCTCTTCTAAATCGACTAGTTTTCTATAACTATAGTCTCACTTCTAAACTCAGTCCCTCAAAGTCATTACAGAAAATTAGAGAGGATTGGGGATTTTATTTGCACTCTCACATTGCGTGTAACTATTATGTAACACAAGTTATTTGCACTTTATTTGCACTTTATTAGAGAGGATTGGGGCCGTTATTTGCACTCTCACATTTTCCATAAAAGGCGATCTATTTTAAGGCTGGTCTCTGGTGGTTGTACATAATGTGCGGATAACTCAAGTTATTCTCACTTTGTTGTGTCACTACACTATCAAATAATATTGCAAAAAGGGGAACACAATAAGTTCTGAGTTAGTTTTGTGATACAATAGTGACAGATAAAATTAATAGAAAAAGAGTTTCCAACAAGTTCAAAAGGCAAAAATGTATACAAAATGCGTTGAGTAAGTTATTGTAGAAAATCCTAGCTCTTTACAAATAAATAATAGGTGTCATTTTAATAGAATAAAGTCTTTTCAATTGAAGAAAGAAAGATACTACATTTCTGAAGTTTGTCATACTTTAAAAACTTTTTCTAAAGTGCAAAGGCGAAGATAAAGTAAGAATAAAGTGAGAATAACTTGTGTTACATAATAGTTACACACAATGTGAGAGTGCAAATAAAATCCCCAATCCTCTCTAATAACTTGTGTTATCTGCACATTATGTACAACCACCGGAGACAAGACTTAAAATAGATTGCCATTTATGGAAAATGTGAGAGTGCAAGTAATGGCCCCAATCCTCTCTATTTATTGGCCAAAACTTCATTTTATATGACTTCTGCCCAATCTGTTCCCCCTTTACGGTGATTTTTGATATTCTCCATTTGGAAGAGGCCTACTACATTTAGTATTCTAGCTACCATAATAAACACTTAAATTACTAAATTCGTAAAGTTGACCAGGCCTTCGTTTTTCATAAATAGGCCAGGATGTGGTGGAGAGCACCATATGTTATTCCATTGTGAGATAAAAAAGAAAACAAGTGCTACATATTTTTATTTGCTGTCATTTTATAGATGAGAAAAAAGGCTATTGTTCTTTAATCCTTTGCCTGAACCAATAGGGTGCATTAAAATTATACTTTTTATTTGAAGCAAAAATAATGTCTGAGATGAAAAAAAGCTCGATGTTTCTAGTAACCTCCTGCAACATTTATACTAGGTTAAATCGAGGGGTTTTTCCAGTGATGTACAGTGGTTTTGTGTTTTAGAGTATTAAAACAATAAAAAAATAGTAATGGATACTACAAAAGTCTAAGGGTATTATGTAGATAAAACTTTTAAAACAAGCTACTGGATTGTATAGCTTTACTATGCTTTTGGTAAAATATAATCATGATCTGTAGTAGACTAAAAAGATATGGGAGTGAACTGAATCATCCTACCTACTGGTATACAAGAATCTATTGTAGAATATCTAAATGCCCTCAAACAGCGCAAAGCTTAAATATACATTGTAGCCACAATATATTCCTGGTTGATCTACCCTTTTTTGCATTGTATTTTATGATACACAGACAGTTTGTGTCAGGGGAGATTGACCACTTACAAACAACCAGTTTTATCTTTAATTGTATTTTATAGTGGGTTTTATAGTATGTTTTGACAGTCCATCAAGGATGATTGTAGACTATGGCAAGCTAATTGTAGTTATTCTATGCAAACAAGCCTCCCTGGTTTGTTTGTTTTTTTTTTTTTTTTGGAGCAATAGATTCTGAAAAATTTTATTTTTTGTTTTATTTGATAAAAAAATACATTTGTGCTATATATTCTAGTCTCTAGATTATTTCTTTAGTATATCTATTCTACCAATCAATATTTCTTGGTTGGCACCATCAACTGGTTCTTAATAGAGCCAGGATACTTACCTAGCTAAGAGAAAGACAATACTGTCTAAAAGTAAAAGAGAAGATTGTCAGTAAATAATTTTTATATAAATCATTCATTCTTATACTTACATTTTTAGTATAATAAATAGAACATTTGGTAGACTCTTTGTAATTTGCCAACAAATGATCATTGTCTAATAGATATATGTTAATATTTGTAGATAGGTAATATATAATACTAAAATATTGGTTTACTTACAAGATATAGCCATTAGAATGGCCAGATAATTTCAATCGGGAATCCATACAAGAGCATAGCAAGATGTCTGTGATAGATATTATTAAAGAAAACATATTTATAATATAAAAGGTTTACCAGAATTTTATATTGAGATGGATAGAAAAATAGAATTTGCGGCTATATACAAAAGAGTGATTTGATTAATAAAGAAGAGCTTTAGCATAATATGATCTTACCTTTAGATATACAGCCATGTGCAATAGAGAGACCCCATTATATATTTATAAGCAGTTATCTATGAATAACAAAATATATTGAGTAAAAAATATATTTACAAGTGAAAGAAAAGAATTAATTACCAGAGTATTTTGTGGTAATATTTAGGCACAAGAATATAAAAAATAAAAAGGAAAAATAAATACTTTATATTAAAAGGCTTTTTGGCCCTGATAAAATGTGGGCAATAAAAATGATAATTCAAAAGAATATGCCTGCCGTCATTTTCATATCTTTGTAATTTATAGTTTATTAGGTTGAAAAAGATGTCTAGATATAGAACAAGAGTGTACACAATGCTGTTAAATAACAATAAAGCTACAAGACAATTCATTATTTTCGGTCAACCTCTTTACTTGTAAGTATACTAGTCATATTTCTCTTTCTTCTTATGAGAATAACCATGATAATAATTGATTTATTTATTATTTCTACTACAATTAATTTCACGACATAGTTATAAGAAGTAGAAATAAATCACAAACAAATATCATGCCTGAAAGGCTCTACTTTATTATTCTATCTAATAGAACATATTGAATATTATAATCACTGTCAAAAATAAAAAAGTTTATTATATTTAACTTTAGTCTACTAATAGTAAGATAATATAGTAGTTTGCTATGAATAAAACCACTCAATTTTTGTAGTGAAGAGTGTACACAATGCTGTTAAATAGCAATAAAACTACAAGACAATTCATTATTTTTAGTCAACTTCTTTACTTACAATTATACTGACTATATTTTTCTTCCTCCTTATGAGAATAACCATGATAATAATTGATATGTTTATTATTTCTACTACAATTAATTTCACAATATAGTTTCAAGAAGTAGAAATAAATCACAAACAAATATCACATCTAAAAGGCTCTACTTTATTATTCTATCTAATAGAACATATGGAATAATATAATTGCTGTCAAAAATAAAAAAAGTGTATTACGTTTAACTTCAGTCTACTAATAGTAAGATAATATAGTAGTTTGCTATGAATGAAACCACTCAATTTTTGTAGTGGGAGATATAGACAGTAAGTGAGTACTTTCAGACTATATATAAGCTTCTCTTTATTAAGATACAAAATGTGCTGTTCTTTATATACTCTTTCAATGTGCTGTTATACAAGATCTTGGACTTCCTGATATGTGGGGTCTTTCACCACATTAAGATATTAGATAGAGTAAGCCTCTGAGCTCAACATCCATATTACTATTATTCTGATGCATTTCTATAATTCCTTTATCATACCTTATTAGCTCTTAGCTAATCTGTACTTATAGCTTATGTATATGTAAAATATACATTGATTAGGCTGGATCATCACAGAAGATGAAATATGTGCATAAGTAAAAAAGACAAATTGATGTGATGGAGAAGTATTGATAGACAATTAAAGATTTGATCATTTTATAGAGGCCTTGCGACAATTAAATTTTGAGAAAACATTGAGATCATTCAGTTCAGTTCAATTGAATGACTCTAGTTTGTGGCTATGATCAATCACAATTTGCTCAATTGTCTTAACATTTCTATAAAGAAAGAAAGAAATCAATACATATGCTTGGCCATCATGAACTAGATCTGTTTCTATATACTTAAAAAATGATCAGACATCAATGAGATTTGTGGAGAGGCCGGCGTAGTCCAGCACAACCAGTCGAATAGATGAAGTCGTTGTTTTTGCAAACATAAGGAAATCTATACGAAGAGAGGAAAAAGAAAGGAAGTGGAAAATTAATGCTAAGATCTGGTGCTGTAGACCTTTTTTTACCTTGCATGTCACCATTTTGAAATCGCAATTGTTTCAAAATGGTTTGGGAAGTAGTAGTAAGAGACTTATCTCTTGTCAATAGGTCTGAGCTTGCTCAACAAATAGGCGAAACAAACACTTTTTCACAAAGGTCATTCACATGCAAATTATTCACCATTTTCTGTAATAGTTCCAGACGTTTTTGTGGTGTTTCTTTCAATGGTGACTTTCTGCAGTAACCGACAGTTATCCAACCCGTCAATTGTCATGTCATTTGCTGAAATGTTTTACGATTAAACGTTCTATCCATTGCATCTCCTATTTCCATCCCCAAAAAAATGTTAGTCATTTACCCAAGGAGTGGTTTTTCTCAACTTGCCCATAAACTCAGGTTTCAGCACCCATAGATCTCTGGCTTTGATGACAGCATGCCCTTGACAAGTGGACTTCGGCCGACCAAAGTTTCTATCACTAGTTAGCCATTTGTTGATCTGGTTGGCAGTAAATGAATTACCAACATTTGGTATATTGGCTACCACCAGATTGAAAATATCCTTTTCAGTTAATGACTTGAGATTATAAAAATTCTTGGCACTACTAGCTGGGTTTGCTGTCAAAAAGATGCGCAGAAGGTCCATGATACTATCTTTTGTTGGTTTAATGACTAGAAAAAAATACTAGAGTAAATATACAAAAATAAAATATTGCGCTGCTCTCAATTTTGTTACCATTGTAACTGTCAGTTGACTTGCACGAGCTGGAACTTACAAAAAAAAGAAGGATTTGTATTAAAGCAAAGTAATGGTTGTCATTGATACTTTGATAGTTTACTGCTTTCAACATTATCCAGCGCACAGCTGCTGCTTTTGTTATGTATGCTGGAGTCGTTTGTTTCAATAAAGTGGGAGGAATCAGCGTGACAAGGAGGTGGTGTATCAGGGTAACTAAGATACATAAAGGGATCATGTTCAGCAACTACCTTGCCAATGGCAATTGGTTGTGTATTGCCTCTCTCTGACGTGTAGACAATATCAAATGGTGTCCCATTGACAATGGCTTTGCACTTCACACGATTTGCTTCAGTTACTGGCTCTCCTAGCACTAAACACACTGCACTACAAAAGTCTAAGGGTATTATGTTGATAAAACTTATAAAATAAGCTATTTAATTATATAGTTTTACTATGCTTTTGGTAATATATCATCATGATCCATAGTAGACTAAAAAGATATGGAGGTGAACTGAATCATCCTACCTACTGGTGTACAAGAATCTAATGTAGAATATTTAAATGCCCTCAAACAGCACAAAACTTAAATATACATTATAGCCACAATATATTCCTAGTCGATCTACCCTTTTTTGCATTGTATTTTACAATACACAGACAATTTGTGTTGGAGGAGATTGGCCACTTACAAACAACCAGTTTTATCTTTCATTATATTTTATAGTGGGTTTTATAGTATGTTTTGACAGTCTATCAGGGATGATTGTAGACTATTGCAAGGTAATTGCAGTTATTCTATGCAAGCAAGCTTCCCTGGTTTGTTGTTTTTTTTTGGAGCAATAGATTCTGAAAATTTTTATTTTTTGTTTTATTTGATAAAAAAATACATTTGTGCTATATATTCTAGTCTCTAGATTATTTCTTTGGTATATCTATTCTACCAATCGATATTTCTTGATTGGCACCATCAACTGGTTCTTAATAGAGCCAGGATACTTACCTAGCTGAAAGAAAGCCAATATTGTCTAAAAGTAAAAGAGAAGATTTTTAGTAAATTATTTTTATATAAATCATTCATTCTTATACTTACATTTTTAATATAATAAACAGAACATTTGATAGACTCTCTGTAATATGTCAACAAATGATCATTGTCTAATAGATATATGTTAATATTTGTAGATAGGCAATATATAATGCTAAAATATTGGTTTACTTACAAGATATAGCCATTAGAATGGCCAGATAATTTTAATCGGGAGTCCATACAAGAGCATAGCAAGATGTCTGTGATAGATGTTATTAAAGAAAACATATTTATAATATAAAAGGTTTACCAGAATTTTATATTGAGATGGATAGAAAAATAGAATTTGCAGCTATATACAAAAGAGTGATTTGATTAATAAAGAAGAGCTTTAGCATAATATGATCTTACCTTTAGATATACAGCCATGTGCAATAGAGAGACCCCATTATATATTTATAAGCAGTTATCTATGAATAACAAAATATATTGAGTAAAAAATATATTTACAAGTGAAAGAAAAGAATTAATTACCAGAGTATTTTGTGGTAATATTTAGGCACAAGAATATAAAAAATAAAAAGGAAAAATAAATACTTTGTATTAAAAGGCTGTTTGGCCCTGATAAAATGTGGGCAATAAAAATGATAATTCAAAAGAATATGCCTGCCGTCATTTTCATATCTTTGTAATTTATAGTTTATTAGGTTGAAAAAGATGTCTAGATATAGAACAAGAGTGTACACAATGCTGTTAAATAACAATAAAGCTACAAGACAATTCATTATTTTCGGTCAACCTCTTTACTTGTAAGTATACTAGTCATATTTCTCTTTCTTCTTATGAGAATAACCATGATAATAATTGATTTATTTATTATTTCTACTACAATTAATTTCACGACATAGTTATAAGAAGTAGAAATAAATCACAAACAAATATCATGCCTAAAAGGCTCTACTTTATTATTCTATCTAATAGAACATATTGAATATTATAATCGCTGTCAAAAATAAAAAAGTTTATTATATTTAACTTCAGTCTACTAATGGTAAGATAATATAGTAGTTTGCTATGAATGAAACCACTCAATTTTTGTAGTGCTGCTTGCCCTTTTGTGATTAATGTTTTCATTGTAATATAATTAAAATAGAAGAAGAAGAAAATTTTACACTTTTCCCTCTTTCCTTAAGCTCTCTAACTCCGTAAACTCCATATAGAATGCCAAAAAGAGCTACCTTAATGTTACGGGACTTAGCTTAAGGTGTTCTTCACTTTTTTTTTATAAAATGTAAAAAAGGAAATTATCTTAATTTAGTAAATTAATTAATTATTATGGTAGGTATTAAGCCCATATTTAGTAGAAACTTTACCAAATATATCAGTAAAAATAATTATTTTTACTGATATAAAAGGGTTGTGTAATATTTTTACTGATATAAAAGGGTTGTGTATTATTTTTACTGATATAAAAGGGCTTGTGTATTATTTCTACTGATATAAAAGGGTTGTGTAAGCCAAATTACTAAATAAAATAAAACATGTCTAAAAAAGAAAATTTATACACTTTTTTCACAAATTATTCGCTTACAAAAAAATTAAAATATCACTCATTTTTAAAAAAATGATTTGTTCGTTTTTTGAAAAAATAACCAATCATTTAAAAGTTTAAAAATCGTTCAACAACAGAAGAAAATTTCATTTATTTTTACTCCTCTAATAAAAATAGATTGCATTCTGTTTGAAGATGGTAAAGGAAATCTTATGAATAAAAAAAAGAGAAGAAGTCTCTGGTCTCTAGATAGAACTTGATAGTGTTGAATTCTCTCTTGAAAAGATCATAAATTATGGAAGTTACAAGGATATTAAACTGCTTGCTGTTTTAACATTTCACTCATTCCATTCACTGACAAATAATCGAAAATTTAATTTTTAAATGATTGGTTATTTTTTCAAAGAGCGAGCAAATCATTTTTTTAAAAATGAGTGATATTTTAATTTTTTTGTAAGCGAATAATTTGTGAAAAAAGTGTATAAATTTTCTTTTTTAGACATGTTTTATTTTATTTAGTAATTTGGCTTACACAACCCTTTTATATCAGTAGAAATAATACACAAGCCCTTTTATATCAGTAAAAATAATACACAACCCTTTTATATCAGTAAAAATATTACACAACCCTTTTATATCAGTAAAAATAATTATTTTTACTGATATATTTGGTAAAGTTTCTACTAAATATGGGCTTAATACCTACCATAATAATTAATTAATTTACTAAATTAAGATAATTTCCTTTTTTACATTTTATAAAAAAAAAGTGAAGAACACCTTAAGCTAAGTCCCGTAACATTAAGGTAGCTCTTTTTGGCATTCTATATGGAGTTTACGGAGTTAGAGAGCTTAAGGAAAGAGGGAAAAGTGTAAAATTTTCTTCTTCTTCTATTTTAATTATATTACAATGAAAACATTAATCACAAAAGGGCAAGCAGCACTACAAAAATTGAGTGGTTTCATTCATAGCAAACTACTATATTATCTTACCATTAGTAGACTGAAGTTAAATATAATAAACTTTTTTATTTTTGACAGCGATTATAATATTCAATATGTTCTATTAGATAGAATAATAAAGTAGAGCCTTTTAGGCATGATATTTGTTTGTGATTTATTTCTACTTCTTATAACTATGTCGTGAAATTAATTGTAGTAGAAATAATAAATAAATCAATTATTATCATGGTTATTCTCATAAGAAGAAAGAGAAATATGACTAGTATACTTACAAGTAAAGAGGTTGACCGAAAATAATGAATTGTCTTGTAGCTTTATTGTTATTTAACAGCATTGTGTACACTCTTGTTCTATATCTAGACATCTTTTTCAACCTAATAAACTATAAATTACAAAGATATGAAAATGACGGCAGGCATATTCTTTTGAATTATCATTTTTATTGCCCACATTTTATCAGGGCCAAACAGCCTTTTAATACAAAGTATTTATTTTTCCTTTTTATTTTTTATATTCTTGTGCCTAAATATTACCACAAAATACTCTGGTAATTAATTCTTTTCTTTCACTTGTAAATATATTTTTTACTCAATATATTTTGTTATTCATAGATAACTGCTTATAAATATATAATGGGGTCTCTCTATTGCACATGGCTGTATATCTAAAGGTAAGATCATATTATGCTAAAGCTCTTCTTTATTAATCAAATCACTCTTTTGTATATAGCTGCAAATTCTATTTTTCTATCCATCTCAATATAAAATTCTGGTAAACCTTTTATATTATAAATATGTTTTCTTTAATAACATCTATCACAGACATCTTGCTATGCTCTTGTATGGACTCCCGATTAAAATTATCTGGCCATTCTAATGGCTATATCTTGTAAGTAAACCAATATTTTAGCATTATATATTGCCTATCTACAAATATTAACATATATCTATTAGACAATGATCATTTGTTGACATATTACAGAGAGTCTATCAAATGTTCTGTTTATTATATTAAAAATGTAAGTATAAGAATGAATGATTTATATAAAAATAATTTACTAAAAATCTTCTCTTTTACTTTTAGACAATATTGGCTTTCTTTCAGCTAGGTAAGTATCCTGGCTCTATTAAGAACCAGTTGATGGTGCCAATCAAGAAATATCGATTGGTAGAATAGATATACCAAAGAAATAATCTAGAGACTAGAATATATAGCACAAATGTATTTTTATCAAATAAAACAAAAAATAAAAATTTTCAGAATCTATTGCTCCAAAAAAAAACAACAAACCAGGGAAGCTTGCTTGCATAGAATAACTGCAATTACCTTGCAATAGTCTACAATCATCCCTGATAGACTGTCAAAACATACTATAAAACCCACTATAAAATATAATGAAAGATAAAACTGGTTGTTTGTAAGTGGCCAATCTCCTCCAACACAAATTGTCTGTGTATTGTAAAATACAATGCAAAAAGGGTAGATCGACTAGGAATATATTGTGGCTATAATGTATATTTAAGTTTTGTGCTGTTTGAGGGCATTTAAATATTCTACATTAGATTCTTGTACACCAGTAGGTAGGATGATTCAGTTCACCTCCATATCTTTTTAGTCTACTATGGATCATGATGATATATTACCAAAAGCATAGTAAAACTATATAATTAAATAGCTTATTTTATAAGTTTTATCAACATAATACCCTTAGACTTTTGTAGTGCAGTGTGTTTAGTGCTAGGAGAGCCAGTAACTGAAGCAAATCGTGTGAAGTGCAAAGCCATTGTCAATGGGACACCATTTGATATTGTCTACACGTCAGAGAGAGGCAATACACAACCAATTGCCATTGGCAAGGTAGTTGCTGAACATGATCCCTTTATGTATCTTAGTTACCCTGATACACCACCTCCTTGTCACGCTGATTCCTCCCACTTTATTGAAACAAACGACTCCAGCATACATAACAAAAGCAGCAGCTGTGCGCTGGATAATGTTGAAAGCAGTAAACTATCAAAGTATCAATGACAACCATTACTTTGCTTTAATACAAATCCTTCTTTTTTTTGTAAGTTCCAGCTCGTGCAAGTCAACTGACAGTTACAATGGTAACAAAATTGAGAGCAGCGCAATATTTTATTTTTGTATATTTACTCTAGTATTTTTTTCTAGTCATTAAACCAACAAAAGATAGTATCATGGACCTTCTGCGCATCTTTTTGACAGCAAACCCAGCTAGTAGTGCCAAGAATTTTTATAATCTCAAGTCATTAACTGAAAAGGATATTTTCAATCTGGTGGTAGCCAATATACCAAATGTTGGTAATTCATTTACTGCCAACCAGATCAACAAATGGCTAACTAGTGATAGAAACTTTGGTCGGCCGAAGTCCACTTGTCAAGGGCATGCTGTCATCAAAGCCAGAGATCTATGGGTGCTGAAACCTGAGTTTATGGGCAAGTTGAGAAAAACCACTCCTTGGGTAAATGACTAACATTTTTTTGGGGATGGAAATAGGAGATGCAATGGATAGAACGTTTAATCGTAAAACATTTCAGCAAATGACATGACAATTGACGGGTTGGATAACTGTCGGTTACTGCAGAAAGTCACCATTGAAAGAAACACCACAAAAACGTCTGGAACTATTACAGAAAATGGTGAATAATTTGCATGTGAATGACCTTTGTGAAAAAGTGTTTGTTTCGCCTATTTGTTGAGCAAGCTCAGACCTATTGACAAGAGATAAGTCTCTTACTACTACTTCCCAAACCATTTTGAAACAATTGCGATTTCAAAATGGTGACATGCAAGGTAAAAAAAAAGGTCTACAGCACCAGATCTTAGCATTAATTTTCCACTTCCTTTCTTTTTCCTCTCTTCGTATAGATTTCCTTATGTTTGCAAAAACAACGACTTCATCTATTCGACTGGTTGTGCTGGACTACGCCGGCCTCTCCACAAATCTCATTGATGTCTGATCATTTTTTAAGTATATAGAAACAGATCTAGTTCATGATGGCCAAGCATATGTATTGATTTCTTTCTTTCTTTATAGAAATGTTAAGACAATTGAGCAAATTGTGATTGATCATAGCCACAAACTAGAGTCATTCAATTGAACTGAACTGAATGATCTCAATGTTTTCTCAAAATTTAATTGTCGCAAGGCCTCTATAAAATGATCAAATCTTTAATTGTCTATCAATACTTCTCCATCACATCAATTTGTCTTTTTTACTTATGCACATATTTCATCTTCTGTGATGATCCAGCCTAATCAATGTATATTTTACATATACATAAGCTATAAGTACAGATTAGCTAAGAGCTAATAAGGTATGATAAAGGAATTATAGAAATGCATCAGAATAATAGTAATATGGATGTTGAGCTCAGAGGCTTACTCTATCTAATATCTTAATGTGGTGAAAGACCCCACATATCAGGAAGTCCAAGATCTTGTATAACAGCACATTGAAAGAGTATATAAAGAACAGCACATTTTGTATCTTAATAAAGAGAAGCTTATATATAGTCTGAAAGTACTCACTTACTGTCTATATCTCCCACTACAAAAATTGAGTGGTTTCATTCATAGCAAACTACTATATTATCTTACTATTAGTAGACTGAAGTTAAACGTAATACACTTTTTTTTATTTTTGACAGCAATTATATTATTCCATATGTTCTATTAGATAGAATAATAAAGTAGAGCCTTTTAGATGTGATATTTGTTTGTGATTTATTTCTACTTCTTGAAACTATATTGTGAAATTAATTGTAGTAGAAATAATAAACATATCAATTATTATCATGGTTATTCTCATAAGGAGGAAGAAAAATATAGTCAGTATAATTGTAAGTAAAGAAGTTGACTAAAAATAATGAATTGTCTTGTAGTTTTATTGCTATTTAACAGCATTGTGTACACTCTTCACTACAAAAATTGAGTGGTTTTATTCATAGCAAACTACTATATTATCTTACTATTAGTAGACTAAAGTTAAATATAATAAACTTTTTATTTTTGACAGTGATTATAATATTCAATATGTTCTATTAGATAGAATAATAAAGTAGAGCCTTTCAGGCATGATATTTGTTTGTGATTTATTTCTACTTCTTATAACTATGTCGTGAAATTAATTGTAGTAGAAATAATAAATAAATCAATTATTATCATGGTTATTCTCATAAGAAGAAAGAGAAATATGACTAGTATACTTACAAGTAAAGAGGTTGACCGAAAATAATGAATTGTCTTGTAGCTTTATTGTTATTTAACAGCATTGTGTACACTCTTGTTCTATATCTAGACATCTTTTTCAACCTAATAAACTATAAATTACAAAGATATGAAAATGACGGCAGGCATATTCTTTTGAATTATCATTTTTATTGCCCACATTTTATCAGGGCCAAAAAGCCTTTTAATATAAAGTATTTATTTTTCCTTTTTATTTTTATATATTCTTGTGCCTAAATATTACCACAAAATACTCTGGTAATTAATTCTTTTCTTTCACTTGTAAATATATTTTTTACTCAATATATTTTGTTATTCATAGATAACTGCTTATAAATATATAATGGGGTCTCTCTATTGCACATGGCTGTATATCTAAAGGTAAGATCATATTATGCTAAAGCTCTTCTTTATTAATCAAATCACTCTTTTGTATATAGCCGCAAATTCTATTTTTCTATCCATCTCAATATAAAATTCTGGTAAACCTTTTATATTATAAATATGTTTTCTTTAATAATATCTATCACAGACATCTTGCTATGCTCTTGTATGGATTCCGATTGAAATTATCTGGCCATTCTAATGGCTATATCTTGTAAGTAAACCAATATTTTAGTATTATATATTACCTATCTACAAATATTAACATATATCTATTAGACAATGATCATTTGTTGGCAAATTACAAAGAGTCTACCAAATGTTCTATTTATTATACTAAAAATGTAAGTATAAGAATGAATGATTTATATAAAAATTATTTACTGACAATCTTCTCTTTTACTTTTAGACAGTATTGTCTTTCTCTTAGCTAGGTAAGTATCCTGGCTCTATTAAGAACCAGTTGATGGTGCCAACCAAGAAATATTGATTGGTAGAATAGATATACTAAAGAAATAATCTAGAGACTAGAATATATAGCACAAATGTATTTTTTTATCAAATAAAACAAAAAATAAAATTTTTCAGAATCTATTGCTCCAAAAAAAAAAAAAAACAAACAAACCAGGGAGGCTTGTTTGCATAGAATAACTACAATTAGCTTGCCATAGTCTACAATCATCCTTGATGGACTGTCAAAACATACTATAAAACCCACTATAAAATACAATTAAAGATAAAACTGGTTGTTTGTAAGTGGTCAATCTCCCCTGACACAAACTGTCTGTGTATCATAAAATACAATGCAAAAAAGGGTAGATCAACCAGGAATATATTGTGGCTACAATGTATATTTAAGCTTTGCGCTGTTTGAGGGCATTTAGATATTCTACAATAGATTCTTGTATACCAGTAGGTAGGATGATTCAGTTCACTCCCATATCTTTTTAGTCTACTACAGATCATGATTATATTTTACCAAAAGCATAGTAAAGCTATACAATCCAGTAGCTTGTTTTAAAAGTTTTATCTACATAATACCCTTAGACTTTTGTAGTATCCATTACTATTTTTTTATTGTTTTAATACTCTAAAACACAAAACCACTGTACATCACTGGAAAAACCCCTCGATTTAACCTAGTATAAATGTTGCAGGAGGTTACTAGAAACATCGAGCTTTTTTTCATCTCAGACATTATTTTTGCTTCAAATAAAAAGTATAATTTTAATGCACCCTATTGGTTCAGGCAAAGGATTAAAGAACAATAGCCTTTTTTCTCATCTATAAAATGACAGCAAATAAAAATATGTAGCACTTGTTTTCTTTTTTATCTCACAATGGAATAACATATGGTGCTCTCCACCACATCCTGGCCTATTTATGAAAAACGAAGGCCTGGTCAACTTTACGAATTTAGTAATTTAAGTGTTTATTATGGTAGCTAGAATACTAAATGTAGTAGGCCTCTTCCAAATGGAGAATATCAAAAATCACCGTAAAGGGGGAACAGATTGGGCAGAAGTCATATAAAATGAAGTTTTGGCCAATAAATAGAGAGGATTGGGGCCATTACTTGCACTCTCACATTTTCCATAAATGGCAATCTATTTTAAGTCTTGTCTCCGGTGGTTGTACATAATGTGCAGATAACACAAGTTATTAGAGAGGATTGGGGATTTTATTTGCACTCTCACATTGTGTGTAACTATTATGTAACACAAGTTATTCTCACTTTATTCTTACTTTATCTTCGCCTTTGCACTTTAGAAAAGTTTTAAAGTATGACAAACTTCAGAAATGTAGTATCTTTCTTTCTTCAATTGAAAAGACTTTATTCTATTAAAATGACACCTATTATTTATTTGTAAAGAGCTAGGATTTTCTACAATAACTTACTCAACGCATTTTGTATACATTTTTGCCTTTTGAACTTGTTGGAAACTCTTTTTCTATTAATTTTATCTGTCACTATTGTATCACAAAACTAACTCAGAACTTATTGTGTTCCCTTTTTGCAATATTATTTGATAGTGTAGTGACACAACAAAGTGAGAATAACTTGAGTTATCCGCACATTATGTACAACCACCAGAGACCAGCCTTAAAATAGATCGCCTTTTATGGAAAATGTGAGAGTGCAAATAACGGCCCCAATCCTCTCTAATAAAGTGCAAATAAAGTGCAAATAACTTGTGTTACATAATAGTTACACGCAATGTGAGAGTGCAAATAAAATCCCCAATCCTCTCTAATTTTCTGTAATGACTTTGAGGGACTGAGTTTAGAAGTGAGACTATAGTTGTAGAAAACTAGTCGATTTAGAAGAGGTTTTGAGCTTGAGAAAGATGGAGCTTTATTGATAACATTTTGACAAGTATTTATACTGATTAAGTGAAGAGAGAATAAGAAAGAGAGAAGGTAGCTTATGCATGCAGTTATGCATGCTAAGCAGCTTAGAAGAAGTAGAAGGACGCAGAGGGATGATCCCTGCAGGAGCAGATGCAAACAGAGAGTACCTCAAGATACTAGTAAAGACGGGGTTTGTAACAGGACTTGTCCTTGGACATAACAATTCCATTCATTTTAAGAATATTGTATCCCCCGCCCATTTGAATAATCGAACATCTTTGAAAAATCGTCTGAATATGAAATATTATCCAATCATCTGCTCAGAAATCGTAAAATTACTATATTCTGCTTCATTTTTCACCAGGTGTGAACTGATGTCTGCTTAATGTAATTAATGTCTGCTTAATGTAGCTGATGTCTGGTTAATGTAACTGATGTCTGGTTAATGAAACTGATGTCTGCTTAATGTAGCTGATGTCTGCTTAATGTAACTGATATCTGCTTAATGTAGCTAATGTCTGCCTAATGTAACCGATGTCTGCTTAATGTAGCTAATGTCTATTAGTTATTTAGACGTGAAAATAAAATTTATGACATATGATTTCATCAACCCTCCCATTTCCCTTGCTGACCTTGCTCTTTGAGATCAATTATTATAGGTCGAGGCCAAATTTGGCCCTCTCCCAAAATTGGGATGAGACCGTTAAACTAACAGGGAAGGAACAAATGCTGATGCAGAGGCGGTTTTCTGTCATGTCTCTTGTATCAAAATACTCCTCATTATCCTCCTCTTGTTTGTCCATCCTAACCGCTAAAGGTGGTGTCTGCAGGACCAGATTGGTAAAGTCTGCCTCTGAGGTATGGTTTTGTCTGTAGTGGTTCTGGAAAACCTCTTCTGACAACCAATTTCCCAAGGTGACAATCTCATTAATGGGCATACCTCGTTCTAGAGCCAAAGAAGAAGCCAATGACCGGACCAATACTGTATGTGACGTGGAGAAGCAGACGAGGGCTCGCAGCCAGGAAGATATGGTTTCCGTTTTGACGGTGCAGGTAGGTTGGTTCCCCTTGACAAATAGAGCCTCTTTGGCTTGGTTCTTGGCAGCCGGGTGATCTCTCAAAACACAAAAAGCAGATACTGGACAGAGACGAGTGTCACGGTAAGGTCAAATGGATATTGTCTTTATGATTATTTGGCCTTTCCTATGCTCCTTGGGTGCGACGACATCAAAACTGAGATATCGTGTTGTTACATTAATGATGGCCGAGGTGAGAAAGGTATGGTACAAACCTTTTAGACGTAAAATCCGGCCATTGCTAATAGAAAGGCCGTTTTTTGAGATACATTTGCCAATGACGTTTCCTTCGAGGATGGGACCTGAACCAACTGCTGTAGGGTAGGAGTAAGGTCAAAATGCAGCTTGGTCTGTGCAATTGGTGGAGCTTTGCCAGCTGGACGTGAGAACAACACATGTATGTCTTCATGATACCATAGTCTGGAAGGCTGAACATGGAGCTTCAAAGCCGCTGTCCGGTTGGTCTTGATAGTGCCCGACCCATATCCCTGAGAGTGCAAGTATACCAAAGAGTTGACCAAATCTTGTGCCAAAAATTCTGTGAAGGAGACATTCTGTTGTAATTCCCAGGTAATGAACAGATGTTGTCCTCGCTGATATAGGCGGTTGGTTGGCGTGTTGTCCAAACCAGTCTCCATGAACAGATTGAGTGATTCATCATTCAGACCTGTGTCCTGATATTTGCGCTTGAGACTCTGTATGCGCCTAGTCTCCAAGTCGGGTTTTTGAGTGGCCATGGCGTTTTTGGTGAGGCTAGAACAATGTCGTTGGAGGACAGGACGAGAGGTGGCTCCAGAGCCATTTGCAGGAGCAATGGGTACTAAATTGCGCTCAGCCAAATTGGGACTACCAATGTTACGGTCAGATCTTCTTGCCATATCTTGTGCAGGCACCGGGCAATCAGATTCCATGGCGGGTTCAGATAGAAATTCGTCAATTTGGTCCAAGGAAGGGAGAATGTGTCTGTGGCTATCGCGTGGGGGTCTGGCATCCATGATATATAAGTTGGTAGAAGATGAGTGATGTGGTCCGCAAATAGATCGATGGAGTGGTTCCCCCAACGTTGTTGGATCCGTTGAAAGGCGAACACTTGGCCATTGATCTTGCTGGTCCATACACCACCTCATACAACGGTAACCATTATATCCTAGTAATGGCTGACATCTTCTCCCAATTCTGTATACTCCATGCAATTCCCGACAAAACATCCTTAACAATTGCAAGACAACTTGTTCAGATCTTCTGTGACTATAGATTACTCAAGATCCTACAGTCAGACAATGGTACCGAGTTTGTCAATGAACTCATCAAGACATTCATCCAGGCAGCAGGAATCGATCATCGCCTAGTGACCCCATATCATCCAAGAGCAAATGGTGTTGCTGAGAAATGGGTACACATGGCAAAGGAAGTCATAAACAAGAGAATACAAGGAGCAAAGCAAGACTGGGATTTATACATCCCAAGTACGCAACTGGCCATAAACAGCAAACATGCTAAACTACATGGCACACGCCCCTTCACTCTCATGTTTGCCAGACAATCGACCGATTTCTCTGACTACTAAAAAACGGAAAGTACACACACTTCTCCAAACTGTCTAAAAGAAATAAAGGACCGTATCAAACAAATGGAGACTGTCGTATTCCCTGCTATCTGAGAACGCATCAAGGCCACACAAGCAGCAGACAAGGGAAGACACGATAAGGGCCATAATATCATAATGGAGTTTTCCAATGACAGGAGCGTGATGATCAAGAATATCCTCAGAAAATCCAAGACCAATCCAAGATATGAGGGACCATTCACAGTCAAGGGCAGAACAAAAGGAGGCAGCTACATCTTGCAAGACGAAACAGGCGCACTTTTATCAAGAAACATTCCGCCCTTGCAAATTAAGCTGATATCCCAAGATACCGTTATCTCTTCTGACAATTTCTACGAGATACAAGCCATCATTGACCATTGTAAAGACAAAGGCGACTATCTTTACAGAGTATGTTGGAAAAACTATGCACCAGATCAAGACACTTGGGAACCAACCAGTCACTTCAACGATTTGAGCATTATTGACAAATACTGGCAAAGATGAGGTGCTGAACAACCTCAGAAACAATCTACGATCAAACACAACAAGCGCACCATGTCATCCCAAGAACCTACACGATCCAGTAAACGCAGATGCAACTGAACTCAACGAATGCTATAGTGTATCCTTACATATGCTCCCACGGCAATTCAAACGGTTGTTCCAACCTGGAGGGGGGTAATGTTGTATCCAACATAATCGTAGATTGAAACATTAACACAAATTACCAATATTGAAACATATTGAATAACCGACCTACTGGAAGTGCACTAAAGAGTGTACCTTTCCAAATACATTATTCATACGTAAAGACACACTAACAACTAGTACTAACACACTGGTTAATAGTACTAAGTAAAATAACAAGTTATATCTAATAGTTGGTAGAGAGAACAGACATTACATAATATCATCATATCATCACTAGCACTCATCTCAATGTCTATATAAACGCACAATACAAACAGTAATAGTCTTCATCTTATTCACAAATTATTTCTCTCTTAATAAACAAAGTCTCACCATACTCTTGTCTGTGCTTTGTTTTCCTCTGATTTGACAGCTTGTGTGGACAGCTTCCACAAGTTCTTGGTGAACATTCGACGGTATTCCAGGTCGGCCACCACATTCTCCTTGCCTGCTATGTGCTGAGCTGTCAGTCTGAGGCCATGGTGGAGGCACCAACGCCAAATCTTGGTTGCCAGCTGCATCAGAGGCAATGCTCGAGAGCCCTCTTGTTTGTTGAGATATGACAACGAAGTTGTATTGTCAGTGCATATGAGAATTGAGGTGTTGCAAAGACTGGGGAAAGTTTGTAGAGCCAAATTCACTGCCTTCATCTCTTGCCAGTTGATGGATTGGCGTGCTTCCTCATGGTTCCAATACCTGTGAGCCATTTGCGACCCCAGTGCACATCCCCACCCCGTGTTGCTGGCATCCACAGACAGAACATGCTTGTTCTGAACTGGTAGGAGAGAACGTCCATTCCATTGCGTCAAGTTTTGGGCCCACCAACGCAGTTTGTGGAGGCATCCAGGTGAGAGTTCTTGGGGCATATCCCAAAACTGGTTCGACTTGACATGTTGGTTCTTGTACCACATTAGGTGTTGTGTGTATAGTCGAGCTGGGAACAAGGCAATGGTGGCTGCTTGTATTCGCATTGTGAGGCTGTGTACCAGCCAAGGTGTTGGGGTGGGGTGGATAATAAGTTAGCAAATTGAGTGCCGTATATCTCTCAGCTTCGTTCCCGGAATTTTGGTGATCATTTCCTGCGTGTCCAAGACATATCCAAGATGTTCCAGTTGCTGAGACGGGTGTAGAGAGGACTTCTTCTCGTTCACAATCCATCCCAATGACTCTAGTTTGGATTTCAGTCGTTGGGTGTGATTGAATGACGCCTGCTTGGTGCTGCTGATAACTACCCAGTCGTCGAGATATGCACTGACTCGCATACCCAGTTTGCGTGCCCACTCCAGTACTGGTCACGTAATCTTGGTGAATAACCAGGGGACTATCGACAAGCCAAAGGGTGCTGTCCGGAACTGGTAAGTGGAGCCTTCCCATTTGAAGCGCAAGTATTTTCGGGATGCCTTGTGGACCAAGATGTGAAGAAAGGCATCTGACAGATCTAAAGAGGTGAGATAGTCCTGAGGTCTGATGAGCTTGCAAACCTCTTGCAGTGTCTCCATCTTGAAGTGGGGGGCCGTGATATGGTCGCTCAACTTTTCCAAGTTGAATACAGGGCGATATCCCCCGTTCTGTTTGGGTATCACAAACATCGGGCTTGTGAAACCTGGGGATGTCATTGTAAGAAACATCCTATCGGTAAAATTGATTGACCAATCAGAACCAGATCCAGACATCGCACCTCTAGACCAATAGTATTCTTCCTTTGCTTTCCTTGTAAAGACACTCCATAGAACTAATCATTATAATTATCTTAGTAGACATTAACTAGAAGTATTTGTATAAATGCCCCTAAAGCTTGATCATAGAAGGATCGAGCAAACAACATCTTTATTAAAGAAATCTATCTTCAAACTCTCTGCCTGTTTTCTCTGTTCTTGCCTTTGCCTAGATCGGTTCCTGACAGTCATTAGCACTTCCTCAATCGCATGCTTGTAGAGCAAATCGGCAATTTCCTTTCAAAGCAATCTCCTCTGTTCGTCGGAGTGTGAGTGTGTTGGAAGACCTGATGTTGACAGGGGTGGCTGTTTGTCGAAGTGAAGTTTGAAGCCTTCTTTGATGACACCATTCAACCAACTGCTGCATGAGAGTCGTTCCCATGCCTTGGAGAAACGGCTAAGACGTCCTCCTACAGGCGACTGAATTACTGGTTGTTGGCACTGGGGTTGCTGGCTGGGTTGCTGCTGCTGTTGGAGTTCTGGCCATGTCCATTGTTGTTGCGATTGGTGTTTTTGCGATGGTAATTGTTGTTGTTTCCCCAGTTGTTATTGTTGTGGTCATTGCTGCTGCTGCTGCCATTGTTGTTATGTTGTTGGTTTGATTGCCCACCTGCATGTTGCAATGGGCCGTTCCGAAAAAACGAGTTGTCAGGAACTGATCCAAGCAGACAAGGCAAGAGACAGAAACAGGAGGTTCAAGGATAAGTTATTTAATAAAGACGTTGTTCACTTGATCTTTCTACGATCAAGCTCTACTGGTATTTATATGTTTTCTAGTTAGGTTAAAGATATGTCTAAATATAATGATTGGTAACTGTGGCGGGTGGGTGTACAAGAAAGGAAAGTCTAAAGATAGCTATGATGTATTTGGTCTTCTAGCTATTATCCATTTCAGGAGTGTGGCGCGAAAGCTGTTAGGAACCAATCCTAACACGAGTTGCCCTGATGGGTTGCCTTAGAACCTGAGGGGCGGTTGCCTCGGAACAATTGCAAAACCTTATGCATGGCTTCTTGGTTAGAAAACTGTTCCAATAGAGTTTGTTGAAATATCTGGGAATCCATGGTGTAGCGACGAGAGGATTGGTCTGTTGTCTGGAACTTGGGGTTGATGGTTTGCACCGCAAGGGAATTCCAAGACTGGTTTATGGTTGCGTTGCTGTGCACTATTAACTTTCTAACGTCCTTGATAATACCAAGGTATTTGACAGCTTGGTCTTCAGGGGCAAAGATAAGAATTTCATGAGCCAAAATCTTCAGTGTCCCAAATGCAGCTGAAAGAGAATATTGCAGTTTACATAAAGCCATATCTTCTCTGGTCTGATGAGGTTTGAAATGGGATTGAGCCAGGGGGAGTGTAGCCAGAGGGGTGTAAACCATGTTTTGGATCGGAGGGTAGGAATCGATAAGCTTCTTATGCTCCTCGGTGTCCATTAGTGTGGTGAACAGGTCCGAGCTCATACCCAAATCAGTAATGAGGATCTCGTCAGGGGTCCATCCATAAGTCTCCCGGATAGGGATTGAATGCAATTCATTGGATGTGTTCACAGACAAAGTGTTAATCTGTGCTTCAAGCCGTTGAATTGTATCCACGAGGGATTGGAGGACTGAAGTATCCATAGTAGTATCAGACATAATTATATTAAAACACAAGGATATGGAAAATCTAGTAGTGGTAACTACCAGCGAAAAAAATGATCAAAGAATCAATAATATTCATAAAAATAATTTTATTACTTTTTGCTATTTAAAAATAAAAAGATGATTACAGCAATTGTTCCTTCCCTGTTAGTTTGATGGTCTCATCCAAATTTTGGGAGAGTGCCAAATTTGGCCTCGACCTATAATAATTGATCTCGAAGAGCGAAGTCAGCAAGGGAAATGGGAGGGTTGGGGAAATCATATGTCATAAATTTTATTTTCATGTCTAAATAACTAACAGACATTAGTTACATTAAGCAGACATCGGTTACATTAAGCAGACATCAGCTATATTAAACAGACATCAGTTTCATTAACCAGACATCGGTTACATTAACCAGACATCAGTTACATTAACCAGACATTAGTTACATTAAGCAGACATCAGCTACATTAAGCAGACATCGGTTACATTAAGCAGACATTAGTTACATTAAGCAGACATCAGCTACATTAACCAGACATCAGCTACATTAAGCAGACATCGGTTACATTGTCTATCAATCCTTAGGAGTTTCAGACAATCCAGATTGTCCATCGGAGACTCCGTCCCTCCAATGAGGTTTAGGCTTCCTAAGCCACGCTTTTTTATTCTTTTTTAAAACAAATTATCTTTCTATACTGTGAGGGTATTTTATGGGGGCTATGGCAGTGTCTCAGCACCGGAGCTCAAAGCTTTAAGCAGACAGTGAGACAAAAGGTAAAATACTTTTGTTTTTTAAATTCAGATACTTTCTCATGAAATGAGATTTTTTGGAGATTTTTATAGAGATTTTATGCTTTTTTTATATGAATTATCATGTTTAAGCTATACAATAACTTCAATATATTAGGCCTTGGATTAAGAGAATATATTTGTTTTAAAAAATAGAAAGGAATATGGTTTAAATATGGAAGAAATAGAGTAAAAAAGTATATATGAATAGATATTTCGAGAAATTTTGAGTGGATCTTTGTTAGATGTGCTCTTTCTGAACTTGACTAAAGATGCTTTTATCTCTGCTCTACGCCTTTTTATGATACATGATTCTCTACTGCAATCTATTCAACTTCTTTTATCAAGATTATTCGTCTACTAAAACTTTGAGAGAACAAACAAAAGGTTGGTCCATTATGCCAACGCCATATTCTCTCTATACATCTGGAGCTGTGACAAATTAGCAGTTCATCTTGTACTATAGTAATTGAGAGATGGCAATGATGTATTGAGTGGTATCAGGGAGAAGATGGCAGTTTTCTGCATTAAGTACATTGACAAGATTTGACTTGAGGGTCAGATTAATATCTCTTATACCAAAAAATTCAGACTGGACCTGGACTTGGATCACATACATTGTTGCATGTACAGAATCAAGGCCGGTCTTCAAGATGGCTGCGATCTCTGGTGCAACTGTTTCTAGGTGGCTGCCCACACCAAACCTTTCTTGGCTCTTTACTACTGATGCAAGCTGGATTTGCTCAAACTCTCTGTATTCGGCCGTAAAAAACAATATAGCAGATCAAAGGTAATGATGAGAGTATCTTTGCTTCAACATGATCGAGCTCTACTTGATTGGATTTAATATATATATATATATAATAATAAATCAATCCATAATATCCATATATTGTCTAGAGAAGGACCTTGTGCAATATTCTAATGGTACAAAGAAGTTTGGGTCGGCAATGTCTTTTTCGACATCTTGGTTCTTGAATTTCCCTAATCAATCTTCTATATCTGAGAAAGATTGTTTTTCCAAGACCTTGGGGGATAGATAACCGATCAATCCAAGAAATAATCGCCTCAAATAGTGAATCCTACCAGAGCCTGGATTGATTTTGCAAGAACACCAGAAATATATGATCCCATCATACAATCACTTTTCCATTGCACAACTTGGCATTGTTGATCACCATGTACACCTTGATGGCAAATCGTATTAATTACATTTTTTCGGTTGATAACCTTTGATGAATTGGTCCCAAAATCTTTCAAGGCTTCAAGGTAAATCTTGGCTTGTTCATCATATGAGCTTTGCTTAGCAGAATCTTTAGTTGGATAAAAACATATTTTACTAATTCCTCCTCTTTATAAAACCCGGAAAGGAAACCTTCTGTGATTAGATCTGCAAAAAGATATATGACAAAAGCACAAATAGGACACATCTCAACACTCTTATGCCTTGGAGTCGTACTGAATCTTGCAATCCTGATTTGTTTTTCCAAAAGGTGATCATAGCCACCAAACCCACGTACTGAGACACTGCCTGATTATCAAGCTCCACAGTAAATAAATCAACAAGTTGCATCCATAAACCCGTCTCACCTTGAAGTAACATTCAATTACGCATTAAAGATATATTTCAGTCGTAAAAGTACAATATCAAAAGTTTATTTCATTCAAAATGTACCATACAAAATAATGCTTTTGTGATAGGACAATATTAGACTCAATTGTCCTCTCTTAGTAGCAATAGAAGTTATATTAATAGTCTAGTGGTTAAATAGAAGATTGTCTTCTTTTTTATATAGCATATTAGTTTTGTCTCATGTCCTGAATTCAACATTCTACGCATATTTTAAAGGCATAGATTATGTATGCTTTTCAGTCTACACTGTGCTTTACGGTAGCTCGGAATATAAAAAATATAAAAAGTATCTGTTTTGATTGGAAGGATCTGGGTCTCGTAATGGGACACAGGTGCTCAAAATACTTGAGGTATTTGAGAAAGTATTTAATTTTAAGCAGAGAAAAAAAAAGAAATACTTTTGGGAGGCAAGCGGAGTTGGAGACACAGTAATTTTTCTTGAGACCCAAGGTCAGGATACTGTTCAATTTGCTCAGATACCAAAAGGAGTAGTATAGTTTCAAATCAATTATATTTCTCAAAGAGCAACAGAATCTATGCTACGGTCATTTTTATGTGTGAGCTTCACCAGTCACAGCAGATCCACTAATTGGGGTTCACGCAACCCTTATTCTTAACAATACTAAGACTCTATCTCTTCCAAGCCACGCATCGAGGCTAGATTAAAGTTTTACCTTGTAACACTAAGTGATCACAATGAACAATGAGTTACCTATTTCAGTCGAAGAAATCAGAGAGTTGCTTGCATTCAAGCGTCAGTGGGAACAAGACAAACAACAGCGTCTCGAACTGTCCTACCAGCTCCCCGACGAAATCAGGGGTGACCTCGAACTGCCCAGGGCAGCCCTCAAGAACATTTGCTCGACCTTTGCCCGAGCTCAACCCTCCTACGAAGGAGGCCGGTGCACTCGCCCTTTGGTTGTCATGTTCTTGACACAAGCGAACAGACCAGCGACCAACAAATCTTATGATTTAGCTTGGCGGAAATGGGTTGCATGGTGTCAGTCTCAGCAGACCGATTGGCTGTCATATGACATAGGAGCAGTGTGTCGTTTCCTCACTTGGCGGCACACAGGTGGTGCCTCAAAAGCACAGCTCAATATCGATCGCTCAGCCATTGCTAGTGTGTTTCGGGTGATCCATCAAGAGCGCACTCCGTTGGCCCAACAGTACTTGATCCAAGCTTTCTTTCAAGCAGTGCGCAACACAGCAAGAGTGATACCGCGTACTCGTACACCAGCATGGGACCCAGAGCTGGTATTAGCCAAGATCCTCGAGTGGGGCGCATCTGATGGCTTGTCTTTGGTGCGTCTACAACGGAAAACCGCCTTGTTACTCTGTCTAGCAACGATTTGGAGAACAAGTTCCGATATTGGAGGTCTTTTGTTTAAGGATGTCACTTTGCGCACAGACCCTCCCAGTTCCACTCATTTGGCCGCAGTCCACTTGTTTGTCCGCCAGCCAAAAGAAGCCAGCTCCAAAGAAATGACCTTGGGTGTATTGACAGCAAGACCAGAGCTTTGCCCAGTTGTGACCGTAGCCATGTTTCTACACAAGACGGCCGGTTTGCGAGCTCATTTGCCTGAGGATCATACCTTGTTCTTGGGTTTCGTTGATGGAAACCAGCCAAGGAGTATAAGGCCATCTACCATGGGGACATGGATTAAGAAGACCTTGGGAGAATGTGGAGTTGACACCTCGGTACACAAAGGTCACTCCACGCGATCGGCAGTCGCAACAGCTGCACGAAGGAGAGGAGTGCCTGTATCTGTGATACGACGACATGCGAACTGGAGTGAGCAGAGTAGGGTCTTTGAACGATACTACTGGAGACCTGCTCAGTTGGATGATGATGGGGTTGCCCAAACAATTCTCTTGCCTACGGATAATTAACCTCATTGGAGGGACGGAGTCTCCGATAGACAATCTGGATTGCCTGAAACTCCGTAAGGATTGATAGACAATTTAGGTTGTTCGAGGGGACGAAGTCCCGAGAATGAGGTGAGTCCCACCCACCACAACCACACACTCCCTCATAACTAATATGGCAGTCGAATTGCTCGGCGTGCCGGAAGAGATAGAGTCTTAGTATAGAAAGATAATTTGTTTTAAAAAAGAATAAAAAAGCGTGGCTTAGGAAGCCTAAACCTCATTCTCGGGACTTCGTCCCCTCGAACAACCTAAATTAAGCAGACAGCAGCTACATTAAGCAGACATCAGTTTCATTAAGCAGATATCGGTTACATTAAGCAGACATCAGTTACATTAAGCAGACCATGATGTTGTAAATGAGTATTGATTACTGCTGAATCTGAGAGTAAGACTGAAGGATAAAATAATATCCCCAGCTATTCCAGTCAAACGGATCTGCCTGTATGAGATTATCCAATACACAGATCATCATATACATAATTGATTATTATTTATTATTATTATCGTTATCACCATAATATGGTATATACAGATACATACATATTTATCTAATGGCATCATCATATTCCATCTACATATTTCTTTTATTATACAGTCACAGGCAGTTGATTTACATATACCTGATAAAAATCTCAAATTTTCATACTTTTTTTTAAACAAAATTCGTTTTTTCTCAATCAGTTTATTAATCAAATGAACATGGCATCTGAAGAATCAGAACATAATATACGTGGACCATATAAAAACCGCGAAGATAGAAACTACTGGGGCGTATACTTCCTTTACAAAGCCAAACATTCTCTCCAGCAGATTGCGAACATGGTTGAGATACCGAGGTCTAGTGTGCAAACAATTGTCAAACGCATCAAGACTTTTGATTGCCCTTTCCCTAAAAAAACAACCTGGAGCAAAGAGAAAACTAGATGACAGAGCAGATAGACATCTGGAAAGGACCATTCGAAAGGATCCATTTGCATCCTATAATCAGCTCAAAACGTCATTAGCCAACATAGAGATTAATGTATCCAAAAAAACTGTAATTGCCTCTGTCAAGTGATTAGACTTCCAATCTTTCATTGCAGTACATAAACCTAGACTGACAGAGAAACACAAGAAGGCCAGACTTCGTTGGGCTTTGGAAAGAGTAAATTGGTCTGATAATCAATGGAAAAATGTAATCTGGTCAGACGAGTCGCGTTTCTGCCTGGAAGGCAATGATGGTGCTAAGAGAGTGCTTCGAAAAATTGGCGAGAGGTATGAGGAACGACACACCATCTCAACAGTGAAGTGGGGTGGTGGAGGAGTAATGGTTTGGGGCTGCTTCTGGGCTGGAGGATTTGGACCTTTGACAATCGTGGAACCGCACACTGTGAACCAAGATACATACGTTGATATCTTGGCAAATACATTCCATCCATGGTTCATAACCATTTCCAGAAGTGAGGATAGAGACTTCCTTCTTCAGGAAGATGGTGCAAGCTGCCACACAGGTAGATATGCTCGATGGTGGAAGGATACTCATTTGATCAGAGGTTTTGAGTACTGGCCTGCTCAAAGCCCTGATCTGAACCCCATTGAGCACTTATGGAATGCTCTAGAAATGCTTGTGGACAAGAGGAGAGCCACAATCAAGTCTCTTAATGATTTGAAGGTGGCCTTACGAGAAGAATGGGAGAAACTTAGCTTGGAGTATGCAGGACGTTTAGTTGGCAGTATGAGAAATAGATGCCAAGCTGTAATAGATATGCAAAAGGCACAACAAAATATTAAATATGCCTTTTTATAAATACATATTTCAAAATATATTGTCATAAAACTACTAGTTTCTAACAGTAATATATATGGAGTACTTCTATGTTTAATGTTGACCATCCAAATATAAAAAATTAATTTTAGGCTACTGTATGTAAATCAACTGCCAGTGACTGTATGAATACTTGACTGAGAAACTACAACTACAACGAATTAATAATTCTAAAACATTACCCGAATATCTGGGTCGGGATATTAAAATATTGCTGGTTTTTTACTTAGAATTTGTGATAGTTTACTTTAAGGGAATAACCTCTGACTTTATTGTAATTGATAATTTTGATAAGAAATAGTATTGGGATAAATCTATATATGGAAATAGGCATTATTGTCACAACTGATTGTCACAGAATTGTCGCACTTGATGATCTTTATTGACGCACTTGCCAATAGTTATTAGCTGTGGTCATTTTTTGAAAAAAAAAATCAAATGATAAAAATTGGAACAAAATATATTTATTTAAAGCATGTCTTCATGGGTTAGACACTTAGGAAAAAAATCCAGGCTATGTCTAATCCATCCTTAACAATCTTCTTCAGTTATAGCATCACAAGAAGCACTTATCCTGCTCAAGAGCTCATCATGGTTAAGAAGTTTGTGCTTCTTGACTCCGTTTTTCAGCTTGCTGAAAAATTCCTCGATTGGGTTAAGGAATGGAGACCAGGGTGGCAGACGAACAGGAACAAAACCAGCATCTCTTATCAACTGCTCTGCTTGTGTGTTGTGGATAGGAGCATTATCAAAAATGATGTACTGGGTCTCAGTAAGGTTTCTTCTTTGAATCAAACGAATCAAGTCTTCGATGAAGTCTTGGAAATTGTTGGCATTGTTTGATTCAGTGAAGTTCTATGATCAATCAAAATACATTAAGCTATATAGAAAATGATATGTAATATTTATGCTTAAGCTTACAGGTCGTGCCAACGACTCCACCCCTCTACAGCTGATTGCACCAAATATTGTCACATTTTTGCTTTTGGTGCTGGTGGGAAATGTAATCCTGGCCGGGGAATTCTTTTTTGACCAGGCTTGTGTACGGTTGATGTGAAGGTTGAATCCTGCCTCATCAACAAAGATACAATTGCGATTGTATATTATTGCACCTTCTGATACAATCTTCGTCACATATTCGAAGCGCATCCGCTTCACCTCCTTGTCATTTCTGCGCATACAGTATACTTTGGCTTTCTTCAGCGTGAATCTCGGCTTCTGCACGATTGTCTTGTGCATTGCTGACACAGACAATGCTTTGGGAAAATCTCCAGCGAATTCCTGCTGCAATCTATGAGATAACTCCAAAAGAGTCGTCTCACTCTTTTCTTCGATGGTTTGCTGCAGGTAAGCAAGGTGCTGCTCATGTACTTTTGAGGGAGCAGTCCCTCCTCTTCTTTTCAATATAGACATTCCACCAGGGCTGTCCTCGATGCGCTTAACCTATCTATGCATTGTTCCCTCAGACATCCCAATTGTTTTGGAAGCCTGTCTTATACTTTGGCCAGAGTTGGTATATCCATTTATAAAGATGTCCAGCAGTTCTTTGGTGAGTTTCTTATATGGTTTTTTGGTCGAATTTTCTCGAGAATCTATTAAATATACATTAATTAAATATAGTCAATAATTATAAGAACTACTTGGAGACATGCTTTATAAATTTTGATAATTTACCAGTATCAATCTCAGGAGTGTTCATTAACTCATTATTGTTTGCTTCGGTGTTGTTTATTGTTGATAATATTGCAGTAAATAATTAATAGAAAAAAACTCTATAATATTACTCTATGTATACTACTTTCTGGCTATTGCAAGTATTTAAATAAAGAGATATCACAGTCAAGATTATAATATAAACAACCTTAAAAAGAGCATAGTATTAGCAAAACAAACAACCGTTTTTCTAATTGAAAAGTGTGTTGTTTTGTATAACATAGTACCTAGCAAAACAAACCCCCTATTTTTTAAATTGAAAAGGTTATTATCTTGTATAACATAGTACTTAACAAAATAAATCTTCTTTTCAATTAACAGTACTAATGCCATCTTTTAGAAGAGCAAGGAACAAAAGCAAGAAATATTTTGGACTCAAAGGTAGCATGAGCTTTCTGAATAGTTTGGTTTTTTATATCCTTATTTTCTCTACTGCTAATAACTATTGGCAAGTGCGTCAATAAAGATTCTCAAGTGCAAAAATTCTAAGTAAAAAACCAGTAGAGGGTTTGGTATTGACACGTAGGGTACTTGAGTGGGTTAAAGTAACTAGTTACGGGACTACTATGAGGAAGGACGCTCAAGTTATCTAGTGTTTATAGCCGGGTTACTAGCTAGCAATGGTTATTATTCCAATTGGAGGCGTGGTAACGAGGGACAATAAACTACTGTTAAGAGGATGCGTTCTCAAGACAATAGAGCTGCACTCAGTAAGGGTTGGGATGCGTCGAATAATATTTATGACTAGGCGTATGGGGATGAGAATCAGTTGTCAAAATATAAAAAATAGGAAAAGTGTTTTTAACGAGGTAAAAGAGTTGTCTTTATTATTCTTCACCAAACTTCCTCTGTTATGGCCACCTCTGCCTTCATAACTACTCCTCTACTTCTACTACTTCACACTCCGCTCTACTTCGCCTGGCCTTTTGCTTCAAGGTGGCGGCCACAAACCACCACGCCAACCGTATCACTATGCCTATGTGGAACGTCCTCCTAATGAGGAAGTTAATCTCCTCTTTCTTAGGTTCAAGATGGAGTTTGACGATAAGACCCCCTTCTTGTCCACTTGGCTCGACATGGGAGCTCACTGCTCTCACTGTCGAACCATGGGTCATGATCTTGACAAATGCCCCAATTGCCCTCGCGAAACACGATCCTGTTACGGATACCACCAAGTTGGTCACCTTCGCTCTCGTTGTCCCCGTGCTGCAGAGATTGATAACTCATACAAGCGGGAACGCAAGACTCCTGTGCAGCGTGGCCCTCCCATCCACACTCGACCTTCTGTTCCAACCACCAAGAAGCCTGCAAGCCCTTCAGTAGAAACCAAGAACCGCTTCGAGATTCTTGACCCTTCCCTTTCCTCTGCTGCATCCAAGCACAATCCTGCTAATGCCAACATTGTCTCCAAGGACTAGAAGATGACCAATTCTCCAGTAGAGGGAATTGAGACCGGACCCACTCAGCTTGAGATCCCCAAACGGGTTGGATCCTCGATTAAACACTTTGACTTCTCTGCGGTAGACATGAAAGACAGGGAAATTATCCCTGAAGATGATCCTGATCTTACTGATCACGATATGGACGAAATAGACAACTACTTTGAGACAGATATAGACGAGGAAAATTTGTCCGTGCGCGATACCCCACACCCCCTCCAATAATCATCCTTCAAGAAACCCATGCCAATATTGAACATCTTCAACAGACCTTTCACACTCAATTCCATGCCCAAGACTCCTTATGGTCCCCACATTGCGGCTTAGTTTCCCTTTCTCCACACATTTCTTTTGTAAACCCTCTCTTTAGCCCTTGTGAACGCTGTATCTCTACTACAGTCATACATGCTAACAATATCTTTCCCTATTTTTGTGCATGTGTTGTATATGCTCCTGCAACCTACCGAGAACGTTTTTCTTTCCTACGCTCTCTTCTAGACTCTCCCGCATTACTTCCTCATCTCCCATCTTCATTCATACTCTTGGGTGACTTTAATTATACTTATCGCACTACCTCTGCTACCCCTCGTCAGGCCCTTCCCGAATGGCTTAACTTCATTTCTAACCATTTAATGGATCGTGTCACACCGAGTGGAGAACTTCCTGCCCCAACCTTTCATCGAAATATCAGCGCCTCCTCCATAGACTATATATTTGCCTCCCCTGACCTCGTTCCCTGCCGACATTCCTCGTCTGTGACCTACATACATCCGCCTTGGCCTGATCATTGCCTGGTAGCCGTTACTTTTAAGTTCATTTCAACCCACCAAACAGGAAAGGGACTGTGGCGCGCCAACCCTCGACTTGCCCGTAACCCCACCTTTTGCAATGAACTCGAAGACTATATCTCTACCTCCGTCTCTCTACTCCCCTCCTATATGTCTCCACAAGATCAATGGGATAAACTCAAAGACAATCTAACTACATTCATCAAGTCTTTCACTAGGCGCCGCACACAGACACTCACTACATTAGAGGCTCGACTTCAAAGTAAACGTGACAGACTGATCTTCAAGTTTAGACTACAACCCGCTCAAAACTTTCAATTGCCCATCATTGAAAAACAACTACAACTTGTACAACTGGAGAGAGTGGAAATCCTTGTTCTGCGCGCAGGAAAACATTGGCGGGAGAATGGAGAGATCTCTGCAGACTACCTCAAACGTACAGTTGCAGAACGTCAAGCCCAAAAGAACATCACCACTCTACGCCATCCCATCACTGACCACTTGCACACTGAGCCTGATGACATGACTGACGCTGCCGCTGCTTTCTACGAAGTTCTGTATACACCTGAACCAATATATCAATTAGCCATAGACGATTTACTCAACCACCTTCCCCACGATCTCTGCCTCTCTGATACTATGTGTTCCTCACTAACTGCCGAATTTTGCATCGATGACATACGAGAAGGAGTGTCTCGCTCTCCAAGAACAAGCAGCCCAGGACCAGACGGCCTTCCTGTTGTGTTTTAGGGTATTAAAATAATAAAAAATAGTAATGGAGATATAGACAGTAAGTGAGTAATTTGAGACTGTATATAAACTTGTCTTTATTAATATACAAAATGTGCCGTTCTTTATATACTAGAGAGGTTTGGGGATTTTATTTTCACATTCACATTGCGTGTACCTGTGACGTAATATTTTTTATTTTCACTTTATCATCACTTTATATCTTCACATTTGCTCTTTAGAAAATGTGTTTAAAGTATGACAAACGTCAGGCACATTGTATCTTTCTTTCTTCAATTGAAAACACTTTATTCTATTAAAGATGTCTTGTATTATTTATTTGCAAAGGACTAGAATCGTTTAAAATAACGTACAAAACGCATTTCGTAAACATTTTTGCGTTTTGAACTTGTTGTAAACCCTTTTTTTATTAATTGTATCTGTCAATATTGAATCACAAAACTAACTCGGCATGTATTGTGTTTATCTTTCTTGTGGTATTATTGGATGATAAAGTGACACAACAAAGCAAAAATAACGAAGTTATCTTTACGTTTTGGTACGACTCTGGAGACTAAACCTTAAAATAGATCGCCTTTTATGGAAAATGTGAAAGTGAATATAACGGCCCCAAACCTCTCTATTTTAAGTATACAGTGGCTCCGGTACCAATTTGCGCTAATTAAAATTGTATTTCGCTTTTATAAAATTCCAATTTTCGTTTTTGTTCAATTAAATTGTCGTTTTGTACCAAACTCAAATTACACATTTGTTTTAAAAACATGCCTTTTGTATATGTAGAGGTTTATTAAATAGTCTTTCTATCAATCTAATGCATAATATCACTCATAATTTCATAAAAACTTCCACAAATAGCTTCCGTATATACAAAAAATACGTTATTTAAAACAAATGTGTAATTTGAGTTTGGTACAAAACGAAAATTGGGCCAAACAAAAACGACAATTTAATTGAACAAAAACGAAAATTGGACCAATAAAAAAGCGAAAATTGGAATTTTATAAAAGCGAAATACAATTTTAATTAGCGCAAATTGGTACCGGAGCCACTGTATGGCTTATGTTGATTAATATACTATTGCTTTCAAGGCAAACATATTTGGTGATTCTCATTGCAAGACATTCTCCGGTAATATCTTGGGGATGCCATCATAGAATCTATACCCAAATTATTGCAGTGAATTGTGTTTTATTTCCAATCCTATCAATTTTAGACACTTTGTCTATTCGTAACAATCTTGCCTTTTATCTTATTTTCGACCATAAATTCAACTTGTATCAATAATCCGTTTTTTCCAGGATAAAAGGTTAGATAAAACTTGATGGCTTGATAAGGTTGATAAACGTAGTTCATAGCAGATAGAATATTATCTGCAGTGAATAAAAATAATTTTGCCTAGTCAATGGAATATCAAGCATGACATGATTTTGAAAGCGATCCTCAAACCATCAATCACAGGTCTTGGCATTCTAGTCTGGATCATTGTCTTTTATCTTTTTGCCAAAAAGTATACAGATGTATATATATTCAATTCAAGTATTTCTCGATGGACTAGTTTGTCAGGACATCTACTAGTTTTTTTTAAAAAAATAAATAAATAAATATCCCTAGAGTATATCCATTTGTGTTTCTCCACCAATTTTAAAAGAACTCTAGATGTGGAAGATCAAGAAATCAAAGAGTCTGTATATATACACTGTTGATTACTTAGCCCATGTACATTAATGTGTACGTTTATTTCTAGTAAGCCATGTCCTTGCATGCATTATATTGCAAACATTTGTTTTGATAAAACACCGACTTTGAAACAAGGCCCTTTTTTTTGTCTATTATAATACACTTGAATTGGCATGATTCAGAGGTAGTTTAGAATGTCCCGTTCTCTCTTTTGTATATCTAATAGGACTCGGTCATCTAATTAAAAGTAGACTTACGATTGATCTCGGTGATATGTTATTTTATTTTATTTTATTTTATTTTTATTTTTATTTTCAAGAAATAAGTTTAGTGACACCTAAAGAAAAAAAACCATTTTGTAGGCTAATTCCGTTTGGGATCCATTCCAACCGAAAATCTGATGGCTAATGAGGATTTATAATATTTGAATAAGGTGATGGGCAGTCAGTTGACTAGAGATAATAATGACTCTAAAATATTAATAGACTGTCCTTTGCATCGGATAGACCTCTTCCTTAAAGCCTTTACCAATATTGAAGAGAGAGAGAGAGAAAAACTATAACAAAAATGCTCAAGGTTCGTGTCATTCCAGCCAAAAGAAAACAATGGCAGATTAAAAATAATGTCCTTTTTTTTAAAATAAAATAAAATAGAATAAATATGTCTATCTGAGTTGGGCATTCCATATACGCCAGAGTTTCACAAATTTAGACAAATAAGAAATCATCGAGTCAAACTTCGATTCTCTTCCTTTTTCTTACAATGAAAATTTCCCGTTTATGATCTGTCATACAGTAGTGCAAAAGGTGCCTTTTGACAATGCAAGACAATGCGGAATGAATTGTGGCCAGAGGTCTATTTTGCTCAGTATAATTACGAGATTAGGACCCAATTCATGGATGAAAATGGGTATATGAATGTCTTGTGTCAAGGCATGCAGTTCCATGTAAAGTATGACGTATGAATAATCAGCCCTTCTCCTCTTGTGTATTACATTAGAGTGTAAAGACAAGAAGTGTATCAATATCCGTATTAACGATATCAAGTATAATAAATAAATAAATAAAAAGAGAGATCAAATAAAGCTTTAAACTATTGTTACCTAAACCATTTGTTAATATTTCTCTACGTCATCTCACTCTGCATCGTAACACATACTTTGGATCAGAGCACGATTGTAGCCTTGGAAGGAAAAGACTGGACGGTGTCTGTAGATTGCAAAGCTTTAATTACTACACATCTGTGTATATATTTCTTCTTCAACACCCCCTTTTTCTTTCTATTCTTCTTCTACTTTTTCTATAACAAAATAATATAATCATGGCTCAAATTGACAAGTCCTTTAAGAACTGGCTCAAGAAAGTAACCCTTAACCCTGCTCGCAAAACACTGGGCTCCTCAAACCCAGACACCAGAGGTAGGGCTTAAACGAATCTCTGGTTCTTGGGTCTCTAATTTACTTTATTTTTATTTATTTTATTTTCATTTCTTGCCATAGTATTCGGTGTCCAGCTAGAGCTATCGATCCGTTATGCCCAGTCGACCATCAGCTATTTTGATACTGCACGTTCAACACAGCCCCAACTGGGTGCAATACCCATAATAGTATCCAGATGTGGTGCATTTCTGAAACAGAACGGTAAAATCAGAAATAGTCATACCATTGATTGGATTTAGGCTAATTGTCAATAATCGCCAAGCTCTTCACACCGTGGGTGTTTTTAGACTCTCGGGCAGCTCAAGGCGAATACAGGTTCTACAGGACATATTTGACAAGCCTTCAACATCATATGGAGCACATATCGATTGGCACGGATTTACGGTCCACGACATTGCAACACTCCTACGAAGGTACCTGAACCATTTACCCAACCCAGTCATCACACACGAGTATTATAAGCCATTTTGCGATATTATGCGTAAGTGGACAAGATCAAATACGATAATCTACAGCCTTCATTAAATATCCTTTATAGACAACAGAACCTATACAACAACCGACCAAAGAATTACAGCCTTTCGATCCCTTATTCGAAAATTACCTCTTGCACACCAACATCTCCTGCTCTATCTACTCGACATGCTCAATGTGTTTGCACAGAATTCATGTGTCAACCGAATGGACGCTTCTAACCTTGCTGCCATGTTTTGCCCTGCAATTCTCAGTCACCCCTCTCAAAATACACCAATCAGCTATGTTGTTTCCCAAAGAGTCATAGAGTTCTTGATCGAATTCCACTCTTTGTTTGGCATGCAGACCATCTCACGTCGTAAATCATCTCGTATTCGCCAATCGTCATCATCAGCATTTGCCCGTATAATAACTGTCTCTAATGATAAAAACAAATCAAATACAGTACCTGCTCTCCGGAGACGCCGTCCTGCGACTCTTGAGATCAATTTAATTCGGACTCCAATGTACTCTCCGGAAAGTCTTGATGGCCAATTCAATATCGGAACAATTGAAACAGTGCACAAGGCAGAGGAGAAAGGAGGCTTGATTACTCCTCGAGTTAGTGGAGACTATGACAGGGGTAGCAACCACGTCAGAGATGGCGACACTAGTCAAAATAAAACTGTCTACAAATTGCATGATGCACCGGTTACTATACTACCTTCCCCTACCAAGACTCGGCCCAATCGACCCGTTTCATTAAACAGAGAGACAATTCAACTCTGTGATGCAATTGGCAACGAAATGAGTAAGTGAAAATATATAGATAATCTCCTTAATAACCACCGATGGATCTAGATAACTTTCCAAAGCATAAAAACAACCTTACTATTGATACAAATCTTCAAGGTACGAATTATCACTTTTAATATTGATAATGATCTCTCACAAGCAAAAACACAAAAAGAAATTGGATCCTGGCATTAACAAAAACATAAACAAAAAAAACCCCATGTTTGATTCATCAGAAAAACTACTGAGCCAAAGTACAATAAGCCTGAGCTCAGACATCGTAGTCGGAAACTCAATAGGGAGCTCTACAGATCTATCGGCCAGTGCATTGACGGACGAGATATCGCTTGAGGATACCGACAGTCTACTGGAGATGTCTCTAAAAGAAGACCTGGCGCGAGAGGAGCAGCTGATGCAAGACGAGGAGGTGATGTTCCAGTGGCGAGATTTGTTGACTCGCTCCTGGAGGACAGACGAGAGCACTCCCAAGATTCCCCTAACCTCCTCCTCCTCAATTTGCTCAAAGCGAACGGACTATTTTGGCCACGCGTCTTCACCAAAAGACGATAGATCTGGCTCTCACACTTCGACTCCTAGCCGGTTCCTTGAGGAGGATGAGTACGAGTCTAGGGTGGGAGGTTGCAAAGATACTTGGGATAAAGGACCACAACAGGCCCAATCACCGTCTCAGCGTACCTGTCAAGATGCATTTCTGGCCATGAACATTAGGACCAAAGATGAAGATTTGAGTAAGCTCTCGGGGAAATTGTGCCCTAGTTCTCAATTTCAGGGTGGGTCCAAGTAAGCATGCCTGTTAAAATATAAAATGTACTTTTATCACACAAATCATAAGATATGAAAAAAAGGGCAGGCAATTGTTATTTAGCATGGCATTTTGATGTACAAGAAACTCCTTATTCTTTGCATTTTGTAATAAAATATTTTTGTTGTATATTAACCAAAGTTCCTGGCTAGCCAAAATGTTGACCAGAGTGGGTCTGTAGAGTAAACATGGCGGAAATTCCCTGTCGATCATATCTAGATAATCTAATTGGATACCAACAGAAAGAAAGGCAGGTGTGAAAAAGTGGTATTTATGCTCTGTTTCATAACAATGGTTGTCATTGCGCACCGGTATTTTATAAGTGTATTGTTGGACAGGCTATCAATAGATATTCAGTAACAAATACACCCCCTTTGCTGTACTTGACCACAAAATGGCTTGCTAAACCTTTCATGCAATTTTTAGCTAGTTCTAGACTTTCAAGCCAAATATAAGATCTACGGATTGAAATGTAAACCCAAGTCCTCAAGAAAAGACTGCCAAATCTCAGAAAGGCACATTCGAGACCCTTGATGATGAGCTCTAGCCTTTGAATGGATTCTTTACTTGGCAGTAATATCCACTTTCTCTATCGGGAGACTTGTATACAAAACAAACAACGTCCTTTTGGAATATCTTGCCCGGCTTTCATATGTCGATCTGGATTATCCTGGACCATCTAAAAATAAAAATGAACAGTTTGTAACATACAGGTAAACATTCGATAAATACGGCCAAATGTCTAGTGCATGTATGCCTGTGCAAGCGCAGAGATCTTCCTTCCTTTTTTTTCAACTGCTCCAGTATACAACATTTAATATACATACCAAAAGGATTTTACTTTCAGAAGTAGGGCCTATACTCCCAAGACCTCTATTTCGCTATTTGCTTCTTAACTGCACTTGGCATCTATTGTGCACAAAAGCACGTCCATGTAATAACCAACAAGGGATATCAAGAGTTTGCTTTACTATAAAGCCTACCAGGCGAGGGGAATTCATAAAGATGTACTGTTATATGTTATGATCCGTCTAATTGTGCTTTCAATCCCTTTTTCATCAATCTTTTCTCTTGGCCCCTTGCCTCCTGCAGTCAAGCTTCACAAGAAACGGATCGTTTAGCATAACAGTTTGAGTGCCATTATATGCTATATTTTTTTTCTCTTCTAGTGTGCCATACTTTACGGCCACCTCTATTTTTGCCGCCTATCTTTATTCGATCAAAAACAGGTTCCTACAGCCTCCTTTTGTTTGCAATGTAAGATCCGAATATACCTCCCTCTGCAACTCAAAGGTGCTGTAGACCAATCACTCAATCTGTTCTCAGGATCTACCTTGTCGCCCAGAGACAGCTTCAAGAACTTTCATACAGGTTGCATCACTAAATCCTATAAAAAGGACCCCTCTTTCTCATCCTTTTCTTACCACTCATCCCTCTCTTACTCTCTTTATCTCTTTCTCTCTTTCTCCAAAAAATGAAGTTCCAGACCTCCCTTTTGATTTCTCTTGTTGCTGCTAGCCAAGTTATGGCTCAAGGTAACAGATATATTGCAGAAGAATGAATTATGGATATTGACTAGTCCATAGTCTCTGCTCCTGCTGCTTCCGGATCAGCCATAAGCGCCGCAGAGGCCACACCTGGTCTTGTCTCTGTCGCTACCGTCAGTCTCGATACCCCGAGCGCATTACCCGAAGTCAGTCCAGCCACTCCTACTGAATCAGTTTCTCCAGCTGCCTCTGCTGCCAGCATAGGTGCCTCTGTTTCTGGCTCGGCTGCCGAGGCAACAGTTGCTCCTAGTGTGACTGATGCCACATCGACTGAATCAGTCTCGGTTTCGGCCGATCCTCTCGGTAAATAACAATCATAATCAGAAAAGGCGTCCAAACCACGTAACAGACCTATTAACCTGCAAAAAATATACTGCTGTACCTATAGCTTCTGCTACCTCCCCCGCATCAGTGGAAAGTGGAAGCCTTGCTTCTGTATATGCAAGTGGAACACCCATTCCATCTGGTGCTTCTGTTGCCTCTGCCAACACACCGGCCTCTGCAGCTGCCCTGATACCTCAGGCCAGTGTCGCTCCTGCTTCTACTGGATCTTCTGCACCTGCTCCAGCAGCCTTCCCGGCTCCTGCCCAAGGATCAGTTTCTGCCAAGCCATCCTTGGGTGGCTTCCCTCTTCCCTCCCGCGCAGCTTCCGTTCCAGCCTCTGGAGCAGGTCAACTTGGCGTGTCATTCGCTGGACTGTCAACCATGGTTATTGCCGTGGTTGTGTGCTATTGCCTCTAGAAAACAAACATATATCTATTTTGCTTCTCATACTACACTAGTAGAATACTATAGACTTGTATAAAAAAAAGAGTCTTTATTCTGTATTTTGAACGAATACTTACAATGTATTGTAATAAAAAATTACACTATTTGAAAATATTATCATTGTGTTGTATTATATTATATTTATATTGTATATTGATAGAATGTGATTCGATGGAGATTTGTCCACTGTATATAATATTTTACAAATCGGTTGGATGATAATAGCCTTCCATAAATAGGATCTACACGTTTTTTCCCTCTTTTGCTATTGGTAAATCACATTACCCAGTTTAGAGATAAAATGTGCAACATTGACTGACTGACTGACAAACTGACTGACTGGCTGATTCTAAAAATAAATATCATGGCTTTTTCTCCCTTTAATTTTTTTTAGGTGTCCGTGAGAGAGTGCGTTCTTCTTTAAATTCACAGCCAAGATCGAGTGGCTCGACTTCACCTCTTTTCCCCTTTCTTCTCACTCCTGTATTTTCCTCATGAAGGTTCTTGGTCTTGCCTCCTTTTTGTTTGCCACCTTGGCTGGCGTATCTGCCCAGTTGTCTGCTCCCATGAAGAATTACAATGTGACAAGTCCTGTCAGCAACGGACCCTATGTGGTTGGCCAGGTTCTGCCCTGTACCTATCAGCTCTTTGATGAGTATGATACCTCTGGTATGCCAAAAACACACACACTTGAATAACAAGAGACTCCAGAAACTAATCTCTTATCGTCATCATCATCATCTAGTTTTGAAACTCCAGATCAGCCTCACTTCAGCCACTAATGCCAGCATTACATTGCCAATCACAACAAATGCCGACATCTCAAAGACCACCGAGTTCTCCAAGTTTGAGGGTAACTACACCTACTATGAACACTCGATCAACTACCAGATCCCTACCACCGTTGCTGTCGGTCAATACAATGTCGTCTTCCTCGATGCAACCACCCAAACCAAGCTTATTGTGCCCATCGAAGTCCGTGCTGCTGCCGTAGTGCCATCCACCACACTTCCTCCCAGCAAGGCTCCTACCGAAGGATCATCGACACCCAACTCTGCATCCACTCCCGCTTCATCTAATATCTTTTCTGGTAACTCTGGTGCCATGACCAGCCCTGGTTTGGCCACAAAAACCTTGTTTGCCTTGGCAGCTGTAGCCGGAATTGCATTTATGCTCTAAGGAATCCATAAAAAAAAGAATATGATCCTGGTGCTATATACATCTATTTATTAATACTGGCTTGCATTTATTTCTCATTGGGGATTGAGGTCAATGAGACGATGTCGGTCGCAGGTTTCCTGCTATCTTTTTTTTTTACTCTGTACCAATTATTTATTTTAATGATATAATTATAATACTACTTACTAACTAGTAATAATAATAAAAATATTTTTATTACTTTACATTCTTATTATTATTATCATTCAAAGAGGTTCTTTCTGTCTATCTGTCTATCTGGCGTGATTCCCGCAAGATGAGTGTCCGCCATCAGGATTCCCCTTGAAAGGGCGGAGTGAGTGAAAACCAACATTCTGTCGTGATGTCTGACAGGAAGACCAATGCAATGTTACCCATACTTAAAACCAGCTCATGAACCACTCCGCCTCTTCTTCTTTTTATTTTATTTTATATATAGATTTTTGTTCTTATTATCCAAACTTGTCAATCTGATTGCCCTTGAATTTGCCAACCAGACCATCTAGACGTCAAAGCCAACCACAAATTGCTTGCATGACTGCATTCAAACTCTAAAGATTGGCAGGTCTTGTATGAAATCTGAGTTGAGGACTATAGAAATCACAACATGTTACACCATTTCTCACTGCTTAAACTGATATGCTCAAAGGATTCAGTGGTACGGACACCAGATATCCTATTGGTTGTCCAAGTGGGACAGATGCACGTAAAGATATGTGCAGAGGGAACACCTTAGGCCCTTGAATTTATCTGGCTGGTATTCCGGGCCATCCTTTAGACAATTGTACCAAATGCTGGCAATGTTCTTTTTTTGTTTTCTTTGGTGATTCAAGACTAAATTTTGTAAATGGACTTTTTATTGTCTGTTGGTATGAAATTCACATCACCAAAGTACCTCTGGTTTGTTACAAGTCATAAACACAAATATAAATGGATATATGGATATTTATATATGCTGTAAAACAACAGGAAAAAAAATACTCTGGTGGTCATACCTCAGACGCCCTAACCTCTAAAGGACGTGTGTGGGTACAGTACTTTATGAGTTGTCCTATTCCCAGAATAACAATTGCGTTATCATGACTACTGCACCCCATCTTCTGCAAAGAAAAAGGCATTTATGTTTCTTGCTTTTTTAAAATATCACTCACTTACTTGCAGCCAAAAAGTACAATCAATCATACAGGAATAGATGGTAATTATATAGATATAGTGCACAAGGTTCTCCTATATTCTCATGATATATATATATATATATATATATATATATTATATAATATTAAGCTTCAATAATACTGAAACTGGTAATACAATGAATAATTGGAGCAGAAAATAGCCGTTTGGTCGTGTAAGTTGGTCATTTCTTTCTTTTTTTCTTAAGGAAAAAAAAAGCTTGTTTCAAAACCCATCAAAGCAAGGCTGCAATTACAGCTATAAATGCATGTCTTTATAAAATCCAACGAGAACAAGAAAGGTACTATCAGTATGTCTTGAAAGCCTTGTTTAAATTAATTATTAATATGTGGACAAATGGCAAATATCGCTTGTTCAAGAACTTTCTAATTATTATTATTATTACTATTATTATTTGCAATCAGAAGCAACCTCCCTTATCCCTGTTTTTTGTCAATTTTTGAGCACAATGTCTATTAAAAGGCAAGCATTAGATTAATACAATATTCAATTTAGTCTAATCAGAGCATAAAGCCACAAGTACCAAATTATCAGATAGTGAGTGATCAATAGACAATTAAGTATTATTTTAGAAAAATGAATTGGAGACAAAGGAGCTGATTGCCATAGAATAACAATATGGCCTGTTTTCTTTTATTATTATTATTTAATGGCACTCTCGGATCTGTTTGTATTTTAAATATGGTAGGCCATTAAGGAACAAGTCTAAATGAACCCTGAGACTCGGGTCTAGAATTAATCCTGCTAAACTCATTTATATAAAGATTTATATATATATATATATATAAATTCTTGATTATTGTTCATTAGCCCCAATGATCGACCTGTATTATATTGGCATTTTATTATATATATATAAATATATGCATTTCATTATAGACGTATTTGATTTTATATCCAAATGACACTTTTTTTTTAATTATACATTAGACTATATGCCATCAACAAAGAGTACAATATATTGTCATTTACTTGAAAGGCCTTGGTCTATATCCATGGAGAAAGATCCAACACCCTTTAATATGGTTAGTCAATATTTCGGCAGAATAAACATCCAATTGATCTACAGTCATTCCACCCCTCAAATTGGTCATTTTTGAAAATATATTGGCTATAAAATCATTTCATTTGGGCACCTTTCTTCATATGAGCAGCTCATTAGCCTTTAAACGCACAGTCTTCTTTTTTTTTTACAAGAATGATAATGACAATGTCTTTTATTGAGGGGATAAAAAGAAAGGCAGCCCTTTAATGAGAAAATAGCATGTCATTTCGATTGAAAACTTTAATTGGCATCCATATATCTCAAGAAAAAAAAACCAGGTTAATTGCTCCTTACAACGGTATAATGAAGAAAGCTTTGCCAAACAAAGTAAATCTCGAGTATAATATATCCACCAATACAGACCATAAAAAGCTATTATATTTTACAGAAATTATACCAGAGTAGGTAGTCAAGGCTGTGAATGGAAGCTAAAACGGTATGAAAACTGAACCAGACATATAAAAATTGTTCATGAAAGAATATACTTTAGAAGAACCAGTTACACATTCACTAAACTTGTTGTTAAGCTAAAACAAACGACATTGAAAATTTGATTAAATTTTGTGATCCAAATCCTTGTTAGTTTGCCAGGATACACAGCAGATACTTTGACCAAGAATCATACTGGTTTGGAAATATAAAAAAAATCAAATCCACAAAGTATCATTATATTTCAAGAAACAAAAATAAAAAGGAAAAATATTAAGAGTGCTGTATAGGTTGGATATTGGCAACGTACAGCATGGATTGGCTTGAATTTGTGTGTTCATTGTTGAGTTTAGATGGGATATTAACATGGGCTGTAATCGAGGCTTATCAGCTGTCTCGGCAACCTTTTCAACAGCTTTATTTTTTCACACGCCGTTATTCGTACAACATATATTATTGGTGTAATTAGTACAGGCATACAAGAATCTGGAAACGTCAAAAAAAAACAAAAGTTTCTGGGGATATGGTTTTTCCCTCATAAATTTACTGGACCCAACTATTATATACAGCTTGTTAAAGGTAATAAGAATAATAATAATAATAATTCCTGAAATAAAGGGTGTCTTGTTGTCATTAACAGTACTCCACTTCATATTTATAGAATAATTGATTTCAAGATTATAAGAGGTTACAGGTCTATATGCCTCATTGTCGATTGACTGGCACCAAGGCGGATTAAAAAGTTCCGAGTGATTATAGATGGAAGAGCAAGAAACATGAGTCTAGGGTTACATAATCATTCAATACAAGTATCGTTTGGACCTGCGAAGTGGAACGTATTGAATATTCTGTAAAATAAAACGAAGCCTGTTAGGCTCTGTGTGTAACCATGGTTTTATATTCATACTGATATTTCAAACATTCTTATTAAATTAGAGAAAAAAAGTAGTAATGATAGCCTTTCAGGATGTACATTACTATCAATGGTATGTATAGTAAGAGACCCAAAAGTACCCAATCTAATTAATATTTTTAAATTATTATGTTAAAACAATGGTAAGAAAATATCAGTCTCGTATACCCAAATTCCCAATTGTGCCTTTTTGCAAGCCTTGCGATAATTGACTTGCTTTATTTTTCACGCACTTGACAAAAACAAACCTATAGATTAAAAGAAGTTTCCAATAAAATATGTATTCCATATTATGGAGTTGTACAAGCAATAGCAAACCCAACAAATTGTAAAATATAGCAATATATAAATAACACATGTCTCTTAAAAGTATTAAAGCTAAAGCTTATCGATTTGAAAGAAGAAGAAAAGATTAAATAGGACTATGATTTATTTAAAAAAAAAAGTGATATAGGCTATAAACCATAGTCTCAAGAATTAGCATATGTAAAAACGAGAAAGAACATTTGGAAATACTTGCACTGTTAGGGTTATGGATTACCTTGGAACAGCTGTTACCAACAGTTCTTAATTTTTATTGTTGGCTCTTGAATATATACATATTGAATTGGGTGCAAATATAGCAGGAGATATTAAGAATTATAAAGGGACAGGTACTTTGGACTTTAATTGAACAAATTCAAGACAAATCGAATTGAATTATTGAATATTTATATGTAATGTATAGCTACTGATATATTATCCATAATAATTACTCTGTATGATTGATTAGATACTTTATGATAAATAATAATCAATCAGACACATTTCTTTTGTAGGTACAATTTAGATAACGGCTTGTAGAAATTTCTGATATATCCAACTGTCGAGAGTATATCACTATCATATATTTAGCTTATAGTAAATACAACAATACTAAATACCATTTTGTAATTTTTAGGTTGTATTATTTATCTAATAATGTTTCTTTTTACATTATATATTGTACGTATTTCAAGGTAAACCCAATTAAGCTGCCAAGTTCTTGGCTCCAATACTTGGCGAATTCTTCAGGTGTGACATGGGTACTGCATGTCAATGATATGTTGATGTTAACTGAAAAGTATGCCCTTGATGTATTAAATGAAGAAGCACAATCTATTATTAAAGAGTATGAAGAATATTGAGAGCTTGGATTCATCTCTCCAGATCACTTTTATTTATTGGTGATCCAAACTATTTAGAGGGTTGTAAAAAATGCTCCACAAGGAAATGCTCTTCTTGGAGAAAAAAGCTTTGCCAAGAGCTACACATGAATAACATTTTATTCTGTGCAAAGTTTTACAAATAGCCTTTTCACAAACATGGTTCACTATATCTTTGTTTATTAAAAGTGCCATTTTAGTCAAAGTTTGATCCCAATGTTTCTTCAAGTCCAAAATAACGAGACTTTCTTTCGAGATATTAACATTTCTGGTGTTCTTAAATGCTTCTTGTAAGCGATAGATTCAGTTTGCTTGTGCTTTTAAAGAATACAAGATACTTTACTAAATAGTGATATTGCCTTTTATCCCAAAGCCAACAGTTAAATATATTTTTTATTAAATGAATGAAAAAATTAAGAGACCAATTTAGTTTGATTTGGAGTGCCAAAAGACCACCAACTTTTACATTAATGAGAATTTTATGCTAAACTACAAGTTGTTCTTGAAACTGACTCAAGCTCTCGATAAACGAGATGAACAATGCCATCAAAAAAAGAATGAGGAAATTGTCAAGTATCCTGGAACAGTAAGACTATTTGTAATGTCCGCCTAGTTCATTTTTGTACAAGCAGGTACAAAAGTCAGTCGTTCATGATCAAAAGGTGCACGGACCAGTTTAGGATACCTAAAAGGTAAAAAGAAAAGCCTCCAATCGCAGTTCAAAGTCTTGGCATATCTTTATTAGTACACCGATAAAGACCAACTTTCAGCTTCTTTCTATTTCCACATCACTTTTTATAATGTCAAGGTAAATAATATTAATGTAAATACTCGCATATTTTTTATGTATATATATATATATATATATATATGGAGTCTATAATGTTAATTAAACTATTATAGTTGCGTGTCAATTGGCTCTTTTTACTTTACCATATTTGCAAATCCCATTCATCCATGTCTGTTCGGCTTCCAATACGCAACATGTAGGCTATAATTTTATACTCAATAGGCTCAAAGTCTAATTCACAACTCTAAACTCTAGAGCAAGATTTTACTCATCCGATTTCTCGGGTGTTCTCAAGAAACATCGTTATGGTTCAGATAAGCTGCGTGTGTTGGGAGATCTGTAAAGTTGGATTTAAAATGCCAACGGTAAATGTGGTGGCGCATACATAAAATTGTATTGGCTTTGGAGCCATGGATGATCCACATCTCTGAATCCCTGGTATGGGTGACCAGAGTTGTGTAATCTGTTGCAACGCAAATCCCTCGGTATTTAGTGTCCTGTCTGGATCGTCTATTGTGTGCGCTATGGACCTTTTTGCCTAGCTGTTCAAGAGTACTTAGCAGCTATTATCTGGGGTTTCTATGCTTCAGGCCATTAATGAACGTCCCTGGAATCAATCGTCCACTGTCCTTGGTGTTACTTTTATTTTGTGCTGTCTCGTCCACGTTTAAAATAGCATAAATTCTTGCATATGTCGGTCGCCGATTCCTAGTGAGATAGGGAGACTAATATTTTTATTGATGTATTGGCCACCAGCCCTCTGTATTCAACCATGCTTTGTTTCTCGGTTTGTTCAAAATGTTAATTCTGTTGTACGATCATGGAGACTTGTCATGCTTTGCATTCAAAATGTCATGTTGGCGATATTGGCATCTAATAAAATTAGATTCAAAAGGTTGACATTTAAGCTCACAAGAAAGAGCATAAGACCCAGGTAGATTACTGAAATTCATAAATATTATCAATATATCAAGTTTACATTAATTAAAAATGAATAAATTATATTTTGAAAAAGTGTATAAAATCATTTTCCTCAAGACCACTCAACCTATTTTTTTCATGTAAAGGACATATCTTTTGCAAATATCTATTGACGGTATTCTCCAGTTTTCATCTCAAATTTCCTCAATTATTTCGGTTTAATAAAAGTGTGAAGCTTCAATCGAAAGAAAATCATCAAAAAAAAAGACAAAATGTTTTCTATAGAGCTCAGGTCTGAATTATTTGGTGAACACTCCAAGACTTTTAATCCACATTCACCTTTACACATTTCCGATGTTTCTACCTGACAAGAGGCGGCACTGGTGTGGTTTTTTTTATACAGATACTCACAATTCTCAACATTAGAAAGATCTTTGTAGGATGACATGAAATAGCGTTTCAAAACTTGTACATATCTTTTTGTTTTCCTATTTCCATCCAATACAGCAAGTTGACCACCTCCTCTTAATCAGATCTCCAGACCATAATTAAATCTTTATCTTTTTGTAATTTTGGAGCAAGGCGGCTGGTATAGTACTTTTCATTAGACTTGGACCAAACATAGTCATGAGCATTTTTAAAGAGAATAAATCTGGATTTATCACTCAAACTCATTTTTATCTATTAGTGATCCTAATTCTTTACAGTGTTGTAAAAAAAAAGGTTCAGTACCTAGAAATTCTCTCTTTGAACATAAAATCCTTTACAAAACGATACATATGATTGAATGTTTATTATGTACAAAGGTATACTAATAGTTTTTGCACAAGTATGTTCCCCTGCATCTTTTATTTATTAAACGCACCATTTTAGCTAAATTTTGATCCTAATGCTTCTTCAAGTTTAAAAACAAAAAGACTTTCTTTCGAGATACCAACGTCTTTGGGCTTTTTTAATATTTCCTATCAGTCACAGATCTAGATTTCTTGGATTTTTTTTTCAAAGAATACAAGATGTTGTTAAAGATGGTATGTTTTCTTGTCTGCCAATGTCTGCAAGCTTCATTCCGCTCGTGTTAAGCACAATTACGACTCATTTTCCAGAGTCCAAACCCCCTTTTAAAATGTTTTTCTTTTGAATAAAAAAAAACTGTACTTTGAGCAAGATGTCAAACATGTTGATGGAATTTAAGAGAATGAGAGAAAAAAAAGCAATGTATAAAGATGCACTAAAGAAAAAAGGTTTGAGATTGAATAGCGAATATCTTGCTCCAGGTCCTGTATGTGTTCGAATACGTTCTTGGAGTTCAACATTTTGTTTTAGTATTGAAAACTTTCCAAGAAAATGATCAAGACTGATTTATAGACCTACAGTATTCTGGCAATACATTTCTTGAATATAGATAAACACATACCAACAATTCTTTTACTAGTAGTATAAAATGGTAAATTTGTAAAAATAAATTATAAACAATAATTAAGAAATATATGTTAAGGATCTTATTAATTGAAATGTTTTTGTAAAAAAAAAAAAAGTTGAATAAATTGCCGTGAGCTCAAAAGTTTGGACCAACTGAGGCACGACCGGCAGAAGAAATAGGTACCTGTCCCGACTTGTTTGCTTGCTGAGGAACAAGACTACCTTTGCGTTGACGGTCAAAAAATAGAGCACCTTGTCCACCATTATTGCCCATAGGAGATGGCATCGTAAAAGACTTTGAAGGCTTTGGGACAATAGGCAAAAAGTCGGATTCTGGAGTAGTAGTTGATCGAGAAGTAGCCAAACGACGGACAGCTGGAGCGGGAGATACATTTCGTTGAGAAGAAGCCTCTTCGTTTGTCTGTTGAAGGATCTTTTTGGCATTAATCATGACTCTTAGGGCCCTTATCTGAAGAGCAGTGCGGCAGGTGAGGGCTGCAGTTTCATAGACTATACTGGCAGTCGATATTGTGAGTAGCTGGTGGAGAGCATGACTGGCGAGGTCGACAAGGCGTGGAAGACCGTAAATATCAGCAATGACCAGTAGTCGAGTAAGGATATGAGGCTGGTGCTGCTGAGCTGTCATAAGATGATCCGTATAAATAAACTGTAGAAAAGCTAGAGTGACAGAATAAGTCTCTGGGAACATAAATGTTTTGTGGATATTTTTATTGTCCTGGCGAGTGTTCTGGATCATCTTCGCAAAGTACGGCCAGCGTTGTGCGAGAATAGAAGAGTTTGCCGGAATTGACTTGTTATCTGCAGTAAAAACCTCCATATCTGACATGCTCGGTTCATTGAGCATGCTTAGTCCAAGTTCTTGGGCAATTGGTGCGCAAGTTGGTTTTGGGTACGAATAGATTCCAAATGCCTCGAGATCCACAATGGCAAGGTGATCAAAATTTACTTGTCTGTGGTTGTAATCTTCCAAAAGATCTCGATCTCTGTGGCCCAAGACATACAACTTCTGGTTGGTTTCGTTCAAGACACCTCTGTTCCATGATCCACCAAGTAGCAATGGGCCGGAATCGATGCGTACCCAGACAAGGTTAGCGAGATTTAGTGCCCAGATATGAAAGGACTGATGGATTGGAGTAAGATATGTTCCAGTCAATAACAAATGGTGTCCGAGTAAGTCTCCAGTAGGGAAGCGTAGACCAGGTGGAAGTGCGGCACCAGTCATTGATGGCGAGTGGTCGTGAAAAGTAATAGGGTGTGGTCGTTGGGTATGGAAACTCTGGAGTTCTCGGGTAACGTCTGAAAAATTGTAATTTGAATATACACACACTGGAACATCATCTTCGTTGAGTCGCTCTTCCTTCTCCCAAAAAGCCGTATGTCCAACCAAGGCAGGATCTGCTCTGGAAGGAACAAACATAATTGCTCTGTAGGCACCTATTTGTTTATCAAGAGGCCCATTGTGAATCCATTGGTGTCGGTCCAAGTCAAATACGTTGATTTCATGAATATATTGATTATTCATATCCTGGCCACCCATAACCACGAGCTTATTTTCAGCACAAGTTGCCAGATGGGCATATCGTGCCTGAGGGCTATATAGACTAGGAACAATTTGAATGTTTCTCCATGTCAAGGTATTGAGATCAAAGATGCAAATGTCGTCTAGAGCACATAATCCTTGAGATGCCCTCCGTGCGGATTGGCTCATTCCACCAAAAATCACCAGAGTATTTTTGTAAACATTGGCGGAATGAAAGTAGCGTGGACGAGGGGGATCAGCAGAGTCTGGTTCTGCAATATGGCGTACCCATACTAGAGTGCGTACATCGAGAATGTAGAGATGATTTGTCATCTGACGTGATGAAACTAGACGACCACCAAACACATACAGATGATAGCCTACCATTGAGGTAGATGCACCCACAAGTGGAGGTGGCATATCTCCAGTAGTCTGCTTGGTTTCTGTTGTTAGGCCAGCAATAGACTGAGCAGCCTGCATCGTCAAGGGAAAGTAAGGACAGCAATAAAGTGGTGAGAGAAAACAAAGGAATATCGAGCTAGTAAAAACGTTTCAATATTCTTCATTTTGTGTTTCCTGTCCCTTCAGGGTTCGTTACACGCTGTCTATAAACAACCGTGAGTCTTTACAGTACTTCTGGTCGAATTTCGGGTGATATTTTAGAATCCAGACCCAAACAATTGGGTTTCAACCAAATTAAGGTGAAATAAGTTTTGTACCTGCAATGATCTTTGAAGAAAACCTGTGTTCAATATGCTGATTTGGTGTATAATTATTGACTTGACAATGTCTGCATCTTACCACGTTTTCCGACATATAAAAAAGGGTCATAGGTATCATATCAGTAGATCCATTGTCCTCTCGTTTTCACAGTGTATGCCTTAAAGTACACTAGAATATTTTACACAACCAAACCAAAGACCCAATTCAATAGCCATTGTGCATTCTAGACGCTTTATTCCAATTGATGTTCAAAGTCGATAAACCGTCGGCACATTTTCTCCTCAATGAACAATAGATAATTCTGGTTACACTATTTTGGTTTCTCTTTAACTTGGAATCCTTTCCAACTTTTCCTGTCCTAAAAACGATAAAGACCACCTTTGCTCTATCTTTATTCAATTTCTGGGTCCTTTAGTTGCCCTATTTTTTTTAAAAAAAATTGAAAACCACATTCATCATGATTTTAGGTTACTGATAATCTTGATAACATCTAAATCTATGGTAGCAATACGATAACTATAAAATTCAGCCAGGCTGATACATGAGACATGTCATTGCCTACATATTTTTGGAATATAGCTTGATTCCCTGTTTTTTATGGTGCTACATTTGACCCTATTAGGGTTATTTCCGGCTCACGCTTGTCTTGGTGTAATGATTCAAGTGTGTGAATAATCTTGAGAGTTATATCACCCTTTTGTCAAACAGCTTTTTATTTTTGTGCTAGCTGGCTATTCAAGCCGTTTGCTTCCCTAAAACCACGTCATTTCCTTTGCAAGGCATCAATTGATCTCGATCAGTACATAATTTCTACTCCTTTAAAAGTGAAACTATCGTTGTAGTTTATTCATTTCTATATTTGTGCCAAACTTATTCATGAGAATAAAAGTCAACAACAAAAGCCAAAGATTTTGATAATGTTTCCAGAAAATATACAGTCTATTGCGTTGGTTATGCTCTTTATATACTGTAGTTATAACACTCTGTACATTGCATTAACTTTTTGTTCTGTAAACTCCAAGATTTTCAAAGCAAGGTCTTGGTAGAACAAACCCAATTGATTATTGTAACATCTCGACAGACAATGAAAATTGTTTCTATCTGTTTGAATAGGTCTGTATATGGGTAAATAAATCTTGAGATTAGCAATCTATGGATACGGTATACTTTTTTCTGAGCCATGCTATTTGTATTTAATAAGAATAAATTTATGACAGTCAAGTAATATATCTAATGATCTGTACAAGGTTATAATATTTGTGGGTTTATAAAGAAGCTCTTTTGATGCTTTGTAGAAACTTGTCATGGTACTTTATTATTACCTCTTGTTACCTTGATACCAACCAATTACTCAAGCTGTTCTTAAACACTTGCTGGCAGAAAAAAACTTTTGACGATTTTCTAAGCATCCCTTGGGTCTATTGTTCATTGATCTAACAAATACAGATAGTAACTTTATTTGGATTTTATATAACAGTGGTTTCAACAGCATAATAAGTATATTTGAACACTTTCATTTCAAAATGTTTAATAAAACGATTAAAATATACAGTGGGAACCGAGACATACATTTGTGTTCACCATTAAGCATCCCCACTGAATAGTTGTGTTGAATATTATATGATTGAGGGTTGCTGCTTGAAGGTAATTCATATTGAAATAACACCTTGAAGTAATGAGGTACCAATTGTGACCTGATCTCTATTCGCAACCTGACACATACTATGCCAGAAATATTGGTGTTAAGCACAAATAGAAATGACTTTGTTTCCGTACTCAACTAAATGATGGTTTGGAAACACTTGCATCCAAAACATACTTTAGCGGATGTATTTACAGGGATAAATGCTTCTTTGGCCAAGATTATAACGCCAAAATATTAAACACAATTGTCAGGAGTCACTTTTGTAAATAGGTTAAATATATCCCTTGAATTTATTTAAAAAAAAGCATCTCTTTTTCTTTGGATATTTGATTTATATCTAATAACAACCACTTGGATCCCGTACAGTTGATAAAAATGATAAGATTTTTGATATATTTTGAAATAAAAACTTCATTTTCTTTATCAATAAATCACTTGAGAATATCCAAACTCCAGGATCAGAAAACAGGACTTGAGACCTTTATATAACAAAAAAGCAACATCAGCATTGGGGTGTCTTTTAAAGTCCATCTTTCTCTTGGTAAATTTGCAGGTGCAGTCGAGATGTCCAAGTCAACTGGCCAAAAGATTGTTAAACGTATTAGACGACATGGATATCCACTACGGACGCCTTTATTTTCTCTCGCGATGAGTCTTAATTTTTAAGTACATCAATCATTTAAATGCCATTATTTAGTGACACTTGCGATATACTTGCACCCCAAATAGTTTCAACTTCTTCAGCTTTGAAAAATGTGGTGCTGGTGCAGCTTTTTCGATATGTTTATGTATGAGCTTCAGATTTAGAGCATTTTTTTTTACCGATCCCCCAAGAAGTGGGTCTTATCGATTTTGTTCATTGCACCGCTGACCTCAACCATACTGATTTCCATTGACAGGCTGGTACTTGATCTGATAATATCAATTCTCGGCCTTACGCTAGCTCTCAACCTATTGTTAGTATGTTTTGTTTCACACTTCAGATGACTTTTGCCACTATTGTAAATAATTAGTTGCTATATTGGCAGCAATATTATAAAACTTACAGTCTCAAGGAAATACTGGTATTCTTGAGAACTTGACACAACAATGGATTTAGAAAGTAAAAGGTGAACTCATTCTCATTATAATTGAGATAGTCTTCTTCTTTAATCAGCCTACATATGAATCATTGGTTAACTATTCCATACCATATGCTGACATTGGCAATACTAACATTTTGAAACATAGATGCTGCGATCTCATGTATATGTTTGTTTTTGCAAACATCCCTTTGGTGCTGCTTTATAAGTTATTGTTTTTCCCCTTTGTTAAATAGGATATTACTTGAATGATTCGTATTATGTTGCATTTAGCTTTAACTATCAACTTTCGAACTTGTTTCAATTTCGTTTCACACAAGTAAAATAACGGTATCTAGAATCCGACATACTGGGAAACATTAATCTTAGGGGACATTGATAAAGTACAAGATGTTACACAGAAAATGTTTACTGTTCCGGCAAAAAAACTTGAGTGTGACTACTTGGCTTTTGTCCGGCTCGCATCTAGACATTTGGTCTTGTATAACTCTATCCCCTATTCTTACTTCATATGGAGAAGAGCTAAATACCTGGGGAGAGAACTTGAAAAATGAGAAATATCGCCTCAAAGATATACAAGCCGGAAAGCAGAAAAATAAGCACAGCATATCGTCCGGCCTGCAGATCCCTTGGCTCCCCCACCAGCTGGATTTGTGTCACCTAAGATCGCTGTACTGGAAAATGGGATACCGTTAAACCGACACAGCGTAAAGCCATGGACTATATGAATTAATAAGAATACTAGTCAGCACTTGAAGCACAGAGATATCCTTATTTACTTTTGACGGACAAGAACCAAAATGGCAAAGAGATGTGAACATCAATCTATATTTTACATGTCGATATAAAGAGCAAAGAAACGACTGTTGCCAGCTTTCTTGAGCTGTATTAAACTCTTGTTAGCAAGCTTTATACAATATGGGTTTAAGAAACTTGACTGGTTCAAAGTGTATTATTAATCGACCTTGGTTTGGCGACTCATTATTTTCCTTTTCTTTTTTAAAAAAGTCTGTATCCAAACAAGAAAAAAATGGCTCAAAATGTGATTCTTATGTTGATTGTGATGCGTAAAGTATTGACAACCAACAATATATCACAAGAAGTAATGCTTAATCGTGTGAATTCCTTTGTCGTGTCGATTTAATAATACCACTGGAAAATATGGTTCCTAATATGTAGTAATGTGGTATCTACAATTTCATAATCTAATGTGTAAGAAATACATATTTGATAGAAAAAAATATTATTCTTTGCCATTATGGCGATGGAAAATATATTTTCTTGAGATAAACCTTTTTACAACTTTGTTAATTATGTTTACATTAATACCTTTTTATATGGGCGATATTTTCAGAACGGTCAAGGAAATTATAGATATTAGTATTCATGGACTTGTATGATCACCTTGAAGGCGAGCTTGGGATTTTGCGGTACCCCAATATCTCTCGATCCGATTCCATTTATAGTAGAACTTTGGATAGGACTCAAAGTTATGTCTAGATTTTTCAACAGCTTCATAAAGTATTTCTTTAATATGAGAATACAGTTCTAAAACTAATAAATAGTTCACACAGTTCTTTTATCTTTTGGGATATCATTCTTGCAATCCAATTTTTCTTTATTGGATTAATGCAAATTAATCAGGTACAAAAATACAGTCACGTGTTAGTGACTTTCCTTTTTAATTATTTTTATTCAATTCCCGATAATAACCTTTCAGCCTGTTTCAATTTAATGAAAATTATGATATCCGCTATGTAATTCTCTCTTACAATCATATCTTTGAAACACTAAGCCTTTTTATTCAAACAACTTAATTAAAAATAAAGCAATGATATCCATTAATAAATACTGCAGCTATCCAAAACATGGCTTTGATTTTTTATAAATTTATTTTTGCAAAAGTCTTTGGCTTTTGAAAAGTATGTAAAAAAGAAACGTTGATATCCAAGTCTAAATGCACCATACATTTCGGGAGAAAATAAAGAGATCATAATGTCTAATAGATTGTTTAGTTCACCTTATGCTTTAAATAAAGACTTGGAAAAGGCGCTATAAATTTGAATTTAATAAAGTTGACTTGAGAGAATGACCTTTATAAGAAAACAAACTGTCTATACAAAATTGGAAACTGCTATATGTTATGATATTTGTCTATTTAATGCTAATATTTGCAACAGAAGATTGATGTGCAATATTATACATATTTTGTACATTAGTACGTAGTTTATCTCACTTAATCTTGACGATTGGTAGTGTGGTAATCGGCTTGTTCAAAGAGCTTGCCTGAAGCATCCCGTTCTTCAGCGACACGGACCATCTCAATCAACACATCAAGTTCTCCAGACTTTTCACACATTGATTTGAACAGACCGGAGCCAGCATTGTTGAGCAAGAGGTTTGCGGGTGTATCGTATTCCACAACATTTCCCTGATCCAGTACCAAGACTCGGTCATAATCTATAATAGTTCTCAGACGGTGAGCAATACAGATCAAGGTCGAGTGAACAAATTCTTCGCGGATTGTGTTTTGGATCTTCTTGTCAGTCTCAAAGTCAACACTGGCAGTTGCTTCGTCCATAATGATAAGTCTGCTGTTCTTGAGCAATGCACGAGCCATGCAGAGTAGTTGGCGTTGGCCCTGAGAAAAGTTGTTTCCACCATCACTCACGGTCTGGGTAAGGCTAGTGACGGCCCAGGTAGCATTTCCTTCTGGGACTTCTTCGTCACGGTTTTCAGGAGAAAGATGAGCTCTGACAAGAGACTCCCAGACAGCACTGTCGGTGTATTCCTCAAGGGGATCGAGGTTAGAACGGATAGTTCCAGAGAAAAGAATGGCATCCTGAGGAATAATAGTAAGCTTGGAACGAAGATCTTCTATACCAATGTGGCTAATATCAATCCCATCAATGGTAATGCTTCCGTTGCTTGGTTCGAGGAAACGGAAGAAGCTGAGCGCAAGAGTACTCTTGCCAGATCCAGTACGTCCCACAACACCCACTTTCTCATGGGAGCGAATGTCAAAGGAAATCTCATGAAGAACAGGGTCAAGGTCTTGTGCGTATTTGATAGCAAGATCTTTTACTTCAACAGATGCAGTTGTGGGCCAGGCAGCAGGAGGACGGCTTCCTTTGATAGTTGCAGGAGGCTCTTGGTCGATCTCGAGATATTCCTGAATACGCTCGACCGAGTTTAGATCCATCTCGACCTGAGTGTATTGACGAATGATCCAGTAAACATTATCCAAGAATGAACGGGCATAGAAGAGAGAGATACCAGCCATACCAGCATCGATAGTATCAAAGTTTACAAGGATGAAAACACCAGCGAATAAGGTAACAAATGCACCAGCAAATTCAACTCGGGCATACAGCCAACGGTTGCTCATCCATAAAAAATAGTGAGCAGAGATGAGTCCATCGAGTTTCTTGTAGAGCTCCAACTTAAAGGTTTCTTCTTGGCAATAGGCACGAATAGTGGTGACGCCTGTCAATGTTTCGGTAAAGTGAGAGTAGATGGGCGATCGACTGACAGAGTCGAGACGCTTGAACTGGCGCGATACACGCAGATAAAGAACACCAATCAATACATAGACTCCACCAATGAAAAATGCAATGATGATGAATTGAGGAGTAATGGCCCCAATGATGACAATAGACGCGGTTAAGCCTGTTATACAGTCAATCAAATGGCTCATTGAACGGCCTAAAACCACATCTACTGTCATCACATCTTTGCCAAAGCGATTGAGAATTCTGCCTGTAGGAGTGGTGTCAAAGAATCGCATGGGAGCATGGATAACTCTAGTAATCATCTTGCTAAACAGAACACTTGCGCCTCGTACGGTACCCCAGAAAAGTAAGGCTGTGTGGAGTGTGTCGAAAACAATGCATCCCAAACAAATGGCCATGTACACAATAATGTAGTAATCTACATTTCTTGGCTGGGTGTCTTCGTATACCCATTTCTGGAACATGTTGTATTTTCTGGTGGTTTGTTCAATATACATCATGGTATTATGAGCATACGGTACGACAGTAGTCTCAAAGACGCCAGTGCCGTTTTTAACGTCCCCGCTATTGGATACCCAGATTCGCAGCCACCTATAAGACATGACCCATTAGTTTCCTAGTTAAAAGACTCTTTAAGGTATCCTCTCACCAGTTTTCTCCGAATACAAATGTTCGAGTAACCAAATAGCACAGAATAAGGGTAATCCAGAAGAACCATCCACCGCAAGCATTAAAGTAAGTCAAATAGACTTTGCTTTTGACTTGTCCTTTTTCAGTTTTCTCATCCTTGATAATGTTGTTGACTACAGCTTTATCATCAGCCAGCTCAAAGCTCTCGTCAATCGCCTCAATAAGAATTTCCTCATCCTCTTTGTTCTGGTCCTCGGCTTCTTCACCCAAGAGGTCCTTGAGGGTGCCATTTTCTCTGAGAGAATTTAAAAATCCGTAGCCAGACACTGCACCACGATCCAACTTGACAATAAACTTTGCAGTTGGTAGACAAAGGCGTACATGATGTGTCACTAGAATCACTGTTCGCCCCTTCATAATATCGCCCTTCAAACAACGCTCGTAAATGTGCTTGGCAGTGTGGGAGTCTACTGCACTAAGACAATCATCCAACAGCAATGTCTTGGCGTATGAATAAACAGCACGAGCCAAAGCAACACGCTGCTTCTGGCCACCGGATAGAGAGATACCCTTTTCACCAATTTCAGTACGGTCACCATCAGGCAAGATTGACAGATCCTTGACGAGTGCACATTGAGAGAGGACCTTTTTGTAGCGAACGGGATCAAATTCTTGGCCAAACAGAATGTTGTCACGGATAGAGGCGTGCTGAAGATATGCTTGCTGGGCTACATAGGCAATCTTGTTCAGGAACAACGAGGGGTTTTTAGGATCAACCACAGAGTATGTCTCGAGGGCAAGTTTGGTTTTGGAAGGCAAATATACACATCCAGAGACAATGTCCATTTCTCCCAAAAGTGCATGCAAGAAACTAGATTTTCCACTTCCAGTAGGACCACATATAATGCTAAGTTCAGATATTGGGAACTCAAAGGCAGGGACCTTGAGCGAAAATACAGGGTGGGTTGTGGGATCTACTTTGGCAAGAATAGCATCTGCAGCCTCTGGTTCACCAGAATGCCAGCGGAAAACGGACTCTTCGGTACCAATTCGAGCAAGGATACGCTCGGGTGAAACGCCTTCTGGAACTACGATCGGTTCATTCAGGATACCATCACCAACTTCTGCCTCATCCATATAGGATACAATACGCTTCAGAGAGACATAGCACTCGCTCAAGGTGGTAATGGATTCAGGGATCATGACCAAGGGACCACGAAGCATCTCAAACAAGGTAATGCTGACAAATGCTACACTGGCTGTCAACTCGTTTCCAGCGACCTTTGTGTACCAGATAAACGAAGTGCAAGTGACCAGAGCAGGGACAATAAGATAAGTGACGGAGAACAGGACTTCAATTACGACAGTATGGACAAGTTTCTTCATCTCAAAACGACGTGCAATCATGATTTTTTCTTCCCAGTTTTTCTCCCATGCAAAGTATTTGATCATCCGAATACCCTGCAACAGCTCATTAACCAAGTCATTTCGTTTGTCTTTGGCTGTTGTGAAATCGTTGTACACCTTGGTCAAGATATTGGCAATATATGCAGTCAATGGGAAAAATAGAACCATGACACCAAGACCAATAATAGCAGCAAAGCCAAGCAATTGGTAGAGGTAGAATACGGCCACACATACTTCAATTGGGGCATTGGAAAGAGCCTATAAAAGCATCATTAAGAAAAATTAAAACGTTTTAATTTCAAGTAATCTGCTGTGGACCAACTTACAGCGATATCGGTACATGTGTCTGCTAGACGATCAGCGTCAATACTCATCAAATTAGTGATTTTTCCAGTGTTACTAAAGGGCTTTTTGTCATCGTCTTCCTCTTCTTTGTCTTCATCGCCTTCAGCCTTCTTATCCTCAATCTTTCCAGTCGTATCTTTACGCCTCAGAGTCTTTTCATAGATCTCTGCATCCAACATAATAAAGGTACGGACACACCACCGTCTGCCTGTCCATAATTGAACGCCGCTAAACATCAATTTAACTATTCCAACGGCGAACATGCCAACGACATAGCTGTAGGCAATGGAGATAGGACGCTCTTGGGGGTCGGCAATATACTCGAGCAGTTTTTGCTGGAAGTAAGGATTCAAGTAGTTCACCAGCATGGCAGCAGTCTCGAATAAGAATTGAGCCCAAACGATACCTTTGTTGGACCTGTAGATACGGAGGAGAATCTGCTTTCGACTTGTGGACGCAAGGGTTTCACGAAACTCTTCAGATACAAAGCGAGCCAGGTGTTGATAGGTTAGGGCATAGATGTTTTCTAGGGTCAGCTCGTTTGAGAATCCAAAGTAGATGATTGGGTTCATCTATGGAGTACGATCGTAAGCTTCTCAAGCTTTTATTGCTATCTTATGGGATCAGGGAACCTACCCATCCAAAGGAAATCCATTCAAATACACTGGCTGTAGCCTCTGGACTGAGAATAAGGTTCTATTTAAACATGTTTATTTAGTGATCCCAGTCCTTTGGATTGACTTGTAGCTTACATTGCGGTACACACTCCCTTCTCTTGTCTCGACCTTTTCACTGTTCTTGGTCTCTATATTCTTTGGGTCCAATGGCTGAGATGTCATACCGGCTATCAAGAACAAAGTAAAGACTCCAATGGAATTTCCGATAACTAGATAAATGTCATGTATGGATCTCTCGCTTTGTTGGACTAGATTAAATATTCTATAAGCAGCATCTAGTGTTGCCAATGAGAATACAGAGACAAAGAAGTAAAGATGATGTCGAGATGAATAGAGGGTGTAGGCTGGCGAAGTAACCGAGACAATAAATATGGCACACTAATGAAATCAGGTTAGTTTATAGCTCCACATTTGAAGTATTTATTACCCAAATCAAAAACGGGCTCACAGCATCGATTACTGCGCATGAATTCTCTTTAGGGCTGATTACAAGATAGTGTGCCCATACAATGACTTGAATAAAGCAAATAAAAGACTGAAGAGGTCTAGTTGTCTTTTGGAACTTGGTTTCTGGGCTGACCCATGCGTCTTTTGCTCTTGATCCCCATCTTTTGACAGCCAGAAACCCAAGGACACAGGCAAATGTGCAGGTAGGAAAAAAACTCAAGGCGATACTAAAGATCGGATGAGAATTATGTGGCTGATATTTGTACACTAGAACTTACTCATTTTCAGTACAGTTTAACGGCGCAAAGGGATAGTCCTAGGAAGGGGGTCAGGAATTTGTATGGATATCTTGTAAGAATGCCTCACCATTGCGTGTTTTATAAAAACTATACTGAATTTTTTTTGCCTGACAAAAGAAAAAAATATAAAAAAGGACAAAAGTTTAAAATAAATATACTCGATTTTTTTATATATGTGCCCAAATAATAATATATATCCATATACGGATCCTATAGAGTGCTGTTTACAAATGCGCATTGTACTCTCAGAGTAAAGATTGAGCCGCTTGTGTAATACAGATAAAACATATTTGAATGCGTTTATCATACAAGTGTATTTGTGTCATCCATGACTCTCTTTAATCAAAGTCTTGTCAATTAAGCATCTTGCTTTGTACTGAAGGTCTAGATAGTTATTATAAGGTACAATGGCTTGTAATATGTTATTATTGAGCTGACTAGAGTGATTTTGTGCGTCTGGGTTTGTAAATTCTATATTTTATTCAAGTATTTCCAGGTGGATATGGTATATGTATTATCCAAATGTTTAACTACAAACGACCATAGAAAACTATATATATCTATTATACATGACATGTATTATGCTTGGTTAACTTGAAATAATCGATTAAAACGTTTTGTATCTGGTTTGTAGAAAGGGTTTTTGAGATTAATGATAACAGTATAGAGTACGTATCCATGTAAGAAAATACTTTATTGAAACGTTAAATTGAGTAGTTTTTTTTGGGGGGGTTATTTGACGTAAAGAAGTACTCGAGAATCTGCAAGCTGGCACCAATTTAACAGCAGACAGTGATTTTGGCACGTTTATATTTCCTAGTAGTTTTTAAACTATAATTTGACTATGTAGCTTAATTACCAGGAAACATAGACTTTTGTGGGAGGGTGTCTGGGCCGTAACAGTAAATCGGCACAGCGAAGCAAGTCATAAAATTAGGCGTTACTTATCGTGATATACTTTGGGTGTCAATACTTCTTTACTCTTTATACACTACAATCGACATGATTAGAATACATATATAAAATTGTCTTCTTGTTTGGAAGCAAACACTGTTAAATAAGAAGGTCTCAAAACTCGGGAATCTATCAAACTAAATTCAATTAAAGTATAAGCTTTGAATCAATAAAGACTCTAAACTAACCCAATCCATATTGTATAAATCTTGCTAACAAGAGTTTAATACAGCTCGAACAAACTAACAACAGCTGTTTCTGATATAATGTTCACATCCCCAACATGTCAGAAATATTACTGTTGTAAAAACGGTGTCAAACATAGGTTGTTGTTCATATCTCTTTCTTGCTTTGGTTTCTGTCCATCAAATAAAGTAAATAAATCACACTTGCACGCTTTATATGTTGATTGGTATTCTTGGCAATTCATATAGTCCTTGGTTTGGTTTACGCTGTGTTGATTTAATGGCATCCATATCACATTTTGTTATTTCTTCAATTTATTATCTATATACTCAACGCATCTATAACTTTGCAATTATATTCCAATCAATGATTGTTCTTTAGCTGACAAAAGTTAGATGTTTAAAAGTGTGGGTCTACCCTTATACTTTTTAACAGCCAATAGTCTTTTAAGCATGTTAAGGGAGTGCTTTTCACATACAATTATAGTTTACTACCTCTCTTTCAAGCTACCTTCCAACTTCTTTCTTGTTGTAAGCTAGCAAGGTTTTGACCGCACACAATCATCCAAAAAGATTCGAGATATTCTCAATTAGGCTGAGATCTGGACCCTTTGACGCCCATTCAAGAACATCCATGCCAAGATCTTTTTTGCGTTGTTTTGACAATGGTGCTTTATGAAACATAATATTATGTTTTTGAAGATGATATAGCATTGAGTTCTTTTGTGGAATACTGTCTAGAATATACCCACGTAGGCCTTTGCATTCATATTGTACTTTAAGACAACGAGGGAACCACTGCCTCGAGGTCAGATACACCTCTATAACATTACAATTCATCATCTTCTTTTACCTTGGATGGGAGACAATCAACAGTGTATTTTTCATCTGGTCTTTTCCACACATGAGTAAGCCCATTTGCCTTGAAAAAAGTAAGACGGGACCCATTACTTCAAATCACCGATTTCCATTCTTTAATCCAGTTCATTCTTGCTGACATATTTGCCTGTGTTAAAAAAGGCTTGGCAGCTGCAACATAATTGTTAAACCCCAAATCATGCAAAGTTTGGCAAACAGTATTTTTTTGGAAATGGGTGTTGCAATCACAGCTTCATCTGTAACGTCTTTCAATGCCTTTTTGCGATTTTTTGTATCATTTTTTTTGGGTGTGTCCTTTGTCTCTGGCATCGAAAAGTCTAGGTTGTTTGAATGCTGTATTTTCTCTACAGAGCCGGTTTTATTATACCTTTCTATAATGTATTGGATTGTTCTTTACATCTTGTGTCCCGAAATATCAGGAATCGATATTTCACTTGATTCATTCCACAAATAATACATTTTTCTGCAGTGGAATACTACTTATACTTTCTTTGAAATGTGCTCTCTACGTTTGGCAAATACGAGCAAGACATTGTTATAAGATTAAAGAAACCAAGCAATATAAAATGAGATGGTATGTAAAGAAATACATGGAATTTGAATCCGGAAATTCAAATTTGCAAGGTACTGTACAAGCACAATCTCGAATATTTTCATCTCTATTGGTTACAACAGGATGGTGCCTTGGGAGCCTGAAAAAAGTTTACATTCCTGTATAGGATTTGGTACTCTTGATATTTTTCTATTATATAGAAACCAGAAATGCTCTTGTTAAATGTTGGGAAGAGTATCATTCTGTTTAAAAAGACATGTCTTCATTATAATGACAAGCCGTTTATTCAAATTGAACATTTTTTATACTCTTTTATATCAATCAACCCTTTGAATAAGATCAAACTATTATCTATTGTCCCCTTAAGATCCTCTGGGGCTATTACTATTGTCTTGTAAAACAACTACTACTGAGGCAATGGGCTCAAATGAAAGAGTATAAAGATGTATTTCTATTTTTGGATGAAATTACTTTGACGCAAAACATTAAAAGCCCGATAAGATTCTCAAAAAGAAGTACCCAATTGGCGGTAGAATGATTGTACCTTTTTATTTTATTTTAATTGAACAGGAAAATCTTTAGAGACACGGCGTATTTTCCGCCAAAGATGAGTTAAAGAAGTACTTCATACACACACACGACGCTGATTCGCTCTGGAGAGAGTTTTTCTTTTTTGGACTGGCAGCAAGGAATCCGCTTGATCTGTGCCCACACTACATAAACACAATTAATTAAACCCCATAAAACAACAAAAACCCATTCACCAATTCCCTCACATGGCTCTGCTATTTGTGGGCACTTGTGCGTCCGTTGTACAGATTTCTTCTTTACAATAGCGGCTATTGGCTTGTTTGAGGAAATCACACAGCATGGTAGATGCGTAAGAATGCGCTCGGTAAACAACAGCGCTATATATATATATATATAAATATATATATATATAACAGAGAGAGAGAATGAGAAAGAGAGAGAACACGCTTGTTGTGCAAACCCTATTCCTCTTTTCTACCTGATTATTACATGTCTTCTCATACTTACCTTGTACCCTACGAAAAGGTGTCTCCCTTGCTCATCCCAGAGATTGCAGGTCTCATTTGTGATGTTGTTGATCCCAGAGATCTTCTCAGTCTGGTGCTTACCTGTAAAGTATTTTATGATGCGGCGTCCGTCCGTCTATGGCGCACACTTCACCCACGCTCCCTCCTCAGTCTTCTAAAGGTCAAAAGTACGCTTGAAGGAAAACATAGGGTAAAGAACCTGTCCTGCAATTATCACCAGCTCATCCAAACATTCCGCTGGTCTTCCCGCGACGACCCCACTTGCCGTACATTTGAACTTGAATTCTTTGAACACTTTAGCTTCCCTAACCTTGTTCAACTCGAATTCTCGTACATGGCAGCACAAAGCCAGACGCTCTGCAAGATGATTGCAGCCAGTCCACATTTACGCTACATTGATCTCTCTCACTGCTACTGTTTATCAACACAGGCAATCTTGCCACTCTTTCTTATGCCCCACCACCATCTCCAGACTCTTATTCTGTATGGATGTGGCCAAATGGATCCAAATACCCTCGCGACACTCATTATGCACCATCACCAGAGTCTGCAATGTGTCCGTCTCACGGATATCAGTGACAGGGTGCTCGAAGCCATTCAACATTGTGTTGTCCTAAAAGACCTTGGGCTAGAACATTGCACCGAGACTAAGCTATCTGCAGATGCTCTCTTACGCTTCAGTCGCCCCACAAAAACATGGACCGGATTAGGACTTGTGCGGCTACGGTTACGAGACATTGCAAATCTGACATCTGATCATATAAGAGGCATTGTCGACAGTTCACAATACACACTGGTGCACCTGGACATCAGTGAATGCAACAGACTCTCACGCGATGGCTTTAACCACATAGCTTCCCAATGTATCCTGCTCGAGACTCTCATGTTGGCCTACCAAGCAGGTGTGGAGGACCAAGCGATTCAGGTAAGACCAACTCTATCCTTATTGATTTGGGTGGCTTATGTGCAATATACATTTTAGCTTCTAGTGCTGCATTGCAACCGGCTTCGACACCTAGATGTCTCTGGGTGCAGGTCCTTAACAGACGAGGCGTTTCGTGCGTTTATACACGAATCAGATATAACCCCAATTGTACTCGAGACCTTGGATGTGAGTGGATTGGAATCTGAGCTCTCACGTTCCATTCTGGGTAGCCTGTTGATGAAACTACCTTATTTGACAGAGATGAGTTTAGGTGCGGCCTATGATAAAGACGATGCCAACGAGATCCTCGAAAGGGTCAATCGTACACACTCATCTTTTCATATGGACCTTGACCGAACCATCTCTCGCAAATCGAGTCCTTTATAAAAAAGACAAATAGAAAATATATTGTATCTTTATGAAATGAAAAGAAAAAAAAGGGAAAAGGATTCTACATGTTAGTGCTAATTCTGCTGGGGCTGCTTGGTCAAGGCAATCGCACTAAAATCGGTCTCATCTGGATCACGAGCCATGTGCTGCTTAATAATCTTGGCTGCACCACCAACAAGATCAGTGCACTTTCCATGATTGATTGGGAAAGGCTTGCGGCCGTCCAGTTCATATAGATGGTCATCGACATTGACAAAGCACGAGAAGTGTAGATTTACTTCATCGTCCAGATCAGGTGTCTGGGTCTGGCCTTGGTTTGCTGCTTCTTGGTGAACTGAGGATAGTTCGGTGCAGTTCTCAAGTAACTCGGCTCTCTCGTCGGGTGACATTGGACCTGCCTTTTCTAAAAGGTTGCAGAGCAATCCAGGACCTAAAGCAAGACAATAGGTTGAGCATATTGTATGACATCAATGCTATATTCTGTGACGCACCAACTATTTCGTTATCGTTATTGGCAATAGCATGGAGAATGGCAATCATTCCACAGGCATTGGCAATAGTCTGTTTAAAAAAGATAACATTTGGGCTAATGTTCTGCTCATGACGCGCTAAATGAGCTTCTTCTTCTTCCTTGAACTTTTCGTAGTTTGGAGTCAAGGGAAATAAGAAGATGATGGCTGTAACAGGACGAGGGATCATTGCGAGTAATTCAGGATCGAATCCTAAAGACAAGCCAGCTTAGGACCATTTGATAGGGTTGTGGCCAAGAAGGCTGGGTGGGCCTTACCATAGACATCGACAAAATTCCATTGATCATTTACTTTGAGCCTATGGATAATCTATTTGCATAAAGAAGTTGGCTGTCTCTCAAAATGACAAGGTTGGTTTCTTTTATTACCTTGTTCCACACCTAAAAGAAGAAGAAAGAAAAAGGTTAGTTGGCCATCGAGTCTCAGTCAATAGGCTTACGTCTGGATTGGCTTCAAGAGGTAGCCACTTTTGCGCAGTCTTATGGCTTTCTTCGTCTTGCATAGTATATGTATATTTGAAAGAAAAGAATGGGAAAACGGGAAGAAGAGTAGTTGAAACCAAGAAAGAAAGACAGAGGTTAAATGACGTAATTCCAAGTCCGATGAAGACGACCGAGGTTCGGTTTGTTTTGTATTGTATTGTAATGAAGATGTGTTTCGGGGGAATATTAAAAAGACTGGTGTAGATGATTTAAAACAAAACAAAAAAGGTATTTTATATGGGGTTTACATGGGCATGGGCAGCCATAATACGCTGCAATTCCTGTAGAAATAGGGTCAGTATCAGCACAGATCCAGGATATCATATCATCTTACATTCTGAAGGTCTTCAAGACTAGAGAGGTTTGCGCCTTCCTGCTGCAGGACAGGTCCCCGCTCATGCGTATCCAGATATGCACGCCCATACTTTACAAGCGCTGCAAGCTCAATGTCTGATATTGTATCAAGTGCCCGGCTTGGAGGCTGGCTGGGCTGAACCACCTTTTTGAGAATGGTGGAAAAGTCATTGGCACCCTTTGGAGCCATGAGTGCATACTGCATCTGTTGGTTAGGTAGATTTGTACTTCGCAATACGCCATGTGGGAGTATTATGTCAATGTCATTATCCCCATAGCGTGCGACCTCCATCCATGGTCTTGATGGGCCAGCATCATTCAACTCATCAAATGCCATTAATGCTGAATCTAGTTTCTGCAACATTTTGGCAGTGTCAGGATCAAGGATTGGAACAGGTGTCGTCTTGCGCTTGGGTACTATAGGTGCAGAGGGTCCAAATTGTCGCAGGATAAACTGTCCCGGTGTCAGTAAGCTTGCATGATCTCGAATCACATCTCCCAAAGATGTGTTGTCGGGCAGAACCTTTTCTTTTCCAGACAGCACAAGTGTCATTCGATACCGATTTCCCTTGGTTTCTTCTGACCTGTCATGAGCAAGGTGAAATTTATCGAGAGCAATCTTTGTGCACTCGGACACACTACAGTTGGCAGGTATCGCAATGATCTTGTCGATACGCTCCTGGGCCATTTCGGTTGCCTTTTTCTTTGATATTCCATTCCGAGGCAGACTTGGGGGAGTGTAGAGAGATATCTTGACGTACAACTCTCCTTGGCGCTCATTCACACGACGAATGCGTTTATGCAGATAGAATCGAATCTGGCTCTCCTCGAGCTGTTTTTTGGCCCGCTGTTGGTTAGAAGTCGTCTTGTTGAGCCCAAAATCAGTCCCGTTCAAATGTTGGGATAGTTGTTTAAAGTTGGTCAGTGGAGGCATGGGTGTAGTAAGATGTGCGGTTAAGGACTGGAAGATGGCGAGTGGTTTATCCTGAGGTGCCAGCACAATCTCTTCATTATCCATTGGCTTTAGAGAAAGATAGTACTCGATTCCACTTGTACTTAATCTTCTCGATGCCTTGGCTTCAATTTGGGATATGTGGAATCTTTCCATGGCCTGCATCAACATTTCCTCTGCCTTTGTTTCCTTTGTCACCAAAACTGAATTGTATGTTGCACCCACATTCAGATTGCCTGCGTACACTCTTAATACACAAGTCGACGTCTGTTTCTCTGCTTCTCTGACTACGTCTGGTGCTATTGTTGGAGACTGACGTGGTTTATTACGAGTGAACAGTCGCCATAGGGTATCTGATGTTTTTCGTTTGGGGTCTTCTGTTGAACTAACTGGTGTTTCTGGAGAACCTCCTGGTGGTGAAGAAGGTCCTACACCACTATTGTTGGCGTTGGTGTTGGTGCTGGTGCTATGGGTTGGACTAGGTGAACCAGAAGCTGTGTTTTTGGCACTGGAATCTTCATCACCCAATGGAAGCACGCCTTCAGACTCTTCATAATCTTCTCGCCACTCTTCATCTTCGTCTCCAATGATCTGAGACTGGAATCTGATCTTATTCGATAGTTGCACCCGTCGGGTGGGTCGTCGGGATGGTCGTTTTGGCTGGGTTGGGAAGGACTGTGGACTGGTGATCTTGACACGCCCATCAATCTCATTTGTACTCTCCATTCGTGAACGCCTACCTCTGTATTCCGGTGCTTGTTCAGCCTGGCAAGTCTCTCAAATGGAGTCTATAAAATGGCCCATCAGATCTTCTGACTTTTTGCTTGTAACAGCAAATATGCACTTGCCTCGATATTCTCGGCAGGGATATATCCCATTTCTGAAGTCTTCATAACCTTGACCATCCACCAATACGAATTACTGTCGTCTGCAAGTATCAGCGTGTCTCCTTTTACGACAGAAGCTTGGCCGTCTACGGTGGCTACAAAGGTATGCAGAGCGTATACGAGATCAAAGTTGATGTTCTCGTCCGGAATGCTGAGTGATGAGGTCATTGTCGAGCTGTCATCTTCGTCTTCTTCTTCTTCGTCTTCTTCTTCTCCTCCTTCTGGATCCGCTGAGCTTCCTTCCTGGTGGCCAGGTTTCTCAGGACTTGGTCTGGGTTTACTGGAAGATGGACCGGCTATAAGCATAGTGTATATGTGTGTATATATGTAGTATGATTTTTTAAAAAAAAAGGATGTTTTCTAAAGAGTATGGATTTTATTTTGCATAGAAAAATCCAAAAAAAATTGCTAGGAAATTAAGAAAAAGAAAAAGAGTAGCTTGGACAAGTGGACACCTAATGAATGGTTTGCAGCCAGGCGTGGATCTAGACTCTATGACCGTCATTGTAAAAAAAAAACGAGGAAATAAAGTGTGACAATCAGGCCGTGGTCGCACAATCCAGAGTGGTTGATTATTGAGGTACAAGCAATAATTTATGGCTATCAAACATAAGCAGCATGCTCTTTTGCAATGTATGGTGATATGAGAGTAAAATAAAAGGTATATAAGTGAGGTGGATTATGTGGGAAGAATTAAGAAAAAAGAAAGGGACTTTTGGGCATACCTTGTTAGCTTTGGCTACAACAGACGGCTCTATTTCATAGCCACAAAGTAAATGTGGCTATAATTAATTGTACCTCGACAAGAGACTGAGAAGATGGGGTTACAGATTAAATACCCTGGAGATTTGAATAGCCAACGTATGTTGATTGGAACACATGTTCCTGAAGATGGCAGGTCATATCCCGTTTGTGATTGACAGAATAAACATGATCCTAGGTAACATGCTGTCAAAGGAATGATTGACTTTTATAGCTTTGAAAAATCATTGACAGGCCCAAGGACGTCAATAAAGAGCTGCAGGATAAGTGTGATTTCATGTTACTCTGTCTAGGTTACTCGTCATTTTGCAATATATTCAGCTTAATCTGGATACCTCGCACAGATGCACCTTCTAGAACAGGACCTTCATGATTTTCCATAGGAAATATTATATATGTGACAGGAAAGGCAATATTGAGAACAGTGCAAAAACCTATGATCTCAAGAGCTTTTTTTCATGGTCAAATCACGTTTAATACTGCAGATAAACGCCACCCAACAAAGGGACCAACACTGGAACAGCCCACCCAAATTTATCTTTAAGCCTAGAAATTCACCAACAGACACTTAATCAAACTGTTGTTCTTTGTAGAAATACATGGCAAAATTATCATCCTAAGCACCCATATGGACCATGTTGCTGCTGGAATTCATTCAGGGGAGGTGAACATGGTCCATGGGTATGAGTGTCTAGTTGAAGTAATCTATTTATGATGCTCTTTGTGAGATTATTGGACTCACTCGATGAATCCTTCTTGATTGAAATTGGATTAAAGGATTTGGACCTGGTCAGTAACAGTGACACAAAGATACCAATAATTCTATAATAAATGGCAGAAAAACCGCCAAAAATTGTGCGAGCCAACAAAAATATTACAGGGTACCATAAAGAGTATTGAGTGATTTCAAGGCCCATCAAGAGGTGTATATGAAAGACACATGTTTGGATTAATCTTATTATCCAAATGTTCAGGCAAGTCAATCTAGGGGGTCTATAATCATTGATAATATCCTCACAGTATCTTCAAGAAAAATAAGGATATAGTGCGTTGTTTATATCCTATTGTTCAAATTCCATTGCAATCAAATTCCCTGCTGTATAATGGCCAGTTATGACCTGACATTAAGTGTACGAGTGGCCTGGTGTATAGCTATTGAGATATGTTAACCTGGAACTATTAGCAAAGATTGACCCAAAATTGGATGTAGAGTTTGTATTTTACTAGGCTGTGATGTGTATACGGCAAACACATCAGTAGCAAAGTCAACAACTGAACCTAACAACCAAGACTTTGATTGTAACAGGCACTGAAGATAATCTATAAGCAAGTCCTAAGCTTGATATCGATGACCCTCAGAGCCTATTTACAGCCATAAAACTATAGTAATTAGATTCTGAGGGAATACAACGAATGTTGACATTAATGTTTATAAAGCTTCTAATTGCGGATGCAACTAGTATTTTGAATGGTTAGTGTTATTGGCCAAGGAACTTTCCATAGTGTATATTCTTTGGATAGTATAAAGAATTAAGTGAGAAGGTGTGGGTGCTAATAAAGTGATTGACGGTAGAGATGAAGTGAATGCTCAGATGTAAAGAGCTGGTGATGCATAGTTGTGGGCCATGCAAGACAGATTAGAATGAATGTTGGAATGTACTGTTGAGTGATGTAAATATGGCGCAAGCAGTTGAATATTCCAAATATAAAAACAAGATGGGAGGTTACGTTGAAGGATAAAGATGGTACACGTAGATTATTGTAATGAAGGGTTGGTGATGCATAGATTCTTTTTAGACAGAGTAAAATGAAGATGATATTCAAAGTGCTTGACACCCTCTAAGTATCAAGGCAGTAATAATAAATATCAATAAAGTATTATTGATTCATTTTCATTTATTTTTGATTTGGGGTTTTTTTACACCGTGTTTGTTAAGACACATATTGGTGCTCCACAGCATTCCCCCACCAATGAGAAAAGCTTAAAAAAAACTCATTTGGGGCTGGGCAGATAAATGTCCTCGCCAGTAATCAGCATATTGCGGGGGGTTTATGTTTGTGGGGTCATGACAGTGCAAGCACATGTTCGGCAGACCGTACATAGGAGGCAATAGCTGTGGAAAGACAATAATTTATCAACCACTGTGAATAAAGAAAGAGAGAAAGGAATTGGCAAGTTTCGACCTCTTATTTATAGACAAATCCATCGGTGTTTAAATAAAATAAATTTTTAAAACGCAAGTCACGGAGTGGGAATATTTTCTTTGGCGGTGGCTTGTAGGTTTTCACGTGAGTTCCATAACATTCTCTTGGAAAACACCTAGTAAAAAATACATATTATAGTGTATTTATTGTTAATCTCTTTAAATACAAAGCATCACTCTTTTAAAATATAAATAAGCTCTTTAAATAGAGGCCACAGTTGCAAGCGTATCTAAAGAATTTATTATTTAGTATCGCCTATTTAAAAAAAGAGGTTTCTCAAGTACCACATACTACCCGAACCTTTAATCCGTGCTCGTTTATACACATTTTATTACTCTTTTTTACGGTATAATATTGTATTTATTAAATGGCTTTGTTATTTAAGCCATATAAAGAGTATTTACTGAATAGAATTCAAGTATAATGCAAAGGATAACATCGTTAAATATTGCATTTACATCGAATCGCTCATAATTAATAGATTGGAAAAACAAAATACACAAAAGAAGTATTTAAAGGGCTTTAAAAGGGGTAATAGCTGGTGAATTACACAATTACGGAAGATTAATATCTCATTATATAACTATGAAATTATATAAAGTCCCGCAAAATGTACATATCGAAACATGTTTTTTGCTAAAACAGACAGGCAAAAGATGCCTTTACCTACGAATACTTGACAATGTCCATATGTTTCCGCTACATTAAAAATCTCACAAAGAGAAAACAGTTGATCCGCACAATATTTGACCTCCTAGGTCACTCTTCCGCCAGACATATACCTTGATTATGGCCTTGATCATGTCTCCACCTCGAGAGCTTGGATCGGTCATGGCCTTTCTCTTCTTATTCTCATCTAGATCACTTGGAGGCTTTTCTACCTCTGAAATCGGGTCAGTTTTGCAAATATGCCTGCTTACTTCCAAAGTAATACTCCAGGATAATCATCCTCACCTGGATACTGTAGAGATATACATGTTTTTTATTTTTACTTTCCACATTGTGGTATGTACACCACAATTGAGTGAAGCATAGGCTCCACAACCAATATCTACTTACCACTTGCTAATGACTCTGCCAAGTTAGCATCTCAAGAACAGCTACACAAAATGCGTACAATTTAAACTTTTACAGTGATAACCAACCATTACACAGTAGAGGTTAAAATATAATATAACTATAATAAAAATTATATAAACCACCATAGTATTTATTTCTTCAATAAATAACGCTCTCAAAGTATCTATAAGCTCCTAGCCTCTAAACTACTACAAAATTTATTATTGAGGTCTGGGCTTTCTTATTCGTTTTTGTTCCACTTGTTGTGGTTTGTACCTCTGTCCCACATTACACTAGGCTTGTTGTACTATTTTGACATTGTAATTAGTATAAAAAGCCATTAAAACTTTCTTTTTCAAAAACTAAAACCTCTCTTTTCCTTATCTTAATATTCAGAGTCCCACTTTAATATGCTTTTAACAGACTTGCCGCGAGAGATCTTGTACAAACTTGTGTATTTTCTTTCCCTCAAAGACAAGGCCTCTTGCTCTTTGGTGTGCAAGTCATGGAAAGACGTCTTCCAGCATTCAATGTACTCTGATCTAATTATAAAAAACGACAAGACCTTGAACGATATTATTAATCCATCCCAGGATACCCAACACAACTATCATGAAACGGCACACCTTGTACGATACCTGTATTTAATTCATTTTCGGCCAATAACAGATGAAGAGCTCTACTCCCTGCAGACTATCATTCCAAATATAAAGTATCTGGATTGCAGAAAAATTTGTATAAGCAAAATCGATTTTGGAATTAAGGCTAACTGGCACCTTTGGAAATCGCTGACAGAACTCTACATTAATCTCGACTATTCATCTACAACTGACATGAAGAATAAAATAGTAAAAGTAATCCTGCGATTACCACTCCTGAGACGACTAGAGATTCTGAGTGAAGGTTGGCGGGATAGTATCGCATTATTCTCACTAAGCGACTTTGAGCTCATTCACTCGCATCTAAACCACCTTGGACTTCTAATGCTGGAGATAAACTTATCAACCATATCCGAAACCGACCTTAAATACATAGCAAGTGTATCACCGGCCACAAAGATGCGAAGCTTGAACATAGTTTCCGTAAACACAAACAGTCGATGGCTTTACTATTTTACTCGCAAATATCCCAATCTGCATACGCTTGAGTATACTTCAGAAGACGTCTTGCCCAGTTCCAAAGAACAAAGAGAGAGCACAATAGCACTATTTCAAAAAATTCCTCTGACATTTCGACATCTAACAACATTAATAATCGAATATCCCAGTTGTGAAGGGGAAAATATATTTTTTTGGGATATAATCAACCTTTGCAATATACCGCTAAAACACATCGATTGTCATTAACATACCATATGATGACGATTATTTTGACACTATCTGTATGATTCCCGAGCGCATCGCACGGAACTGTATCTCCAAGTTATCGAATACCACTGAATCATTTCGTTTGGAATGCTCAATGCTATATACGACTCCAATAAACTTGATGGAGTTAAAGGACAATCTTTACAATTTGGTTCAGCTGGATATCAAAACTTCAGCCACGTCTGTTGAGCTGGATACCATTCTCTGTGCAGCACCTCGTTTGAAATCACTCTCACTAAGCACTCCTCATTTCACACTTAAAGATGAACTCTACAACGCAAATAGATATGGACTCCAGTCATTCAAAGTATATCGCTCACAAATCACAGCAGATGTTCTTCGGTTTCTGTCGTTCCACTGCAGAAGTTTGAAGGATTTGGCTATGACCAGATCAACAGTATACGGCAGCTTTACATCACCTGGGTGTCTGTTTATTGACATGACCTACAGCCGTTTAGAGACACTAGATATAAATTACACAAAATTCATTATACAAGGAAGCAAGGAGTGTCCAGAAAATGCACACATAACTCTTATTACTCGACCAGTTGACGATATTCCCCCAAAACAAGATTACGATCCCAATGTCTTGCCGGTTGTTATTGGAGGTCCACGTACTAGAGCCCATTATGACTGGCTTTACAGTGGTAAATCCAGAGGTCTCCATACTTTGCCAAAACAACATAGCTCCCGTCTCATGAAGTTTTTATCCAACTATGAAGAAAACAAAAGAATTGTTATAGAGAGAACTCTTAGCATGAAAAGAAAAACCCCGTCTGAGCAATGGAAGAATACTTATGCTTTTGGATATACAAAGATAAAACTTGGATATGTAGCCCGTGGTTATACTATACGTATTCCCCGTAGATAAGCCTATTGTTCTTGAACCAAAAAAAAAGTAACCACCTTATTCAGTTTGTTTCCAGTTATTTAAAAACATTATGCCACGTTCCAACCATAGTGACATTATTATATACATATATAATAGTAGTTATTCTTATTTCTTCCTTTACAGCATTTCTTTACTGCAAGTCTATATAAAGCGTTAAAAAAATGACAATGTCTATTGACTTTTGGCTTAACTTATAATGTACACTCAATTTACAGTTGGCAAGAAGAAACCATCGCATCGCATGATGAGCAAAGAATACTCGGAACTGTTTAAAATATGCATGAGTTGAACTTCTATAACAAAGTATTGTGTATACAACATTTCTGATTTTCCTTGAAAGAAATCAAGATCATTGCCATAGTGCTTGGTCTAGAGTCAACATGGTGCTTATTAAAAAAAGTTACTAATTGTTTTGGGTTTGCTTTGTTTTTGAATATATATATATATATATTGCGGTTTTATTGAAGATTCGTCTCTTCTTTTTGGTATATATTGAAAAACCATTTCAATTGTTTGCAAGGACATAAAAGATCGTTTGACAAAATAAGATGGGAAATCGAGGTTAATACCCACAAATTCCATTCAGACAATTTGAAAAGGTTCTCCAAGGCTATATATACGACAAAAGGACCTTTATCCAATTGGTTGTTGAGCTCATTTATAGAACAATACAAAGCAGCTACACGCCCGCACACCATGCCCGAGATAATAAAAAAAAGGCACTTTACAGTGGGTGGAAGTATTTTTGTGCCATAAAGTTTCAGGCAATTGTTATTTCCAATCAAATAACCAGTATATTGATGTACATTGGTTCAAGGCGGGATCTTCAAGTGCTTACCATCTTAAAGGCCAAAAAATATTAAATGAAAGTATCTGTAGCTCTCTTTCTTTCTTTCTCTCGTTGCTCTGAGGTATATTTTACTTCTTTGATGCTCTATCAAAAACAGTAAATAATTGCCAATGTTTATGACATTTTTTTTTCCTTTGAAAAAGTAGGGGACCTTTATATTGGAAATCACATCTTCTTACTGGCTGTTTTGGTAGTCTTGATGATAGATAATACAAAATATTGAATGGCAAGAAATATACAATAACTTTTGACATCAAGACCTCTTAAACTCTTATTATAATAATATACTCTCGCATCAGTTGGTAATTTGCTTATAGTAACAAGAGATCTGAGGAATGCTTAATACTAAAAACAAAACAGAAAAGTTTCATTTAATTATCCCATAATTATCTTGACATCTTATTTTACCTCTTATCAAAAGATGGTTGAATAATTTAACAAAAATAAACTGCATAATAGTATACTCGAGACTCGTTCAACTAGCTATTATACATCTTTAAAACCTTTATCTCATAAACTACAACCAATAGCATCCCCCTTCCCTTTTGGTTTCTTTAAATTGCTTGGGATTTTATGAATGGAACCCCAACAGCACATGCTTTTCATAAATATTCAAAATGTCCACAGCCAAGATGAAATCTAAACTGTTGAGAATTGCTAAACCAATATAATCTTTATTCGACACTTTCATTATTTCTGCAAGACAAGAAATGTGGCCTTTATAAAGAAGAATACTTTTATGATTGCACAAGTCTGTCAGCCACGCTGGATACATGTAAAAAGGGCCTTTCTATGTAGGACACGTGCCTTGTTTTTGCGTCACATTAACGTGTAAATAGCATCCTTAAATTGATTTCTTGTAACTTGCCTTGGTCACCCCATGTGACAGCGTCATAGAACCCCACCTTTTCTGGATAGTTTATTGTCTCCTTCCTTGTCCGTATAACTTGTTAATGTCTACTATTCCCTCCCATGTATCCGAGCGATATATCAATAGCCGTTATAAGAAAGCACTAAATATCGTCCAGCATCTCTCGGCGTCTTCTAGCGTTCAACCTACCAAAGAAGAAAAACTAGAGGTTAGCATACACATATTTATGACTGTGACTTACCATCCTCTCCGCAGCTCTATGCTCTTTATAAACAGGTCTCTCATGGCAATGTCAACACCCCACGTCCGGGGATGTTTGATCTAGTTGGGAAAGCTAAATGGTATAGAAAACTCATTTGCTAGTGGATCATGGCTGACATTCATTAGGGATGCCTGGAAGAATCAGGAGAGCATGGCAGTTACAGAAGCCAAATACCGGTACGTTGACTTGCTCCTGAGGGTTGCATCTGAGGTACGCACTCTTAAAGGGTTTGTTGAGCACATCCTTCATTTCTTAAACCGAGATAGACTTATCCAACCATGGCTGATTAGGCGTATAAGAAGAGTGCCAGCAGATCAGAGGCACAGCAGATTATACAAGCCTTTGCGATGGTACGTCCATCAGAAGACAACGACAGCGACGATGATATCTACAGAAACCCAGAAGGTAAATTCTTGGGGTCAATAATACTGCCCCATTTTCACTTATTAATTGCATTGCAGGGATGAGCATGGCTTCAGAAGATACAGAAGAGCAAGCATATTTGCGAGACATTGAACAGTCAAAGTCAATCAAGATCGAGGTCCAAAAGTCTCAAGATAGTCGACCAGCTTCCAATTCCCCAGGAGTACGATCCGCTCAATCGAATGCATCAGGGTCCCAACAGCCAACGCCCAGAGTGTCATCTTTACAGGACAAATCAACTCTACATCCCAGCCGAGCACCATCTGTCGCATCTGTACGTTCAAATACATCGCACACCAGCCAACCACGCCGCCGTCCCTCACCGAGTAATGCATCTGGAATGCACTCGCCTCTCATACAACGTACGCCAGTAAGACGTCCTCTCAGAGACCCACCCCCTCTTGGACTGCCTCGACTTTTCCAAGAAACCTTTGACGACAAGTCGAATCCTTGGGCTCAGCAACCTTCTCAGCAGCGATATAGAGTAGATCACAGCAGTAGTGAAGATAGCATCGACGATCAAAATAATCTTAGGGCAGCAATTGCATCTGCTTCAATGACCTCCCCCATGATTACCAGCCAGAGGACACGTCCACCAGGAGGGTCTCCTATACAAGGATCAAGTGCAACCTCGTCTGTCACAGCAACACCCACCTCTGTTGCACGACCTTTTCTTACCCAACGCGCATCATCTCGGGCTCAGGAACGTTCATTTGATCCCAGACTTCCTTCAGACGCCTCATTTTCAATGATATCACTAGGACCAGCCACAAAACGTGCTCTTGAGTCACTCCAGGCAGAGATTATTGCTCTTAATGAACGAATTGACGATCTAAGACAGGAATTGGTTGAGCGTAATAAGGAGAGTGTGAATCGTACGCTAACAAGGGATAAAAAACCAAGTGTTGTTCGAGATCGCAATGAAGATGAGGAAGAGGACGAGGAAGATGATGAAGAGGTTTGGGAGGGATGGCGTTGGGTGATAAAGGTAAGTCGTATTGTATGATTGTTCTAGTGGTTGGCATGGTAAACGTTATCTTTATTGGCTTAGGCTGCTGCCAAGCACGCTGCCGTTAATCTTTTAACTACACTTGTACTGTTTGTGGTGCTTTACCGGAGTGGCAGTCCAGTAGCACATGCCATAACAGGTCATATGTTTCGTGTGTGGCAGCGTCTTAAGCTACAGATATTGTTCACCAAGGTGGTTGTGTGATCTAAAGGAGGTTGGGGGGAGGGAGATAAGGAATGATATTTTTGTATAAAAATAAAGGAGTCGTAAAAAGACAACCCCCACCTCTTTCTCTTCCATTTTATTTCATTTCATTTAGTGCATTTGTCTTGTCCAACATGAGAGACCACCAAGAAGTCTCGCCCCAGTTGAGATTGGTCCAAAGTAACCCCAACCTACGTCCAATGTCTCAAGACACTTTGGCCAAGAAACCTCTTTATCATAGTCGGACCCAATATAAACAGCTTCTTCAACGACAGTCATTTCTAGCAGACGACACAAACTCGCTCGACCATCCCGCCAACATGCGCAGACTGACCAAAGAGCTCGAGCGTGTGAATAGAGAATATCGGTGTGTAAAGCACTTTGTGGATCCCTTTGCAGAGTCCATTAAGCGAATCCTTGTCCAACGCTCGCCTTCAACCTGAATAAAAGTCTGATTATCTTCATATACATATATTTATTTTTTATTGATTTATTGATTTATAAAAAATGCTCTTCGTTTCCCTTTTTAAGCCTTGCGAACAAAGTCAATTAAGCACAGACCATAATGAATCTGATCTGACAAACGCCCAAATTCAGTCTTTTGTTGTGAGAGAATGGTGCTCAATTTGTCATGAATGGAGTTCTCGGGGTTAGCGACCACTAGGTCACCGTGAATTATACAAAATACGTTCAACCATGCTTGTGCCAACTCAAAGTTCTTGCGGGTCGACAGCATATAAGAAATCGCATCTACAAATTGGTTCATTGCAGTCAATTCACCATCGACTGGCATTGAGCGAATCTCGAGATCAATGGCTGAAGGGCTAAGAGTCTTGCAGTACGCTACAAACTCGGAAACTAGATATGTGGTGTTAGTCAAGCCAACAAGTATCCCCAAGAATTAACTTACAGTCTTTGGATTCATCGCCTGAACGAAGCAGACGAGTAAAGTCGGTGACAAAGCTCATTTCGTTCAATTGGAAGAAACTCTTTTTCGAATCAGTAGACTCCTTCTTTTCTTCAATTGCGAATTGAGGAGCTGCACCAGGCAGTGTTGGCAAGAAGAATGGTGCCTTTTCTGGCATTTTAGGTGCTTCGGTGGGTTTGTTGCGTTGCTGTATTAAAGGTGAGTATTTCACAAGTATTGGTTTGGCTAGTCCTACCTTGATAGTATCCAAGTTCAACAGGTTTTGCCATTTGGAACGAGGCTCCAGTGAAAGCGTAATCATTTTCTCGGTCAATTGCTCTGTTTTACTCAATGGGTCTACAACTGTGGTCATCTCATCCTCATCATCCTCATCTACTTCTTCTACATCTCCACCCAAGGAAGGAAGAGACAGAAGCTGTACTTCTTCGTCATCTGTGATGTTGTGTAGTGATACATTTGTGAATTGTGTGCGGTTTGCCCTAAAATAAAAAGCATACAGAATGATCGTTTAGATGGTAAGTCTCTCTGGATCTGTTATAGAATCAATTACACACCATAAGAAAATGCCAACATTGTCTACGTGGGATGTGGCAAGATAATCTCCAGTAGGAGAGAATGTCAGACTAGTAACGACATCTTGTACTCGGAAAATATCCACCATTGTTCCTGAAGGAAGATCCCATGTACGAATTGTGGCATCCAACGATGAGGATACGATCCACCGACCATCAGGACTAAAGGTCTATAGAGATATTATTTAATAAAAATAAACACCTTTTTTTTTAATATGACTTACCATGTCTGTGATTCTGTTTCTGTGGCCCCAGAATTCTCTAACAACCTTTTGTGTTTCAATGTCAATGACACGGATACCGAGATCATCGCATGCTACTGCCAAAAGATCGTTATCGCGCAAGAAGAGAATTTCAACTACAGGGGATTCGAGTTGAATGGTATGAAGCAGGTTAGTAGACTTGAATTCCCAAATCTAAAGAAATACAAATTAGAATATCTTGGTATGTAAAGTCAACAATCCTTGCCGATCATTACCTTGATGGTCTTGTCCACAGAAGAACTTATTAAGAATCGGTTCACATTGTCTGTTGCCAATCCTGTAACTGCCTTTTTGTGGCCATTGACACCACCGTATGTCTTGCGGTGAGCACCAGACTGCAAGTTGAACATATCAATCTGACCAGATGCACAGCCAGCAAAGACAAAGTTTCCACATGCACTGATTGCAGTTGTCTTGACTGCACTCTTGTCTGTGCTGATCATGGTGTATTTTCCTTTGGACTTTTTGGCTGAACTCCATGTACGAATAGCATTATCGTTCAAATGGCATGTTGCCAAATTATCCCACTCCTTTTCTTTAGAAGTAGCTAATAAACATATATAAAAGTCAACTCCAAGTTATTCACTGTAAATCCAATGACTTACAGACATCAAAGTCAACAATCTGAGGTAATTTGAGGTCTTCCATCTTTACGCCCTTCTTGTTGGCCTTGCTAGCCAAATGTCCCTGTGAGAACTCGTAGCTTTGGGCATCACGTCTAAGCGAAAATGCACGCAGAGACTGGTCTCGGCCTGCACTGATGATCATCTTTCCAGAATTATCGTAAAATCTGATCTTTGACGGTGGGCCATAATGTCCACTGCGATACTTCAAGGGTAAAGGTACGGAATTGTGCTTCTCGAAAATCCATTGCTAATACAACTGGTGTGTAAGCAACACAGAATGATAGTGTATGATGATACTCAATGCGTTACTACTTTACCTTGACAGCGTTATCTGCACCTGCTGTCACAAGCACTGGTTGACCGTGCAAGAATGCAACCGACGAGATTGACCCATTATGAGCTCCTTTCATCTTGTGCACCAGGCGGCGAGAGTTGAGATCCCAGAGTGCGACCTCACCGTGCATGTTTGCAGTAGCCATCATAGGTTCCTCGTCTATTTCTGGGTCAATACTTTCCTTTCCTTTCCTTTATTCCATTTTTCCCTCCTTCAGTCTGTACCTGTACGGAATGATATGGCTGTCACTCGGTCTTCCTGTCGTACACAATCGATTTTCTCATCCACTTTAATGTTGTGCAGCTGGACGGTACCATTCAACAGACCAATTGCAACTACATCGACTACAGGCGATTGAGTCAAGCAAGTGACGGGAGATCCAAATGTTTTGAACTGATAGACAAGACTGTTGGTGCGAATGTTCCAAATCTGAAGGGTTCCTTCAGTGCTGCTAATCAACAATTTGTTCAAATAGGTGCTAGGGTGAATCATTGCTGTGGCAGTAAATTGATCACCAAATTCGATCTCTGTATACAACTCTAATCACACCATACAAATACAGATTAGCATAAATCCCTAGACACCCTATTAAATATTTACCTCCAGTAGCAGTATTCCACATCTTTAATGTATTATCATCGCACAGACCGGCAACATAGGGACCAAGTACGAGCAACTGGAAGATGATGAAATTTCCTTCACCTCCAACACGAGAAAACTATATTTGGGGTGAATCGGCTTGGTTCTTTTATATAATCCATATTCAGAAAAAAAAAGTCTACCTCTTTTCCGCGCTTAAATGCCAATACGCTATTACCGCAAGCTGCATAAGTAATACCATTAGCAGATGTCATTGCAGTAATGGCATTTTCTGTAGTAGGGCTCACAAAGAGCAAGTTCATTTTAGCAACCTGAAAATACACCACGTCTACATGAGTCTTTTTCCCGTCCACATTATTCGATGCAATGAATTTACATTGTATGTCTGGAAATTGTTGCCGACGCTGGTTGTCAAGAAATAATCCTGTCCTCGGGTTTCAATGACAAATGGAACATCATTTGTAATGTATCCAATGGCACGGAAAGGCTGGAAGATGCGGGATCGCATGGGCTTCACAGCCTTTTCAACGCGTTGCTTTTTGTTGTCCATAAGTTCGTGGTTGGCCATGGTTCGAGTCGATCGATCTTCAAAAAAAATTGGAACTTGGCCCTGTTAAGAAAAATCGAGCGCCACCAAGAAAAGCTGTCACGACAAAGCGTTTCCAAAAAAGAAAGTAGATGTTCATAGTATATAAAATGTATCTTTAATGATGAGCCTGAAGCTATAATTAAATAGTAAATGCAATTCAATTATGAAAAAAAGAAACATCCTAGGCCCAGACCTGTTGCAGAGAAGAAGAAACAATAATGAGCTTTAGAATCCGTTTATATTTTTGAAAGGGTGTATTCGCATTACCTTTAAGGATGCATCCCAACTTCCTGTGCACAAGACTGTCCCGTCACCTGAAATACCCAGACACGACACTCGGTTCTCATGTCCTGTCAATATACCCACTCGGTCGCCCTTGAGGGTGTCCCATACATGACAGTTAAAGTCATCGTAACCGGCAAACAAAAGTCGACCAGAGATTGAAAAATCGATAGACGTTATGCCTGAAAGGACAGATTCATGTGTAAAGACACTTAATTCGCAATCGGCTCGTAAATCGTACAGTCTACATGTAGCATCGTCGGATCCAGTTATAAACGCTTCGCCATTTGGAAAGAATTGAACAGCATTAATGTCAGTCTCATGGCCTGCAAATGTCTGGACACATTGGGCTGTTCGGACATCCCATACTTTGGCTGTAGCATCGCATGCTCCAGTGACAAACACATTAGGATTCGGGCCAAGTGAAAGGCTATATGAAATATTAATGATGATTATTTGGACCAAGCCGTTATTTTTACCTCATCACGTCTCCTGTGTGATCATCAAAACTCTCTGTCTTTACACCGGCATCAATATCCCACAACATACAGCTCATGTCGCCAGAACTTGTTAATATGCGTCTATCGTCTATAAATCTACAACTACTAACGTAGCCGGTGTGCGCAGACAGCTCGCGTGTTGGACGAACTGGGCCATCCCGAGTCTTGAGACTGTAGATTGAACAAATGTTATCTAATCCACCACTCGCCACAAATTCTCCTGAAGGACTATAAGCGCATGTCATGACCCACGAAGATCTGAGAGGGATGGCATGCACCTTATTACTTGAATAGGCGTCCCATACAATCAGTTTTCCGTCCTGAGAGGCTGACACCAGATGCTGTCTGTCTGTAGACCAATGCATAGAATATATCTTGGCAAGATGTCCTTTAAGTGCCTTTCGATTCTTCATTAGCACTCGAGGCAGAGGGTCAATGTCCTTTGCCATCTCTTGTACTTTATCAACCAAAAAGTGAGAATAAATGTCAACTTTTTGCGTCAATTTTAATCCAATCACTAAATTATTTGGCTACTTGCATGTTGTGTCTGATAAAGCATCTTTGCGTTGTTTTATTCGTTCTTTGAGGGCTTCAGCTTCTCGTCTAGCAGCAGCGACACGGCTGGTAATTTCGTAGTCTTCCATCAGTAGGAAGAAGGGAAGGATAGGAGGGAAAAGGGGAAATGTGGACTTTATTATTATTATTTCAAGGGGAAAAATATTTGTCAAAGAATAGAAAGTATAAAACGTATTGCCACATGCATAATACAACGAAACTTGGTATTAATTTATTGGGCATACCTCCATTAAGCTTGTATAATACTAGATCTATTGCTGTAGCTGTGATAATCTGCTGTCAATTGGCATGAGTAGCCAATGTATTCAATACGTCTAAAGCTTAGTACTGTGGTTGCTGTCCTGTATAAGGTCTAAGGTTGGACTTTATCTAGCATAACAATTATATTGCTCTATGGCCGTCAATTGTACTTGATCGACAAGGTGGCCATTAAATTGAGAAATATTGATATGACTTTAATGTGGAATTGGAAACTAGCCATAATAATTAACTAGGATTAACTATTGCAAAAAATAAAAGTGGGTCGACTTTCTCATTGAACCATACATGATAAGAGATTGGGACAAACTGGGCAAGTACCATAATGAATACCCCGTCTTTTGAGTATTCCGGTTTGTTGGCCATTGTCTTTTTTTTTAATTTTATTTTATAATATTCAATTCATGTTTGATACGGTAGTAAGTTGGGCGCATAACTGATGAATGTCGCACAATTTTGGTCTTTTCTTTTTATCTTTTGAAAAAAGGAAAGTAATGGCAACTGTTGACTGATAACAAAAAGACATCTTTATATTAAATGTCAATAATATATACACATATATATATCTGTATACTGTACAATTACCTAGATGGAGAAGATTCCATGCTATTCTAGATGGTAGTATTCAGATGTTAAAATAATATTCGTATTCTTTTTTAAAAGAAAAAGAAAAAGGTCCACAGAAACTCCTTAATAATATTGTTTTAAAGATTCACATTTACCCTTTAAACTCTCAAAAGGTACGAAAACCTCCCGCACAAACATTTAGAGCATTATAATTCAAATAAATGATAATTTAATGAATTCATCAGTTACTGGGGTACTGATAGAACCCTCTATAAGAGCCAATGAATCCCCATGATATTTGTTCAATGTTTGAACATTCCATTCATCTATTTTCAAATTCTAGCAACATTAAAACCCTTTGCATACAGAGCCAATACACCAGCATACCCGCTCACACTAAGGAGAAAGGAGGTAAGGGAAAGCTTATTGTCATTTCTTTTAAAGACTTTAAAAGTAATATAGGAGATTTCTGTCCACACACTCAAAACTATGTTTATGATGAACAGAATATTATTACTTTATATTTGGAATAATAATAATAATAAAAACAGTTGATTTGATTTGTAGAAACATCAATAGTAAATAATTGTTGTGCTGGTCAATAAATATCAAGTACAACAATTGATACTACAGTAATGGTATCAATATATTTTCATATTCTACAAGTTATTTAGTATAATACTTATACAAATATAGATGAGAAAAGGTAAATATCGCAGATTATTAAAGCACACTTTTCCTTTAAAGACTTGTATAAATTTGGCTCTTAAGCATCTGAACTCAAGATTGATTCAGATGTATATATTTATATGGTAAAGGTTGGTACGAGACATTATCATTATAGGCACAAATACTTGCTCCTAATGTAATTGGATCTAACCAACCATTAATGGTAATATGTTGTTCTATTTGACTTATAAATTACAGAACCTTGATACATGGTAAGAATAAATGAACAAACAGGCCAAATAACACATGGCCTGATACTGAACAAATAATAGAAATAAGGAGTTATAAAGTAGATCAGTCACCACCTTGAGCCAGTTTGCAGGTGGATATAAAAGATAGTCAATATGAAAGACAAGGTCAAGGTATTCAGATAAACCAATACTTTACAAAAACAAAATGACCATTTGTACTAAAGCTTTATATTCTAGTATAAACATATTAATGAGAGTAATAAAAGGCATTTTTTTTGTCTGAAGTGATATCGAGTATTATAAATGCATTAGTAGAAATGGCACTAAGAATAGAATTTAAATGTATGCAGATGTTGAAACGCTTTTTAGAGCTATCTAATGATAGGTCTCGAAATATCTAGGGATTTGCTTGTAGACTTGGATTTGGAACATTATTTTGATGGAATATTCAGAGTTTATGACTGTTGGTTTTATTATAAAGGAATCTTCAAAATGCTTTTATGACTCGAACCAATATTGTGGCCTTTTTGTCGTATACTGGCTTGACTATATACTAGACTAATGATATAATAATAGTAGATGCTTTTTTTTGGTTTGCGCAGTTTGTGCAAAGCGCAATACCAAAAAAAAACATAAATATACCATCATATAGTCTCTATGAAACATTTGGCCCTGTAGTATGACTTTATTCTTTTAAGAGTGAATTGAATATATAGTTGGTTGTATGGCTAGAATAAAGCTAGATAAATATTTTGTTTCAAATACATGTAGATATTTGATATTAACACGGTCATTTGTGTGTACGATAAATATCATGCTATCCCGGGTTTGAGATTCAAAATGGTTAAAGAGTAACACAATCAAGAGGATATAATATCAATATACCAAGAAAAACACACATCTCCTGAACCCATTTGACTCTTAAAAATTAAAAAAAAGGTTTATAGACAGAACACACATGAAACAAAAAAAGAGACAAGTTTTGTTTCAAAGAAAGGCAGATAATGGATTATACAAACAGAAATAATATCTCAAAGAGACCCCTAATATTTATGCTTGAGCAGTCAAGGCATGTTGCTCACCCAATCCGACTACAAGATTGACAAGAGCCTTGAATTTCTCCTTTTGCTCGGGAGTAGCCTGGACAGACGATTCTCCTTGGTTGCATCCCTCGGGACCACCTTTTTGAATAGGATAAGCAAAACTTGATCGACCAATGCGCATATTTCTATATTATCAATATTTTACCGTTTTGCCACTGGAAATCGTTGGAATAGAAACCGATAGAGACATCTTGACCATAAATATCCTGGCTTCCGGTAGGTTCTTCCAAAGGCAACTCTGCCAACTGATTGCGGAGAATTACAAGGGCATCCTGCAACTCCTGGCTAAGTAGACAAGTCAATCATCTACACCATATCTCGGACCTTCTTTTGTTATCTTACGTGGAAACAGAGCCAGTCTGGGTCACATAGTCTGTCTTGGACCCAGGCTGGAGGTTGGCATGAAGAATGCTGGCAGTGTTGGCGTCACCTCTGATCTCAACTACTTGCCTAGGAACAGAGGGTGAATAAAAGAAACGGTGACAGTAATCTACTTACTCTGTAACTGGGCCAACAATGCCGCCAGTGATGCCTTGACGAAGAACAACTTGGAATGTAGCCATTGGAGTAGAGGAATGGGTATATAGTAAAGGTTGAGAATAGACTACTAAAAGGTAGAAGAGTGAGACGAGAAAGACAAACACTGAAACGCGGAAGACGGACGGCATCAAGAAATACGGAACCAAGGTTGGTTCAACCTCACCGGAGTTAAACCTTGGCATTAGGTGAACATGTGATGCATGGAAGAAGTTCTCAATTTGGAAGAGCCAGTCACTTGTACACAGCCACATACTCGATACACTTTCTACCTCTTTATCAAGAATCACATTAAAATGGCGAAATTTGCTCAGGCCATGGCAGTATCATTTGGTGCATTTGCAGGAGGTGCAGCTGGCTTTTATTTTTTGGAAATGTACAAGATCAAGGCCAAGGTAATTATCTAGAGTGGTACATGAATTGCTAAATTGATGCATTATTTACAGGAGGAAAGATTAGCCAAGTTGATGGAAAAGAAACGCGATTATGAGAACAGCAAAGATGTATTATAAGCCATAAAAAAACAAAGACCTCTCGATAGACAACATATAGAAGACACCCTTTAAGTGTGGGGTTCATATTTTGCTTGGCATCAAATACAATTTATCCTTTTGTACATTACTAGAAAAGCACAGTGTTGTATGCAGTGAGAAAACGGACCTCTCCAGACTAATATTCTTGGTGATAATATGTTGAGATATGAGTCTAGAGATGTTACGAATGAATTATTCGCCCTTTCTTTATGCAAACAAAGATTTTGTGGAGTAGGATTAATTAAAGAGGGTCAGTGCCAATTTCATATTCATGGGTCGAACAATAAGAGTATAATGCCAGGTCCAATGTTAATTTTCAGGGATCATTCTTTCGACACATATATATACGTGTGTTTATTTTACTTTTATTCCAAACAATAATTCACAAAAAGGCTCCATTGTTACTCCCACCTTGGCCTGCTTGTCAGGCCAAGTCATGATGAGAAAAACAAAATACATTTTCCCAAAGACAACAGGCATTGTGTGATAAAGCCTCGTAAAGATTTTGTTAAAGTCTTATCTAATTCCTCGCCTTGTTTTGTCTTTCTTTACTTGTATTTGGCTATTGCCCACAAGTGAATTATGGGAAACAAATATAATCACCATCTATATATATAGATAATACTATGATTTATGTTTATTCAACTAAATGTATTTTATTGTATAGCTCATTGTATAGCTCATCGACTTATTGTTTATAAAGTACAACACTTTTTTTTGGGGGCTGACTAGACTTTGACAATAGGAATCTTCATTTTAACAAAAAAAAAGCAAAAATACTTTAAGGACCACCAGAGATTCATAATCAGGACCACATTTATTTTCTTTTATTGCTTTATACATCAATGAGGGATTTATTCCGAGTATTATATTTATTTCTGTTTTCACAGAGATGCTGGGTTCTTTCTTATTCATTGATAATGAGCTTTGTAATAAGATTTAACTCCAGTATTTAGGTAACATACATTATAGAGTACATACATCGCTTGTTGGTTATATATTATTGACTTCTATTTTTTTTGGGTTATGAACCAGGTCAACTATGTTATGAAGTTTATTATCGCAAGAACACATTCATTAATTTAGTTTATTTGTCAAACTGTTGTCAGAAATAATGATGGATAATACTATCGGCAGTATAATGCACATGTCCAATATTTAGAAAGTAGAATAGGCTATTTGACTTGAGATGCGAATAATAGTATTGAGAAAACAAGGAAAAGCTTTCAATATTCTCAATCTAACCTATTCTGATAATTTGTGTTTTTCATTGATAAGGATATATTCGATTGTAGTCGATATCCTTGTTGGTATAGTATACTGATATTAAAGTCTTTGATTTGATAGACAATTGTAATTGTTTGTTTGGTCGTTTTCAACGTAATGTATGCCTTTCTTTCCCATGGGTTTTGTTTAAATATGTTTGGTAAATTATCTTATTAGGTTCAAGCACTTGTTTTATTCTGTAGTGATTGTTCTAAAGCATATAAATAGAGGTTAAAAAGATTTCTAAAGATGCTAAAATATTATCCAAGTTATTCAAATGGAACTCTCTATTCAGACAAAAGACATTCATCTAAAAGCATCTCTCCTGGAAGAAGAAGCTCGGCGAAAGATCTTGGAGGATGAATCAATCGACGCCGAGGAGCTAGAACGATTAGAAGCACTAGAGAGAAAGGATTATTACAAGTATACTCATGAATTAACTCGTGGTAAGTTTAGGTGATATAAAGTATTAAAAAAAAACTACTTAAACGTCCCTAATGCATCAACATAGTCGACCACAATGAGAATTGTAAAGGCTTTCTTGAAAATCTTGGAATTACAATAAGTAAAGAATAAATCTTCATGAATATTTACATAAAACTGTAACTAGTTTTGTATACATAAAATAAATTTTATACACAAAACACGAAACTTTTTTGAAAAGAGATCAATTCCTTATTTCATGAACATTATCTCTGAGAGTATATTATTATTATAAGAGTTTAAAAGGTCATGGGATCAAAGTAATCGTATATTTCTTGACATTCAATATTTCGTATTATCTATCATCAAGACTACCAAAACAGCCAGCAAGAAGATGTGATTTTCAATATAAAAGTCCCCTACTTTTTCAAAGGAAAAAAAAATGTCATAAACATTGGCAATTATTTACTGTTTTTGATAGAGCATCAAAGAAGTAAAATATACCTCAGAGCAACGAGAGAAAGAAAGAAAGAGAGCTACAGATACTTTCATTTAATATTTTTTGGCCTTTAAGATGGTAAGCACTTGAAGATCCCGCCTTGAACCAATGTACATCAATATACTGGTTATTTGATTGGAAATAACAATTGCCTGAAACTTTATGGCACAAAAATACTTCCACCCACTGTAAAGTGCCTTTTTTTTATTATCTCGGGCATGGTGTGCGGGCGTGTAGCTGCTTTGTATTGTTCTATAAATGAGCTCAACAACCAATTGGATAAAGGTCCCTTTGTCGTATATATAGCCTTGGAGAACCTTTTCAAATTGTCTGAATGGAATTTGTGGGTATTAACCTCGATTTCCCATCTTATTTTGTCAAACGATCTTTTATGTCCTTGCAAACAATTGAAATGGTTTTTCAATATATACCAAAAAGAAGAGACGAATCTTCAATAAAACCGCAATATATATATATATATTCAAAAACAAAGCAAACCCAAAACAATTAGTAACTTTTTTTAATAAGCACCATGTTGACTCTAGACCAAGCACTATGGCAATGATCTTGATTTCTTTCAAGGAAAATCAGAAATGTTGTATACACAATACTTTGTTATAGAAGTTCAACTCATGCATATTTTAAACAGTTCCGAGTATTCTTTGCTCATCATGCGATGCGATGGTTTCTTCTTGCCAACTGTAAATTGAGTGTACATTATAAGTTAAGCCAAAAGTCAATAGACATTGTCATTTTTTTAACGCTTTATATAGACTTGCAGTAAAGAAATGCTGTAAAGGAAGAAATAAGAATAACTACTATTATATATGTATATAATAATGTCACTATGGTTGGAACGTGGCATAATGTTTTTAAATAACTGGAAACAAACTGAATAAGGTGGTTACTTTTTTTGGTTCAAGAACAATAGGCTTATCTACGGGGAATACGTATAGTATAACCACGGGCTACATATCCAAGTTTTATCTTTGTATATCCAAAAGCATAAGTATTCTTCCATTGCTCAGACGGGGTTTTTCTTTTCATGCTAAGAGTTCTCTCTATAACAATTCTTTTGTTTTCTTCATAGTTGGATAAAAACTTCATGAGACGGGAGCTATGTTGTTTTGGCAAAGTATGGAGACCTCTGGATTTACCACTGTAAAGCCAGTCATAATGGGCTCTAGTACGTGGACCTCCAATAACAACCGGCAAGACATTGGGATCGTAATCTTGTTTTGGGGGAATATCGTCAACTGGTCGAGTAATAAGAGTTATGTGTGCATTTTCTGGACACTCCTTGCTTCCTTGTATAATGAATTTTGTGTAATTTATATCTAGTGTCTCTAAACGGCTGTAGGTCATGTCAATAAACAGACACCCAGGTGATGTAAAGCTGCCGTATACTGTTGATCTGGTCATAGCCAAATCCTTCAAACTTCTGCAGTGGAACGACAGAAACCGAAGAACATCTGCTGTGATTTGTGAGCGATATACTTTGAATGACTGGAGTCCATATCTATTTGCGTTGTAGAGTTCATCTTTAAGTGTGAAATGAGGAGTGCTTAGTGAGAGTGATTTCAAACGAGGTGCTGCACAGAGAATGGTATCCAGCTCAACAGACGTGGCTGAAGTTTTGATATCCAGCTGAACCAAATTGTAAAGATTGTCCTTTAACTCCATCAAGTTTATTGGAGTCGTATATAGCATTGAGCATTCCAAACGAAATGATTCAATGGTATTCGATAACTCGGAGATACAGTTCCGTGCGATGCGCTCGGGAATCATACAGATAGTGTCAAAATAATCGTCATCATATGGTATGTTAATGACAATCGATGTGTTTTAGCGGTATATTGCAAAGGTTGATTATATCCCAAAAAAATATATTTTCCCCTTCACAACTGGGATATTCGATTATTAATGTTGTTAGATGTCGAAATGTCAGAGGAATTTTTTGAAATAGTGCTATTGTGCTCTCTCTTTGTTCTTTGGAACTGGGCAAGACGTCTTCTGAAGTATACTCAAGCGTATGCAGATTGGGATATTTGCGAGTAAAATAGTAAAGCCATCGACTGTTTGTGTTTACGGAAACTATGTTCAAGCTTCGCATCTTTGTGGCCGGTGATACACTTGCTATGTATTTAAGGTCGGTTTCGGATATGGTTGATAAGTTTATCTCCAGCATTAGAAGTCCAAGGTGGTTTAGATGCGAGTGAATGAGCTCAAAGTCGCTTAGTGAGAATAATGCGATACTATCCCGCCAACCTTCACTCAGAATCTCTAGTCGTCTCAGGAGTGGTAATCGCAGGATTACTTTTACTATTTTATTCTTCATGTCAGTTGTAGATGAATAGTCGAGATTAATGTAGAGTTCTGTCAGCGATTTCCAAAGGTGCCAGTTAGCCTTAATTCCAAAATCGATTTTGCTTATACAAATTTTTCTGCAATCCAGATACTTTATATTTGGAATGATAGTCTGCAGGGAGTAGAGCTCTTCATCTGTTATTGGCCGAAAATGAATTAAATACAGGTATCGTACAAGGTGTGCCGTTTCATGATAGTTGTGTTGGGTATCCTGGGATGGATTAATAATATCGTTCAAGGTCTTGTCGTTTTTTATAATTAGATCAGAGTACATTGAATGCTGGAAGACGTCTTTCCATGACTTGCACACCAAAGAGCAAGAGGCCTTGTCTTTGAGGGAAAGAAAATACACAAGTTTGTACAAGATCTCTCGCGGCAAGTCTGTTAAAAGCATATTAAAGTGGGACTCTGAATATTAAGATAAGGAAAAGAGAGGTTTTAGTTTTTGAAAAAGAAAGTTTTAATGGCTTTTTATACTAATTACAATGTCAAAATAGTACAACAAGCCTAGTGTAATGTGGGACAGAGGTACAAACCACAACAAGTGGAACAAAAACGAATAAGAAAGCCCAGACCTCAATAATAAATTCTGTAGTAGTTTAGAGGCTAGGAGCTTATAGATACTTTGAGAGCGTTATTTATTGAAGAAATAAATACTATGGTGGTTTATATAATTTTTATTATAGTTATATTATATTTTAACCTCTACTGTGTAATGGTTGGTTATCACTGTAAAAGTTTAAATTGTACGCATTTTGTGTAGCTGTTCTTGAGATGCTAACTTGGCAGAGTCATTAGCAAGTGGTAAGTAGATATTGGTTGTGGAGCCTATGCTTCACTCAATTGTGGTGTACATACCACAATGTGGAAAGTAAAAATAAAAAACATGTATATCTCTACAGTATCCAGGTGAGGATGATTATCCTGGAGTATTACTTTGGAAGTAAGCAGGCATATTTGCAAAACTGACCCGATTTCAGAGGTAGAAAAGCCTCCAAGTGATCTAGATGAGAATAAGAAGAGAAAGGCCATGACCGATCCAAGCTCTCGAGGTGGAGACATGATCAAGGCCATAATCAAGGTATATGTCTGGCGGAAGAGTGACCTAGGAGGTCAAATATTGTGCGGATCAACTGTTTTCTCTTTGTGAGATTTTTAATGTAGCGGAAACATATGGACATTGTCAAGTATTCGTAGGTAAAGGCATCTTTTGCCTGTCTGTTTTAGCAAAAAACATGTTTCGATATGTACATTTTGCGGGACTTTATATAATTTCATAGTTATATAATGAGATATTAATCTTCCGTAATTGTGTAATTCACCAGCTATTACCCCTTTTAAAGCCCTTTAAATACTTCTTTTGTGTGTTTTGTTTTTCCAATCTATTAATTATGAGCGATTCGATGTAAATGCAATATTTAACGATGTTATCCTTTGCATTATACTTGAATTCTATTCAGTAAATACTCTTTATATAGCTTAGAGAGCAAAATAATTTAATAAGTACAATATTATACCGTAAAAAAGAGTAATAAAATGTGTATAAACGAGCACGGATTAAAGGTTCGGGTAGTATGTGGTACTTGAGAAACCTCTTTTTTTAAATAGGCGATACTAAATAATAAATTCTTTAGATACGCTTGCAACTGTGGCCTCTATTTAAAGAGCTTATTTATATTTTAAAAGAGTGATGCTTTGTATTTAAAGAGATTAACAATAAATACACTATAATATGTATTTTTTACTAGGTGTTTTCCAAGAGAATGTTATGGAACTCACGTGAAAACCTACAAGCCACCGCCAAAGAAAATATTCCCACTCCGTGACTTGCGTTTTAAAAATTTATTTTATTTAAACACCGATGGATTTGTCTATAAATAAGAGGTCGAAACTTGCCAATTCCTTTCTCTCTTTCTTTATTCACAGTGGTTGATAAATCATTGTCTTTCCACAGCTATTGCCTCCTATGTACGGTCTGCCGAACATGTGCTTGCACTGTCATGACCCCACGAACATAAACCCCCCGCAATATGCTGATTACTGGCGAGGACATTTATCTGCCCAGCCCCAAATGAGTTTTTTTTAAGCTTTTCTCATTGGTGGGGGAATGCTGTGGAGCACCAATATGTGTCTTAACAAACACGGTGTAAAAAAACCCCAAATCAAAAATAAATGAAAATGAATCAATAATACTTTATTGATATTTATTATTACTGCCTTGATACTTAGAGGGTGTCAAGCACTTTGAATATCATCTTCATTTTACTCTGTCTAAAAAGAATCTATGCATCACCAACCCTTCATTACAATAATCTACGTGTACCATCTTTATCCTTCAACGTAACCTCCCATCTTGTTTTTATATTTGGAATATTCAACTGCTTGCGCCATTTACATCACTCAACAGTACATTCCAACATTCATTCTAATCTGTCTTGCATGGCCCACAACTATGCATCACCAGCTCTTTACATCTGAGCATTCACTTCATCTCTACCGTCAATCACTTTATTAGCACCCACACCTTCTCACTTAATTCTTTATACTATCCAAAGAATATACACTATGGAAAGTTCCTTGGCCAATAACACTACCCATTCAAAATACTAGTTGCATCCGCAATTAGAAGCTTTATAAACATTAATGTCAACATTCGTTGTATTCCCTCAGAACCTAATTACTATAGTTTTATGGTTGTAAATAGGCTCTGAGGGTCATCGATATCAAGCTTAGGACTTGCTTATAGATTATCTTCAGTGCTTGTTACAATCAAAGTCTTGGTTGTTAGGTTCAGTTGTTGACTTTGCTACTGATGTGTTTGCCGTATACACATCACAGCCTAGTAAAATACAAACTCTACATCCAATTTCGAATCATTCTTTGCTAATAATCCCAGGTTAACATATCGCAATAGCTATACACCAGGCCACTCGTACACTTAATGCCAAGTCATAACTGGCCATTATACAGCAGGGAACTTGATTGCAATGGAATTTGAACAATAGTGTATAAACAACGCACTGTATTCTTATTTTTCTTGAAGATACTATGAGGATATGTTTGTATTTTTGTTTATATTTTCCACACCACACAAAGCTTCAATGTCAAAAAGATGTAAAGACAAACCAGATATGCTATTGAGTAGCATTCAAAAAGGTCCTAACTTGAGTCCAATCCAGACCATCTGTAATATATCAAAGGAAAATATTCGTTCAAGGTAAATCAAATCTACAACACTACAGCGGTTGAAAGAGATCCTGCACAAAGAGTTGATGAATATAATAGCTCTAGAAAAGTATAAAGGCGAATCTATCCAATATCGAGTACCTTGCTTTTATTACATGGACTAGGCAATCTGTACTTTATGATTAAAGATTTCTATATCAATTAATTGCATAAATTAAGAATAATATCAACGTAAATACACTCCTTTCATTTGCACCTTTAGATGGATCTTACAACCACTGGATATCTTTACAATAATTCTCTATTATCTCAAGGACCTTTTCCAAAGTTCATTTCACTTCCGAATGTGACTCTTATTTGGGATTGCAGATTTAACGGCACTTGTAAAAATGGATAAAAGAGGAAAGAATGGTAATGAAGACAGGCCAACAATGTCACTTTCCGGGACATTGCCAAAACTCCCATCGATCCGAGAGTTGATCAAGATCTATGGTCTCTCTGCAAAATCACAGCTCAGTCAGAATTTTATTCTTGACAAGAACATTACGGGTAAAGACAATTACATAAAGCAAGATCGTTGTAATGACATTTTATCCCTAGACAAGATTGTACGTACAGCCAGTCTCTCGGAAGCTACACCATTGGTAGTCGAAGTTGGTCCAGGTGAGTGTTTGATACTTTGCTGGATTTGCATAAATAAATATAAATTGTCAAATTTAGCATGTCATTAAATATTTCTTGTCAGGACCTGGCTTGTTGACACGTTCAATTCTTGATTCTGGTGCGCCTAATGTGGTTGCAGTAGAAAAGGATGATAGGTTTCAACCTACTCTCAGGGTAAAATGCTCGCAAGATCCTTACAAGAGCAATATTCTTACTGTATCTTTGTTTTTTTTTTGCAGCAATTGTCTGTAGTATCTGGCCACCGTCTCAAGGTCCATAAATCTAAAATAATGATTTGTTTTAAAAACCTGACATTATTCTTCTTTAGGTTCTTCAAGGAAATATGCTAGAAATTCCTCACCAGGATATTCTGGATGCTGGAAATATGACTTCTAAGCCTATAGATACCACCAATGCACCTATCCATATTATGGGAAATTTGCCATTCAATGTTGCATCGCCTTTGTTGGTCCAATGGCTGCACATGCTTGCAAATAGAGAGGGTGTGTTTAATTGTCATGAAAGAGATGTCTGGATGACATTGATGTTCCAAAAAGAAGTTGGAGAGGTAATTAGATCTACATAAACCACAAAACCTGTTCTCAAAGGGATATTTTGTATCATGTATATCCAGCGTCTCAGTGCACCCACATCTACATCAAACAGAGGTAGATTGGCTGTCATGGCTCAGAGTCTGTGCCATGTAAAGACAGTCTATCAGGTGCCTTCTACTGTATTTGTGCCAAAACCAAAGGTAAGCGTATGATGTACCCAATAAATGTCTAAATCTTATTGTTATTATGTTTTGGCTTTTTTTCCAGGTAGATGCAAGTGTCGTCCAACTTATTCCTCGGAAAAGTTTTGTAGACAATGACATGGCAGGTATGTAAAAACCAAGTTGGCAAGGGTAACAACAATTGAAAAGGTAGACATGGATGATTTACTGTTTCTCTATAGGCGTATATCCTGTTCTTGAGAATATTCTTCGTTATTTCTTCACAAAACGTCGAAAGACCATAGGCCACATTCTGAGGTAAGTATCAAGAGATCTTTAGATCTATATAGTCTATTGACATGTCTTGTACTCTGTCTATCCAGGCGATTGAGCAAAGAGGAGCCAGCCACAGGTCCTTTAATAGCTGAATTGGAAACCATCTTGGACTTTAAAGCACGACCTGAAGATGTCCCCACAGAACAGTTTTGTGAAGCTGCCAAACTTTTCCACCAGCATAACATTGTCACTCTTCCATTATAAATTTGCATACAATAATAATAAAAATAATAATAAAAAGGTACCTCTTTATGATTCGATTTGCCGAGTAGTTGGATAATCAATTAGCATAAAGTGATGTGAAATGGAAATGGAAAAAGGGGCATGAAGACCCGCCAGTATTCGCAGGACCAGTCACATGGCCGAGTACACCTCTTGAAGAAGGGCGGAGAGCCAAAGATGGCTTTGGAAGAATCACAATGAGCTATCCATACTCACTCCCAACCACGGGCGCAGTCTCATTTGTCGACTATTTTGAAGATGTTGGTTCTTTCTCATCCCAGATATCTGATGCCACAGCACAACGAGGACGTCTCCGAACAGTCCTGAAAGGTCTCAAAAAAGAATCCCTCGACACACGCGATTACCGCAACATAACCAATGCAAGTACTCTTTAATGCCATTCCCACACATTAGATTGGGATTCCTTTTTTTGCTAAGCATGTAATCTCGTAGACAATTGATGATTATCTCCCATATTTGATCAGCATCATAAATTGCCTCGAGTCGGGCGAGCTTAAACTGCACAAGAATAAGAATATTGGTAAATCGTGATCATTATTAATAAAGACAAAAAAGCAAGCTAACACTTTTGCTTTCAAGAGACTTCATGGCGCTCCACATTGAGTGATCATATAATCCATACTGGTAGCAATGCGCCCCGAATTGTGTGTCCAGACATTTATTATGAACTCATTTTTGTACTCCTGACCTACGCCTATGCTTGTTCGCTTCAGGGCAACGATACTCTCAAGGCAGTACAAGAGCAAGGATCTGATGCGGCAACTATCTATAACAAGGCAAGTATAGAGATCCATGTCGATTGTCGATATAAGGCCACGGCTGATAATCATAATCTACTCTTGGGTTTTAAAAAGGTAGCCGATGCACTGAACACGGCTGCTGGCATCTTCCAGTACCTCGCCAACGAAGCTTTACCCAAATGGCGTCAGCCACCAGATAGTAGGCCAGTTGAGACAATCAAAGAATTTCTTGTAGCCCTTTCCAAGTAAGCTTGTTCTTTATCGAGACAAAGAGATATTCAAATATCCGGTAAAGAATGGCATTGGCAGATGCACAAAGTATTGCTATCAGCAAGGCACTAGTCAACACGGGTCTCTCAAAAGCACTTGCAGCAAAGCTATACATGGGAGTAGCAGAGCAATATGAGATGGCCTATGGGTTAATATCGTCCATTAAAGGCACTCAAGAAGTGTCTTCTGAGCTCAAGCGATACTTGTCTGATGGATCTCAGTTTTACAAGGTAAATCGAGATACCCAAGGACCCGAATATTTACCTGTAGAATCCAGGCCATGGCAAAAAAGTACCTTGCATTAGATGCAAACGATAGGCAGTAGGTGTATTCCTTATTCGGGTGCTTGTTTGTTTGAGCAAAGCCAAGGGAGTGGACAGAGAAAGCTAAACAGATCCCTAGGAATCTGGGAGAAGCTGTTGGATTTGTGAGAGACTGCAAGGCTGACCTTCGAGCCATTCAATATTCTGGACTTTCAAAGACAAGAAGATCTGCTGTTTCCTTGCGTGCCTACAATGAAGAAGAAGCAGTAACTGAACTTTTGCAAAAGCTGACAATGATCAATGATACGGTTTGTCACAAAAGATAGATATGCATGCAAACAGGGGGGGACTCATACTGTGTCTATAGGTTGCGTACCAAACAGTGCCAACCAGACAGGCGCTCCAACAAAAGATCCCCAGTGGAAGAGGAGTGTTGGAGATCAAGCGCTTTTGCCCTCCCTCACCTCTTTTTGGACCTGTGAGCGAGGAGATTGCCGGGAGTGAGAGAGCAAGATATGCCCGGGATGGCAACTACTGGTAAATAATAATAAGAATAATAATAAAGGGGATCAATAAAACTTGGTTGTCTAAACTCCTCGCCCTGAACCCGGAGTTCTGCCGTCTTCCTTACATGTTCAGAGACAGAGACAGACATGGAGAAAAAAAAAGGGAGCTTTTATTCTAAAACAGAGTTTTATTAGTCTTTTTTATGCATGATAACAATACGCATTTGTAAATAGCACATTTCTATATAAAAACATTTATAGGCATTTTAAAATACTATATACTTCTTTACTGATTCCTCCAAATTGAATTGCCATGGCCCTCGACATCCCATTCACAGACAAGACCCAGCAGACTATTGTCAAGGCACAGAAACTAGCACGCGAACTTGGAAACGTCCAAATAATGCCTGCTCATATCGCATGTGCCTTGTTTGATGAAAAGGACGGTGTATCTCTCTTCAAGTCAATCATTAAAAAGGCCGGTGGGGACCCTTTAGCCCTCGAGCAGGCCTACAAGGCAATAGCCAATAAACTGACAACTCAAGACCCTCTTCCCGCCGAGATTACTCTGTCATCTAGTGCGGCCACTATTTTGCGCAATGCCGAATCACAGATGAAGAAGCAAAAAGACTCATTTGTGTCTATTGATCATCTCATTCTTGCCCTTGCTGATGACTCGATAATCTTTCAGCCAATGAAAAATGTAGGCTTAACAAAGAAATCGCTCGAAAATGCCGTATCTCAAGTGCGTGGTACACGACGCGTCGATACAAAAAATGCAGAAGAAGTATATGAAGCCTTGTCAAAGTATGCTATCGATTTAACTGAAATGGCTCAAAGCGGCAAATTGGACCCTGTCATTGGCCGAGATGATGAGATTCGGCGAGTAATTCGAGTACTTGCCCGGCGCACAAAGAACAATCCAGTACTGATAGGTGAACCTGGTGTTGGAAAGACAGCAATTGTCGAAGGTCTTGCTCGTCGCATTGTTGAGTGTGACGTACCACAGACACTACAATGCAAGCTCTTTTGTCTCGATATGGGTGCACTCGTTGCAGGAGCAAAGTATAGAGGCGAATTCGAGGAACGGTTAAAGGCTGTCCTTAAAGAGGTCAAGGATTCCAAGGAGGGCGTAATTCTGTTTATTGATGAGATCCATACTGTCCTTGGAGCTGGTAAAGGAGAGGGATCAATGGATGCTGCCAATCTATTGAAGCCAATGCTGGCACGCGGCGAACTAAGATGTATTGGGGCTACCACGCTGACTGAATATCGCCAGATTGAGAAAGATCCTGCGTTTGAACGCCGTTTTCAGAGAGTGGACGTAGGAGAGCCATCTGTTTCTGCCACTATATCCATTCTTCGTGGTCTCAAGGAACGTTATGAAGCCTACCATGGTGTCAAGATTACGGATGGTGCACTTGTGGCTGCTGCTCAACTCTCGGATCGCTACATTACTACTCGCTTTCTGCCTGATAAAGCCATTGACCTGATCGACGAAGCAGCTGCAAATACTCGTGTACAGCTTGATTCTAAGCCAGAAGAGATCGACATTCTTGAGCGCAGACATCTCCAGCTTGAGATCGAAGCAATGGCGCTTGGAAAAGAAAATAACAACAAGGACTCTCAGGAACGGCTAGAAAAAGTACGCGAGGAGATTGCCAGGATTCAGGAGGAACTAAAGCCATTGAAACTTCGATATGAGCTATCAAAGGGGCGCCTCGATGAAATCAGAGATCTTAAGCAAAAACTGGATGAAATGAAGCGCAAAGCAATTGAAGCTAGGAACAGGCATAATCTGGACACTGCTGCTGATATCGAATATTATGCCATTCCGGATGTCGAGCAGCGTATTGCACAGTTAGTAGCCGAAAAGCAAGACTCGATTACAGCACAGGCTTCATCAGACCAGCCCAACTCAGAGCAGCTAGTGAGTGAAGTTGTTCGTCCAGAACAGATTACAGAAGTTGTATCACGATGGACAGGCATACCTGTTCAAAACTTGGCTCGAAGTGAACGTGAAAAGTTGCTGAATATGGAGACCGAACTTGAGCTCAAGGTGGTCGGACAAGAGGAAAGTGTTCGATGTGTTTGCGATGCTATCCGTCTTTCAAAGGCAGGACTTCAAAACCCCAACAAACCTCTGGCAAGTTTCCTCTTTCTGGGCCCTACAGGTGTAGGCAAGACCCTCCTGTGCAAAACATTGGCCGAGTTTCTGTTTGACGACGAACGTGCCTTGGTTCGCATAGATATGAGTGAGCTAATGGAGCAGCATAGTGTGGCCAAGCTCATTGGTGCTCCTCCTGGCTACGTTGGACATGAAGATGGAGGTCTGTTTGAAGCAGTCAGACGCAAGCCTTATTCAGTAGTCCTGCTCGACGAACTGGAGAAAGCTCACAAGGATGTAGCAAACGTACTACTCCAAGTACTCGATGAAGGATTCATTCACGACTCAAAGGGTCGCAAGATTGATTTCCGCAACACCATCATTGTCATGACCTCAAACTTGGGTGCCCATCTTCTTGCCGAACAAACAACCACAAAGCCCGAGGAGAAGCTGATTGTCTTGAAGGAGAGCATTCTTCATATTGTCCGCCAACACTTTAGTCCCGAATTCACCAATCGTATCGATGAGATTGTTATTTTCAATCGACTTTCTCAAGACAATATTGTAGACATTGTTGGGGTACGGTTGGAAGAAGTCCAAGAAAGGCTTTTGGACCGTAAGATCAAGCTAGAAGTATCCAATGGAGCAAAGATATGGCTAGGAAAGTATGGCTATGAGCCTATATTTGGAGCCAGACCTCTCAATAGAGTTATCCAGCAAAAGGTCCTGAATCCCTTGGCAAGAATGATTATTGACGGAGGTGTAAGGGATGGGGAGGTGGCTAGAGTTGATCTGTCGCCCAAAAACATCATCAGGGTTCATCGCAACCATGAAAGTAAAGCAGGGTTTGGACCAGACCAGTCAATTGCTCAAGACGACAGTGAAGATGAGTATGATGATGACCTAAAGCTCAATGGGATTCATGAAGGCGAAAAGAGAGAAAACCACGGCTCTCCAGCCAGTGAGCCTCCCTTTAAAAGGTCAAAACCAGACTCTTGTTAATTGATGAAATATATGTTTGTCTTTTTGCTTTATAAACTTTTTTTTAATATATATATATATGTAAAGTCTTTCTGTCTGGCTTCCAAAGCTTTCGGGTCTATATATAAAAAAAATTGTTTCCTTCTTCTTCTCTAGCTGCTTTAGTAAAAGAAGATGACATATTTGCCGCTCTAGCCTGGCAAAGTCTTGGAATATATTTTGTTGGGTTGAGCTAAAGAACCTTGAAAAAGATTTGTTACGCTTGTGATTAAATCAGTAATCAAATAAAGATTGCTAATGGTTAAAATGTATATATCTGATAAAGAAGTAGCACAAGAATACAGTAACATATGTTCATTACAGCTCTTAAAAAATAACATGGATATTTTGATAATTACAGGCCAAATCAAGATTCAGCCGTCGGCAATACAAATCTGCCCTCACAAATCTTGTATCCTTTAGCAGGTAAAGACCATATATATATATATATATATATTGTTTTGGTATCGTGAAATGTCAAAGTAGAGTTGTAATGAATTGAGTTCCAATATAAAATATTGTGTATTATAGAATTAGTTTTGTAAGAATGAGATTTACATTGAACTTGTTGGATTCAGAGCTATATATATGTATATATATATTTATATGCATGAAAACTATAATACTTTTTCACTGGGATGAAAATGAATTGAATGCGTTATTTTGTTGGGCCTGGCTTGGAAGTGCTGCAAAAGGGTTGTTTGGTGAGGCCATGGCAGTAGGAGAGACGGTAAATATCTGGTTGTTGGTAATGTTAGTAGGCTTGTGGGGAGTTAGTGGAGGCGAGGCAGGTGCAAAAGGGTTCTTGTTCATAGGTGCGCCTGTCATGAGAGGCTGTGGACCGAAACCAGTGGTTTGGACTGTCATAGGATGCATATTCTGCCATGGTTCGCTTTGTATACGGGGATGTCCAATAGTGCTGGCTCGGAAGGGATTCGAACTGTTTCGTCCAGTATGCCCAGCCATTGATGACGAATGACCAATTGTGGTTGCTGATCTTGATAGGTTTGTTGACGGTTGAAACGGTTCTGGCCGAGTGAATTGAGGTATGGTTGCAAGTGTGGATGTCCATGTTCCATTTGCGGCGTTGTTGCTCACCATAGAAGCCCTGAAAGGATTGTTTGAATTGCCGGTGATATTTGGTGTGATTGGAAGAGGGTTTTGCTGCCCAGTTAAGAAGGGCTGTTGCATACCCATCCCAATACTGCCAGTTTGTTGGGCAGGAACATAGACCATTGTCTGTTCGTTTGCCAAGGGTCCAAAGAAGTCTGGAGGGTTGCTGACAGGCTGTGGTTGTGGTGGTTGTGGTGGTGGTGCAAAGGACTGTGGAGCTGGCTGTGTAGCTGGCAATGGAGCTGGCTGAGTTGGTTGAGAATCTAAGGCAGTAAAGAAGATCAACAAAACATTCCTCATTATAAACCTAAATAAGAATTAAATCCTCCTTTTACCCGTATTTGCTCGGCTGGCTTGCGACGGCCTGCGAGAAGGCGTCTTGGATTTCTTCTCGAGGTCCAAGAGGTATTCTTCTAGTGCTTCTGCCAGTGAGAGTGGGGCCTATGATTGAACATTAGTGTTTTTGGTTTGGAAAGTAAAATGCACTACTTACATGCTTTCCCACAGGGATTGCCATGTCTAGCTCACGTTGTAACTTTCGGGCCTCATTTAAGTAATTGATAATGAGTTCAGTCTGTAGTGCAAACTTTTTGTAAATGTCAAGTGATATTCGCGCGTTTGTTCTGTTCATGGCAAAATAGTGTTCTTAAATCTGTGTCAATATAGGGTTGGGCATTGTTTAATTCTCTCGAGTTACCTAGAATATTGACCACTCCTTCATTGACTGCCTTAAAGAGCACCAAAAGATCATTGATAACAAGTCGATATGCCTGAAAGCTAAGAGAATTGTCCCCTTCATCAAAATGGAACTAGAGATTACAGGTCAGTCAATGTCTTGAACACATTACACATACTTTGCATTTAACTATAGCTCCGATTTGCTTCTGTAAAACCTTTGTTTCCTTTAGTAACCCATTAGCGATCGGCAAGTGTCTCAGGCGCCCGTCATTGTGTCCTGATGTTGCCCTCACAAAGTCTATTTTGAGATCTCTATAGCATTCGACCTTTTCGTCAAGATAGAGCTTGTATACACGAATGTTCTGTATCGCAACACTATCTAATGTATCGAAATATTAATCCCTGTTGGATTTTGAATTTTGAATTTTGAATTATTTTTTTTAATCTGTCTTACTCGTCGATTTTTCTCGAAGCTGGCCAATGTCAAGCACCTGTGAGTCCTTTGAGATGAATTTGAGAACCTTGTCTTCGTTGCCTTCCCGCATCAATGTATGAAGAATGATAAGGACTTTTATGGTTATCTACAGTACAACTATAAGTCTCCTGGGTTTCAGCCTGAGTAGGCATAATTTACAATCCAAGAGTTTTCTTGAAGTCGCTTTTCTAATGCATGGATAATATCGGGAATGCTGGCAGGATTCTGGAAGGTCAGTCCGATTAGAGCTAATGAGCATAATCAGTCAAAACACAATATGAATGAGACGTGGATCGACAAAAAAGAGGGGCTCATTTGACAGGTCTTAAACATATTTACTCTTTATGTGTTTCTCCTTTGGAGGCTTGTACTCCAAGCGAGTTGCTTTTCGTACGGCAGTTTGCATAGTGAACCAAAAGACAAACAAGAGTGAGAGCTTTCTCGAGTCCAATTGTCTTGCATTTTAAAGCGCCGAGTTCGAATGTGCAACCGGTCTTTACCAAACGACTAGTTTTTTAAATTGCCGCATTTAACGTGACGTAGACCATGTTTTCCCTCTTGTACACCGGGCCCGAAATAAACAAAAAGAGAACAAGGAACCAGAGACTGTGTCCTAGTGATTTCAAAGTTCGACTCCCCACTCTTTTTCTAACATTATGGCATTGCGACTTTTGAACACCACATTGTTGCGATCATCCCGCACCAACAGCGTTTTTGCTACTGCTGGTAGGTCACGCTTTATTGTCCAGAAGAGTTGCTCATTTGATAGACCAACACGACATGTTCATTAGTCAAGCCCGCGTTTCGCGCTGCTTCTGTGCGTGCACTCTCTAGCAGCGTTGTGAGAGAACAAGGTGCGTACAGGCAATATTGATAGAACCTTGGCCATGACAAACTTACCCACTCGCCCGGGGGTTGTGTCATACCTTGATATATTATAGCCAGCGAAAAAGTGAATCTTGCCGATCCCAACTACAAATCTGGCAACGATGCCCTGCACGAGTACGGTCAGTACATCACCTCTGCCTTGCCCAAATACGTCCAGCAGTTCAGTGTTTACAAGGACGAATTGACGATCTACGTTGCACCCAACGCCATTGAGCAAGTGATGATCTTTTTGCGCGATCACACAAACAGTCAGTTTAAATCCCTCCAGGACATCACAGCTGTTGACTGGCCTGCTCGTCAGAACAGATTTGAAGTTGTCTACAACCTTCTCAGCGTGAAATACAATGCTCGTATTCGCGTAAAGACCTACGCCAATGAGACCTCTCCTGTTCCCTCGGTTGTTCCCGAGTTCAGCAGTGCCAACTGGTTGGAGCGTGAGGTTTACGATATGTTTGGTGTCTTCTTCACTGGCCACCCTGATCTTAGACGTATTCTGACCGATTACGGTTTCGAGGGACATCCTCTCCGCAAGGACTTCCCCCTCACTGGCTACGTTGAGGTCCGTTACGATGAGGAGAAGAAGCGTGTTGTTTCAGAGCCAGTTGAGTTGGCCCAGGCTTTCAGAAACTTTGAGGGAGCACTTTCACCATGGGAGGCAGTTGGTAAGTACTTTATATTTTATTTTATTTTTTTAAAAAAAAGAAAGAAAGTTGTTTCGAGATACTAATGGTTTCTGGCAGGCCCCGGACGTGACGATACCCCCTTGAAGCAGTTGAAGACCGAGGGTGATAAGCAATAGAAGAGGTTGATATGGGGAAATAAAAGCGGCTTTTTTTGTTTGTCTCGTGAAATTTGTGTCTTTAATAATCGAAAATCATGCAAGGCCAAATGAATGAATTAATGGATGAAATATTAAAAAGAAATCACAAGTCACTTGTGAACATCGACTGTTTCCCCTTTTTGTTTCCCTTTCTTTTTTCCTCTTCCAAATCATATACTCATTCCAATGGCACCAATTAGCCCGGAATCAATAGACCAAGGCAAGCTTTCTAATGAGCAGATTGTGAGCAGAAGAGAGAGCCGTTGACCCTGCGATGCAATCTTCTCATTATAAACCAGATCCCCTTCAAGATCCATCCTTGGCCTTATACCCTGCCGGCAGTCGTATAGAGTCTGATGAGAATGGCGAATATGTTTATGAGCTGCCAGGTGAAGCAATTTCCAGGCCAATAAAATAATCCCCCTGCTAATATTTTGAAACAAATAGTCAGTTCAACTGTTTTGTTGGTAGTCTGTGGTCTCACCGTTTTTCTGGCTGGCCTATGGGTCTATAATGCATACAATGCCAGGTGCAGGGCCCGTGAAGACGGCGAGGACGAGGAGCGCCAGACACTTTTGCCTTCGAATCTGTGTTTGCGAAGGACCGCAACTTATTACCAATGGAACCGGTCACCACCCACGCCGTCAAGGCATCTTGCACCTCCTATGTTGCAGCATTCCAAAACAAGGAACCTGCAGAAAAGTCAGGGCCAACTTATCAAGAGCCGTCTCACAGAAACCTGGGAACATCGAAGATCTGCCCTATTGAAAAAATACGCTGCTACAGAAGACACAGAGGGAGATAGTAAGAAGGCGATGGTTCAGGCATAAATATATATATTTTTATATATATAAATATTAAAATGTATAGTCCATCAATAATATTTCCGATTTTTTAAACAAGTAACAGTCATTTTAATATTTTTGAGAGTGTAAATATATATATATATATATAACTATAGAGAGAGAGAGAGAGAGAGAGAGAGAGAGAGAGAGAGAGATGTTGGGCATAAGCAACTTACAAGAAAAAAAAGAAGAAAATGGTGAATAGTGTACAAAAGAATATGATAAAAATAAGAATACAGTGAAAGGGCCAAAGAGCCATTTATAGGCCAATGATTAAAATAAGAGGGAGTGCATTGTTTATGCAGACACGGTAGTCTTGAGCCTCTCTTCGCTCTCGACCTCAAGTACAGGGTCGGGTCTGATGGGCTTTATGAATCCTACATTGTCAAATCCCGGAGAATGAAAGGCTGTCCTGGACTGAGTAGGCAAGAAATGGCGATGAAACTGGGACCTTTTGTCACGGGTATCCAGAAGGGGAGGTATCTTGCCCTGTTGAGCCTTTGTACGCTCTCGCATCTTTTGCTGCTGGGCGAGTATTTTCTGGTGGAGCTGTAGTTGTTCTTGGAGGGCAATGAGCTGTTGCTGTTGTGCCTTGTGTGCAAGCAAGGCAGCTGCTGTTGTCGTACTGATCAAAGAAGGTTTTTCAGAATTAGGTGTCCGAACCTCTGTGCTTCTTTCTGGTGTGGGTTTGTGACCATGGTAACCACGAGCACGATGATGACTCGCATTATCTTGCACAGGACTTGTCTTTTTTGTATCAGGTTCGACAACCTTGGGCTGCTTTCTGGGCAGATTGGTTGAACCAAGGGACGGGATTTTCATTGGCTGAGAACGAGGTGGTGCCTTGGCTTTACCCTCGACCTCAACGCGTACCTCGAGCCCATTCACTTTTTCATGGAGGCTCTTGGTTCTCTTTTCGAGGTATCGAATGTACTCTACTGCCTTGAACAGAACCGCACTCTTTGAATTATTTATATTTTTCAGAGTGGGCACGATGTCTGTGAGATCTTTGAAGCCAGTTCTGATTGTACTCCTTCGCTTCTGTTCAGATGCTATGTGATTGGTGCGCTTCTCTTCTTCAGTTAATAGCTCCTTCTGTGGCTTATTACGCTTGGGACTACGGCCTTCGGATCCTACAGATGATGCATGCCGGACACTTTCATCGTCCTCGTCAACACTGTCGGATGCCTGGCGCTTGGTACTGGAGCGCTCTGGCTGGATATAGACTGATTCGGATCGAAGCCTGTCCTGAAGTGACCGAAATGCAGATGTTGACTGAGCAAATGTGCTGGTTAATGGAATAATTGGAGAAATTGGTGACCTATCACTCGCAGCGTCATTGAGGGGAGCCTGCGTGTGATCCAACATTAGCTGGTCATCTGGGGCAGTTAGGGACGGTAGGTGACTGAAGCGCTGATGGATTAGGTGCTTTTGGTGGTCAAGAGACTGAAGAATTGAGCTTCTGCGCCTCTCTTCTTCGTGTTCCATAAACACATGCTTGTCTGTTTGGCTCAATGCAGGAAATGGTAAGGAGAGTGGATAATCATCTGGGGAATCGAATAGACTGCTTAGATTCGGGAGGGTGTCTGCGGTGGACTTGCTGTCCTGTTCCATAAAGAATGTGTCTAAAAAGGCTGAAAAGATCTTTTGGTCGTCTTCGTCAAGCACATCGTTGTCTGGTGGTGGAAAGGGAAACGAGAATGGGTCTTCAGAGAGCTGGATAGGATCCAGTAAAGGAGGCTCATCAAACAGGACAGGAACGGCAAAGTCCGGATCAAGTCCGAAGCTGAATTTGAAGTCTATAGGGTTCTTTAGTCAAGATGTCCATGGTCTGTTTGCTATTTATTTACCTTCAAAGGGCACAGGCTCTTGGAGGGGTTGAGATTGGCCGTCAAGGATAGATGGTACAGGGCAGAACCAAGGGTCAGCACGCCCAGAGGCAGTCACGTCTGTTGTGCTTTGGTTTAAAAAGTCCATCGAACCATTAATGAAGAAGAGATGGAAATGTAAAATATGAAGAAGGAAAGAAATAGTGCGGACGGGAAAGCGGTCAATCTTAATTATTTTCACGGGTACCGTTTCTATTTGTTTTACTCCAGATTTACATGGTCGTTACACCTTTGAGCCCATCTTTGCTGCCATTCGTTCCCCCCGCCTTTCCTAGTCCTTTTGTTAAACCTTGTTTCATATCCTCACACAGCCAATCACATGATTCTCCCTTTATACCATACTGTCCAACAACAAGCTCTTATTAACAAGCCAGGTGACGGTTGCCATGGCAAGTAACACAAAGGTGCAAATGAAGTTTCCAAACGATAATAATAATAATAATAATAATAATAATAATAATAATAATAATAATAATAATAATAATAGTTATAATAGTTATATGTATAAATTTCATTTCTTGATAATCGAATCTGCTACATGAAGCGCAATGGCTTGGCAGGTAACCATTGGGTTCACCCCACTCGAGGTCGGGAAAAGCGACGTATCGCACACATACAGGTTCTCCACTCCCCACACCTCTCCGGTTGGTCGGGTCACCGAGGTCTTTGGAGAAGTTCCCATTCGGCTATCAGGCTAGTCAGTGGACATCTTTAGGACACAAAAACTTACCAGGTCCCCATCTGATGAGCAGACACAATACCGCCTCCGTTGTCAGGAAATCCATTCGTCCTAAGGTCCTTGGTCCATTGTTTGAAACGAAGGTTGCTAACATCAACTGTCTCTTTTGGCTCAAACACAAACGGCTTCACTCCAAGCAGTCCAGTGTGGATCTCTCTCGCACCAGCCCCGCACAGAACCATTGCTGCCCCCTCAATACCCTTAACAAGCGACCGGCGGTCGTTTTTCGACAGCTTAAAGGAAACGTCAATTCTTCCCGCCTCATCATACCCCACACTCCCCTTTGAATTCTTGTCTCGTATCATGACCAGGATTGAACTTGTCTGTCTCCGTCGAAGCATGACCTCCTTGTGTTCTCTTGTGCCCAGCCATGGAATACCCACTGCAAATGTTCCAGGGTCAGAGTGGAAACCCTCAAGCTTGGGCCCATAGTGATCACCATTTACGTTTTCAAATACATTGGTCATCTAATCAACAATCGGATCTTAGTACCCTGTTTCAGCAGAATCAGTATTGTTTCATTATCTTACTGCCGTCATGATAGATCCATCACTTGAGTTTATCTGGCGATCATCAAATACGCCATTAACACCTGCAGCACAATGGACATAAAGGTGTCGTCCAATGTTCTTGTTCTTTATCCCGCTTTTCAAAAGAACTCCCGGAGAGTTTAATGCCCCACTGGAAACAATAACCCGAGATCCACTGATACAGATCATCTTTTTGGACCCGTTCATCTGGCACTCGACACCCACCGCCCTGCCGTCCGCAATCAAAACTCGGTTCACCTTTGTATTGTCCACAAAACGTGCACCATGCTTCTCAGCGATCCTCAGCCAAGAATTGGCCGTGCTGTTCTTGATGCCGTCTTTGCAGCCAGCATAGCACCAGCCACACTCGTGTGGTCTTCCTCCTGTGTTTTGAGGAATTTCCTGGACATCATAGCCCAATTTCCTGTAGATAAATGAGAACCAGACCAGTGTCTAGCCAGCCAACTTACTTGCAGCCATCAATAAGAACCTGATTTCCGCCACAGTGTTTAATTCCAGATGTTTCTGCACCAAGTATCTGACACACTTTTTCCAGGTCATCAGAAAACTAGTAAAGGGGGCCAATGTTGGTATTTACATGTGAAGAGACCTTATTAATTTACCCACCTTTGTTGAAGTAAAATGCCCAAGGCCTTTCTTGGCCCATTCCTCTCGTACAAAGCTCTGAGTCTAAGATAAATGCAAAGTTTCATCAAAATCAATCATTTGAACACCATTTGAGAGGCTAAACAATCTTACCTTTAAACTAGCTCCAAAGTTAATGGCTGTCCCACCGCCAAAAGTACTTCCCGCAAAAAAGGCAAGAGTTCCATTTCGAGAAAGGAAAGGTGCCTTTTGCTCATACATGTCCTCAAGCGAAGTCTGGATATCAAGACTCAATTCGCTTTCATGGTAATACTTTCCCTTCTCAATCACAAGAACTGACATTCCAGCCTGCGATAGTTCAGCCGCACAAACACCTGAACACAAGAAAAAAATATTATGACTTGCATCAAAAGCCGTCTAAAACAAACAAGTATTACCTCCTCCTGCACCACTTCCAATAATGATGGCATCAAACTTTAAGTCTGGTTGAACCAACTCCTCCAGAGTCATCATCTTGTACCTCTCCCTTTCAATGACCGGCCGGTAATTAGGGCTGGCTCTTACTTGGTCTATGCCACTACACTTTATGGCCGCCTGGTGAGCGCTTCCGGTCATGTTGTAAGTCGCTGCCGTTGCAACTGTGGAAAACAAGACATGGATTGATCGAATTTTGGAGATCTTTGAGAACCTCCAGGCCAGGCATGCTGCTGCCTGCTTCTCTTTGTTAAGATCAGCAAACCGGCTGTAGTATCCTGTGAGGGTATAGGTTCCAATTGCAGAAGACAAGGCATCGATGACCATAAATATATCCTTGCACTCCCTCGGCGGAAATTTTCCAGACATGAAAGTTATACAGGTATCGTACACTCCAGGGGTAGAGATACACAGACTTGCTATCACATCAATGTCTTTTGAAGAGCTAGTTGCACTCGGGATTTTTGCCAGCTTGTCTTTTAAACATTCTTTTTCTTCGTCGGTTAATGGAGCCAAGAATGTACCAAGCACTGCCTTTAATGTTTCTTCTCTGACTGCAGTGAGTTTTGACCCAAAATATCCAGTATGACTGAGAGGGTGAACAGAAGATTTACTCATTTGTCAAAATATTAATAATAAGAATAGTAATAGTAATAGTAATAGTAATAATATTTTTTTTTAAAAAAAAAGGCGAATTATGAACAAGACATAGACTAGAAATACATGTATATATTGTGGACCTAATCAAGGGTTTTTGAAGGATGCATACAGTGAAAAGCGCATATGTGCACGAGATGGACTTGGCAACAGGAAGTACATGAGATCAATAGTGTCACCCTGTAAAACATAGGTGTCCGTCCCATTTAAAACCCTGCAAAAGTTTAAATAGGGTAAAGTCAAGTATACGAGAACATTGCACTGATTGGAAACTTGGGGCGATTTACCATATGTTTCTGTTCTAGGGAGCTGTGATTAGAGAATCGTCTTTTTAGCGATTAAACAATAGTAAATCCGGAAGAAGCCTATCCTTTTTATTCAATGTGTTTCCAGTCATAATAATAAGCATGGAAGCTCCAAGGCACGAGTCTCCTAATCAATAGACAATACACCACGGATCCAATTTATTCGAATGAACTGCTGGTTTACAATAGCTTGATAAAAATAACATTTCATTATATATTTATACATGTCAGTTTGAAAAACAACTTGATTATTTGTGATTATTTCTAGTCAAACTGACAAGATAAACGAATGTCAAGAGCACGATTAGACTATTTCTGGACACATTCGTATTCAATTGTGTACTGTATACTACCATGGCACAGAAAGTATATTAATGTAGATGTTGCACTGGTTGTTCGATTTGAATTGTGCAGAATTTTATCTTTTAAACTTATAGGGGAACATCAAGACTATAAGCAGAAGTATTAATAATTTGGATCCACAAATTACAAATTACAAATTACAAATTCAAGATACAAAATATATGTACTACAGTGTCATATAATTTGAGCTGTCATAATGTGGGAAATCAAGCCTTTTATAGGCGAATTGAATACAAGCTCTGGGTGGTTCTATACCACTTGTTTCGATATCTTACGGATTGTATTATTTGAATTTAATTACATAAAATTAAATGGTTTGATTCACAAGCTTGTTTCTAGAGTACTTCCAATAAGTCAGCCGGAAAGGCATAGGTTGGTCACCGGAAATTTATCCAGCTACCTCTTTTCTCTACTGTCAAACCACAGATAGGATACAATTAGCACAACCGCAACAATGATACTTTTAAGCTCATATCATTAATGATACTGGCTCCTACACATGTTGAAAATAGAAATACTTTCAGATGGATTCCATAGCATAATGATTGCCATATACTTTAAGCACAACCCTTTTTTTACAACTTTACAAATGGTTCTCTTCGTATTCACAGAAATATTCAACATGTAAAATTGTAGAATAAATTACGAGTTCAACATCTACTGTCCTATCTTGTAAATTTCCATGATGCCTGGACAGTTTGGTAGCACATCTTGCCAAATCCTTGACATTAATTACAAGTCTTTTCTTTTCTTTTCTTTTAAAAAATCAATATAAATTATCTAGGCTGTGCATACTAGTATAGTACATAATAAATCACATAGGGATAGTTTCCATTTTGTTTCATTATTTCCAAAAGACGTGGATCCAAAGCAGGCTCAAGTATTCATCGATACTTGTCTTTACCAGGTTGGATAAGCCATTGATATTAATTCAAGCCAAGATACTTGGTTACAATACATGGGTCCAGTTATCCTCTCTACCAATCTAGAGGCGTGTTTTCATGTCATGTCAAGTGTCCAACTTAATTTTTCACCCCTTTATTTTCAATAGGTGCACATAGACAACGCGTAACTTTAAATCTACATTTTCTCCTCTTTGTACTCTTCTTGCTCCTCTTCCATTGGCCCATTAGTGCTCCAGCTTGAATAACATGATCTACACTCCTTGAGATTATCCTTTGAATTTGGTATTTTTAGTAAATACACAAAGAGGAATAAGCGGCTGAATTCTGAAACAATAACAAGAAGAAGAAGAAAAAACACTTTCTCCTTGCTTTGTTTACTTTGTACACTATTTGTTTATTGCTAGTCCTACAGTGTTTCTACTCAAGATTGAGACAGATTAGGAATTTGTTTAGACGAATAAAAAAATTAGCTTTTAGATGTTATATTTACCTTTTTTGGACAAACGAAAAAGAAAATATAGACAAACAAAAAGAAATTGGTTTTCATATGAAAAAGTAGTATTTAGACGTTTACCCGTAATCATCTAAATGTCTTGAGAAATAAGATATTTATAATACAGCGATGTGCTGTGGAGCTCTTGTTAAAAATTAATAAGAAAATAGGTATAGAATAAGTAAATATTCGATCTTGGACATATACATACATACATATATATATATATATTAGGTTGATCCCAAGAGTATAATACTCCTAAAATTATATAGAGCAATATAGTAGAAAGTATCATCGCATTCTTCAATACGAGTGTCCAAGACACCCAAACGACTCAAAACAAAAGATGTCTTCACTACTCTGGACCTATTTTTAAAAAAAGGCAGGTGTTAACCTATTCATTAATTTAGTAATAGAATTGATTATTATAGAAGCTATAAGTCCAAATTTAGTAGAAATTATTTCTAAACAAAAATTAAAATGACCAGGACCCAAAAAAATGTAACAATATTACAAAGTCAGTAGTCGTACAAAAACGCGTTTCATCCAATAAAATAGAGAATATATCAAAAAACAAATTTGCTATGCGGCCATGTTTCACCATGAATATTTTTAGCTCTTATTTGGATACATGCTTCATTTTATTGGATATAATACATGTTTGTGTAACTACTGACTTTGTGACGTTGTTACATTTCCTAGGATCTTGGTCATTTTAATTTTTGTTTAGAAATAATTTTTACTAAATTTGGACTTATAGCTTCTATAATAATCAATTCTATTACTAAATTAATGAATAGGTTAACACCTGCCTTTTTTTAAAAATAGGTCCAGAGTAGTGAAGAAGACTTCAAATTGACAGCACAAGCTGTAATCTTTACTTGATTAATATTCTATAAAACAGCACTACCAGCGAACATACTTTATATTGTAACTCTAGAATAATTGGGGAGCATGAAACCCTTTTTACAAACCAGTTTATCTTGATAAATATCCCAAGGACATGTCTAAAAAGAACATCTTGACAAAGCAGTCTTTTTTTTTTTAAATAATAATAATAATTCAGTAACCGCTCCATCATAAATCAAATCCCACAACTTTACCCAATCTTGCACTCTTCTTGTCCAACTATATTTCTCCTGGACGTCTAAAGAGCTCTTTCGCAAGATACCATGCAAGTTCGCCGAAGCACACGAATAAAAACTTGTTCAGAACTGTCGAGGACTCTCCATACTTCTACAAAGTCACCCTATTTTTCTTCTGAGCAGAAAAAAGATGATCCTATCAAACCAGACATGGATAGCCCACCGAGAAAAACTAGGATTAAAAGAGAGCCTCTTCCATGTCCACCTATTGCTAGTCTAGAGGAAGATCCCAGCAAAGAAATAGTATTAAAGAATACCAAAGTTCAGAAACGAGTAAAAACCGAATCCATATCGACTGCGAATCTATCAAAAAAGAAAAAGGTGAAACAAGAGGTTCTAAGCGGCATTCCTCCAGCCAATTGGAGGATTGTATTTGATCGCATAAAGGCCTACCGAAAAGTAACCGAGGCACCTGTAGATACTATGGGATGTGAGCGTCTAGGGGACCCAACTGCAGACCCGGCCGTAAGTTGATCAATTTATCTGTTTCGATTTGATGCCTATTGACTTGGATCTTATAGACATATAGATTCCAGACACTGGTTGCCTTGATGTTATCAGCCCAAACAAAAGACACCGTGACAAGTGTTGCAGTAAGAAATCTTCAAAAGGACTTGCCTGGTGGCCTTACGTTGGAAAGTATACTTAATGTGGATGAGCAAGAACTGGATGATCGTATTAGAGCTGTTGGATTTCACACAAAAAAGGCTGCGTAAGTTTGAGACAACAGAGTATGTTTATATATATATCACTAAATGTGTTTTTGATAAAGATACATTAAGAAAACTGCCGAGATCTTACGAGATAAATTTAATAGAGATGTTCCTTCAACGATTGAAGATCTCACAAGTCTTCCTGGAGTGGGTAAGATAAATATTTTTATGATAAACTGGGACTCATAAGATATTTAGGACCAAAGATGGTATACTTTAAGCACCATGTTCTCTATAGACAAAGGCGGTTTGACTTATAATTGACATTTCTGCTGCATCATTACAGGGATTTCTGACATTACAGATAGCTTGGAAACTGTAAGTAATTTTCTCGATTAAATTGTCTTTTTTTAAGTGACCTAAGGATAATGTATTCTCTTATACTAGAAACATGGGAATTGGTGTAGATGTCCATGTGCACAGAATATCCAATCGCCTTGGATGGTGCAAAACTATGGATAAACTACCAGAAGACACCAGAAAGGTGAGAAAGAAAACCGAGAATCATAAAAGGTTTATTTTTAATGCTTTTGGCATACTAGAACCTCGAGTCATGGTTACCAAAAGAACATTGGAGAGAAATCAATCCAATTCTTGTTGGATATGGTCAAATCGTGTGTCTTCCTAGAGGACCAAAATGTGGAGAATGCCCTGTCCGCGAATTCTGTCCTTCTTCTACTGTCAAAGTCAAGAAGGAAAAAGATAAACTCACAATCCAGGGCAAAGTAAAGAATGAGGTCAATGAGACGACCTCAAGGTTTTTTAAAGAGGAAGAAAAAGAGACACCCATAAAATCCGAAGTGTTTGACTGGTAGAAATAAAGTCAATCTTTCTAGTCCACAAAGGACTTTTTTTTTGAAGGTCTGTTTATTATTTAAATGACCATGTTTATGAGCAATTAAATCAATCATTATACATTAATCATGAGTTTAGACAAATATCTGTGTCTACGACCATGATATGTATGGTATACACACCACAATTAAGTGAAATACAGACTCTACAACTGATATTTGGTTATTCTTTGCTAATGAGTATCCCAAGTTAACATCTCAGGGATTGTTACAAATCATGTTCACGTACCTTTCACACTTCAACAGTGACAGATGACCATTACATAATAGACGTTACATTACAAGGAATTATAATCAAAAGTACATAAACCACCATAATATCCTTTCTTTAATAAATAACACTCTCACAATATCTACTAGTTCTCTACAAACTCTAATCTACCTCACAAGGTATATTTCTGGCGGAAGAGTGGCCTAGAAGGTCAAATATTATACGGATCAGCTGTTTTCTCTTTTTGAGATTTTCAAGGTGGCGGAAACAGATAGACACCTTCTAAGTATTCGTAGGTAAAGGCATCTTTTGCCTGTCTGTTTTAGCAAAAAACATGTTTCGATATGTACATTTTGCGGGACTTTTTATAATTTCATAGTTATATAATGAGATATTAATCTTCCGTAATCCTGTAATTCACCAGCTATTATCCTTTTAAAGCCCTTTAAATACTTCTTTTGTGTATTTTGTTTTTCCAATCTATTAATTATGGGCGATTCGATGTAAATGCAATATTTAACGATGTTATCCTTTGCATTATACTCAAAATCTATCAGTAAATACTCTTTATATAGCTTAGAGAGCAAAATAATTTAATAAGTACAATATTATACCGTAAAAAAGAGTAATAAAATGTGTATAAACGAGCACGGATTAAAGGTTCGGGTAGTATGTGGTACTTGAGAAACCTCTTTTTTTAAATAGGCGATACTAAATAATAAATTCTTTAGATACGTTTGTAACTATATCCTCTAGTTAAAGAGCTTCCTCATCTGTTAAAAGAGTGATGCTTTGTATCTAAAGAGATTAACAATAAATACACTATAATATGTATTTTTACTGGATGTTCACCAGGAGAATGATATAGAACTCACGTGAAAACCTACAAGCCACCGCCAAAGAAAATATTCCCACTCCGTGACTTGCGTTTTAAAAATTTATTTTATTTAAATACCGATGGATTTGTCTATAAATAAGAGGTCGAAACTTGCCAATTCCTTTCTCTCTTTCTTTATTCACAGTGGTTGATAAATTATTGTCTTTCCACAGCTATTGCCTCCTATGTACGGTCTGCCGAACATGTGCTTGCACTGTCATGACCCCACGAACATAAACCCCCCGCAATATGCTGATTACTGGCGAGGACATTTATCTGCCCAGCCCCAAATGAGTTTTTTTTAAGCTTTTCTCATTGGTGGGGGAATGCTGTGGAGCACCAATATGTGTCTTAACAAACACGGTGTAAAAAAACCCCAAATCAAAAATAAATGAAAATGAATCAATAATACTTTATTGATATTTATTATTACTGCCTTGATACTTAGAAGGTGTCAAACACTTGCAAGATGTATTGTGTATCTTCATTCTACTCCGTCTAAAAAGAATCTATGCATCACCAACCCTCATTACAATAATCTACGTGTACCATCTTTATCCTTCAACGTAATCTCCCACCTTGTTTTTACATTTTCAGCATTCAACTACTTGCACCATTTACATTACTCAACAACACAGCCTCATATTCATTTTAATCTGTCTTGCATGGCCCACAACTATGCATCACCAGCTCTTTACATCTGAACATTCACTTCATCTCTACCGTCAATCACTTTATTAGTGACACGGTTTATTTTATTCACCGGTGTTTGTTGTATCGCTCATCGCAGTGAACTTCGAAGTAGTGATGTATCTGTAGAAATGCCCCGAAGTAGTTAAATAGTCTCTTAATCTGTTCTTTATTAAAATGGTCTTTCTACCCGTATCTATTTTCTTGTCACTGAGTTGGACATTTATATTACATAACCAACCCATGTGTCATTAGCATCCACACATTTTCATATGAATCTTTATACTACCCAAAGAATATACATTATGGCGAGTTCCGTGGCCAATAACAGTACCCATTCAAAGTACTGGTTGAATCCGCGATTAGAAGCTTTATAAACATCAGTGTCAACATTCGTTGTATTCCCTCAGAACCTAATTACTATAGTTTTATGGTTGTAAAAGATGTATTGTTGTAGGTCAGCGATAATAAGCTTAAGATTGGTTTATAGATTGCTTTGGTGGTTTTTTTCACTCGTTGACTTCACTATTGATAGGTTTACTGGTTTGGCTCAGTCGTAGACTATGAGGTATTTGGAGCTGTTTGTATCTTGAAGGGAAATAAGAATACTGTGCAATATAAACTGAAGGCCCTTTGGGTAAAAAGGAAGCTATATGCACGGAATCGGGGAGGTTATGGGGATGAGGCAAAGTAGCAGTAGCTGCGTCAATATGTCAAAAGATAATAAATAGGCGTTTCTCCAAACATCTTGGACAATTCAAAGTAACCAGAGAGACCTATGTCGTCTGCGACAAATATTGACTTTGACGGAAAAGGGATGTTTTATTCAATTAGTTGGTACTAGTTTAATGTCTTCAATGGCTTTATGGAAGCACCCTCTATTGAATAATTCTCATTTAGGCTTCTGGTATTTGCTTCGTCAGGCCAGACCGATCTTCCTGCTGTCCCGACCAGAACAACATCACATCTTATTTGCTATGAATTGTACCTCTGTCCTACAATACGCTGCGCCTCGTATTATTCTAAAGTTAGAATTACTGAAAACCCCTTGAAATACTTAGAAGGCATTAAAGCCTTTCTTTCCTGTATCCATATTCAAAATACCATCTTCTTATGATTTTATCCGACTTTCCTCAAGAAATCATTGAAAAAATCACGGATTTTCTTCCCATCAAGGACAAGGCCTCTTGCTCTTTAGTATGCAAAGCATGGAGAAGACTTTTCCAGGATTCCTTATACTCTGATATAAGCATAGAGTCTGGAGAGGCCTTATCTGACATTATAACTCCACGCCAGAATAACCGGCACAATTATCAAGAAACTGGACACCTTGCGCGATATCTCTGTACATGTTTCTCTTTAGAGATAACGGACGAAAATCTCTTAAAATTGCAGAATACCTTTCGAAATATAAAGTATATTCATTTTGATTTAAGTTATATAAGCTTGAACAACTTTGGACTTACTGCTGATTGGAATATCTGGAGATCCCTAAGAGAACTCTATATCTCTTCCAGTTATCAGCATACACCTGACATAAATAATAAACTTGTTAAAGTAATTATGTGCTTGCCCCTACTGAGACGACTGGATGTGACTAATACAACTTGGCGGTTTGATCGATCGGCATTCTCATTAAGCGACTTTGAGACCATTCACTCACATCTAAAACACTTGGCACATTTGAACCTCGGCACAAATCTATTGACCATTTCTGATATCGACCTGGAACGTATCGATAAATTATCACCAGCCACACATATGGGAAGCTTAATGATAGCTTCCAGAAACATGGACTATCGATGGCTATATTATTTCGCTCGTAAATATCCTAATCTACACAAACTCTGCCTTTCTACAGCAGATATTATATCCGATGCCAAAGAACAAAAGAACAGTACAATATCATTATTACAACGAGTGCCCCTGCCATTCCAATTCCTAAAAGAATTACATCTCATACATTTCGGTTTCGTTGAGAAACAACTACTTTTCTGGGATATAATCAACTTTCAAAACATCTCGTTAAAACAGATATCAATTTTAATTGTCCTAACTCCTCATACGTATTCTCGTACCAATCTCTGTGATATTCCCAGACGTATCGCAGAAACTTGCCTACTCGGCTTCTCAAGGACCATCGAATCATTTCGTCTGCATTGTTCAAATACATGTACAACCACCATAGACATTATGGAGATGAAGGACAACCTTTTCAATTTGACCGAGCTGAGTATCCGAACTTCCACATCTGTTGGTATAGATATTCTTCTCTGTGCAGCACCTTGTTTGAAATCACTGGAACTCTACTTTACTAATATCAAAGTTAAAGACAAACTTTACAATTCAAAAAGATTTGGACTCCAGTCATTCAAAGTATCCACTTCGAAAGTTACATCAGATGTGCTCCGGTTTCTATCATTCCACTGCAGAAACTTGAATGAGTTGGATTTGACTGGAAGTTCAGTATACGGCAGTTGCACGACACCTGGGTGCCAGTTTATTGACATGACATATACTCGCTTAGCAACATTATATATTTATGAGACAGAATTCATTGTACAAGGCAACAAGGAGCGTCCAGAAAATTGGAATATAACTCTTATTACTCGGCCAGTTGACGATACTCCTCCAAAACAAGATTATGATCCTAGAGTATCACCAGTTATTATTGGGGGTATGCCAATCAAGGCTCACTATCACTGGTTTTACGCATATAAGACACGAAGAATGAGTAAGTTGTCAAAATCACAAGGCTCTCGTATCACAAAATTCGTCTCAAACTATGAGGAAAACAAGAGAATCACTATGGAAAGAGCCCTTCAGATAAAAAGAAGAACCCCATCTGATCGTTGGAAGGAGAGTTGCATTTTTGGATATACAAAGATAAAACTTGGTTATATAACAAATTGTAAGATTCAATATTCTACTAAATATAATTAATATGATTATATATCAAACCATTATAATTCTAAATAAATTAAACACTAGTAAGGATTAATAATTATAAAAACAATTACGCCAAATGTAAATAGATTATGATTAATATTAAAACAAACAACTATCTTTAACAAAAGCAATACTTACAGTCAATGTTAAAAGGCTCAAAAATTTTAGTATAAAAAATAAAGAAAAGGTGAAGCAAGTTTAGGTCTGTTGAATAACTTGTTTTCTTTGAATTTACTAGTTAGTATAAAGACAATGTATGCGTAATATTTTCAAGATTATCTGAAAATGATAGCTTCGGATTAAGCTCAAAGAAACCTCTTTAAAATCATATTTCAAATATGCTGTTTAATAATAATTATAAAACAAACTCATATAACTTAATCTTTAGAACAAATATTGCAATCAGCTACATAACCAAGTTTTATCTTTGTATATCCAAAAATGTAACTGTCCTTCCAAAGATCAGACAGTGTTCTTCTTTTTATCTGATGGGCTCTCTCCATAGTGATTCTCTTGTTTTCCTCATAGTTTGAAGCGAATTTTTCGATACGGGAGCTTCGTGATTTTGAAATATTCTTCATAATGTATTGACCCTTTCTGTAAAACCAGTAGTAATGAGCCTTGATAGATTTTCCACGAAGAACCGGTGATATTTTGGGATTATACTCTCGCTTTGGAGGAATATCGTCAACTGGTCGAGTAATAAGCGTTATATTCAAATTGTCGGGAGATTCCTTGTTGTCGTTTATAATAAATTCTGTGGAACTAACAGTTAATGTCTGCAAGTGACTATAGCTCATGTCAATAAACTGGCACCCAGGTGTCGTGAAATTGCCATAAACTGATGTTATCATGAAATACAGCACATTCAATTCTCTGCAATGGAACGACAGGAACCGGAGAACATCTGATGTAATCTTAGTATTGATCACCTTGAATGACTGAAGTCCAAATCTCTTTGAGTTGTAGAGTTTATCTTTAACTTTGATATCAGCAAAGCCGAGTTCCAGTAATTTCAAGCGAGGTGCTGCAGAGAGAAGGGTATCCAGTTCAATTGTTTTTGACGGAATATTGATGTTCAGTTCAACCAAACCGTAAAGACTGTCCTTTATCCTCAGCAAGTCAGTTGGAGTTTTATCCATGCTCAAACATGTCAGACAGAATGAGCTGATAGTCTCCGCGAACTGTGTTAGACAAAATTCTGTAAGAGTTTTGGGAGTATCAGATATACTACTTGAATGGTAACTACTATATGGTAATCTAATGACCATTCGTATATGTTTTAACGGTACGTTGTGATATCTGAGCATTTCGAAGAAAAGTAGGCAATCCTTTTCAAAGCAATTTACGTATGAAATGGTTAATCTTGTTAGGCGTTGAAATGGCTGAGGAACTGGCTGGAATAATGTCATTATATTGTCCATTTGTTTTTTGGTACTGGGTGGAATATCTTGTGCAGAAAAATCGAGTGTTTGTAGGTTGGGATATTTGCGAGCGAAATAGCATAGCCATCGATAGTCTGTCTTTGTAGAAGTCATGCTCAAGCTTCTCATATTTGTGACTGGCGATACTCTTGCTATGCATTCAAGGTCTGCTTCAGAAATGGGCGATAGAGTTGACTTGATCTTCAAGTGTCCAAGGTGCTTTAGATGCGAGTGAATGGTCTCAATGGTGTTTAATGAAAATGGAATTTGATCTTGTAACCAAAATTCTCCCTTGATGATCTCTAATCGCCTCAGAAGCGGTAGACACATGATTACTTTAACAAGCTGATTCTCCAAGTCAAATAGTTGTGAATTATTGAAGAAAATGTGGAATTCTTTTGCTGATTTCCAGATATTCCAATCGGCTATTGTTCCAAAGTTGTCCGAGTTGATCTCATTTAATTCGAGATGAATATATTTTATGTTTGGAAATGTTTTCTGTAGTGCGTAAAACTCTTTATCTGTTACTTGTGTGGTTTCATGTGTATGTAGATATTGCACAAGATGCCGATGTTGTATGTAGGGGTCTTGATGATTTTCGGGAGTATCAACAAGGGCATCTAAGAGTTGGTGGTTTAAGAGCAAATCAGAGTACAGAGAGTCCCGGAAAAGTCTTCTCCATGCTTTGCATACTAGAGAGCAAGAGGCCTTGTCCTTGACGGGAAGAAAATCCGTAATTTTTTCAATGATTTCTTGAGGGAAGTCGGATAAAAGCATAAAAAGATGGTATTTTGAATATGGATACAGGAAAGAAAGGCTTTAATGCTTTCAAGTATTTCAAGGGTTTTTAACTAATTCTAATTTCAGAATAATACGAGGCGCAGCGTATTGTAGGACAGAGGTACAATACACAATAAGTAAATTAACACAGCTAAGAAAGCTACAAGCTTACACATTAATCAATTGTGATATATATTGATTGTCAATACTTAGAAGGTATTTGTAGGCCTTGTATATTTATATTTTAAATTAAATTTACTGCGGATTGTACCTCTGTCCTACAATACACTGCAGTTCTTTTTTTTTAAAAAAAATAGTAAGAATCCCTTGGAACACTTGAAAATTATTGGATCCTCTCTTTCTTGTATCTATATTCAAAATACTATTTTTATGGCTTTATCAGACTTTCCTCAAGAGATTGTAGACAGAATTGCGAATTATCTTTACCTCGAAGACAAAGACTCTTGCACTCTAGTTTGCAAGAAATGGAATACAATTTTCGCCAACTCTATGCACTCTGATGTATTCGTGAGCAAGCCGTTTTTATCGTACCTTGTCAATCCTCCCCAAGACTATCAACAACCCTATCAGGAAACTCGGCACCTTGTACGATATCTGTATATAGATTACAATGCCCAAGCAACAGACGAAGAACTTTACGCACTACAAAAAACCTTTCCAAACATAAGATATATTTATTTCGAATCAGATTCTATAACCGATATCAGCTTTGGAGTTTCTGCTGATTGGAATATTTGGAGACTGCTGAGAGAAGTCACCTTCAGTTTCGAGTTTTCAAATATACCTGAAATTGAGAATAAGATTGTTGAAACAATCATCTGCTTACCTCTCCTGAAACGATTTGAGATTATTAATATAGATACCGAGCCAAAGCAGATATCATTCTCACTGAACCACTTTGAAACCATTCACTCGCATCTAAAGCAACTTGGATACTTGAAGTTGAACACAGATCTAATGGCCCTTTCTAATACCGACCTTGAACGTATATCACAAGTATTACCAGCCACAACTATGGGAAGCTTGAACATAATTTCCAAAAAGGCAGATCATCGATGGCTATGCTATTTTTCTCACAAGTATCCCAATCTACACACACTCAAAACTTGGGCAAAAGATATTCTACCCGACAGCAAGAATCAAAGGAACAATACAATAGCTTTATTCCGCAAAACACCCATGCCATTTCAGCGCCTAAAGTCATTAAATCTTGATTATTTCAAGTGCGTTGGGGAAGAACATCTACTTTTCTGGAATATTATCAACATTCACGACATACCGTTAAAACATATATCAATTTACAATGTATCATATGGCACGCCTTCTTCTTCTGGTAATCTCTATGATTCTCCCAAACGTATCGCAATCATTTGCCTGACAAAATTCTCAAAGACTATTGAAACATTTCGTCTGGAATCTCCAAATACATATGGAACTTCAATCAACTTGGCAGAAATAAAGGACAGTCTTTGTAATTTGGTCGAACTAAGCATCGATACTTCCACATCTGGCGAAATAGATACCCTTCTCTGTGCAGCACCTAGCTTGAAATTACTTTCATTCCAACATGCAGACATCAAAGTTAAAGACGAACTCTATAGCTCAAAGAGATTTTCACTCCAGTCATTCAAAGTAACCTTGTCAAATATTACATCAGATGTTCTCCGGTTTTTGTCATTCCACTGCAGAAGTCTATATGAGTTGAATTTGATTAGAACATCAGTGTCTGGAGACTTTACAACACCTGGGTGTCAGTTTATCGACATGACTTACACCCGCTTACAGTCATTACTTATCGCAGACACCGACTTCACCATAAAAGGCACCACAAGCTGTTCAGATAATTTGAACATAACTCTCATTACTCGACCGCTTGACGAGATTCCTCCAAAAAGTGATTACAATCCTAAAGTACTGCCAGTTGTTATTGGAGGTCCAGATATCAAAGCTCATTATGACTGGTTCTGCAAATATAATGGAAAAACTAGCCATTCTATTTCAAAATCTCGAGGCTCTCGTGTCGAGAAATTTGTTTCAAACTATGAGGAAAACAAGAGAATCACTCTGGCGAGAGCCCTTTATACAAAAAGAGGAAAGCCATATGTAAGCTGGAGAAATAATTGCATTTTTGGATATACAAAGATAAAACTTGGCTATGTAACTGATTGTAAGATTTAATATTCTATCAAATATAATTAATATGATTATATATCAAACCATTATAATTCTAAATAAATTAAAGACTAGCAAGGATTAATGATTATAAAAGCAACTCTACCAAATGTAAATAGATTATGATCAATACTAAAACAAGCAACTATCTTTAACAAAAACAATACTTATAGTAAATGTTAAAAGGCTCAAAGATCGCAGTATAAAAAATAAAGAAAAGGTGAAGCAAGTTTAGGTCTGTTGGATAACTTATTATCTTTGAACTTATCAGTCAGTATAAAGACAATATATGCGTAATATTTTCAAGATTACCTAAAAATTATAGCTTCGGATTAGGCTCAAAGAATACTTTATAAAATCATATTTAAAATATGCTGTTTAATAATAATTATAAAGCAAACTCATACAATTTAATCTTTAGAACAAATATTGCAATCAGCAACATAACCAAGCTTTATCCTTGTATATCCAAAAATGCAAATGTCCTTCCAACGATCAGATGGGGTTCTTCTTTTTATCTGAAGGGCTCTCTCCATAGTGATTCTCTTGTTTTCCTCATAGTTTGAAACGAATTTTGTGATACGAGAGCCTTGTGATTTTGAAATATTCTTCATTTTGTATTGATCCTTTCTGTAAAACCAGTAGTAATGAGCTTTGATAGCTTTTCCAGGAACAACCGGTGATAATTTGGGACTATACTCTCGCTTTGGAGGAATATCGTCAACTGGTCGAGTAATAAGCGCTATATTCAAATTGTCGGGAGATTCCTTGTTGTCGTTTATAATAAACTCCATATTATCGACAGTTAATGTCTGTAAATGACTATAGGTCAGATCGATGAACTGGCACCCAGGTGTCGTGAAATTGCCATAAACTGTTATTAATCTGAAATATAGCACATTCAAGTCTCTGCAGTGGAATGACAGGAACCGGAGAACGTCTGATGTAATTTCCGAATAGGATATTTTGAATGATTGGAGTACAAATCTCTTTGAGCTGTAGAGTTCATCTTTAACTTTGATATCAGTAAAGTTGAGTTCAAGTGATTTCAAGCGAGGTGCTGCAGAGAGAAGGGAATCTAATTCAATTGTTTTTGACTGAATGTTGATATTCAGTTCAACCAAATTGTAAAGGCTGTCCTTTATCCTCATCAAGTCAGTTGGAGTTTTACCCATGATCAAACATGGCAGACAGAATGAGTTGATAGTCTCTGCGAACTGTGTTAGGCAAAATTCTATGATATTTTTGGGAGTATCAGATATACTACTTGGATAGATGGTACCATATGGTAATCTAATGACCATTCGTATATGTTTTAACGGTACGTTGTGATATCTGAGCATTTCGAAGAAAAGTAGGCAATCCTTTTCAAAGCAATTTACGTATGAAATGGTTAATCTTGTTAGGCGTTGAAATGGCTGAGGCACTTGCTGGAATAATGTCATTATATTGTCCATTTGTTCTTTGGTACTAGGTGGTATATCTTCTGCAGAAAAATCAAGTGTATGTAGGTTGGGATATTTGCGAGCGAAATAGCATAGCCATCGATAGTCTGTATTTGTAGAAGTCATGCTCAAGCTTCCCATATTTGTGGCTGGCGATACTCTTGATATATTTTCAAGGTCTGTTTCAGAAAGGGTCAATAGATTCAAGTTTATTCTCAAGTGTCCAAGGTGCTTTAGATGCGAGTGAATGGTCTCAATGGTGTTTAATGAAAACATAATTTGATAGTGTAGCCGAAAGTTTTCCTTGATGATCTCTAATCGTCTCAGGAGCGGTAGACACATTATCACTTTAACAAGCTGATCCTTCAAGTCAGGTAAATGTGAATAATTGAATAAAATATGGAATTCTCTCGCTGATTTCCAGATATTCCAATCGGCAATCGTTCCAAAGTTGTCTGAGTTGATCCCATTTAATTCGAGATGAATATATTTTATGTTTGGAAAGGTTTTCTGTAGTGCGTAGAACTCTTTGTCTGTTACTTGTGTGGTTTCATGTGTATGTAGATATTGCACAAGATGCCGATGTTGTATGTAGGGGTCTTGATTATTTTCGGGAGTATTAACAAGGGCATCTAAGAGTTGGTGGTTTAAGAGCAAATCAGAGTACAGAGAGTCCCGGAAAAGTCTTCTCCATGCTTTGCATACTAGAGAGCAAGAGGCCTTGTCCTTGACGGGAAGAAAATCCGTAATTTTTTCAATGATTTCTTGAGGAAAGTCGGGTAAAAGCATAAGAAAATTGTATTTTGAATATGGATACAAGAAAGAAAGGCTTTAATGCTTTCACATATTTCAAGGGTTTTTAACTAATTCTAGCGTCAGAATAATACGAGGCGCAGTGTATTGTAGGACAGAGGTACAATACACAATAAGTAAATTACACCGCTTGCACAGCTAAATAATTGTTTTGTGCGGATAAATATTCTACCGACACAAATCCCTATAATAAGAGCTAGTATGAGTACCCCTGAAGGATCGAACTTACAAGGCAGTACTGCCAACCCATGGCAGGTCCAACAACTAGCGATCTGTGCACAGAGCCCACCATCCCGTTCCAAGAACAAGTATCTTCACATCTTCACTGGACCTGACTTTGACCAGAACCTCTCCATGGATCCAGCATCTGCTGCTTGGGCCAGCACCATCCATCCGTCGAGCGTTTCGTTCAATCTCGGCAAACTCATCCCAGCCAACGCAGTATATGATGTTCTCTCTGACCACATTGGCCAGATGACTCCATCGACCTTGCGTTACACTCGCTCAAAGGACCTCTTGACAAAATCCCTTTTCACCGAATCTGCCCCCCAGATGAAAGCCACCTCTGATAGTCTGGTGTACCAAGACACCAAAGCCGTCGCCTCTCCAAGTTTTCCTTCCAATAGAAATATTGTTAAGGTTGACATGTATCGCATCAGCGCTTGTAATCCCAGCACTGACTTCCTTGGGTCCATTAAAGAGGCTTTCCATTCGTACGGAAAGGTTGTTCAATTGCGTGCTTACGTCTCCCACCGTGGAACTTTTCGTGGTGAAGCCACCGTCCTTCTGGACACATCTGGATTGGATACACCCAAATTTCTTCCCAGCCGCCTCCATTTGGAAGGAACCATCTCCTGCCCAGTGGGGCTGTATTCCAAAGATATTCCACCCGTGTGTGGGTATTGCCGTGAGGAAGGTCACTTTTTGCGTGCATGTACAAAGGGTCCATCTCGCACACCCCGCTGTAAGCGTTGTGGTGTCTTGGACCATGAGATGGCCAGCAAAGACTGTCCCGCCCATCCTGACAAAGTTGAGGCCGAGCGTATTCAGCAAGAGCAACTCCAGTTGGAGATTACTGAAGCAGAAGCTCTCCGTGCTCTTCAGACAGAAGCCAACACCACCCCATCTCCTCCCAGCGTTGTTGTAAGTTCGACAACGAACAATACACCTCCTGCTCCCACCTCTTCAGTTTCCTGGCCCATTCGTCGCCGATTCATGTCGACGATGACCACTCGGTCCAAGGCTGGATTCACTTGACCCCCTGCACCCATTGGTGATGACATTGACATACCAATGTATGATCCCAGTGGTCGAGGCACTGCTGGCAGCAAGTACTCGTTTGCCGCTCAAGGCATTGCCCTTCCTGAAGACGGTGTATCCCCGCCAGTCATGCCAGATAACGAATGTTGCCAGTCCTTGCTTAACCTCTCCGTCCTGGCACATACCCAGGGTAATCAGCCCTTCACTGATCTTGATGGCAATACGCCTATGAAAGAACTTGACTCTCCCTCTGGCCGGGCCGGCCAACCATATTCCTAAATGACTGTACAGTCTATCCGCCTAGGAACTTTGAATGTTTGAGGTCTCCTCTCTACCATCACTAGTCCACAATCCTCAGAACGTATCTTTATCCATTACCTTCGTTAAATATCTCCCTTACTTTTCTTACTTACTCTGAAAAAGACCCATCTCCTTCATTCCCGTCATTCTACTATACACCTTCTCTTCCAAACCCAGGCAAGTCTTTAGACTTCGCACTGTGACCTTATCTCTTTCGATCTCCTTCTCCACCTTGAACAATTGTGCGTGTCACCAGATGACCGTGCACTAGTTGTAGATGTTACACATACTGATCAACGCATTGATCCTTTTGCTGTTGTTGTTCTTTATGCTCCCGATATCTCTGCCCAGTGGCGTACTTTCTTTTCTTTTCTTGTTCTCCTTCTCCATTCCCTCATCTCTTCACTTCCTGAATTTGTCTTGGGTGACTTTAACTGTAATATCTATCAACGTCGAAGCCATTCTGCAGACTGGCAAGGCTACCTCTAAGGTAATTGTATCGATGCTATCACTAATTCCGCCTCTTCCCCTATCCCTACCTTCCATAGTTCCCGAACCCGCACATGCATCGAGTACCTCTTCCACCCTTCCTCCATCCCCACTGAATCACCCGAAGTCAGTTCCGTCAATCCTTCTTGGACTGACCACTGTCTTCTCGTTGTTTCGATTCCTCTCTCTCTCGCCCTTCTGGACCTTGGGTCTGGCGTTTCAACACCCAGTACCTTTTCCATGACGAATTTGACACTATCTTGGCCGATCTTTTGGATAAGGCAAGCCACTCTTTTCCCGAAGATGCTTCTCCTGGGATCCGTTGGGATTGTCTCAAGAAAGCTGTCAAGCAATTGGCTCTCACTTATGGCAAAAAAGTCCAACGTCGCCTCCGTTCCCAAGAGCGTCGTCTCCACCACCTCCGCAATGAGCTCTCAGGATCTTCATCCTCACCTCAACTCTCTTCCGTCGAATCTGAGCTGGCCTCGATTCAGCTAACTCGTACCTCCACCCTAGCAGCCCGATCTGGTGCCAAGTGGTGTGAAGAAGGCGAGACATCGTCCAAGTATTTCTTTCGAGTACTTAAGCAATGCTCTGCTGCCAAGTCCATCACCACTCTTGTTGACCCCGACACCTCCACCACCTCCACCTCACCAGCAGACCTGCTTGGCCACACACGCTCATTCTACCAGTCCCTATACTCTCAAGAAGCCATTGACCTCTCGGCCGCTCACTCCCTCATCGATCACATACCTCTTTCTACAAGCCTTTCTTCTGATGACTCCGCTCCTTTGACCTTTAAAGTGACACTGGACGAACTCAAGTCTGTGCTTAAGAATACCCCCGAACAACTCCAGCCCTGGGATGGATGGCCTGCCGTACCCTTTGTGGTCACGCTTACTTGCTCACTCCACCATCCAGTCTTTTGCTGTTGAGGTGTATCAGGATGCTCTATGCGGTGTTTTTCCCCCTTCGTGGCCGGAAACAGTTTTGCTCTTGCTTCCCAATGCTGGTGACCTGACCTCCCTTCGGAATTGGTGCCCAATCTCCCTCATCAACTGCGACGCTAAACTCTTCACCAAGATGCTCACATCCCGTCTAAGATGTTGCATATGCCCTCTGATCATCACATTCCAAACGGGCTTCATGGCTGACCGCTTCATTGCAGATAATAGACTTTTGACTCGGCTGGCTATGTCCCATGCCCAACTCACCAAGGATCCTGGAGTCGGTCTCCTTCTGGATTAAGAGAAAACCTACGATTGGGCCCATCCTACCTACCTTTGTCTTGTCATGGCACGCTTGAGCTTACCTACCATGTTCATTGACTCTGTTTGCGCCCCTTTCTTCTCGACCCAAATCCATGTCAATTCCAGTGGCCATATCTCTTCCTCCTTCAAGCAAGGTCGTGGGCTTTGACAGGGTGATCCTTTCTCGCCTCTGTTGTTCAATATTGCCTTTAAGCCTCTCCATCTCTTAGTCAATTTCGCTTCTTGGTTCCTTTCCACTTCATCTCCTTTACACCGCCTCTCTCTTCACCACCTCTGAAGCTTCTGGCTTATGCTGATGATCTTCTGTTGTTCCTGACCTCTCCCTCTGAGATGAGCACCGTCTTGTCGATTCTGCGCACTTTCGGGCTGGCCTCAAATGCAAAGGTCAATCTGAACAAGACAGTTGCCGTTGCTCTCTCTGGGCATTTCCATCCCGATTGGGATCCTGTTCTGGATGCTGCCAATATTACCATCCGCCGTAATTGCCATGAGGCTAACACCATCCGTTATCTGGGTTTCCCTCTTAGCTCTCACCCTGCCCAACTAGAATCTTTCCGTGCTGTCCTCCTTGCCAAACTCAAACGCCATTGTACTATGCTCTCTGCAAGAGGCTTGTCAGTGCGCGGTAAAAGTATTGCTGCCAACTCTCTTCTCTTGAGCTCCATATGACATGTCCTCTACGTGACCCCTGCACCTCTTTTTTTTGCTGCTATACGCAAGCATATTCGTTCTTTTCTCTATCTTTGTTTTGGCAGCTGTGGTTGGCCTCTTCTTTGCTTACCACGCAAGTCTGTGGGCTTGGGTATTTTGGATCCTGATTACCAACAGCGCGCTCTCCAACTGCGATGGATTCTTCCCATTTTGCATTCTTGATCATTCTCTCGATCTTCTTCCTTTTTACTACCTTATTTAGAATTTTTACTTCCTCTTCACTTTTGTTTTCCTTCTGCTAGTATAGTTCTGTTGTTTTCTTGTAGTATTGTGAGTTGCCCCGGTTCTTTACTGCCAATTCACCATTTCTGCTCTCGATTGGTTCACGATGCTCTTCCTCCTGCACTCGGTGTAACACCTTTGGTGGTTCTTGAGTCCCCCCCCCCCCCCCCCCCCCTGGCTTCTGTTTGGACTTTTTTCCCGCCATTCGTTTCTCCGGAAATGAATCTGAAGTCACTTCTTGTCTCGGATGCCTTTCTGGTAGATGATGATGGACGTTTCTGTCCACGACTTCGTGGCAATCACTCAAGAGCACGGAACTGTATTGGCCAATTTTTTAGCAAGATCGATGCTGGTAGAATGGTCTATTGTCCTTGGTTTATTCCGTGTCTTCACCTCCCATCTCACCTCCTCCACCTGGTCTCTCTTCTCTTCTCTCCGTGGTCCTTTTGGACAAACGCCCTTTGGGCAACGCACCCACAGGATCACTGTGCCGGCATCTTCGTTCGTCTCCTCCTCCGCCTCTTCTCCCTCCTGCTCGTTGGCGTCGTTTTTGGTCCCTGGTTATTCCACACCATTGTCGCACTTTGTGGTGGAAAGTGATATGGAAGCGGATTCCCACCCGACTGGCCATCCACACAATCATGCCTCGTACTGTCTCTGACTCCATGTGCTTGGTGTGCACCACCGACACCGAAGACCAAGACCATTTCCTCTTCTTCTATCCTAAGAAACGCCTGGTGTGGAACGTAGTCCTCTCTCGTTTCTGCCGGACCTGGACTCTGGATGATGTTTGACAGATGCTGACATTTTGTCAACTCCCCTGTGTTTCTCCTACTCGGGATACTCAGATTCTGCTGGTGGTTATAACAGTCAAGGCAATTTGGAATGTCCATTGGAAGTTTGTCTTTGACAATCAGCCTTTTCTTCCTGGAGTAGTGCCTATGGAGGCTTCCAGTACTATAGAGAAACAGAGAACTATACTAGTTTAAGGAGTTTTTTCTTTTCTTTTCATCCCCTTCACTTATCTTCCCTAATTTTTTATCACCTATATTGTCCTTTTATCTTTATCCCTTTCCTCCAAGTCCAATCTAATGGCAATCTAGAAGCCGCACGCCTTGCGTGACGGCAGATCAATAAAATACTAAAAAAAAATTATCTTTGAATTTACCTCTACAGTATAAAACAATGTATGCGTAATATTTTCAAGATTATCTAAAGATGATAGCTTCGGATTAGGCTCAAATAAACCTCTTTAAAATAATATTTCAAATATACTGTTTAATAATAGTTATAAAGCAAATTCATTTAACCTAATAATTCTCATAACACATATCACAATCAGCTACATAACCAAGTTTTATCTTTGTATATCCAAAGACACAGTTGTTGTTCCAACCAGCGTACGGCTTTCCTCTTTTTGTATAAAGGGTTCTCTCCAGAGTGATTCTCTTGTTTTCTTCATAGTTTGAAACGAATTTCTCGACACGAGAGCCTCGAGATTTTGAAATATTCTTCATATCGTATTCATTCTCTCTGCAAAACCAGTAATAATGAGCCTTTGTAGTTTCTCCAAAAATAACCGGCGACACTTTGGGATCGTATTCTTGCTTCGGGGGAATATCGTCAACTGGTCGAGTAATAAGCGTTATATTCAAATTGTCTGGAGATTCCTTGTTGTCATTTATAATAAATCCTGTACAATTAACAGTTAATGTCTGCAAATGACTATAGGTCATATCGATAAACTGGCACCCGGGTGTCGTGAAATTGCCATAAACTGATGTTATCATAAAATACAGTACGTTCAATTCTCTGCAATGGAACGACAGGAACCGGAGAACATCTGATGTAGTTTTCGAAAAGGATATTTTGAATGATTGGAGTACAAATCTCTTTGAGCTGTAGAGTTCATCTTTAACTTTGATATCAGCAAAGCCGAGTTCCAGTGATTTCAAGCGAGGTAATGCAGAGAGAAGGGTATCTAGTTCAATTGTTTTTGACGGAATGTTGATACTCAGTTCAACCAAATTGTAAAGGCTGTCCTTCATTCTCATCAAGTCAGTTGGGGCAGTATTCATGTTTAAACATATCAGACAGAATGAGTTGATGGTCTTTGTGAACTGTGTTAGGCAAAATTCTGCGAGAGTTTTGGGAGCATCAGATATACTATTTGGACGATAAGTACCAAATGGTAATCTAATGACAATTCGTATATATTTTAACGGTACGTTGTGATATCTGAGCATTTCGCAGAAAAGTAGACAATCCTTTTCAAAGCAATTTACGTATGAAATGCTTAATCTTGTTAGGCGTTGAAATGACCGAGGCACTTGCTGGAATGATACCATTATATTGTCTATTTGTTCTTTGGTACTAGGTGGAATATCTTCTGCAGAAAAATCGAGTGTGTGTAGGTTGGGATATTTGCGAGCGAAATAGCATATCCATCTATAGTCTGTCTTTGTAGAAGTCATGCTCAAGCTTCCCATATTTGTGGCTGGCGATACTCTTGTTATACGTTTAAGGTCTGTTTCAGAAAGGGTCAATAGAGTTGAGTTGATCTTCAAGTGTCCAAGGTGCTTTAGATGCGAGTGAATGGTTTCAATGGTGTTTAATGAAAATGGAATTTGATCTTGTAACCAAACTTTTCCCTTGACAATCTCTAATCGTCTCAGGAGTGGTAAGCACATTATTACTCTAACGAGCTGATTCTTCAAGTCAAGTAATTGTGAATTATTGAAGAAAATGTGGAATTCTCTCAATGATTTCCAGATATTCCAATCGGCAATAGTTCCAAAGTTGTCCGAGTTGATCTCATTTAATTCGAGATGAAAATATTTTATATTTGGAAACGCTTTCTGTAGTACGTAGAACTCTTCGTCTGTTATTTGTGTAGTTTCATATATGTGTAAATATTTCACAAGATACCGATGTTGTATGTAGGGATCTTGATAGTCGTTGGGAGTATCAACAAGGGCATCTAAGATTTGGTGATCTAAGAACAAATCAGAGTACAGAGAGTCCCGGAAAAGTCTTCTCCATGCCTTGCATACTAGAGAGCAAGAGGCTCTGTCCTTGATGGAAAGAAAATCCGTAATTTTTTCAATGATTTCTTGAGGAAAGTCGGATAAAATCATAAGAAAATGGTATTTTGAATATGGATACAGGAAAGAAAGGCTTTAATGCCTTCTAAGTATTTCAAGGGCTTTTAACTAATTCCAACTTCGGAATAATACGAGGCGCAGCGTATTGTAGGACAAAGGTACAACACACAAGAAGTAAATTAAAATGGAAATAAGAATCCACAAGTCCTACACAGGTGTGATAGTTATGTAACTGGGCAAAATCCATGTTCTTTGTTGGACGTTATACATGAGAGTAATCATAACTTAATAGTGGGTACAAGGGATAACTATAGAAATGATATAAAGGTTAATATACATATATTGGCTCGACTAACACAATAGGTAATAGCTAGTAAGAATCCTTTTTTTTCTTACTACAAAATAATATCCTATTACCTATCTTGAAAAACTCATCTATAGACTCGCATTGATTACTTTATCTCATTTCAGATTATTCTTTGAAGCTATCTTGAAAGAGGTGCTTATTATAGTACGTAAAAATATACATTTATCTATCTATTGTTTATCATGTATTTCTAGGCAAGAGATTGTCTTTTATGCTCGAGAAAGCTCTTTGGAGAAAATGGATTTAATTTAATCAACTTTGATCCTCCAAGAACTCTACAATAACATGCCAAATTGAACCCGGCCTAAGGATGTTTTGAATTTTTTTAATATTATTGACTGAGTCACTGTCGGTTGACTTATGATCTCCATCTTTCTGATCTCCTTTATAGTGATTCAATAGTTGTCCGACTGTAGGAATTGTATTTTCAAAGATTAAATGATTAGGGACACCAGTGTTTGCCAATTAATTTATACAGTAAAGAGAAGAGATAATACATTTTTTAGGAATTTCTGATAATCATAGTGCACTATTCTTTGCGATATTGTGGCAAGGCATCTCGTAATATTTCTTGAAAGAGTTTTTTCCAGGCAAAAATCAGGATCATTTTGTAATTCTTGTATATAGATCTAGAGATACAAGACACATTGTATATTCTAAATATACAAGGATACCACAAAATTATCTGACTTCTTAATAGCTAAACATAATTATTGGTACACTATTATTTTTTATTTTGTTTTTCTTTAACGGCTGAAAATACTTCTTTCACAATAAATAATACTATAAAAGAGACAGTTCTCAGGCAAATTAGATACTCCACCACTGAAAAGACTATAATTTATGCTATACATGGCTGAATTGTAATTTGCTGAATTTCATAGACGTCGTAATGCCGATGAAGGAACAGCACGCCTATTATATAAAATCATTCAAGACCGAGTTCTCAAAAGAAGATTTCCATAGAAGAGATTCGATTATTATTTTTACAGACAACCTCCATTTGCAAAAGATCTTTCAAGAGACTCAAGATAGTATTATAAAAGATACTATAAGAAAAACTTTGTAAAGTTTTGACTGCACCTTTCTGTTGGATTGAAAGGGTCTTTTATGACTCGGGAATATCTGGCTGCACTACGATGATGGGTTGAGGAGAAAACAAATTGCAAAGAAGAATGAAAGATAGTTATCTGGATAGATTCTCGTTTTGTTCTTTTTTATAAAAAAATGTCAATATTACGTGTGGCGAGAACGTGGTGAAAAGGACCCTCTTTTGTTGGACTAAAAATCTAAAGGTTATCAGTAACGATATAAAATATATTCAGTCTGGAAATTTAGTCTTTCTAAATGGTCACACGAATTTAAGGAAATATGCCAAAGTCTTGCTAGACAAGCTCAAGCTGTAGTAGGCCCACTTTAATTAATATCTAAACATCTACAAAGTGGGTTTGCACTACTTATCATTTAAAGTCATATTAACACTCAACCAGATATTTAAACATAAATCCAACAGCGAACAAAACTTTTTCTTTCTTCTACTTTAAAAAAACAAGAAACTGGTTTCTGTGCCTTTATTAATTTTACATTTCAATATTTTCTCTCTCTCTACAAAAACAAGGCAAAATCTCTGTGAAAATGGTCGACCGGCCTCAATATATCAATAACTCTGATACCATCAGTCCAGTATTTGATTTATCTGTGGTCAAGCATTTAAAAGGGTCTGAAATGGTTTCGTCCAACAAGACAGAAACATCAAAAGGGTACAACTACCCAACCAAAGATTTGAACTCTGGAGAAGATCAAAGAATATCAATCCTCGAATCCATCCGAGTGACCAAAAACGAGATTGAGAATGTTCAGAAGGATATGTACAAGTATATCTTTGGTCAGGGCCAACCAACCCTCGAAGATCTACTGAATGAAGAGATGCTTCAAAAGCGAGAAAGGTTTCTGAGATCTAGGCTAGAGATTCTCCTTGATGAACAACGCGAGGAAGAAGAAAGATATATCAGGCTTAAAAACAGTGAAGCTCAACCAAAGCAATCCATAAGACGAGCAACCTTGAGTTTGTCATTGGAAGACGTCCCCAGGTTCCAGATCAGTAGTATGAACAAGGAGTACTTCCCTGGCAAAGAAGTCTACGAGGATGTAGCCTCTTTTGCCACTGCTTATGAGCTCTTTTTGGTCGTAACCGAACTTGACAAAAACGATGGATGGAAAAAATTTCTAGCCCTGGTTTTCCATCCAACTTTTGAGTTTTGGGTCAAGGAAAAGCTTAGCCTGGCTAGCACATGGCAAGAAGGAAAGAAAATGATAGAGGAAAAGTTCACCTCCAACATCACTCGCGGCAAAAACCGACTAAATGTGATGTTTATGAAGATCAATGAGGGCGAAAGCGTGGAAGAATACTCTATGCGATTCTTGACAAAGGCTACCAATGCTGGTTTCGACAGCGAAGACACCACTTTGGGAGAAGTGTTCTTAAATGGACTCCCATCAGAATGGTACGACTTTATCTATACCAACCTAAACACCGATAGAGAAGATGGCAGCTATATCAAGACCGTCGAGCAAGTAACAAAGGCTGCCAAACGTGTGTCAATCCCCCATTTCGACCAAGAAGGCAAGAGAAAGTTTGTGGGAGAGGCTCGCAAATTCTTCTGTAGTGCCCATGGTGCATATGCGGCAGATCATAATGAAGACTCTTGTTATTCATACCAGCAAGGCAAGCGAGTAAGGAGAGAATACCTCGAGAACAATTCCAGCACGCATAAACAGCAGGCTTCACCCATAGCCAATGAACGCACTTGCATTTATTGCACCAAACCGTTCTTCCGTGGCCATACGTGCGAGGCTTTTTATGCTAAATTCCCAGAAAAAAGACCTTCCGTCTTTGGGGGAAAGAACGCCCCCCTCGGCAGTTGGCAGAGGAATAAATTGACTCCTAAACCAAAAAACAACAACAAAAACGGCGGACTTTCTCACCCTAGCAGACAGTAAATGCCTGTTGCAATACGGTGGTAGACCTCATTTGAGAGTGAGGACTGCAAGTCTATTAAGATGAATTTGGAAGCAGACCAACTCAAAAGAATGATACAGACACCCATTGTCATAAAAGGAACCAAACTCATGGCAATATACGAATATTGTGCAGATACAAGCTATATCAATTTATACAATTAATAAAAATGTTTTCCCAAGAAACAGCAATCCTAAGCAATAAGACTATGAAGACCATTGTAGTACTGTATGGAAATGGGGGTTTCTATTGTGTTTTTTTTTGTCAATTTGAACTAGTAGACTTTTGATCATACAGTCACATGCAGTCGATTTACATCCATTTGACAAATATATCAAACTTGTGCCTTTTTCTAAATGACATTCTATTAACCAAAAAAAAAGAAAGAAAGAAACATATCCAAAGAATCAGAGTATATATATATATATATGTGTGTGTGTGTGTGTGGGCCATATAAAAACTAATGGGATACTTTCTTTACAAGGTCAGAAATCATTAGTAGATTCCAAACATTGTTGAGATGCCACAATCTAGTCTGCAACCAATCATCAAACCCATCAAGAATTTTGATTGCCCTTTCCCTCGACATCCTAAAAAAAGATAATTCGAGAGAATCAATTTACTTTCTATACCAGCTCAAATTGTCATTAGACACATGTAGATTTAATGCATTAGAAAAACGCTAACATCTTTTTAATCGATTAGACTTTCAATCCTTCATTACAGAAAATAAGCCTAGACTGACAGAGAGACACAAGACTGGACTTTGGTGGCATGGAGCAAGCATAATATGATAATCCACGGGAAAATGTAATATGGTCAGAAAAGTCTTTTGCCTAGAGGGAAAGGATGGCCTCAGGAGAGTACTTTGAGAAATTAGAAAAGGTATGAGGAACGGCATACCATCTCGACAGTGAAGTTGGGTGGTAGTGATGGGATTATGGTTTGGGCCTTTTACAATCGTGGGACCAGGTACCGTAAGCCAAGATCGATATATTGGCAAATATATATTTCATTCATGGTTCAAAAATGCTTCCAGAAGTGAGGAGATGGACTTTCCAAGAAGATCATCTAATTTGTTGTAAAAGATATATTCAATTGTGGAAGGATGTCTATCTGATCAAAAGCGTTGAGTACTATGGTATATAATCCTTATTCGAGTACTATTGAGTATTTATGGAATACTCTAGAGATACTTATTGACAAAACGAGTATCTTTGTTAAAGGTTCTAAATATCTAAAAGTAAGTTTGGAATATTAAATACATTTGATTGGTGACATAAAGAGCAGATGCCAAGTTTGTAATAGATGCCAGGGGAGGTATAAAAAAGTATTAGAGATATGTTTTTATGGCTTTTTTTACGTCCCTTTTTTGTTATTCTTCCCAGAGTATTTTCTACTAACTTAATAACTAATGTCATCAAGAAATAAAAGAACCGGAAGCCCATCCCCTGGACGCGAGTTGTCTGATTTTGAGCGTGGAGGTATTATTTGGCTCTCTAATACCAACCATACCCCAACTGAGATTGCAAACTACATGAACATCCCTCGATCGGCAATTAACACCACCATCAAACACTGGAAAGAAACTAGTACAACTAGTACAAAGTCCAGACCTGGAAGACCAAACAAGCTCAGTGTCACTGATGTTACAAGTCTTTGCTTGAGTGTGAGACGGAATCCGTTTGAAAGTTTTTCATACCACCAAGGAAATTTGGCAGCCGCAGGTGTCATTGTCTGTAGAGAGACAGTTATCAGATATCTAATAGCAAAGGGCTTCAGATCTTATAAGCCCGTATCAAAGCCTAGCCTTACCAGCAAACAGAAGAAGAATTGACTGCGTTGGGCTAAAGCTAGAGTCAACTTTAGCGTCGAGGACTGAAGTAGGGTGGTATGGTCAGATGAGTCCAGAGTCATGGTGAAGGGCAATGATTCTGACCCATCTGTGATACGTAAACCCGGCGAGAGACATCAAGAAAGACATACCCTTACAATGGAGAAGTATGGAAAAGGTTCTGTCATGGTATGGGATTGTTTCTGGGCTGGTGGTCTTGGCCCTTTATCGTTTCTTGAAGGCTCTGTTGACCAAGACGCCTATGTCAATTGTTTGTCCAAGGACTTCAATTCATGGTACCGGAAATTGAACGAAGAACATGACACAATGTTCACATTCCAAGAAGACGGTGCCAGCTGTCATACTGACTCGTATACGACATGATGGAAGAATCGTTGGGAAATTCAGCGATTTGACTACTCCCATCCCAAAGTCCAGATCTCAACCCAATCGAGCATGTGTGGCATACTTTAAAGGCCAAGGTTTAAGAGATGAAATAGTATATTAGCAATGTTAATGACCGCAAAGCTTGTATTCTTCAGGAGTGGGAGCGGTTAGACCCTGAAGTACTGTATACTCTTGTCGCAAGTATGCCTGACAGAGCAAGAGCAGTGATCCGTTGTTACTTGTATTTATTAATAAAAACCAACTTTTGAACTAGTTAGCAAGATTGAGATAAGTATGAAAAGATATAATAATGTACCGATTATGAGTCGTTGGTTGAAATAGACAAAGTAATGAGAATCGAAAGAATAGAGAAGAAAGGGGAAGAGAATAAGAAAGTAGACTAATTGGAAGTATTAACAATTGGGACGAAATCATGTAACACTATCTTGAAAGTTGCAACCCTAAATGGATTAATACAATAGTCATGATTGTCCACTTCAGCAGTTATAAAGGCTCATGGTGGCCACACCATGTATTAATATCATTTTTATTATTATTTTATCAATATATATATATATATATATATATTAATCAAAGTATAAAACCAAAGTTTTAATATACTTGCTATCTTTGTTCAGAAGATATATGTTAAAGAAGTTGGTATATAGTCTTTTGGAACTAGAAATTGAACAAATTTGGCAGTGATTTCTTTGGTGGGAGTGTAGAAAGTTGGACCACATTTGGACATAATTCCTTGATAAAATAATTAAAAAGGAACATAATAAACAACATCAAGATAAATCGCAATTTGTCTTTACTACTAATATAGTCTGTAACAATCAGATAACATGATAAGTAACCCGCGTAGCAAGAGAGAGCGCGGCCATAGACTGTACTATTCTCCAAGGCGAGAAAGTACCCGAGAACGACAATCTTCTCGTTAACGAAAAACCACACCGACCCAAAGGCACAGCTCACAATAGCATAATTGGAGATGTCTTATTAAAATGAATTTGCCAATTCCAGGCGATAGAGGTACTGGAACCAAACTTTCCATGAAACTAAAAGGAGCTTCCAAACTTATTAATGAGCGAAATCAAAGGCATTTATTAAAAAGAAATGAAGTTTCATATTGCAATACTTAGAATTGGCTTTCGGTAATCACTCTAAATAAACCAGCCAGAGATGGGATCGTGTCATCTGGAGCAATGTCAAAATTCATGTCTTTTTCTAAAGACAGAAACACGAGAATTTACCACCAAGTTGAAAAGTATAAATAAAGACTGCATAAGGCCAGGAATTCAGTTTTGTAGAGGCTCAACCATGCTCTGGTGATGAATATGAACAGGAGACGTAGGCCCTTTAAGACAATTAAGAACACACTTGGCCACTATGGGCATATGAATCTGTTTGGATGAAAACTTGTTCGATTTTTTAGGTAAATTAAATAAAGAATAAAGAATAGAGAGCTTATTTATCAAGAATATAATTCTAAATTCAAAAGTCAAGGCTTGCAGAAAAGTGTGGAAAAGGCTCAGGATGTACCAATAATGATACTTTTTTTTTCAAACAGTCTAGATCTCAGCCCCGTTGAAAATATATGTGCATACCATAGATCTATGGTAAGAGCAATAGCACTAGAACTAAACAATATTGAGGAGCTGGATATTTCAATTCATCACATACGGAAGAAAATACCAGTAAAAATATGCGAGAGATATTATATGCCCATGCCAAATTGCATACCTGAGGCAATGTGTAGTGGCACAACAAAATACCAATGTTTTAATAAACATAACTTTTTACATTTTTAAAGTATATATATATATATCCATACAAGTATATTAAAGGAAGAAACCTAGGATAATAATAAAAAATTGTATTTATTTGGTAGAATCTTGGACCTCTTCATTTTTGGACTGGGTCTCCAAACAGCCCTCAAGAGTGTTTGTGGCGGGTGTTACAATTAAATTGGTCAGAAAAGATAAAAATACTTTCAAAAGGCCAGTATTATCCTCAGAGTATCTCTCTGCTTGAAATATCATCTTATTATGCTTTTATCCGACTTTCCACAAGAGATCTTGGAAAAATTCGTACGTTTTCTTTCCCACAATGACAAGCTCTCTTGCTCTTTGGTCTGCAAGTCATGGAAAGAGATCTTCCACGGTTATCTATACTCTAATCTGGCCATAAAGTCCAGAACAGCCTTCAATGACCTTGTAAATCCACCCCGGGATAAAAAATCCATCCGTTTAGAAAGCAGGCACCTTGTACGATATATGCGCATAGGCTACTTTTCTGAGCTGACGGACGACGAAATCCACGCACTACAGAAAGTTTTTCCAAATGTAAAGTGCATTTATTTCGTACCAGATTCTATAAGCCCGAGACAGTTTGGAATTACTAGTGATTGGCATCCCTGGAGATTACTGAGAGAATTCAACATCTCTTTCGAGTATCTATATATACCTGACATTGAGAATAAGCTTATTAAAATACTCCAGTGCTTACCCCTCTTGATACGACTGGAGATTGTTGATAGATTTTGGAAGCCAAACCAGATTATATTCTCATTGGACAACATTGAAATCATTCATTCGCATCTGAAGCACCTCGAACATTTTAGGCTACACGTAAATCTATTGAACCTTTCTGACGCCGACCTTGAACGCATACCACAAGTATCACTAGCCACAAATATGATAATCTTGGACACATCTTCCAATAAGACGGACCATCGGTGGCTATGTTATTTTGCTCGCAAATATTCCAATCTACACACACTCGAATTCTCTACAGACATCAGAATACCCTATAGCGACGAACAAAGGGACAGCATAATAACATTATTCCAACAAGTGCCTCAGGCATTCAAATACCTAACAAAATTAAATCTTCAGTATCGCAATTGTATTGGGAGAGACACTTTACTTTTCTGCAAAATGATCAGATATCACGACATACCGTTAAAAGATATTCATATCGACATCAGACTACCATATGGGACTTATACTCCTGGCAGGAGATATACTCTCTGTAAAAATATACCAGAAATATGCCTATCAAAATTCTCGAATACCATAAAATCATTCCATGTGGCATGTCAAACTAAAAATGCAATTCCAACCGACTTGATGAAGATCAAGGACAAACTTTACGGTTTGGTTGAACTGAGTCTCAACATTCCAACAGAACCAATGGATCTAGATACTCTTCTCTGTGCAGCACCTCTCTTGAAATCACTTGGTCTCAGCAATACCCATATCAAGGTTAAAGATCAACTCTACGGCTCAAAGAGATTTGTACTCCAGTCATTCAAAGGGTACGAATTGAAAATCACATCAGACGTTCTCCGGTTTCTGTCCTTCCATTGCAGAGACTTTAATGAGCTGGACTTGGGTAAAGTATCAGTATATGGAAGCCTTACGACACCCGGATACCAGTTTATCGACATGAGCTACAGCCGCTTAAAGAACTTGCAAATAAAAAATACAGAATTTATTATACAACACGACAAGGAATCCACGGAAAGTGTGAAAAGTCTTATTACTCGGGCAGCTAAAGATACTCCTCCAAAGAAAGGTGGCGATCCTAATTCATTGCCTGCTTTTATTGAAGCACCCGGCAAAGCTTATAATCACTGGTTTTACATTGATTCTGAAAACGGTACGTATGAACTTTCAAAATCACACGGCTCCCGTATCGAAAAATATATTTTGAGCAACAAAAAAAACAAAAAAGTCATCAAGGAGAAAGGTCATGACACAAAAAGAAGAAAGATGGAAATTAATTGGAATAAAATCCGTGCTTTTGGCTGTACAAAGATAAAGCTTGGTTATGTAGCTGAATGTAATATAAGATTAGCTTTATAAAACATCTGTAAATTGTTCTTACAAAATAAAATCTATTTCTCCTGAGCCTATGTATGCCATTGAATTCAAGAAATAACAAATAGAAAAAAGGCAGAGGTATTTAGTTTTAATAAAGCTAAACATCTGTAAAAGAGGATTGCCTGGGGAACCCAATCACTATTCAACTGAGCAGATCGCCGGGTATATCGTTTAAAAATATTACTCTGCTCACTTTAGTTGGCATGACTTCGTATCCCAAACATTGGTATACATATCCTTTGTGTAATTTACTGGTGTTGAGTGTGTGGAATAGCATTTATGTACCGAAGCCCCAGACCCACATTCCCTCGAGTTTTTCTAAATATATATTATCATGGTAAACTGCCGTATAATTCTTGGCCGGTTTCTTTCAATGTCTCCCAAGAACAATGTATTGTCTGACCATCAAGGTACTAAAGGACATATCTTTGGAGCTGACCTCCTTTGACAGAAATACAAACAAAGGGAATGCAGTCAACTGAGTATAACCGGAAGGGTCTGTGGGCAAGGTAAAATGCTTGAACAAAAAAAGCTCTTATATTTAAACTCTTGATAGATTGTTGTCAAGTAGACTAGAAATGTGGTTTCTACTGTAGACGCAACAAGGAAAAAAAAACACCCAAAGTATTCTATTTAAAACATTGGTTAATACCAGTTTGGGGTCTCAGAAGATATACAAGTTCGCAATATTATTCTTGTTTTATTATACATGGCTTGAGAACAGGCTTGGGCCAAGTGTTGTTGAGCCGACGGAGCTCGTTCTTAATGTAGTGCCCAAGAATTAGCAATAGTAAAGCGATTGATATTAAGCTGTACTATTGAGACACTACTAGTATGATATAAAATAAGGAAGCGATACACTGTTCCTAGGACAAAGGTTAGCCAATATGTCTGATAGGATTGTCACTGTGGTATTCACACCACAATAAGGAAGGAAAAATAATACTCCACAACCGATCTTTAGTTCCTCTTTGCTGATACAGAGGTGAACTTTTCAATAGTTGCATGACGATAATTGTAATTACAAGGTAATTTGAGTAATAGTATGTAAGCATCCCTAATATTATTTTCTTTAATAAACAACACTCTGAAAGTATACTTATCTTTCTTCAAGATAGAAACAAACATATATACCTCAAATTCTACAGCTGAGCCAAACTAGTAAACTATTAATAGTAAAGTCAACGAGTGAACAAAACCACTAAAGCAATCTATAAACCAATCTTAAGCTTAATCTTGATGACCTACAATAATACATGTTATATCAACATAAACCTATAGTAATTAGAGTATAGCAATAAAACCATATATAGCTTCTTGAATATAGTAGGGTGGTGGCACCCTCAAAGAGCGAATGGAGGTCGTAAGGAATTCAAGCCGAATGTTGACACTCATGCCTATAAAGCTTCTAATTGCGGATGCAACCAGTACTTTGAATGGGTAGTGTTATTGGCCATGAAACTCGCCATATTGGATATCCTTTGGGTAGTATGAAGAATCATATGAAAAGGTGTGGGTGCTAATAAAGTGATTAACGGTAAAGATGAAGTGAATGCTCAGATGTAAAGAGTTGGTGATGCATAGTTGTGGGCCATGCATTACAGATTAGAGTGAATGTGAGGCTGTATTGTTGAGTAATGTAAATGGTGCAAGTAGTTGAATGCTGAAAAGGTAAATACAAGGTGGGAGATTACGTTGAAAGATAAAGATGGTACACGTAGATTATTGTAATGAAGGGTTGGTGATGCATAGATTCTTTTTAAACGGAGTAGAATGAAGATAGAGATGGACAATACATCTTGCAAGTCTTTGACACCTTCTAAGTATCAAGGCAGTAATAATAAATATCAATAAAGTATTATTGATTCATTTTCATTTATTTTTTGATTTGGGTTTTTTTACACCGTGTTTGTTAAGACACATATTGGTGCTCCACAGCATTCCCCCACCAATGAGAAAAGCTTAAAAAAAACTCATTTGGGGCTGGGCAGATAAATGTCCTCGCCAGTAATCAGCATATTGCGGGGGGTTTATGTTTGTGGGGTCATGACAGTGCAAGCACATGTTCGGCAGACCGTACATAGGAGGCAATAGCTGTGGAAAGACAATAATTTATCAACCACTGTGAATAAAGAAAGAGAGAAAGGAATTGGCAAGTTTCGACCTCTTATTTATAGACAAATCCATCGGTGTTTGAATAAAATAATTTTTTAAAACGCAAGTCACGGAGTGGGAATATTTTATTTGGCGGTGGCTTGTAGGTTTTCACGTGAGTTCTATATTATTCTCTTGGTAAACACCTAGTAAAAAATATATATTATAGTGTATTTATTATTAATTTCTTTAAATACAAAGCATCACTCTTTTAACAGATAAGGAAGCTCTTTAACTAGAGTATATAGTTGCAAATGTATCTAAAGAATTAATTATTTAGTATCGCCTATTTAAAAAAAGAGGTTTCTCAAGTACCACATACTACCCGAGCCTTTAATCCGTGCTCGTTTATACACAATTTATTACTTTTTTTACGGTATAATATTGCATTTATTAAATGGTTTTGCTCTCTAAATATTATAAAGAGTATTTACTGACAAAATTCAAGTATAATTCAAAGGATAGTCTTGTTCAATATTGCCTTTACATCGAATCGCTCATAATTAATAGATTGGAAAAACAAAATACACAAAAGAAGTATTTAAAGGGTTTTAAAAGGGGTAATAGCTGGTGAATCACAGGATTACGGAAGATTAATATCTCATTATATAACTATGAAATTATAAAAAGTCCCGCAAAATATACGTGTCGAAACATGTTTTTTGCTAAAATAGACAGGCAAAAGATGCCTTTACCTACGAATTTTGAAATCCTAGGCCACTCTTCCGCCAGACATACGCCTTGTTTATGGCCTTGATCATCTCTCCACCTCGAAAGCTTGGATCGACCATGGCCTTTCTCTTTTTATCCTCATCTAGGTCACTTGGAGGCTTTGCTACATCCGGGATTGGGTCAATTCACAACTATGCCTGCTTACTCACAAGGTTATACGCCAGTACATTCGCCTTCATCTGGATACTGTGAAGATATACTTGTATTTCATTTTTACTTTCCACATTGTGGTATAGACACCACAACTGAGTGAAACACAGGTTCCACAACAGATTTCTATTAACTACTTGCTAATAACGCTGGCAAGTCAATATCTCCGGAACAGCTACACACCATACGTACACTTTATACTTTTACACTGATAATCAACCATTGCACAATAGACATTACATTTCGAGTTAATTAAAATAACAAGAAGATAAACCATCATAATATTCTTTCTTTAATAAATAACATTATCACAGTATATGCAGATTCCTTACCCTATTTACCTCAATGTGGTGTGTATTGTACCTCTGTCCTACAATACGCTACGCCTCGTATTATTCTGACGTTATAATGAGGAAAAAGCCCTTGAAATACTTAGAAGGCATTAAAGCCTTTCTTTCCTGTATCCATATTCAAAATACCATTTTCTTATGCTTTTATCCGACTTTCCTCAAGAAATCATTGAAAAAATTACGGATTTTCTTCCCATCAAGGACAAGGCCTCTTGCGCTCTAGTATGCAAGACATGGGAAAGACTTTTCCGGGACTCTCTGTACTCTGATTTGCTTTTAAACCACCAACTCTTAGATGCCCTTGTTAATAATCCCGAAAATTATCAAGATCCCTACACACAACATCGGCATCTTGTGCAATATCTATATACACATGAAACCGCACAAGTAACAGACAAAGAGTTTTACGCACTACAGAAAACCTTTCCAAACATAAAATATATTCATCTCGAATTATATGAGGTCAACTCGGACAACTTTGGAACGATTGCCGATTGGAGTATCTGGAAATCAGCAAGAGAATTCCATATTTTCTTCAATTATTCATATTTACCTGACTTTAAGGATCAGCTTGTTAAAGTGATAATGTGCCTACCACTCCTGAGACGATTAGAGATCATCAAGGAAGACTTTCGGCTATACTATCAAATTCTGTTTTCATTAAACACCATTGAAACCATTCACTCGCATCTGAAGCACCTTGGACACTTGAGAATAAACTTGAATCTATTGCCCATTTCCGAAGCAAATCTTGAACGTATAACAAGAGTATCGCCAGCCGCAAATATGGGAAGCTTGGGCATGTCTTCCACAAAGACAGACTATCGATGGATATGCTATTTCGCTCGCAAATATCCCAACCTACACACACTCGATTTTTTTGTAGAAGATATTCTACCCAGTACCAAAGAACAAATGGACAATATAATGGCATTATTCCAGCAAGTGCCTCAGCCATTTCAACACTTAACAAGATTAAGCATTTCATACGTAAATTGCTTTGAAAAGGATTGTCTACTTTTCTGCGAAATGCTCAGATATCACAACGTACCGTTAAAATATATACGAATTGTCATTAGATTACCATTTGGTACTTATCGTCCAAATAGTATATCTGATGCTCCCAAAACTCTCGCGGAATTTTGCCTAACACAATTCACAAAGACCATCAATTCATTCTGTCTGATATGCTTAAACTTGAACACAACTCCAACTGACTTGATGAGGATGAAGGACAAACTTTACGGTTTGGTTGAACTGGATATCAACATTCCATCAGATACAATTGAACTAGATACTCTTCTCTCCGCAGCACCTCGCTTGAAATCACTTTCACTCAACTTTACTGATATCAAAGTTAAAGGCTCACTCTACGGCTCAAAGAGATTTGTACTCCAATCATTCAAAATATCCTATTCGAAAATTACATCAAACGTTCTCCGGTTCCTGTCATTCCACTGCAGAGACTTGAATATGCTACATTTCAAAACAATAACAGTCTATGGAAATTTCACGACACCCGGGTGCCAGTTTATCGATATGACCTATAGTCATTTGCAGACATTAACTGTTAATTGTACAGGATTTATTATAAATGACAACAAGGAATCTCCAGACAATTTGAATATAACGCTTATTACTCGACCAGTTGACGATATTCCCCCGAAGCAAGAATACGATCCCAAAGTGTCGCCGGTTATTTTTGGAGAAACTACAAACGCTCATTATTACTGTTATTGCAGAGAGAATGAATACAAAATGAAGGACATTTCAAAATCTCGAGGCTCTCGTGTCGAGAAATTCGTTTCAAACTATGAGGAAAACAAGAGAATCACTCTGGAGAGAGCCCTTTATACAAAAAGAAGAAAACCGTACGTCGGTTGGAACAACAACTGTGTCTTTGGATATACAAAGATAAAACTTGGTTATGTAGCTGATTTCAAAACACAAGGCTATTGATTTATAAAATAATATACCGAATAATAATAATAATAAAATACAAGTATTTTCTACAGAATATTATATGTTCGCAATGCCCACTTGATATCATAAAGGTCAACATGGCATGTCTCCCAAAAAAAACACCCCTTTATAAGTGACATTATTCCAGAGCAGCAGAACCATATTATTTATTTATAAATCTAATATAAAGCTCTTGGATTACATATATATCCTTTTTGTCAACAATGTTGTTTTATGCCAACTAGGCCAAGAAAAATAAAAAGGCCAATGCAATGGAAATATTAACAATCAGGTCCAACCAAGGAGCCAATACTTGTCGCTATCCACACAAAGGAGACAGCTTTTTTTTTGAAGACAAGTACCAGTTTTAGCTGTTGGACTTTTTTATTTTATTTTTAAAGAATGTTTGTAAATGGTTATGTGTCTGACGCTAATGGTAATGTGTGGAGCAAGTATGGTGAATACACACACACACATATATATATATTCTCTGGGGGGGGGGGGACAGGATATACTTTATTGGTGGCGAATCTAGATTCCCAGATCAATCTGCATGTGAGCTGCAGAAGTGCAGTTGCCTTTGAGCATAAAAGCCGTATTTATAAAGCATCTTGGAAATCTCTGCTAATATTTATGTTGGCCATCTATTCATTGGTAATTAATAATATTAATAATAAAGTGTGCTTTACTTAAAGGTCAATTGTGATTTCAGAAAAAGGTACTTTTTTGTGATTAAACTATGGATAGTTAGAAATGGTGATTGAGAGTGTGGGCCATTATGAACAGCAAAAACCCCAGTGTTTTACATGATACCCTTTATGGCAACTCAACACTTTATACTTGGTTCTCAATCGACATATGCAAAAAGATGATTATGGTGTGAAATTTCGGCAGGAGGATTCCAAGACACTTTCTGGTGCCTATACACAATTGAAATAAACGGTTCAAAAGAGGCCCCTGTATTAACTAATTCTGTTGTATTTTGACCAGAGGCTTACTTAGATAGAGTGAATAAGGTCTACAGAATAGTTTGGCTTGATAACCATATACGGAGACACTCTTCGTGCAAGGAGACCAACAATTGCCTTTACATTGTCTTGGCAACATATGACTTGGTCAGAAAGGGACCATGGAGTAGACAATGTACGATTGCCACGTGTCATTCAATATGTTTTAAAGATGTCCTCAAGCCGTTTTATATACTCATCAGTCTCTTTGATTTTGCCTATCAAATTGAATTGGGTGACCCACTGGCGAATCTTGGATCCCAAATAGCCTGATTAAGAGGCCACATATTTACTTGTGGAACCCAAGTCCTTTGGGTGGTTATTTTCAGAATATAATCTAATCTGTGCAAGCCAATAAATACAATCAACTTAGTTCAGCATGACTCTTTACTTATGGCCTGAATAGACGGCCTTATTGCCATTATCCTATCAAGAACTCAGATTAGAATACGTTTAAAGACCAATAGATAAACATATTCAAACAAGAGAACGCCCACAGAAAGCCGCATGACGGACATCCAATGACGGTGCAGATAGCGCAGTGCCTAAACATCAGAGTTGTTTAGAGAGAGAGAGCCTTGTTCTTTATCTCTTCTTAATAATTTCCCTTTTTTTCTTTTTGGCCCAATTTACATAATACATACGCTCAGTTATATTCATTTTCCCAAAAGTACCAGCATACCATGTCATTCAAGTCTAGGCAAAGAGCTAAACATGGTCTTTTGTTTGGTGATGGTAAGCTTCTTGTATTCCATACGCGATCCCAACAAGCTATTCATCACAATCCATCCAGATCCCCTCGGTGCATCAATGGCAGAAGCTGACGAAGCCCTATTCAAGCCACGAACGACCGTAAATACCCAATCTCATTCAGCCCAGCCCACCCAGAGTGCAACACCCGTCCTGGACCCTCTTCAACCTCAATTCACCAGTCGTCCGTCTTCTCCTCACCAGCCTATCCGAAAGCTCGTTCACTCAAAAAAGCAATCAGGTGGATCAAATGAGACGAGCCTCTTTGGAGATGTAGATGTATCAAAACTTGGTGGAGGAAGTGGAGGGCTATTCTCAGGTAAACGTGGTGTATTGTCTTCGTCTTCGTCATTGCGTGGGTCAAGAATGGCAGACGATGAGGATGACGGTTTGTTTGGAGGAGCAATAACTCCCCGAAACCGAACGGGCTCAACTGCGTCGTCTGTATCGTCTGCGTCTTCGTATCGCCGTGAAGAACGAGCTGCGGAAACAATCAAACCGCCTACTTCTCCTTTTGCTGGTCATTCTACACTTGGTACAGCACCAAGACCTGCCCAAACAATCATACCAGCACAGCCAGTGCAACCAATACAACCAGTGCAACCTATACAACCAGTGCAACCTATACAACCAGTGCAACCTATACAGCCAGTGCAACCCATACAGCCTACAAATGCTCAGCCAGATGTCCAGCAGAAACAACCCTACCAAAGACCGGCTTCAATGCAGACACCGGTCCATGTACCGACCATGGCCCATCAGCGACCATTGTCTGTCCAAACACCACCCCAAATACCCAAAGTAGTACCCCAGGTACAAACACCACCAGAGCCAAAGACATCTCCAGCACCCGTTGAGCCTCCTCCACGGACATCTAGCTCACTGTTTGCCTCTGCTAGCCGTCTTATGCGGATAAGATCGCCTAGTACCCCCAAGGCAGATCCTCTGGTGCCTACAGAGCCAACCAAACCTCCTGTTGTGGCTGTCCCAAACCCCCTGGCACCCCAACAGAAACAGGTTGAGCAGCAGTATCAGCGTCAACTCCAGGCCCAGCAGCAGCTCCAGCAGCAGCAGCAGCAGCAACAGCAACGCCAAACCGAAGAAGCCAAGACGGTGATAGAGGATGAGGCAACTCTGGCCTTTGCAGAGGATACCTTTATTAAATCAAAGCCTATTCCTCAATTTGACTACTCTTCCTCCCCCGAATTCTCGATTTCAATTGACACCCGTCATTTGCTGGTGCCTTCTTCAAGTACACCAGCATCTACGCTGAGTATGGAGCATGCAGAGAACCCATGGTTTCTGCCTCTCGCAGGCTCGTCTCTTTCGGTTATTATGGACGGGCCTTCAGCATCCACAAGCTCTCCACTGGCAACTCAGAATAATCATCATAGACCTGCACGTCATCCTTCGATTGCAGCCACACAAATCGAACCAACCAAACGAGCTGCATTTGCAGATTTGATTGCTAGTTGGAATGGCGGTGAGCGTAGAATGCATACAACAACACAAGACACAACAAAAGAGCTGGTGGAGCAAGTGGCAGTAGAACAACGGGATATTGGCTTTGCAGGCATCGCTAGCCCCACAAAAGAATCTGATGAACTGGACAGACAGGGCTGGGCTATCGAGGCAGATAATCCTTGGTGTTAGATATCCTTGTAATTAATACAAAAATCCCTGTTCTAAAATATCACAAATGGCACATTTAATGGTACTTGTATTTATAATTGTATATATATATATATAAACAGAGGATATATCTATGTAAGATGGGTAAAATTGATCAAGAGTATACATAAAAGAAGAGTAGATTTGGATGTTGGGTGGGATAAATAAGAATACATCATACTTTCCATAAAAGGATAAAGAATACTTTATGATTGGTGTCGGTAGTGTTGCAAGGTGCGTTCGAGTTCCTTGACGCGCTGGCTATAGGTAGAGACGTCTTGTTGGAGCTGGCGTATATGGTCGACTGATTTACGCAGAATGGCACCCTTGTTTGGCTTGTTTGGCCCATTGTTCTCCACACTATCGGGCAGCATATAGCCTAGCTCTTGGATTCTGTCGTTGATATTGTCTCGTCGTCTCCTCTCAACTGTAATTAATCTGGTCAGCCTATTTAAAAGATGCCTTGAAGGTTTACCTGCATTATGAGACTCTCTTCTACGACGACGCTTCTCTACCATGATTTGCATACTTTAACATGGTCAGTATGCCTGAATGTCTTGTCTTGTCTTTAGGGTTCTCTTACTTCATCTGTACTGCATAATCTTCTTCATAACTTCTTGGCCCGTTGTGATTGGCCGAAATGCTGCCCGTCGAGGTAGTGGCTTCCAGAGGTGCATGAAGACCAATGTTGGGTGGAACTGCGCCAAAGGAAGAGGGTGAGCCTGGGTAGCCGAATTCATATCCCATTGTAGCTGGTGCAGACATGGGAAACCCTCCTGTTTGATAATCGGCATGGTTTGGAAACATTGAATAATTAAAGTCTTGGTTGTTCTGTTTCATCTGGATAGGCTGGGCCATGGTGATTCCACCATTGTCCTGCTGTCCAGACCGTGGGTTTGGCTGGCCATGGGAAGCCATGTTCTTTTGATATTTTTGAGCTCTTGAGTTAGAACCATATAAAGATAATTGTGTACATTTGTTGTCTTTGAGCCAAAATAGCAAGCCCCTTACCCTTTTTTGCCCCTCTCACTCACACAAGAGAGAGAGAAAAAGGAAAAAAAATGCATAAAACAATATAGAAATCTATTCTACACAGCTTACCATGGCTTTTCCGGTGTGCTGTTTCTGATAAGACTGTAGACCGGACTGATAGTCCAGATCATCAAAGTCATGCAATGGAGAAGTGGACATTGGAGACATGAAGTTCTGTGAGAATGTTTCGGGAAAGTCGAGATGATCTGAACTAGGCGAATCTCGATTCTGACGGACGCCAAGAGAATAGGCGGAATGGGCTGCGGTAGCCAGTGGATGCATTGTGGGATCTTGTGATTGCTGAGATGCCATTAGGTGATATTGGGTTGGGTTGCGTAGTTTGAGTGGCTGCTGTGACATGTTACTATGGAAAAAGGAAAAAAGAGAAAGAGAGAAAGAAGAAGAAACGATTACGGTGTGAGAAATGAGGACGACTGCGGGATTTGAATGGGTAAAGAGATGTGTATAATGTGTGTGAATTGGTAGTACGAGGGTCCCTTACATGGCTTGAAGGGGAGGCCAAATTGCAAGGCATTGTGGATATGAAAGAATAAGATCAATAAGAGAGGGGTTCTTCACTTCTCTGTTGATTGCGTATGCGGGCCAGAACAGAACGGATCATCACATACAAGAAAGTGGTATAAAATACTCTCTCGCCTGCCCCTTTAACCCCCTCCAACCATCTCTTTCTCTTCTCATCATGAACTTGTCAATGCGGGCTATTGTCTTTCTCATGGCCATTGGTATTGTGTCCTGCCAGGTTATCTCTCCGTCCCATACCTACAATGTCACTGCACCTGAACCCAACGCACCCTATGTAGCCGGCCAGGTATTGCCTGTTCGCTACACACTCGTGGACGATGTAAAATTGCCAAATCGTAAGTTACAAACAGGCGTCTATGGCTACTGACATCTTTAGTTCTTTCTCTGTCCATCTACTTTACCACCATCGACCCAAGCATGAACTTTACCGACACAGTCATAACATCCAATGCAGACATCTCCCAAGGATTTAGCTTTAGACGTACTCAGAATACGATGGTCTACTATGAGCACGAGTTATCCGTAGGTTTCTTTTATATATATATAAAAACTTGTATTCTCCTTCAACCCCTTGGCTGTTGTAAGATTTCTAACCATTTCTTCTTTTCCAGTATGCGATACCCAACACTACTCGTGCTGGTAGCTACCAAGTAAGCCCACTGCCGCTGCTGCTTACATTTATTCTAATCCAACCTATCCATTTGCACCCCTTGTTTTTTTAAAAAAAGGTTATTTTCGTGGACTCTGTGTCTCGCACCAATACCTCTGTCCCCATTGTCGTCCGTCCTTATGCCCCACCAGCCCTTCCCTCCTCAACAGCCGTAGGAAATGCCAACAAAGCCGGTCCTTCTAGCATCTTTGCCATTCACGCCAACGCTTCCTCAAGAAACCAGCCAGAGCTACTTGGGCTGGTTGGCCTGCTTATCCTTCTCTGTGCATTCCATTAGATCTGTCCTAGCATTCTCACACTGTATTCCTTTTTTTTCTATAAAAAAAAAGAACAAGGGAGAAAAAGGGCACCCTTCAACCTCTTTACCTAATAACCCTCTCTCTCTTTCTCTCTCTCTCTTTCTCTTTCTCTCTCTTCTTTTCTTTTTTTATATATCTTTCTATTAATATATTTGATCTTACTCTATTATCTCTGTCCTCTGTATGACGAAACAAACACGCCACTGAACATTTTCTACTGAAAACAAAAATATATACATATATAGTGTACAAGATATACCAGCAGATCCAAAATTGATCCAAAATTGACCCAATACAACCGCGAATGATAGGAGACTGTGGGTAGAACCCTTCATTTATCGCCCCCTTCTCCCTTTCTTCTCTTCTCCTTCTTGAAAATCAATATTATTATTATTATTAGTAGTATTATTATTGATTCTACAGAGATATTAAAATAAACACATCATTCTCATGAGCCACCTATTGCCCAGTGAAATTTGGCTGACTAGAATATTGCCTCGCCTAGAGGTCTCCAGTCTGATAGCCTTCTCGAGTGTCTGCAAGCACTGGAATGTCTTGGGAAACGATGACCTTGTCTGGAGAGATCTCGCCATTGCAGACTTTCATCTTGTTCAGCCTTATCATGATAGCTACAAAGCATTCTATGTCCGACTCCTGGACTCTGCTGTCTATACCTGGGGAGAAAATTCGAGATTCAGACTTGGGCATGCACAGGGCAGAATAGGGCGCAATAGGTTAGTGGTGATTTATTTTTTTTGATAGACAGGGCGTCTAAATGATCTTACTAGCCGTATATTCCACACAGCCATTCCATACAAGGCCGATTGTCTAAGTGGTCAGGGAATGGCTGCGATTGCAAGTGGACCCTTGAACTTTCATGCGCTCGATAGCAAAGGCAATGTCTGGACACTCGCAAAGGCAAGCAGGCATATTCAATGTATATACTAATATTTAAATGGCCACACTCTATAGAATCCTGAGAAAGGCAATAATATATTGAGACTCCAGATTATGCGTCCTATCCTGGTTAGTGTCCAGTTTCCACCATCAACCGAAATCGTCTGCCTGGCCTCGGGTAGATCTCATTCGATTGCCCTTGACCGGAAAAGAAGGGCCTGGCATTGGAACCATGGCAATTGTCCAAAGCCAATAGGAATCCCGGATATCAAGCAAGTCGTTGCAAACTGGAGTTATTCTACACTTCTCACCTGGTCTGGAAAGCTATTCACTGTCCGCAAACCCAGACTGGATAGGCTGGGATATCCAGTGCCACAATCACCAGAGCCACTGGAATACAACCAGATCAATATCAATGTGTTTAATACCGAGGAAATCTATCAAATGGCAGGCATGGAGTATTTTACGCTTGTCATGACCACATCTGGCAATCTCTGGCAATTATCGCCTACTTTTGAACCAGTGCTCTTGGAGGAGTATTCAAGACCCCATTCTCAGAACCCAACAGCATCAGAGAGACCAATCCTGGTTGCCCATCAAAACACATTTGCAGTGCATTACTTTGGAAGCCAGATGATACTGCTTGGAAGACACAAACCCGGTCTTCCTATCTCGCCCCCCACCCAGATACCCTTGCCAAGTCCAATATCCAAACTCGCTCTGGGAAAGTAAGTCTCAAAGATATATATATATATATATTGGCATGTCAAGCATCTCATTTTTTTTAAATTACAAGTCGCCACTGTGGTGCATTGACGCATAAAGGCGTTTTGTTGACGTGTGGATCTTACAGCCAGGGTGCATTGGGACAGGGCTACGACGATGATTTCAGGGATCAGCCAAGTTTTGCACCAGTAAAGGAACTGGAGGACATGTTTGTATTGGACATTGGGTTTGGTGGCATGCAATCAAGCTGTGTTGCTGTCCCCCGCCATTGAGATCCGTGATGATGATATGTTTATATTTTATGGTATATATTAGGTTAAATTGTATATGTACATTAATAAAGATCATTCTAATCAAAAGCAATATGCCTATGAAGAGTAGAATCTAAAAGATAAAGATCAATGATTAGTAAAGGGTATTTCCAAACCCACCACTACCAGCACTTACTTTTTGTTGATCAAATAGATCAAAAGATTGACGTTTACTTTGGCAAACCCGTCCAGGACCTTCATTGTCTGGACACCCTCAAACTGGGTCTGCAGCAAGGACTCGTATCGCATGTCAACCTGGACAGAAGAGATACCCCAACCAGAGTAACTTCCTCCAATCGTTATGATGCCTGCCTGGTCCATAGAGAGGATGATTGGGATCCGGTCATAATGCTTCTTATCAATCCCAGAGAGCTCAACAATGATTCCACGATCATGGAGTTGTCGGGCCGTATACTTGTAGGACCCATATCTAGGCACAAGCCCTTGTTTTTCTAGTCTCTTGATATGGAAGTATTGTCTCGTAAAGGGCAACATGAACTTGTGTCTCTTTCCCCGTTTGGAGGCCATACTGTTCATGCACACCTGAAGATAATCGTCGTATTGTTTTCGCTGGTCAGCAATGTATTGTCGTTTGATCTGGAGGTGCTCAAGCGAATTTGTCAGCTTATTGATCTCACGGCCCCGCTGCTTTCTCTGGGAGTTCTTTCCAGTGATGGCCTGGGCAATCATGTTTATCATGTCCTGGAAATCGTTTGTATCTGAAATAACACGGCATCTTTCCAGGTGCATCACCAGCCGATGGGCAATTGTCTTTAGCTGGAAGAATGTGATGCTATTATGGTTAGCAACCCCAATCATCAATCATCGCCACTTACTTTCCAAGGTCGACTGGGGCATCTTTTTGGTTAAGGCAGAGGTACCGTCTCTTGGTCCTGATCAAATGGTCCTTGGTGGGTTCTTGGCTCTGTGTTCCAAACTCATGCTCCTTGACCTCCTTCCAGTTTTCTTCATGTTCATCTCTCACTGGCTCCTCAAAGATTGCCCGTAGATTAGGGCCACTCTGAGACTTGATCACATAGACCACCAATCGTTTGGTGTCGACTAACAGCTGCTTGAGTCTGGACGCAGGGTCTTGGGGAATATCCTCTGCCCGGTTGCTAAGATACAGGCAGATTGGAGTCTCTGGAAGGTGCTGCTGGTCATCTCCTGGGCTATAGGGAGATTGGCCTATTTGCTTTATAATGTCGGCCAGCGTTCCATTTCCATTGCCTTGGTCGGTCTCTAGTGAGTCGAGATTGGTTTCAATCATATAATGGAGATAGTATAGCTCGTATGGAGATATATAGATCATTGGTTTGTTGGTTCGTGCAATGTCGGCCAGCGGATCCATGCCAAAGAACGTTTCTGGGTCTTCGACATCCGTAACTATATAGAAAATGTCAATGGGCAGATCTTTATAATAAAAACATACGTTTCATAAACCAGTTTGCAAATCGTTTTCCGGCGTCAAATACATAATCATTCAATGGGGCCAGGAACATGTCATCGGCATCAAACACCTTTCCACTCGATATCTGTTGAAGCATCTTGGAAATCTACAAATGTGTATGCTTGTGAGTATTGATTTTTTAATTACATGAACATGCTTACCTCTGCAAGGTTCTTTCTTTGGACTGGGCTTATATTGTCATCAATCACATCGTACTGCTCAGGAGCCCTATTGATTTCAGTTGGTCAGAAACCTTAATACAGTCTATTAAACCCCTCCACCAAAAAAAAAAAAACTTACACGACTGCCGGGTTAAGGTAGCGATAGTAGATAAAGTTGCCTAGGATCTTTACTATTCTCTCCTGGCCTTCATCAGGAAAGTTTTCTTCAAGAACCAATCGCAATTCACGGGCCACCACACGAATTCCGTATGGAACATCATCAATTACTGATGTGATTGCAGTCAGAAAATTCTCGGTAATCTCACGCAGATTTCTCAAGTGGAGGATAAATGTCTCGCGGATATCAGGGTAGGCCAGCACTTCGCGGGAAGTTGCCGAAGGTTTACGTTGGGATAGCATTCCGGTTCGAGATTCTTCTTCATTAATGGCCTTGTTGTAGATACTGACAGGGTCAGTTTCAAGATCAAGAGTGTCATTACCGACCACAAGAGTGATGAGTGGAGTGAGAAGCTTTCGAAAGAATTCTCGTTCCTTGGCACCCCTGATATAAAAAAAATAGTGGATTAATAAGGATGATATATATATATTACATTCTTCTTCTTCTTCTTCTTTTTTACTTACCGGTTTGTCTGAACAACAAGCTTCATAAATGTATAATTGCCTCTCATGAACTCCTGGGTATCCTTTACAAATCGCATTTCTTCGGCAATGCAATACTATATACATATTGGTCAGGAAATATGTAAAGCTATTATGAATCTACCTTGCAAAGCTTTATCAGCAGATACTCTTCGCGTATGTTTGTTGCATATCCAAACAATGCAAGAACAGTTGATTCGATGCGCTTGTGGCCATTGGTATGGTCGCCCAGATCCTGGCCGCTTGTGATGGACATTAAGCGAGCCAGGTACTTTGGCTCTGTCTGGAGCAGATATACTAGCTGTTGATAGAGCTCTAGTCTCTGTCTGCTCTCTTTATCGACACCCTTGAGAGTATAAGGGCTGGGATTATTGGATGCAGCTGTGAGCTGTGCATACCGTCGCTGTTGCTGCTGCTGCTTCTTAAACGCTCCTGTGGTTTTGATCACTTCATCAATAGTGATTGCATTTCGCACCAAAAGAGAAATCTGGATATCTAGTTTGGTGACATGCAGCTCTAGTGATTTGTTTTCTCGGATATGTTGAATAACACGCTGTCGAAGATCCTCCAGTGCTGCAAAAAATAAAATCAAGAAGAATATAAATTGATGATTAATTGAGGCCAGTAGTCCCAGAAGAACGGCTTACCGAGTTCAAAATCAAAGTCTAGGTTGCTGTCGTCTAATAAATGTATAAAATTCTTTACTGTCTCTACTGATGGATTTTTATCGGTTGCTAAAGATAAAATAGATTAGAACCAACTTTTAGATGTATAATATCACAATCTTACATAGCTGGCCAAGTTCGGCCTCTGACCATTGGTTCTTTGCATAGCCATGTTGTGTCTGTATAAGCTTGTGTCTTTCATCTCTTGCTGCTTGTAGAATAGCCTGATGTTTTCTGCGGGCCAAGAAGCCTCGAGAAGCAGCTTGGAGCTATTTACCAATTAGCAAAAATATTTCAAATATTTTTTTTTGGAGCATCAAATCCAATGGGGTCCCAGACTCTCACCTTGATAACATGCTCTTCTGAAGTTTCAAATGTCACTCGCTTGTCTTCAAAATCACGATGGAATACTACACCCCTTGCTTGAGCCTGGATGTTCTGGAGCCTGGATTGGAAAAAGGTAGATTGATGGACTTCCTGGACATGCTCAAGTGCTTTTTTATCAAGCCAGTTCCTTACAGCAGCCTGACAAGATTTGAGCTTCTTTATGTTCTCAGGTGCTTCCCAGTCTACTTTCTCTGGCTCTAGAAAAATGCGAAAAATTTATACTCCATTACAACACTTTGACCACACAATCAGCTTACTTTGATGTGTCTGTTCAGCCTTGAACTCCATCACCTCTTCCTCTGTATCACTCTCCAGCCCCCCAGTGGCAGCCAGCTCTGGTGTCTTTGAACTTGGACTGGTGCCAGTGTACTCACGATGGCCATACTGAGGCAAATCGATCTGGCGGAACTGATACTTGCTTTTTTCCACTTCATCTTCATCTTCATCGTCATTGCCATTGTAATTGTAATTGTCAGAGTAGCCTGCTGGTCCATAGCCATGAGTGTTTTCATTTTGCTTGAGTTCTTTTGAGAGCGACGATCCGACATTCTTGAAGTTTGGCATGGTAACATTGTAAGAATCCAAGACTCTTTGAGCTGCATACAGTTCTTCGTCTAGAACATTTGCAGATAATTAATGATTGAGAAAATTAAACGGATTGCTATTGTTTTCTTACTTGTAAAGCACAATTCATCAAACAAATCCTTGATTCCAGGTGCCAGGTTGCGTCGAGATAACAGATGGCTTGATATTGGTTGGGTCAATAAACGCAAAACCAACACAAACCATATATATATATATATACCTTAGGGCATGAATACAAAAGATAACCTTGGGGATGTTCTTCTTGTCAAACAGATCCGTCAATTCAAACCAAAAGATCTGGGGCATCCGGACTGCTCTTAGTGCCTTGAAGAACGCATTGATGTTTTCCGATAAAAGAAACTTGTGCTTGGTGTCCTGTAATTGTTCCCAAGTTGTATTTAACAAAACAAAAAAGAAATCAGTTGACGTACATCTTGTACTTACGGTGACGATACGTGGTACGACCTGAGGTGCAAACCAACCCGCCAATTTGGCCAGCACAATGCCGTCTCGCAGAGATTCCTCTAGTTTGATAATAGGATCAATCTCTTCACCCAAACACGCTTCTATCCACCTAGCAAACAAATAAGGATCCTGGTCGTATTGAAAGGGAGGAGGAGGAGCATCACATACTCTTTTGCTTCTCCTATATGGCACAGATATTCGTATGCCAAGAGTGTGTTTCTCTGCTTGTCCATCCACTGGCTTGATTTTATTTGGTCGTTTCTTTGGAGTCGAATGCGTCCTGGAGTGCAGATTTAGATGAATTTGTGGTGCTCTATGATCTCTAATCAATCGCCTTACCTTGCATTCCTATTGAAAACTTGTTAGAGCCATAGATGATTCAGTGTGGGTGTTTTGTCTTACCAATAACATCTTCTGGCTCTACAGCGAGCGGGATTTCGACCTTGCCATCTCGTCCAACCACACCAATCTGTCGCAGTGGTAATAGAGTTGCCATGGATACTTGAAAATTTATTTCTATTTATCAATCTATCTATCAATCAATCTATGATTCCAAAGAAAGAGAGAAAGATAACCAGCAGTTCAAAATGCAATAACAACAATAAATGGTTTTGTGTTTGACAACCAAACAAAAAGGTTATTGATGATTTTTTGGCCATATATGGTGTGAGTGTAAACAAGGATGTCCTTAAACAGTCTCTTTTTATGACGATGATGGCTATTCTATAAACACAAAAGGTTATAAGCTGGTTTATATATATACATGTATATATATTTAATAACTGTCTACACATTTAGAAATTCAATTGCTTTATTGCAAGTAAACAATATTGATGCAGTTGATATTTTTGCACCGAGGTTTGTAAAGAACATGAGCATGTTTATTTTGGGGGGTGCTTAATGTGGTTATATTAAACCAGCCATTTGGAACCTATAGAATATATTCCAGCAGATTAGTGTTGGTATGTAGATTGGCAAGAGTATCCACTTGTCTTTATTTCATGATAAAACCAAGGCCAGGACTACAGGAACCCTGTTTATACTATAGTGTATTACACAAACATTTTTTGTATTTTATATATATGTATATATATATTAATTTATCTTTATCCATCACACTGATTCTGGATCGTCTTGGACTTTATATATTTTTTCAAACTGATTACTACTGGACTCAATCTTGTTACTGCTTTTCAGGATCAATTCAAGTATTATGTGACCCATCTTTTACTTTGGAAGAGTATTGAGCACTAGGCCAACTTCAATCTTTGACACCAACTGATGAGATTATTGTCAATCGGCAAATGCTCAATTTTCCTAGGTTGCATCTAGTGTTTGATCATAGTTTAATGGCTCTGGGATGACATGTTTTATGAGGGATGTGTTGTATTTGGAGCAAACAGACCAGATACACCTAATAACCCAAGAGTTTTAATATTCAAATGGTTTATAAAGCATGGAGGTTTTTTTTTGGGTTGTATGGAACCCTTGTAAAAGTGTGTCTATTGAGGTTTCTTTATACATTTGGGAATTTTCTAATGCGCTTTTGGTTGCCCAAATATGGAATGTGCATATAAGCTTTAATCTCCGCAAGACACAAAAATGTGGGTCAAAAAGATTAATTTTCAAAAAACAAAACAAAAAAGAACATATGTCTTTTATTCAAATGGTCGATATTCAAAAGGTATATATTTGCCAGGGTCTGAAAGGTATTACTTGTCTATTGAAAGAAAGAAAAAGAAGAAGTCTCCATTGTACTCAATACACCTCTTGCTCACACCATACCGGGCTGTCTGTTGCTCCGACCCGGACAGCATCACAATTGAAATCTCATATATTATTTTACGGGTCTCTGAAATGAAAATGTGCGGCGATTTGTATTGTCCAATTGGAACAAGTGTACATGTGAAATATTATCGGAACTTTATCTGAACGACAAGACCACAGAATTAGGTCAAGATGACACCAGATTAAAAAAGAAGAGAAATGTTACAAGTGCACAACGTTTGATTGAGAATACGATATGATTATAATTTTGTAACTTTATGCCTGGAAACCCAACCACGAACAAATATTGGGATACAAAAAAAAAGGGGGAAATAAAAATATTTTTATACATATATATCGGGCTTTGATAAGTCCAAAATGGTGCTATTGCACTAAAGGTGGATATGTGAATTTCCAGAAATACAGTGGCTCCACCCCCCTTTAGTTCGCTTTATTTCATTAATTTATCATGGGAAATGGAGACGTTGCCGACGACTCGACAACGACTGAGGATGTGGTATTGGCTCTCCAAGCCGCGCTTTTATTTATTGTAAATTTTTTGTTATACCCTATACTCTTTACATCTTTCCAAGAAGTGCTATCTATTACATTTATTCTGTGGTAAAGGGCAGGGAAATATAGTCTGAAGATGTGATAGTTTACTTTAAGGGAATAACCTCTGTCTTTATTAGAATGGTATTTGGGATATTGATAAGGTAGATTCAGTGTAACTGGGAGAGGAGTACATGAGATGGTGATATTATGGGATGACATTTCTATATCTAGAATACTGACTGTCACAAATGACTAGTACAAACAAATAAATCACCATGTGTTTAAAATAACCTTCTATACCATGGGCGGGCAGCTACCACATCCTCAGTCGTTGTCGAGTCGTCGGCAGCGTCTCCATTTCCCATGATAAATTACTCTATGAAATAAAGCGAAATTTATTCAAATGTAAAAAAAAAAAAACGGCTGCTCTCCAAACTTTAGCAGGACTTATATATTGCCTCTAATGTAGTCTTTGATATAACGCATCCTACGGGCTAAACTCGGGTGAATTGTGTTGGAGTCTTCAAGATTACGAGGAAGTAAAGAGACTGTTGTATCGACATTAACAGGTACATTGACAATACCGCCTTTGCTTCTATACTGCCCAGTTCGTCCTTTTGTGTGTCCATATATACTGGAAAACATGTCGAGGTGCAACAAGTCGTTCTTCTAATCTTGTCAGGTCGTCTAGACAAACGACATGGTCAGGAAAGTGGAGGCCATTAGAGAGAGCAAGGGTTGGAAGTGTTTTCTTTCCAAGTGATGTTTTACAGATAGGACATGGTGGAATCTTGTCTGTAATTTCTTCATCGACAAAAGTGCTTGGTATCTTATGATTGTCAATTGTCCAAAAGGTTTTCGCAACGATATCTTCTGAACAGCCCCAATTGCCCGTAAGAGTGATTCTTTCTACTGACGATATATCTTTTTGAAAGAAAAGGCCTCCACAACATCCGCATACATATGTAGGACCCTCTCTGATGGTGGATTCGTATTTTCCTTGCATGTTATTTCAATTAATTGTGCCAATGTCATTCAGTCTACGTCTTCTTGCTACTCGCTCGTTCTCATCAGTAGCTCTACGTTGTCTACTACGCCTATACTCGCGCATATACTCTGCTCGAGACATTGAATTCCGTTGTTCTGTTTCTGTTTCTGTTTCTGATATTCCCACTTGCATTGATTGCCGACGATTACGCTGGTATTCTCTCATGTATCTCCGTCTTCTTTCACCTCTTTCTTTAGCGAGAAACAGTGGATCTAGGCATTTTGTACTTTATAATAATATAATATAAGAGTAAAAAGAGCAAGGATAAAGTACGATATGCGTAGTAAGCTATAGAGAAGAATCAAAAGACATCACGTGATTCAAGTGTTTACATTATTATTATTTTTTACTAGTAAAACAAAAAAAAATTAGAGAGTAACAAAGTTATCTTTACAAAATGTGAAAATATACGAGTTATCTTCACATTATGTACGACTCTGGAGACTAAATCTTGAAATAGATTGTATTTTATGGAAAATGTAAAAGTGAATATATCGGCCCCAAACCTCTCTAATAATAAATAATTCTTACAAACTTTTTCACTGCTTAAAATTGCTACAGATTTCCCTGTTTCCTTGGGCTTTCTATAACTCTGTAAACTCCATATATAGAACGCCAAAAAGCGAACTTTGGCCAATCAAAAAAGGCGAATTGCAGTCGGCGACAAAAGCGAATTTATAAAATATTGGAAAATGAACTTTGGGGGGTGTGGAGCCACTGTATGTAAAACAATATCTCAAAAAACTCACCACGAAAATACCCGTCTTTTGGGTAAACTAGAGAAGCCGGTGCCAAAAGTGTCTCTTTTATATAATCTATTAAAAAATATATATATGGATTTTGATGGCTGTACCTATCTCTTGTCCTTTATATATATACACACAATGTTGCTGTTGTTGTTGTTTTTAAATCGATAAGTCTGAGCTGATGGTGTGCAAATAAATATTTTGTAAACAAATAGCAGGCGTAAACTTGTTATCTTGTTCTGGATCATAAGAGCGTGCGAACATTGCAGTCTTGACATGTCCATAGTCTTTACTGCTGCCCTGTCTCGAGCCCCTTTTGATTGGCCAGGACATGCTTGATAGCATGCCTTGCCAGTTGATTTTAAATTTATTATTAATTGAATAAATAATAATAATAATAATGATAATAATCATGTATTTAATAATTCAGAGTACAGTTTGGGGTAAATGTGCGGCCAAATTTACCGACCAGTTGGTCATGGCGACGTAGATTTGTGCAATATAGAGTTCTTGCTTGTGTTCCTTGTACTTCCGGATGAGCTGTCATTAGAGAGCAAAAGAAGAACGATATTCTATAGTAAATGTTTATCAAAGCACATAATAAACAAACCGGTTTGGTTATATCATAAAGGACCCGTTGATTTATGTGTGTGTTTTTCTGTTCAGGATTCCAGAGGAATATGTGATTGTACTCAAAGGCTGTAATTCTGACGAAACTGAGTGTGAGATTGTGCTTCCATGCAACCTGGCTGTTCATTTGATCACACTATATAATTCCTGTCGGCTCTTTCGAAAAGAGAAGGTCTGGAGGGGTTCATAAGATGGGCGCAGTATTGTGGTATAACAAACAAAATCATTATTAATATTAAATCCAAAAAAAAACCTAATAAACCTAATAGACCATTGCTACCACTAATCTTTTTTTTGGGGGGAGGGGACGAGGTCAGTTCCCACTTATCAGATCTCAATTTGTAAGAATTTGTCAGCTTCGGATACCCAAAGGCTGCTATATATTCATATTACAAACCACTGACTATATATTATCAAATAACCAACATACCGAAAAGAAAACATCGATTCAATCAAACTTGGCACGATTTAGAGTAGGCTTTGAATGTATCACTTCGGATAATTACACTCTTAAATTAGCCATTCTTCTCCGGACAATAGGAGAATGCCGATTTCTTAGAGTGCCCTGACAAAAAGACCATCTAAAAAAATCCCCTTTAGGATTCATGGATTTACGCGTCAACAGACTAGAATCTGGCCCTGGAGAATCGTGAATGAAGAGGATGTTTGGGTCTGTTGATCGATACATGCTTGGACGCGCATCTCGCACGCTTTAATCTCTCGGGCATCATGGCGTACAAAGCCCACTATTATATTATATTATATGAATAAATATAAAAAAACCTTTATTTTTTATTTTATTTTTTGCTTGGTCGATAATCGATAGGCTTTGGCCAATCAAATCACGGCTAGGGTGAATGACAAACCTATTTCACTCAACAAAAATATAAATAAATAAATATTTTTATTGTGACTCCAAGTGCCTTGATCTTCAGCTCCGAAATGACGACTCGATGGATTCAAAAGGTCTTGTATAAAAAGGACGAGATGGTTTACAGTCCGAATCGTCTTCTTTACCTTGCTTTTTTATAAAAATGGCCCAAAACATCGAGCAGACCTCTATCAACACCGTCCGTGCCCTTGCTGCCGATGTCGTCCGTGGAGCCAACTCTGGCCATCCTGGTAAATCTCTCCCCTTTTTTTCTATATATATATATATTTATATATAAAGCGTGTTTGTAATTGTTGAATTAACATTGTTCTCAAAGGTGCCCCCATGGGTTGTGCCCCAATGGCCCACGTCTTGTTTGGCAGACACATCAACGCCAACCCCAAGAACCCCAAGTTCATCAACCGTGATCGCTTTGTACTCTCAAATGGCCACGGCTGTGCTCTCCAGTACGTCTACTTGCACTTGATGGGCTACGACGTCAGCCTCGATGACCTCAAGCACTTCCGTCAGCTCGACAGCAAGTAAGTTAATAGGGATCCAACAATACATCTTTTCCAGGGCAAGATTCCTTAGTTAGTGGTGGTGATGGTGGAGGTTGAATTAGACTGTTTGGCACAAATCAACAAATGAGTCAATAAGAGTGGGTTGGGCGGGAATGGAAACTCTGGGGGTGCAAATCATTGTAAAAATGTACCCAACAAGAGCTTGATACTCACCATGCGCGCCTATCAGGACCCCCGGCCATCCCGAAGTTAATGACACCCCCGGTATTGAGGTCACCACAGGTCCTCTTGGTCAGGGTATCTCCAACGCCGTTGGTTTGGCTGCTGCCGAGGCCCATTACGCTGCCACCTTTAACCGTCCTGGTTATGAGATCTTTAACAACTACACCTACACCATCCTCGGTGACGGTTGTCTCCAGGAAGGTGTCTCTGCCGAGGCTGTCTCCCTTGCTGGGTAAGATCCAATCCCCACTTTATATACATATACATATATATGTATATATATGTATATATAGCCATTGCTAACCCTCATTTCTAGTCACTGGAAGCTCGGTAAGCTTATTGCTCTCTACGATGACAACAAGATCACCATTGACGGTGACACTGCCGTCTCCTTCACCGAGGATGTCATCAAGCGTTTCGAGTCCTATGGCTGGCACACAATCACCGTCACTGACGGTGACAATGACATTGAGGCCATCAGCAAGGCTGTTGAGGAGGCCAAGCTTGTTACTGACAAGCCCACCTTGATCAAGATCAGAACCACCATTGGTAAGTTGTGCATGTTTGTTTGGCAACAAATATTCTAAATGGGTTTTTGACGCGAATAGGTTATGGTTCCTTGAACCAGGGTGAGGAAAAGGTCCACGGTTCCCCTCTTTCTGGTAAGAATCCTATTAAATCCATTCAGGCCATCAACTACATAGACTAAACTAAATGAACGTTTTTAGCTGCTGATATCAAGCAGGTCAAGGAGAAGTTTGGCTTTAACCCTGAAGAAGAGTTTGCTGTCTCTGATGAGGTTAGTACACATCACTGTTTGTTTGCCTGTCTGACTCTCATTTTTTTATTAGGTCTACAAATTCTGGGCTGCCCGTGCTGAACATGGCGCCAATGTTGAGGCCGAATGGAACGCCCTCTACGCCAAGTACTCTGCCGAGTTCCCCGAGGAGTCTGCTGAGTTGAACCGTCGTCTTGCCAACGAGCTTCCTGCCGGTTGGGAAGCTGCCCTCCCCCGCTTCACCCCTGCCGACCCTGCTGTTGCCACCCGCAAGTTGTCCGAGGGTGTCTTGACTGCCTTGTCCGAAGTCCTTCCCGAACTTATCGGTGGCTCTGCTGATTTGACCGGCTCCAACCTCACCCGCTGGAAGAAGGCTGTTGATTTCCAGCACCCCTCCACCGGTCTCGGTGACTACTCTGGTCGCTACATGCGTTATGGTGTCCGTGAGCACGCCATGTTTGCCATTATGAACGGTCTCTGTGCCTATGGTGGCATTATTCCCTTTGGCGGAACCTTTTTGAACTTCTTGACCTACGGTTGGGGAGCTGCCCGTCTCTCTGCCCTCTCCCACCACCGTGTCATCTATGTCATGACCCACGACTCCATTGGTCTTGGTGAGGATGGCCCCACCCATCAGCCCATCGAGACTCTTGCCTTGACCCGCGCCACCCCCAACATGCTCACCTTCCGTCCTGCTGACGGTAACGAGGTGTCTGGTACCTACCTTGCTGCCATTGAGAACCAGCACCGTCCCTCTGTCATTGCTCTCTCCCGTCAGAACTTGCCCAACCTTGTTGGATCTTCTGTCGAGATTGTCCGCAAGGGTGCCTATGTCCTCTGTGGCCCCGAGGATGCCAAGGTCGCCTTTGTTGCCACTGGTTCCGAAGTCGAGATTGCTGTCAATGCTGCCAAGGCTCTTGCTGAGGAGGGTATTGCTGCTCGCGTCATCTCCATGCCTTGCTCTGAGCTCTTTGATGACCAGTCTGAGGAGTACAAGAAGTCCGTGTTTGCTCCCGGAATCCCTGTCATCTCTATCGAGGCCTTGGGTACCTTTGGCTGGGAGCGTTACTCCCATGCTTCCATTGGCATGACAACCTTTGGTGCCTCTGCTCCCATCAAGGACCTCTACAAGAAGTTTGGCATCACCCCCGAGGCAGCTGCTGCCAAGGCCCACAAGGTCATTGCCTACTACGAGAAGGTTGGCTATGTGCCCGAGATTGGCCTTGAATTCTAAGCCTATTCATCAATCCTTTAAATCTTCTTTTTTTTCCTCTGCGTTGAATAATACCATTAATCTCTAAATACGAGATTGTATCAAGAAAAAACCCCCCTCCAAACACACAACACAACACACACATAACTTCATCAAGAAAAAGAAAAACAAACAAACAATAAAACACAAAAGGTGCCATTCACCTTTAATACATTTATTTGGCTATTCTTGTTTCCAAAACACTTCCAACATTTGGTTGATTTGTTCGTATTTGGCTGTAGGTACAACATGGCCAGAATCCTCAAACACAACAAAACTCTTGGGCTGCAGATGTTTTTGAAGGTACTCACTATGGCTGCTATGGACAAAGTTGTCCCAGCCATCTTGTTGTGGGGGAGCGAATTAGGATTATATATACATATGGGAATCAACAAACACACACACACACACACTTACTGGTCACCACCAATATTGGAATTCCAGTCAATCTAATCCTTTCTAGTTCTTTGGCCGTAACCCAATGTCTCATTGATGCCACGGCCTGGCTGACCATTCCACCAAGCGACTGGGGTCTGCTACGACTATTGCGCTCTTTTACCAGCTAAACAATCCCCCATTTGGTTTCCTGGATTACTAGACCATTGAAGAATAACCATCAAGAAACTTACGTTGCGGATCTTTTCAAAGTTGGTTTCAAAGGTACAGCCATCGTCTGGCCTGGTATTGAGCCATTCCTATTGCGCCCCCGCCATGATAAACACTTTTTGTATCTTGTTTAATAAACCGTACCTCTTTGTAATTGATGCGAATCAGACGCGCAACTTGTTCATTGGGCTTTTTCCACATATTGGAGACGAGCGTATAAGCACCCGTCCAAGGTCTGGTGCCACCTGCGGTCGTACACAACAGGGCGGCCGACCTGAATCTTGTGGGGTCTTGTTGCAAGAGTGCTTTCAAGAGAACCTGGCCACCTGCACTGTACCCCACGGCATCCACATTTGATTTCCACTCGAGATGGTCCAGTAGACCAACAAAGTCATTAGCCCAGTCAGTGGTATTGTAACTATCCCAGCCACCATCTTTACAACAGCTCAGAACCAAAAAAAGAAGAAGAAGAAAGCACTAGTACATTAGAGTCTACATGTTACCTGTCCAGCCAACACCACGGGAATCAAACACCAAGACGGTATACTCATCCATGGCTGCAAAATGGCCCACCTATTCTCAATATATTGTCATGATGATTTGTACAAACCGATCAATAGGATCCATTCTACCTGGTAGTCCCATGCCTGACAGGGCGAATTGAGCCCTTTGTTCATATTTTTAGCACTTGTTATTTGATAAAGATGATATTGTACCCATAATAAAGACCACTCGACGAGGACCAGTGCCGTGTAACTCATAGTAGTAGTAGTACATGGTTTGGGAGTCTTTTGTTTTTATGGGCGCAAATCCCTGCCGGAAAGGGTGAGACCAGGTGGTTGTCAAGTCTGGCATGGCTCTCTCGAGGTTCTCTTGGTCGCCGGTTACTGCAATCTCGGACATGACGATGACAAGGATGTTTAGACAAGATGACCCAAATTAATGAGACACCAAAAATAAAATAAAATAAAATTTCAAATATTTATATTGATATGGATATATGGATATATAGATATATAAATTTGTGTTTATTTTATTATATATATATATGTATATATATGATTTTGTTGTCGAAATATATATGTATTTTATTTATAAAAGAGAGAAGACCAATTGGGCTACAACAGGAAATGTACAAGACGAAGGGGATATCAAACATTTTTTCTTTCATTAATCACAACAGGAAATCTAGCCTGGGATTGCCATTGAATAGCATTGGGATGAGCCTCGGAGCGAATGACAGAACCAATGGCTACCAAAAACAAAAAATATATATAATGAATTAAGAATCAGAAGCAGCATTAGGTGGACAGACATACACATGAAGAATCCAAAGGATGCAGCCGATCCAAGCATGTACTGGCTAAGTAATGTTACAGGGCCCTTTGCTCCACTGCCGAATCTATCGACAATAACAACAATAAGAAAAATAAAGACGCGTCAGGTCAGGGCAGGTCAGGTTTAGATCTCTCTCTCTCTCAAGTCTCACCTAATCAAGCTAACAGTTCCAAAAACAAAGCCTACACAGAGACCAACTGTGCCTCCCATGAGGGCTCCCATCTTCATCTTTTGTAATGTCGTGGGTTCCATAATATATTTGTATTCAAAGGAAAATAAAGAAGTCGCAGAGCAGGATTTCTCTTGCTTGCCTTTTTTGGTCCAATCCAGTGTATGGTGGCCAATCAAATCAAAGATTTAGGAATTTGTGATATTAATATTAATAAATAATAATAATAGAAAACATTTTTTGTTTTTTGTTTTATGCATATAAGTCTTTTGACATTTTTATTCACATTTAACATAAAAAAAGACACAAAAAAAAAGAAAAAAAAGAAAAAAAATAACAAAGAAGCTGTCGCAGACAACGCTTTTTGACGGTTGATACCGGAATAATATACATTTGCTTATTTACTTCTTGCCAGCCTTGGCAGCGGCCTTGGTGACCTTGGAGGTCTTGTCGACCTTCTCGACAGCCTTGATGACACCGACGGCTACGGTCTGACGCATATCACGGACGGCAAAACGACCGAGAGGGGGATAATCAGTGTAAGCCTCGACGCACATGGGCTTGGAGGGAATCATCTTGACGATTGCAGAATCGCCAGACTTGATGAACTTTGGAGAGTCTTCCATCTTCTTGCCGGAACGACGATCGATCTTTTCAATCAATTCGGCAAATTTGCAGGCAATATGAGCAGTGTGGCAATCCAACACTGGGGAGTAACCAGCGCTGATCTGACCAGGGTGGTTGAGCACAATAACCTGGGCAGTGAAGGAACCGGCTTCCTTGGCGGGGTCGTTCTTGGAGTCAGAACAGACGTTACCACGACGGATATCCTTGACAGACACGTTCTTGACGTTGAAGCCAACGTTGTCTCCAGGAAGACCTTCGGTGAGCTGTTCGTGGTGCATTTCGACGGACTTGACTTCAGTGACAACACCGGCAGGGGCAAAGTTGACAATCATACCAGCCTTGATGACACCAGTTTCGACACGACCGACGGGAACAGTACCGATACCGCCAATCTTGTAGACATCCTGGAGGGGAAGACGGAGGGGCTTGTCTGATGGACGGACAGGAGGATCAATGTTGTCAATGGCCTCGAGAAGAGTCTTGCCAGTCTTGACACCAGCCTTGGTCTCCTTGGTCCATCCCTTGAACCAAGGCATGTTGACGGACTCCTCCAACATGTTATCTCCGTGCCATCCAGAGATGGGGACAAATGGAACGGACTTGGGGTTGAAACCAATCTTCTTGATGAAGGAGGACACTTCCTTGACGATTTCGTTGTAACGGGCCTCGGACCACTTGGTGGTGTCCATCTTGTTAATGGCAACAATCAATTGGCGGACACCAAGGGTAAAGGCAAGAAGAGCGTGCTCACGGGTCTGACCATCCTTGGAGATACCAGCTTCGAATTCACCAGTACCAGCAGCAATGATGAGGACACCGCAATCGGCCTGGGAGGTACCAGTAATCATGTTCTTGATGAAATCACGATGGCCTGGCGCATCAATGACAGTGACCATGTATCTGGGGGTCTCGAACTTCCAGAGAGCGATATCAATGGTAATACCACGTTCACGCTCGGCCTTGAGCTTGTCAAGAACCCAGGCGTACTTGAAGGAACCCTTGCCGAGTTCAGCAGCTTCCTTCTCAAACTTCTCAATGGTACGCTTGTCGATACCTCCGCACTTGTAGATCAAGTGGCCAGTGGTTGTGGATTTTCCCTGCAAAAAACAAGAGGTTAGTTTAAAGAGTAAGTAGCAAGAAATCAAGAAATGGACTTACAGAATCGACGTGTCCAATGACGACGACGTTTACGTGTGTCTTTTCTTTACCCATGATTGATGTTCTACACGACAAATAATGTCAGTAAAAGAAGACACGAACAAAATATTTAAAAGGTTACCTTTTCAAGCAAAAGCGATAAAAGCGAGAATTGGGTTATTGATTCGCAAACAGGCTTAATTTATAGCAATTGGGATTTATGGATCTGGGCAGCCAAACTTTTTTTTTGTTTTTGTTTTTTGTTTTGATTCGATGCTTTTCTCACAGCAAGTTTGAGACATTTTTTTTATGTCTCCGTAAAAACATCGTCACCAAGCAGTACTATATGCTTATTTATCACCAACCAAAAGTGTTATGTATGATGTCGATTAATGTATATTTATGTATGTATATGTATATATATGTATATGTATAGTATAAATACAAACATTGCATAAAAATCTCTGCATTTTAGAATTCCTCCCACAAAGACTCAAACTGTCGCTGGAACTCTTGAATGCAGACTGGAATATTGGTAATCATTATGTTTTCTCTGTTCTTAAACCGGGCGCCCTTTGACCAGTTGAAGCTGCCATTGATAAGGGTCGAATGGTCAACAATGGCAAATTTGTTGTGCATGTAGCCAGTCGTGTTATCGGTCTTGTAGGGTATGCCATGGTCGCGCTGCAGTCTCTCTGCATCGGCACCCTTTCCAGCCGCCTGTTGGTTGTCGGTGATAATTCGGATATTTACTTTGCGCTTCTTTGCTTCAATTAGAGCGTCAGCCACATCGTCATCTGTCAATGAAAACACACAAATGTCTATAGACTCCCTAGCCGAATTGATGACAGAAATAAAGGCATTGAAGCTTTCTTTTGATGGAAAGAAGTAGGCCTTTGCAAAGTATCCTTTTGACAGCACGTCTGAGCCAGTAATGCTGAGGGAGGTAAAGTATTTATTGACCTGGGATGCTCCAGCCCCAGGTTCAATGGCCGGCACGACACTGTCAGTCTGGTCGTTTATATCAGAGCGCTTCTTACGTCCTTTTCTTGCGGGCTTCACGTCGGGCACTTGTTGGTCGTCATTAGTAACCGGTTCGGCTGGCTTGGCTGTGTTGGCTGCACTGCCACGTTTGGGACGTCTGTTCTTTTTAATGAGGCCTCCCTCGGGGTAGTCTTCACTCGGTAGATAGTCGTCTGAGGAATCTTCATGGTACGAAGGATCGTCATCGTCGCTGTCAGGTACCACAAACGAATCATCATCACTAGGCCGCTTTGTCTTATTCGGAGTCTTCTTTTTTTGTTTGGTGGCACTAGGCTTTTTTTGAGGAATAGATCGATCACTAGAGGGCTGTCGTTTCTCTGGCTCATCGAGCAGTAGGGCTGTGTGCATTACTGAAGAAACACAGACTTGCAGCCATTCAATCAAGTGGCGTTCTCGGCCAGATTTGCCCTTTAATGCAGCTCCAAACATCTCCTGGACCATCTTGACTGTGTTTGTAGGACTGTGAGACTTGCTTTTGAGGACGGTCTTTAGTCGAGAATTTGCTTGGTCTTTCATGTTCTGGTCCTTCATCAGGGTATTTGAACAGCTCATTGTCTGGATAAGACAGCTTTATTAAGCCAATAAAGATCAACCGCGCAGTTCATACCTTTTCTATCAACTCTTGGTAGTTTGAATTTTTTATTTCTGCCTCTGTCAGGGATGGCCCAGATGGGCAACAGAGAAGTTCGAATAGGCTGGGCATTTGGCCGATTTGGTACGGGTATAAGGTATAAGAAGCCGGGAATAAACAAGTATAGAGAAAAGAAATATAAAGGTAAAGAAAGGCAATAAAATAACAAGCCTATAAAAAGATGTGTGATAAAAGTGCGCTACAAGGTGGTACAGAATGACACCAAGCGACCCTTTTTTTCTTTTTTTGCAAGTTGTATAAATGTTTTTGGCTTGAACTAGAAAAAGCCTTCAAAGCCCAAAAGCAAAAAACCCAAGTATTAAGACTAGCAAAAAATAGTCAGGAGATTTTAAAGTGTTGGGTGTGTAGGCCTACATTCCTTCAACTGGCATTTCAGCCGAGAGTAGTGGTTTTATTCAAATGTGTATTAAATATTGAATATTGAATATAGAGGCATCAGAAATCAGAAATCACAGATCAAGATTCAGGATTCAGTTGCTTTATCAAGAGTGTCCTTGTCATTGTGTGATTCTACCCATTCATTGACCTGCTCAACTGCTCTGAGAGGAAGACCCTTGTGTCCCATCAAAAAGCCTTGGAGGTGTGCCATGCTAAACTTTAGATTTGGAATACGAGCAGCAAACATCTTTGACAGTTCCTGGCTTTCGGTGTCTGTCAAACCAGGATAGAACTTTGTAAACAATTCACGAGCCTGCTCTTGGGTTGCATTCTCAAAATGCACTCGAACATCGATGCGACCTATATATATAAAGACTCTTAACATCTTTCCGTGTTTGATTCCAACTTACCTGGTCTAATTAATGCAGGATCTAGTTTTTCTTTATGACTAATTGTAATGATCTTTAGCCTTGTTATTTATCCAATCTACGCTTACTTTGTAGTCATACAAAGGATCCTTCCTTCTTGTGCGGCCACACCGTCAATGGCATTCAAGAGACCTAAAGCACCATGAGTTTCCATGTCTCATTCACTAGAATGTCTACCTGAAAAGGTCACGCTGTTTGTTGCACTTGGATCTGTTCGGTTACGATGGATAAAGGCAGCGTCCACATCTTCAACTAGCAAAATACATCTAATTTTCATTATTATTATTATTAAAAAAAAACCGACTGATTTTACTATACCCACTTTACCTATTTGGTGTACCAGACACTAGTTCCCCCAGTGTGTCATCAGTCAGACCCTTGTTACTCAAGCTTACCACATATATATTAAGCCCAAGTTCACCCTATAACATTGTTATATCACCATGAAGCACTATAATAAAGACTTACAGCAAGCGAATACACAAAGCTTGTCTTGCCTATCCAACACATTACCATTAACATTACCATTAACCCAAATCCAACTAAAGTGTCAAACTCGTACCTGAACCAGGTGTTCCATACAAAAGATATCCTCGACGATAGGGAATGCCTCTGTCACTGTACCATTTCTCTGACACTAGAAATTCCTTGGCGTCTTGTACTAGTTTTGTCTTTAAATATGGCGGAATGACGATTGTACTGAGCGGTCTCTTTGGTCTTGACCGTGTCCTACGCCAGTTGCCATACCCATCTAAAGAGTCTGGTTAAATTGCAGATGATTCTTGATATCCAAAATCTCACCTGCGGCAAACACTACTGTGCGACTAAGATCTCTGTCAATGAACTTTTGCTGGGCCTCAAGTACAAGATCCTGAAGAACGTCTCTGGATCGACCAAATGTACTGATATGAATTCTTTCCAGCGAAGATTTTGTCATGGCTGCTGCTGAACTTTGAGACAGCTCTCTATTGAGCCACAACAGTCTGTTCTTGTACATGAGCAGATGGATACCTAATCATCCTATCATCAGCCAATTGGTTTCTCAATGCTTATATATTACCAGGAGCAGGTAAGAAATAAACAGGAGGAAATCTCTTGTCCCTATCCTCTCCTAATGATGAATTTCCAGATGTTGTGATTGATGTACTGACAGAAAATTGGGTGGTGCGTCTACTGTACGGATGCTCATTCAACCAATTGAGGACCCAGCTAAAAGGTACGAGTCAGCAGGTGTTTTGGATTCTATTTGTAGTTTCTACCTGTAAGACTCATCCCGACTATCAAAACTGGCCGTAACAACCACACGTTTCTTGACAAATTCCACCAAGAAACCCCCAAAGTATCGAGCACCCGCCAAGGCACCTATTGTGCATATGAACAAAGAGTTCTTTCATTTTTTTTTTTGGCTAATACCAGAAACTCACCACCAATGACAGCAAGCTGAAGGCCATTAGTGGCCATTCTAATTGATTTGGACATGAGCCAACCATTATCAACATTCTCAATGGTGCTTACTCGCCCACGCCTAGTCTTTCTGCCACAATGGCGACCAATTTGCCAATGGTGCCTGATGGTTCACTGTCAGGTAATGTTGAAAGTGAGCGTGAATAGCCATAGGCCTTTTGTGCACCCAATGAGAGATACGTGGGTCCAACAAGCCCTTTCCTGCCGATAAATGACATTAGAAGAAATGGAGACATTTCTTATTTTCGTCTAAACTGTCAATTTAGATACTGGCGACAGTCACGACGCCTCCCAAAAAAGAAGAAGGATTTATACATCTTTTTAGCTTTTATAAACCTATTCTACAAAATCATTGACAGACTCGTCTGCTCCCAAAGGGAACTCTAGGCCATTGGCAACCAGGTATTCGTCACTCCTGTATTAAACAAGTCAGTTAGCAAAAAAAAAATGAGCTGTTTGTAGATCAAACACTTGCCAGAACTTGGTCAAATGTCTCTGGCCAGAGTCATTGAGTAGAGTGACAACCACATGCCCTGGTCCCAATTGACGTGCTGCTCGGACGGCAGCTACACAATTGACAGCAGAACTACTGCCAAGGAATAGTCCGTCTTCTCTGACCAAGAAACGAGACATCTTGATAGCCTCCTCGTCTGTCACTCTGAAAGCATCGTCGACAAAGTGTCGGCCGGCATCAAAGTTGCGAGTAAGACGGTTGATTCCAATTCCTTCCACCACAGTGTCGACCTGGTGGCGTCTACGAGTGCCTTCCTTCTCTTGGGGAGCATACATGGTATTGTACTTGACCTTGTTGTACAGACCAGACCCAAGAGGATCTGCCAAGAATACCTTGAGATTCTTGACCAGAGGCTTAAGATAGCATGTAATTCCAGAAAGAGTGCCACCGGTGCCTGCACCTAATACAAGGGCATCTATCTTGCCCTTTGTCTGCGAAAATATCTCGGGGCCAGTGTTCTTGTAATGGGCATCAAAGTTGGCACTGTTCTCAAACTGATCAGCAAAATATCCAACACTCTCGCCTTCTCCAAATGCTTCTGCGCGTTCCCTTGCTCTATTCACAAACTGGTTCTTGTCAATGATGCTCGCAGGGCGGACCTTCTCGACTGTGGCACCCAACTTTTCCAAAAGCTGGTATTTTTCCTTGGCTTGATCATCAGGCATAACAATCCATGCCTTGTAACCCTTGGCACGAGCAATCATTGCAATCGAAATACCCGTGGATCCTACCGTACCCTCAAATACAGTACTTCCCTTGTGAGGCTTCAATATGCCTGCTTCTTCTGCAGATCGAATGATGTTTAGTGCCACTCTGTCCTTGGAACTCCCTCCAGGGTTCATAAACTAGCACCATCTATGAGTATTCAAATAAAGATTTCGATCTACATTTTATCCCATTTGTGTGTGTGTGTGTGTGTGTGTGTGTGTTTACCTCTGCTTTTCCCTGTAAATACATATATGTTTTTTTTTAATATAATTTTACAGTAATGAGTTGATGACTCTATGGTTTGTAGAAATGACATACAAGAATGGTGCATCCCGTGGCTTCCGAAAGGCTCTGGATCTTCATCAACGGAGTATTGCCAATCAAACCGTCCACACCTTCTACATACTCGGGCTCATCTGGAGTGATGGAAATGTGCTTGGATGAAAAGCAGTAAAAGCATCCTGTAGCTAGCAATGTCAATGCCGAGCCTGTGACCAGGCCCATTACCAGGGCACGCTGATCTGTCATTAAAGTCAAGAGAAAGATGGAGAAGTGAAAAAAAAACAGTGCTGACGGGTGTGTTCGTGACTTGTCTATGATAAGTCATTCTGGATCGTTCTTCTTTATTTGTTACTTCTTTAACAAAAAGACCAACAGTTTAAGAAAAAGAAAAAAGAAAAAGAAAGAGAAACCAAGAAAGCTGTAGACTAGAGATGGAATCAGATCCATTCATAGAGATTACGATGCAGCTAGCTAATGTTGCATTGGACACTAGCATGGACACCATGGAGGCAAGTGGTTTGACGACTGTGAATAAACAAGAAATAATATATATATATATATATATCGTATTTAGCTTTCTGCCATTGCTCGTGTCTTGGGAAACTCTAGGGACCAGGACTGTCTAGAGAGCCTTGTCCATCTGCGAGTCTATCTGACCCAGACAATAAATGACAGTTCGCGTGCCATGGAAACTGTAATATCATTGAATCTTCTTGAACGTCTTCGTTGCCTGCTTCAGATCAATGAGCCCGATATTCAGGTACAATTTGTAATTTGATTTTTTTAACAAGATAATGGGCACAAAATTGATCCTAAAAGTATGTATGTATGTATGTATGTATGCATATATATATATGTATATATGTATATATAGTTTGAGTGTGCATGGATCCTGACAAACCTTGCAGTAAGTTTACATGTCTCTTGAGCACAATACCAATAGTCTCGGTAGGCAGCAAGCGCAAAGTACCAGCAGCATATCGTTGACGCTGGATTCTTTCCTCCGTTACTCCATTGCTTGACCTGTGCTGGCCATAGTCAAGCACGCGTTCAGGTAAGAACTGCATTCCATGTGTACCGATTGGTATTGAGATATGATATAGGCATCCTGGGCACTCTCTAATCTGACAGCCGAATCTGACATGTTACGTGAACAATGGATGTATCATGGCTCACACACCATGATAAGCCAGCTAAGGTTCCTATGTACAGACCAAACATCCCAAGACCCAGGAACCCTACAGGATAGGCGTGTACTTGCCTGGTCTCTTTCAAATATGTGCAGAGGTGGGTTTGAGAGTGCAAACTATCATGAAATGGCAAGTAGCAAGAACATGTTTAATGAATGTTGATTTTCTGGTGCCATGATTGATGTCCTTGAAATTATCGTAAGAATAGTATCTAGGAGCGTTTGATGCACTGGGTCTGTGCGTCCTTTCTTCAGATAGACAGCTGTACACCATTGGATGGTAAATGATAAGATATGCTTGTAGCCTGATAATGATGCTATTGATTCTGAGATAACTGTAGCTGGGGACTATCTCGAATCCTTGATATTAAGCATCCACAAGGATTCTATGAATCTCTTTGTCTGTCGCCTGGTCTCTGTCATCGCCTGGTGGGATTCCTAAGGTAAGTTTAATAGACAACAAGTAGAGTTTGAGTGACCAAACAGCTGTGTATTGTTAGTCATCGAGATGAGTTTATTGTGCCTGTTTTGAATGTAATATATTCCCTTGTGTCTGGGCCTTGGAGGATAGCAGAGTGCTTTCTGAGGACAGATATCATGACCCATCTCTTGCACTGGATGACCCTCGAGGCGTCTGTGCCTCTGCGTACCCGTGGTATCCGGGTCGCTCGGTGTCTATTTCAGCACCAACAGACCGAGAAACTGATCTTTCAAGAGGTTGATTTGGAATCAATTCTTTTGTCGGTCGGTGTGCCCAACCACATTTACTGTGAGGCGGCTGTACAATGGATAGTGTCTTCAAAGGAAACTACCACATGGTGTATTACCCAAGAGGTGCTTTTATTCCTCTTTTATTATTTTAAACATTCGAGCGATGGCCTGATCAGGTAAAACCAAAAGAAGATATACCGAATCAAGACTCAATTATTATTACTATTACTATTATTACTATTATGATATTGATATTGATATTGATATTGATCAGCACACTTGGATCATATCGTATCATACCAAAATCTCTGGCCACTATTCTTCACCACCCCAATCTGCCCTTGGACACAAGTGTCCAGAGTGTAAAGACATTAAGCATATTCCTAAATCGACTGACAAGCCTCGATCAACAATCGATATGTGGATCTACACTTTTGCAAGAAGCAATTCTTCCCAGTCTATCTTTTTTGTGCCAACTCCACCAGTCAGATTTACTTTATCATGAATGTAATCATCTGCAGAGTCTACTCTACCCACTCTATAAAAATGGCTTGCAAAATGAGCACTAATTACATTCTTGTTTTTATATATATAATATATAATATATATATTTATTTATATGTATATATATATTTTTGGTAAAACAAAAATTGACTATGGGTATACAAATATGTGCGGATGGATTGTGTGTGTGTGTGTGTGATAAAATGGAGTTGTGGATACATACAGTGTGATTGACACACTTGTAGGTAGTAGGCCCACTTTTTCTTTTTTTTGGGGAGAGAGAGAGAGAGATATGTAGAGGATATAGAGATGCATGCGAAAAAAAGGATATGGAAGGTGTGGGGTTTAATAGTAGCCTCGCATAGCTGAACTCTCGTTCAAAGTAAGCGTAACGACAATGTCTCCAACCGGCGAGACCTGTATTCTGTGCAGGGCGTCTTGGATACAGTCCATGGTCTGATATAGTTCATCCAAGTCATCGGGAGACATTCCTTCATTTGGCTCTGCCTCTGCCAAGACATCCACAGGTGAGTCTTGGTTTATTGGTTGACAAGGTGTCGTGATGCCAACCGCAATCTGGTCAACCAGCCAGCGGTACTTGCCAGCTCTTTCTTGAATATCCTGTCCCTGAAGTGGATCGGCCTGGGCACTTGAAATGTCAATGAGGTTGCTAAGAGTAATGTGTTAATGGAATTCAAATGACTAGTTTGTGCGTACCTCGTAGTGCGTTCAATCACGTCGTTCCAAAAGTCTTGCTCCATCTTGATATCAAAAGTGTCATACGAAGGGCAGCGTGGTTGGCTACAGAGATGAGTGTCGTTTCCAAAACACAATGTTACCTACCTGTTCCGACGAGTATGCTGATTTCCAAGGAGAGGTTCTGAATTGGCATCCTGTTCCTGGGAATCAGTATTGTGCGGTGTGCAAAGTGAAATAAGAGTGTGGAGTTTTACCTGCTCATGGTCTTCTTTACTACCGCAACATCCCATTATGCGGCTCTCCAGTAACTTGATCCGTTTATAGAAAGCAGGAAAAAAAAAGAAGAGGGAAACCCAGTTGGCTTCAAGGATGCCACACCATAACAAGAAGATTTTTTTTTTTAAAAAAAAATACAATATTAAAAATATATAGATAAAAATAAATAAAATAAAAACACCCAATGCCCCACAGCACTCTACGTCATAGCATTTTACTTCTTTCCTCTCTTCTTCTTTCCATTTCCTTCAGGCAAGACATCTGGAACATCATCGTTTTGAAGGATATGAAGAACAGAACAGGGAATTGCAGCGGAATCTTTTGATTTGTAGAGAGTTTCATCCCACAAGTGGGATGTGGTAGGGAGCGGCGACAGGAAAGGCACCTGGTTAAGCAGGCGACGATAGAGACGCCGCTTTGAGCGTGCATCAAACGGAATGAATGTGGTCTCTACAGGCACGTCGAAAGAAGGATCCAGAAGATGTATCATTGAAATGGTTGCATATGGTGATGCGCCAGCTGTGTAGGGCGATGGTGGCGCAGGTCGACGGTGAAGCCGAGACAGTGGCACGAGTGAGCTAGTGGGACACAGATGCATTATGTCCGCATCGTCTCTACGGTCACCGTACATCTCTTCCCACCGAGGACCACCAATGAGTTGATTGGCTGCACTACGGGGATCAAGAGGATCAAGCCCACTCTTGGTCTCTAGTTCACAGCCAATCTCAAATGGCAAAGGTAACTGGATTCTATCGAGCAGATTCGATCTCCACCGCCACAGCAAGTTAGCCTCTCGTCCTCGATGTAATGGCTTGTAGAGCGGCTTTGGCAGCTCAGGTTCAAGCTTCCTTCCTGTTCGCTTTGCTAGTGTGCACAATGGCTGGGAGAGTGGAGGAGGAGGAGCTGTGTGAGGAACATGTGGAACCAGAGGTTTAGGAACCACCATGTCTTCTGGGAAATTTGCATACACATATGGCTACTACCTGTCAGACAGACCAATTGACCAGGAAACAGAGCGACTTACATGGAGCAGTTTGTGCCTCGTCTTTCCTGTTCTTCCATACGCTGCTTCTAATACTTTGAGTGCACTCTTGTGATCTCCTTGATTAGCTCTCTCAATGCGGTGTAGACGCTAATGAGAATAGGTTTAATTTTTTTTGTTCCAGTTTGCTAGAATTTGCAGGCTTGCCTTTCTGGCTTCGGCTAGCTTATTCTGAATCCTGGGCTGGTCTGTGCATGTAATGTATTCCTTGAATAGTTTGCGCGTTCGATTGACGATAAAGGTCCTAATTGGACATTAAGAATCTTGAAAAGTCGGATTCCAATGTACCTTGTCCGATCATCAAAGAAGCGTGATCCTTCTGCAAGAATGCTTTTGTATAGTGCACGCACATATGCTTGGTGGGTTCCTGGGGCAAGTAAAGTCATGTAGGTTATGTAACAAGCCACACAACCATCCTATAGCTACGTGACTCTGCATTCACCAAGACCCTAACAGGGTGTCCTGAGAAAAAAGCAGACTTCTCCTGATTGTTTGTGTGACCATTATCATATAGGATAGCAACTATAGTGATTTCACCTGTACAATGAATCTGTTACTGGCTCGATCATCATGATTGTAATATCCAAGCATATTGTACTTGCCCCCCTTTGAAGACATATTGTAATAAATGTATATTGCAACCTAATCACCAACAATATGGTTTATTCATGACATTAAGAATCATTCTTAAAGCCAAATAGTCCCATTGACTCCCTTTTTTTTCTATTATAACACCAATAACCTGTTCAATGTAAGAATAACAAACCAGTTTACTTGGTCCCTTAAAAGGCGCCTGACTCCTAGAATAATAAAAATCGTTCAGGGTCTTGAGATTTCCAAACTCCTTGTTAGGAGCCAAACACGAATAGACAATCAAAGAGGCCATCGTCAAGAACGGCAGTAGCTGTTTAATGAGTATTAATCAATTAATTACATTCATAATATTATACCATATTCATTTGGATAGAGAGAGAGAGAAAAGACCGTTATTTTTTAAAGCAAGTTTGGCAGTGTCTTTAGGACCCCTTTATATATTTTGTGGCAAGGGCAAGATGATGCTATCAAGAGTACGTGCCCAGTAAATCGGTCATTTTCTTTGCGAGCAAGAGCACAAATCATTACCCTGTTAAAAGCCATTGTCTAAAGCTTAACTAAACCAACCCCAAAATGAAATGAATTTTGTTTTAAAATAATAATTCATTTATCTGCCAAGAATTCAAATCGCAATCAAACAATGATATCTTTTTTTATTATTATTATTTAAGAATACCAGCATATATTGCAAGACATAGTTTATATGATTATAGCTGATGCCATACAGACATTGCACTCGGTATAAACCATTATTATATAGAATTCTCTAGGACCATAAACCATTTCTTGGAAAAAATGTTCCAACAACATTCCATGGTCCAAAAATACCGGGAACAACTTGATTGCTCCATGTCCATGTTGTGATCTCTAATAGTTTATATCTCTCGTGTATTTACCATGTTTTGCGTCCATTACCCCAAACTATACCCCTCCCTCCCCCCTGGATTCCCCTGTATTTCTATTGAGACCATATCGGCTTCATTTATTTATTCTTATTCTTATTCTTATTCTTATTCTTATTGAAATTAATTAGACTCTTTTATCTATATCTGTAGGCCTTTTTTTCCCTTGTGACCACAGGAATAGGCGGAAAGTAACTTTAATCATGTAGTACTACTTGAAAACGACCTCGATAGTTGTTGTGCCGAGAGGGGTTTCCAAAAGACCGAAGCCGTGCACTCTGCTAGGATAACCAGATACCCCTCCAGACCATTTTTGTAATTTATGTTTTTTTTTCAAGATCTAGGTGGGGTTCTGAACCCCATTCTACAGAGTATTGGAATGTTTCCGTCGAGGGGCTTTTTTATTAACAAGAGATAAACTATAGCCAGTACCTAGTCTACATATCCTTTTTGTACAAAAATGACGCGAGATTGAGAATATTGTACAAAAAGGCAAAATTTAATATAATATAAAATATATTGTACTCCATTGTATAGAATATTAATCATATTCAAGCCAAGCACACTAATTTGTTACATGCGCACATCAAGGCATATACATATATAAATAAATTACCTTGAACCTCCTTAATATCGGCTATGACTTTTTTTTTGCAAAGAGGAGTCTGGATAAGAGTCATAAAGAACCAATTTGTGAATCATTATGGATTGGGCACCATAGAAGCTGTATTTTGCAAGATTAATATTTACACCAAAAGAGATCTCTCACAAGCATGGCATGGGTTGGTTGTCAATACTTCTTTAGTCTTTAAGCACCACAACCTACATAATTAGAAGCATTTGTTAATAATAAAGCCGTCTTTTTCCCTTGGTTGGTAACAGACTTTGCTAAATAAATAATGTCCTCAAACCCGTAAATTGATTAAACATGGATTGGTGTTCTGAATTAAAGTCTATGAAGCAAAACTCATACGCTGAATCACACTTTACCAAGCTCGCAAAATAGATAGTGGCCATATTTTAAAGGCGAAAATGTTCGTACACATGTTTGTAATGGATCTGCTCTTTCCAAAGTTTTACCAAACGATCAATGCCTCTAAAATCAAATGGTTTAAGAGTTTTGGTCAACCATCACTTCTCTAGAGCATTATCTCGACTATGATGCGTTTGAAGAAGGTTGCTTCCGAAGCTGCCTCAAATACTGAAGCTGGTGTATATAATTACAGTACTTTGAAACTCCCAGTCCAACTTCTACCATTGAATTGGTTATAAAATGATAGCACTGTTCTCTCTCGTATCTTTGAAAACAAAGAGATATATTATTCTTTCTATACCATTGATTAATATATATATATATCCAAGAGGGATAGAATACAAATTACTTTATAATAAAAAAATTGGTGTAGTAAATATGAGTATGAGAGAGCCAAGAAATGTCAGTAAAAGAAGGGTTGTAGGAACAAAAAAAAGCCCTTGGAGATGTGAAATCTGTTATTATGTGTAGGTCATCAGCGGTAAATTTAATGCTATAGACGCATTTTCCAACATAAAGTGTTTTTATATTTCTTTGGGCAATTCCTTAATACATTCTCTTGTATCAATCCTATAATACCGGAAAAGCGCTTTATATCTGTCTACCAGCCTATTAACCTATATTCAATCCCATTAAAAAGTTTTGGAAAGCTGTAAAGGATAGAGTCAAAGGAGGTAAACTGACTGATGTAGAAACTTTTTCTTTGAGAGTAAGTAAATGTAGTGAGAATACTCTTGATAGACACTTTAACTTCATCCAACATTCGATCAATGTATATCCTAAATACTTGAACAAAGAGCCTTTATCATCGTTTAGAAATCTGACTAGAAGTCCGTCAAACTATTTGCAAAATGTTTAGCAAGTTATTTTCAACCATTTGATCAAAATATCTATTGTTCTTGGTGAGTTGACCTCAAGTGACAAAGGTAGACCAAGTTTTCAAAAAAAAAAAAGGCCAGTAAAGTAAGAATGGAAGCTGAAATGGATTTTCTTTTATTTGCTGCAAATAAAGATGCTGGGCAACTGCAGTTGGGCTTTATGTACATGAAAAAAGAAAGATCACTTACTCATGGTCCGGACCATTCTGCATGGTCTGTAAGATGGCATGGTATCTGGTGATAGAAAGCTCTTTCGACGGCTGTTTGCAAAAAATCAAGCCATACAAGAATTATCATGATCGAATGTGAAATGTGTATAGAGATATGATCCTATTATATATATATAATTTATTTGGAAAGCTTCTTTTTTTAAGCTTATCGACAATTATATCTGGGCTAAAATCTCGTTATGCTCTCTAGTTTTAATATGTATATAAATGTTCAAAAGAATAAAACACCATCTATGGTTGTAATGAGAATCCCAAGCTCTATTTTTAATGATATATGTATATTATTTACAAATAATGCTAATAATAATGGCTCATAAGGATAACTTATTGGAACCCCATGTAATACACTGTGGGAGATTTTCTTTTGTCAGAGTAACCGTTTTTTTTTGACATATGCCTCAAAACTACAGGCGTACCTGTGAATATTTTGTGCTCGTATCAACTTTGGAGGATTTAAATTGTAGTTGAAAACATACTCTTTAAAGCAAGCATGGTTGTATCATACTGTCAATAAAGCCAAGTGACCTTGCTCTTACACATGAAGCTTTTGGTGATAGTGCCAATATCGTTTATGCAAAGATATGGTCTAGTTTGTTGAGGATGTTTATCATTATAACAAACAAACAAACAAAAGTCACCTTGACTGAATTCAAAGTATTCCAAACAAGCACCTATTGTATCTTGATGACAAGCAGATATTTTTATGGACTGATATGATTAGCTCATTCTCCATCGAAACCCGTACCCTTTAGATCTTTTTAGATGAGTGTATTCTGACTCTATATTGACACTTTGGCATCCATCAAGACTCTTGGTCTAGAACGTAGATCAATGAGTATATATTCTTATAATAATCTATTGCAGCTTTTGTTATGTTTAACACTCAGTACTTGATTGTTGATAACGCTTGATGTCTTTTATGATCTGGGTATGAGAGCCTCTACATTTTTTTGTTAGAGGCCATCGACCACTCATAGAAATCACATATAATTGTAAACGTCCAGGCAGGATGCTTATAAGAATTTCTCCAGGCATTGCGCGCCTCGATACATGTTTCATTTTTGACAGATAAACCATATATTATTCCAATATGCAGAGGTAGATTAAATGTATCTATACAAAGGTTCTGTTTGGTCAAGTCTACTTTAATTGCATAGAAATTACCTGAAAATATTGTTCTCTTGATAAAGATGATCCTTATCGGTCCAATATTTCAAGCATTACCAAAAAAAACCTTTGTGGTCTTGTAAAGGTACGCTTGGAACACTGGAAGTCTCAAGATCATTCAATGTAGCTACTTGTTTTACGCTTAGTATACTTGGTAAGGCTACGTATTGATATTATTATTATTATTATTTAAAAAATAGATGGATAATTGTCAATAGATTCTTATTTCTGGTGTATTTTGAAGTCTGGAAGACACTCAGCATACAATAGCCATTCAATGTGATTTGAACTTTTGACTGCAATAGATAATTGATTACAATACAAATATATGATCAGTTGTGTAGAATATCTGTTTCCTGGTTTGATTTGGAACTCGATAATTATTTACTTGCATGCTTGATATCATGTTGGATCAAAATATTGATAATCTACAGAGAATTACCAAAGAAAAACATGCAATTACACCAAAAAAATATGAAACATCACTTTGCATAGTTGTATGACAACCAACCCATGCCATGCTTGTGAGAGATCTCTTTTGGTGTAAATATTAATCTTGCAAAATACAGCTTCTATGGTGCCCAATCCATAATGATTCACAAATTGGTTCTTTATGACTCTTATCCAGACTCCTCTTTGCAAAAAAAAAGTCATAGCCGATATTAAGGAGGTTCAAGGTAATTTATTTATATATGTATATGCCTTGATGTGCGCATGTAACAAATTAGTGTGCTTGGCTTGAATATGATTAATATTCTATACAATGGAGTACAATATATTTTATATTATATTAAATTTTGCCTTTTTGTACAATATTCTCAATCTCGCGTCATTTTTGTACAAAAAGGATATGTAGACTAGGTACTGGCTATAGTTTATCTCTTGTTAATAAAAAAGCCCCTCGACGGAAACATTCCAATACTCTGTAGAATGGGGTTCAGAACCCCACCTAGATCTTGAAAAAAACATAAATTACAACAATGGTCTGGAGGGGTATCTGGTTATCCTAGCAGAGTGCACGGCTTCGGTCTTTTGGAAACCCCTCTCGGCACAACAACTATCGAGGTCGTTTTCAAGTAGTACTACATGATTAAAGTTATTTTCCGCCTATTCCTGTGGTCACAAGGGAAAAAAAGGCCTACAGATATAGATAAAAGAGTCTAATTAATTTCAATAAGAATAAGAATAAGAATAAGAATAAGAATAAGAATAAATAAATGAAGCCGATATGGTCTCAATAGAAATACAGGGGAATCCAGGGGGGAGGGAGGGGTATAGTTTGGGGTAATGGACGCAAAACATGGTAAATACACGAGAGATATAAACTATTAGAGATCACAACATGGACATGGAGCAATCAAGTTGTTCCCGGTATTTTTGGACCATGGAATGTTGTTGGAACATTTTTTCCAAGAAATGGTTTATGGTCCTAGAGAATTCTATATAATAATGGTTTATACCGAGTGCAATGTCTGTATGGCATCAGCTATAATCATATAAACTATGTCTTGCAATATATGCTGGTATTCTTAAATAATAATAAAAAAAAGATATCATTGTTTGATTGCGATTTGAATTCTTGGCAGATAAATGAATTATTATTTTAAAACAAAATTCATTTCATTTTGGGGTTGGTTTAGTTAAGCTTTAGACAATGGCTTTTAACAGGGTAATGATTTGTGCTCTTGCTCGCAAAGAAAATGACCGATTTACTGGGCACGTACTTTTGATAGCATCATCTTGCCCTTGCCACAAAATATATAAAGGGGTCCTAAAGACACTGCCAAACTTGCTTTAAAAAATAACGGTCTTTTCTCTCTCTCTCTATCCAAATGAATATGGTATAATATTATGAATGTAATTAATTGATTAATATTCATTAAACAGCTACTGCCGTTCTTGACGATGGCCTCTTTGATTGTCTATTCGTGTTTGGCTCCTAACAGGGAGTTTGGAAATCTCAAGACCCTGAACGATTTTTATTATTCTAGGAGTCAGGCGCCTTTTAAGGGACCAAGTAAACTGGTTTGTTATTCTTACATTGAACAGGTTATTGGTGTTATAATAGAAAAAAAAGGGAGTCAATGGGACTATTTGGCTTTAAGAATGATTCTTAATGTCATGAATAAACCATATTGTTGGTGATTAGGTTACACTATACATTTATTACAATATGTCTTCAAAGGGGGGCAAGTACAATATGCTTGGATATTACAATCATGATGATCGAGCCAGTAACAGATTCATTGTACAAGTGGAATCACTATAGTTGCTATCCTATACGATTCGAATACGACGTTTTTAAACGCCTAATATATCTTGACAGACTTATGAATAATGTCTTTTCTGGCGTTGAGTAATAATGTAGAGGTTTCTGACAGCTCAAGATAGCACATTAATAAACCCAATTTAATACGTATTAGTTAATACTAGATAATATGGTAGACGTACTTTATGGCAATAAGCCAGTGTCTCAAAACCAAGGCTCAAAGAGTTTCAGTAGACAGTGATACAAAAGGTCAAGTACCTCTGTTTTTTTAAAAAAAAAAATTCAGATACTTGCTCATGATATGAGAATTCTATAGAGATTTTATACTTTTTCCATAAAAGCTACCATGCTCAAGCCATAAAACAGTTTCAATATAGTGGGTAATTTATTAAAAGAAAAAAATTGAATATAATCAAGTATTAAAAAATGGGATAAGGAAGTATATTTAAGAATAGATTTTTTTTTGAGAGTTTTAGATTTGATCTTGATTAGATATTATTTTGCCAAGGTTATCTAAAGATACCCTTGTTCTTATTATATGCTTTTCAGGAGGAATTGCTATCTCTTTTTGGGACACACAGCTATCTGGGCTAATTCGCTTCATTTATCTCGGCAAGATCATGTATCTACTGAAAAGGTGTGATTCTGGACAGTCTTTCTCTTCAACCAGTGCTGCTGACCAGCTTCAAGAGAATGAACAAAGATTCGGTACATCGTAATGTAATACTATCTCTATATACCCGACACTGTGACGAGTTTGGTCTCCAGTTGGTTGCTAATACTAAACTTGCTCGAATTCTCTGTATGTGGCAGTGAAAAACAATGGAGCAAATCAAAGGGGATTGTCAGGGTACTTTTACTTCAGCATGACCAAGTATTATTAGATTTAATGAAAAGATCAGTAAATCAATCCATAAGATTCATATTCATAATAAGATTCATATATATTACCTGGAGAAGAACCTTTCACGAATACTCTAAAAATACAAAAAAGTTTTGACCGGTAATACCCTTTTCATGCTCTTGGTTTTTGGGACCTGTCCAAACAAGTATCTACCTCTGGGAACAGCTGTGTTTCCAAATTGTCGGTAGGATCCATGGCAAATAGGTTCAAGAAATACTCGCCTTTTCGAATAGTGAATTCTTCCAAGATCTTGATTGAGTTTACAGAAAAATCAGCAATACATTATCCCGCCATACGACCCCTTTCATACCCAACTCGATTCTAATAGTTGCCTAGCACACCTCAATGGCAAATGATCTTGATCGTACTAGTCTTGTCGATGTGTACAGCCCTTGGCAAATGAATGATAATAGCACCAATTGAACACAGCTCAACTTTCTTATACTTCAGAGCAAGACCATACTGAATATCGTCATCCTGGGCTGTCCCTAAGGTGATTGTAGGCACTGAATCCATAGACTGGGACATTCTCTGATCATCAAGCTCCACAGTAAATAAATCGGCTAGTTTTACTTTAAAGTAACATGGCATCACTTCAAGAATATCTTTTCTTTTTTTTTAGATAAAAAAAGTTTATTTAATTAAAGATGCAATTCATACCTCTACATATGCTTGCTCAAGGTCTCGATTGAAATGCAACCAACTATAAAATAACGATTTTGAAGCAAAACGATTAGACTCTATTATTCACTATTAATGACGATAGAAATTGGACTAGTAATAAATAAATAAAGCCGTGGTTAAATAAATAATATATATATATATATGCTATAAAACATAATATCCTTTTTGTTTCTTGTCCTGAATCTGATATTTTACCCATGATTTTTAACAAAGCGTATAAAAGTGCTTCTACCTTGTATTTCATGGTAAGTTGCTATATAAAAAAACTATATTTCTGTATAATGAAATCGTCTGGGCTTCTTTATAAAACACAGATGGTCAAGATACCGAGGTACCAAGTATTTAATCTTTAGCAGAGAAACAAATTGCTTTTGGGGACCCAGGCGGAGTCAAGATGGTGTAAAATAAGGGGCAAGACCAAGGCAGAAAATCAGAAAAAAAAAGATTATACATTATGTATTTCTGCCAATGTTTTGAATAAAAAAGCTAGAGCTAGATTTGAAAGCGAACAGTTTGGGTGGCAATACACAAGTAAGTACGAGCAGACTAAATGAAAACTCAAAATTAACTACATATCATAAATATTGGAATCAAATATCATACATAATTAAAGATTTGACACCTTTCTTTTATGATCAGAGTAACAAACAGTAGCCAATTCCATACCAGTGTCTGTGGTTGATAAGATAGAGGGGGTTATGATCATCATGAAGCAACACTATACCAGCTCTAATATACTGTTTTGGTTCGAAACGCCCTCCAAGGTGCCTTTATTTCTTTTTGCTAAAACAAATGCGTGAAGATCAAAGAGTCAATCGCACCGAAAAGGCCATTCTTCAGGGGAGAGGAGTCAATGTTGTCTCTCGTGGGTGGTACACGATCCCTTTACGGTGCACACTCTTGCCGATCTATCTTATAAATAGTGTTCTCTATACGCATAAAAGGTCTGCCAGCCGAGCGCTTGATGGTAGCAAGGAGTTCATTTGTGTCACAACTTTTTGTAATATATCGCTTGTCTTGAGATTGTATAGAAACAAGTTGAGCATTTTGATCTACTTGATATACTCAACTTGTATTCCAACTAGGTGTCAATATCATATGAGTCTGATTGCATATGCTCTGCCAATATATGTCTGGTCTGCATTTATTGCATATGTATTATTTATAATAATCCAACGGTCCTTTTGGTACCATCTTATGTCTTCAATATCACCCCTATACGCACTTTCTTGAAAGAAAAAAAACGATTCTGTGTGTTGCAAAGGAGGTGTGACAATAAATGATCTTCCATTTCACCCCTGCAGAACAAGAAGAAGACTCTGCCTCTAAGCACCTGGAAAACGAGCAGCCCCTCCAAGTCTGTTCCCTTTTTCTTTCTCTCTCTTTGGCCATGCTGGCAGTGTCTATATGGGGTTACGGGGAGGTTGGGGCTACTTGGCTTCTTTATGTTTATCTCGGCCAGATTGTTTATAGACTGAAGCGAGACTATGCAAACAGTCATTTGGCTGTAAAAAAAATGGCTGACTCAGTTGACCAAATCTCACTAATCTTTTACTCTATTGTCATATAAAATCACTGTCGTACCTATTTTCATAAAGTCCCCTCTCCCCTTTATACCAGAAAATATTTATCTGCTCTCGTTTCTCCTATCCCTTCTCTCTTTCATTTACTTATCTCTAGTGGGTAGCGCCACAGTACTCCTTAAGCACACATACACCCATACATATATATATATATATACAGTTATACATATTTTGTCAACAACAAATACCAATAATGACTCCCGAAACATTCCATGGCTTTATAGACACGACAGCCGATACGTTACTTATATTCGAAGCCTGTCGACAGGGTATACTCCCAATGATCAACCGACGGCTCCAGGAACGAGAAAGAGGTGCGGTGTGCTCCGGAACGGTGTTTGTGTTTGATGAAAAAGAGTCTGGCAAGTACAAAAGATAATTAAAATATTATTATTATTATTTTTTAAAAAAAAACTAATCTTTATATCCAGGCATCAAGAGATGGACTGATGGAATGGTCTGGAGTCCTTCACGTATCCTAGGAAACTTCCTTATCTACCGTGAGCTCGATGGAAAGGAGCCGGTCAATGGCAAACGCGCACTCCAGAAAGAAGAAGGGTTTTACGAAAAGCGGGAATGTCTACAGACTGAGCAGACTTCACTAGACCGATCTCGGGAGCGGGCCTTGGTAGGCTCACTATCCAGTTCCTACAAGTTCAAATACGGTGGTCTGATGAAAAAGACTATGAGTATTATGGTCAATGGATCTCTGCAACATTTGATAAGCTACTACTCAAAAGAAGATGTCCTTGGTCATAAATTGGCTACACCTTCTTCCATTCCCCATCTTGCTTGTCTGAGAATATCCCCAGAGCTTCTTCTACGCCAAAGCTTCAGAGCTCCTCCTACACTTGATCGCCAACATAACGTATTTGATAAGGCATCTTCCCCCGCATCTCCTCCTCTCATTACACACGCTCAGCCAATTACGCCACGTAAGACTTTATTTTTATATCTTTGTCTATCCTTACACCTCCTGTTTATTATTATGTAGAGCAACAGAACTTTCAATCACAACAACATCAGCAGCAGCAGCATCAGCAGCAGCAACACCAGCAGCAGCATCAGCAGCATCAACATCAGCAGCATCAACATCAACATCAGCACCAGCAGCAACACCAGCAACAGCAACAGCAACAGCAGCAGCAACAGCAACAGCAACACCACCACCAGCAGCAACAGCAACAGCAACAACAACAGCATCAGAATCAACACCACCAACAATTACACCATCATCAACAGCAACAGCAACAGCAACAGCAACATCAAGTACAGCAACACAGACGTGCTTCGGGTCCAATAGAGAATATGCCTCTTCAAAGAAAGAACACGCGACACAGTGTAGATGGAGCAATGTCACGCCAGCATGATATGCGGCATCTTTCCCAAGTCCCTGTTCTCTCCAAGCCAAGTTCTCCATATGAGGCGTATCCTACATATCCCTCTGAAATACAAACCTTTTCAAATGTCCAATCTACGCTGCCTCTACCAGTTGACTTGGACTACCCTGATTCGTCTCTGTCCGCAAAGTCTTATGAGACTCCTATACCTTCTACCTACATTGTCTACCCACCCAAATTGCGGTACCCAAAGGAAGCCAATGATTCCACTGTATGGCGAGCACCTGCAAAACCCTGCGTGTCTCGTTTCCAGCAGTTTCACACAGTAAATCCTGGAACCCCAATTAACTCACTCTATGATATGCCAGAAGCATGCGACTATGGATTCAAATACCCAGACACTGCTACCAGCCCAGTACTAGACAATATGCACAAGTCCTCCTCTGTTTTGCCTAATCTGCTACACCGCTCAACAGTGTCAAACCCAGTGTTCTCTAAAGACTACTCATCATCTCAACGTATTCATGGACTAGAATACTGCTGAGAAAAGTGAGTATACGTGTATTTTGTGATTACCTAGACCTTTTAACCCTTTTTCCCCTACAGCTACAGCCCTAATAAAAAAATCTAGGCCTGTGAGTTTGTTTTGGTTCTATTGCCCATATCTTATTTGATTACAAGTCCTTGCTTTCCAAGAGGCATCTCACATTGTCTCTTGTGGCTGTAATGATCCCCATTTTTTACACATACCCCTTGCTATTCCTCAGTCAGCTTATAAATATATAATATATATACACATCATAAACATTTTTTTTAAAAAAAAAAGAATCTTAAAATAGTGTATACTATTCGTTCAAAATACACATTACTCCTGAAGGACAGTTTTTATAATGCTAAAGTATTATTCGTTTCAAGTGCATGACACCGCTGCCGTAGTCTGCTTGTGACAACCAGTCAAGAGAGAGACCCAACTGCATAGCACACGCTCCAGATATAGTATAAGAAATCTTCTTTTTTGGATCACTCGACCATACATGGACTCTGTAGAGATAGGAAGCCTCCAATCCTTGGATACGAACAGGAGGTAAAAGAAGGCCATATGGACTATGTTCCCTCAGGACCAATACCACCACTTGGTCTTCCAGAGATGTGGCCGTGATATTGATCTGACCGGGTCCTACCAGCCAGTCAAGATTGCCGAGCTGAACAATGCGCCTCAGGGATTTGTAAATGTCAAGCCAGTCTTTGAAATCTTCCAAGCGTACACCCGCTCGACCAAGATCACACCCAATCCCAAGATTTCCCATGAACGCGGTGTGGAAGCGGTAGGAAAGTGGCGCCAGCCCCTCTGTAACCCAGCATCCGAGAACACGAGGAGGTAGGGCGTGGGAGATACCATGCTGGACAACAAGTCTGGCATCCGGACGAGTGTTGTCGCTAGGCCAGCACATGTCAGTCAGTCCTAGGGCTCCAATATCCGCACGACCACCTCCACTTGAACAGGTTTCAACCAGCACAAGTGGGAACTCATTGCGAAGTCTCTTTAGGAGACGATACCAGGTCTGCACATGTCTTGTCCATACTTCGCGGGAATCTCGGTAGGTTGCCATGGTTACTTCACTCAAAGGACGATTCATATCCCATTTGATATAATCGACTCCAACTTGGCGTATTGTCTCTGATATCCGCTTGTATACATACTCTTCTACTTCTGATAATGTAATGTTTAGTACCAGCTGGTTACGAGCCTCACTCGATTTTCTGTCACTGTAATGGTATATCCAACTAGGATGGGCTCTAAACAAATCAGAATCTCGGTTGACCTAGAGATGCTTTATAAGATACAATTGAATCAATGGATCTCTCAATATTACCATTTCTGGCTCAAACCACAGACCAAACTTCATCCCTAGACGATGTACTTGGTCTGCCAATGGCTTTAGGCCCTGTGGAAACTTTACAGGGTCGGCAAACCAGTCGCCTAAACCTGATCGATCGCTTGTCCGACCACGAAACCAACCATCATCCAGAACAAAGAGTTCTACTCCAATCGCAGCTGCCTTTGTAGCCTGGGATAGCTGGTTTTCATACGAGGCTTCAAACTGGGTGGTTTCCCAACTGTTGAATACTATAGGGTTTACAGTCGTAGGATTGCGCTGTAAAAGACGAACATGATTTGTAAGGGAGGATCGTGCACCTGACAGGCCTGTTGCACTATAACCAGCCACAAATACAGGTGTTTCATAGGTCTCCTTTGGAAACAAGGACCAACCAAAATCATGCTCGTGCACACCACCAGCTATGGCCACCTTGCCATCCCATCCACTGTGGACCTCTATAGCCCAGCTACCACTCCATGCCAGTGTCCCAAAATACACTTCCTCTTGATCCTGTACGGCTACATAGGGATAGGTCTGGCATGATGGGATCCCGCGTCTGGACTCAAGCACCAATGTCCCATTTCCAAGGCTCTGCGTCTCTGCCTGTGTCTCTGCTGCCCATGCACCAGTAAGGGTTGTTATCTTGCGTTTACGAAGGATAGAGGGAAGATGCCAGACTGCAGAATATGCTTTGGAGAGATGTACTTTGATTTCAGACTGATTTCGTATAATTGTGTGACGTGATATAACATCATTCTCAATGTCCACACTATAGACTAGCTCCACAGAAAGCAAGGGGTATGCTTTATCACATAGAACAAGGTTTAGCTGGTTGGTTTTAAAGCTGGCTTCTTTCCACAGCAGATCAAGTTCACGCGTCTGGGTCAATTCAATCTCGGCCTTTAGTCCTATTGCTCCATAACGCAGACCGCCATATGCTGGCATTTCTTCGGACGCAGCCGTCAATGCTGGATCCTGAGAGCTACGTGGAGTGGGCAGAGTGGCAGCAGGAACATCATTGTAAAAGTAGAGTCTGCCTCCCCAGTGTAGATTGATAACCACGCCTTCTGGTGTGACGCCAATGACATAGGTACTCTTTTTAGACACAATATACCAGGTATTGGACGATGGGTTCTGAGAGACTCCAAGAGGAAGCATTTGATAAAGCAAGAGAAAGAAGGGTGAGAAGAATTATTATTAAAGAAAATAAATAAAAAGCTTTACCTTTTTTTTTTATTTGGATATTATTATTATTATTATTATTTTTGGGTTTCAAGGTTTATTATTTGATGTCTAGATAAATAAATGAAACAAGTGTGTAGATAGTATTCTATAGAACCCTAGGTCTTCTTTTTTATGCTCGATAACTCATGGCCTTCCTCTGCTTCCTCGAGAAGCCCAGTGTTACTACGCGCGACCGTAAAGCGAGGAGTGGCTACTGGGATTTCAATGTACTCTGGAGAGGTAGGCAATGGAATAAGCTTTGGCCAGTCTACAAATTCAGATCCATGAAGCTGAATAAAGCGCCAGGTCACCAACACAACTGCAAAACAAAAAGAAAGTGAAAATAGATAGAGAAGCGAGGACTCAATCCCGAGGTGAGCAGGGAAAAACAAGGCAAACACAAAGGTCGTAAAGGACAAGAAGAAGCAAAGAGGGATAAGACGAATCTGCCACGACTTGACATTTGTAATGTTCTGTTCTCCCTTTACGCGGTATTTGCCTAGGTATAGATCAATTCCATCCTGTCTTGAGCCGTCCATATAGTTGTTTTTGATATAGCGCAAGATCGAGTTTGACAGATCAGATAAGGCTCCTGCATAGGAACGTTTGCCGGTCCTAGGTGCGTTTAGATGACCAGGTTAGGATCCAAGCAACAGGTAGTTTTAAGGGTTGGTTTACCTGGTGTAGTCTGTCTTTAGTGCTCCTGTACCAGAGTAAGCAAGACTCAACACATCGGCATTGTCTGCCCACACTATAGACACAATTGGATCAGATAAGCTCTTGTAGCCGTGTTTCTTACCATTCTTGAAAGTAGTAATGAACGCTTCATCGTTATCAATTACTTCGGTTGACTGCAGAACATTAGCTTCTCTCAATTGAAGGTCAAGTACCCAATGTGCCAATGCACTCTGAACAACATTGGTACGATCCAAACAGTCCATGCAGTTTGTCCGCACTACCGATGTCTGCTTCTTTCGAAGTTCAGAGGATGTGGCATCATAAAAACAATAGCTATACAGACGGTTTATAACGTACCTACTATTGACCCAATACACCCACCCTTACCTCTGTTTTCTTAGCTCTGGCTCTAGTATGTCCAGCAATAACTGGACCCGATGCCACCGCATCTTTCGACATTCATGATGGAAATCAAAATGGACATAGAACAGACGTGGATCTGCCAGTTTATCAACGATGGAGCGGTACAGCTCACCAACCGGGAGTTCATACCCCTTTTTATTAACCAGATTAACCAACACTTGAGCGCCATAATGCTCAATCTGCTGGTCAAAGTGCGAGCGTGAGATTTCAAGTACTTCTGGATTGGAAATATCGCTATTGAGCCATAATTGAGGTGTGTATCTTGTGTTTGGGATTTGGCCCCAACGAGCAGGCATAGATCCTCTGGTTTGAACAAATGAGAATTGAAGAGGATGTCCCGTCGTAGAGAGGGATTGTGGTAGATCACAATGCAGTATTTGCTCTGTCTCGACAAAATTACTTGCGTACCCGTTGGTATCCAGTCCACGAGAGAAGTACCGAGTACCATCACGCTCTAGACTACGACGACTAATAAGACCAAATACAACCTGTCTTCTCTGGATCACCGATGATACAATCGCAACAACTACAACACATGAGTAACTCATAGAATCTCGCTTGGAATACTAACATCCTTGGATCACTGGCAAGATAAACGCACTCAACTAGGATAAACATATAAGACACTTGTTGATATACAAGGCATTCTAGCCATTCTAGGCATGTAATTCAGAAAGAGCCTTACGTCTTGAGGATCAGTCTTGTGTTGGGTCGCACTAATCAATTTCTCCATCAAGAATCTATTGGAAAAGAAGCGTGGGTCTGCCTATCGATTGTTCAACCTAGTAAATACACATCTCCAGCAGGACAATCAAACCAACCTCTGCCCATTGGGGTCCAGGGTTCTGCCCCAGAGCAGCCTGCTGCTGGATAGTTAAAGTGAGATGATATTTATATGAGAAATAGAAGCTGTTTTGCTTCAAATGGTCTTCAAGTAGGTTAATAAACATTTGCTCGGTTTCCATCTGCTGCTTTGTCAAGGCAGGCATTGTGTGAGGGACATGCAGGATCTGAAATGTGGTTGCCCTGTAAATATCGGAACCACTCAAAGTGCCGACCCGGGCACGTCCGGTAATAACGATCATGTACTCGCCTAAGATATAAAAGCGCATTTAAGCTGGTTTGAAGAATTTATTGTGTGCAGAGATAGTAATTGATGAAATCCTACTCCCTTACCGGCTTGTAATTGGATAAAGCCCAAAAGACCATATACAGTCAGTTCATTCTGAGGCCGTTCGATAGCTTGCGGAGCTAGATAATCGTAGCAATATTAGCAAGGGCATCTTGGTATCTTTGGACCTTACCATTCAATTCTAGTAATCCTGAATTACGATGGACCGTTAATGTGTCTAATGAGGTCGAGCCAACACCCTCTTTGGCTGGCTCATATAAAGGAGTGAAACAATAGGTGTTGTGCGAAATATGCCTAGTAATGTTATCTTGTTATTATTTTATTTTACTCTTTGGCTCTGGAGCCTAATGAGCCCTTACAGTCCGAATTGCTCCAACATGATCTAGTACAATAAAGAGAATTATGTGAATAGAAAGAAAAAAAGGGTAGATGAAAAAAGGGCTAGTAGATTCTCAAGTCACGTATATATATATATATAAAAGAGGCATAAGACACACGGCAATTAAACATTAATAAATTCGGCCCTAGTTTTTAATTATCTTTAACGACATTCTGGGGCATATTTGAGCTATTGCGCTGTGTATGGGGTGGATAGCGGCCAGAACGAACATATGTATCATAGCCTTCGTATCGTTTGCGAGTGTTATCACTTCGTTCACGACTGATCTGGACCGAGGCTGCTCTGCGTGGGATGTTTACATAAGCAGTGTAAACCTGTTCGTCAATGCCCTGGATACGGAGGGCCAAAGGGTTTTCATCGAGAGCATTACGGTGCACATAGTTTTGATATTGCTTGTATTCTGGAAAACTCTCTCGAAAAGCAGGGCTTGCCTGGTCATTCATGGGCACAGCATACTTTTCCACCTGACGGAATTGCTGGACATACCTAAATAATAAATATAGATATAGACATTCTTGCTCATCTGCACACAACAATATGTTCTATCAATTGATAAAGAGGCTTTACCGTCTGTACTCCTTGTGTTCTGCGTGAGTGACACTTGGCTCAAGACTGCGCTTGACCATCATGTCCATAGTCCACGAACCACTCTTTTCTTTTCCACGCGACTTTGTGTCCTCTTCAATCTCTTTCTCGAGCTCAGGTTTGGCTGCCAAAGAGTTTCCATGTCGACCATTTGAAGACCGGACGGTAAACGGACTGATCTCGAGGGCTTCTGCTTTTGTGAGGCTGCAACGCCAAAAGGTACGATGGGCTTTTGTGTTTAATCAAATGATCTCTACATAGCCACCATTGACTTACGGTGCCTCATTGTCCTTGGAACTCGAGACAGGCTTTGGAGGACGATACTTTAGGGTACCATTCATATTGAAGAAAAAGAGGTTATCTAGAGAAGTCAATTGATGGTGCATGTAATACTCTTCCCAATAGCCATGGAAAGGATCACTCTCATCTGGGTTGATTGCTGGGGCACGGAAGGAGGGTGGGATCGTAAAGAGGGCTGGGTCCATCTCATGGTCTTGGGAGTGCAGTGCCTTTTCAGAGAACCATTTGCGATAACTAGATTACCTCTTTTCTTTTAATATCATTGTGTTGTTGGCCTCTACTTACTCGTGGTGAACTGTTTTTAGACGAGGATCTTGGTTGTGCAAGTGGTAGTCTGAATTGAGCTCCCAAAGCATTGGCTGGCCGTCCTTGGTAACATAATTGCCCAAAAACAGATTGATAGCATCCTGCTTATCGGCATCTGTACACAGCCTTAGTAAGTCTCTAACATGATGTTTAAATTACCTGAGAATGCATTGGCGTAGAAGCGCTTGATAGACTCAATCATATCTCGAGGGTGGCTAGTCCACTGATTGATTTTACGGTATGTTTCCATTGTGTTTACGAGATGAGATCCACCATACTGTAGTGCAATTGTATCACCATGATCATGGTACATTTCTGTAAAGATATTCACGACATCCGAGTCGAAATCAATCTTGGGAGACCCAATGACACCCAGGGCATAGAGTTGGTGGCCAAGTGCACATTTGCCCATTAAAAACTGTGCAGCATTGGTACGATCTAGACAATCAATACAATTTGTACGCAATACACCGTGCTGGCGAGTATATGCTCGACGAGGAGGAAGTCTGATTAGGTTGGCTTGTTAGTTACAAGACGATTTGCAGCCAATCTAAGGCACAATAACCTACTCTCCACGGTCTGGTTTGTGCTTTGCGGCTGGCTCAAACCCACTGTGAAAGAAACCTGTGGCTTCCATGGTTTCTTCAGCGATTTTTTCCAGATAGCCAATAACATCTTGGTCATGGCTAGTAAGGGTGAGTATCGATGGGATTTACTGGTCAGATCAACTAACCTTCTGGATGCCCTGGACATATCCCATGCAATATACTTTATACGTTTATCCACGGGCAGAAACTGGTTCAAATAGGCTACAGCTTCTGCGTACTCTTTTCCTAGAATCGATTCTCGCTTTGTCTTTTCTTTTTGCTACAAATATATATTCTGTCAATACTCATATATCTTTACAGACCACAAACTTGCCTTTATTAGGTTCAGTACAATACAGGGTGTGCCATATCTCGTAAAGAGGTTCTCAAAATGCAATGCAGCAGCCGAGAAGAATGGGTCGACGACATTGACTGAATAATGATCATTAGCACCAAATATGAGCTATGGTTATTATATTTACGTTCTATGGGAGGCTTTGGGGACATGTTGGTTGTATCTTGAGACCAGATGAGAGGAATTGATCCACGGTGCTGTACATAAGATGTATATCTAGGATTTCCATACAGTCGATCGGTGGAATGGAAAGATGTGGTTGTCATTTCGGCCACAATCTGCTCTGTCTCTACATCATTGGCAACAAACCCCTAGAATATACATGAGCACCCTTGCAGAACATAATCTTGATTACCTTGTCATTCACACCGCGCTTAAGAAAACGAGCGCCTGCAAAGTAACGGGATCGACGAGCAATCAAAGTGACAACAATACTTCTTCCAAACACAGATATTTCTAGTGTTGAATAATAAGTCTTTCTATCGCAATACCAAGTTACTTACTGGCTTGGTCAAAGAATCCATAAATGAGCGGCAAGATCCAACCAGATCGACTGCGCAGATCTTTGAAGCCGGATTTCAATAGGTAATGGTTCCATACAAACATATCATTATAGTCATAAGAAGTCTTTTCTCTGGGCTCTTCTTTTTCAGAATGGAGTGGAGGTTGGGTCATGTTGACTTGAAGCGAGTTTGTGAGGTCGTAGGTATAGGAAAAGTAAAAGTTCTTGGACAAGTCTATGTTTTGAAAGGTGGTGATATATCTACAAGAAGATCAGATCCCACAAACATTTAAATAAAGTCTTACCGTGCTTCATCTGAATTCTTGTCAATCTTGACCTGGAGACCTACTGGTACCAGGCGTGTTTCATCAATGTGATAGATGTAATGACCTCCCAACAGGGCCACTTGTTTGCGCCTAGTGATAAAAATCATATACCAGCCCTGGGTGAAGCGTACGAATCCAACGATGCCATATATCCGCATAGGCACCAAATGAAGACCACCAACCGACATATTTCCATCCTCAATCATCTTTAAAAGCTTTGACTTTTCGTGCTGGGTATAGACCACATCATCCTCAATCACCACGAGCTCCTTGGGGTTCGTTCGATGGATCTGAAGAACCCGATAGCGCTGCTTTGACTGGTTGGTACCTATCAAGTAGTATCGCTGAAATATACGGTTGATCAGCAAGACATTTCTAGGCAATACAGTAGATTGACCTACAGTCTTGGTTTCATAGAGCTCAAAACTGCTCATTACAAAACGGTAGTTTGAAAAGTTCATTGTGGAATCAAGAGTGTTTTCTTTCATTTCTTGGTTCTGTTGGCTGGTATGATCATCATCGATTGTTTGAATCGTAGGTGGGCGTTTGGGCGGTGCAGTCGGGATTGTGGATGTCATGTAGCTCTCATGAAGAGATTCTTGTGCATCATTGAATATCTGGGCTTCTTGATTCATGTTATGCACAACCAACAATTTATCTACTCTGTGTCTTTAAATTGATTCTTTTAAAGTTTATCTGCCACCAAAGTTCCAAGGCTTTGTTTTTTTTTATTTATTTTTTAGATGGTGCGAATCAAGTGAATGTTGAGAGATTCCATTTAGATTCCTAATCTGTTTGCAAGAACCTCATGTACTGATTCCAAGTTCTTTATTCAATCCCTAAAGTCCGGATTCCATTTTGATTATCAGCGATAATCTTTGAGGGCTGTATATTGATTATATACATACATACATATATGTATGTATGTAGTCTTGTGGGATATTTGGTTGGTTATCAATGTCAGGGTTTTATTATTGATGTATTATAAACATTTATGGGCACTTGTAGTATAATGATATGTATATGGATGAATAACAGAATATGGATAGAAATGAAATATTACACTAGACACGCAATGCAAACTTTTCTACAAGCTGCGTCTTGGGGTGCTCAGGGCCAAATACGATGGCTCGTACTTTGGCAGCCTGTGAGTAGGCGTCTCTGGCTTCTTTGTACCACTTCTTTTGGAGTGGCTGGCGACCGGATATACGGCATTGTTCGGCCATGGCATCACATAGCTCACCCAGATTTTGCCAAAAGTCAGAAATCTCGGCTGTCTTGTCAGGCAGGCTCTGCTTGGAATGCTCATCAAGGACACCTAGGATAGTCCGGTTGACTTCAATGGCACCCTTGAGATTGTCCTGGTGACGGAAGCAGTTCAAAAGAGGAATGGAAGCATTGAGGCGGATAGAGTTTTGAGGGTGGATTTCACCAGCAGGAAGCGTCTTTGCTTGACTGGGAAGAGTGGTTTTTGCTAGAGGCTCCAACTGGCGGCAGGCAGAGCGATAATCGCGCTTTTGACGAAGAGCGTACATACCGGCTGCATAAGACGCATTGGCTTTCTCGATTGCCTCTTTAACCTTTGATGCCGAGGCTACATGGCCACATCCAGCACAGGTCCAAGTGTCCCCGAGAACCTTTTCACCCTTGTCGAGCTCTTCCATTGAAGCCGGAGGAATGACATATACATCTTTACTGCAACAAGTACAAACCACACTCTGCAAGAATCGATCGACTGAATTCTCCATTGGGGTAGTACATCGTTTGCATTTACACCAAAAATGTTTTGTCTTGAGAAGGTCCTGGCGTCTCTCATCGCGGGAGGCGTATAGATCAATATAGCTTACAGTGAGCTCCTCGTCAGTCTTGACTGGCCGGATCGTACGGAAAGCCAATTGGCCATTTGGCATGCCCACAAAGGCAGTGTTGGGGTTGCAGGCATGATTAAAGAACATGGCGCCTACGGGAAATAGGCCCAGTGCAACGTCTGTATTGCGAGATTGGTTGTCTCCCAGTCCGTGGGCATTTGAGTTGATTCTACGATCAAATTTAAGTTATTATTTGATCGATATATTTGTAAATAAAAATATAGAAAATATTATATTAATATTAATGTATATATATATATCAATAATACCTGCAAGCAAGTGTCACCATGTCCTCGACTGGCATGGCCATTGATTCTGGCATTTCTGAAAGTAACCGTTGGGCTAACATGGATTTATGAGCACTTTTGATTCGCACCATTTACACTTACAAGCCTCTGTCAGCACTTTGATGAATGCCCGGTCAGCATGCTCTCGATGGCTCAAGAGATCTTCGACACACCAGTAAGGTGTTGAGCACAAGGGTTTGTATTCCTTGATTTCCTGGGGCTTGGCTGCCTCTTCCATTCTCTTGGCCATCAAGAGAACCATGAGACGCAATAGATCTGGATCTGTGTCGGTTGAACTGCCAATAGAGTCTACTTGGCTCATGATAGAACACACCTTTGGATGGGTTGTATCCTTGTCTAGACATGCTTGAGAGCAGTAAAACGATTTTTTACAATCCAGACACATGAGTTTTGTTGCAAGGGTTTCGAGACAGACGTGGCACTGTTGGTCGATGAATTCGCTTCGAACAACAAACGCCGTGGCTTGTTCTCGACATACAGTTGTTCCTTCACTGATCGGACTCGAGGCAGCAGCATGCCTTCCTTTAGCCTTTGTGTTTCTGAGACTAACAGGGTAGTCTTGGAGGGCTTTTTGGTAGTACTCTGGAATTGGCTCTATAGGCCCACTAGCCTTTTTCTTTGGCTTCTTTTTCTTGTTTTTCGGCAAAATTGGTGAGGATTCAGTTTGGGTCGTATCCTGGGTTGGAATGTCTTTCTGGAGAGCCAGAGACTCGTTTTCTTTGATGACTTCCATTACAAGAGTTAAAGAGAAAAGAGTTGGCTACCAAGATCCACGTTTTGTTTGCAAGTTGAATAAGAAAAAAATTACTCAGATGAATGTGACGTAAATCATTCACTTGTTCATTTTTCCTAAAGGCCAGAATTCACGCTCCGTCAGGGGAGTCTTCCTAACCGACAAGTCCATCTTGTGAGTGTAGGACAAAGAAGAGTTTTTGATCTCCTACCATATGCCTATATATATTGAACCCCGGATCAAGACAGAAATCTGTTTTAATTTTTACAGAAATTGAGTATACCTGGAAGCTATTGCGCCCAAGCTCAAGGCAGCTTAAAAGGAGGGCAGCCAAATATTACAGACTGTTTGGCCTTTTTAAATATAATGTGTCTGTTATCTGAAACGGTTTAATATTGTCACCAAGAATCGTATTAGTCTTTACAGAAGTTACATTTTTACGTGTATTTGGCTTGTGTCTATAGAGTATGCATGGCTATATTTGATTATTAAGTAGCCCTGAATGTATGTTCAATCCCTGGTCTGAAAAGTACGTTGGCTTTTACCGGCACGGTCCTCCAACTACCAGAGATTTTTTTCCAGTAAGCAGCTCAGCATTTAATACCCAATTGAATATTGACAGGTTTATGATCCATTACTGCGCAATATATATATATATATCGAGTCAAACGGCTCGCTTGTATTGGATAATCAAGGGCTCAAATAGTTGGGTTTACCGCCAATGAATTGGTGATGTTTATATTAATGTGAAGAAAAAAAAGAGAGAGAGATATCCTCCAACACTCTAACAACATGTTTGAACAAAATGTATGTTTTCTGCGCAGTAATTGCTGCGAAAACGAGTGTCATGTCATGTCATGAAGACCTAGTTTCTCATATTTCTGAAAACGTATCGTGTTGCTCAGATATCTTCTTTTGTTTGCTTGAAAAAATAAAATAAAAGTAAAATAGAAAGAAAGCCAAGTAGGTGGCACAGTTCATGTCAGGAACATGTCCGAACAGACAATCAAGGCCCAATAGATATTCAAGAGGTTGTATAATTAGAGATGTTTTCTTGATACATTTTCTATCCGATTGGTATACTTTAGTAAAATGGTCAGAAGATGTGGCGGGTGTATGCACAAAAAAAGAAGGTCTAAAGATAGATACTTAGAAGGTGCTCTCCACCACCTCTCCGCCGGTCGGCGAAAAAGGAAGGCATAAACTAGTCGATGAATTTAGTAATTAAATTGTTTATTATGGTAGCTAAGATACTAAATGCGATAGGCCTTTTCCAAAACGAGAATCCTCAGGCTTTAAGCATTGGAAATATAAAATGGTTAGACTCACCCAGCGGTCATTAAAATGACCTAATACCCAATAAAAAGACCTCTATATCCTAAATAATATTACTAAACTAGTATGTTACATTATTCACTTTTACAGCCATTATTCTTGTTTTTGTTTAATAACTTTGGGCCTATTAAGTAGTTATTTTAGTAAATATTAAAATAAATTATCTAAATGCTAAAATACCCTTCTTATTCTTTATGCTTATACTGTGTTTCAATGGTTTTGAATATTAATCAATACTATTGTCAAATACATCTTGAACTTCCATATTTTTATAATTTAAGTAGAAGGCATGAGTTTTATAGCTGTTGGGATTTATTTTTCTATTTAAAGTATTGTTGAATAAAGGAATAATAAGATGGAAGAAGAAAGTAATTATAAATACATTCACAGTAAAAATAATGGCTGTAAAAGTGAATAATGTAACATGTTGGTTTAGTAATATTATTTAGGATATAGAGGTCTTTTTATTGGGTATTAGGTCATTTTAATGACCGCTGGGTGAGTCTAACCATTTTATATTTCCAATGCTTAAAGCCTGAGGATTCTCGTTTTGGAAAAGGCCTATCGCATTTAGTATCTTAGCTACCATAATAAACAATTTAATTACTAAATTCATCGACTAGTTTATGCCTTCCTTTTTCGCCGACCGGCAGAGAGGTGGTGGAAAGCACCATAAAAAGCTGTGACCATTTTAGGGGGTGTGGCGTGAAGGCTTCCGGGACCTATCAAGCAAAAGATTTATGCACGTCAAACACCAGAAAATATATCCAAGACGGAAGATACATCCGTAAAACAAAGCAGGTATACAAATTCTTTTATAAAATATAGCCGATCTAGAAATATTCTCAAACTTACTACACTACGGGAAAAAAAGGTGTTTTTTCGAAATCGGAGATTTATTTTGGGTCTATAATAGCCAAAACTTGATAATTTTTTGGAATTGAAACAAAAACCAAGTTAAATCCCAAAATATAAACTCAGAGAAGAGAAAAACGATATTTTAACTACAGATATTACATTTTTGGAAAGTATAGATTGTAATTGAGAATTATTCAAGGTCAGATGGGTAAAAGACAAGAATACATAAAATATCGCTTGGTAAAACTCTACACAAGCAATTTCCAAGCTGCTTAAAAAGCTAGTCATGAAGATGATTGGGCACATTCAAATAAGTAGAAGTACCAATATACTTGGTACACAGAGTACGAAAATAATCACAAGTCCACGAAAATCTTTCTTTCCTTCTTCACAACAAACCCACATCTCTAACTATTAATATTTTATTGTGAACATCACAGATAATTCAGTCATCTAGTTACTCCAAAGCATTCAAGAGACTCCATGTACTTTACAAAAGGGCCAAGATGAACTCCAGGAAGCACTTCAAATAAAACAACAAGTCATGCAACAAGAGATTGCAAGCATTCATAATAATTTCAACAAAATCAGATGTCCAAAGCAAGATGTTGTCATCCTTTCTAATGTAAGTTGCTAACAAAATAACAATACATTTGACTAACGTGAATAATAGGCTCTTGGACCTTCTCCTAACTGGAAATTAATATCCAAGGTCGATAAGCACACGGTTTGCACCAGGCACCTAATCCTTCTCAAAGAACAGGGTATTCATTCTACCAGATCCCATGAGAACTGGACATCTGTTGCAAAGGTTGCTCCTCTTTGGAAAACACGTTACAGAAGACCAAGGCCAACATCAAAAGGTATTATCAGGTAAGAACAAAATGATTACGTAGTATTAAATAGACGTATTAAAGCTATTATAACCAATAAATATTATTCTCTTACAACCAATAATATTATTTAAAAAATAAAATTGCTATAAAATATATTGTTATTATCCAATAGAAATTGCAATAATCTAAAATATACAAGAATAAGAACCAATTGAATGAACTATACTATAATAATAGTCAAATATTATAATACTTTTATCTAGTTAGCTAAATATTGTCCAATTAAAGTCTATAATGACTAGAGTTTTTATATATAAGCACCAATAGAAATCTCAAAAACAGGAAAGTCATCGGTGTGTTAAAAAGACAATTGTACATCCATAATAAAGCGGAGATACATAATGATCCAAAAAAGTAAAGGGAAATGCAAAAGGTGTAAACACAAACACGCCCCTAGAAACACCCTTTGATTTCCCGTAGTGCTATATATCATTCACACCACTCATAGGGTTGCTTTCTGGACCAATCACTAGCATGTCACCTTTATTAAATAAACCTCTTTTAGAGACTGCATGTGGTTTCATACAGCACACCTCATCATTACTTTCCATAGAAATCACCTGGAATAGGATCCTAATATACATATTTCTCTTTTGAATTTCAAAAATAATGTTTGCAGAGTGTCCTATTAATATTAATATTATTGTCATTATTTAATATGCTGGAAAGATGACATTATTGAGTATGATTTTTGTATCTTTTTTATACTTTTTCTTGCGGTAGAATAAGAATAACAGCATTCTAGACTTTAGGTCACTGTAAATAGACAAAGATGACTAGTATAAAATCGTCTCGACCTAAAGAGCGCAGCCGAATACGACACCCCATGTTCAAAACCTGTACCAATAACATCTATGGGTACAAGCATATTTGAATACACAGTTAATATAAACATACTACCTCTCATTCCTCCATCGTGAGCTTCCGAGTCTTTGATAGGTTCTTTAAAGAAAATAGAAAATTCTAGATATTTCAAGCAAATTTATTTAGTACTTTCCAAAGATGTCGGCTAGATCAAATTGATTATCGGACTCAATCTTCAAAGGAATATTCTAAACTGTCAAGGACGTTTTCGAGGCTTTAGAAAGAAGAAGATGCACATTAAATGATTTCTGAATACGATAGTTGCTCTAAACTACCCTTTTTTTATTATTACTATTATTATTATTCTATTAGGTTTTGGTTAAATGTCAATAACAATCTACTTTTAAACGTGGTATACATGCAGCATCTCGGGTAACCAGATAATCTTTAGATATTCAACTACAAAGAGTCAGGCTATTGGTCTTCCAAAAGCCTCAAAGTATGAACATTACTATGGATAGTAACCAATAAATCATCAAAAAAAAACGGATTAGTCCAAAGATAGAATGAGCAAGTTGTTATGACTACATTACTTATTTTGTTGTCTTTTTGGCTTAATAAACAACTTTAGTAGCATCTCAGCTCTAAAGCATGCTCAACACGATCTAACACTTTGTGAACAGAGTGCTCTATTTGCTTGAAAGATATTAACTCTATCGATTCGTAAATATAATACTATTTCTTGATCTACTTTTGTATATTACCTGTTATGCCGCTAGTAAAACAAAAAAGAATCCCGAGAGATATATGAAATGCAGTATACTCTAGTACTTTATATATATATATATATATATTGTAGAGCAACAAATCTATTATAGGGTTCTGGCTATCATGGGTGCATTTTTGATGTTCAGAAATACGAACAATATAGTATAAGAGGAGTGGTATCTAGGCCGAGATGCAACCAAATTAAAGAAATAAAAGCTTGTGTTTCATTTATTCCAAGCTTTGCTCATTGCCTCTCGTGTATCTAGCTTTAAATATTCTTTAAATGTTCCCAGAGTAAAAAAGAATATTATATTCCAATAAAATATAATAGCCTTTTAAGCCTAGAATACTATGATCAGTAAATTTAGTATTCTGACCATAGTGATTGTTATTTATAGACTAGAATAGTACTGACATCTAATATGATATACTTCTGTATACTAGTAATGTCTATAAACTATCGATTTATAGAAATCTATATACTGTTGTCAATAACGTACCAAGACTTGTCTCTAAAGATTGATGTCAAGCATTGTCTATGAACTTATTAATTTGCCAACTTTCCAGTTTGATGTCAATGCCTCGAGATAGATAAATACCCAAAATATTCAAAGAAAAAAAGTCCTTTGTGATCTTACCTTACCTCTTTAAACATGAGAGTTATCTACAGGCAGTTTAACTCTAGTTCTTCTCCTACTGGTAAATATCATTTTTAATGAGCAATATGTCTATTTAATACTTGATCTGTACAATATTAATTCTCACATCAATTAAAGACAGTGGTTATGGCTCTGGAACCTCTAGTCCCAGATCTATTGTATTGAGCAGGGAGTCCACCAACTCATCAACAAGAGGATCGTGAGTATAAGCTCCTCTGAATAACGTCTCATTAATATACCTTGTTGCAGTTCTTGTTGTGGATAGGAAATGTTATCGATTGGTTTTCTAGTTGATCAAAACATACAAACCTTTACGATGAAATAAAAGCCTTTTTTTTGTTCTTAGACGGACATAGTCTTAAAATGTAAAAAAAAAAAAAAAAAGGCTTTTAAATATATATACTTCCGTAGTGTCATGCTTGACTACCTTTAATAAAAAGTTCCGTCAAAGTATATATCAAAAAATTTTGAACCCCAAAAAAAATGGAGATCCGAGATGAAGATCAGTGAAAGTTTTTGGAATACTCTGCATCTACACACCTAATAGACCCCTCTAAAATAGAAAATAACATTTGAATACCTTGGTCAGTTATCCAAAAAGTTAAAAAGCATACAAGTCTGAAGCTTTGCTAATTATTACAAAGCTGATGAATAATATGCCAAAAAGGTTGTTTCTAGTCGTACAAAATCTGAGTTGACTTTAATTTCCTTTTTTGTAGAAAGAACAAAGTCCTGTTATTTCTTAGCTGTCACGAGTAGAAACGTTATTTTTTTGAGTTGAATTTTATATGGAAATGCTTGATATTGCACTTGAATATCATGAATAATCAAATGAGTGCGTGTAAAGCAGTGTATGTTTAGAGTAACTGTAAATTAACCGAGGTTATAGATCAGTTATTACAGACATTACCAATTCTTCAAGTGATATTTAATCATCAGCTGAATTTCCACAATCTTCCAAATGTCCCTGATCCGTGCAAGTACAAAGCTAAAAAGCATGGCTTTGTAGGCTTTAATATTAATTTCTCAGATAATTACCTGTCATATACCTTCTTTGATCCAGCTCGGTCAAGAGTGTTTAAATTTAATTATAGCTTATTTATTTGAGAAATTATGAAATCTAGTCTAGAGATACTAGACTTGATTATGAAAGACACATGCTTAGAGATCTTGCTTATTTTAACAGCCCCAGGATTTTGGCTTGCGTGATTTTGATTATTAGTCAAGCAAAGAAGGTACTTTTGGGCGTATATGTCTGGTTCAAAATATTCGGGGTTTGCCAGCAAAGAGGCAAGAGTGAGTCAATGTTTTTTTTTGCCACAAATATTATATATTATATTTGTTTTGTTTCTTGGGCTTCTTTCCAGAACCCCTATTGAAATAACAAGACACGCAATAAGTACAAAAAATCATCTTTTCCCGCTTTGTAACAGCAATTTTAGAATGTATGCTCTTCCTGCGACTATTAAAGCTTGTCAAAGTAGCCAAAGTGTCTCAGTATCATAGTTATTCAAAGCTTTTTTTATCTATCATCGTGTGGGTTAAACATTATCTTGAACTCATCAACCGTTATGTGAAACCAAGAATATAAGTTATTTGCGGAGACATATACTATGGCTTTTTGGTATTTTTAATAACAAAGCCAATTCTAATTGAATTGAGCTGAATCTTGAAATAGCACCAAAGGAATCCATAGTTTCTAAAGTGCGTCTAATTGCCCTGAACAATATCCACTGCGATGATTCTATATTGCAAGTAGATGCGTTTTTTTTCATTAACAAGGGGTCAAGGCACATTGCATTTTTATAAGGTTAATATTATATATATAAAACTATATAAGAACCATCTGACAAGGCTTTGAGGAGTAGATTTATATTTTAAGTGTACGCATAATGTAATACACAATTTTCTTTAACTTTATATAGTTGACTACTTGGTGCTATATTAAGCCTACCTCATCACAAAATGTAATACTACGAATTTGACTGTATAAACCAAAGTCATCCGTAAAGTCTTGGCTATTGATTCGTATTGACTCATCTAGGATATATTATTGGAGTGCGTAGCCTTTTATTTTTATTTTACAAATTAACTAACAAAATATACAAATGTTGGGATGGAGATTATCTTGAATGAATAGTAGATATGTGCCTATCCATGTTGTACTTGCTAGAATACGGTTTGTTGCATACATAGCAATTAGCAATGCCTCTACTCATGGTATGAGTTCGATTATGTCTTTCGATGTTGAACTTATAATTCGTCTGATAGGAGCAATTTTGGCAACTGAATTTTTTTGAAAAGCAACTACCCAAGCGATTCTTCTCTGTGCCCGAGTTTCTCTTGATATTGTAAATCCTGAATGTGTTCTCCAAAGAAATATTACTAGATCTTTGAAAATGATTTGGTTGCTCTTGTGTTTCATCTAAAGATTTAGTTAGGCGATTGTTGGCTTATTGAAAACTATTAATTACCATTCTCAAGTCTTTTTTCTGCGACCTTGTAGGGATTTTCTTTAGAAAGGTTCATGGTAATAGAAGAGTTTAATGGTAATCTGGTGGGTTTGCACATGTTTATTGAAAAGAGATTGAAGATAGTTAATCTTTCTTAAAAAAATATAATGTCTTTATATATAACTTGATGTAGTACAAATAAAAAATCATATTGAATCTAGTATTTAGGAAAGAAGAGCATCTATTCAAAATAGCTGCAGCCGTATAAATACATTATATAGATATCTTTATAAAGTATCTGATTGGAAATATAAAGCACCAGTCGGAAATCATAACACGGAACGATTAAGTTGCAAGAGATCTCTCTCTCTCTCTTTAGTTGATAATAGATATTTATTTTTGTTTACTAAAAAAAAGTATAATCAAGATTTACTAATAAATATACAAGGATTGAATATTATTTTTGAATATGTTTAACCTATAGACTGTTGTCTTCTTTAGACTGTCCGTAAATGCAGTTTAATAAATGCTGACATCTCTGTACGTTTCGGTTGTAACGCCAAGAAAATGTATTATACTCTTGCTCAAGAAAACTGCCATAAACCAATTGACAGCTATCCACTGGGTCTGAGTATTTTGTATGTTATTTTTCATCAGAAAAAAAAACTCTTTGGCGTCTGAATCCAATATCTTGAGGAATTGGTACAATATATTTCCAAGCATCATTTTAGGCTCATGCGCAAAATACATTAATAAAAGCCTGATGTAAAACATTGCACGTTGTACTTGATAAAAATATACTAGTACGTGGAACACTTTCTTCAAAAGAAAAAAAGTTTAATCCCCACAAGATCCCTTAAACATATACTCTGCTTACTCTCTCTAGCCTATCTTAAATGCTCACAGATTTATCAATCCTAATGAGATTGTTCCCTACAAACAAACAAGAACAGGGTCTCTGATAAAGTATTTTTTTTTATGAAAATACACGCCACATTCCTTTGACAATAGGAAGACTCCTCTTTCCTAAAAATAAATTTATAAATACATGGATTTGGTTACACTGAGTAAAAAAATCTTTTTTTTGTTATCATTATTTATAAATTTATGTGGTGACATTCACTTGGACTTCTCATCTTCTGATAATATCTTTATATATATAGAGAAAATAATCCGACCTCATTCGAATAGAAATAGGTCTTTAACAAAAGTTATTGACGTAAAAATAAAATGACTTGTTATATGTAATCCACTGACACAAGGTTTAATTTCTTCAATTGAGCAATGTGCTCACAATTTAAATATATTTAGGTTAAACCGTTAAAGCATTTATCGAGCTCAATATCTATACCTTTCTACTCTATATAGTAAAGCCAAATAAAAAAAGGAAAAAAAAAGAGATGATTACCTTGAAATCTTTGGAAAACCAAGTCCTTTGGTTGCTAGGTAACGGGTATGGACTATAAAGTATCTAGCCTGATGCTCTTCTTGGGGAACTCCGAGTACTAAGCACAGACAAGCATTTCTTGGAAAAAATGAATAAAGATACATTGTGTATTATGGAATTTCCAGACCTTTTTAGTATAATATAGAATACTCTCATCTTATCTTGCTTTGATGCCACATGGTTACATGCTGCTCATCTTGATATAATCCTGCTCATAAAAAAGGCTAATCTGGAAATAAAGAGACAATGTAATTACATGCTATCGAGGAATGTATCTTTTCATAGTTTGATCGACAATATAAAGTGTGTTATATCACTTGGCTTACTAATGATATGTCGATTATATACTGGCTTTTCAAGACCCTTTGTACCCTTTATTATTATTTTTGGGGTGAGTAAGTGATTCTCTCTGGATGACATAACTATCCAAACCACATTGTACATCGTATCAGTATTCCGTACTACTCAACCTAAAGTAGACAGTTTGGCTACCATATTCTCAAGTGTTACTTTGAGGCGGCTCATCATTTCCTAGTCTAAAAGTTTTCATCTTACTTAATCAGTGGATGGGTAAAACAATGCAAAGACCTCAATAGGTCACAGCTCAGAATTAAGTACAAAAATATTCAGAATATTTTTGAAAACACTACTTTTTTTTAGTAGAAGAAATCTATATATCTTTCAAGGAAAAAAAAGAACTTATTACACAATTGCTCATCTAACAGAGCACCAAAGATTATGAATAGAATTTGATAATTTAAAAAGTTGTAAAACGTTTTAACTTACAACCTAACAGGGTAACACTACTACACGTACTAGATTATGCAATTGTAGAAAGAAAGAAAAAGAGCAAATGGAAGAATATTAACCTGATACAGAGGAAAACAAGTCAAAGGCATGGGAATTAGCAGTAATTCAAGCAAATAAAAGTACAAAAATGTACATTATTTATCTTTGCTAGACAAAGACTAAATTAAGAAAGAGATGGCTTTTATGATTGATTTATAGAGTCTTTACTGATGCTAAGCATACTACTATATTAGCCCCCAAGTTCAATGGCTTTTTGTTTTTGTTTGTTTGCTAGTATAATTTCAGAGGTAGTCTTCAAATGTCTACAGCCAAAGAAGAGGTAAGGATGCTAAGCTTATTCTGCTAGTACTCTGACCCATATCTCCGGTTACGGATTTACTATCTTTATCACTATGTGTGACAGTAAGTATTCCAGATATAAAAATAGAATCCCATAGTATTACCATCCCATGTACTCCTCTTTCAACTACACTGAATCTACTTTATCAATATCCCAAATACCATTCAAATAAAGACAGAGGTTATTCCCTTAAAGTAAGGTATCACACTATAGTACCAAAAACTAACCGCAGGTGACCACGGAGTGTGTACTCTACTTTGGCTATACCCTGAAAGAAGACATGATTACAAATCTAGCCAAAGATTGGTCTTGTTGTTTCTAACCCTTTATTATTATTATTACTTAACAGAATACTTGGTGGCACCAGAGCCACTGTACATACCTTCTTGGCACAATCGATATACAGACCCTTCCACGGTGTCTTCCTACATTGTTCTCAAATGAATCTTGAGTGTTTTATGCCAAGCTCACTGTCAACATATCATCAATGATGTTCCATTTGTCACCAACCGAATTTTAGCCATTTCTAACTTGACATTCAAAGATTCTCTCCAGAGCACAACTTGGATTATTAGATATTTTGCCATTGGATATACTTTTTCTCAATAAACAATACAAAAAAGAAGAAGAAGAAAAAGATATACAGACTCTTGGTAGTAATAGATCGTTTCAATACTTGCCAAATCAATAAAACAACCTCTTTTAGTAATAATAATAAATAATTCTAAAAACACATGGATAAACATATGGGACATTTAATAGTAAAGGAACATTTATTAAATAAATAATTGGTACTGTATGCCAACTCGTGCATATATATTCATCTCGCTTGCACAATCAGGCATTGTCATGTAGGCCTCTCTATCTTTGTATTTTCTATTATTATTATTTTAATATTTCTTGGGCCTAGTTTTAATTGTTTCCGTACGGCCGAAATATGCGTATAATATATGAATAGGGTTGACATGTGTGTTATTTGACAGGCACACTATTTCGGGCACCCGGGAAAGTTAGTCCAAATTTGGGTTGAGTTTGGCAAGGAGCATTGAATTCTTGGTACATTACTCATCAAGTATTTCATTCAAGTATAAAGTAATTATTATTATTATTATTATTTTGCCAATAGATTGATATAACCATGGCAACCGAGAGTGCTGATTATAACCCTCAAAGAGATAACCCCCCGCCCCCCGCGCGCACACACACACATACACAGCCCCAAATTACTCCTCATCTTTGTCCTCCTAATTCTCCAGAATCTATTGGAAGAAATGTCAAACAGATTCTATATCTTTGAACAAAACATTGGTCCAGACTATTTATTCGAGACGAGATCCTACTGATAGTTTAGACTTTTTTGAGAAAAGTTTAATCACTTTTCTTCTTGTGTACTTTGGGGCTTAGAAGATGTTCCAACTAAGCCATGTTTCCATTTTATGAATAGCAGGATACTAGTCTTGGAATCATAATTGACCAATGAATGTCATGGTGGCTGCTGGTTCTCGAGTGTTATGTAGAAAGGGTAATAGGAATGTATTATTACTATAACTGGAGAATATTGAAGCCACACTAGCAGTTTAAGAGGTTTCTATTTTCCGTATTTGTAGGAATACGTGAAGAAGAGTATTCCAAAACAAGCAAAAATAAAGGAGTATATGAATGGTATACCAAAAAAAAAGGGGGATCGGCGTTGAATCCCTAATCCCCGCATCAGGAGTTTTGGAGTGGCCAAATATTCCAAAATAAATGAGGTGATAATATATTAAGGCTTATGTTTTTGGCTTTCAATATATTTTATGGCAAAAGGGCCAAGTCGATTATTTTTGGGTATCTAGCATTTTAATTGTCCACTGACAATAAAGAACCCTTTTGATTTCTGTCATAAACCTCGTATCCAATGGTCTGGAAATGTAAAGAGGAGTGAGCTGATTTGACATCTTCTTTATTATATATATATGTACTTGTAGACAGACAATAAATTGATTACCGTCTATTCAGATTCCAATAGATAGGGCCGCTGCAACTTCCTGTCAAACCAAATAGAAAAAAAAAGATGATGGGTTTCTTTAAATTGTCTGGGATTCTCGAGGTCCAATAATTTCATTATCATGATTTGATATTCTTTTGGAGGAATTTTATTTACCCCTCAATTTGTACAAGAACTGCATATTCTCTGTTTCATTACACAGGGTTTGTTAAGCCCAGGACGATAACAATGTTATTATTGCTATTAACTCTATAATCATTTATCCTAAAATACACAGATAATAAATATTGTTTATTTCCTAATAGAGTATTTCTCAAGTTATAATTAACCACCAACTCTAATGAATGTCGATAATTAGTCGCAAGAATTGGCTCGAGTCAAATAAAATGTCAAGTGAGCCATGGGCAAAATTATAGATGTGTAGAGCCTGTCGGTATAATTATATATTCAAAATTGAGCCACAAATCTCTTGTGTAAAGCACAAATCAATCAAACAGTTTCTTGGCTCATTTGCCACCAAGGGTTCATCAGTGCCTTTATCATACCAACCCAGGTCCCTTGGCATATTTAGATCAATGACAGTAAGGCTGAAAATGGTCCAAGATCAAATCTGATTGATTAAGTTACTGCCATTGTTGCTATGGCCCACGGTTGATTAGTGCCAAGGTCCCAGTTATCTTTTGTACCACACACTAGTTCTTGGTTTGTGCAAACCAAAATCACGGCAGACAGTTTGAACAATTCGGCTCAAGATTTCCTCCTCCCCCCTCAAGATCTGGATCCCCTATTGAATATGTTTGGGCTCAAGATACTGGACCAAGCCAAACTAATTAAATGACAGGACCCTAGAGACTCACAATTGAACCAATTGGTTTTTAATCTTGATTCTAGCCACCCAAAAGGCCGATTTTATCCTAGGAAAATTAATAGTTGGACAAAGAAACAATATTTAATCCAATTGGACAGGGAAGAGCAATTCTACCATGGCCTGTGTGAATCCATCAAAACAATACATTTAGAATATTGATTATGTCCGTATGAAGATCCCGGCACCTCTTGAGATATACACACATCATCTATATCCCTTCCTATCCCCCCTTTCTATTTCTTTATCCTGGCCCCTCGTCCTTTCCTTGGAAAGTAAATTAGACTTTTTAAACCCTTGTATTATTCGTGCTGCATTTGCTCAACTCAGATTTTTTCTTGTTGGTGGCAAACATAAAAAAGAAGAAGAAGGAATTGATGTATATAAAATAGAAGTTTCATGCCAAGATGGCTGTAGTAGAGAGCATGAGCACCAAAATCTCTAAATATGTTGTTATAAAGCGCCTTGAATGCTCAATTTGCGAGCATGGCTCTCGAGAGATGTGCCTATTAAATAGTTGTCAGCAAGAGAGGTTCCCCCCAACAATCACTCCCACATTCTAAGCACTGACCAATGATTGTTATATACTGGTTGCATCTTGTCAGATTGAAGCTTGGATCATTGTGATCAGTGTGGTCTATCAGTCTCTGGGATTCGTCAACAACACATACAGCCCAGTAATCAATCAGAGGCACAATCTGGGCTGGATCAGATGCAACAGATTGATAGGTAAAAAGAACCGCATGGCACTTGATGCCGGATTTTCCGTTTGATGCACTGGATCCTGTTCGAAAGATCTCGTATTGAGATGCTGTCCTGCAGCTAGCTTCGGAACCATAGTAGCCAACAACGCTAAGATCAGGGGCCCATTTCTTGAATGCATCGAGCCATTTGGTCAATGAAGCTTCCGAGACAACAATTGCGAATGGGTAAATGTCGAATGTCTTGAAGAGGCTATACAGGAAAAGGATCGTCTGGATCGTCTTGCCTAAGTAGAGAACATCAATTAGAAAGTTATTTGGATCGTCAAAAAAGATCGGTACCGAATCCCGCATTGTCGACATGCACATGTAGCTTGTTAAGCTCCCATTGCTGTAAGAACCAGCTAGGAAATATACATTAATAAACACAATGGTTGCCATGGATATATTCCCCAAAACCTACTTGATGTCATTCAATTGATAATTGAGCAGTCCACCCGCCTTCAAGTAATCTAGCCGTGTTTTTGGGAGGTTCTTGGTAGCCTTGACTGCCTTGATGGCCAGGATCCTCTTCTCGAGATTGAGTGGACTAGTGATCCTAGACACGGTTTCCCATTGCTGCAATGCCTGTTTGTATGCAGGATAAAGATCAGAGTAGATTGGTGGCGGAGTGTCCCAACAGGCTTTAAAAAAAAGAAGAAGATTGGTTAACAATAGTGTGTCGATTGAAGAACATGCCTTACCTTCGTCGTAGGGAAGATTGCAAAACTTTGCGAATACTCTGCGAATCACAGACCTTCCCTGGACCTCAAAACGCTCAATATCCAGGATGCGATCTATCATCATCCAGGATCTTGGTACCAAGCTCTGTTCAGGCAAGGGGGGACGGACAAAATCGAATTTGCATGCTTCTCGATAAAGAGATGCCTCAACTCTGGCCAACCAGCTGGCGGGTACCCAGGTGAGATGCCTAAATGACATTGTTTTCCACTTTACAAGGAACTCCCGAAACTGGGTTTTGTTGGGCTGGTAGCCCTGGGCGGGTGCGGTCATGTTTGTACGCATAGGGCGCCAGGTGATGACAGACTCGATCTTCCTGCCATAGGTAATGCAGTAGGCGCATTTCCATTCGGCTACGCACATTTCTTCTATGATCTCCTTGCCTGGCACATCATTGAAATTGGCGAGGGCGTCTGGAAACGCAGGCAAACAGGTGTAGTGGTAATTCGACTTGCACTGGGAACAGCGAAAAGTGAGCTTAGAATCGTTTTGAGACAAGACTGATTTCAGAGTGTGTTTGGTGTCTGGCAAACAGAGGTCTGACTCGTTGATTGTGTGGCAACCTTCGCATATTGGGGATATGATTTGAGGGGCCATACTTTGTTCTGCGAGACACATATGGCAATAGAAACTAAACTCTCTTATGCCGTCAATGACAGCCGAGGCAAAATGATTGGCAAAAGATGGCTGATCTGAGGGCAGGCACTCTGCGTGGGTCGCTGCTGAGCACATATTGCAGAGATAGAGCTTGGGATTTGAAGTGTTTGTAGGGGAATGTTTTTTGCGCTTTTTTGTTCTCGAGAGGAAGCCTGTGCAGCCAGGCTGGTTACATTTAGAACAAAGGTCCCAATGCTGGCGAACAAAGCTGCCTTTTGTATAGGGTCTCCAGAGCGACAAGGGCTGGACGGCAAGAGAGTTTGATGGCTTTGGATGGTCTGGAGCCTTTTTAAAAGGGATTAGAGCTAGTTGCTGAGTATTGCGGCTAACCTTTGGCTTTGATTTGCGAATGGGCTTTGGTGGGGGGGACAGACTCTGGGATTGGTAGGAACGCTGCTTCTTTGGAGTCCTTGAGGATTTGAGCTGGTCCAGAGACTGACGATGCCTTCCCAGACGATGGCTTTCGAATTCTTTGATTATTTCTGGATGGGTCAAGACCAGGACCTTTGGACGAACCTAGGATATAATGGATTATCAAACACAGATATAATTAGGGAGTGATTATTATTATTATTATTATTATTATTATTATTATTATTATTATATACATATATATATATACATAGATATATATATATGTATATTCTTTATATTCTTTATTATATTATATATTATTGTATTTAATATTATCTTAAAGGGTAAATTAATAATAATAAAATAATAAAAAAAAATAAAAAATAAAAAAACTTATAACATATTGGTGCATATATTCACCTCCGTCTCGGCTCCGTCTTCCCAAAGGACCCTATAGACTGCTTTCCCCGCAGCAGCAATCTGCTTGTCCAATATTTGCTTGAGCATCCCATGCGTATTCATCTGGTCATTAGTGCAACTAATCTCTGATTGAGGCTGTGAGATGGGCTGATGAGCAGATTGTGGCATAGTTGTTGTGCACAGGCAGGATATTTAATAACCTGTCTAAAATATGTATATATGTATATATGTATATATATACACACTAAAATATTGTATTGTATTGTATTTTATAAATATAAATTATATACATGTATATATATATATATGTGTATATATATATACGTATTTATATATTATTATATATAAAATACAAGGATAATCAAATTATATGGAATATTTAATAAGACAGAGTCGGGAACACTTTTGACTGAATCTGACCAGCCTATTTTATTTATTCAATATTTCATGACTTTTGAAATGTTTTTTTTAAAAAAAAAAAAAAAAAAGAAATCTGGCGTCAATCACGTGACGTGTCTATAAATCCCATGTCCGCCCAATAAGTGTAGTGGTAATATGTTTCTAGCTTTATGAATGTCCTAGTTTGGAAACCAAAACCTATATGTATATATTTATGAGTGGTATTTTGAATACTGGCTCTAGATCCACATGTTTGTTTTTGTCAATAGTTTGCAGTAAGATATCTAAAATACTATATTAGAGCCTTCAAAGCTAAAAATAGCCACTTATTCTTTTTCTTTTTTTGGTCCTACGGTTTATTTCAGGTTCCTTTCTTACCCAGAGTCATCCAAATTTTTTTGCAAAGATTAAAATTTGAAAACCATCAAATAAACCACTAGTCCCCTTGTTCAGTTTAATCTTCTTCTTCTTCTTCTTCTTCTTCTTCTTCTTCTCTCTTTATCCCCTCTCTCTCTTTTTTCTCTCTTGCTTAATATATATATATATTAAAGTATATATATATATATTTTATATATATATATATTAGTATTATTATATATATATTTATATATAAAAAAAGTGTATATATAATAATATATATATATACTCAATAATACACACATTTAGATTCTAGGCATAATTGTATAATCTTGTCAAATTATAGTCTATATCAATCCCATCATGCAAGACGACTCACGAGCAGACCTCATCCGTCTCATCACCACGGCGAACCAGCCACCATCAGAAGACACCATCGTCAATCTACTCCAGACTAGATCCAGGCGCAATCTCCCATACACCCGGGCTGGCCACTCCAACCTCATCGTCGTCAACCCCTACCAACCTCTGGAACTACTAAACGACGCAACCCTCCAATCATATGCTGATGCAGGCTACCGGGATGTATCAGAACACAAGCTGTTCATGCAGCCACATGTATACGACCTTGCTGCAAGGCTCTATTTCCATATGAGAAGAACAGGCGAAGATCAGAGTGTGATCCTAAGGTAAATTCAATACCCCCCCTTTTTTTATATATTATATATATACATATGTATATGTATATATGAATCTTGGTTGCCACCTGTAAAAAGAAAAGGCTTCTGGACCTCTGGCTCCAAAATGTTAAAAAAGGGCATCCTGATGATTGGCCCCATCTACTATACCACCCCCTGGGCAACTAAGTAGTCACTAACCTCTTTTCATCTGCTAGTGGTATCACCGGCTCAGGAAAGAGCACCTCCCGCGCCCACCTATTGGACCAGCTACTCCTGCTGTCAACCCACTCCAAAAAAGAGAACAAGTTGCAGCAACAGATCAAGAACAGCCTGGTCATTCTTGAGCAATTCGGTCATTGCCGCACTGTCCAGAACATCTCGGCATCAAAGTTTGGCATGTTCCAGGAAATCCAGTTTAGCGAGCGAGGCCGTATTTTGGGCGCAAAAACCCTGACCTATGCCTTTGACAAGACTCGGGTGACAACCGTTCCCAAGGAAGAACGCTCGTACCACGTCTTCTACTCCCTTATAGCTGGTACCACTGTCGATGAGAAAAACGCGCTCCACATCAACTTCAACCCCGACTATTTCAACTATCTCGGCCAGTCAAAATGCATCGCAGTCCCGGATATGAACGACGAAATTGCATTTGGAAATCTCAAGAGCGCCCTCAAGATCTGCGGATTCAAGGCCAAGACAGTCACCCAGATCTTCCAGCTCCTGGCCGCAATCCTGCATCTCGGCAACCTCCAATTCATCGACACCCAGGATGCCGGTACTGCCCAGGAAGCCTGCAATGTCCGCAACCGCGATGTCCTCGATACCGTGTCTGTCATGCTCGGCGTCTCTCCGACAAAGCTCGAGACCTCTTTGACTTACAAACTCAGAATGATCCGCAACGAACTCTGCACCGTCTTCCTTAATCCTCAAGGCGCATGCGAACAGAGAGACAGTTTGTCCCGCGCAATCTACCAGCTCTTGTTTGTCTGGATTGTCGAGACAATCAACACCAAGATTTGCTACAACGACAATGAACCTGCAAACTTTGTTGGTATCCTCGACCAGTTTGGCTTCCAGAACTTCAAGACAAATGCATTCGAGGAGTTTGCAATCAATTTTGCCAACGAGCGCGTCCACCAGTTCCTTATCCGCCAGAGATTCAATGACTCTGAGGGTCTCAATGGAGCCATGGTTCGTGACGGCGTGCCTCTTCCAAAGGTCATCACCATGGACAACTCGGCCTGTCTTGAGCTGTTGGTTGGCAAGGAGAACGACAACCAGGACAAGAATGCCAGCAAGTCGGCTGCTCTTGGACTAGGCGGTATTGTTGGCGCCCTCGACCGTGACTGCGCAAAGTACCAGAGCGGTGCAACTGATGCCACAGATGCCAACTTCTTGGCCGGAATCCAGCGCACCCAGGCAAACCATTCGTCTTTCTCAAAGACTTCTTATGCATTTGCATTCGGAATCAACCATTTCTCAGGCACTGTTCAGTACAGCGTCGAGTTCTTTTTGGAAAAGAATTTGGACTCTCTTTCCCCAGATTTTGTCAATCTTCTCAGAGACAATAGCTCAAACGCGTTCTTGTCCAGCCTTTTCCAGGGTGTCGGCATGGCAACCGAGTCTCATCCAAAGGACGACCGCACAATCGTAAAGGCTCAGCTGTCCAGCAAGCCCACCCGTGCCCCGTCTATGAAGCGCCCCAAGCGCAGACAGAATACCGAAAACGCCTTTGCCAATGTGCCGATACCCGAAAGTGGCGAGCTGGATACTGAAGAGATCCGCAAGCAGAAGATCATAAAGGAAGCAGAAGAAGCGTATGAAAACATGCAGGTGACCACAGTGATGGACCAACTCTACATGACCCTGCGTGATCTCTTTATCACCATGGCAGACACCCGAGTCTATAATATCATTCACATTCGACCCAACGATACCCAATCCCCTGATCTGTTCGATGCCAAGCGTGTCAAGATGCAGGTCCGTGCCTTCTTGCTCTCAGACCTCACATTGCGTTGCAGCCAGGAATATGCCAACTATTACACATTCAGCGAGTTCCTTGCCAGATATGATCGTCTGGTTGCCTCGTTGCAGATCGACACGTCAAAGACTGAGCGTGGCCAGGTCGAGGTCGTGTCTGCGATCATGAACTGGACAGAGTTCCAGGCATATGTGGGCTCAGAGATGCTATGGCTTTCGTTTGATACCTGGAAGGAGCTCGAGGACGGTCTCCGTGCCGCAGAAAAGGAGGAGCGTGCGCGTGCAAAGGGCGGCGATGGTGCTAAGCCCGGCATGATGATGGACGCCGGAGACGATGGTATGGGAGGCCCAGGTGGGGGAGCCTACTATCATGACAGCGAAGACAGACTGCTTCCCCCAGGTGTTTATGGCGACCAAGGTCATCTGGGCCCCATGCAAGGCGGCATGGCGCGCTCTTCAGCATACGGCGACAATGCAAGCTACATGGAGAGCGAGTATGGCATGAAGCCAGAGATGGAAGGCTCCCAGTGGGGAGACGAATCTGAATGGGGCATGAAGGGCCTCGCTGAAGGGTGAGCCATCTAGTATTTGCTATTTGGGTGGGCGAGTCGTCTACTAACCTATATATTATATTGTATTGTATTATTCTAGCTTTGGTCCCAACATGGACATGAGCAAGATGGTTGAAGACTTTCATGTACCACAAAACGAACAGGTCGAAGAGATGCCAATTACAGCCGTACGTATCTGGTGGGTACGGTTCGTCTGGTTCTGTACCTGGTGGATCCCTTCGCCGTTACTCCGTATCCTTGGCAAGATGAAGCGTGAGGATGTACAGATGGCATGGCGTGAAAAGGTCACTCTGTGTATGTGTATCGGCTTCTTCTCCTGTGTTGTCATCTTTTTCATCGTTGGTCTTGGTGAAGTCATCTGTCCGGGAACCAAGAAGATGTACTCTTATGCGAACGTAGGTGCCCATACAGAAACCAATGATATGTACATGAGTGTCCGTGGTACTGCTTACGATGTCACCAACTTTGCCATCACTGGTCATGGAACAACTGCAATCAGTGCCAGCCAAGACGCCATGTCTGAACTGGCTGGTATGGATGTATCCTACAGTATTCCTCCTCCATTGACGGTTGCCTGTGAAGGTCTCGTAACATCTTCAACCATCAAGGTCACTCCAAATGCCACCATTGTCCTTTCTACCTTTGTACACAACTCTGGTGATCAATTGACAATTCCCACTCTCACCAGCATGGCTTCCAACACCTGGTACTGGAACACCTTCTTGCCCGAAATGAGTCTCTACAAAAAGGGTCCCGTCGTAGTTCCCATCAAGGAGCTCTTGGCCGACTTCCAGTCCTGGGGACGCACAGCCGCCGCCATCAACGGAAGAGTGTATGACATTACAGACTACATCGCCACCGCCAAGACCTATGACAGTGGGTCTACGGCCAGCGATTACCACTACCTCCACTCCACAATCGAAGAGATCTTTACAAAGTTCAGTGGAACCGATGCCACCGACAAATGGGAGCAGTACAAGGGCTCCATGAGTGCTGAGCAGCAGGCCATGAACATGAACTGCCTCAACAATTTCTTTTACATTGGTGATGTCGATATCCGTGATACCCCTCGTTGTCAGTTCTCCAACTACCTCTTGCTGTCCTTTGCTATTCTGATGTGCGTCGTCATTGGTGTCAAGTTCTTGGCCGCCCTTCAGTTTGGTGGTGCACCCACTCCCGAAGACCATGACAAATTTGTCATCTGCCAGGTCCCTTGTTACACTGAAGACGAAGATTCGCTCAAAAAGACCATTGATTCTCTTACTGTGCTCAACTATGATGACAAGCGCAAGTTGCTTTTCATCATTGCCGATGGCATGGTCATGGGTAGTGGTAACGACAGACCTACGCCCCGTATCGTGCTCGATGTGCTTGGTTATGACACCAAGAATGATCCTGAACCCTTGATGTTCAAGTCAATTGGTGAAGGCAGCAAGCAGCTCAACTACGGCAAGGTCTATTCTGGTCTCTATGAATGCGAAGGCCATGTTGTGCCATACATTGTAATTGCCAAGGTCGGAAAGGCTTCTGAGCGCGCAAAGCCTGGCAACAGAGGAAAGCGTGATTCCCAGATGATTTGCATGAACTTCTTGAACAAGGTCCACTTTGACGGTGAAATGACTCCTCTTGAACTCGAGATCTTCCATCAGCTAAAGAACGTTATCGGTGTCAATCCCTCGTTCTATGAATACGTACTCATGGTGGATTCTGATACAGAGGTCATGCCAGACGCACTCAACCATATGATTTCATGCATGCTTCACGACGGTAGAATCATTGGTCTCTGTGGTGAAACCAAACTTACAAACGAAGACGATTCATGGACAACCATGATCCAGGTCTATGAATACTACATTTCCCATCACTTGGCAAAGGCTTTCGAGTCCTTGTTTGGATCTGTCACTTGTTTGCCCGGTTGTTTCTGTATGTACCGTATCCGAACACCTGTCAAGAATGAGCCCTTGATCATTTCGCCCAAGATCATTCTCGAGTACTCTGATACCCATGTTGATACCCTTCACAAGAAGAACTTGCTCCATCTTGGTGAGGATCGTTATCTGACCACTCTTATGATGAAGCACTTTCCCCAGTACAAGATGAAGTTCACACCCCATGCCCAATGTAAAACCGTGGCTCCCGATAGATGGAAGATTCTCTTGTCTCAGCGTCGTCGATGGATTAACTCTACCATTCACAACCTGTTTGAGGTCGTACTCTTGCCTGATCTCTGTGGTTTCTGCTGTTTCTCGATGCGCTTTATTGTGTTGATTGATCTGATCGGTACACTTACTCTGCCTGTGTCTGTCGTATACATGGTCTACCTTATTTATGTCATTGCCTCTGGATCTGGTCCACTTCCAATTCTTGCCCTGGCAATGTTGGCAGCAAGTTATGGTATCCAAGTCGTCCTATTTATCCTCAAGAGACAGTGGCAGCACATTGGTTGGATGTTCTTTTACATCATTGCCATTCCAGTCTTTTCCTTCTTTTTGCCCGTCTATTCATTCTGGCATTTCGATGATTTCTCATGGGGTAACACTCGTGTTGTCGTCGGTGACAATAACCAAAAGAAGATTATCGTGGCCGATGATGAGAAGTTTGACGACAAGATGATTCCTGTCAAGAAGTGGAGTGTTTATGAACAAGAACTGTGGGAGATGGGATCCCAGGGCTCCAGAGAAACCGGTGTCACTGGAAACAGCTACCGTAGCCACCAGACCCGCGGATCAAAGATTGGAGGAGGAGGAGGAGGTGTTGGAGGAGGGAGCCAGTACGGAGGGGGCAGCCAGTACGGAGGAGGCAGCCAATATGGAGGAGGCAGCCAGGCAGGCGATTATGATTATTACCGCGACTCCACACCTAACCTCAAGGGAGCCAGAGCACAGACCCCCATGGGCTATCCTGGCTCGGTCATCTCACCAGGCTCAGAATACGGTGGTGGTGGTGGTCAGAACTATGTCAGCAATCCTCCTATGAACCGTGGATCTCGTACGATGTCTGTCAATAGTTTTGGCAACCCTGAATTCTTTGCTGGCAATCCTGCAATGCCTCCTGGTGCAGATGGCAGTGCAATGTATGATCAGCGTAGTATGGGTGGCAATCGTATTATGAGCCAGCAGCCACAGCCACAGGGCGAGTACGAAATGCCAGCCATGGGCGCACACATGAGCCAGTACTCAATTCCAATGTCTCAAGGTGGTCTTCAGCCCATGACACCACCCGGATTCCCAATCGACGATGAGATTCTCTCTGAAATCAAAAATATCCTTGCCACAGCTAATCTCATGAGCATCACAAAGAAGCAGGGTAAGATCTTTAATAGTTTCTTTATGAATTCAACTAACATTAACATCTTGTTGTTATATAGTTCGAGAACAACTCAGTGCGTTCTTTGGATTTGACATGACACCCAAGAAGGAGTTCATCAACACAAGTATCGAGTATGTCTTACAAGGACGACTCTAGATTCCTTTATTTTATCTCTCTCTCTCTCTACCTCTATTTCCTTACATCACATCCCCTCTTTCTTCTTCTTCTTCTTTACTCTGTAAACAAATCCCAATCCATACAAACACCATACACCTTTTTCTTTTCTTTTTTTTACTTGAATAATAAGATGTTTTCTCTTTATCACCAAAAAAATAAAATCATGATAATTTTTAACAAAAAATAAAAGCATTCGAGTCTTTCTCTTTCTTATTTTTTGCGTTTCAACAAGCTCTTTGCCATGACAATAATAGATGGGGATGTTGTACAATTATATCTAGGCGAATAACATCTTGACACGTTCCATGCGAGCCATATTCATATTTTCGTAAAAAAGGAGAATCAAATCAGGGAGGATCTTAAAGAGGTTTGGAATCACACCAGTCAAGTCCGCCTCCTACTTTTAAACATGACAATCAAAGCTTTGGTCTTGGGTCTGATATTCTCTATTGCTGTTCAGGGTGCGACATTTGAAGAAGAGTAAGTCGAATGGTGGACCTGATCAGTGTGCTAATGAATCTCTAGACATTTGCATGACACTCATCAGATCCAGAGTGCAGATGAAATGTCATTCTTCAAGATTCATGATCTGAATGGAGATGGCTTTTGGGATGCACATGAACTCCGTGCAATGTACGGTCTCGAACGCGATATTGATCCCGATGCAAAGCATGTCAGGACTATTATCGATCGTGTGTTTGCAGATCTCGACAAGGATCTCGATGGCTATGTCTCAATGGCCGAATACATGACCACAAAACTTCCCAATTGGACAGAAGAAGAAAAGGTTGCGGAAAAGATGTGGAAGGAAGAACACCCCTATCAGCCCGAACAAGACACTGAGCAGCACGTATTTCAGGCAGACGCTTCAGAATCCCATCCCGAATGGGAAGATGAAGGAGTCCAAGGCCATATTCCAGACAAGTATAGAGACTGATTATAAAGCATATTTATAAATGTATCATATTTTGTCGTCTTTGGTACCATGGATTTGCAGGATATGATGATTAAAAAATCCCCAAGGCAGGTTGCAAATGTAATAATATATCTGCACAGTTGCAAAACAATGATAGATTGGCCATTCCGGAATGATCCTACGCATGAATATAGTACCTCTTTGGAAATTCACTAGGGTCTTTACGTATAGAAATCCCAATCTACCTTACATCTTGTTCAACAAGAGGCCAGGCCTTTGTCTGTGCCAAACCCATAGAGGATGATGGGTCACTTTATTTTTGTGACTGATGCCCTCTTTTGGACCAAGTTTCTCCTTTGGACCTGTGATTATTATTGCTGTTATTATTATTATTATTATTATTATTATTATTATTATTTTCTCATCACATTAAAAAACCAACCCTCTAGTCGTCTCTTTCTCTTTATAAATTTTTTTTTGACACGCCACAAAAGGGTGTCTTTATATCACAATGACAACCTCTTCATTGTTCCTTGACCGTTCCAATTCAACAGCCAACCCCGCATTACCAGCTAATACAGTTGATGCATCCTTTTACCAAGGATTGCCATCAATGAGAGCTAAATTCAATTCCAGGCCACCGATTCGTTATTCTTCCAACAACAGAAGAAACCTGGGCACTCGAATGACCAATCAGACAATCCATCCCAGCACATCCCAGCCTAGAAACAATCTACAGTCCTTAAATTCACCGCATGTTACCGCAAAATCCACCAAATCCAAACATCGAATTAATGGATTGACTGCCTCCAACCTCATTGAATCATATTATTCCCGCCTAGGAAATGACCTCCAGAACCTTCACGGAAAAAATAAAAAAATCGATAGTCATGTGAACCATGCCAGTGAGTTACTGGAGAGTATGTCAAGTAGGTATATTCCTGATTGATATCAGATTCACTTATTCACAGCCTAATATTCCAACAGTTATTGCCGAACCCAGCCGTCCAGAAGAGCAGGATCGTGGGTCTTTTGGACAAGAGCACAACCTCGGGCAGTCTAGCTATCCTACCCCTCAGCATACAGAATATCCATATGATCAAGATGTGGAAAATGTGGTCTCGGGTCCTATCAAAAGGCCAGAGGTCTATGGTGTCAGATCTCCCCTGCCACGTCAAGAGCGTGAAATGAGAGATGAAATCTATAGGCACCACGCTATTCAGCAGGCTCATGAAGAGTGGTTAGAGAAGCAGCTGTACAGAAGAACATATAATCTTGGAGGATTTGGTACACCCAGGATGTCACGCTACACCCCTAATTTACGTGTATCTGGAATGGTGACCGCTAGTCCCACTCACACGCGCCGCCTATTAACGCGACCTCGGCCAATCCAAACGACGGGAACAACTCCGCCTCTCCCAGCCGAGTCCCACAATTGGGTTGGGCTGGATGGCTACAGAGAGTTGGAGCCTTTCAAGTCATTAAGAGACGGTAAGTATTCTGACTATATCTTGGCTGGCCATACACTATGGTTGGTGGTATGGAATCTTAATTAGCATTTCTCAAATCATACAAACTTACCAATCATATATATTCTTGTTTTTTATATATATATTCATTAAAACAAAAAAAAGAAGAAAGGTATGTTCAAATAAGACCTTTTATTTTGTAAATTTCTAGGATACGAATGGTTCAAGATGGGTAAACAAGAATCTATAAAGGCAGGAAGTTTGTCTCAAGGCCAATGTTCATAAACATGCCCCAAAGAAAATACTGGGAAAACGTGGGCCAGAAACGCGTTATTTTGGTAAACGACATGGATTTGGAAGCCATGATGATTACAAGGACAATACCAAAACCGACGATAGCGATTCCTCGACCGAATCATATGCTATTAGCAACCCATACCCCACTAGTGATTCAGATGCTAGTACAAATTCAGATACTAGCATCAAAGACAAAAAGTGGCCCTCAAATGTTAGAGAGTGGCTCCAGAAATGGGTAATTATTCATGATTGCTTTGGTAGAAAGCATATAACACACGACTTATACGGGTCATCAATAGAAATACAATGACCCCGAGGTCTGCTGTATATGCTTTATGGAGACGTGCAATAGCGACAATCCGTTTGTCTATTGCGACGAGCCAGATTGCGATGTAATCATTCATCAAAGTAAGCAACGGCCAGAAAGTGTACAAAATACTGATATTGTACCCTAGATTGCTATGGAATTGAACGCTGTCCAGGTCCTGAAGATACTTGGAGATGCGATAGATGCGAGTCTTTGAAGATCAATCGCTCAAAGATGGTTGTAAGTCTTTGGATGTCTACTAATCTTGGTATCTAATCATATTTTGCACAACAATAAAGATCTGTGCCTTGTGTCCAGCATCTCATGGTGCTTTCCGTAAGCTCGAAGGTCCATTTTTTGGAATGGGTTGGGTTCATGTTGCCTGTGCCTTGTGGATTCCTGGGGTTCACATTGCAGACCAGAAAAGAATCAAAGGCATCAATCTGCGTTCAGTAGAGCCATCTTGCTGGAAAGGAGTAAGCAAGATATCCCATTTGCAAAAAAAAAAAGTATCGATATACTCAATGTCGATAAATTCAATATATAGAAATGTACTCTGTGCACAGATCCTGTTCAAGCAGAGTATGGTGGCTATCTATCTTGCCAAGAGACAGGGTGCAAGACAATGTTTCATGTCTCTTGCGGCCAAAAGTATGGTCTGGTTCGCATAACCATGAGTGGAAAGAGAAGTATTTGCTGCTACACCCATGACAAACGCGAAAGGTTCAAGCGGGCTCGACCTGAGCAGCGCATGAATCTATGGGATCGCTGGGTCGAGACTCGAGATGACTACCTTGAGAATGCAGATGGAGAGACTGGAGCCAAGAAAGAATTCTTGTCTGCTTGGCTCAAAGCCTACAAAGATGTCTCTCACGATAGTCCCGAGGCCTGCTCAGAAGCATTTGCTGAATTTTGTGATAGAATCAACGTAATTTGTGCTTCAAGATACAAGAATGCAAAGGCCATAATTGCCGAAGGAACCTCACGTCTAGGTGAACTATATGAGAAAATGCAGAGAAATAATGGTTCAAGAGACCAGAATCTTCTTCAGAAAGAATTAAAGGCTGTCATTGCACGCGTTCAACGTGCAAGTGAGTCTAATCGACAGAACAAGCGATACTACGATGACATTTTGGAACAAGCAACCCGACTCTCTTTCCAGCTCGTCCTGAAAAACAATGAAAAGAACAAGTCTACTTTTGCACAACCTGCAGTACAAACTCATGTACAGACTCCAAATAGCATGTCTTTGAGCTTTGGTAATGAAGACTTTTCACCCGACCCTTCAGCAAACAAACATGCAAAACCTGGAGTCCGTAGCCACAAAAAGTTTGTATCATTTCTATCAACCCTAGTAACATCATTTACTGATCACTAATCTATTTAAAAATCTTGGATTTTATAGAAAACTTCCTTCTCAGCTCAAAAATGCGCTGCCCACAACTTCTTTACCAGGACCTGAATCGAATATTAACTGGTCTGATAGTCCTTCTACATTTACGACTAATAAGAAGTCTCAGACCCAAACAAAGTCTACTAAGCCCTTGGGCAATGGTAGCAGGAAATCTGGCGGAAAGAATATCATGACCACCGGCAGCGCTTCTCATTCGAAATCAAGACCAAGATCCAAAAAACTTTCGAAATCTTCAAAACTTTCAAATCATTCCATCTCTAGGAAAAAAATCAGATCTAACAAAAAGGCGAAAACAGGAATGAAATCGCCAAAGCCTGTAGAAAAGACAAACAAGCTTCCCGAACGACCAGTCAAAACAGCAGAAGAATTGAGCAACTGTATATGTGGTGAATGCAATCAAAACGAGTTGCCTCTGGAGGCTCTTGAGAGACTGAAACTTCCGGAAGATTATATGAAGCGTTTGGAAGACACTGTTCATTTGAGACTAAATGGCTATACTGGCAAGGGTCTCAATTGGGATCCACGTGTATTTATCGAATGTAGTGTCTGTAAAGGAGAATTCCATTGCGGTTGCCCCAATCCGCCGATCAAGAACTACCCTGCACCGTAAGCTTCTAATTTTGTATCGGAAACTGTTATCCTTACGCCAAACTTCTCTGATTTTAGGCACGAGCTATTTGTATGCGTTCAATGCGATACTACTGCAGAAGATTTGGAAGAAAGTGAAGCCCAGAAAGAGCTGCGGGATAGTGCAAACCGGACGAGAGTCAAAGCTCGTATAAACTACAAAGAGTGAAAGGAAAAAGTAAAGCTTTTTTCTTTCTTTCTTTCTCAAAACGCACAAGCTGGTATGAAATAGCAAAACACATCATATACTCTCACGCAGTATCCTCTTTCTTCTTCTTCTTCTACGTCTCTTTTACTTTTCAAATTTTGTAAAGTGTCATATATACATATATATATACTTGTGAGTATATTTAAACGTTCAAATGATACTCTTTCTTTACAAAAAAATTGTTTCTCGAGTGCTAGACAGATTGGTATCTTTTGATAGCATAAAATGACAAAACTACTTTGGAATAGTTGAGTGGGGTTTCCTTGGGGTAGATCTTTCTATAAAAAAAAAGGTATTTTTGTGGCATCAATACCAAGAGTAGATTCAGAGAATACCAATGCATACAATGGCATTTAGATCTACAAAAGGAGAAATAGGCTTTATTCTGAGAAATTCATGCTTCTATAGTTGCTTGCATCTTGTAGTACCAATCTATTTAAAACGATCGAATCTTCATAATGAATACAATTAACGGATAATATTTTATATATACACCTTTTGAAAACTTTCAATACTACATAATTAGAATATTTACAATGCAAAAGATTAGTATAAAAATTGTCTCATGCAAAGCATTGAAGAAAGTTTTTATGGTTGGTCTCACAAAACAGGCTATTTTATATATCAATATACGATTTGAAAGGTTAAAATATACAGTGAAATGCTAATAGCATTATTTGGCCAACCTACAAAACTAGAATAATAAATTACACCCGGTGAAAATACCATATATTAACAAACTAATCAAAGTACAAAAAGGGTATCACTCTACTCTAGACACCTATCGATACTTTCATTACATAATCAACAAAATACCCCGTATAGCACAGGAGGATGAGGAGAAAATAATAAAATAGATTTCAATACTGATTTATATAAAGATCTTGATGATTTAAAGGGTTTATATATACATATCCAATATATTATGCGATACTTTTTTTGTGTATTGGGATCAGTAGATATCTTAAACAAACAAGGCCTCTTGTATAATAGAATGAAAAACAAATGCATTCAAGGAGCCACAATAGAATTGACAAAAGATCGACGGCCAAAAATAACCCATTTTATTGTCTAGTACTTTTATCATTTTGATTATTTTGATTGCAATTTTTTTTGCCTGCTAGATACACGTTTGAATGACATGTGTAATACTCCATGAAATAACAAATGAACAAACTTTAGATAAAAGAAAAGATAAAGGGATATAATATTTATACTTATATTTTTAATAATTTATTTATTTATTCATGTTAAAGTAATTGGCATGTCGCCTTTTTTTTTGCCTTGGAAACAAATCAAAATTATATAATGGTAAAGAAGCTTATATTACAGTGCAATCAACCAAGACGATACAATAGTCGCAGATACATAATGAATTAAAGGGTTTTCAATTCAACAATAAATCAGAATATACTTTCTGTATCAAAACTAGACGCAAATAAAAATAATTGTATATTATTAATAGCTTACAGTATAAAGAAAACAGCACATGTTTTTATACTTTGTATGCCATCACACTACCCACTCTGGCCATATTAAATACGTTTGTTGGGCCCAGTTGGCTGGTCCAATGGGTTGAAATGGCCACTTTTTTTTATTTTTACCTCTTGTATACTTTATTATATTGCTGGTAAATATCTATACTATTAAATAAAGTGCATATAAACTAGGGATTCTAAAGATATTGGTTGTTTGATCAGTGTAAAGCAAAATGCCAAGACTACACAAAACATAAATACCACTGGGATTTTGTAATATAAACCTTTTAAAAATCCGAATAACGTTTAAGCTTGGAGCAACGTACTCTTCTTTTTTTTTCTTCATTTTCTAAATCTAAATCAGTAATGAATCAACAAAACGAAACCATCACACCATCACCAAAGGTCTCATGCAAAAGCAAGAAGAAGACTGACAATATAACTCGGGCAGCAATTGTACATGAAAGTATTGTAAATGGCGCCAAACAATGCGACATTGCTCAAAAGCTCAATGTTAGCAAGCTTGTTGTGACAAGAGTGCTCAAACACTATCGAGAGACAGGCTCACACGAGAGAGTCAAGAACTCGGGGAGACCATTAAAACTTAAGGAAAGAGATGCAAGAGAGATCACGAGGGAGATCGTAAGGGATCCAACACAGACATTGGTGACCCTTCGAAAGATGGCCACTACTCCAACATCGTCCCAGACATTCCGAACTTTTCTTCGTAGACAAGGAATATCAAGAAACCATTTAACGTCCCAAGATCTTCAAAGGAACCCACCAAAAAATGCCTAAAGTCAGCAAGACTTACATTCTATTGAAACATCACAGATTGGAATGCCATGAATTGACCCATTGAGTATGTCTTTAAGCGCCATAGAAGGTATAAACGCCCTACAGATCTCTTGTACACAAAAAAGCTCGTCTTTGCTTCATTTTCATCTTACCAACCATATTTAAAGGAAGTTCTGTTTTGGTTTGAGGTTACTTTTATGTATAAAGTATGTCGGCACTTGAAGTTCATGCCAAGAAAAGTGGATCTCAAGAAGTACACAAAACCTTTGAAGTAATACCTTTATTTTCAATTATATATTAAAGCAAAGATTCTGTTAAAGAATGCTCAGGTCACAAGGAAAATATATTATAATCAGTCTTGGTACTGCATTGAGATATAGCCAAGATATAAATTAATATATAATACACACAAAAGCGATAAAGAAGTGTAACTTTTTCGTCGCAATAAAGACAAGACTTTACACTGATTTTATTATGAATATATTCAAACAATCTGTCTAGAAATATATAGTCATAAAGTATATATATTGGATAGTCTATGTAAACAAAAGCAAGATATTTATTCAATGCGGGATAGACCTACTTTTATGTTTTTCTAAAGCTATTATATTATATTATATTATACATTAAAAATCAATGCCTGTCCAATCTTGGTCACAATCTCTTTCAACCGCTTTAGTGTTGTAGGTTTGGTTTGCCTTGAGCGAATATTATCATCCAACATATCTCAAATGTTCTGGATTGGACTAAATTTAGGACCTTTTTGAATGCTACTCGATAGCATATCTGGTTTGTCTTTACACCTTTTTGAGATTGGAGCTTTGTGTGGTGTGGAAAACGAAAACGAAAATACAAGTATATCCTCACATTATCTCAAGAAAAATAAGAATACAGTGCGTTGTTTATATACTATTGTTCAAATTCCATTGCAATCAAGTTCCCTGCTGTATAATGGCCAGTTATGACTTGGCATTAAGTGTACGAGTGGCCTGGTGTATAGCTATTGCGATATGTTAACCTGGGATTATTAGCAAAGAATGATTCGAAATTGGATGTAGAGTTTGTATTTTACTAGGCTGTGATGTGTATACGGCAAACACATCAGTAGCAAAGTCAACAACTGAACCTAACAACCAAGACTTTGATTGTAACAGGCACTGAAGATAATCTATAAGCAAGTCCTAAGCTTGATATCGATGACCCTCAGAGCCTATTTACAACCATAAAACTATAGTAATTAGGTTCTGAGGGAATACAACGAATGTTGACATTAATGTTTATAAAGCTTCTAATCGCGGATGCAACCAGTACTTTGAATGGGTACTGTTATTGGCCACGGAACTTTCCATACTGTATATTCTTTGGGTAGTATAAAGAATCGTATGAAAAGGTGTGGGTGTTAATAAAGTGATTGACGGTAGAGATGAAGTGAATGCTCAGATGTAAAGAGTTGGTGATGCATAGTTGTGGACCATGCAAGACCGATTAAAATGAATGTGAGGCTGTATTGTTGAGTAATGTAAATGGTGCAAGTAGTTGAATGCTGAAAAGGTAAAGACAAGGTGAGAGATTACGCTGAAGGATAAAGATGGTACGCGTAGATTATTGTAATGAAGGGTTGGTGATGCATAGATTCTTTTTAGACAGAGTAAAATGAAGATGATATTCAAAGTGCTTGACACCCTCTAAGTATCAAGGCAGTAATAATAAATATCAATAAAGTATTATTGATTCATTTTCATTTATTTTTGATTTGGGGTTTTTTTACACCGTGTTTGTTAAGACACATATTGGTGCTCCACAGCATTCCCCCACCAATGAGAAAAGCTTAAAAAAAACTCATTTGGGGCTGGGCAGATAAATGTCCTCGCCAGTAATCAGCATATTGCGGGGGGTTTATGTTTGTGGGGTCATGACAGTGCAAGCACATGTTCGGCAGACCGTACATAGGAGGCAATAGCTGTGGAAAGACAATAATTTATCAACCACTGTGAATAAAGAAAGAGAGAAAGGAATTGGCAAGTTTCGACCTCTTATTTATAGACAAATCCATCGGTATTTAAATAAAATAAATTTTTAAAACGCAAGTCACGGAGTGGGAATATTTTCTTTGGCGGTGGCTTGTAGGTTTTCACGTGAGTTCTATATCATTCTCTTGATAAACACCTAGTAAAAAATACATATTATAGTGTATTTATTATTAATCTCTTTACATACAAAGCATCACTCTTTTAAAATATAAAGAAGCTCTTTAAATAGAGGCTACAGTTGCAAGCGTATCTAAAGAATTTATTATTTAGTATCGCCTATTTAAAAAAAGAGGTTTCTCAAGTACCACATACTACCCGAACCTTTAATCCGTGCTCGTTTATACACACTTTATTACTCTTTTTTACGGTATAATATTGTATTTATTAAATAGCTTTGTTATCTAAGCCATATAAAGAGTATTTACTGAATAGAATTCAAGTATAATGCAAAGGATAACATCGTTAAATATTGCATTTACATCGAATCGCTCATAATTAATAGATTGGAAAAACAAAATACACAAAAGAAGTATTTAAAGGGCTTTAAAAGGGGTATTAGCTGGTGAATTACAGAATTACGGAAGATTAATATCTCATTGTATGGCTATGAAATTATAAAAAGTCCCGCAAAATATACGTGTCGAAACATGTTTTTTGCTAAAATAGACAGGCAAAAGATGCCTTTACCTACGAATACTTAGAAGGTGTACATATGTTGCCGCTACCTTGAAGAGCTCACAAGCTGTGATGCCGAAGATATGTAAATTTGAACATTGGATATTCTTGACTAGCCATCAAAAGGTCCTAACTAGAGTCCAATCCAGAACATCTGAAATAGATTGAAAGATATGCGTTCAAGGTAAACCAAACACATACCACTAAAGTGATTGAGAGATGTTCTGGCCAAAGAGTGTGTGAGTATATGAAAAGTATTTGTGGTATACACACCACAACCAAGTGAAATACAGACTCCACGACCGATCTCTGGTTACAATTTGCTAATGACGCTGACAAGCTAACATCTCAGGAACAGTTACACATCATACGTATACTTTAGATTTCTACAGTTATTATCAGCCATTGTACAATAGACATTAAATAACACTCACAATATCTGCAAGTTCCTTGCTCTATTTGTCTCTGTATTGTATAATATTTTTTGCCATACTTATGTATAATGTCTTTAGGCGACTGTAGGTCATATCAATAAACTGGTACCCACCCAGGTATTGGAAATTGCCATATTCCGGCTTTTGGGCAATATTGAATTTTATTTAATAGCCCTGGAAACAAAACAATCACTATAGACCTAGAGCTTTCCTGAGATTGGAGTCAAAACTATTTCAGGGTAGCCTGGAACACTGGCATTGAGCCAACTTCCACCTAAAAATAAAATAAAATGTCAATTTGACATGTTCTTTGGGAAAAATCCTTTCAAAGCATGCAATTTACCATCTACGACCAAAGTAACACCAGTGATCCAATTGGAGGCTTCAGAGAAAAGAAAGACGGTGGACTGTGCAATATCTTGGGTGGTTCCCATGCGCTATAGTAATCATGGTGTCATTAGAATGCAAGAGTCTAGAATCAATTACCTGTAATGGGACAACTGATGGGTCAAACTGAGGGCCAAGTTTAGCCATGCCAACCTATATAATCCAAGTATTAGAATTTCATCCATTTATCTTGCAGTCCAAGGGATGTAGCTTACGGTTGATGCCTACAAAGTCGAGTTAGTTATAAACCACATCAAACTTCATTTTTACACTTACAATTGGGCCTGGGGAGATACCTGTAACCCCCAAACAAATCGTACAAAGCAAGGTATCTGTTAGTCATGGTTTATCAAATATAGATTTAATATAAGCATACCGTTTACACCTAAGTTGAAAATATGTGTATAGATTAGTATATATGTATATAAATGATCACCAATGGTACTTACGAATACCGTGTGGACCGAGTTCAACAGACCAATGCTTGGTAAGTGCCTTTTGAAACCAAAATATGTCAATTACAGAATATATATACAAGTCATGTCAACTTACATCAATAGCTGCCTTTGCGGATCCTGCGTGCTGCTGGAAAGGAGTGCCTGTGTAGTACAATGTAGCACTCACGTTGATGATAGTTCCCTTGCTGGCCTTCAGGTGAGGCAAGGCAGCCTTGGTAAGGTTAAAGGTACCTGGGAAAGCAAGATATTTTCAGCCCAAGATTCTTTTGGACCACCAATGTATCTTACCAAGAAGATCAATCTCAATGACAGTGCGGAAAGCATTATAGGACAAATTATCAAAAGGAGCCAAGAAGTTTCCAGCTGCACCATTAATCAAGAAATCAATCTTTCCGAATCTTTCAATTGTCTTTTTGACAGCATCTTCGAGCTGCTCGGGTTTACGGACATCTGCAGCAAATGCACTGTAGGATAAGGTAAGCACAAGAGGAATATATTCAAGCTTTCTTTTTTGCATAGAGCACAGACGATCTTACATAACTTCACCACCAGTAGATGCACTCATTTCCTTGGCAGCCTTCTCAAGCTTGTCCAGGCTTTGTTTTTTAAGGAACAGGATTAGGTTTTGAATGTATCGAATTGTAATCTATTGATTCTGACCTTCTGCTAATGATTACAGCCTTGGCACCATGGCGAACAATGGCCTCAGTCATTTCGCGGCAGATTCCGCTTCCACCACCGGAACAGAGCAAGACTTTTCCAGCAAAGATATTCTCCTTGAAGATTTGGGTTGTAGGGACGGAAGCAGACATGATGTTATTACTTTGTGATCAATATTCCAGGGCGAAGCTTATATACCTGTGAAAGTCATGTGACCCTGAAATTAAAGCTGACGCATAGAAAATGCACTGGATGTCAAGTAATGTGGGTATCCTTTTATTAATTAGTTTGGCGTATTATGTTTATTATAGTGTACAAATGGCGCATTGGCCTAATACTGGTCTTGGTGGCCTCAAGTATTACTAAATGTTGACAGATTGATATTCTCATTGGCTCACATCATATTTTCTTGACATAATCATAAAATGAATTTCCCCACACAACTGAATAAGCATAATATATAATGATTTTATGTAAGCCTAAATCATCATGATTTTTAATAAAGAGGATATTTTTACGTAAGAGTTCCGCTGTCTTTTTTTGGAATTTTTATGTGTTACTGTGATTTCTTTATCAGGAACACATAAAATAAAGACATTGATTTCCAATATTTATCATTTCAAAGCCTCTCGGTCACCAAGAGGATCCAATGGTGACCAGACATTGTTAATAGCCCATAAATATATAAATATATAAAAAAATAACAAGAAAATTGAAACAAACTATACAATTCCAGGAACATTAAACGAATCCAGATACACTTTGTATATTTTACAGCCAATAGAATCATTCTATTTCCACAATGTAGCTATATATCATGTATTATTTTATAGGTTAGAAAATCTATTACAGTAGATACACATTCGTATGATAGGCCACTTGACAGACCCAAAATTTGCATAATTTTCTTTCTCTATACAACCACAATATTTCATCTAAATATAAAGACATGCAATGGTTCTTGTACATATTGGCAGCCAACGCCCAAATAATAATAATAATAATAGAATACATTGATGAAACGAATTATAGACCAATAGGAATGCGTCCCTATTCATGGTGAGATTTCAATATCTCTTGACATTTCAAAGTGTTCATGTCATAAAATAAGGTATTTATAGAAAGAATTCTAAAGGTCATAGATCAAACTTAAGCTGCCATGGTTTATCAATTCCGCAGAGAGAGAGCAATTCGTGTCAATTGTAGTCCAGAATCAAAGATTAGGAGAAAGCCGCTGCTTTACATTTCATAACATATAAATCTTGGTGATTTTGAACCTCATTTACTAATGTATAAATCTAATTTAGCTAAAAGATCCCGGGATATCCGCTTGAAGTGATATCAGAACAAGGTAAATTGAGTAGTCAACTAGTGGAAATCTGCCGTCTGGTCAGATGAGGTGATGTTTTTTTTTTATAGTTGGAAATAATGGGAGTAGAAAAGTCGTTAATAATAAAGGAAAGAGATATAATATTGATACCACATAAAAGCTTGGCACGAACTCTGTCATGATCTAGAAATGACTGTGGCCTTGGTAAAGGGAAATATCAACAAGTGACAATTATTTGGTCAGATATTTTCTTTCCGTTTTCTAACAATATGGCGCTCTGTACTATCCTGGTGCTTATGCCACATTGTATATAAAAAGAGAAAGAAAGAAAGAAAGAGAGGTGTCTTGTGAATATTTTTTATTTTGTTTTTGTACAGAGCCCAAATCTCAATCCTATCGAGTGTATCTGGGCTTATCTTGTGCATAAGGTTTGCAAAAATGGGCAAAGAAATAAATAAGCATTGCAGATAAGCTTAAAGTAGTAATCTATAAAACATGGTTAGATATACATCTTTAAGATTTGGAGAGGTGGCTGGCAAAAGAAATGTAGGGCGACTGGATATTAGACCATTATTATTATTATTATTATTATTATTATTTATATCAGCTAGTTTCTCAATATTGGACTATCTAGGACTACATTCTAGTATGAATATTATTGAACAAAGATTACGTAGAACCAGATCTTGTTTGATGATCTATTGATTACATGTAGGCAAATTTATAAATATACACGTAATATTGGTTGTAGTATTCTCAAAGCAAGGTTTGAATAATTGTTGGTTTCTTGTAAGTTTATTTGTTTCAGCATACTCTGAAACAACATTAATACTAACAAAATAGACTATATATCCTGTTTGCATTTGTATAAAGCACATCATCTAAAGAGTTAAATGTTGTCTTGAATCAAGGCCACCGGTAATATACCCTTTTAATCTGTAAATATCTGAATGAAATGACTTTTATTTTACTTTTCTATCATAGTATATGCGCATCATACATCTCAAGGTGATATTAAGCAAACAATTGTATAAACTAATTGCTGCAAGTACATCATCTACATTACAAATCGCTGCCAGTGAAATCCAATTGGCGAGTTTGATTTGATGACTGTCAAAAGATATTATCATGTAAATAGTTACTACCCGGGTGTTTAGCGTTAAAATATGATTATTAATAATAAAGATGTTTGGATAGTTCAACAAGGCCAAATACCATATAAGCTGATTGCTGAGATTTGGCTAAGATGAATAACATATACAAATAGTAGCGGGGAAATAGAAAAAAAATGAACAAGTGTTTTTTTTTGACTTGCGATTATCAAGGAAATCTCTTTAAAGCATAAGATTCTTTGGCTACAGAGCCATAAACACATGTGCAATTCCAAGTAGTTGTCTTTAAAAGAGTGCTAATCTTGCCGTTTAGGTTGATTTTGAGTGCACAATGCAAGGTTAGCCAAGGAAGTCAACATCACAAACTATACACTTTTTTATTATTATTGTTATTGTTATTATTATTATTATTGCGTTTTCTGGTCGGATGATCAAATATATATATAAATCCATGATAAACCACAAGCACCCTTCTTTCCCGCTCATCACATAGACATCTCCGCCTTAATTACCATATAAGCGTGCTATTTTTTTATCAGATCTTCTTCTTCTTGCACCACGTTTAGTTTTTCCTGTCTTTCCGCTTTTCTTTCCGTTTCTTGTCTCTTTCTCTAGCCCCCAACTATGTCAAAGACATCGTCAGCACATTCTTATAATTACATATCAAATGATGACCAAGTCAGGATATCTCCAAGGTAACCATTAAATATTTGATCAGATAACCATTAGTATGACGTATCCAAAGCGATCAATGTTACCAGCCATACTTATTACTCTTTAAAATAAAATAAAAAGGCAGTTTGTCCTTGGTGCTCGTCAGCAGCCAATTCAGACGCGCATAAGCACCAATAACGAAAGAGGTACAGATATTGTTTGCATTTAACACAATAGAGCCAAACGTGTATTTACCCGGTTGTTTCTCCAGATCGTCGGACTCTTGACCCCCCTCCTATCATTCAAATCAGATTACAAGATGCCTCACCACAGGAAACACAGTAAGTCCAATTTTTAGGGTACTCGAGTCCAGTTTACTCAAGCTGGTTTCTAGAAACTTTTTGCAGTCTCCAACCTTTTTCATGTGTGCCAATCTTGCTCACTGGAGCAATGACAATGAGATCTATACACCCAACCACAATGCTCTGTCTGGCCAAGCCGTGTCTTCACTGTACAAACTCAAGGACATTGATAACCATGGTAATTAAAAAAAAAGAAAAAAGTCAAGATCTTTCTGTGTGTGTGAGAGTGTGTGTGATGCTAAGCCCCAGTTGTTTTTTATCAGATGGAGGGTTTTTTATTTTTGGTGATTTGTCGGTCAAGGTTGAAGGGAGATTCCGATTGAAATTCACTTTATTTGAGATCACAGCGTAAGTTGCAATTATTCTCTCTATATGATCATGATCCGTGTAACTCAAAAATGGTTCCAACCTTGTATTCTATACAGTTCAGGTGCCAAAGCTAGTGTGGCAATGTTCTCAGAAATCTTTACAGTCTATTCTGCACGATCTTTCTCAGGAATGCTGGACTCCACCTTTCTTTCCCGGACCTTCTCTGACCAAGGGGCCCGTATCCGTATCCGCAAAGAACATAGATCCCAATTGTAAGATAACTATAAGAGATAATCAAAGATTCAAATCTATTAGAATGAAAAAAACCAAGTTTTTTTTTAAAAAGACGAAACACAGACGCTGACTTTGTCTCTTTGTTATCAGATCTGGGTCACGCAAACGAAAACATTCTATTCAAAATTCCCCCGTTAGTCCCGCGCTCACTGAGGCCCATTCGCTCGCATCTTCTGGCTGGTACCCAAGCACAGATGCCTCTACTTGTCCTGACAAATCCGCAAGCAAGTTTAGACGAGGAGAGGTGGATACGGGTTTTCCCGTAGTTGACACTCATGTCCTAAATCACGCATGTCTTGACGAGCCATCCCCAGTGGGATACAATGGCTGGAGATCTCAATCGACCCGTCCGCTCACAGACATGCACCAGGACGTCCCCCATCATATCAGACGGGACAGCATGAGCAGCAACAGTGGTACCGAAAGCACCTGTAGCGAGCCAAGTTCAGCGTCACTTCACCTCACACCCTTTCGCTCCTTGCCAAAACCAAGCTTTGTTCCACTATGTACCACAAAATTCCTCTCTCCGCAACAGCAGGCGTGTAACGACTTTGGCTTCGTGCAACATGCTCTGGACAACCCATTTTCCAGGGCGACCTTTATTCAATCTGAACACAACAGAACAGAATCTCCGGAAAGACAAACCCCTACAATTTCACCATCTTTGAACAAACACTACAATGAAAACGATTTGGTCCAACTGCCACCTATTCGGTACATAATCCCAGACATTCACTTTTCTCCCTCTCCATTCGACAAGGACCAAATGGTAAAGGCCAATGCAGCAGAGGCCATGGTCCAACTCTCTAGCCATTTTAGCATCGCCCAGAACCCCCAGCCAATTCACCCTACCTGTCTTGTCAATCCAAATATCTATGCCTCCTCCCCTTCTACATTCTAATTCTTGCACTCCAGACCTTCAATCAATTACACATATACGCCATTCTAGCCAAAAATGGGCCTCGCTGCTTTGTACATTATTCAGTTTAGATGTATTCATCCCATCTTCATTTGCATCCCCCCCACCTCTTATTTAAATCACCATTGTAACATTTTCCTCTCTCTTTACAAATCATAAAAATTATCGCCATTTCTTTACACCCTCCTCCTCCTCTTCTTCTTTATTCCATCAAATTAGATTTATAATGACTGTAATAAAATATATACATATAAATTCTAGGCGCTATTCATACTGCTAATAAATATAGACATGCATATTGTGCCATGGTCTCCTAAATGGGTTTTACTGATAGCATTACACTGTAAAAAAAAAGCAAAAATATACCCAACATACACAATATACACAGCATACACAAAAATACAGGCTGTTTATGTAGATCTAATGAATGCAAGCTAATCTTGACCTCTTTTGGGTATTTTTTCCCATTTCAAAAGAATGGTATTCTACATCATTGGCTTTTTGGGGTCTACAAACATACCAACCAAATGTATTGCAGCATGAAGCATGTTTCTTGGCACCAAAATTGAACAATTTATTAGATAACCTATATATATATATATATATTCATTAATATTTAGTTTAATTCACTGTCCAGTATTACCGATGGGCGCTATATTACCCTGTCCTGAGACGATAAGGCTCTTGAGGTTGCTCAAGTTAATATCGATCATAATGTAAATCGATCGCTTGTGTAAGCCAAGATATCAATCATTTGTTTTAGACTTATTAATTTGCAAATCAATACATCAAAAAATAACGTGACTAAAGACATACAAAAGTATGCACTAATAAATACGTCTCCAGGAACATATCGACACACTTATTCCCCCTTGAACTCTTTATTCTACAAGAACAAAAAAACAATCTCCATGGCTGTCATTACTCAATTTTTCTGGCTTACTGGCGGATTCTGCCTGGGCCTAATGTCAATGGTCTTGTATAATCCCAGAGATGCCAGCCATTGTGTAAGCATGGGTCACCATTCCACTCGTGCAGATGCAGGCAGCTCTACTGTCCTGCAGTTTGGCAACCCAGGTAAGAGGGCAGCTTGTCCGACAAACAATGAACAAACAAGCAAAAAAAAATGTGTACAAAAAAAAACCCTGTTAATTTTCCTATCCGACCCTTTCAGGTCCTATTCATGATCTTATCGAACGAGATGCCTATGTCACTTCCTACAATCGTCGTGACCGTATTCCTGACTGGGTTGGCGAACATCTTACGGCAGCATCCATCACCAAGGGCTCTGGTGTTGACCGTGACAGATCCAACTTCCAAGAAGACACCTCAATTCCATCGCTCTACCGCGCTCTCTTGAGTGACTATAAGCTCAGTGGATATGATCGTGGCCACATGGCTCCAGCAGCAGACGGTGTGGCCACTCAAGAGGCAATGGATCAGACATTCTACCTGACAAACATGTGTCCTCAGGTTGGAGCAGGCTTCAACCGTCAATGTAAGTCTTGTGTTTCCCATGCCTACCCTAACCACATCTTTTAGACTGGGCCTATTTGGAAGCATTTTGCCGTACCTTGACTGCATCATATGATGATGTCTATGTCTACACCGGTCCTCTTTTCTTACCCCAGGCCAACAATGCCACCTCTTCAACCACTGTCAAGCGCAAGGCCAAGCGCTCTGGTCCTTCTGCCTACACAATGACCTATAGTGTCCTCGGCGATGTTCCCAATCTGTCTGTCCCAACCCATTTCTACAAGGTGATCTTGATCCCTACCTCTTCTGGATACGCACTCGCTGCCTTTGTTCTCCCCAATAAGGCCATCCCAACCAGCACAGCCCTCACTAGTTTCCAGGTCGGACTGGAGGCCATCGAAAAGGCCTCGGGATTGAACTTCTTTGATAAGCTAGACCGCACCAAGTTCTCTGACCTCTGTAAATCCACCACATGTACAGTCAAGGCCTAGTTTCCCTATTACACACACGCCCTGTTAATTATTATTTCTTTTAAATAATATCGTGTAATGTATGACAAGAGAGGGTCAAGATCTATATTCCTACAAATACCATTTTGGTTTTATTGTGAAATAATTAGGCGGGATTTAATAGAAAATAATAACAATGATAATAATAATAATAATAACAATAACAATAATACTAAAGATGTGCAAATAAATAAATAATTAAAAAAAAAAGCACATATGCTATATTGACAATTCAGACCATTCGAGATTCATTCTGATCTTCCACCCTATTCCTCTTTTCAATCTCCATTCTCTTGTTGGGGCTGGTGTAAAAGGAAACAAAGGCCATCATTGGCATTGCCAGACCTGTTGCCATGATCAATCCACGTCTCATGTTCTTTTCTGGAACTCCATGGTCTTCTCTAAGGGCATCCATTGCCACCAGAAAAATAAGCCCAAACACCTGAGAGCAGATCCAGAGCATGGAACTCGACACGGCTTCGGATACTGGATATGAACCTTGGACCAAAGAAATATTCAATATATGCGTGTTGAATTAAAGCCAAACTATATGTGAAGTACAAGAACACCTACATTCTACGCTCAGTTCAAGCGCCACGGGCAACAGAGAGAATGTAAAGAAGCCAAGCAGGGCAGATATAGCCATGATTGCACCGAAATTGTTCTCCTTTACTAAGATACAGACAATTTAACCTTGTTGTACCTATTTTGTTAATATCAATGGCGATACTTACCGACAAACAAAAGGGCAAGATACATGAATCCAACCATGGGTACAAATGCCTTTAATACTAGCTTGTGTTTCATCGTCCTGTCGACAAACAAGCCAACCAAAACTGCACCCACAATACCCGCAATGATAAATGCTGCACCCAGAAACCCGGCATCATCGACCGAAACACCATAAGGGCTCACGATCTGTGTCATTAGTGATGTAACGGTCGAAAAGAGGCCGCATGCGATGCCAAAGGTAATGAAAATGATGACGAAATCTCGGTTCTTCAAGAGCTGGATAACGGCAGTACGAAAGGGAATTGCATGATCCATCTTGGTAAGCGCACTGTAAGACGGAGGTGTCTTTGGCTTGACGGGAATGAATATCGTAGGAACCAGAATGGCGGTTGTTGCACACGCTATTATGAGAAACTGTCCAGACATTAAGAGATATAGGCATGAATGTCTTCTTTTTTTTTGTATTCCTTACACCTATCCACATGTCTGAGGAATCCAATACGATGGCAGGAAGGATCAGATCGGCTACTGCCATGCCGACTGCATTGGCTAGAGAGAGGGAGATATTAGATATATTTGCAGCAAAAAGACTATATCAAATATGTGGATCATATTTACCTAGACCGCTCACCATACTTGCCGAGCTACGGCCATTAGAACTGAACCAGAGAGAAGCATACTAATACATTTGTTTAGCAATTGATCATAAAAACACTCTTATACTCACGGGTGTGGATGAATTAAGAATAAAAGGCTGACCAAAAGCACAAATGACCTGTCCGACCATAGCCAGCCCAAACCTCCCAGAGTCATTCTTGACATAGCTAGAAAAGAATCTCAACCAAGACCCCAGGGTTTGAAGGGAGGCGCCAAGGAGGATCTAAGGAGAACAATATAAGCCCATTTTCTGTTGTATTAAAAAAGAAGTTATCGAAATTGTCTCTTTCTAGATTCGACAGCCAAAAAATCAACTTACGCCAGTCTTTATGCTATAATGATCAAAAACATAGCTAGATATTGGGCCAGCAATGATATATGTTAGCAAAAAAACATTGCTGAACCAATTCACCAAGGTCAGTCCAATGTCTCCAAAGAATTCTGAAGCGTAGTCTGGAACTGGGGCGACAGCGAGCCAATTCAGCGAGGACACAATGTTCAATAGTCCAATGAGAAGCAGGCCGTAGAAGCGGATACGATATGTCCGGAATTGAGGTTGTTCCACTCTCTCTTTTGTATCGACCGAGAACTTTTCAGCGTCAAGAGGTGTTTGTGGTACTTGCTTTGATGATTCTTGATCATTATCCATCGTAAAGCTGCTTTTATGCTTTTTTTTTAATTGGTAAAAAAAGAAAGAAGAGAGGAAATATTCGGAGTTGCCGATACTTACTTGAATTGATAATTGCTGCTTCATATATATTTTAAAAAAAAGAAAAAAGAAAGGAAGAAAAGAAGAGATACCCAAAGCACATGTTGCATTGATTTAAACCAACATCTCTTACAACTGTACGACACCTCACAGACCAATATTTAATGGGCAGCTGGTACCTCTTTATATATTTGTGTTTCGTTCTACAATTCTATACAACAAACACACAGCATAATAATCTTTATAACTTTCACAAGACCAATATATAAACACTGTACCCTTGGAAACCATCATTTCTTATCAAAAAGTTAATTACCACAAATATAGGTAGAAACATATTGACCTTGGATTTCCTATTTTGGCAAGATTTACAATAACCCTTTCGGACAACCATTTGGTCCGGCAGAATCAGGGTGTTTCAACCTCCGCATGGGGTAAAGGGTGTTCTTGGATAGGATTCCTTTGATCTTCCTCTTTAATAACAGGCTCATCATGGTGTGTAGAAGAGATACCCATCCATCTGTCGATCCAAGCTTATAGTTTATCAATGTAATATAGTCCGCGGCTGCCAGACCCGTTATCAACGTCTACTCCAAGACCGGAAAGGATGCTTCGGCTACCCTCCCCCTCCCCGCTGTCTTCAAGGCCCCCATCCGTCCCGACATTGTCAACTTTGTCCACACCAACATGGCCAAGAACAAGCGTCAGCCCTATGCTGTCTCTGAGAAGGCTGGTCACCAGACCTCTGCTGAGTCTTGGGGTACCGGTCGTGCTGTTGCCCGTATTCCCCGTGTCAACGGTTCCGGTACTCACCGTGCTGGTCAGGTAAGAATCAGGAAAAAAAAGGGGGGGAGATCGATCATGGGAGATCACAATTAATTGATGGATTTAAAATCTGTAATTGTAATTAGGCTGCTTTCGGTAACATGTGCCGTGGTGGTCGTATGTTCGCCCCTACCAAGACCTGGCGCAAGTGGCACATCAAGACCAACTTGAACCAGAAGCGTTTCGCCACTGCCTCTGCTTTGGCTGCTTCTGCTCTTCCCTCCTTGGTCATGGCCCGTGGTCACCGTGTCGAGAAGATCGAGGAAGTTCCCCTCGTCCTCGCCGATGATGTCGAGACCCTCACCAAGACCAAGGATGCCGTTGCTCTCTTGAAGGCCGTCAACGCCTACGCTGATGTCGTCAAGGTCTCCAACTCCCGCAAGCTCCGTGCTGGTGTCGGAAAGCTCCGTAACCGTCGTCACCGCCAGCGTCGTGGTCCTCTTGTCATCTACAACGAGGATAACGGTATCGTCAAGGCTTTCCGCAACTTGCCCGGTGTTGAGGTTGTCAACGTCCGTCGCTTGAACCTCTTGCAGTTGGCCCCTGGTGGTCACCTCGGTCGTTTCGTCATCTGGACCAAGAGTGCTTTCGGTCTTCTCGATGCTCTCTACGGTACCTACGAGACCCCCGCTACCTTGAAGAAGGACTACGTCTTGCCCGCTCACATCATGACCAACCCTGATGTCGCTCGTCTCATCAACTCTGATGAAATCCAGTCTGTTGTCCGCCCCGCTGGTAACAAGCACGAGAAGCGTCCCTTCACCCAGAAGAAGAACCCTCTCCGCAACCAGGGTGTCATGAACCGCCTCAACCCCTACGCTCAGGTCCTCCGTCGTGCTGAGATCGTCGCTGACTTGAAGCGCAAGGCTGGTAAGGTCGCCAAGGCCCAGCCCGCCAAGAAGTCCAAGCGCACCAAGCACGTTGCCACCAAGTTCCTCGAGACCCTCCACTCTGCTTAATTGATTGAGTCAATTGAGACGTTGAATAGAATTACTCAATAAAAATCAATAATTTGTAAAAGAGATTGTGTTTGAATAGAGTGTAATACACGTGTCTAGAGAGAAGAAGTTTGCCCTTATTTTTCTTCTACTACTTCTTTGTGCAAAATTGAGCGAGACAGCGTTTATATTTAGGGTCATTTTTATTTTTTATTTTATTTTTTATTTTATTTTTTATTTTATTTTTCGGGAAAGAGAAAAGCTAAAGTGTCACAGTGGTTAATTAGTTTTCCAATTCCATTTCCAATTCCTCTTTCTCTCTTACTCTTTTACAAACATTGGATACTGTAGTGACGAAGACGCTTTGAAAGCGACCCGCGGACACAGCCCAACACCACTCCCTTTAATATAGGCTTTTTTCTCTTATACTCTGCCAGTCTTGATCAGGTCGATCGATATCCATACCCGGCCATTCCATTCCAATGACAAAAGACGGCCAGCAAACTGCGGCTATTCAAGTAGGCAAGTCTTTTTTATCTATATATATATATATATTACATATATATTACCTCCCTGCAGTCCATCTTATTCTTCTCCCTACAGCTCTGCGCATAAGACCACTGACCGGGCGAGATCGAGCTCAACCTCGGTTCGCCAATTTGGCTCAGGATGACGTCCTCAAGGTCCATGAAAGCACCGTGCAAGTCGTACCTCACAACAAGCTTTTCACATTCGACTATGTATTTGGACCAGACAGTACCCAAAACGAAATATTCTCCGCTTTAGGAGAAAGGCTGATTCAGAAATTTGTTGATGGTAAATTAAAAAATATAAGAAAATAAATAAATCATGAGATGGCTGGGCTGGTTGGGGAATTTGGGATGGTTGCCTAGATACTAATTTCATGCTCGACTCCCTTTTTAAACAATTACCACAACTTTTTGATCATTATTGTTTTTTTATTGTGTCTTATTAGGCTACAATGTTACAATTCTTGCCTATGTAAGTTACAAGAAGTATATTTTGTGTTTTTTTTTCAATTTTATTTTATTGATTTAAATTTTTTTCTTACCAATCAAACAGGGCCAAACGTCGTCTGGAAAGACCTACACAATGGGAACTGCCCAGCACAGTGGCAGGTATAATGCTGAAGAAGAAGGCATCGTTCCACGTGCAATGGCCCAACTATTCGATATACTCCACCAAACCGATTCTGCCATCATCCGACCCGTGTCACCAACTTCGTCCGTATCCTCCTCCACCACCGCCACAACACTCTCCAAAGGCCGCCTGCGTCCACTTTCCCGAATCTCAAAGACACCTCGAATCAGCACCCCGTCACCCTCTCCCGCCCCACCATTACCATCCCTAAAGCCAAAATACACCGTCAAGGTGTCCTTTGTAGAGATTTACAACGAAGAACTCATTGATCTCCTCAATTCGTCTGCTCCCGGGGAAACACCACCGGTTACAATCCGAGAAGACTCAAAGGGTCACATTTATTGGACAGGAGTCAAGGAAGTCGTCGTACATAGCACAGACGACGTACTCTTGTGCGTAAGAAGTATATGCTGGTTTGAGATACATGCTCAACTGACGCAAATATTGCTTGTTTATTTAGTTATCTCGAACAAGGAACCCAAAACAGAGCCACTGGCTCAACTGACATGAATGAAAAGTCCTCACGCTCTCACGCCATCTTCTCCGTGTCTCTGCGACAGGAAAAATGGATGCCAAGCCAAACATCTGGACTTTCTCAGGCAAACCTCAGCCGAGCAGCCAGCCCGACTCCATCCCGATCTACTGGATCAAGACAGCGACCACCCAGCTCCCTCAATGTGCGTCCCTCACTTAATGATCTGCGCCAACCAGAGGAAGGCGATTGGATTATTACAAGCTCCAAATTCAATTTTGTTGATCTTGCAGGCAGTGAGCGGGTAAGCATTATATGCACATCTAGGGGTTCATTAAGCATGATTATTATTATTATTTTATTTTTATTTTTTTGCCGCCAAACCAATGTAATAATATACTCTAAATAGCTTAAACGCACTGCAGCTGAAGGTGATCGGCGCAAGGAAGGCATCAACATTAATGCAGGTCTCTTGGCATTGGGAAATGTCATTTCGGCGCTTGGAGACTCGTCCAAACGAAGTACCCATATTCCCTACCGTGACTCCAAATTGACCCGTTTATTACAAGATTCGCTTGGCGGAAGTGCAACCACTCTCATGATCGCCTGTGCTAGTCCTGTAGAATACAATCTTTCCGAAACACTCAATACCCTCCAATACGCCAATCGAGCACGAAACATCAAGAACAGAATCGAGCGAAACGAAGTCGAAGAATGGATGACGACCGACAATATCGAACTTCTCAGAGGAATGATCGGGAAACTCAGACAGGAAGTGCGTGTATTGAAAGCCGGTTCATCAAGTTCTTCCACAGTCGCACACCAACAGGGTAGGGACGGCTCCGATGATAACGACGGCACGTCACCTATTCCCATAACAGACATGGACCAGTTCTACCAGGAGCAGCGGGCTACCATTGCAGATCTCCAAAGACAGGTCGAAGAACTCGATGGAGAGGCAACCGTTACCCGAGAACGCAACAAAGTCGTCGAAGCCGAACTCAAGAGAAGTCGGCAGTACGAGCAGATTCGAAAAAAGGAAGAAGAACTCAAGGGGGGTCCAACCGATCAGGATTTCCAGCATCTTGTTGAGCCAGTAATTGAAGAATACGAAAAGAGTATTTCTAATCTCGAGAGTCAATTGGCTCTCGCTCGGGCCGCCATTAGCCATTCTGACAAGGGCTTTGAAGAACAGCAATCCAAACTAAGCCAGCGTGAGTCTCTTCTCGAAAGCCAAGAGCAGATCATTGGAGACGTTAAATCAAGACTTAGCAAAGCCCTCGAAAGAGAGCAAAGTAATGAATCTTATATCGAAGAATTGGAAGCCAAGCTCCAACGCTCTGCAAGCGATGCCTTGCGCGATCAAGATTTACTAAACGAACTCAAAGGCAAAATAATGAAGTTCAAAGAGACAGACGAAAACACAGAACAATATGTCCTTAGTCTCGAGCAACGCTTGGCTGCAAGCGACCAAGAAAGAGCAAAACTCATCAAGGAAGTCGAACGAATGGAGACAATTGCTGCAGAAAACAAGAAAGCCAATGTCGATCTTCGAAAGCAAATCAAAAAAACCGATAGTGCTGACGTCCAAAAGATGATGTTGAAGGAACTAAACGAGATGTCCAACAAATATTCTACTTTAGAAGCAGAACGCGACTCGCTTAAAGACCAGCTTAACCAGAAAGCCGAACCAATTACGGCTACACTCTCTGAACCAGAACCAGCCAAAAAAGATAATATTCCTACACCATCAGTATTGTCCGGCTTGGTTGATGTTCCCAAGGAAGATTCAGGACCTACGCGCCAAGTCAACCGAAGAAGTTATGCTAGTGAGCACGAAACGGTTGCATCGGCTGCCGCTCTAGCCGCTTCCCTTGCAGAAAAACGTGCCGAAGAAGAAGCAACACGAGCCCGTCATCTGCAAAAGGAACTTATTCAACTCCAGCAAGACCATCAAGAAACACTAAAAGAAATGGATGAGATCTTGCAACGATACCAAGAAGTACTTGACCATGTAAACGTACTCGAGAACTCGACAGCCCACCAAAGCCCACTGGCAGACGAAGGCTCGCTGAGTAAAGAAATGACACGAGCCAAAGAAGAGGCTCATCAGTTGGAGCGAAAATCTTACATGGCACAAGTTTCTACAATGGAGCAAAAAGTAGCTGATTTACAAAATCAGATTGAGCAATTATCTTCTCCAGATATTGCAGCTGAAGCACATGCTCTTGATGAGGCACTCCAGAGAACAGTACGGGAGCAGGAAGAAAACCAGCGTGTTCATCAGAACCAAATAGACGCTCTTAATGCTTCACTTTTGCATCTATCTGCCTGTCTCAAGGCCTCTCGCAGTATCTTGCCTAAAGAATCCGAATTGACGGCTCCTTTGGAAAGGACAGTAAGAGATGAAATATCCTCTAAATCAGAGCAAATTATAGCAAAAGACGCACCCTGGCACCAAGACGAAGCCTTGTCGCAGTTGAAAGACACTATCCAGTCTCTAGAATCTATTCAGCAAGAGTACAATGAACTCCAGTCCCAATGTACCATTCTTGTAGCAGAGAGAGCTCATTACCTAAAGACCAAAGAAGAGCTCGAGACTCATAAATCTGATATGAAGCTTGTGTTGGAAGAGCAGGTTGTGAATCTAGAAGGAAAAGAAAAAATGATTGCGTCACTCCGAGAAGCACTAGAAGATAGCTTGAGCTCTTCCAAGACAGCCCAGGAGAATCTTCAGGCAACTCTTGAAGCAAATGCTCTAGCAGAAGAAAAAATGAGACAAGCAACTGTGCAGGTCTTGTCTACAGAAAATGACAACGTGTCTTTACGTTCTAAGCTAAAGGAAACTGATGCCTTGACTGTCAGTCTACGTGAAGAAATTTTAGGATGGGAAAAGTCCCAAGCATTATTATCACAAGAGCTCAAGGGGCTCCAAAACCAAAGTACTGCATTGGAAGAGCAATTGAACGATAAAGATAGCCAGATGAATTCCATGACTCTTGTCTTGGATCAGCTTAAGCAGTCGCTTCAAAAGGTCGAGGATGAAAAGAGAGACTCGGCGACAAACCTTGAGATCAAAGTAGAGCTCCTCAAGAACGCAAACCAAGAGATCGATAGACTTGTATTGAAGCTCAAGGAGACAGAAGAAGTGCTGGCTATTGCTAAACTTGAGGCAGGTAATGAACAGACAAATCTGGAGAGAACCACACAAGAAAGCTTGGCCAAGATGCAGCGTCTTTTGGAAGAATCAGACACCCAATTGAACGCTCTCAGAGAGCAGACGAAGCAGACTAGAGAATTTGAAACCAGAGACGCAGAAGACAAGGCAACTGAATTTGCTCGTTTAATAAACCAGTCAGCAACCGAAAAGGAAGAATTTATCAAGAGCATTCAAGAATTGCAAGACACAAACCTAGAGCTTCACGAGCGTGTAGAAGTGTTTGAGAAAGAGCAGAAAGATTTCATCAAGAGCATTCAAGAATTGCAAGACACAAATCTGGAGCTTCACGAGCGTGTAGAAGTGTTTGAGAAAGAGCAGAAAAACTTTATCAAGAGCATTCAAGAATTGCAAGACACAAATCTGGAACTTCATGAGCGTGTGTTGGCGTCCGACAAAGAGCAGGAAAATCTGGTCAAGAAGCTAGAGGCGTTGGAAGACACCCTTGCAGCTGCACGGGCAGATGTTATTTCTGGCCAGAATCTATCTTTGGATACCGAGAATATGATCAGAGAACTCGAAAATAGCTTGGAATCCGAGAGGAAATTGTTGAGGCAGATGCCGATTGACCATAAAGCACAGCTCGATGTATTAGAGAAGAAACTGGTTATTGCTCAGACTGCGATGGAAGAAGCACACAAACTAAACGACGAAAGACTTGAGTTTGCAAAGGAGTTGGAAAAGGTATCTCATGAGATGGCAGACGATCTTTTTGCAGCACAGAGCAAGATTGAAGAAAAAGAAAACCACCTTATTTCGTTGAGAGCACAGGTCGCAGAACATGATCGTACGATTGACGAACTTCAAAAGACGTTGGATCTAAAATCCAAAGAATTCGAACAGTCAAAGGACCATTTGGACAAGATTCATGAAGACCAGGTTAGACAGCTCCAGAAGAACATTGAACGGCTAGAAGAGGAGAACCTTGAGTTTGTTGGCCTGTCCGAGGCAATGGAGACCGAGGTCAACCGGCTGACCAAAGAAGTTGAAGAACTGTCGCATGATCTAGATGTCAATGAGGAAAGTGCAAAGGAAGCAAGGGTCAAATGGCAAGCTCTCGAGGCTGAGAATGTGATTCTCCAAGAGAAGTTAGAAGGAGATTCGAGAGATACGGCAGCATCAGAGCGTCAAGTAAACAATATCGAAAATACTTCATTGTCAGATGCAGCCGCGCGTGATGAAGCTATTGCAAGCCTGAAGCGTAAATGCGATGACCTTTCCCAAGAGAATGCCGAACTTTCTATTTATGTTGAGGAGATGGATACACAGCTTTCTGCACAGGAAACCGACATGCAAGTGAAGATTAGGGAATTTGACAGACAAGTCTCGGATCTAAAATTAAGTAACGAGCGTCTTAACAAGGAGCTTGTCTTGGCGCACAGCATGAACTCACATGGCCGAGGTGGGGACCGAGAATCTGAAGAGTCCTTTGGAGGCCGTCCTAATAGCGAGACGCATGATAGAGACACTCCGCAGCAGCAACGGCCGCCAACACCTGACACGAGTGTGCCGCCTGACTCACCATCAACTCACATTGCGGATGCAGAGTTGACAGAGCGTTATGAAAAGGATATACTTGATCTCAAGGTTGCCCTAACCAAACTAGAGCAAGAAGCCAAGAAGAAAGAGCGGGCGTTGCTGACGGCAGAGACCAAGGTGTCTGAGCAGTCGTTCACTCTCGAAGAAATAAAACGCGAATTAAAGGCGTCAAAGGAAAAACAGTCAACAGGTGAAGCCATGCAACGCCAGTTGGAGGACATGAAACGACAATGGGAGTCTAGCCAGGAATTGACACATCAGTTGGAGGCCAAGCTAGCTGCCGAGAAAGAACAAAGGGAAAGGGTGGATCGGGCGAGAGCTATTTTGGAAAATCGATTAGAAGAATCATTAAGCAAGAAGAATAAGTTTATGTGTTTCTAAATTGAATTGATAATTTTATTTTGCCTATCATTTGCTTCTTTAATTCTACAACATTTGTATTTATTTGCATCAATATTTATACTTCAATTTCATTATTATTACTATTGTTATTATTATTATTATTACTATTACTTTTACTATTACTATTACTATTACTATTACTATTACTATTATTTACTATTATATATATCATACAGTCTAAAAATATTTGCTTTTATGAACAAAAACAGAGAGCATGCCAGTTATTTATTCATTCATTTATTTATATGCATACAATAATAATTAGAAAACATCAGGGATAGCAGAAACTAAAAAGAAGAAGAAACGAGGATTCTAATTTAGGCGGGAATACTATTTGTTTTCTTTGTTCAAAAATCAAGTATTAAAAAATATCAGTTATTATTGCTGTTATCCGACTAGTGTTTTTACTTTATACTCCTTTATTTTCTTATGTGTAAAGGTTTAGGAAAATTCATTCTCAATTCCCACATAGTCCAAGTCATCTATTGATATAAAACATAATTTACCAGCTATTCCCCCTCTTTCTATCCCTTTCAAATATACACGCATCTTTTCTCACGCGATACAAGTTTGAGCCGATAAAATTGGAGGGATAATATAAAGATAATCAATGATTGACAATTGGATCTATTTACTCCAAAGAAAAAAGAGGGTTTAGTACCATAGATTTGCTAATCAAGGATATGGACATTCTAAATAGTAGTAATATCGACAAAATACATCATAATCAGCATCATTCAAACTTACTCTCTTACATATCACTCTGAAAAAAAAGGAGGACCCGATATGTAGATCAGGGTCAAGCGGTACAATTATAATAGAAAATAAAGGAGATTGACGCCGACAGATGATGCCAAGAGAGTAGATTTAACGTAATATACTGCTATTAATTTCTAATATATAAACCATTATATATTAAAAAATATAGTTTACAAACAGATTAATTGAATTGTTAGATATACGTATGCCTACATATACATATACATAAAAGGTAGTTCCATCTACATAATGCTATCATATAAATTACTATCCCAAAAATCGCTTGTTGGATTATATGGGTATTTTTTTTTAGGAATTCTATAATAGTTAATCTTATTTAGTATGCAGGAGTCTGTTATGATAGAAAGAGTAACCGAATTCGCGCAATTGTAGATACTAGCTTTTAAAGAAGCAATATTCTGTCCTACACCGAGATAACGAGACGACAGTGTCCTTGAGAAAGATAGTTTGTTAAACTACAACGTAAATTATATAATTATACACATATACATTCACGTATATATATATTTATACTTCTGTATCGTCTTGACAATAAAATAAAGCTCTTAATTACGTATATCTGCAAGTAACAAGAAACGCATACAATATATTCCTATCGACACAACCTTACATACTCCTCGTGTATCTGGTCAAACTACATTTTAGTTTTTGTAAAGATTATGAAACGATGGGAAATAGCCGCAGTTGGGCAATACCTTGCTCTCTTTCTTTCTCTCTTTCTTTCTTTTCTTTTCTTTAATTGCTAAACTCTCATCTCAAAGCTTATAAATATTATTATAGTATTCTTTTTATGTATAATATGATGATGGTCAGTGCGCAATTCCCCCCACTGAATTTATATATGATTTATGAACCAGTTACTAAGCAACCAATATTTATAAAGTAAATAAATAAAACAGTCAAAATTTTTGTGAATTATTGTTATTATGATTATTTGTGTTGTACCTGTATTGACCAATTATCATTATCATTCTTTAAAAAAATCAAAAGGGGACCTTGATCTTTCAGAGCGTAAGAGATTATCTGTGAGACAAGAACCAAGTCATGCGAGACTAGAGTAGAAAAAGAAAAAAAAAAAGAAGGGGAGAGAGTGAAGGGGCGAGTATATACACACACATAAACACATAATACTTTTTTATGTATGTATATATATTTCTTGGGGGGTTCTCAAGATATTAAGTTTATTTTGATGCTACGCACAAGAAGAAAAAAGAAAAAGAAAGACAGGCTAGCGCTTGTTCATTCTCTGTTGTCTTTTAATGGAATTTAGACATGAACTTGGGGTATTCCTGAAGTGTTGTTTCAAGGCACATTGTATAACAGAACCTTTATCTATTGTAGATGTATTTGTAGCAATTGCGTGTTTTAGATGTAAAGACCATAAATGGGTTGGTGTACCAGTATTGACAACTATGTTGAATAATAGAGGTCAGTAAATGACAAAAGGAAACTATATGTTATTATATATAAATATATGTATATAAATATATAAATATTCTGTGTTATGCATAACCCCCCCAAGTCAACTGCTAATTAGCATTTTTCGAATATAAAATAAGCCATTCTTTCCTCAAGTGCCTCTTTCGTTCCTTCCATTTATTTTTCGCTACTCGACTACTTTAACGTCTCAAACTACCATGACAACCACTGCCAATGTAAATAAACAATAGACAATGAATAAAATACATAATACATAATACATAAATATATAAATAAATACAACAATTTGCCTGCATCGGGGTTCCTAATCTCTCTTGATCCCCTCACTAGCTACCCCAACCGCGCGTAGTTCGTACGCTCATCTTGTATCACGACGGCGAAGCTAACCCTCTGGCAATGCCATTGAAAACAAACAGCTGTCGCTTGATGATCAATGAGCACAAAACAAAGACAATCGACAGACTTCAATATAATGCTCAAGTTTGGACAACGCCCTTTGACGCGCCAGAAGGTAAATTAAAGATTAGCTTGATATTCAATCACTAAACATTGGCATTCATTATAGATTCTCAGAGAACCAGTCAAGATAGTGCAGACAAACAATCTCTTGATGTCTCTCCAAGCACGAGTACCTCTTCTTCTTCTAGTACATCCTCTGATTCCAGCTGGGCTAGTCATAGCTCGTGTGACAGCATTGCCACGATCGATTCACCGCCCCGAACGATGAAGCCGATGATTTACTCCTCAACGCCACTTACTACGAGAAAATTATCACCTGTACAATCAGCTGTCTGCAGCATGCCTCTAAATGCTGTTGCAGATCACCAAAAGCAGCGACAACAAAAACAACCAGTAAAAGATGCCACTAAGAAAAGACGACGAGGAAACCTTCCAAGAGAAGTAACCGAATTTCTCAAGCATTGGCTTATTCAACACAAAGCCCACCCCTATCCATCTGAGAAAGAAAAAGGAGATTTGGCTAGTAGAACTGGCCTAAGTGTCAACCAGATTAGCAACTGGTTTATAAATGCAAGACGTCGCATTCTGCAGCCTATGCTGGACTCTGAACAGATCATTCGATCTCAATGGATGTCTTACCCAGAAATAGCCAGTATTGAAGCCAGAAAGATACGCCAGCTCAGTCTTTATGCCCAACAAGATTTCTCAATTCGCTCTCAACTACCAAACCTCAACTTCTTTGGTCAATATTCATCTTAAACCTTTCTATCTATTATTCTTGTGTATTTGTCTATTTTTCTATTATATCCACCTCATTATATCTTTTCCCTTTATTTACATATATCTTATATAATTCATCTTATATTCTCATGGAATGCCTTTTCTTAAAAAAAAAAACCAAAAAAAAAACCACTAAGAAAGTGTTTCACCGTACCAAATTTACTCCTTACTTCGCTATTCTTCTTTCCATTTATTTCTCTTCCCAGCACCTGTCTTGTTTCTGTATTCATCGCTCACTACCATTCATCGGCTCGTTTTGCGTGCATAATCCCTGCATCGGTTTCATTGATCCATTCGTGTACACAGACATTCATTGTTGTTACTTGCCCTGTACAACATGCATCAAAAAAGGAGCCTATATTTCGTACATCTTCAGCTCCTTTCCTCGCATGTCTTTACAGAACACGACTCATTAACGCGTCTTATTTTACTTTAATACCCCTTTTATGGCGGTTACTTTTATTCTATTTCTTATAATGAAAGAATATTCTCTATGATATGCCATTTACACAAAAATACATGTTATATTTTCTACAAACAAATTCTTAAAGTCTATCTTTCCAAAAGAGAATTGTCCCACCATTTTTTTTATAAGAAAGACAATATAGAATATAATAAGATAATAAATAATTTAAAAAATATCAAGATCACGCCTCAGCATGATGTATCCCATTGACAAGGAGAGATTGCATGGGCTACACAGGGCCTAAAAGTACCAAAATAAAAAAAAATTAACAATTATAAATATATCAAATAGAAATGTGGCAAAAGGAGAGATTCTAAAACCAAACACACGGTTCCCTTTATTGACTACACAAAAGCATTCATTGTTGCCTAGGAAAGTTAATTAGATAAAGATCCCTGTGTATCTAGTAATCCAAGATTTTTGTACGATATGGCGCCAATTATACTTAAAATAAAAAAAAGTCACATATTTTCAACACTTTACTATCATCTTATAGTCCACACACACACACGCACACACGCATTTAAAAAAGGGGGGGCTATAGTGCACAAGATTGTTTTGAAATCTAGGCAAGTCTATTCGGGAAAATATTGTGTGTATGACCTGAATCTAAATGTTGCTAGGTTACCGTAGTTGTCACGGCAACAAATTATATAATAAACTATTGTGTATACCGGAAATCAAACAGAATTGGCATTATGTTATTTAAAAATAAAATATATTGTACTTGATGTGTAATGAATAAAAATAAAATAAAATAATAGAAAAAGTAAATCTGCGGCCCGTGCGTTGGTGTTATGAGCCATGGTTGGACTACCCTAGTCTAGGATAGTAAAATAGTAATTGAATTAAGAAGAGCGGGTCTTTTGGCTAACCTGACTATGTGTTTTTCTCATATACTCTTCTTTACTATTAAATATTTTAATTATTTTGTATTTGGTTTGAACACTGCAAATTCAATGTGTTCAATTGATATCCCGATATGTGTATATTTTCAAAAGTCTGTGTCCCAGGCAGCATCTTATCTTAATATTCAATCTTGACCCTTATTTTAGATACATTTTATCTGTGTAATTACTAGGATCTCAATAGATCCTATTTTGAATAATGTAGAGCCACGGATTCTGGACTATTTACACCACCACCCCTGCTATCTATTAATGACGATGACTTCTTTACTCATCAGCTATTCCCCAATGACAAGCCAAGTGTCACCATTAAAAAAGTGTGTAACAATGCAGGATAGGATCGGGGCCTTATACATATAGTTTACCTACAAATAGGAGCTGTGTGCGGAGTCGTTTTGATTTTAAGACAAAAAGAAACAAGACCAAGTATCTTTAACTATCATTATCCTGAAGCTTTATTTTCTTTGCTTCTCAAAATGATCCGTGATTTGCAAAATTTAGGACCAAGAATTCCAAACAATATTTTCTGAACGACGACTATTTAGATACTTAAATATACATGCTTGTGTATGTGTCAGCAAAGCCAAAACATTTATATATATGTACACACACACACACACACAAATACGATCTACAGGAATGTCCAACAAATAAAGGTGGGGAATCAAATTAGGTTGGAATCCTTGCCAAGCACTTGGTTATTTTCCTCATTGGTTGGGCGCACTAGTAAATATACTGCGATTATCTTTTTGATCTTTTGGAAGGAACTTGTTTTTCTATCATTGTTTGATACCTAACCCTTAATCATAAGGAGAAGTCATTTATATTATTCACGACATCTTGAAGACTTTAAAGAAGTATACTGTGCACCGTATTCAAATAAGCATACTCACCATTAATTTTCAATTGTGTCCCCATTACTTTTTGACACCTTGACACCAATATGTCAGATTCCTAATACACACGATATAACACCTAAAATGGCTAACGATGGTCTCACGGGCTGTCCAAACATCAAAGTCTCTCTCTCTGTGTGGGATATTACATTTTCCGTTCCCTTCTCTTGATACTCCCGCAATTAAGAAGATTCAATAAACAAACCCTCTTTGTATCTAGTAGATCAGCAGATAGTTTATCGATAAAATAGGTCACATCAATAATATCATCAAACAACAGGAGGCTATTCCTCTTTTTTTTTTTTTAAGAAAAAGTACCTTAAAAAGGAGAGAGAGCGTCTATAAGCCATTTCTTAAAGGCAATAGCAATAACAAGAATGATATGCTGTGTCTGTAACAGTTAATGACATTTACTGTAATATATTTGATGTTATTTTCCTTGTGATAAATCACACAATAGGTTTGCCTTTGACGTCTCGTCAATCATATAGAATCTTACACCTTGGTCATGCGATGTTAATCATTTGTAACGCAGATACTCTTCTAATAATATTAACACATGAGATTCTTCTTTTTTGCTTTTATAATATTCAATAACATTAGTATATATGTGTATTAGCCTATTCAAATACTAATAAAAAAATATTACGACCAGCAATGAATCTTTTTTTTTTTTCACCCCCAAATGTTTCCAGATTCAATCTCACCAAATATGCCTTTTATTCAGAGCAACCGGTAACCCAACAATGATTTGAAACGTGCAAGTTCAAGGGCCTCAAGCTTGGATCTGGCCTTATTCCACGGCTTGTTTGTACCTAATAATATTTCTGAGACAAATGTGCAATCAAGAAATATTTATATATATACATGAGATTTCTTGATTTTTAGTGTTACTGAATATTTTTATCCTAATGCGATTATAGGTCTCCCCCAAATACGCTTGTACTATTTGATTTTACAGTTTAAAATCTCTTAAAAAAAGTATTAAAATTGCTCGTTTTTTTTATTCTTTAATAATAATCTGAAACAATCGGTTAGGGCAAAGGAGAGAAGAAAATAGCACATAGGGAGAAAGCCTCTTGACCTCAGAGCGTCTGGGAAGCAGGCCAACTACAAAAGTTGCCGAGATAAGATAATTGTGTGTAGTATCAATAACGATAACCAGAAAAAGAAAAAAGAAACGAGATCTCGTTTGTCTTTTAACGAGTTTATATCAGTTCCTATTTTATAGTATTTTGCCGGATATTATCCTTGGAGTTTTGTTTTAGGAAAGACTGCCATTTATACATTCTGAATAGTGTGCTTGGTTGTTCAAAGACACTTTGAGGTGATTGTCTCTTAATCTTGTCCCCACAGGGAATCATTGGTAAATTCACATTCATAAGCTGAGCTATATTTGTGGAAGCATTCATATGGAAATGCTTAGAAATGACATTTATGGCCAATGATAACTCGAAACAATGAAATAACAATATCCTTTTACGACGAGCTGTCCTTTTTTAATTCAGTAATACAAGCATTGATAGTTACGAATTGTCCTAAATTCTTTAAGCCGTGGTTGTATGACCTTTTATACTCGGCAAGTATATTTTAAAACATTTCCTGAATAAACATATATGTTCTGACAGGCTTTCTGGAAATCTAAACGGTATGTGCTACTTGTAGCATTTATTTACTAGAGTTACAATAAGCCCTTTTATAGATTTTATATATTTATTAAAAGTAAAACCGATTTGATAATATTCAAGCTTGATGGGTTGGCAATCAAATTCGTGGCAATTATACTCAAAGCCGTCAAATAACAGTCGAATATAGCTCACTACTCTAAAAATACGGCAAAATAACAAAGAAGCTTATAAGCTTATTATATTGGTCAAGAAATACAATTAAAGAAACCCATTTTTTCTTGTATCGATTTCAGTCTATAATAAGGCTATTGCGATCGCACTCACGCTTCATCTCAATTCTTTTAAATATACCACCTAGTTATATAAATTATTATTTGATCGAATCGCAACTATAATTTTTTTTTTTACTGGTGATTAAGACGATTTTGAAAATTATCGACCGTTTTCCATTCTCAACACGGTACGATGGTCCATCTTTTGCCTCTATTACGAGCCAGACTTTGACATACACAGCTCCCCCATTTCTGAACATATTCTCTTTTATATCTCTAATTTTACTCGTCAAAAAGAAACATTGCATAATCCAGATAACCTTCAACAAATAATGTAAGTCATCTTCTTCCTTTTCCCACAGAGAATTATGATAAATTAGGGCCAATCATGCGCTTCATGTAAACAAACAAAATAGATTTTGACGATTGTTTAGACGAATCATACTTCATATTTTGAAGTTTCTTAAGAAATATCTAACCAAATTAAAACACCGATACAGCCATTTTTTATTACTTGCTTTTGAACAGTGGCTAATTAATTCTCAAATTATGTAATATGATCCACCAAATTTCTCTGTAAATAAGCTATAAAACTATATTTAATGATCACTGGCCTTGATCTTGGCTTGTTAAAAATATTATTTTCAAACCATTGATCTAATTAAGATAGTAAAAGTGGGTACCACTTGAAGAAGTTACATTAGATATTTAAATTATTAAAAAAAAAGGGAGAGATTTAATGCTTTAGAAACTACATATTGTCTATTTCTTTTTCCTTGTCTGAACGTTTGTCACTTTCAAAAAGAGTGTAATGAATAGTGTAGTTAATCTGCGGATCATATTCTACATTTCGTTTTATCAGTATACCCATAATAATATAAACTTTCTTTAATTTCTTGTCATATATTTTCCTTGACCTCTCAACTCATCTAGGTAGACAGATTGACTCTTATTTTTTTAAAAGAAAGATCCACTTATTAAATGTCCTATCAACTTTATGCCCCTTGTTCACCATGGTCTCATACAATAAAGATGTTATTACAAATCATTGAATAAAAGTGACTCTAGAGATAAATGATCGGTTACATTTTGACAGGAAAATATCCAACCTTTTAATCTCATATTTAATTCATTGCTTGATAATCTACAGATAAGAGATCCAAACGAATAGGCAATTAATATTTGACAATTATAAAAATGAGTCTTTAAATAACTGCTTTAAATCTTGTTACTTGACGTACTTACTGTTAGTCAAGGTATTTAGTGATAAATATTATATAATAAGGAGTTCTAGAATACAGAGAATGCAAAAAAAGATGGCTATCATATCAAGATACACTATTCGGCACGACAGAATGGTACGATAACGAGAATAAGCTTCATTTGAGCAAACCAGTAATTCCAACAAGATCTACCTATGTTGCTTACATGCTCATCCATGTGTCTAATTTAGGTCATTTTAATAGCTTGAAACAAGCATAAATAAAAATAGTTATAGCGAGGTAGACAGAGAGAGAAACCAGTAATATTATTGTCGTTTAAGAAGCATTGATAATCTGAAATAAAGAAATTTGATTTACCAACATGATATATTCCAAAATAAAATGCCAGGCTTAATAGATGGGAATTACTGGGATCCATTAACGCCAATAATAAAGTATCGATCTTTTTGTTACCGGCTTGTCTGGGAAAGATCTGGCCAACTTGAAAGGAGCCATGTCTGGTCTCAATGGGGTTATTATTATTTTTAAAATAAAAGCTACTGGTGATATTTTTACAATGTTTATGGAGGATTTTCTAATGTTGCAAACATATAGTTTATAATTAGAAAAAAGAAGTTTAAAGCCTTTTAATGCTCCATTTGAACATAATTCCATTTCTTGGAAATTATATAAAACAATATTTTTGTATGGTATAAGTAGTTCAAACATAATACAAAATGCTTTCTGTACTTGGGACAAATGCCTTTTGATTCTCCATACTATAGTTTGTTTGTTTTTGATATTTTATATTATTGCAAATAGGCTTAGACACGTTTATTTAATTTGGCTAGAGGCTAATCTTTAATTTGCTGTGTATAGGAATAAATAAATGTGCCTATCAAAGTTGGCTTTTTTTTTCAAGGAAAATGGTGTGAGTATTACTTTTAATTCGTCATAAAGCTGTATAGTGATGGAATATTGGATTGATAAAAGTATCATGACTTCTTTATTTATATGCATCTTTAATGTTTGTAGGAAATTTTAGAATGCCTTGAAATAAAGGCCAATATCATGCTCAGTATGATGATTTAAAGAAATCATAATAAATCTCTTGAGAATTCTGAGGGCTTATTTATTTTGCAAATAAAGAGAAATTGGCCCCATGTTACAGTCAGCTTCAAAAGATATTCCAGACTGCCAATTTGTTTTGGACAGATTGTTGCCGTATGTTATTTGTTATGTTTGACAAGCCAAATACCAGAATTGTAGACAGAAAATAACTAGCAATTTTTGTTGTTGTTGTTGCTGTTTGAATCGGCAAAAAATATCATATGTAGCTGTAAAACGCTTGGGTACAGGATACTGCCCAGCTGGCATAATCGCTGATAAATCCCATAATAGACCTAGAGTAACTCTTGTATTCTTTGTTAGAACAAAAAGGTATTTTGTTGTGGACATTTGGTGGCTCCAAATATGCAACTTAACCTTTTGGTGAATATGGCTATCTCATTCAGGTGACCCAACCGATTTATGCCCTATTCTACGAAAACTGGTCCATCTGATTTTGCTACTTGTACCATTTATTTTTTCCTGTTTTGTAGCTCTCTTGTTTACCTTGCCATAGTTTCTTTGCCTTTGTTTTCCTAAACGGTCCCAACTTTATGTAGGCCAATTTATCCGTTATCTAAAGGTCATATCAAGTAATATCATGTTAAATACTCACCATAGAATACGCTTGTATAAACTTTAGATAGGCCATAACCTTTGTTGCAATGGGTGTACTATACTATTCTAACTATCCTTTGGATCTTCAAGTGCTTTTCGAAAATTTGGGCTAGCAATAGATACCTACAATAACATAACAGAGATACGTTCACTCACTCATTTATCTATCTATCTTCAAAGCCATGTTGCTTCAACATCATTATATTAAAACTAGCGAGGAAAATAATAAAGAAGCCCTTTCTTACGTATACCTAATCTATCCCAGTTTTAATATATCAAAATGATCTTTTCAGACTGCAAATTATCTTGGATCAGGTATAGAAATGATAGGTTACATGTGTGTTAAAGAACGGCTGATAAATAATTAGATTTATACAGTCTACATAAACGATGCCTATCTACTAAATAGCAGGTCTTCTTGCCAAAAATGATACTGAGCCTTTCATAACCAGTCTCTTTTTTCCTGAGACTCGGTGGATTTGTTGAAAATGTAGGGCGCTCACAAATGTGAATTCATTCTGGGTTTTCTTAACATATTTATAAAGAGATGGCTATCATTATGAGCAGTGTATTTTGTATTTTGTATTTTTATTACTGGTTAAAATTACTACGGGCTAGTCACCCAAGCGTTTCTGTTTGGTTCCAAAAAAAAAACCAATTCTTATTGCTCTTTTTGATTCCTCTTTCATTCTACAATTGCCCACAATCATATTGTATCGACGTTTAAAGCGCAGATTACATAATGTATCGGTGTATAAACATAAATTCTACGTCATCTTTTGCGGTCATTAAATAAATAATCGTAGTGTAAACTAGCTAGTCTCATTTTGCCTACAAGAAAAAACTTTCTCCGTTCTTTTGTAAAACAGAGAACAATGGACGCGGACACACCCACTTCAACGAACCTATACAACAGGGAAACAACAATTGGAGACACAATCATGGGAGAGAATCCAGAGACAGACACCCAGTCTGTAGAACAAACACAAGTTTCCACAGACACATCTATTCAATCGGAAACGACAGCTACCGAGGAGCTGCCAGTACAATCTACAAATGTTCAATTCTCAGAAAACTCAGTAGAAGAACAAATCATCCAGACCGAACAGCAGAAGCAACAACAACAACAACAGCAACAGCAACATCACCAAGTAGAAGAAATAGAAGCAGAAGAGGAAGAAGAGGAAGAAGAAGAGGAAGAGGAAGAAGTAGTAGAAAATGAAGAACATATTGATACTGCTGATTATGATAAAGACGATGATGAGCAACTATCGGTAGACGAATACAACACACCTCCACAAACATCAACTGCCATGGAGTTAGATGAACCAGTAGAAGAAAAAAAGCCAGCCGTTGAATCACAAAAGCAACAAAAGCCAGAGGAATCTATCCCTCATCCAGTGCCACAACCTGTAGAACTCGAAGATTCCTTTATTAGTGCTCCTGCTTCATGGCAGATTCCTCCGGGTGCACTTCAAGCAAAGGCAGATCATGCTAATCATGCGCGATTACTTGAGCCTATAATCAAAGTGAATCACAAATTAGAACGCTTGGAAGAACGTGTCAAAGAGTTTCCAGACGACCTTGAAGCATGGAACGCGTTGAAAACAGAAATCCAACAGACAGGAGATTTGGTACAAATGCGTGAATTCTATGAAAAGTTCCTTGCTGTATTTCCCACCTCGGTAAGTGTGTCTTTCTTATTTGGTGTCTACTTTCTCTCTCTCTCTCTCTCTCTTCTTCCACCTCTTTTTTACCTTGGTGGACCCTTGGTCGGTCCAAGGAGCAAAGAGCAACGAAATTGTTGTCCAGCGCCGTGATCAGCAGAGGGCTGAAAGGTTAGGTGTTATTTCTTTTCTTTCTTTCTTTCCTTCTCCCTTTTTCTCTCTCTTTCTGGCACATCTTTACACTTGGTTCTTTTTATTATTATTTTTCAATTATCCCTACATTCCCCTTTTTCTTGGTTCGGCTCAACATAGGTCTTGTACCAAAGACCAGGAAACAAAAAGGATCCGGGATTTCTTTTTTCAAGCCTTGGACTTCAAACTTGGAAAAAATCACAAAGGTCTGTCCATATGAATACATGTAATAAACGCATCTTGCAAAAGAAAAGAAAGCCGATTCAGCGGTTTTATTTGCAGATGCCGTCGGTCTCTTATATTTGCACTGTTTTATTTTTGCTATATTCACTATTTCCATCCCCTTTTTTTCTTTTTTTTATGAGCGTTTTGATTATCTGGTTGGTTGCGATCTCAAGAAATCTTTGATACTGATAATCTTTCTATATTTGTCTCATTGAACTCTTACTCTCAATTGGAAAGAAGCACTAGATGAACTTCTTCTATGCTTATTGCCAAACAAAGAGAAGCAGAAAAGAAGATGATGAAGATGAAGAGGAGGAGTGATGTGGAAAAGAGAAAGAAAGAGAGAGAGAAGAAGAAGAAGAAGAAAAGGGATCCCAAAAAAAAAGAAGATAGAGAGAACAGAGAAAATGAATGAAAGAGAAACAAAGTCTTTGATGAAAAAGGAATATTTTTACACTGACTGCTGACAAAAAATATCTCTGGTTTGTTCTTTGTAGCCAAGACAATGGCTAGCTTACTTGGAAATGGAGCTCAAACATTCCAATTTTAATGAGGTGGAAGGTCTCTTCAGACGCTGCTTAAAGACTGTGCTTTCTATCGATCTTTGGAAGTTTTACCTTGGATATATTCGCCGTATCAATATGGGCGAAAATGGGGCTGCTGCAACTCCAGAAGGACGAACGATCATTGAGAAAGCCTATGAATATGTGCTCAATAATGTTGGCATTGATAAGGAAGCGGGTCCTATTTGGGCTGATTACATCTTCTTCTTGTCTTCTAACAAGGTAAAAGAATCCTCAAGGAGGCATCTAGAATGGGGAATTCGATAGAAACAAGAGGTTAACATGGTCCCTCAAAATCATAGACTACCAACACATGGGAAGAGCAGCGAAAGATGGATAGTATGCGTCGTGCTTATCAAAAAGCCATGGCGATTCCATTGAACAATGTTGAGCATCTTTGGAAAGAATACGATCAGTGGGAGAACACATTGAACAGATTGACGGTACATACAAGTACGCTAATTACAAAGTCGTACTAATATACATAATCTTGTTTTTTTTTGTGTTTTGTTTTAACAATGCTAATGTAGGCCAAGAAGTTCTTGAGTGAAAGATCATCGGCTTATATGACAGCACGTACTGCTTTGCGTGAAATGAGAGGCTTTACGGATCAGTTGTCGCGCACGATAATTCCTAGACGTAAAGAATGGACAGAGAAAGACCTGCAGCAGGTAAATAAAATCAACTATGACTTGTGTGATTTGACCAAGTGTGCCATTCGAGTAGCTCGAAGTGTGGAGAGAATACATTCAGTGGGAAAAAGGCAACCCACTCCATTTGGAAGATGAAGAATCTGTCGTAGAGAGAGTGGCATACGCATATCAGCAGGCCTTCCTTGTCTTGCGATTCTTCCCTGTCTTGTGGTTTGATTATGCCATGTATTACAAGGAGATTGGCAAAGTTGACAAGGCATTAACGGTATTAAAGCAAGGAATGGAGATTCTGCCCAAAAGGTAAGCTAGAATAACATGTTCAGGTATTTAAATGCATATTAACATCTTTCTACTTAGTTTGCTGATTCACTTTGCCTATGTTGAACTATGCGAGACAAGAAGGCAGTTTGATGATGCTCGCCAGGCATTCGACTCTCTTCTTGAGCAATTGGACCAGGATATCGAGAAAATTAAATCAGCAGCTCATAAATCGATTGAAAAGTTGCAGCAAGAGGCAGAGGAAGAGAAGGCCGGCATGAATCTGTCTGATGATATCGATGGAGAGCTCAGAGAGCAGTTGAGACAAAGAGAAAAGCAGGTTAAAAAAGACCAAGAAGAAATTGAAGAACGCACAAAAGAGCAGGTTGACGCCATTGCAAGAAGATGTTCTCTTGTCTGGATCATGTACATGCGTTTTGCAAGAAGATCCGATGTAGGTTTATATTCATAAAGGTGCTTTTTTATTAAGATTGAAATGCAGGGTATCAAAAGTGCACGATCATTGTTCTCCAGAGCACGCAAGACCACCAACCTTACATACCATGTGTTTGTAGCCTCTGGTAAGTTGAACATATATTTGATCCAGAGACCCCCCACAGAACTGAACCCAATTTACACACTAGCTCTGATGGAGTACCACAACAGTAAAGATGCCACTATTGCAGGCAAGGTCTTTGAGATTGTTGGCTACAAACTGTTTGCAGATGAGCCTGCCTTTGTGTGTGAATATCTTGATTTCTTGATTGAGATGAATGACGATAATAGTAAGTTGATTCTAATGCGACAACAACAACAACAACAAAAAAATGCTTACTATATTCTCAAGATACTCGAGCCTTGTTCGAGAGAGCCTTGTCTACAATGCCAGCCGAAAAGGCAGGACCTATCTGGTCAAAGTTCTTGGATTATGAAAACAAGTACGGAGATTTGGCAGGTGTTCAGGGTGTTGAGAAGCGCCGAAATGAAGCGATACAAGGCAGTAAGTATATAAAAGAAATACAAGGGATTTTGAAATATAGGCTAATTGTATGTCTAGCTACCGTGCTTGAATCATCGTTATTTCGCTACAGCTACCTGGATATCGGCATAGACATTGACTCTGAACTTGGTGGTGAAGGTAGCCAAACATTGAATGCCGTGAAGGCTGAGAATCTAAAATATATTATATTTATGATCTTTAAAAATAGTTCGAAAAGAAAAGAGTCCAAATGTTGTCCCGTCCCCTGTTATCCAAGAAGCACCTATTAATGGGGCTGGTGGTCATGAAAGATCTCACCGCAAAGATCACGGAAAGAAACCTCTTTTGCAACCTGTTCACCCAGAGAAATATCCTAGACCTGATTTTGAACAGTGGAAGCCCTTTAAGCCTTTAACAGACTCTGCTCGTCATGTAGTACCAACCACTGTTACCATTCCACGTGTGGTCGCTCCAGACTCAATTCCCAAGGTCTCTACTCCCACACCCGATGTTCCACCTGTTGCTGCAGCTCCCGCACCCCCGGTCACATGGAACAAGACACAGCTTGCAAAATTACCTGACCCTGTAGCTTACTTTGTCACCAACCTTCCACCAGCACACTCTTTTAATGGTAAGATGAGCCAAGAAGAAGAAGAAGAAGAAGAAGAAGAAGAAAACACGACTAATCATGTCTAAACTCAAAATAAAATAATAATAATAATAATAATAATAATAATAATAGGCCCCTTGATCCAAGCAGCTGAACTAGTAGATCTTCTTCGGAACATCATCATCCCTCTTCCTCCCCAGGCACCCGCAGCCGTGACCACGTCTGGTACCATGCCTGCCCCTGGACGTAACCAGAACCCTCAATCTCATCCCAAGAACATGATGGGTGGGCCACCCATGCACCCACAACAGCAAATGGCGGGCAGAGATATGCCTCCGATGCGCGGGCTGCCTGGTGGACGCGCTGGCAGAGGAGGATACAAGTCGAGGGTAGGTTTTGTTTATTAATTCGAAAACTTGCGCGCTCATTTTATCCAATCACAAAATATTTTGTGCGTCTTGTATATTAGGGTGGTATGCCAATGAGAGGTGGCAAAGGCAATATGAAGCGTAAGACACGCGACGATCATGAAGATGACTATCTCCCTCACAAAGGCATGGGCCCCAACCGCCCACCAGATAACGACATCTTCAGAGCCAGACAGGTGAAGCGACACCGTGATGACCCGCCTTATTAAAAGCACCAATCTCACAGCAGCGATGTGGGCCAATCTAATCTATTTTTTTTTCTTTTTAAAAAAAAACCAACAACAACATATATTTCTTTGTGATCATTAAGTTTCCCATTATTCTATTGTTTTGTTTTTTTTAATAAACACTAGTGAATATACATCTTAAAAGCATGCAACAATAGTACTATGGGTAATTAGCGATGGAACTGCTTCAATCCATTGTGGAATGAAGGGGTTTTTATTAAAGACAACGCAACGAATGCATTAAAGCTATATTTAGCAAAGGGGGGAAAGAGAGAGAAAGGAGTAATGTTATTATTTCTAAAGACCACCACGAAGACGGAGGACAAGGTGAAGGGTGGATTCTTTTTGGATGTTGTAGTCAGACAGAGTGCGACCATCCTCGAGCTGCTTGCCGGCGAAAATCAAACGCTGCTGATCCGGAGGAATACCTTCCTTATCCTGGATCTTCTGCTTGACATTATCGATAGAGTCAGAGGACTCGACTTCCAGGGTGATGGTCTTGCCAGTAAGGGTCTTGACAAAGATCTGCATACCACCACGGAGGCGGAGGACCAGATGAAGAGTAGATTCTTTTTGAATGTTGTAGTCTGAGAGAGTGCGGCCATCCTCGAGCTGCTTGCCGGCAAAGATAAGACGCTGCTGATCCGGAGGAATACCTTCCTTATCCTGGATCTTCTGCTTGACGTTGTCGATGGAGTCCGAAGACTCAACCTCTAGAGTGATGGTCTTGCCAGTGAGGGTCTTGACGAAAATCTGCATACCACCACGGAGGCGGAGGACCAGATGAAGAGTAGATTCTTTTTGAATGTTGTAGTCTGAGAGAGTGCGGCCATCCTCGAGCTGCTTTCCAGCAAAGATGAGGCGCTGCTGGTCTGGGGGGATACCTTCCTTATCCTGGATCTTCTGCTTGACGTTATCGATAGAGTCCGAAGACTCAACCTCTAGAGTGATGGTCTTGCCGGTAAGAGTCTTGACGAAAATCTGCATACCACCACGGAGGCGGAGGACCAGATGAAGAGTAGATTCCTTTTGAATGTTGTAGTCTGAGAGAGTGCGGCCATCCTCGAGCTGCTTTCCAGCAAAGATAAGACGCTGCTGGTCTGGGGGAATGCCCTCCTTATCCTGGATCTTCTGCTTGACGTTGTCGATAGAGTCAGAGGACTCAACCTCCAAAGTGATGGTCTTGCCAGTAAGAGTCTTGACAAAGATCTGCATACCACCACGAAGACGGAGGACCAGATGAAGAGTAGATTCCTTTTGGATATTGTAGTCAGACAGAGTGCGGCCATCCTCAAGCTGCTTGCCAGCAAAGATGAGGCGCTGCTGGTCCGGAGGAATACCCTCCTTATCTTGAATCTTCTGCTTGACATTGTCGATTGAGTCAGAGGACTCAACCTCCAGGGTAATTGTCTTGCCAGTGAGGGTTTTTACAAAGATTTGCATTAGGGGAGAAAAGAAAATAATAAAGAAAGCAGACGAAATGGAAAGGGGTGGTTGGCTTTTATAGCTTTTTTTTTGGGCTGTTCAATCATAAATTCTAGAAAGAGCTGCGGCGTCACTCGCGATGAGTGGTCCATTAGTTTTGTTGACGTAACTAGTTCTTTATATAGTAATGGATATATTGACCCCCCCAAGAATAGAAAACAATTTTCAGATTGGATAGGTCTGTAGGAAACCTACTAAACCAGGGTTGTTTTGAACCAACCGATGTTCATAAATCGTACCCTTTATGGCAGAATTGGTCTTGGACAATGGAGACTCTGCAAGTTATTTTGAGGAGAAGAAGCTTAGGGCGGAGTCCTTTGGTCTTTGTCATGCTATAGATATAGTGATACAAAGAGGCGCGATCAACACCGCCATTCTAAAACAACTGCCTTTTTGTGTGATCCAAGGCATTCTTTGATTAATAAAGTATCAACAGTTGGCGTCACAATTTTCCCATTTGAATCACAATCCTTTACTTGATTTTTGGGCTGTCCTACCTTTTAATCACAAGACAAATTTCAAGGATTTGGTTTCTCAAAAGTGAAGAGCATAGAGATAATGGCTTGGATATAGTCAGTATCACAGATATACCAAGACCTTTTTTTCGATTGCTATGTTCCCGGACCAGTTCGATTCTAACAGCAAAAATATATATATAAAAAATACCCGGTACGGACCAAATTACACTTTAATTTCAAAATTAGAGTTTCTACATGACAACTAATATAAATCAGTCCATTTTCTGGAGACTTGGGATCCACTCATTAGTCATAAAGCAAACAGTCGACAGGTGCTACAAAGGTATTGTGGATAGCTGACATAAGGCTACTCTTTATCACCAGTAATAATAATAATTGGCATTACCAGGCTTAATATCTCTTCTTAAAAGCAATCAACGGATATCAATAGGTTTGGACCAATAAGCTTGCTATTCAGACCTTGGCAATATGATGGCACCTATATATCCCAGATTGCTTTTATCAAAGACTAGTAACAGTCAACTCCTTATTTACCAAAGCACAGATCTCTGATATGTATAAGCACTATCAAGGCTTACTCTGCAAAGTAAAAACAAAAAAAGTAATGGAAAGTAGGCATTAGTAGTTGTCCAATGATAATACCATGCAAAACATTGTTCGTCGCACTTCCCTGAAATTCCAGGATAAGAATCTCGGGATTCCTTGTGATGAGCAACATTTTATTTAACTCCATATCAGATTTCCTAACCAACCCTCGTTGTACTTGCCAATACATGGCAGGTTAACATATCAATAGCTATCTACTGGGAACAAGGACTTTACAAGGGAATTTGAATAATATTATATAAACAGTACCTTCACAGTACTCGTATTTCCCTTGAATACTAACAAATCCAAATACCTCCGTTGGTATTGAGTCTTTATTTCAATTGTGTAATTCAGCGTTGGATTGGTCATCACTAGCAGTTGTTATCGACCCATAATTTACGTTCTTTTAGCAAGAGCTTTGCTACCAGGGATATTCTTGTTGTGGCTACTGTTTGCAAAGAACATCCAATTAGTAATACTGATTTGACCAATCAAGGACAGATCCGGCCATTGTCCTCTCGAACCAATAGTAGTTTGTACTCTTTCTTTTCTTGTAAAGACATGCCATAGAACCAATAATTATAATTATTTTGGACATTAGCTAGAACCATTCATATAAATAACCTTTGGAGCTTGTTGATAAAAGGATCAAGCAAACATCATTGGTATCAAATGAGTCTATCTTTAAACTTGTTTTCCTGTCTTGTCTGTTCTTGGCATAGTCTAGATTGGTTCCTGACACTTTTAATAGTCATCGTTGATGCTGTTAATGTTAAATTTATCATTACAAGAGAAATAATCAGTTGACATAAAGATTGGTGTTGATGGAAATGTCATGAATTTGAAGGGGTCTTGTAGGATCTTGTTCACAAGGATGAATCACACAATATGCCTACTTTCTTGAAGCTGCTTCTTTGCTATTTGTCTGTTTTTTTTTGCCATTAGGTTTTTAGCCTACCACCAGACATGACGCTTGTCCCAATGTCAACATTACTGTAATTCAAGGATGAGCGAATCCAAAATAAATAGAGGTTTCTATCATCAAGCATAGTAGTGGATTAGGGCAAGATGGCAAACATACATTTTGCGAATAAACATATTAAATGCATCTTAATAGAGTTTGTATTGGGAAAAAAAAACATGATTAACAACAACAAAAAGGTACGCATCTTGATTCTCAAATCATCTTTTGAGCATCAGATGGAGAAGAGATTACGAGCAATGAAAAAGGTGGTGATGAGTCTTTGTATGATTACATGCTTGGAATTTAACAAGAACAACATTTATTGCTTCTAGATTGGCAGCATCTTTATAACTCTATAATTTTTCAGTAGAAGACTTGTGAGATAACGTATGCTTGTTTCTACTTTACAAAATAATCTGCTTAAATGTGGTCAGAGGAGCAGAGTCAATAGCATACAACTCCTCATCAGCGAAGAAACCATTGGCTCAACTCGATCTTCATCAATTAAAGGACCTTCTTTATATATCTTTAGATATATATATATAAAATGTATACTCCTTTTGAACATCTGTAATTGTAGGTAGGAAAGGATCTGGGAAACCATATATTTTATATTTTATAATAGAAAAAAATGATGAGAATCCCAAGGATTTTATTGGCTAGTTACCAACCGACATGCAGAAATAGGAGCCTGTCCAAATTTAGTAAGAATTTGACTGTACTTGAATAATTAAATAACAGATATCCAATTAAAAACATTATAAAGGTTCGAGACTTGGCACAAGAGATCCCGACCTTTCTTGGTGAATAATTACACTTTCAAAGCAAAAAATGAAATCAAACCCGAATTCTGATCAACACACATGAACTGGGGGACAAGGTCGGGAGGACAAGTTTACATCATGAACAAGTGTTTGTGGGGTTTTTTTTAAAAGGTTCTTTAATAATTTCATAAAAATTTATACACGCCAAGCTCTTTTTATAAACAAAAGGGAATCAAATATACACACTAAAAATAATATTATTTCTTAAAGCAATTCGCATCGAATTGCCTGCGATAATTTGATAGGCAATGATAAAGGTACGTTGTGGTCGAAATTACAGCCGGTCATTTGGTACACTTCTCGTGGAGACTTGGGGGTAACATAACGAGGATACTTTTGAATACGATGCGAAATTCGAAACAGCAATCGGTTCACGGATTTGTAATCATGGACAGGCTGGGTCTTACCAAGGGTGGAAGAGCTGGCATCAGCGCCAAACAGCTTTTCTGCCTCAAGATTGTAAAGCTCCTGGAACTTATCCTTGCCTAACCTGCGTACGAGTGTTTTGCGGCCAGAGGGACGAGAACTACCCTTGCTGTGACCAGATTTGTACATATCCCATGGTTGATATTCGTAGCACTCGGCGTCAAACTCATCTTCAAGCTCATTAACCGCAGTCTTGACTATTGATTGTTTAGCCTTGGGTTTGGTGTGTACAACAGTGACGGGTTTGGGGTCAGGGAGAGAAATGGCCTGGTCTGCTATGGAGGCGTAAAGAGGACGTCCTTGATTTTCGGGAGAGCAATAGTCTAGGCGTTCCCAGGCATTTTCGCCATCAGTGACAGAGGTAAGAGTGTGTGTGAAAACGGCCTTTGGGGCAGGATCAACTGCTTCCTGCTTTTGGATAAAGTGCCAGCCAGAGTCAGTTTTGATGTTCAAGGAAGAAAGGACAGGGAATTCTGTGGGGTGGAAGGCAGGAATTAGAGCTTCTGAGTCATTGGTATGAATGGTTTCGGCAAAGGCAATAGGAAACTCCATTATAATGGTAGACAGTGCGATGTTTGATAGTGATAATAAAAATACCTGACTTAAGGGCGAGAGTATTTATACTGTTTTCAGTTGGTTAAGAATTCGCCTGTTTTGCTGCGGCACTCCTTAATATAACGTTTTGGTGGTTTTTGGTGGTCTGGTATTCAAAACATAGCCAGGTGCTATGGAAGAAGCCAAGTTAGTCCATGCAGCTGGGCGCCGCAGTCAACTTCACACGTTTGATTTGTCCGCCAATACACGAGGTAAAATTAATATTGATAAGGACAATTCTTTAATTTAGAGAAATAGAGAGTGCTTCTTAAGAAAGTGCATTCCTGTTGGGTACTTGAAAAAAAAATCACCTGAATTTCTCTCCTTATTGGCCCTAAAACAATTATTAAAAAGAAGAAGGAAAGAAAAAAAGGCAATTCATACCCATATATGGTAATTAGATTTACCATCACATCTTTGGCTGCAGGTCAAATGGGATACTAAAAATCATGCACATATTTAGTCTGACAGATTTTAGCCTTGAACCCAACATATCTCTTATTTATTATTTGTTTTCCTCCTTGTCAACTTCACCTCTTATTCACTTTATTTCATTATCGATGCAAATATGTAGGTATATTTAATATAATAGTCAAGATGTACATTGACTAGAGTATCAAAACAACAAAGTCCAAAGGACATGGCCAAACAACTCATCTATTATACTTACAATACCTAAACTTGTATCATACCAGACAACTCGGAATCTGTTGCTTTCAAGCTTAGGGATTTGGACTTTATTAGTGAGTCATCTTTAGGTCCACAGTGCATACAAACTACTAACATCAATAAAACTGTCTTTTAGATGGTAAATATATATATATATATATATATATATATATAATCAGTAGGCCGTTGGCAAATAATCTACATATTGTCCATTCTAAACTAAAGAAAAATTCTCGTGTAGTTGATATTGATAACAATCAGTTTCCAAAAGAACGCGAGATATTGATGGACCAAGGCGAAGAAAAGGTCCATATTACTTTTTCTGATAATGACCAGCCAGACCTACTGTCAAGCTCTATAAAAAGCTTTGAAGATCTCAACTTGTAAGTCCTTTTATTATCATTTTCAAAGCCATACACGCGTATCTAACACATCATGACAGACGTACCGATATCCTTACTGGAGTATATGAGATGAAGTATGCAGCTCCATCGAAAATTCAAGAACGTGCTCTTCCTTTGCTGTTGGAAGACCCGTAAGTCACCAGTCAAGATTGTTTCTTTTTTTTCTGCACGTCTTTCTACTACGCGTTTACATATTTGTTTGTTTATTTGTTTTAGCCCCAAAAATTTGATCGGGCAGTCTCAGAGTGGAACAGGTAAATGTCATCAATTACAACCAGTCTACTCAATCACTATAATCAGGCAAAACCGCTGCATTTGTCTTGACTATTCTCCAGCGTGTTGATCCCAGCTCTCCAGTCCCTCAAGTAATCTCCAAAAAAAAAGAGAGAAATTTATAATCAGAATTAATGACAAATAAGTAGGCAATATGCTTGGCCCCAACCCGTGAACTGGCTCGTCAAATTATAGACGTTGTCCGAACCATGGCAAAGTATACGTCCATAACCTCCACATGCATCATCAAGAACTTTCAGTTCGAAAGAGGGGCCATGAAAGAGCATGTTGTGGTTGGCACACCTGGGTCTATACTCAACTCAATTCGCCACAGGCATATTGACACCAAGAACATCAAGGTGTTTGTGCTTGATGAAGCTGATAATATGCTTGAACAGAATGGTCTAGGAGACCAAAGCCTCCGCATTAAAAGGCATATATAGCTAGTAGATTAGATCATTTGTTCTATACTGATCTTTATCATATTGATCTTTCTCTAGATCTATAGTCACCAACCCCCAGATAATCTTGTTTTCTGCCACATATGCCTCTCGCGTTGAAAAGTTTGCGAGCCAGTTTGCCCCAAATGCCATTAAATTGAGCCTTAAGAAATCAGAACTTACAGTCAAAGGAATCAAGCAGTTTTACATGGACTGTCCAAGCGCGGCAGCAAAATATGATGCCCTATGCAATTTCTACGACCTCTTGACAGTAAGCCAAAGCATAATCTTTTGCAAGGCAAGTATATTCTTGATATGGTCTAGTTATTGACTTTATCAATAGTACCGTGGTGAGGCAGATGAGATTGCCAGACGCATGACAGAAAATGGCCACACAGTCGTATCCCTTCACGGTGGCATGAGCTCAGAGGAACGCGATGTGATTATGGATGGCTTTAGGTACGGGGAGTTTAAAGTATTGGTCACCACAAATGTCTTGTGTCGTGGAATTGATATACTTCAGGTGAGCCTTGTGATTAATTACGATATACCTGAGCTGCCAGAGGGAGGAGTCGATGTAGAGGCCTATCTTCATCGTGTTGGAAGAACAGGCCGATTCGGGCGGACAGGTGTCAGTCTAAACTTTGTGCACGATGAAAAGAGCTGGGAGCAAATGAATTATGTTGAAAAGTACTTTAACAGACCTATTCAACGCCTGAGTATGGATGATGCTGAAGAAACAGAACGCATTATCAAATCAATGATATAATGTGGGTTTCCCTTGCTTTAAATACATGAATATGAATTGGCAGTTCTGCCTATATATATATACTTTACTTGTTATATTTAGTATTGATATCATTTATTATATTATATTAAAATGGCAAAGCATAAAAGAAGTATAGTCTGTCTACAAGTTTCTTTATACGTCACAGTACAAAAAAAAAGGTATCTGTCGGACTTTGGATTTATATTTTCTGCTTTATAACTTTTTGAAAACGTAGGCTTATTCCATCTCTTTCATACCAAATATATATATTTATACATATTTATACATATACAAATATACATATATTTATTTATAGATATAAAGATAAATGTCTAGCCCTACAGAAAACACTATCAAATCCTCTGTAAAAATGGAGGTCGACAATGACAATGCTCCTCTGAATGACCAATCAACCAAAGTTCACAAAGTAGCTATCATTCAAGAACCAAACTCTGAAGAGGAGGAGTCCGAGGATGAGGTCGTGGACGAGCCAGTAGAAGAAGGTAATATAATTAAAGCTAAAAATGTAAAATGAATCTAATAGAGGATTGCATCTTGGAATAACTAGGCTTGTTGGAATATTACCCGGATGACACTACTGTAAGTTGTATTTTTATGTGAATAATATTTTAAAAGGCAGCCATAACAGTAGCTCAATACTAACACCGTCTTTAGGAAATTGACGCTATTCATATGCGAATTGCTGATATCGAGGGCCTTGGTCTTGAGCGTTTCAATAATCTCCAAGTAAGGGAAACATTGCTTTTTTTTATGTAGACGTCTTTCAATAATCAACCATTTAATTGACTTTATTTCACTTTAGCGCCTCTGTCTGCGCCAAAATTTCATTATCGATATCAGAGGCCTAGAATCTCTCAAGGAAATCAAAGAACTTGACCTCTACGATAACAAGATTTCTCACATCACTGGACTCAATACTCTTAAAACCTTGGAGTAAGTATATCCTTTTTTTTTTTAATTTATGGATTTGACCTTTGGGATCTTAACAAACGTTCTACAGGTCCCTCGACTTGTCCTTTAACAAGATCAAACACATCAAGAATATCGATAACCTTGTAAATCTCAAAGACTTGTATTTTGTGAGCAACAAGATATCCAAGATTGAGAATCTAGACACACTTGTGAATGTCACCAACCTTGAACTGGGAGCCAATCGTATCAGAGTAAGTTTAAAAAGGAAAGATACAAAGATTATGGTGTACTCAATTTCTCTATAGGTAATTGAGAACCTGGATCATCTGGTGAGCTTGACCCAATTATGGCTAGGAAAGAACAAGATCACCGAACTACAGGTAGATAACATGGAGCGGTAAAGGATAATTATTGATACCAATGGCACAAAGAACCTGAGCGCTTTACGCAACTTAAAAGTATTGAGCATCCAAAGCAACCGCTTGACAAAATTGTCAGGACTGGAGGAACTGGTTAATCTTGAAGAATTGTATACGAGCCACAATGCAATTGAAAAGATTGAAGGATTGGACAACAATGTAAGCCAAACTTAGAGCACTAGATAAATGACGACTAAAAAAAAATCTTGTTCTTTTGCATTTTAGCATAAATTGACCATCTTGGATGTAGCCAGCAACAAATTGACTCATATTGAGAACCTATCCCACTTGAAAAATCTCGAGGATTTCTGGGTAAGATAATGTTGATGTCTGTATTTCCATTTGGGTATTTACGAGCTGTGGCTATGATAGGGCAACGGCAACCAGTTTGGCAATGCATGCTTTGCCGAATTGGAGCGTGAACTTGGCCAGACCAAGACATTACAGACAGTATATCTGGAAGGCAACCCAATGCAAGTGAACAACATGGCAACCTACCGTAACAAGGTGCGCCTTGCTCTACCAACCATCAAGAGAATCGATGCAACGTAAGTATTGGCATATAACTTGGCGGCATGAATATTGGTTATTGACAAACAACTGGACTTTAGTTATGTAGCTTAAAGAGAATGTCATTTAATGTACCTTAATAAAGGAAAACCAGTCAAGTCAGTAACTTCGAATGATAAGGTCTGGTGGCTTGGAGGAGGTGTCCCCAGCTCCATTTTTTACCCCTCTCACATTTAAATCCTTTCGCTTGGCTGGGCTGGCACTTTTTTTTTCTTCTTCTTTTTTTTTACACTTTAGCCTCTTTATCGAAGCTTCTCAGATAATTCTAGCACAGCTAGCCTTCTTCTCTGTGTCCTTTATCCCTTAATCTTATTGCGATCCCTTTATACCTTTGCTTGAATACTATTGCACTTGGTCATAGACTTTCATTTTCATTTCTCCAACTTTTTTTCGACTTGACCTTACAAGAACATTATCACTCATGCCGCTCGCTTCTCTCTTGGGTACGACCAAGCCGTCGTTTTCTTTCGTAACTTCACCGTCGGGTCGCGGTGGCCTTGGCGACCCTTCAATGGTAATGGACTCCTCAAACGGCAATAATGCTAGCCCTGCCGTGTCGGCAGCAGCCGTCGCGGCCGCAATGGTTCGTCAACGAGCAACAGCACCACAAACACCCTCATCAGTTCCAACCAAGCAACGTCTGTTAGCCCATCCTTCTCATTTGCAGCCCGAGTCTCGACCACCAAACTTTCATGGCTTGTCGATGGCCCGGCCAGGAAAAGGAAAGACTCGGGCTAGTCTTGGCCCTGAAATGACCAACGACGCGGCCTATTCAGTCATGCGACATGGTGTGCCTTATACAAATGACCAACGTCTACCACCCATCACTCGACACACTCAGCCCATGTCCCGGCAACAGCAGGCACCAATGAATCAGGCACCCCATAAAAACAAGTATGGATTCCTGGTCAGTGGAGGACCGGGTGTCATAATGAATGAAGCAGACGGCCCTGAATATTGGTTTTCTGGTAAATGGTGGATTGAATGAATCGAATGGCGGGTCTAATGGAAACACTAATTTTATTTTTGGTGCCTGTATCTATATATAGCTGATAGTATAGCCAACTACGAGCCTCATGGCTATGAACCTCATTACGAGCCGCCTAACTATGAGCCGCCTAGCTATGAACAAGCCTTTGAAGAAGAGCAGTTTGAGGCAATCACTAGCTATGAGACGATTGGAAGTTACGAAAACACACCAAACTACGAAAGCGTAGGTCACTACGAAGCCATAGCCAGTCACGAAGGTGCTGACAATCGACGTGTCAGACGTCGAAAAGATATCGAGAGTCGCCTGGAGAAGCTAGAGGCAGATTTCAATGAGAATAGCTCACGGTAGGTCTGCAGCCGCAGCTGAATGGCTTACTGACCATCGTAGCATCTTCACAGACAAGATGGCAAGCCTTCGACAAGAGATCCAACAAGTGATGTCCAGTAAAGAATGTTTGATATGCGAAAAAGGGTATTGGGATTTACAATTTATAACCTAGATACTCACACTGGGTTACTTGAGAGTGTAAGCCAACAAGAAACCAACAAGCGGAAAATGGTGGATGATGGAGGACTCTTTTGGGAATATCAGCGACAACAGACAGACAGCCAGGCAGCTCTGATGATCTACCAGGCAGAAGAAGACTATCTTGTGAGACGATTGATTAGGTTGAATGCTATCGAATTGTGATTATTGACAAGACCCTATGCCTAGACCGAGACACAAAGCGTACGAGAACGGCTCTTTGCTGCGCTAGAAGTCAAGCGTAGGAAACTAAAGGAGGAAAAAGATAACGGAGACTTCACTTTTGGCAAGTGGTTTTTCTGGGATGGCAAAATCGATTGAGAATTATTGGGTTGATGTCACTTTCTGAACGACATGCATTTGTAGATGTTCCAATCGATGCTCAGATTCGCCCACAGAAACGCAATCTGCGTAAAAGAGGAAATGAAACCACTGAAGTCAAGATCAACAAGCGGAAACAGGCGTCAGATATCCTTTACAATTACAAAATATTCTATCGATTGAATGTTCATATAATGTCCTTAACCATCTTGATTTACGCCCGTCATTAGTATTTAGGTTGACTGAGGATGATATGAGTTCAGACATGATCAAAATGCGAGGAGTAAGTTGTAGAATGAGAATTCAAGAAAGGCATCATATTTATACACTGAGTATGAAAAAATCCTGTAACTTTTCACAGTCTGAACATTCTCTAAAGTTGTCAACATCTAAATCAAACCTGCTGTGACTCTTTTCTTAGCCTGATAGTCCAAGTTCTCACAATAAAATCTGAGCCCCTGGGGTTCCTTACAAGCAAGAAACCGTCTTTTTTTTCTCTCCCAAGAAGACCAATCAGTATACGCATGGCTCTGCAAAGAATTCCGACTAGTTATTGGTGGCAAAAGACAACAAAAATCAATCATTTAATACAATTGTATATATATATATCATAAATTCTGTCAGTCTCTTTAAGGAGTGTACATGTTTGTATTGGGAAAAAGAAAAAGTACGAAAGATTAATGTTCTGTAGATTAGATCATGGCACCAGTAAAGAAAGTAAAGCAAATAGCAGCCTACAACACGACGGTATCTACAATTCTCTGTTAACAAAGGTTTATCAAGCAAATAAATAAAAATGTATATTCAAAATTCAGTACAGACAGAGAGAAAATGGCTGGAATAATTTGACATTTTTATATACAAACTATCTTACGTTTAATACGCATAGCTTCCAGTCTACTCTTTCCATCATATCTCTTTGCTTTTCTCAAATTCATTAAAGGTTTGGACAAATTGTCTCTATAAAGGATTATAAATCCAACAATAAAATAATAATTATAATTTTGTTAGGGTCTAATCCAGTGTTCATTTAATTGCAAACCCCGCTTTCCCGTTCTTTTTAATGCAATTTCGTGATTACCCGTCATTTTCATCTGTATCCTGAACTCACCTATTATTCACTCGATACAAGCACCATATCATATACAGATATCTAGTAGAAATGACTGGAAACACACGTATAAAGCTCATTACGTTTGACGCCTTCAACACCCTATTTAGGCAGAGAGTCAATCCCAGTGTTATCTATGTGAGTCTGCTAATGTCAAACTGGAATGTTAAAAAGTAATCTCATAAAGATTACAAAAAGGCCAAAGAAGCTCATCGGTTCGGAATCAATGTCAGTGCAAAGGCCCTTCAAACACATTTTGGACCTGTTTATAAAAGTCACGTCAAGGCGTTTCCATTCTATGGTATTCACCAAGGAAAGACCCCTCACAGGTGGTGGCAAGAGGTAATAATATTTATATATACTTATTACTGACTAGACATAAATACCCATCAGCTCGTCTACAAGACATTCCTCAGCTCGGGTGTTTCCAATAAAGGTGAATTTTTACACAGATCTCTGTAAATTTGTTTGGAAAAATAACCGAGCTATGTTTGTATGCTAGAACTTGATCCCAATTTCGATACTTTATTTGACTCGCTATATCATCGATTTACATCAACAGAAAGCTATGCCTTGTTCCCTGACACATTGCCTGGCTTAAATACCCTGAGAGAAAAGGGGTTTAGAATGGGTATCATCAGTAACTCGGATGAAAGACTAAGTAAGGATATTGTTTAGGAATATAGAATATCATTGTCCAACTCTTATATATTGCTAGTGGACATTTTAAAAAGCTTGGAAGTGGAGAGTTACTTTGATTTTGTGACACTTAGTGTTGATATTGGACATGAAAAACCAGACAAGAATATCTTTGAAGTAGCCCGTCGGACCAATGGCGATGTGCCACCAAGAGATTGCTTACATGTTGGCGATACTGAAAGAAAGTAGGTTCTTGTGGATTTGAGGATATTTTGATTGATGATATTTTGATAGGGATTACTATGGTAAAATTATTGATATATCCAAAGGTAATATGCTAATGTGAAACTGAATATACTGAATATGCTAGGCGCATTAAATGCAGGCTGGAACGCAGTTTTGCTGGATAGAGGTAAGGCATCGCTACCACTATCACTATTACCATCAGACTGTCTAATGTCACTAATTTGCAGAGAAACTCGATTTTGAGGAACCTTTTGAAGTAATAGACCCCAATTTAAAGAGTAACACTTTAGTTTCCCTGTTAGACCTCTATCCTTTTATCTTGAAGAACTTTTCATAAGAAATATGGTCTGAAAATTGGTTTTTTTATATATAGCCAAAATCTGTATTCAAATAAACAATCTTTTGGACAAATCTACAGGATTTGATGCGATAATTTAAGCTACTGTGTCCATGATATGCAAAAAAAGAAAGGCAATGACGAAGAATACCAAAGGTCGCTGTTTGCTCAATGACACTATAGAGACGCTTCTTCTTTCCATTATGCTTTCTAAGCCATAATTGTCGATCCATATTTTGATAATCTAAAGCAAACCAATACATATTTAGTTGTAACCTTGGCTCAGTTAATGGGATCCGCTTAATAAGGGATAATCTATAAATTACAGACGAATGACGGGACATTGATCTTCAGGTTTAGAATATATGCATCTCTACGATCATGCTTGACGGGAAGAAAAAATACATTCTCGATTATCACTGATAATATCTATGCTCGGTGATTTAAAAGAGACTTGTAATAGGTGGCTAAAAGGTCATCAATAAAGGTTGGTACTTCGTTATGTCTTTAGGTCGCCGATGGAAGCCAATTTGTTCTTAATAGGATTTCTCTATTGCAGGGTCCTACACCATGACGGACCCAAAGATAATTGAAGCATATAGAAAAAAACGCAAAGAGGAATTTTTCTTGACTTAATTGCACGGACGGTCTTGTAATGAACAAGGGAGGAATGTTTCATCCTGCAAGAAACCAACTCACTCACTATAAATCTGTGGTTTGCTTTGGATCTATCTTGCAATAGACACCTTGCTTTCTTTTTGAATCATCTTACTTTGTTCAACATGTCTGGAGCACCTATTGAAATTCACAAGGATATGGAGCCTATGAACGCCTTTCTGCTGGATTGGCACGTACGCGTTACATGGATTGCCTGGATGACTTTGTATGTATTCTGGGGAACTGCTTGGTTCTCTCGCCATGCGTTCGATTCGAGTGAGACTGATCTCTCGACTGGTGTTCATTCTGGGAATAACGATCCAGCCCTTGACGGACAGGATGTTGCAAACCACAGCAAGTCCGTCAATGCTCCTTCTTGGGCCCATAGTGTTCGTGTAAGTACAAGCAATATATTTGATCGCTCTATCTAAAACCAATCTCTACAGAACCGCCTCAACCGTGCCCATGATATGCTCCGTGATCAAGTGTTTATGCTTGGATCTGTCCTTACTCTGAACACCTTTGCTCGTGCTTCCACGCGCGCAGTGATGATTCTTGCTTGGATGTAAGACTCCCCAAGACCAAGCGACCTGCTTTATTAACTTTTTGACCTTATAGCTATGTTGCCTTTGCGTTCGTCCTGTTCTTTGTTGAGGCTGGCTACAAGAATGGCTACCTACGTTTCATCTACACACTCATGTTTTACGCAATCGGTCTCACTATCTGTGGTCTTGCCTACAAGCAAGGTTTCCACAATTAAATGGACCCAATGAAACTACCGATATTTAATATTCTTTTATAGCTCATACTCTTTACTTAATAAATTAATAAATTTAAAAAAAAATTGCTTAAGCTTTATACTTGTGTATTTTCCTCTTTATACTCTCACACCAGCCTTGTTAACCTTTTTTTTTAAAAAGAATATATAAATATCGCTCACTTGGTCCTCAATACATGTTTGAAACAGAAGCACAGATTTTTTTTACGGCAGGTACAGTACTTTTGATAGACAATGTTGTAGTTGATCAAGACTAATGTCTATCAGTTAAGATCAATTTGATGTTTTCAACAAAAAAAAAGGCGTATCATTAGAAAGAATTACAAGTAATGGTTTTTTTTGTCTTCAAGTAATTTATAATAAAATAAAACGAGCACAATGCTTTTTATGTAAAGAGAGGCATAGAATGGTAATGTATCTTGGTAATCAAAATCTATTTTGCAAGACTTGATACTTTTATCAAGTATTTCGAAACAACAATTAGACATTTACATACAGTCAGCACAAAAGTTAATTGACCAGTATAATATGTGTCCGGATGGTGATTCTTGAGAGCTGTAAAAAAAAAGAGGTAGGTCTCAAGTGTGCACCTTTAAAGAACATGAAGCAATTGTTGGCAACTTTTAATGCCAATAAATCTACTACTACCAGTGACCAAGCATTTATTAAGTAATTTGATAATGGCAAATATTCACAATAATGTTTATGACTATAAAAGTTTACCAACTTTTTGCTGAAAGAAACAGCCCAGAAAATATTAGGTTTGTAAATATATATATAAAAAGAAAGAAGCTTTCTGACGAGTTTTGTATATCCTGACGGGTTTAGCTTTGATAAAAATACAAGGCCTTTGGGAGCTTTATCCAACAAAGACAGTTGTGTTATTAATACCATGTATCTACAAGAGTAACCATGTGTATATTGGGAATTATCTCTGCTGTATGTTTAATTATAATCACTGCAAAACCCTCAACTGTCAAGAGGAAAATGGAATAGGTATATAGACACAGAAATTGAACCAAATCACTGCATTAGTGTCTTGAAAACTACTCGCAGAATAGACAGACATGTACATATAAAAAGGTTGCCATGTATTGATACATCACAAATAAGAAAGTTCAAGAGGGTATATCAAGCATTCCAATACAGTTTTATGCGAAATTATTTGCAAGCAATATACACTCTGAGCGAATTTGATTGGTCTAAATGAGCGAATAAAAGTTATTCACCGATTTGGGAAAAAAGTTGTCCACCCCAGTTTCGTGAAGAAAAAAAAAAGTGTAAAGCCAACTCAAAGTTTCCTTTTTTGATAAGGATATATCTCATCATCATGGTCTCTACTTGGTCTGTAGATTACGCGTCTATCAATTCTTCCAACAAGTAATGCCCAAGGATTAACTACACCAAATAAAAACTTGCAATTGCTCACCAAACTGTTAATCATATTCACTATTGAATCTTCAAACAAACAAATGAAGATCAAAGGTTCCAAACCCTATTGGATTTGATGCCCATGCTTTTCAAAATGCCAAATTGGGATTGGTAAGGCAGCTAGAAGAAGAAGAAGAAGAAAAGGCATTGTTTTCATGTAACTTTTCTCATCATTCTATTTGTTTTCTGGAGATGTTTAGAAGTCGGGAAAGAACTTGACTGCTCAAGATGATCATGATGATGTTCCAATCAAAGTCAAGGCAAGACACTTTTTTTTTCTTATTCATCAAGAGTAATCATCAATATCATTAAAGCCTTACATGTCCACAATAGAGAGCCTGGGATGTTGCATTGAGTCCTGCAAAGAACATTCCAATGAATGCCATCATGATCTACATGAGTGGTAATGGTGTACAAATCTTTAGTGTCATGATTACTTTTATGCTTTTCTTCCAGCCTGCCAAGGCTATCATGACTCTCGGCCAAAGTAAGTGTGGATATTGCTAAATGGGTTGGAGTTTATCTAAAGATTGGATTGTATTGCCGAGAAATTAGCTTTTGAGAGATTCGAGTCAAAGGGAGCAGCTGCCAAACGTCCCGAGGCTGATTTGCTGTTGCCAAAACTGGCTTTCATTGGCTTGCAGATTGTGATTATGCTTCTGGGTGTTTACAAGGTCAATAACATGGGATTGTTGCCAACAACCACCTCAGACTGGTTAGCATTCATTCCCCACAAAGAGGTAAAGTATAGTATAGTATTTGGATTAATCAAATTTTAACCACAATACATTTTATAGGTTCTCGAGTATGCATCGATTTAAGAAGAAGAGTGTTTGGCCAGGGCCCTTAATGAAAGTATATACGTATATATAAGAAGAAGAAGAAGAAAGTCGGCTTAGGATTGTTATTTTATTATAAAATGCCAATGTATTAAAAAAAAAAGAGAGAGATAGATAGATAGAAATAGAAAATAGAAGAGAGAGGGAGACTTGAAAGGGAAAGGAAGAGGTACACACAAAATGGAATGGTTTCTTCATCAATGGACCTGTTTTTTCTTTATCATTATTTTTTTCTTTAAAAAAACAAATCACAGATAATGATATGTACAAAAAGAAAGCTGCCTTTTTCTTTACTTTATGCCTCAGCCAAGTTAGCTTCAGTAGATGGCTGATTGCTTTCTGTAGGGGTGTCTGTTGTAGAGGGTGCCCCGGAAGAGGACTCAGTATACCATGCAAGTTGAAGCGTTCCTTTTGGGAAATTGGCTCCCACAGACATTGCCTAGTAGACATCGATGAGTAAAGATGTATATTGGTAAAGCTCTCATTATTATGTTTTGTATTTACCTTTTCAGCTTCAAAACGTTGAGAGTAATGTACAATAACACCTTGTTCAGAGGATTCAAAAGATGTAACAGAGCCATATTGCTAAATGATATCAGAATAATCAATACTCGGAAAACTTCCCACTCGCAATATCATTGTTTCTTTTTTTACCTCAAAGTGTTTCTGAACCTCTTCAGTTGTGTCTTGGGGGATATCCTTCACCAACAACTTGGTAGGACGGTTATCAAGACTCATTCGTGTCATCCCACCTCTCATTCTTGGGTATCCACGGCCACGTCCAAAGTATCCACCACGTCCGCCACGGAAACCAGATCCGTGAGCAGCAAGACCTAAAGCAGCAGCTTCTGCCTCTAGTGTAGCTAGTTTTTTCTTTAGATCTTCAGGTGTTTCTGCTGCACCAGAAATTGCAGTGGTAGCGCTTGCTGTAGAGGTGCTGGCAGCTTGTGTCTGCGGTGAAGGAATGCCGGATACTCCATCTCTAGAAGCACTAATTTCAGCTCCAATTCGCTTGAGAGACTTGAGGAGTTCCTCTTTTTCTGCGCGTGTCATATCTTTGTTTCCGAGCTTTTCCATCAACTGCTTCTGTTCATCGATCTGGCGCTGGAGAAGCTGCTCTTTCTGCTTCTGGGCATCAAGAAGAGCTTGCATTCTCTCCTGGTGTTTCTTTTGCTTTTCCTCTCTTTGTTTTGCCAACTCTGCTGCTCTTGCGGCTACAAGTTCGGGATCAGGCTCATTTCCAGTGACAGCTGGAGCCAAGGAAGATGCCTGGGCATCAGTACCGGGCAATTGCTGCTGCTGAGAGCCGTCTTCCTTCTCTCTTTGCCAGTATACCTTTACGAATCTGTTATCAAAGATAGCGTCAGGAGAGTGATACGCAGCTTCAGCCTCTGCGCGTGTACCATATTGCAGAATAGCCTTCTGCTGGTGTGGTTGGACGCTGATATTGGTTAAAGTTCCGAACTTTTGGAAGAAATCATGGACCTTTGTGATCTGACACTCCTCGGGAGGAATATTCTCTACCACAAGAGTAGTTCCAGTCTTGCTGTGGTGCTGCTGCTGGTAGCCACCATTTGCACCACCCATGTAGTTACCACGTCCACGTCCACGACCGCGCATACCTCCGCGCATACCTCCACGAATTGGCTGGTTCATTTGCATGGGTGGCATGGTTTCAGGCATCATCATGCCAGACATATCACTCGGGAAAGGCATGTTTCCATTAGGCATCAATGTAGCACGCTCAGGATCATATGCATCAGGACCCATGCCATTTGGTACTATTTTTTGGTGTTAGATACTTTCTCTATTAGCCACATTGATACCCTTACCCATAGTATTTTGCATACCAAAGAATGGAGGCTGAGGACCTCTTCCACCCATAGGACCCATATGGCCAGGTCCATTAGGGAATGGTCCATTGAATCCCTCATCCACAATGATACGATCGACACCATGATCATAGGGACACATGTCTCCTCGCATACAGAACCCCTTCTCTGGTAACAATTAAAATATGCAAAGAAGACGCAAGTTAATATTTGGCCATATCTTATCCTCTAACCAAGCATTCTTTTCTCTTGTTTTTTTTCCGCTCTCTCTCTCTCTCTCTCTCTCTCTCTCTCTCTCTCTTTTTACCATTGTAATCTCTGCATCTGGGCCGTTGTGTGCGTCCCATGTTCATTCCTCCACGGTTTCCTCTATTTCCTCTTCCTCGACCCCGTCCATCGAATGTTGATGATTGAGTATTGTTGTACATGGCAGCAGGGCCCATTGGAATACCATCGGGTCCACGTCTACTGTCATCCACACGGGAATGCTTGCTCATACCTCCAGCCGGGGTGTTTTCCGGAAGACGACGCTTACCACGCTCCTCTACTTGTCTGGTTGTGTAAGTGTCTTCTTGGTCTTCTTGTCTTTGACGTCTGTGCTTAAAATTGCGGTCACCGTCGTCCTCATCATCGGAGAAGTCGCTTAAACGATGAGCAGGAACATTCAAAGGATCTTCTACAGCCACAGACACAATTTCTACTGGTCGATTGTTTTCGTTCAACTTGGCAAAGAGTCGATCAATAAAAGGGCCGGTTTCTGTGTACGCATAAACAGATACATGTATATTAGAAACACATTTCTCCTTTTGCTTTGTAATATATAAAGAGAGAGAGAGAGGCTTTTTCTTTTTTGTTTTTTTTTGTTTGGTTTTTTGTTTAAAGAGTTGATTTGGTTGATTACATACGATCGTCGAGAAAGTCTCTAAGATTCTTCTCCAATGATTGTCTGAGTGCAGCATCGGTCTCCTTGTTGCCAAGAATTGTCATGACAAAGTTAGCAAGGACGTCAGGCTCAGCATCACATCTGGATTACAATCATTAGAACATCGCGTTTACTAATATCTATCTCACCAACTTCTATTCGTCCTTTTCTATAAACACCGGACTACAGAGATCGGCTACTTACATTGACTCCACTTCCTTGCAAAGAAAGGCTTTAAGATCTGAAGGTTGCTGTCTGTTGGACATCACGACTATAGAAAGAGAAAAAAAAAGAAGGAGAGTAGAATTTGACGAGCACAGTCGGTTTTTCTGCAAACGCGAGTGACGTCACCTGACTGCTTTTATAACCTATTTCTCCAATCTCTTTCTTTCTCTTTCTCTCTCTTTCTTTGTCAAACGGCAGAAAGAGTCAAGGATTCTTTTTCTTTTTTCCCACTCGTACTTGCTCTCTATTGTTTTTGCTGTTGTTGTTGTTGTTTTTTTCTGTTAAAACTTGATATTCTTTTTTTTGGTGAAAACAATGGCATTCAACAAATCTTTTGTGTCCCGAGGAGTTGTTGATGGCGAAGAGGAAAAGCTGGAAGGATCAAATGTTCAAGGTAAATCAACAGAAAATATCTACACACACACAAACACACACACACAAGACGACTTGTGGTTTGGAGTGGGAGTTATTTCTTTACATATATAAAAAAAGGACTTGATACCATTCTTTGGGATGATTGAAAAAACAAAAAAAAAGCATCAGCCCCAATCCAAGACTATGATCCACGTACACTTTTTGAGAGGTTACAAGAGCAGAGGAATATTAAGGATGAAGAGTTTCATGAGGCTACCCGGTTGAGTAATCTGATTAAACTTGTGGATGCCGATGAGGCTGAATTCTACAAAACTCTCTCTGACGAACAAAAGAGTCTGGACGAAAAGAGGAAAATGAAAGAAAAAGATGAATTGGAAACATATCGAAAGTAAGCTCTCAATATTATTATTTTTTATTAAAAAAAAAAAGATAAAAAAAAGATAAATACTTTATATGGCCTGTACGGACCTTGTTTTTCGGTGGATTGATTTTTGATGTTTTTATGCTTTTAGGGCAGTTGAACAAGCCAGACTCACTGCTCCTCCACCCCCAACTTTGACAGCTACCGTCACCACAGCCAGTGTCACCATGACACCGACTTCTTTAAAGACCACAAAACGCAAATCAACTGCTAGTCCCTTTCAAGGACTCGTAGTAAAGAAAAAAAAGGTTGATGGTCAAGAGGAAGATAGTAAGGCAAAGAAAGAGGCACCAAACCCAAACCCAAACCCAAAGTCAAACCCAAAGTCAAACACTGCTGATAGCAAACCAAAAGAAACTTTGAATCCTCTTGGGTCTTTAGTTGCTTATAGTGATTATTCTAGCGACGAAGATTAGGAATATGAAAATGATCTAGAAACACGACTTTAAATAACAGCAACGCCAAAATGGATATTACTAAATAATACCAAAAATGAAGCTTAATATCTTTAATGGACAATTACATGCCCCCCAGACCCCCAGAGTGAATATCAAGCGTCTTTTATATGATTTTGGTATGGAAAATAGGTTATAAAGACATGCAAGGCCAATGGGCGCGACTATATAATATCTGGGGAATTGGTATAGTGAGCTGCAAGATACCTATTTACAGTTATCCTACATGTCTCTTGATTAAAATGATCAATGATTTTTAGTATTTACTCAAGCATAAAAAGAGGTTAATTAGAGATTCAGTAATTTTTGCATTAAAAGGGCATTCTTCAAAGAATATTTCTGAATTTGTTTAAATAGACTTTAAGATAAGATGCAAAATTCATTCAATAAGTCTTTAATAGGTATGGCAGCCCTTGATTCAAGCACTACTTTGGTCTACCAGTATATTGGTTTGTGAATAGACGACACATTGCATACAGTGGTAAATGATCGAGTTAAAACCAATTATTCAAACGACAATGATTATATATATAATGGAAGCGTAAGAAATGCAAGTAGTTGTTTTATTTACATATCTTTTAGTAGATATCTTTACAGTTTGAGAAAATAGAATGATATGGTATGTGAATATATACACTTAATTAATTAATTCACGAACAACCGTTTGTCCAATTGCTCTTCATTCAACCACCCTTTTACCTGTCATGAAAACAACCAAGAAAGAATACCCAAAGTTCACCAGAGTGTAATGGAATAAGGCGGTCAACTTCTTTTGTTTTAAAATATTCTACAAGTCGGTATGTACCTATTATAGGAATGTATTCTCGTTCTATATAATTTCTGGTTTTCTTTCTGGCTGTTGTTGGGTTGATAATATAGAGTAAATATCTCTTTTTAGCCATTTGTACATGGCAATTGTGGCAATGGCTAAAAGACTATCTTGTAACTAGAGTACCCAGGGTTCCTAACAGGCCATTGGCAGTATAAATCAATAAAATATACAAATGATATATATATATATATTTGTGTGTGTGTGTGTGTGTGTGTGTGTGGTGGGCAAAGTGACCCTCTTTTTTTACCTACAATGTAAAGTCGGTAGTCATGTTTGAAATTCTTTGTTAATATTGACAGATGGTATACCACACAAGGACAAGGTCAGAGTTTTATATGTTGCTACTGCTGATATCTAGTGTCGATAAGCTAAAACAGCGTGCCAGGCGCAGGAACGCCACATTTTTTGCCCTATTGTTTGTAAAAGATAGGCTGTGTTTGAAGTTGTGAGTCGATTTATGCAGGGTTGTTGACAATAGATTATGTCTTTTGTATTTTATGGCTTGCGAGAATGGAATAGGTCTCAGGTCGAAGAAGAGAAGAGCATTATGGGTGTATTTACTATTGAACGAGGTATGCATCATATGTTTTGGTATTTTAAACTGTTTGACTAGACATGGAGAGTTGGAAAATGATTAGAACAACAAAAAGGCAAGTCAAAATAACATTATATATGTATATATGATTTTAGGAATTAGCATTATAATTAGAAGGAGATTACAGAGAAAGGTGTGTCTAGGTGTGTGTGTGTGTGTGTGGGGAAGATATTTGTAATGATTTGGATTCAACTCGAGCATGGCGTATGAATGAAATCGAACACTAACCGGCAGATTTGACCAAATTCAAGAGGAACTTTAGTATGCTGTTTGGGAAGCAGCCTTTTGGACATGGCCGTCTACTCTCTTGATTTTAAGAGAGTCAAGCTAAAGAATGCCGTGTCTAAAATGCTCTGGTCTCATACGTCATGTAATATCTATTTATTATGTTTCTGCCATGGTTAAACTCTCATTTCTCCTAGACACTGCCTTTTGCTCACATATATCTTGCCGTCTATTGAAAAAAAAAAAAAGATTGACTATAGCCCATAAGAACCATTACAAGTAGTGCTGCCACCGATCATCTCATTCTCTTGGATTTTATATTTATACGCCCAATTCAATACTAGGAAAATCTACAAGTTTCAATTATATATATATCTCATTTCTGGTCCCATTCCTTTCAGTTGGTCAATTTCCCCCCCTCCTTTTTATACTCTATATATCCCTCACTTCCTTTCTCAATTCCTCTTGCATTATTCTATGGACTCTCCTTTCGGCTACTCTCATCTCTTTGGTATCCCATCTCCCCTACTAGATACCCCTGGCACTAGCCCTGACTATGATGGTACATCTATTCAACCAGACTATTCTCATATTGATCTCAATGATCCCTGGCCAGTCGCCAACTCATTTCCATCGCGCTATTTCCAAAATTACCCCCAGAGCTCCCTCAACGACGAGACACACGACACTGACCTACTGCTAGATTATGATACCTGTCCTCAACTATCAACCACCACCACACCCTCGTACATGGAATATTTACTTTCTTGCAACGAGCCTGGCATGACTGACCCAGACACGTCGTTTTCAAAAGATGTCTGTCACAACATGCCTCTCGATAAAGAAGAAGGAACCAACTACTATCTTCCAGCCACAAATTATGGTGTGTATTATCAATGGCATGGTCAGAATGACAATGTACCCTTGAACAGCCTCGCCAGCTTTTATTCGAGCACACCGGTCTCCCCGCTCGATCCCTCTTTTCATTCACGCCACCCAGCCGAAGGGACCGATATGCATGGTTATGTGAGCCTAAGTGTAAGTTATTTCCTGTGTATTTCTATTTACAAAAAGGGGGCCAAACTTTGGTGTTTACTGCTTTAAGTTTCCTTTTATGTACAAATCCAAAAATCCAAAATTCCCTATACATTTATATACATGATATATATATATATGTATACCTTCATTCCGATCTATTTTTGGGGGGTTAATCCCTATTATTTTTCATATATATGTATATATATATATATATATATACATACATACACATACATATATATCTATGTATCCATGTGTGTTTATATTTAGGATGTCAATGCATATGTCGCCGAAGCCGATTCAACCAAACACTCGTCCCTTCAATCTGTCTCTAAACCATCCACTGGTTTGAACTCTCTAGACCCATTGGCTTCAGATTGTGAACAGCAACCACAATTCGTGCCTTCGACCTTTTACCCTTCTCAACTAACATCCGACACCTCTTCTGAAGCTAATACCGACAGTATGGATGAAGACGAACGATCAGATGCCGAACCAATGTTAGTCACAGCCAAGTCAATCAAGCCTGTCACTCTACGCCACAAACTAGTTATCAAGATAAAGAAGCCAAAGAGCATGCCTTCTTTAAAGCATCTGCCTCTCAAGTCTCCTCAAAGAGACCAGGAGAAATCTGGTTTGCACCGATCTACAAAACATCAGCAGAACATGAAAACGTCCTTTCACCTCACAAGAAACCAAATCCACATCCAAGGCACCAATAATCTACACTGCCATGGTTCATCTAAGCACAATTCTCTTTGTCGACTGTCGCCTCTGGGGGATGTGAGTTCTCTGGGAATATCTCACTCGGAGAGCATCAGCACAATATTGGCTAGACAGCAGTTGTCAGATGAAGAAGACGAGGATACCTTGACGGATGACGACAAGGATGAAACAGAGGATGATGAATATTATGGGCTGCTAAAGATGCCTCGCACTCAAAATCGCCCAACCAAACAATCAACACAGTCTGTCAAAAAGACACGGATGGGTGACAAGGGACGTAATGTCGACAAGGCCTGTCAACATTGCAAACGATCCCATCTTCGATGTGACAATGTTCGGCCATGTGGAAGATGTGTTGCAACAGGAAAGACGGGCTGTGAAGATGTCCACCACAAGCCAAGAGGACGCCCAAGACTGCCAAAGAACCGAGAAAAGCCCCAGCCACGCACCTTTGCAGTCATTTTGTAGTAAAGTGCATGTAAATTGTTATTACTAGTTTATACCCCCTCCTCCTCCTCCTCCTCCTTCTTATACCTCCTCCTTCTTATACCTCCTCCTTCTTCCTCCTCCTTCCGCACTCTCTTTATTTATTTCTAGAAGAAAAAAAAAGGATAGAGATTAAAGTTGATAATTTTGTGTGTATATATTACATGTATTTTGAATAAATGTTTGCACTGTAAAAAAAAAAAAAAAAAAAAAAAAAAAAAAAGATGATATAAATAAATAAAGAATTATCCTTGTATCTTGCAAAATTATGATCAATAGCCAAATAAATATTCACCACAGATATCCATATATCTGGCAAATAAAGGTAATGTGTGGTATCTCTTTTGCTGTCTAGTCTCCTAAACTTTTACTATTATTATTTGAATTAAATGTGTAACGATAAAGAAAATACAGAATTGGACCCTGATACATTAATTCACAAGTGTCTTGGTGGCACAAGGTGTGTGAGATTATTAATATATGATAAAAATCATACCAAGCTGATCTGAACTCTTTTTTGTTGTTGTATTTATTGGTATGAGCAGTGCTAAAACTGCATGGCTTTTACAATTATTGTGAAATGGGAAAGGAGAAGTAAAACAAGTTATCTGGACACTGAAACTAATCTGCGCATTCTGGATGGCGGTGATGGTTCTGACCACGATGGGCTCGACTAAAAAAGGGGACATCAACAAAGATGGAAGCCCAATGTGCACACCGGATGGAATTGACAATGATGGACATGATGGTGATCTGAAGGGAAGGGAAGATTGATGACTTGTAAAAATAAGCACTGGACTGCTCACTCTCTTCCGTCCAACGAACACTCGTTCGCTGTGCAAGATCGGCAGTCTTGTGAGCCTGGAGGTTTGTAATATCAGCTTCCATCTCAGGTAAGCCATGAAGAGCTCTGTTGCGGAGAAGGCTTATGGGTTGGCGGTGCAGAGAATGTTTGGCTGGTTTGCAGCGTTGGGGGTGTTTTTTTTGCACATGAAATTATGAAGTTCTTTATTACTTGCTTAAGGCTATCCAATTGGGAACCGGGAGAATCTTCTGCTCGGAGAGAGGTACAGGAGGAGTCGAGAGCGAAAAACACAGTGTTAAAACGCCACATCCCAGGCCCAGATGGGCACTGCAAAGGGAGTGAGACAGTCAATAGGCTATGGTCTGTCCAAGACAGATTGAGGAAGATGACTTTAGGCGCATTGGTTGTGAGGTTATGTAGGCAGAAGATGAAGTCGATGCACATTCTGTGTCTACCATTGTTAAGGGTGGGGAGTAGAAAAGAATTGGGTGCAGTAATGGCATTGGAAAAGTGTTGTGGTTGTGTAAATTGGAGTTGAAATCTCCAAGGAGAAATGTGGGATGGTTATGTGGAGTTGAAGCAAGGGAAGTGACCAGAAAGCAGTAGAAGTGGCGTCGTTGTGCAGAGGTACTAGGTTTTTACACGACAATGAGAACAAAGGGAGTAACCCAGTTGTCTGAATGAAAAATGAGTACTGAGAGGACTCGCTCATCATCCAAGACAGAGAGAATTGAAGGAAATGATTCCGCATTGTTTCGTCCAAAGGCTAGGCTGGAATTCGAAGAGTATATCAAGGTGAAGTTGGTGGGTTGGGAGGGTGTTAGTCTCCTGGAGAACAAGTAGAGAAATGTGTGGTTTGAGGGAGCGTATGTGTCGGCATAGAAGAGCTTTAGGTGAAGACGGATTTGAGATGCCATTGATTAGAGTTCTCACACATCGAGGGTCCCTAGGCGAATAGAATCACTGTTCATTTAGAGGAGGGCTTCCCAGGCTCACTAGGATCAACGAGGGACATGTCTACAGGAACAGTGACAGAGACAAAAGTACCATATGTGGCACGGATGCCACGGCTGGAGCAAGAGTACTTACTAGAGTTGGAAGGGGTGCCAGTGGAGTCGGGCATAAGCTCATCAATTTCTCCTGCAGTGATTTTGATATATATCCAAGCATCTTTTTGCTTCTTGGACATGCCTACCGTTGCTTCACGTACAGTAATTACTTTGGTAGTATAGTTGGCGGCTGGGGTGTTGGTGACATTGCCAGCTTTAGGAATGTCGATATTCTCATCCTGCTGGGGAGAAGGAATTGTGATGTTTGGTGGTGTGGTAGGAGAGGCAGAGTCCGCTGGGGTAGTGAAAGTGATACTTAAGGCAGAGAGCTTCGCTGGCTAGATGGCCAGTTTCACCACAGCAACAGTATCTAGGAGGGCGTGTGGGGCCTACTGAAATTAAATGTCCCTCTTGATGGCAGTAACGACAATGGTGGGGTATAGCCTTCGAACGAGCCAACATTGGTGCGTTGAAACATCCGCCAATGAGTTGGGGTGAAGTGGGCGGATTGGGGATATAGCTGAAATTTCCAAGAACACTACGGGCCCAAGTTTTTGGACCATCAATTCACAGAGCTCATCGTCAGAGGCAATCTTTCCAACGTTGAATACAACGCTGATTGTGTTTATTGTTCTGGCCCAAGCTGCCATGATGGCATCCTGGTTAATAAGGGCTTCGCTTCCTGGAGAAGTAAAAAGCGGTGGTACTTTATCAGGTCATACAAATGGCCGGGGTGGACGGTTGTGGAGCGATGCATTCACTCCATCCCAAGTGCCTGACCATCCGAGTTTGACAAAGGAGCAGGATTAGGGATGTTTATTGTTGATTTGGGCAATAATATATTTGTAAAAATGTTAAAACGGAAAGAGGAGCGTAGCCGACCAGCCGCACTGTACCCAAATAAATACAATGAGCTGCTGTAAATTATTGTCCAACATTAACTGTGCGATATGTCAAAAAGAACGCACGAAAGCTGCTTTTACAAGTGTTCTACCTGTTAATAGTTTATTTTGGTAAGATGTGCACCTCACAAAGTAAGAAGCTTAATAATGTTGACTATTTCTTTATTATGTGGTCTAGTCACTTTCAGTCGAGCAACAAACGAAAACAAGATGATGCCATCCACTCATCGTAATAATGAGACCCACAACAAAAGTAACAAGGTCTTGGTTTTATTATATATACATATTTACATATGCTACTACATTTAATGATGACATGAATAACGTAGACTTATTCTTCAGTATGAACAACAGATATTGCTCTTCTTTGGCCTTTGGGCGGAAAGAAACACACTGTAGCATGATTGTCAGTGTTCCTGGGCGAGTATTGTGAACAAAAATCAGGAATATCATTCCTCACGTCTACAAAACCATAATATTTTTTGGCTTTTGCTAGTTGGACGATTAATTTTCTTGCGTTATCTATAGTACACTTCTTCCAATTGTACAAAGCAACCAAAGAAGAACGGAACTGGTCTAAGCCGAAAAGGTTCTTTGGGATAGTAAACGACCCAACTTTAGACGCCACCAAATACTCATCAAAACTGGAAAGCTACGATATATAGGCTCGTCTTCCAGAAAAGTCGGAATAGCTTATGCGAGTGTTGGTGTTTCCAAGGAGAAGATTGATGATATTGGAGATACAGGCATTGATACGGAGATTTTTGCTCTGTTGATGATTCAGTACATCCGTCGACACACCTGTCTTCTTGAATTCATTTGGACAAATGTCATATTGTCCTTTGGCTTCTTTACATCTTACAATCAAGCCAATTTGGCGGCCGTATTCAGACTCGTCTTCCGTGAGTATCTTCGTTCTTTTGGTTAATCGTGATACTGTTTCACCATCGTAAAAGTTAATGTTGGTATCTTGCATCAAGTCCTCAAGCAACCGGAGAAACTGTCTGAGGTGAGTGGCTTCTGATATTTTCTGTTCGTTTTTGTATGCTTTAAAGCATTTAACCTTACATTGTAAATGTTAAATTAAAAAAAAATATATCAAATCTTTGGCTAGTATACTTACAGAGAGCTAACAATACATAAGAATGTGTATCTTTCAGATCCTTTGCTTGTAATCTTGGCCTTTTTATAATCCAGATACACCGAGATGAGGGAAATGTCTTCACTAAATATTGTCATAAAAAAAGGTCTTCATAGCTATATACACTCCCCATTTATTTACTTCACACTTACTCGAATTGGAACTGGTTCGAATAATCAAATATTTGATTTATCATTTCCTTTGTTTCTGCTGGACAGTTGGCTTGGTATTTGATTTTATTGATAGCGCGTGTATTCCAAATCTGTCGGAAAGTATTTGGTGAAATGACTTGTTGATACAATTCTTTATGTCTGTTACTCAATAAATTGACCAGTGTTAAGAACTGTATTTCAACAATCGAACTGCCCAACTTGAGATATAAAATTAATAGTCATATCTTGGCAACTACAGTCTGGTGAATATACTTGAATGTAGGGCTATTTCTCTTTATCCTAAATGGATATTAAAAGAAAACTAAAAGAGTTGAAGTGGGTCGTACTTACATTCCAGCCAGCGGTTTAGCTGGTCTGAAAATGATCACGGAATTGTTGTATGTCTTTTTCCAAGCTTGTTTTAATGATATAGCTTTATTATTCGACGACAGTTTTACAGATATATCCTCAACCTTTCTCTCGTTGGTTCTAGCGAACTGTTTGAAGGTGGGTTTTCTATGAAGCCTCAAGTAGTTGATTATAAGCTTGGTTTGTCTTTCCATCTTGATTGCAAAAACGCGTTGAATAAAAAAAAAAGATGAAAAGCTGCATATATTTTTTTGTCATTTTTGAAATATGAGAAAAATCGCGTTACCAATTTGTATTGACGCTTCAAAAGAAGAAAGGGAATACTGTTAAACCGACACAGCGTAAACCAACTCGCTGACTATATGAATTGCCAAGAATACTATTCAACACATAAACCATGGAGGTGTGATTCATTTACTTTTGATATACGTAAATCAAATCAAGAAAAAGATGGTTGTCATGAGCAGTGCTTTATGTTTGACACCGTCTTACAAGTAATATTCTTAACATGATGATGCGAAGAGCAGATTAGAATTGACTGTTGGCAGTTTGTTCGAGCTGTATTAATTGATTTATTCTAGAGTCTCTACCGATTCAAGATATATTCTTAATAGACTTTTTGGTGACGTTATAGTTAACAAAGTCTACTCTAAAACAATAAGACGGCTCAGACATTGATTCTAATATGTAAATAGTGAGGGGTAAAGAGTACAAAAGTATTTTGTCAGTCAAAACCTTGCAGTTGATTAATGCGTAACTGTAGGACTTTATTCGCTACGTCAGTTTATTGACACTGCAGTACGAGAATAAATTCCAAGATCATTTACATGCAAAGACACTTTCCCTCTTTCCTTGGGACCCTTTATCATTCGGTTGATAAATACCTTGCTGGGCTGGTCATTGTAATCTTTGTAGCTGCCGTTGTCGATTGGTTTGGCCGCTTCTACAGTTTTTTTTATCGTATCTTTTGCTGTAGTTTCTTTTTCTGCTGGTCTGAGACCCAGGCAGAACTTTTGGGTTGCTATGGTTTCGAAAACTCTTTCTCCCTCTTCATTATAGACATTGTCGTGTCTATCTTTATTAAAAAAAGGTGTGCTTTTTATCATACTAACTAGTTATAAGAGTTAAAAGAAAGAAGTAAAGCCTTTACGTCATAGCCGACAATAACTTTCAGTAACGCCAATTTGACTTGACCCAAAAACACAAAAGAAAGTTTTGAAAACGACAATCATTTGCAAACAGACGGCCAACCTTCTTTCTTTTTTTGTAAGTGGAGGCGGGCTCACATTTTTATTGCTTGCCAATCATTTTCCAGTTGGCGCTATTTTTTTTTTCAGAACAGACAAAGTTTACCAGTCTCACTGTATAATATAAAAAGCAAATAAAAAATATACATATATGGATGTCTGGATAAATCCTTGTGCTTCTTGTACTCAAGATTTGTTTGTACGATGTTGCTAGAAAGTAACATTACACAATATGGGAAACTATTTCACATTCATTCGACAGCGAATGTTCCACATTTTAAAAATAAAGGTTGTACAGGTTTTTTAGTGAAGGAATAGTGACATGAAAAGATTGGTTTTTAACGAACAAACAGATCTTTATCAAGATCCCAAGGCCGTAGATATCTGAGGTAGAGCAATCCAAAAAAAGAGTATTGATATTACTCTACTCGTGCAACCTCTGCATATTCGTTTTACTACACTTTAAAGGAATTATATCATTTTATTAAAAGACGGAAAAAGTTCCAAGCAGGTACTAAATGATATAAAGATACAGAAATGTTTGATTCTAGTGCTAAAGACAGACCATTACAAATGTTCCAACTCCAATTTTTTATATATATAATCCTACACACACACTCTCTCTCTATGATTACTCCTGGTAAAAAAAACTTGTGCCAGGAAAGGACTTAATGGATTTAATAACAAGTATATGGTAACTAGATCATAATTCAAAACCAAATGACCTATAATCAGTTTTATCAATTGACATTCTCACTTTATTTACCAAAAATAAACACATCTTGGCTATTATTAACAATTAAAAAAAAAGTTATCACTACAAAATTTGTTCGGTAAGCACCAACCACTTTAGAGCGTCCAAAAACAGCACATATGATAAATATTCCACAAGCAGGTTTCTATTGGAGCTTCTATCTTATTTATCTAGGTTAAATATGTGTCTAAATATAACAATTGGTGATTGAGGCAAATGCGTACACAAGAAAAAATATCGATAGTTATCATGCCTTGCTATTCTAGCTATAGCCGATACATTTTAGAGAGTGTGGTGTAAAGGTTTATGGGAACTAAGCGTGCCTTTGGCGTTTACACGATTTATGTCTTTCGAAATCCAAAACAGGTACAAAAGATTATGAGACTGTGGTTGATAGACATATACGACAACTAGTGTTCATAGTGTGATCTACCCCAGATTTTGAGCTTTACTTTAAGACACAAAATTTTCTCAGACTTTTCCAAGAATAATCTATAGCCATCAAAATATTACTTGAACTGGGCAATTGTTCAGTGAAATTGAAAGCTTTGTATACGATATTCCAGACCATTTTATTAGGACACCAAGTACAATTCTGTGTTTTTTTTTAAAAAAAAGAACATATAACTTTCTGTTCCAAGCTTGGATCATACAAAAGAGGCAAAAATAAATTTGACTATGGAAAAAGGCTAATTGAATTGGATGGACTTTGGTAGAATATCAATTAGTTGTAAACCGTTGTGGGCTGATGACTAGAAAATTAAAGATTCCAATGGTTGTAACCATTAAATAGCCGGTCCAACAGTCTTGTCATTAGTCACCAAAAGGCAAGTAAACACTCTCTACTAGTCTTTACAGAGTATAAGCCATTTTATTAATATTGGCCGAAATGCTATGTGTAGCATCAATTATAGTAAAGCATAATTTCTCATCTTTTTCTAAAAAGTGACATTAAGCCATTTTTTATTTCTTAAAACGATTACTTGGTTTTTTAATCTATAAAGAAAGGATACACCAAGTGCAATTCTACACTAATTTTGACTTGGAAAAGGCTAAGAAAGTCTGTGTATTGAGGCAGATATCAGTGCTATATTGGGTCACAAAGGTCATTTCGATAAGATTTTGCTAGTCTTTAAGCCCAAGGCCAAGTCAATCAGGTTCCTTGAAAATGAAATATTGATGATTAGAATAAGAAAAAATCATATTTTATTAAAAGAAAATGATAAATAACACCTTGACAGTACTGTCTACATTATAATAAAACGAGTTTAAATATGATTGAGCAATGTCTTTAATTCCAAGTGCCTCTTGCAAATATAACGAGCCCAACCTTTTGTTTGATATGAAAAAGCCGCGTCCTTTGGTGTTTGTTTATTTACACTTTTTTTTATTTTCATCTAGAATATGCATCAATTGATTACTTGGAAAATATCCATACTAATAGTGGTCAACAACTGAAAGTGTAGTATTTAATAAAAGTGTTCATTGGAGGCCATCGCCTGAAAGGGATGTCCGCCAAAGAAGTAAAGGCGTCAAGTCCAACCACGTTTACAAGTTGTAACAAGTCCTAACTTTTATAAATTACATATACTGATCCATGTTTCTGTACAATGATAGAAATGTTCCTGTTAAAAACACAGTTTGGCACCATTCAACCAAAAAAAATATTATTGAGAGGGAGATAATGTCAGTAGCTACCAATCTAATCACTAAAATGGTACAATCAGATTCATGTTTAAAATATTATTAAGCCCAATACTATTCAATCGCCTGCTTTTATAGTACATTTTATATAATATTAGTTCCTATTTCTCCAAACTAGATTGGATAGTGTAGAGTTTATCAATACGATAGCCAACGAATCATTTCGATCAATAATTGCAAGTAGTGGATCTCGAACAGCAGCCTCAAACATCTATGCTCCCACTTTTTTTTTACTACCTTTATTTTTTAGCTAGTCTCACTAAACCAGCAAAACTACTGTAGCAAATACTTTATTTCTGGATATCCTCCGTCTGCTTACTTTTTTTAAAAAATATAAATGTTATTGATATTAATAACAGGCTTGATTGTGCTCTTACAGGACATATATGCATTTAAATAGTCTGCATTTGCTTCCCTTGCTCGAAATATTTAATTTTCTTCTTCTATTCATTCTGGTTAATATTAAAAAAAAAAGCCACATTTTGATATTAATCATATTTTCTGGAATCTTTGTATAAGAATCAAGGACATTTAAAAGGTGCAAAATTCTGTAGACTTGTGAATAAAAAAAAACAATACAGTCTTGTTTGATGACCAACGTATCAATAACCTCGGAAGCATACGCAGTTTGGCTATACAAGTGTTCATTGTATCACTGATATAAGTTTGAATATGTGATTCTCTCTGTAATTTACAATTAAGTTTCAAGAATCTTGTATCTTGGTTGTCTCTACTCCATTTTTTTTAATTCTTAAATTTCTAGGGATTTTCTCATGGTAACATTTACAAAACCCCCAGTACAGTGTGTAAAATAGGCTTTATCAAAAAGAGTGTCAGCTATTGCGGGCCTACCACATCCCGGTCAGAGCTTTCTTCTGGGCATGTTGATACCCAATTCCGTTTCACCCAAAAATAAAAATAAAAATAAATAAAAAAAATAGACAATTTTGTAAATAGTATTCTTTCCAAACTCACTCCTCTGCATATATGGCGCGACTTTCAAGTTGTACTGCGCGACTACTTGTAATGGAATGACAAGATTTTCTTTACTAACAGGTCCCGTTCATCTTTTATAAACTCTACTATAGATCTATTTATTTTGGAAAAAAATAAAGCTCTATTTTCTCAGGTCATACATATCCTGAATATAGTTGCTCTTTGTGGTTTATATACACTTTAGACTCGTCAGGATCTGTTTGTTCGGGGGCACTCTGTGGTTTGGTGACTAGTTGTTGTTTCAAAACAAAACAAAAAAAATATTATTATTATTATTTCGGTACCAACATGTTGAAATCCTTTATTAAATAAAATGGCAAGAACAGGTGCAGATTATGTGACAATTTAGCGATATTCATGGCAATTTTGACAATTTCCAAGGGACAAGAATTTAGATTTCTATTTTCAAGATGCCAAACCCCACAGGGCTGACTTGAGTGCTCGACATTCAGTCAAGTGTGAGACATTCACTCACACACTGTGTAACGGCTATTCTCACAATGTGCGACATTATTGCTTCCAAAACGAGTGTACAGAGTGGAATGGAGTTGTTGAACCTCCGTATCTCCACAAACTTGTCTATAAAGAGAAATATACAAAACAAAAAAGGGCTCATTTTCAACTATATATATTTTTTTTATGAATTATAAAGGTTTGATATTCATATTCAGTGATATTCCAAGTCATCTTGTACGAGTTTCTCACACTGACCATTCTGCCGCCACAGTCTATTGGTCTTTAGTGTTTGTGCTGTTGTACTCATCTACTTTTGCTTTGGAGATGACAAATACAAACTTGGTCTGTGGAGAAAAAGGGTTCGGAATATCAAAGCATATTTCCAGATACTTCTTGGCTGGCAACCGACTGACAACAGGCTATTGGGAATAGGAGGTGAGTATATCAGAATAAGGACCGGGAAATTAGCTGGTCTGCGGCACGTGAATGGCATATGAAAGACGGTAGCAATAGTTTGGATCACAGTTATAGTGACATACTGCGGCTCCATATGTATATTTGTGTACAGCTTGGTTTTGAGGACAAGAGCTTTTTGCATATGTATTTTTAAAAAGATCCAATTCACATGTTCTCAGCATTGGGCTAAAGACATGTACGAGGGTAAAATTAAAAGTAGTATGATAATGGCCGCATGTGGAAGACTAATGGGTGAGGTTTCCCCATAGAATCCTTCTATTCTGATACAAACTCTTGTCATTAAAATATTTTAATGAGTTAACAAGATATCCACAGATTCGGTAAATGCTTCATCAACAGTTTAGCATATGCTACCCTGGTCTATTAAACACTCGTTGGCTTACCCATGGGCTGACTCGAGGCAGTAACAGAGGGTCAAGCGTAAATTATGCTATATGACTTGGCTTAATATTTATTGGTTTTGAGGCTTGATCTTATTGGATGTGAAAATCACAACTATAAACGCAACAATAATGATAATAAAATAATAAATAATAATAATAATAATAATAATAATAATAATAATAATAATAAATAATAATAATAATAATAATAATAATTTATTAATTAATGATAATGGCTGATTAATTTTAAAAAAAAAAAAAACCAAACAAACAATTGAAACAAGAAATATATTAAGGGTCTCGAGTATAATGGGATCGTCATTTAAAACCAAAATAAAAAATATATCGCACTCTATAGAAATATCTGCACTGATTTTATTGGCGTTGATCACAGGGTAAGACAATCTGTTTCTTCTTCATTGATAGGTGAGCTTGTTGTCTTATCAGAAATAATTATGGAAATAATAGCCTATTAAAATAGGCTTTGAACGCAAAGCAAGAGGGAATTGTGTCTGACCAATCAAAAGATATGGATTAGGTCGATCCATTAGAGATTCTCTGCTTGGTGATACGGATTGAGTTGGTTACGAGGAAAATCTTGTTAAAAATAATCTGTATAGAGATTTGCGATTTGCGATTTGCGATTCGCCTTGCAAAAGAGAGAGAGAGAGAGAATCGTTTATAGAAATAAAATACACGTTAGGAATCGCAACCGTTGGGTTGGTAGCCAATTCCTCAAGGCCAAAATCTTGGTTTAAAGATAATAAAGACAATAGGTACCACCGCATCAGCAATTATAGTAACAATAGGTTCTGCAAATCAGTCAGTGCTTACCACCACCCTCTTTATTGTCACAAGTATAAAATGATTCACAAATGAAACGCATAATCCTATTACCGATGATCTCTCAACTTATAAATAAACTTTCAAGGTTTCCAAGCTATTCCGCGCGCTATTATATACTTTGTAAAGATGGCTATTTTTATACTAAAATATACTTGACATCCAAGAATCCTAAAAAGATATAATTCTATAGCCTATCAGCATGAAAAAAAGTTGCGTTACTGATTAAGAAGTGTCCCACGCCATATGGTCATTAGCACAAGATTTTATTTTCTTTAATATTCCTGATGAAGATCCACAGCCATGGAATAGATAGAAGCACTTTTTTTCTTTTTTGAGGGAGAAACAATATATAGTAGAGATTTTATTATGATACAAGCAAATAACAGATAAAGAAAGAGAAAATAATAATTCAAGAATAGCAAGGGATATTATACTAGTGTGTGTGGGAGTGTGTTTGTGTTTTTTTGGGTGTGTGTGTTTGATTTTCAGACCAAAAACTCATCAATAGAGCAAGTCACGTAAAAGAGGTGCCGGTGGGGGTGGCGCCATCATTCCTGAAGACCAGTAGAGTGCACTAGGGTCCGCATCGGGTATCTGGAGCATCATCACATCCGCCGGTGAAATCATGCCGGCAGATTGTCGAGAACTTAATGACCGCAATTGGGAAGGCATGTCCAGGAAATGGACCAGTCTCTGGGTTTCTTTGTGCTGGGATGTCAATTCAAGGAGTTCTTGCTGGATAGGATGTGAAACGCCCTTGAGTGTGTGTCTAAAGAGACGGGAGGCTTGTTTTCCTTCTGTAAAGTCACTGCATTGGACCCACACTGGGTTCTCATCGGTGCAGTCTGGCTTCTTCTTTGGTTTCCGGGCATCCTGGTCCTGTGGGCCAGATGAGCTCTCCATGTAAAAGAGCGGTGGCTCGCTAATGTCAATGTGGACATCGGCAAGCACATCGCAGGCAACATAGTCTATGCTGGAAATTGCATGGAGAGGGACCTCCATCTTGAAGTGGCAGTCGTTATCTGAGATATGCCAGGCAAACATGCGGGTCTCTGGGGTGTAGACACACATGAGATCGGTGGCATTGAGCTTCATACGATGCCAGGTTCCAATTGTGAGGGTAACGGCACTGAGATGGACTTGGCCAGGTGGAGACGATGCTTGGGATGTGGGAGAAGGCATGATGAGATTAGAGGGGTCAATGGTAGAAAGAGACTCGGCAGACAAAAGACCATCGTCAGAAATAGACTGTGAAGAAGGCAGAGAATCTGTCGAGAGTGGCCAGAGATCGACCCCAAAAGAAAGATCTGGAGAGAGGGAGAGGGAGGGTGTGTAGGGCTGCTGTAGGACGGCAAGCATTGCGGTTGGACCTGCATCTGGGACGGCAACAAGGGTTGGCATGCTGGTGTTTGGGCTGGCCGAAGGAGAGAGTTGGCCATGAAGGAACTCGGGAAAGTCAACAAGGGGAGTGGGGTATTCCGAGGACTTTTCGTAGTTGAACTGGTCAATAAACTGCTGTGGTGGCATGCTCTGGCGATACATTGAGCTGTCATAATTAGTCTGGGGCCAGACAGTCGACTGTGAGAGCTGCTGCAATGGTGGAGAAGGGGTGTAGGTGGTGTTTTGAGAGGAAATCGAGGGGGTTGGGGTGGAGTAGGGAAAGTGGGCGACAGGAGAGGGTTGGCGGTTGAGTCCAATGGCATCGACACTGTGGGCACGCGAGATTGGCATGCGGGATGGGTAGTAAGAGTAGTACTGTGGCTGCAGAGGCATGAGGGCAGGCTGATGGTGGTGCTGATGCTGATGATACAGTTGGGCACGGATCGACGCATGGTGCATCTTCATCTGTGCACGCTTCTGGATGTGCTTCACTTTTGCTCTTCTGTTCTGGAACCAGATTTGGATAGAGCGCTCACTCATCTGGAGCTGTTCTGCTAATTGCTTTCTGAGCTTGCTGTTTGGGCTCACATTTACAGCAAACGTGTCTTCAAGGACAGCTAATTGGTCTGCGGTTGCCCGAGTCCGTTTCCGGACAGAAGGAGTTGATTCGCCAGCCTGATCAAGGCCATCGGTGGGGGTCTCTGGAGATGTGAGATCTGCTACAGGCCATTGAGGATCGGAAAAGGTGACGGACATGATGAGTTGAAGGAGAGAAGAATAAGGAAGGGTTGAAGAGAAGGGGAGGGAAGGGAATGAAGAAGGAAAGAAAAAGAACGAGATTTGGGAGGGTAAAATAGGTTGAAAATAATGAGAAAAGGTTTAGACTGGTTTAGCTTCCAAACAAAGAGCATAACTGAAGAGTAACACACTCTCAAAAAAGAGATCAAAGTTTCCGTTTGCCTTGTGCGCCTCTCTCGTGTCCGTGCCTTGGTGGGCCTTGAATGATCGTATCAAACAAAAATCTTTAAATTTGGAAGTAACAATCAAATGTGGTTTGGGAGGGAAAAATAGGTTGAAGTCTGGTGACCTGTCCCTTTTTTTTCTGTTTTCAAAGCACGCCTTGCGAAAGGCACGCTTTCTTCAAGAACTTCTTGGTATCTTTGAGAGATAAAGAAGTGTTCTTGATGATACAGAGGACTTGGAGCTCTAGAGACCATCAAGAGTCGTTGGCGGAATGGAAAATGCCGCCAAGTCAGCCAACAATATCATTATAACCCTTTCACACGCGTTTCCTGAGAGAGTCACAGGCACACAAGGGCACTTTGAAAGGCAAACTAGCACGTTTGGTTGCCTGGTTTGAAACTCCCTATTTACCCACCATGTCCCCGATTCAGGTCGCAAGATACAGGCAAAAGGGCAGAATATACAGCAGCCAAGGCCACGTTTTATAATAGGTTTCCAAAGGGATTTGCATATGTTTTGTCTAGTCAAGTTATAAACTCTTATAGTCTCACAATCTCCTCATTTTTTATTTTATCTTGTTTTATTTTATTTTCTTGAACTGGGCGCGGCATCGTCTCAGTGTCCTTGTCCTTGGGCAGCTGTGCAAGGTAAGACACCCCTTTTGTGGGGACTAGATATCTTATTACTGTCTCTGGTCCTCCCAGGCGGATCATATTGTCCGGTAGGATCAGACCAAATTTTATGTGGAACCCTGCTAGATAATCCCCCTAGACAATGAAGCACTTTGGATTTCTGTCTTTATATAATACTGATCACCTAATTCTTAAATTGATTTCTTGGCCAAATATATACTCGTTCAATTCTCTCGAGATTCATTCTAACCAGACCATCGCTTGACACCTTAGGTCCGAAATCTTATCAGAGCCAGCCATGCCCGGTCCTGGACAGTCGACACAAAGGTTCTGAGCATCTTTATCCATTCTCTCCACAGTGTCTCATATCCCCCCCTTTGCCACCTAATCTGCACTCCCGTCTCTCGTTCTGGACTATCTAGACCACACACCATCTGGTTATCTTCCTCAGTAGCTCTGGGTTGACAGGCCTCTAGAGTCAGGCGCTGAACGGACTGATCGGGGCGCACACCAGCGATCCACACAGAGGCAAGAAAGTCAGTTGGACTGTGGAACAAACACGGCGAGGGGACGGACGCAGCATAGAGATCAGTGTTGGGATCATAGTCCATTGGCCAGTCTCCGTAGCTTTGACTATCGATCCCTGTCAGACGCACCCACACATTACCTGGCTGTGTAGCCGTCATTGAAGATCGCATTTTGGCATAAACAAGGTACCGCAGCGAGTTGGAGTCGGGTGCGTTTGGGATGGGAAGAAGCTCAGCTGAGGGAATCGTAGGCCAAAAGAAAGAAGTGTACAAGGTGATAGCCAGTGTAATTCCGAGGGCGATCACAGCGGAGGTATAGGTAACATACCCTGATAGGACAGCACACTTGGACGTACGTTTGGGTTTCTGTACGAGTGTGTGATGTAAATCTCTGAGGCTATCCTTTTGTAACAAGCTAAACTCATCCAAGCACATCAGGTCAGGACTCGGCAATGGTGCCTGACTCGCAAATGTCGGTGCTTCTGGCTGGATACCCGTCAAAGAAAGACATTCGATTCTGTGAGCATTAAGGTACTGGCGTAGCTTGTGTTTCAACCCAACCACAAATGTCCGGCTGCCAAACGTCTCTTTGGGTCTAGTGGTCGTATCATCCGATTCTATAAGACCAAGAATCGGGATGTTCATGTTTTGCACCAAGCCCAGCATTTCAAGGTCTTTCTCGGTCTGTTCATGGTTGGCATCTCCCAGGGGTCCATAGAGATACACGACAAGATCGATACCCTGGTGTGTCTGATAAACGCTTTTTTGGGGCCAATCTTGCTGCAGATAGTCTTTTATGCGCGCATGAACATCTGGAGGGCTAAACATATCGATATCTAGGCTGGAATAATGGTGGCGCAGAGAGTCTGCCGGCTTGGACCATGTCATGTCAACCTGGATGACATGTATTCCACTGTCTTGGCAGTACGCTTGACGGCCACACTCATCCATATGGGTCATGGCTTGGTAGAGCGATTCTCGGGCCAGAGACAAGGGCATCTGTTGGGTACGATAGGATTCCACAGCCATCTCACAGAGTTTACTTTGGAGAATATGCTTATGGGTGGCCGTCATGTTGCCGAGGAACATGACCCTGAATTCAACTGGATTTCCAGGCAGTGGCATTCGGTACACAATGCTTGCTTTTGGCTGGTTAAGGAAGAAATCTGTATTTTGGGCCATCTCGAGTGCGTTTCCTATCAGATCTTCTCTTTCGACCAGGTCATATTCTTCACTTTCATATCTTCCCACAGGATCCAGTAGGGTGGCTATAAGGAGAGTGTTAACAATCAAAATTTACACCCATTGTACCTTGCCTCTTTCCAAAAGGTCGTTTGGGCGTGGTAGACTAGCTTCCGAATCGGCTGAAAGGAGACAAGCCAAAGGATAGAGTGTACTTGAGTCACACTAGAAGACCACTCCTAAAGACTTACTCATCTCGAATGGCGTGAATGACAATGCAATTGTGTGTAATGAAGAAAGAGCAGAAAATGCACAGACGCACGAGGGTTCAGAGAGTGTATTGTGCTCTTCCGCTTATAGACTATATATATATATATATATTTGTTTTTTTTTTTTACTTTAGATAAATAAGAGTGAAAAGGCAGGATCAAGGGCAGCAGACAAATCATGGTTTTGGTCATGGGATTCATTAAAAATCAAATAAAATCAAATAAAATAAAAATTAAATAAAAAATAAAAAATAATCATAATAATATTTTTGTAGAGTCTATCTATAAGACCGTGCATGGATAAAGGTGTACTCTGAAGGTATTGGAGGAGGTCTGGTTGTTGGAGGTGGAGGTTGTGGAGGCAGTATGGCTGGCAGTCTACACCGAACTGCCGAAGGTGCCCAAGATTGATGATTACTGGAATGCACATCCCATGATGAACTCTCATCTATTCCAGGGGTCAATGGTGGTGTGTCTCCAAGATCCTGGTTTCCAGCTATAAACTGCTGGCCATAGTTTTCTTCAATATTGATATTAGCCAGGACCTCCAGAGATGCTGTTCCTATTGGATCTGTTCGTAGCCAGAACAATGTCTTCTTGAGTCGCTCCAGCCAGAGCATCATTGTGGGTGCATCTGGTGCCTGTAAGAACCAGCTATAGCTTTCTCGGTAAGATTTGCGGACCTCTAGACAGTGGGGTACTCCTGTGAATTGATCTGTGACGAATACATGTGTTGATTTGGTCAGTTCAAAGAACTCTTTAAAATGAGGTGTCTGCTGGTCTGTCTTGAAGGTGTATATCATTCGATCAGACAGAATAAGATAGCGAGGTTTCTTTTGGGAAGTAAAGGAGAAGGATGGTGGCTGATGTTTGATTATCCAGCCACGCATAGTAGCATTTTCCCATATCGCTTTGTCATTAATAGATGATCCATGAGGAGCATATGTAGAAGGATCATCTCGACTCTCGGTTGAAGTTCGTTCGGGAAAGTTGTACATCTTTTCGAGCATAATATTTAAGGATAGTGTATGTATAAAAGCAAGTAAAAGGGGACCTGCCCATGAAACATGCAAAAGCGAAAGAAAGAAGTATTGAATATTAATTGTGGTTGACAAAACAGACTTACTGAAGAGGGCTGTAATGACTGGGGAAAAAGGTAACCTCGAGGGAGTCAAAAGCTTCCCACACTTATTCTTTTGGCAGACCCCGCTAAATACGTGAATATAAAAAAAAAGTTAATTATTATTAAATACATGTATATATGGATAATATATATAGTATTTAGGTATTTGTGTGTGTGTGTGTGTGTGATATTTTAGAATAAGAAGTTTTTGTACTTTATACAGGCAAATTTCAATTAACCAGCCAAAGTTTTACCAACAATTATCATCAAAAAGGTACAAAGCATAGACCATGGTTGTGTGGAAACTGAAAATCACACCAGCACAAGATCAGTCCCATATCGCGAATCACTCAAGTCATACAAAATATATATACTCATACAAATTGCCATTCTATGCTACAAGGTTGGCATTCTACTCGAATCATCTGACCTTTTTAAGAAAGACAGCTTTTACTAACCAGCTAAAAAGTCCAAGGTTATATTGTCAAAGAAGTATGATGATGAAGTATCAAGGCCAAGAGATCCAGCCAGAGCCACTTTTTTTTGTATATATATAAATAAATTCAGACGCAGATCTGTCAATCAAGCAATGCCACCTTGAGCCCCACAAGAATTCATCTCTTGTAAATGAATATCCCTTGGACGTAACACAGCCAAGGTTAAATAGCACCACTTTTAGATGGCTTGACTCATGTACCCCTCTTCTTGACACACTTTTTCAATAGCACCAAAATGCACTCCAAAATTAGTTTTAGTTGGGAAGTCCAAATGAGGACACACTCAACACCACACACTATTTCATAACGCAAAACCAAGCCTTGGATCAAGGTACCCTTGATTCATACAAATATCAAGTTGAAAAAAAAAAAACCAAAGAATTACCAAAAGATCTTTAACTTTACAATATATACACAGTGTTTTTTTTGCCCTTGTCTAATATATATATACATTATCCCACATTAACGTGGCTAGATATAAAGCAAGTGTATTTTACGTCACAAACAAAGCCCAGTAAATCTCTGGTTGTCATTAGCCATTTTGGAGGCTTCTGGGAAAATATAATTAGAAAAAGTGTTGCACTCAAGCACAAAATACAGCGCCAGAAAGTATGTCATACTTGAAAGTGGGACAAAATTTGGGCAGTGATCATTTAGCTGACCAATATGAACTGTGGAAGCTATTAATTGTATAGAGAAATATGATTTTATAAAGTATGGTACGGACCAAGTATTCTTTATTGAGACTATCTGATTTACCCTGGATACATTATCTAGCTATATATTTGGCCTTTATATCTATCAATGGTATTCTTGGCATTCTTGGAGTGTATATCATTCTCAATACTTTAATTTTGACATTTTTTTTCCTTGGGATCAAAAACCCAACCAAACTCGATGCTCATCAATTATTACCAATATGTTTTCTCAGAATAAGAATATTCTGGACAACAATATATTATTATTATTATTATATTCAATGATATTGAGTATATAATTGCATGAAAAGAGAATATAGCTATATTTTACTAGCAAAAATGCATCAAAGGCAACAAGAAATTCACTGAAGCGACCAAGCCAAATGGCTTCAAAATAACAAGCCCATGTAAATACATATAGTCTTTTTTTGGGGAAAATGAGGCTGTCCACATTACGAAACAAAATTCACATCAATGAAATATAAAGATATTCCAAGGTTCTCTTTTTCCCAGATCTTCCCTTTTCTCAAATACAATAGTCAGTCAAAGGTTAGGACAAGGATTGCATCTCAAATATTTATCAATTTTATGCTCACAGCCGTACACTATCTGGTGGGCATAATATTATAAATAATAAACCCTGGAATCCCTATATATTATCTCAAACTAGGATTTCTAGATATTTCTGATATTCTTCTCGATGTCTCTTTCCACTTGCAGTAAAGCTGGTGACATTTGGTTTGACATTGATATTATTATCGATAAGCTACTTCAAGGTGAGATAAGTTGGGGTAATTAGTACAAAAAGGTCTGTGTGTGTTATACTTACTATCTAATCCATCTGTAGTACAGGGTCATAAGAGACGAAAAACGTTCTGCCTATGCGAAGATGAAGTCGAGTACATGTGTAGGACAGTTCAAGTCATCTTTTTAAATCAACCCACGCTACTTAAAGTATCCAGTCCCGTAAACATCTGTGGGGATCTCCATGGTCAATATCCAGACCTTATTAGAATATTTGAAACTTGTCTTTATCCACCAGATTCGAGCTATCTGTTTCTAGGAAACTATATAGATCGGGGAAAGTGGTCTCTCGAGACAATATGTCTGCTCTTTGCATTCAAGATAAAAAATCCGGAAACGTTTAATCTCTTGAGAGGAAATCACGAGACGGCCAGTGTCTCGCGTTTTGGTGGATTTTATGATGAATGTAAGGACTATAACCGATAAACAAGGAATTGACGGGTGCTTTAGGTAAACATATACTCAATGTCAAATCATGGAAGAGGTTTATCAATTGCTTCGATTGCATGCCTGTTGCTGCCATAATTGATGAAAAAGTCTTGTGTATGCATGGAGGTATTTCAGCAGATATCACCAGCCTCGACCAGATTCGAGCCATCGAACGGCCAGTGGACATTCCGGATTCAGGTATACCAGACGACTATATAAAAGAGATTGTTTATTTTTGGAATTTTAAAAGTATACAATTAACCGTTACCAATATAGGCATTCTTTGTGATCTTCTGTGGGCCGACCCCAGTAATGAACACACAGGGTGGCAAGAGAGTACAAGAGGTGTATCGTACACATTTGGTCCCGATGCTTTGTCAAACTTTCTAGATAAGATGGGGCTTCAGCTTATCTGTAGAGCTCATCAGGTCGTGGAAGATGGCTATGAGTTCTTTGGCAACAAGGGCCTGGTTACGATATTTTCGGCTACTAATTACTGTGACGAATTCGATAACGCTGGATGTGTATTGAAAATAGACCGGTCATTGACCTGTTCATTTGAGGTAATTTCTTTGGCCAGGAATAGACACATGGTTTTTTGATCAATTGCATATTGAATCACATCATATCGTGCCATGCAAATGCCTAATAATACTCTTATCATCTTTATCACAGATCTTCATGCCAAAGAATCGCAAACCTACTAGTTACATCTATGCTGATGATCCTGATAGAAAATCCAAATTGCTTGCCCTGGACAATTAATTGGCTGATGGCATTTGGACTACAAGCCCAGAAGATTTCAATGGTTCTTGTTTAGTCGACAATCTTTTAGTCCTATCAATCAAATATGCCCTTTTTTCTAACTGACATTCAAGGATCAGTAATCTCTTGGATTATGGACATTTACAAAGATATAAAAATATATATAATCTTATCTTTATAATTAATTCTATATCTTTTTACTTGCTTACAAGATATCATGTAGCCTAAACTATCGCATTCTGTGTACAAGAAGCATAGAGCTAATTATCCTTTTTTGTACAATTTACATGTTTACACATTTACGCCATTTCTTTTTACCAGATGTTTATTTATTTTATATGTATTTTTGCTGTCATACCAGATTGCAATGAATCATTAAAGAGAAAAAAATGTGTTTATTTGTTGCTGACAATACCATCGAACTAATAAAAACAAAAGACGCAATTATTAGTATGCTTGTAATCGCAATCACAAATCCCAACTTACGCGAGTCTTGAACCATTCGACGGACTCATCCTTCTTGATGCGGTGGGTGATCCTCGGCAACTACCTTTTTAATTCAGTCAACTTTATAATTCGCTCATACAAAAACATGAAATTAATATTTTCAGTACATTTGCCATAGCTGGCGATTGCTCAGAAACATGATAACTAAGTTCATTAATCCACAACCCATAACTTTGGCCGCCTAAAACCAATAAATGGCTATCTATTCCTTCGCCAGTCCAGGTAATAAAGTTGTAATTGACCAAGATGTTGTTGTTTCAACCTGGAAACGTATTATTTGCCTAATGACAGTCGTGTTAAGTATGGGAAATATTGCTACTAATTATGAGCTTATATATAATTAAACAGATTGTCAAAGGTGACTGTAGACAGTGTCAGAGATATTCTGAAGCTTATTGGAGCAAAGACAACTTCTTGTGATATCCAAAAATCAATCAACGATGACACCACTCCTGGCCATAATTTGCACAAAAGTGACATTGACAACATGAAGGCTGCATTTGCTCAGGTTTCTGCCCCCGTTGTTGAGAATGCTAGAACAAAACTTGTGAAGGCTAAGGAAGCAAAGGGATATCAAGTTCGCTATGATGTGAGCAAGAATGGGCCCCTCGAGAGGATTATGTTTGCCCATCCAAAAATGCTGGAGAGAGCCCGTCGTTTCTCTGAGGTAATGGTTGTAGACGCAACTTACTCCACCAACAATCTCTGAATGCCGCTCATTTGTGTGGAAGGAATCCATGGTCTTGGAGGGGAGACCCTTAAATCTTTTCCTATTGCTTTTGCCTGGGCTTCGAATGAACAACAGACTTCATATATCTGGTTCCTCGAACAGGTCAAATCGCTTGTTTCTGAAGGAAACAAGTCATCCACTCTGTTTGTAACAGATAAATGTGATGCATTGATGAACTATCTTGATATTGTGTTTCCGGAGAACATAAAGCTGCTATGCTACTGACATATGCTGAACAGTGTTGAGAAGACAGTCTTTGGGAGGTTCGGGTCTGTAAAGACCAAGGAAATGCTGATGGAGCATGTCAGCAACATGATCCATAGTACAACAAAAGAGGATTTTGACCTGGTGCATAAAAAGTTTGACAACATTCCTTCTGGAGTGGATATTGAAGATGGGAAAGAGACTGTTGCAGCGTCGGTATACTTTACCAACAGGTAGATTAGATACCGTGAGAAGTGGGTGGGCTATATGACATCTCAGTATATGCACTTTGGATGTACTACCACTCAACGAGTAGAAAGTGGCCATCAGGCTTTGAAAAAGGGCATATCCTCAATCTCTTCTCTTGAGTTGGCTTTTGAAAACATAGCCAAATATGTTGAGCGGTTGGAAATGGATTTCCGGGCCACCAGAATAAGAGAAGCCAACAGGATTAATGCTCTTGTTGGAAGAAATCAATTGTTGACCCAACTCTTCATGAAAGTAAACAAGCCAGCCTTACTTGTGATCGATCAAGAAATTCGCTTGCAGGAGAATAATGACAGAGATTTCCAATGCGAGGCAAAGATCCAATACGATCTACCCTGTCGCCATACATTGCCTGTTGGAAGAGATCTTCAAATCTTTGATATTCCAGAGAGATGTATTATCAATCTAGGTACGCTAGATACCTCTTCCAATAGAATCAAGGCGACTAGTCCGGCTTTTGAAAAGACAGAGCCATGGATAAATAAAGTAGTTCAACTGGAGAACCTCTTTCGTTCGTGTGAAGGTGGCCAACAAGTTCATGAACTTTTGGAGAAGATCAGGACTGTTGTGGCTGGCTATTGTGGTATACACACTGTGGTGATCCAGCCTTATTAATGTATATTTTACATATACATAAGCTATAAGTACAGATTAGCTGAGAGCTAATAAGGTACGATAGACGAAGTATAGCAATGCATCAGAATAATAGTAACATGGATGTCGAGCTCAGAAGCTTACTCCATCTAATATCTTAATGTGGTGAAAGACCACACGTATAAGGAAGCCAAAGAGCTAGTGCAACAGCACATTGAAAGAGTATATAAAGAGCGGCACATTTTGTATCTTAATAAAGACAAGCTTATATACAGTCTCAAAGTACTCACTTACTGTCTATATCTCCATTACTATTTTTATTGTTTTAATACCCTAAAACACAACAGTCCATTTTGTGACCAATTTCAATGAATTTTATGACAGAGAGTTTATTTAGCAAGATAATTCTCCTTGTCGTGAGTCGAAGCTGGTTGATGCTTGGGAGAAAAGTGTCCCGGTATCCTAGTAATAGTGTGGCTGCCAAATAGTCCAGGTCTAAGTTATATTAAGAAGTTGTGGTCTTATCTTGAACGCATGGTGGGTGGAATTGTATCAGCTTCAATAAATATTAAGGTGCTGGATTATTTAATACATTAATAGTGGAGCAAAGTGTTAGTTGAGATATGCCAAAGGTATTAGATATTAATGCCCAATCGTATAGACGAAATGAAAAAAGGCAGAAGTTGGGACAAAATACCAAGTTTCTTTAACATTATTATTACTATTATTGAATATCTTATGTTTCTGCTCGTGTAATTTTATATATGACTTATTATACAAAAGCAGGTATAATACGACCAGAGAGTTAAAGAAGTTATCTTTTTTTTTATTTTGCAGATATTGAATTGACCCATTACTATGGGAATGGGTCTGTATGCTTCCTTTATTAAATCTCAAAGGTTTTGAAAGAAAGTTTCGTTGGGTTGAGAATCTTGTGCTTTTCACATGCTTTCAAAGGTGTTGATGGAGTTCGAGGGGTTGAAAAAGTAAAGTGTCAAAGTGTAAATGGCATACCAAGCGGGTACGAGGGTGATGAAGAGTATGGTGAAAGCTTTGGATGGGTGCCGAGCACCAATAATTATAAAGAGATACTATTCTGACCGTACTACAATATTCCAGTATTCGAGGCTAAAGTTGAGTCTAGCCCTTGCCCAACGTAGCCGACTCTTTTTATGTTTCATAGCTAGGTTTGGCTTGGATACAGGCTTATAAAATCTGAAGCCCTTTCTCAAATATCTGATGAATATTTCACTACAGACAACCGCACTTGAATTCCCCAGATTTACATGCTAAGAGAAACTTTCAAAAGGATCACATCTCGAACTCAAGCAAAGACTCTTAACATACACGACATTTTAAGCGGGCACGACGTTTCTTGATGGGGTCTAGTATTTCTAGATGTTATGGTGTCTGGACATTTTCTTAGAGCTTCATGTTACAATTTAAACTTTTTGACATCAAAATACACCGAGAATATAAGCTAAATTTAATATATCACCTCCATTACAAGTTAAAATCGTTTTTAAAGTATGTTATTTATAGAAGAAATGTTAAAGTCTTAGGGACCAGATATATTTATTAGACACCGGACAGCACGTCACAATTAAAATGTCCGGTGGAATCAAAAGGTCGTGCCCGCTCAAAAACGTCGTGCCCCATACAGAAACGTCGTGCCCCTAAGTTTAGCGATTCTTGATATTCTTGGAGTGTATATCATTCTCAATACTTTAATTTTGACATTTCCCCCCTTGGGATCTAAAACCAAACCAAACTCGATACTCACCAATTATTACCAATATGTTTTCCCAGAATAAAAATATTCTAGACAACAATACATTATTACTACAATATTCAATAACATGGAGCACATAATGGCACGAAATAAAGAGATATAGATTGTACTGGAAACAGTAAATTGAATAAACTTATTGTAATGACTAAAAATGGATAGCTTTAGAACAACAAGTTGTCTTTATGCAAATAATATTTTTGAGGAAATAATGCTGCCCACATTACAAAATGAAATTCACATCAATACAAAATAAAGATATTCCAAGGTTTTTTTTCCCAGATCTCCCCTTTCTTCTCTATATACAATAATCGGCTCAATACTAGCATCCGAATCACACTTCAAATATCTAGCCACTTTATACCCACAGTTGTGCACTAGTTGGTAGAAATAATAAACATAAAGCATAAAACCTGTATTCCCAAATATTATTCATAGGGGTTTACAGACACATTTAGGATTTTTATTGTTCTTCTTCTTTTCAATGCCTTTTTTTACTTGTAATAAAGTTTCCGACGTTTGGTTTGACGTTGATATCATCATCGATAAGCTACTCCAAGGTGAGATAATTTGGGAGTAATTAACACAAAGAGGCCTGTGTGTTATACTTACTGTCTAATTCATCTGTAGCACAAAGCCATCAGAAACAAAAAACACACTGTCTGTGTGAAGGTGAAATCGAGTACTTGTGTAGGACAGTACAGACTGTCTTTTTAAATCAACCAATGCTGCTTGAAGTATCCAGTCCAGTAAAGATATGTGGAGATTTCCATGGTCAATATCCAGACCTTATTAGAGTATTCGATACTTGCCTTTATCCACCAAATTCGAGTTATCTGTTTCTAGGAGATTATGTAGATAGAGGCAAACAATCTATCGAGACAATATGTCTGCTCTTTGCATTCAAGATAAAGAATCCGGAAACGTTCAATCTCTTGAGAGGAAATCACGAGACGGCCAGTATCTCGCGTGTGTACGGATTTTACGATGAATGTAAGAACTATAACTGATAAACAAGGAATTGACTAGTTCTTTAGGTAAACGGATGTTCAATGTCAAATTATGGAAGACGTTTATCAATTGCTTCAATTGCATGCCTGTTGCTGCCATAATTGATAGCAAAATCTTGTGTATGCATGGAGGTATTTCAGCAGATATCACCAACCTCGACCAGATTCGAGCCATCGAACGGCCAGTGGACATTCCGGATTCAGGTATACCAGACGACTATATAAAAGAGATTGTTTATTTTTGGAATTTTAAAAGTATACAATTAACCGTTACCAATATAGGCATTCTTTGTGATCTTCTGTGGGCCGACCCCAGTAATGAACACACAGGGTGGCAAGAGAGTACAAGAGGTGTATCGTACACATTTGGTCCCGATGCTTTGTCAAACTTTCTAGATAAGATGGGACTTCAGCTTATCTGTAGAGCTCATCAGGTCGTGGAAGATGGCTATGAGTTCTTTGGCAACAAAGGTCTGGTTACGATATTCTCGGCTACTAATTACTGTGGCGAATTCGATAACGCTGGATGTGTATTGAAAATAGACCGGTCATTGACCTGTTCATTTGAGGTAATTTTCTTTGGCCAGGAATAGACACATGGTTTTTTGATCAATTGCATATTGAATCACATCATATCGTGCCTTGTAAATGCCTAATAATACTCTTATCATCTTTATCACAGATCTTCAAGCCAAAGAATCGCAAACCTACTAGTTACATCTATGCTGATGATCCTGATAGAAAATCCAAATTGCTTGCCCTGGACAATTAATTGGCTGATGGTATTTGGACTACAAGCACAGAAGATTGTAATGGTTCTTATTTAGTCGACAATCTTTTAGTCCTATCAATCAAATATGCCCTTTTTTTCTAACTGACATTCAAGGATCAGTAATCTCTTGAATTATGGACATTTACAAAGATATAAAAACATATATAATCTTATCTTTATAATTAATTCTATATCTTTTTACTTGCTTACAAGACATCATGTAGCCTAAACTATCGCATTCTGTGTACAAGCATAGAGCTAATTACCCTTTTTTGTACAATCTACATGCTCATACATTTGCGCCATTTCTTTTTACCAGATGTTTATTTATTTTATATGTATTTTTGCTGTCATACCAGATTGCAATGAATCATTAAAGAGAAAAAATGCGTTTATTTGTTGCTGACAACACCATCGAACTAATAAAAAAAAACGCAATTATTAATATGCTTTTAATCACAATCTCAAATATCAACTTACGCGAGTCTTGAACCATTCGACGGACTCCTCCTTCTTGATGCGGTGGGTGGCACCAACCTTGGACTTGCAGTGCTTGCGGCGAGCGACACGGTTACCGGGACGGCCCATGACGATGTAGTAGTCCATACCGTAGATACCAATGGAGGGATCGTACTTGATACCCAAGTCAATGTGCTCATCAATACCGAAACCAAAGTTACCGGTCTCAGAGAAGTTACGGGCACGGAGTTCGTACTCCTTGACCTTGAGACCACGCTCGAGGATCTCCTCAGCCTTGGGACCACGGACGGTGACGTGAACGGAGATCTTTTCGTTACGGCGGATACCAAAGGTACGGACAGTATAACGAGCCTTGGAGTAGACGGGAGTCTGACCAGTCAACTGTTCGAGAACCTTGGCAGCACGGGTAAGTCTATCACCAGATTCACCAACGCAAATGTTGAGGACGAGCTTCTCAATGTGGAGAGCCTTCATCTTGTTGACGGCAACGGTCTTTTGTTCGGCACTCTATGATGACCAAAGATTAGATCGGATCAATAAAGATGAATGAAATAAAGAGTGTGTTTATTGATGAACAAATGATGGATGGTGTGATTTCGTATGGGTATAATGTAGATGTGATGTCATTGTATATGTATATATATGTGTCTGTGTGGGTGTGTGTCTGTATATATGTGGGTGTGTCTGTGTACGCGTGTATACAGGGTGGGTATAGTGAGTCGTATTGACATGTTTTGGTGGGGTTGGATGACATGTGTCGCTCTTTGGGTTGGAGAATATGGGCCCGCGTGGTTGGTGAGGTGCGGTCCGAGGTGATTTTAGCAAGGTCGACAAAATTGGGTGATTTCTGAATCAACCCATCCAACACCAATGCATCCATCCATCCATCTGTAATCTATAAAAGAGTTCTAGCGGACGTACCATGGTTATTGGTAGAACCTAGAGGTCAATTGGCAGGGGGAAAAGGAAGGCTCTCTGGGTTTGCCAGAAGGTGAGGATGGTATATGCCTTGCCCGTCTTGGCCACACTAGGGCCAAGCCACAATTCAATGTCAGGACGTCCCTTTATTCACGCTTTCCATGCATGATTTTATTCCCCAATAAAAACCTCTTTTTTACATTTATTCTATTATACAAAAAAAAGTTGATTGGTACGAATAAATACAATTAAAACCAATTATCTAAAGGTATATTTTAAGATGGCTTGTTAAAACAAGTTTAAACTTTGAATTCTGTAACTTGAATATTCTGTGCTTTTTTTGTTTTGTTTAATATGACATGTAAAATTAATACTTGTCATAGCTTTAAAACGAAATAGTTTTATTCCATTATTGAAAGAGTAAAAAGACATGCCAATAAATCATGAACATGAACTGGGTAAATATAGCTAATGGTATCTACAGGTGTTTTCCAACGAATATTTAGCCATCACTTGAATTGGACATTACTATCCAAAGCTTCCATTTGTTCCTTTTGTGTTTTAAAAAGAGGTTGCGAGATCAAAAGGAGCCAATATCGAAATGATGTTTTATCAAGATTTTCATAGCCACAAAAGATGTCTATGGTTAATATCCTTTTTTATTACTTTGTCAGTGAATACACCAACCAGTCACCAAGACAAGAATATTGTCCATAGAATTGCACATAAAATATTGTAGATATGTACCAAGGTGTATGTGTTTAACGAATTTGTGATATCTCAAGCAGGTAATATTATAAAGACGATCCACATGGACAAGTGGTCACCAACTCCTTTAATATTATCTTGTAAAATCACCAAGTTCTAAGACATGTTTGTTATGAATGGGTATATAAAACTAGTTATATCAATAGCCAAGTTAATTGAGGCCAATATTTCTATATAGGCTGTGACCAATTGGGCATAATTAACATGAACTTAATTTCATATTATTAATGAATTGCAGTGTAACCAAATTGTTAAATAATAAAAGCGGGGGAGGGATTGGTGATACCTACATGGTCACCAATTGCTTTGGTGTAGAATCTTGTTCCGTGTTCCACCAGCAGGGCATTTGTCACCTCTTTCGGTGCCAAGATGGACTAGCAGTGCTTTTGAAATAGAATGGTAACATAATAATCATGGGTTTTTGGCCAGTGCTTTGTAAAGTCTAGGCTGATTGTGGCCTTACACCTTGTCCTTTATCAATGATTTTATACACAATCCACACAGCTACATTATCTCTGTGTGATATTTAAGTACATGGTCTATATTCATTCATAAAACTCGGAAAGATTGTTAAATTGGCTCTTTTTTACCTTTATAATCCGTGTTTAACTATCTTTGTGTTTTCTATCTTATAAACCAACTTGGACAAAGAAAATCTTGGATTTGAACAGGGTATATATGGACCATTAAACAGATTAATTTTATTTTAAAAATCTAAAGTATTTCCATACAAAAGCCAGGCATTTTTCATTAATTGTTATATGCTTTAAAAAGTCTTTTGAGACTAAATCCTTTGTTTGCAGATTATGTTACTTGTATATACAAAATGATTCAGTTTGGAACAAAAAACCAGCTTATAAGATTTAAAATGTTTATTGATTTCATCGAGTGCAGACAGACACTGTTTTTTTTTTCAAAGTACAACAGTAACAAATAGCTGGAATTTTCTACTTTTTCTATTGCTAGAATTTTTTTAAATGAGATGCCAAAATAAATGAGGTTTTAACAAAATGTAATGATCAAAGAAAACAGTAAATATCAACCGATATGAAAATATGTTTTATTTTTGGATAATCAAATATGTGGTCGGGACAGGTTTGATTTTGTATTCGTTGGACATTTGAATAACATTAGAAATGATAGTAAAATGAGATTTGATAAAGAGGCTTATAATCCCAAAGTATTTAATCCTACATCTACAATAAAAAGATACTAGGATTTGAGTAAATAGTTGAAGCATTTTTTATTGAGATTTTTTTTTAAAAAAATAATTGATCAAAAGAGTTTTATACTCTTTTGAAATTATGTCCGGACGATATCTTTCCTAGTTAAACAAAACAAGGAAAGAGTAAAGCATTTCCAAGGAACCGTTATTTGTTTGGGCACCTATCCTAAAAAAGATCTTTGACATGTATTGATCTAGAATGAGAGAATCAAGATGCTTCTTCTGCTCCAGCTAATGCGATCAATTCTCTCAAGAGCCACACTATTATGGATCACTATTTGGCTATAGATATTGATTTTCAATGCTTTTTTTTGTCTCTAAAGATGATATATATCATCAGAATAACTTGCATATCACCAACTATTCAACCCGTCCTTATTCCTGACTAGCTTCAGCAAACTGGTAGCAATTCTTTCCTTTCTTCTTTTTGTAATTACTGCCAATACGCGAGAAGAATTTTCGGCATTTTTATAGTTAAGAAAAAGATAGTATATGGGTCATAAAGAAAGTTCCAAGTTCTGGATTCAGTAATTGAGCGATAACACACTGTTTTGTTTGTTATTCACAATAATCACAGTTTTCTTGCTTGGGTATTCTGACTAACAGGGAAAAATAAAATGAATTGGATTTTTATACCATACTTTATTAGTATTTTTGCTAATTCCCATGGTGTCAGACCTGTTTTTAGAGTATATATCTAACAGTGTTACCTCTCAATACAGCAAATAATTTGGCGTGCTCATTCTTCCCAATTTTATCCCAATAACAGACATAATACACGAATTAACAGATGATCGCAGTATATTTAAGCTTTCTAATATCATCACCAGTGAGAAATATAATATTTGGAATACATGATAGGACATGGAATAACTTTTGTGATATACAATTTCTATATACACAACAGAAAACAACGAGAGAATATAACAACATCCAAAAGTTTTTGGTTTCTAGTTTTACAGGAACATTTATTGGTTCGCAAAAAAATGCATTATAAGTTGGGATACTGTTGTTCCAAAAACAAAAACCAATTGTCAATACCAAGCTCAAAAACACAAGCCCGGAGACGTCTGCTATCCGATTATTTTACTCATTGGTTATTATATTAATGATATCGCTTGTGGATCAAAAGATGCGTTGAAAAGATTATCTTGAGGACCATACGAAAGATCCTCTCGTCCTTGATGCCATGAAACACAATAGATGTCTTTTCACTATTAAACCTAGAGAGAGGGATTTTCTGATAGTTAAAGAATACAAGTAGACTCTAAAGAAATACTCGATTGCCAGGCCCTTTAATAGTATCATTAGGATCCCAAAGCTAAACTTGGATTTTGTACCGAGAACTAGAGGAATTACATGGACAATTGAAATATGATGGGAAAGAGCCTTTATGCTTAGAGGACCATCACTTTAAGAAATATACTCCTTGTTTTCAAGCAGTAACGTGCCTAAAAGTGTTTGGTCTTTAATTTTACAGAAAAAAGGTGTGCATATACTCTATCAGCATGCTCATGTGCCATGTTCCTGCGTATTACGTTGGAAGCAGTATCATGATTCTTGTTGAACCTGTTCTTTTTGCAAAAAATCATTTGAAAGAAGAAAATGTGATGAATGCTCTTTGGCCCACCCTTTTTTTAACAAGACTTTGGTAGTTCTTAGTACAGATATGCCTAAAAGGTGGCCCATCAAGCAATTGTAAACAATCATATACAAAAAGGCGTAAATATTACCACATAAAAGAAACTATTCAAAATCGTCTCACTAAAAAGAATGATTCCAAATATGGATTTATTAAAGCCAGTGCAACACTTGATAGTGACTGCTTAAATGAGTGTGTGACATTGTTTTCCCAGGAAACAAAATCGAGATTTTGTCTTGAACCCCTTGAGAGTGTTTTTGATGGTATTCCAGGCCAAGCAGACTCTGAGGTCTCCCTTGATATTCCACCTGTTACCCAGAAAAAAAGGCTGTCATGAATGAATTAAAGAAAGAAGGCCAAATGCTCCGGGAGGAATATTAAATTGTGCGGGCCGCGGCAAATACTCAATTTCAATCAATTGGTCGCAGTTTTGTGAAATGCTGTATTCAATATATGGCTCGATAGAAGAAGAAGAAGAAAGTGACTTTGAGGATTTATGATATCGTATTTCGTCAGTGAAAGCCAAAAAGTCAATTATAGTATTCCGAATGACATCTTTTTAAAATTTACACGATCCAAACCTAAAGAAAACGTATGTTGTTTTTTTTATAGAGCCTTGAAAGTCTTTCTTTCTTTCTTTCTTTTTTGAAATTGGTCAATAATATTACTATATTTGATACAAAAATAAAATAAACATTCACAACAAACATCTTCAAAGAAGAATAAGTTTTGATCTGATAACAAATATGTTTAACTCAGCTTTTTATTCTGATGAGTCGGAAGGGAAAGAAGGAATTAATCTGACTTTTTGGATCGAACTATAAAAAAATAACAACGGTAAATAAATAAATAAATAAAGCAAAGGGCATCAAAAATAATAATAATATCGAAGCTTACCATCGTTACGGATAGGTATCTTGAGACCCTGCTTGGCAAACACCTTTGAGAGTTCAGTCGATTCTATACATTCATTCAAAAAACAGAATGGTTAATGGGAAACATCTCTGTCTTGTTTGATATCTTACCTGTCATTCCGGGAAACTGGCGAGGGTACACAGAAATAAGAGACATTCAATAACCTGATTTATTTACTTGTTGCAGACATTACCTTTTTGGCTGAATAGACAGTAAATGGGTCCGAGAATATCTGAGCAATAATCGAAGAAGTGGCATCTTCTTGAAAGTCGGAACTATTTCGAATGAATGAGTTTTTTTGGGAGTCTAATGTGCAACCAGTCTTACCTGACTAGTTTCATCAGACTGAAGCGAAGGGTGTACCGGCCTTCTGTACGGATACTGAGATCAGGGAATGCAAAGTAAAGGCCTTGTTCGCCCTCTGTGTTCTTGAGTAAGCTTGGTGAGCTTACAAGGGAACCCATGAGAACGCGAGTGCATTTGGGAGGGTTGGAAATAATATTCCGTTCTTCTTTACGATCATCTGACCAGAGAGTTACGTGCAATACAAAGAAAGGAATTTGAAGTGTCCTAAGCAATGGTAATGTTAAGCCAAACAGCCATGCGAGTCTCTTGGAGTCCTTACTGGATATCAAGCATTGCTGTCTCTTGACCCTTTTGCCTGACAACCAATTGCACAATAGGAGGTGGATCTATTGGTCTTCTGTCCTTTTCACCAAAGCCACACATCCGTGCGTGAAGGGGTTGTTGAGATACGATAAGTTCATACGTTCTATAAACCCAAGGACATTAAATAAATATGGCCAGGCAAAAGGCAGCCTAACCTCATCTCACGCTCATCGTAGCCAATAGATCCACATTGGGCTGATTCAACTGGTTTTTCTTTTTGTTCAGGTACTTGTTGTAATGTGTCATGGCGCCCAGAAGGGTCTGACATGACAGGTTCTGTGGGATAAGATTCATAAAAGGGATGGGGATTAATTGGAGGAAACCTAGAGTCCTCGTAGCGTGCACGAGGAGAGGCTTCGTAATGAGGTGAGGGTGCTTTGTAGTGTGTATGAGACATGGAATACGCAAAACGGGTTTAAAAATACCAAAGCAAAGGAAAACATGGGATTACATAAATTTAAACGGGTAAATGTTCAGACAGGCACATTTACGAGTAATACAGCAAATGAAAATCAACGTCGTAGCCAATAAGAATAAATGTCGCATTCTTATTTATTTATATACCAAAAATCGCATTTTTGTCATATATATATATATATTGTATGTATATTTATCTTGATATTGGCATCAAAATGTCCTTTGGCTCTAGTAATATATTTCCATGACCATTGCCGTCATATCTCTTATCTATTATATGTCCTCTTTCAGTGTGGCTTGCCTATCAACCCTCTGCCCTCTTTCAGAATCACTCTTGAACATTGTTCTCTAACATGAGCTGCCCGGGGACTCTTCCAGAGCCCAAGAGCACCCAATTGGCGGCCATGGTAGATGCATTGCTCCCAAAAGTACTTTGCATACATTCTTGTTTCAATTACATGCTGTTTGAACCCAAAAGATAATAAATAAATAAATATATGTATACATAATATCTATGCAGGACTTTATCTTTACTCACATTGATATGCCCAATGAACTCTGGCTCAGATACCGTCAGCACATACTCACTGCCCATTCCATAAAACTCTCCACCTGACAGATAGCTCTCAAAGAAGCATGCAGATCTCTGGTCAAGGAATCTTTCAGGGCACCTACCGAATAAAGCTAAGGATCTTTCTCTCTAATCTCTCTAGACTTACCATGGCACAGCCGTCTTGCTTTGTATGGCTATAGGTGAATAACTAGGATCATAATGTTTGACCAGGTAAATGCTTTCGGTGGCTTGCCATTGTCGAAGATCCATAGGATCCATGGGTGTGATTGTATTATTGGATATTTCTTCCAGGATCTCTAGCTTGGTTGCCGGGAGGGCTGGTGAGTTGAACATGGGCAACACAAGCATATGTCCATTATCCAGCAGGGTCTGGTAGCCAGTCTGGTTAGCCTTCCAGGTTGTCTGCAGATGTGGGCTGGGTAGAACACCAATAGGCATGTCACACACATATCCGGTGCGGGCATACAACCTTGCCACGTTGCGTTGGCCATTCCTTGAGATCAACATGGCTGCGATTCCTTCTGCTGTCTTTTCTGGGATTTCTAGGAGGTGGATATCCACCTGCCCAAAAATATCCGGCCTCTTCCTGTGCTCTTCCACAATTGGACCCAATTCCCCCATACTTCTTTCTCCTTTGGATACCATCAAGGTAGCCGATATCGGACCTAGTGTTTAGAGTCAGATTTAGAAGGAGTGTTTTGGAACGTGCTGTAAACCATACTGTACCTGGCCATCTCTCTACCAGTCGGCGAAATGCAGGCCAGTCTGCGGTCCCGAGTCCCGTAGTGAGCGTAAGATTAGAATTGGGGGCTTTTCCTTTGAGCCAGTACGGCTCCGTGTTACGGGTGGTACCATAATGAGATAATGGTAAAAGTTTGGACATTCGAAGACCGTGCGATAACGTATCCAACATTGAATAATCCTGGGCTGATAGACAACAATTTAGCTTCAAGTTGTATAGCTTATCGTGATCCATACCAGAGTCATATGTACGCTGAGGCATGGATAGGCCTGAATTTGACAGTCCATTAGGATGCAGGTACCAAGAAGTAAGGTGGCCTGCTGTCAGATACAGGGAAAACACAACATAGCAACACAGCAGGAAACAAGAGAAAGGGTATCGTCCTACAAAGCCTTCGCCGGACTGAAGGTATTTTTTTTTAACCAGTAGAATTTTACTGATTCCATGACGTTTTAATGTTGCCAACAAGGCGGGTTTTGGCGACAGATCGTTTTCATGAACCATTGTAGATGAGAAAGAACCTGGCAACATTATAAATAAATGTGCTTGTATAAGCCAGATTCGAGGAGCTTCTTACTCCTTAATGATCCCAAGGGGCTTCTTTATAGACCCCTTTGAAGGGACTCTAAAGGGGTGAGGGGGTAAAGGTCAAATTGAATTTATTTATTTATTTAACTTGCACCAAATAGAACTTGTTGTCCAAGTCACGTCATCCATACATTAGGAAAACGTTTTAAAAAAAACGAGCACAAAGCCAAAAAGAAAAGCACTCGAGCCAAACCAAGCCAAAAGGAAAGCAACCGATGAACAAAGAATAAAACCAACCTAGTGCACAAGAAGCATGACTGACAGCAGCAAACACAAGCCCAGACGGCCTTTTTCTCTGATTCCAACAATGATGCGTGTGTTCCGTTCCAAGGGCTGGGTGTTTCCTCTCTTGAGCGTGCTTGCTGTCCTGTACCTCAAACTGTTTTCCTCATCTAATCCCAAACAATCAATCCTCGAGATACCCCCACCCACGCATCCTCTCAGCCGACTCACTCAAGAGCGTAAATCATTATTAGCCTCTGTCCTTGCACATGCTCGAATTGGTTACGTTGCCAATCGTACCCCTGACATTGACACTCCTCCTCTTGTCGTCATTTACCGATGCAAAGACGTTGAATGTGAATTCGCTTCTAATCTCAAGGCAATCAGCACAGCGTATTTGTTTGCAATGGTCCAAGAAGGGGCTGCAATGGGATTTTTGATCAATAGCCCAGATCAATGGGAATGGTATTTTGAACCAATGCCGCGGTACATGGCTCTTTCTACTCAACACACCTCCATGTATCGAGAGAGAGCCAAACCAGACACTGTCTACCAAATGGACATGTCTACACAAGTATTAGCCACTACTGATTTTCAAAGTCAATTTCGGTCCAAGCATGTTCGAATCTTGGAGGCCACACATTGGGGCAAATGGACAGCTCTAAAGACAAACCAGGAGATGAAGCCAATGCGGGATAAGTATCGAATCGATGAGTTGAGCGAGTCAGAATGGTTTTGGGTGGCCAGCAGATTGCTGTTTAGCCCTACAGAATGGCTGCTCCAGCAACTCAAGCCATTCGAGACCCTTTTGGGTGGGCATTTGAGATGGTCAGATTCGCTGGCACTCCATGACCCGACAAGCTACATTGCACCTCTGGTAGCTCGATGGCTGCGAATCGGATTACGTGGAAAGCCTATTCTCGAGAAATGTTTTGTTGAGCAGATATCAAGTCTTTGTGGCAGTATTCCAAAGAATATGTGCCATGTCTTTATATCTTCTTCGACTGCAGCCGATCTTCATGATCTTCAAAAGGCACTCAGGATGTATGCGACTGTCCATGCTCTGCCCGATGCATTTGGGCTTTTATCAGGTACCAATGGAGACCAGAGGATGTCTTATGCGCGTCCGTTTCTGGAGTGGACTATCCTGTCTCGCATGGATAGGCTTCTAGGACCTGCTAACGACGAGTTTCTTTTGACCTGTGCATGGGCCGCCCAAGTGCACACAGATCTTGTTTCGATGGATAACAAGGGGTGCAACTCCAAAGTATTGGAATCATGGTAGTCTCCTTTATGAATACCTACCTATTTACCCCATATTTCGATATACTTGCGCCCATAGGCATTGCAATAAATACTATCATAAAAGAAACATATGGAACCAAAGTATTAAATCAGGGCATATACATGGGGTTATATTTGGTGCTGTCCTGCAGGGTCATAACCTATGGATACCCTTTAATCACACTATGGTCTGCAGCTACATAATACAACATAAAGCCCAACATACAACTCATTTATTCTTTGTCTCTTTCATTCTTTATACCTTTAATCTCTCTCTTTTGTGTGCTCTTACAATGAATCAGTATCAGTCCCAGCCGCCTCCAGCTCCACCACAAGCATATTATGGGGCATCCCAAGGAGGTTATAATTGAACTCAAGAGTCAAATGAATGATATTTACAAATACAATTAGGATACTACCAACCGCCGCCGCCACCACCACCGCCAAACACTGTCTATATCCAACCTCCTCCACAGAAAGAGAGCAGCGGCTGTATGGGATTTCTTGTAGGGTGTATGGCATGCTGTGCCCTTGAGCAGTTGTGTTGCTGCTGTGCTGGCGAGATCTGTGAAGCCTGTTGCTGTTAGAATATCAATAATTAACAATAATAATCATAATCATCATAATCATAATCATCATAATCATAATATATATATATTATATTATATTATATATATTATATACATATGTGTATATACATATGTGTATATGTCATTCTCAAAATTTATTTGCGGAGATGTAATATAGAAGGAGGGAATACACAAATGTAGAAATTATTTTACAAGAACACTCTGCTTGGTATCACCTTCCATATTTAGTCGATGGTAGAAAATCAACTGCCTTTTTTCGTTCTTTTTCTATTCCACTACTTCTTCCTTCCTTCCTTTTACATCCTCATTCCATCTTTTGCCCTTGCGTCTCTTTCTTCTCCTTATAGACCGAAGAAAGATCGTACTGGACAAGACCCCACATCAAGACTTGGACCACATTAAGCAACTCTTTTGCACATCCAGAGCACGCTTCATCTGTAAGTCATCTCGTGACGATGTTTTATTTTGGCGGCTCACAAGTGCATTGCTAGCCATTGATCTACATACTCCACCATCATCGCACCCTCTGCTCGGTTGAATCCCTTCCTTTTAACGTGTGAGCAGGTGGGCGTACTGTTGAGATTGACAAGCACTGACTGTTTGTTGTTGTTATTATTTCCAGTCAATGACTCCTGTTGAACAAAGCCACTCCCTTCCAGGGCCCATAAAACACCTTGAGGCCGACCCACTAAAAAAGACCAGGTTCAGTCAACCGTACAGGTAGATATTGAATTGAGAGCCGAGAAAGAGTGTAGATAAGTAACGATCCACAGTGAAATCTATGGACAGTATACCCCGCCTGCATCTGGCCAGATGGTTATGAACAGCACTTACTCGCCTATGGCCGGGCCTGGCTTCCAACAGCCAAGTACTCTTGGCCCTTACTCAACCGGGAATTTGACCTTCCCGAATATGACCCAGTATCACGCTCCTGCTGGAACACAAACCATGAACCCACCAACCCCTCAATTTGTCCATAGCACTCTGGGGTCGCCTTCATCGGCTGCTGCAGTTGCGCCGTTTGTCAATGCTTATGCCCAAGTACAACACGCTCATATCCCTACGCCTCCCCTACAGCCCGCCCACCAGACGGCCCGGACTGTCTATGTCGGCAACCTTCCATCCGACACACACGTCGCCGAAATCCTAGACCACGTCAAGTCAGGCATCATTGACTCTGTTAGACCCTTGCCCGAAAAGAACTGCATCTTTATTACCTTTGTCGATGCGTCTGTCGCGGCCCATTTCTACCACGAAGCCACCACTAAACGCTTGTGTTTGAATGGGACCGAGTTAAAGGTCGGGTGGGGCAAACCGAGCTCGATCCCTAGCAATATCCAGCTGGCACTGCAGAATGGCGCCACACGTAACGTGTTTCTTGGATCATTGGACGAGAGCATCACCGAGGAGTTCCTCCGCGAGGATCTTGGACGGTTTGGACATATTGAGCACATAAAGATGATCAAGGACCGCAACATTGCGTTTGTTCACTTCTTGAGCACGTCCAATGCGGTCAAGTGCGTCAATACGCTTCCCACCGAGACAAACTGGTCCTCTCGACGCGTGAATTATGGAAAGGATCGGTGTGCGCCTGCAAAAGTTGCCCCTCTTTATCCCTCAAGCTACCCTCCCTTCCCCGTCCGCTTCTCGCCCATGACATACGACCCCTACACAGGCACCGTCGAGGCCTACCCGACCCACACCCTCTACCCTCCCACATCTCTCACCGGTGTCGCCAACCGGACAATTTACCTCGGCAACATCCACCCAGACACCACTTGTGAGGAGATTTGCAATGTGATCCGGGGTGGCATCCTTAGTCAGATCAGGTACATGCCAGATAAGCACATTGCATTCATTGCGTTTGTCGATCCTGCCCTTGCGCTCCACTTTTATAACCAGTCGGTATTCCATGGGATTGTGATCAAGAACCGCAGACTCAAGATTGGGTGGGGAAAGGCATCATCGTTGCCCTCTGCTGTCGTGGCTGCGATCCAGAATGGAGGTTCACGCAATGTTTATCTGGGTAACATGGACGACAGTATGACAGAAGAGAAGCTCAAGCAGGACTTTTCTGACTATGGAGACATTGAGCTGGTGAATACTCTTAAAGAAAAGAACTGTGCATTCGTCAATTTCACGAGCATTGCTGCTGCTGTGCGGGCCATGGAGGGCATTCGGTCCAAGGAAGAGTACAAAAGATTTAGAATAAATTATGGCAAGGATCGTTGCGGAAATCCTCCCCGGGCACACAAGAATTCTGTGCAAGATCCTCATGGGCCACGTGAGATCGAGACAGAGCTAGTAGTTTCCCAGAATATCCTAGCCGTAGACGAAGGCCAGGACACCGTCAATGGGATGTTGGAGGCTGTCCTGGTGGGGAACGGGTAAGAAATGAATTGGTTTTTAGGGGGACACATTGACTAATCTTTATCATCATCATAAAAAACAGCATTTAATTTACATTTTGCAACAAGAAAAAAAAAGTTTGATTTCCATGAACCAAGACGTATATTATATTATATTATTATTACTATTACTATTATTCTTTATTATTTTTCTTCTTCTTCTTCTTCTTTATTATCATTCAAGAACATGCGTCCTTGGCTACCTTGGTATTCTATACACACACACACACATCTACACAACACACCAACACACCAACACACACACATTCATATATTTATATATATATATATATTTATATGCACGCTCTTTTCTTCCTCTTTGGCTCTTGCTACACATGGAAAGTAAAGGGTATTTTGTTTGTATATTGCTTTTTTTTATATAAATGTTTGTAATCTCCCTATTAAAATTTTTTTAGAGTTAATGATGATTATATATAATATATATATATATAATGTAAATATATATATAAATATGAAGACAATCCATATAGTGTTTTTTATAAAGTCTCTCTTGGCTCGAGCAACAGGCTCTTTTTGTATAACTGATCCACATCCCAGTCTGTGTTTAGGTTTTGGCGAATAAATGCCTGCAGTCTTGGTAGGGCCTGCAGAGGGTATGGTGGGGACTGGAACTGCTTGATCTCTCGAATCACATCCGCTGTCTTTTGGCGCTTGGCAAAGTTGATGAGCGTGTTTGATGTCTTTAGGAAATCAGGATTGCCGTCTTCAATAAACGTGAGATCCTGCAGGTAGATGCCGAGGAATGGAATACAGGGCGGGTTGATGGAATGGATCATTTCACGGTACTCGGTAAAGTTACGGTTTGCGCCCATTAGCTTTCGTATGTGTCCTAGCATTTGGTTGGTTCGGTTGCCCACCAGCTTTATTTTTCAAGTCAAATCAGTCGTCTTGATCACCAAAACTGTATGGCTTACCTCCCAGGTCTTTCGAAGTCTGCCAATAGCACTATTGTCAAATGCAGAGAGAATGGCCATGCAGGTGTTGTAGTTGTTCATGCCTCGACATCGCTAAAGACTAGTTAGTCTATCGGATGTCCATGTCTTACTAGGTCTACTTACATCTGCAACTTGTGTCCAGTGCTTGATAAACACAGCCCTCTTTTTGGCTTCTTCGTGCGATAGAATGCTGTCTGTGACCCAGCAAGTCAACCGATTGCAATAGTCGATTGATTGCTTGACATTCACAGCAATGTTTCCTTCTGAATCATCTAGAGACCAAGCCTTACTCAAGCACTCAATGGGTCGAATGGTGCTATAGAGCTTAAAGTCCATCAGACTCAATTGTCGTGCCATTTCCAGAGGATCTGCGTCGAGTAGGCGAAGGCAGTTTGTATTCTTGGGAATAATTGGAATTGGTCGTGATTTTTCATTGGGAACCATTGTTCGCACATCTTCATACGCATCGGTCTCTCTACGCTTTCGAATCAGTCGCTCCAGCTGGTCAGCCGCAAAGCTTGAAGTGTCCCGAATAACAGTGGTCGTAAAGAACTCGAGTCTGTCCAGAATCATCTCGTCTTCACGGTTGTAGTAGTTTTCCAGCCAGTTCTTGATAACATTAAACACTCGTAGTCTAACCAGCTTTTGTTTGCGCTCTGTCCAGTCCTCCAATTCCTCGGGAGTGAGGCCTTCGGGAGGGTGCATGTTGTATCGTCTCTCGAGACAGTCTACAAACTCTTCTGTCTTGCAGAATGACTTGTAGGTCAATAAAAAGGTGGCAATGTAGCTCGTATCTAGACCGGGGGATTAGCCATCAGTTTTTTTTTTTGGATTAGACAAGGCGCTTACCAAGAGCATTGTGCATCGTCAGACGCTCAACAAGCGCAACCAGAGTTCCACCCTTGACAGTGCCATCAAGGTTCAAGAGCACAATGTCACTATTATGATCATGGCCTAGGTACCAGGGTTCACCAGAATTAATTCCTCGGTCTTCATCAATCTTCATGCTGTATTGTCGTTTTCGTAACTTTTCACTTCCAATTGTACGTGATCCACTGCTAGAAGACACACAAGAGTCTTTTCGTATTCCAGGGCTGTCGATAGTCAAGTTCTTTAGAATGTCTTCATCGATGCATTCGACAACTGCAGTCTCTCCTTCATGATCACTCGACGAATGCTCCTCTACGCTCTCCAGATCGTCTTCATTCTCTTCCTTGAGGGTCGAATAGGTGACAAAGCCTGGGGACCATGGGGGTAGAGAGCGCGAGTCTTCTTCGGATACTATGCTAGACACCTTTCCACTCCGTCCAAGCCATGCCTTGCGCTCTTCAACCATGTCATTGACGCTCCCGAGGATATTCTCGACCGCGTTCTCGACTCCAAGAATTGCCTTTCTTAGTTCATATACTCCATGATGAACTTCTACATGAGTGTTTGTGAGATTCTGGACAGTCCCAAATAAAAACCCAACTGATGTATAAAGGGTCTGGCGACTGCTACGATAGCTCGACAAGGATGGGATGTGGGCACTGTCGATACTGTTGAGCTCAATCTCTTCAAGAACACCCATGTACTGGCTAATGTGGGTCGACAGGTGACGGAAAAGGAGAACAATTTCAGAGCGAGCCTTTTGGGTCTCGTCTTCATCTGGCTCATCATAGCTACCCAGAACATGATCCGCGGCTGTGATCATTGAATCAGTTGATCCGTAGATCTGATTGGCATAGGTCTTGATGTTCACAATAAGATCTTGGTTGAGAGGGTATTTGGTCTTTTGGACAAGCGATTTACCGCCTCCTATAGAGCTCGATCCACTCTTGCCACTCAACATGCTCTGAGGCTCGGCACTTGGGCGTCTGATTTCATCGAGTGAGTCTGTGGTTCCATAGTTTCGAGAGTAGACTGATATTTCGACTTCGCTGTCGAGATCAGAAGGAATGTTTCCAAATAACCGGGTGTTCTTTAGTAGTTTTGGCCTGACATAGTCAATGGGAATCTGGCGTTCCTGAAACGCAGCGACAAAGTTGCGAACGGCTGTTAATACATTTGCTGCGTCTCGTTGGACGCGTACAAAGGGTTCTGAATTGCCATTTGCCTCGGACGCCATTCGTGCAGAGAGCACTAGTTTGGATACTGCTGACATGACAACGTTTCGTGGTACGTGCAACAAAGGGTCCTGGAGGTGCTTGACCTCTTTTTCCATGGCACGGGAAGAATAGAGCATTATACGGATTGCTGCCACTACGGCTGCTGCCCGCGAGATCATTAGATTTGACTGGCCATTCTGTGTTGCCTGGTTGAGTTTGTGAATGACCAAGGCTATGTCAGACGAGAGGCTTTGCCAGGTCAGGGGCTCTTCCTGATGGAGATTCGATCCATGAAGCGTGGAGTCATTGTGGTCCAGGGGATCATGAACAGAGGAGTCTTCGTTCTCAACAGCTTCTTTTGTACTCTATATAAAAAAAATAAACACACACACACAGAGAGTGAGTGAGTTGGAGTGTCCAAGGCATGAGAGCACTTACCAAACGGCCAGTGGTTTTATCAACCTCGTCAAAGTCCCAGGTCGTTTCCTGTGTAATCATATTACAGAAATATACTCGGCCATTTGGGGTCGTTCGCTCGGTCCATTGGGCCAGTATCTCTTCTGGCGTGTGGTTAGACTCGGTGTGGCCATGGTCCAAGACAAAAGATCCCACGCTCAACCGTTTTTGGTCAACAAAATCCTGGGAGTTCTTTTGAGGGATGAATTGGTTGGGATTCGTCTTTTCATCTTGTGGGTCTATTCTATGGTGAGCCATCATGTCATCTTCCTGTGTTTCATGGATATTGTTCATGTGCGAATGCTAAGAATATATCGATATATTCGTATATTCAATAAATATTCAATAATTGCTTAATAATTAATCGTGCAAGAAAGGTTCTGCCAACCTGTGGTGTCCAACTATTTGATGGTGTGTTTTCATTGAAACTTCCGGTAGATCCTACACTGGCGTTGTCTGGGTGTATTGCCCAGTTGTGGCTATGGTCGATTTGGTGTTGACTGACAAACTCTCCATTGACCATGACTTCTGGATAGCTTGGGCGACGATGATAGGTATCGTGCAGTCCAGCTGCTGAATACGAATAATTGTTTGTGCGGTAACCAGAGGAATTTGGTGAGCTGGCTTCGATTGACTCTGCTGGAGTTGCTGGTTGTGTAATTACACCTATTTCGTTTGTTTCGACTAGTTGGACATAATTGCTAGGAAACCAGCCTCTTCTGCCGTTGCACCTTTTTTGATAACATTTAGATTCATGTGGATTTGGAATCTCCAATGTGCAATTACCAGCCATCCCACCATCCTGATTCCAGTTTGGCCAGGACTTCGATTATGTCTCCTTGTCTAAACTCCAATGCAGACGGTTCCCCTGAATTGAATGGATATATGGCCCTCACTCTATCTATTCTTCTCTGGTGCTGAGACATTTAGTTTTGGTTGAATATGTGTAAGATAAGGAAGAAAGGGTGTCGATAAACAAGGGAATTTGTGACTAAAATAAAGAAGGCCAAATGAGGGAGCAAGATTGAACATAAATCCCAAACGTCGACAATTATGCCCAGTGGTTGGAATTGATTTCCTTTTTTTTTAATTGATGAAAATTATTGCTGAATTTGTGATAAGATGTATTTATATTCACTATTATAATATAGGATGATGTTCGGGTATTTTTACACTGGCAAGAATGAATTTCTTGATAAGAAACACTGTATTACCATTGCACAGATCACGCAATAGGAATAGGAAGAGAAGAGAGGTAATGGAAATATTACAGAACACATTTTTATAGTATCTGTTTCTCCAGGCAGCCAGATTTCAAAATAATAATAATAATATCGTGAGTCTTATGGACAAATCATGTATTACTTCCAAAAATAGATGTCACATGCGTAACATGTATCTCTTGATTCCATTGTATGAAGGAGCTCTAATTTTATATACCCTTTTGCTGCATCGACCAGTCAAGGTTTCTAGGCTGCCTAGGTTACTCTTGGGCTTGTTATGATCTCAATATTATACCAGTCCATTATTTCTAGCCAATATAAATGCGATAGGATAACAGCAATAACATATATATATTGCAAAATGACATAAGATTATAATGTGACCAAGGATATTACCAGAGTTTGGGGTCTGTAAAATCGAAAGGTTGTTTTCATTTTTATTATTTTTATTATTACTATTATGTTTTTAATCTTCAAAAGATCTTGATTTTTGTACAAGCCAATTTGAAATATACAGTGCTTCTAATAAGCAATTTTGCAGCCAATCAAAATTAATTTTATATATTCAACAAGAATAGGGCACCATTAAATCGACACGTAAAAGTGTCATGAGATTACGCGTTATTTAATATGCTATATTTTGATTGCCAACACTTCTTTACTCTTTAATCATCATAATCTACGTATTAGAATCATTCCAAGGCCATATTTTCTGGGACCAGACGCTGCCACAAAAAAAAAAGAAAACTCGTAAATCTATCAAGCCAAAGTCGATTAAAAAATATACTTTGAATCAGTAAAGACCTTGAATACATTTAATACAGGTTGACCAAACTGGCAACAGTTCTTTCGGGTCCAATGTTCACATTAATAGCATTTCAGAATTATTACTGCTGTACAAAAAGGTATCCAACATGGATTCCTGTCCATCAAAGGAAGTAAGTATGCTTTCATACCTTACATGCTGACTAGTACTCTTATTAATTCACATAGTATGTGGTTTACTTTTTGCTGTGTCGATTTAATGGTATCCGCCAAGGTATACTGGAAATACTTGAAGCATAATACCAAGTATATAACTATTGGATATGCATGTAAATCGCCAACTAACGAAACCAAAGAATCACGTATACGTTTATTCCAATTGATGATAAACTATACTTTTGCGGAAAGTGCAAAGAAGTATTTGTGAGTCTGGTTTGCAAAGCAGACCAACCGATACTAGAAAGAGACTCGCCAAAGCAAGATGATCTACTGATGCTTCTAAAAGGGTCACACGGCGACATATCAGGTACATCAAGGTTCATCTTTAGTTATAATAACTGAAGATTCCCTGTAGATTTTGTTGCACGCGTCCATATTTGCCAAAAAAAAATCTTTCCGCTTTGTCATAATTGACTATGCAGGGCTTTCCACGGTACCAAACGACATCAAAAGGTTTTTGGATCAAGTCGAAAAGAATCCTGATTGCAGCAAGTTTTTTTAATGCTAATTAATTTGAACACTAGATAATGCAGCAACATCAAAGATGTTGTTGTAGACCATGGCTCTTTGGTTGAGATCTTGTCACAATTGTATATTTTTCTAAAAAAAAAAGAACGGTCTCGGAAAGTCTAAATGTCGACAAGCTAACATCAAACGATCAAAATAACTTCTTTTTTTCATATTAATAGCTTGTTTAATAAAAATAAAATTAAATCCTTTATTGGAGGTTTACTTTCCCTAAAATATTTATAGTTGTTCAAGACAGTAAAAAAAAGGAAGGTAATAATGTGGACATTATAGGTAAAGTGAGACATGATATGGTGAGTTTTTAATAATTTCCAATATTCCTTGACCAAGTCGGAAATATCTGTCGCAAACTCTACAGAATAGACTATTAAAATATACCAACCCAAAATTTAGCAAAGTGATTTTACCCCAAAGCTGTTCATCAATCACCCATACGATTTTTCAATATTTTCCCAGATATTCGCCTGTACAATCCAATATTGAAGTTGATTTACGCTACAATGGTGTTTGAGACGGGGGAACACACCTCAAATTAGTTTGTATTGATCTTCTGCGATTAGGAATTGTTTGGAATAACAATTGACATTCAAAGGTTTTTTCATCGGTGGCAATTTCTTTCACAAGGTTCAGCAAGCGATAACTGTAGATTGCAATGTTGGAGAATCGGGATAAATTATGAATTTGAAGAGATCTCGCTCGTGTACTTTGATACCAATAGCCACCCGTTAAAAATGGTCTTGATTATGACACATGGTGGGTTGGTTATGTAGTATAAATGTCCAATTCGGTGACAAGAAAATGAATACGGGTAGAAAGACAACTTTAATAAAGAACAAGTTAAAAGATTATTGAACTACTTTGGGTCATTTATACAGCTACGTCACTACTTCAAAGTTCATTACGATGAGAGATACAGTGAACACCGGTGGATTTTATCCACCATGCCAGTTGTGTATGTGTACTGCAATCAAATCACTTTTCTCTCTCTTCTTAATCATTGGGTTTGTATCCAAGTGCAAGTCAGGAAGCCTGGCCTAAAGTTAACATTTTCATGACAAGACAGTTACAGGTAAAGAAAGAAAGCAAAAAAAAAGGAAAGAAACAATAAATCACGCGAATTGCTTATTTCCAATCTGTTACGGATTTAATTGATTTATTAAAAACAACCAATTGTGAAAGCAGTTGGATGGTAATGATAAAGTCCCTCTAAAACATACCTTGAAAAGTTTGTTGGTTATGTGTATACAATAAATTGGAAAAAGAAAATTATAAGAGAGACCTATCGAATAACCAGAGATCTTAATTAACACTACAAGGTATTGTATTTCAAAGACATCAATCTCAACTGGGGAATGATTGGGATTTGTTATTTGAATCAATGTGATGTCTATTTATTTTTAGTCTTTTATTGATCACTACTTTTCATTCATACCGTGTAGACACCAGTAAAGTTAACCGTCAACAATGTTATGAGCATGAACTACAAGATTTATTTCATAATTTGCGCGCAGTTGAAGTGTCCTATATATTTTCTCAAGTGTTACTCCTCATAAAGCTATATGCAGTTCTATATGATACCTTGAGATCATACAATTGCGTGGAAAAATGCTCGGTCACTTCAACAACGGTACCAAAGGGATTAGCATCAATAAAGTTGACAACAGTTGCTTTATGTTATTTGGTAAAGATGTACTATAGACCTACTTTTTGCAACTCCTAAAAATATTATCAGGACACACATTATACTGACTAACCCATATATGCGCTTTTCAAATGTAAATATCCAGCTGATCCACTGCATCTGACACACTTATTCACTCTTTGCTCTTTAGATCAAAAAACCTAGCTTTATCCTCACATTATAACGCACATAGTCCATAGGCTCAAGGCTGCCATTCTCACCAACAACCCTTCCATGTCCATCTTCAAATAAAAATATTTTACTCGTTTTAAATTGTAAAATATTGACGAGGGAAAAAAAGACTACCATTCTTCAACTTATATATTTTTTTGCAGTGTCAAGATTTACGACATGGTTTCTAAATAAAAAAAATATAAGGTTGATTTTGATTGGATAGTTATATCGATTTTGATTGGTTGCGATATTGTTTGTGGGAAGCACTGTACTAATTGTTTAAAGGGAATCAGATTGTTTGTGTTAGGTTCCAGAGTCAATAGTTGTACTACCAAAAAAACAGGTCATTGTACCTATAGCTTTTATACTTGATCGATTTGAACTATATACCAAAAAATTATATTTGGGTATGTTTAGAGTGTACCACTGTAGTCCTCCAAGATTATAATTAAAGATCAATTGTTTAAATTTGAATTATTTTATGGAGTCATGGGGTACTAGTTAATCTTTGACCTAGGCACATCTTGGGTCCAAAGAAACAATAATGTTTTGTATTTATTTTGGCAAAAATACTGGCAGTCATTTCCATGTCTTTGACAGCAAATACCATGCCAGAAAACATACGGCCTGTGAGCCATATTTTATATCTGTACTACTTTGGGCATTTTAACCAAGAATGCTATCTACAATACAAATAAAGACTCGTAAATTCAAGATCAAAGTGTCTTTTTTTCAGAATGAAGGGCATGTCTATATGAAACTTGCAGGGGTCTGGCTCTGGAGAGACAATATCAGTACCCTTGGCAGATATTGTACCATCTTGTGTACAGATCAAAGGACCTAAATGTTTCTGGTAACACATACTCCACAAATGGTGTGCGATTATTGTCTATAATCGGATGAGGGCCCGGGAGTATCTGGAAACTTTGTATTCTCATTGACTTGTGGCGTACCTGAATCGGAAACAAGAGACTAGACGACGATCTTTGAAGTATTAGGCCACTGGGAATAATCTTGGCAGAAATGACCAAGAGTCGAACGAGAAAAACAAGCATGTGAGACTATAGAGCCATTTAAGAATCCAGGATCTTTATTGGGAACTTGTTACGCTTATTGAGGTGAGCACAAACGTGAATTAATATTGGTACAAGATGATGGGCCCACTTGAAGGAGATACCCAAATATCCTAGTCAACTGTGCATACAAGGTCCTGCTGAATATTTTTGTGTGGATTTGGACCTGGAACAAGGAAAAACAAAAACATATGGGCAGGGGTATTCATGATAAGCCCATCAGTAGTCGGTAATACTCCGTGTTTAAAATGACATCAATAGTAAAATCGTGTGTCTGTTAAACAAGTATAATATTCCAGCCAATACAAAGCCATATTGACTGTAAATAATGACTATTGCTGGATAAAATACATGGATCTCTGTACCTGGAAAATTGCTCGATCCCACGTTCCTGAGCAATTTCGATCGCTTGTGAGCGAATTTTCTTGGCTTAGGGCATGAGCTTTATTGATAAGAAACAGCTCACAAGATAGGCGGTTTTTCAAGGCATCAATTTACACTTGATAAACAGTATTGAGACCCTAAAAATAGGTTAAACATAAAGTGCGACCGGTTGATTTTGTCATTAAGAATAATTGTCAGGTTTTCATATAAGAAATAAGCATAGGCGTACAAGAAGGGTATAAAGTGCTTGGAGCCAATGACATAGTAGTTAATCTCTTGTAAGCACTTCTTTATATACTACAAGTTGGGTAAGTAAACGTTACAAAGAGGTCTGGCTTGCCAATAAAGGATGATAAGAATGGGATATACAAAAGAAATTCATGATTTTAATGGTCTTTTTTTTAATGGGAGCCAGGCGAGAGTCAAATTGCTGTAGCACTGATATATATGTAAGAAGCTGCTCTCTGTTGAAAGTGCAAGTTTGGTTTAAGGTCTCTATGTTGTCATTCAACACGAGCTTTATACTTTCGTAATCCCTGTATAGAGCACATTAGAATATACTTGCACCATATGTTTCAGCTTACTAAAGCCACTGGATTAGGTCATTTGTATTAGTTGTTAGACCATCAAAACCAATTGCGAAAATTGCAATTGGCTTGCTGGTGGTAGACAAAAGTCTCAACAGGTCTATGGTGATTTTCGAACGTAGCCAATTACTTGGTATCCGTTCTTTTTTAAGTCTTTGATTTGAGCCTTGTATTCTCGGCCCACATTTAATAGCTTCTTGGCTATCGGTTCTGCATATACATAAACAAATATTTGAATATTTGCTCACACTCTGCGAGAGTATACATACCCCGGTATTTCTCCTTGAGCACCCAGAGCAAACGACGCCTTGTCGTTTCTTCATTCTTTTGGTACTTGTGCTGTTGTTCCACACTAACAAAGTCAAGTTTGGCTACTCCGTACCAAGTAGAAAACGATTTTACGGACTTTTCATCAAACAGATTTGTAATGAGGATTGTTTCTGAATAAATTTCCCTCATTGATAGTATCTTGTTTTCAAAAAGTGTATTATCGGGTGGTGTACTAGGTAGATACACTTGATTCATATAGCCAATTACTTGGGCGTGAGTTTCTAGTAAAGTTATAGACACTAATAAACGGTGTGTGTGGCATGATTTGTCAAAACAATATTCATAAGCACTTACCAAGTATCACTTTATTCGCAGATGTGGTTGGTTCTGGGTGGGTATTTGCATATCGATGATAGCATGATGGGTTGCCATTGATCTTAATGCGTGTTTGCAGCATTGGCTTCCTTGGATCTTTGGCATAGCATATATCCAAGTCGCTGAGCAAATCAAGCTTCACTGTGAATCTCTGGGCAGCTTCATCATTAATTTCTTCGTTGTAGAAGATTCACAGAGCATTTTTCCGGGAAATATTTGTCATGGAAGGCATCAATGAAGGTTGGTCCACGCTTTTTTTCTTTTGTAAAAGACAGTTTATTATCCCTAAACGTTCACGCTTCTTCGACCGGCGATACTGGGGGTATCTTATTGGCCTCAAGGCTTATGAGAGAAAACTATGTAGAATAATGAGACTATGAAGTAGAAAGAGAGGGAATGCTGGGAGAATTGAATGGATAGATTATAAAGATAGTGGGATGTCTAGGGTATGCTAGTTTTGACCAACGCAAGTGTAAAGGAGGGAGTGTGGAGATTCAATGACGACAGCAGTAACAAAAGGTACATTGTCAAATATGAGCCTAATATGCCCTCCAACCTACTTGGAGAATGTCACCAAAGATCTGTGAGGTTGGGAAAAGTGGGCCATCTGGTAGAAGCATAACAGTGAGGATGGCTAAACCTACACCATGTGGTCAAGAGGAAAATGAGTGGAGCCAATGGATGAGTACATTTTCCCATACCTTTCAGATTTTGGGGCTTGGTCCACGATATATAAAAAAAGGTTGATCACATGATAAACAGGTTGGCTCACGGTAAAAAGGTTGGTCAATAAACCAAGAAACCCTTTTTTTTTTCTTTGGACAAACCTCAAAGTGTGTTAATGGATATAATCAAGCATTGTATTTCAGAGACAAGGGACTCTTTGTATATCCTTCTTAAAGAATACACCATTTTTCTCTCTTTTCTTTCTTTGCTTGTTGTCAGTGTTGGGCAGATACAATATCCTTTAATACTTTGATAAGAAATAAATCTCAATACAATGATTCAAATACAATTAATATTGACGTTTACATTATTTTTATTTAGCATATCATAAAACTATATAGAATACATCTTGAGCCATGTAAATGGTTATATTCGTATTATTTCCTATACATATATAATTTAAATATCATTTATATTTATATGCTATATTGTAATATATGCATCGTTATTTTAAGCTGCACACAAAGTAATAAAAGAAGAAGAACTTGGCTTGCATACAAGAAACCCTGTTCCACATGTACTATATTCTAAAAAAGGGCAAAGGATCAAGATTAAGATGGTGCACTCTTTAATTAAAAAATATATATATAAAAGTATTACAGTGTTACTTGGGATTACAAACTGTACTCTGCGTATAATTCCAATTATTTTTTAAAAATAGACTCATCACATCCACTGTGGCCAGAATTCTTTTGGATGTCATGAAATGAAATCCACAGACTATCGTATTTTTTCCCTGGCCTTATTTTTGGCAGGATACTATTCAAGAGAATTTTACTAGGGCTGTGGGAATGTTTTCTCTAAAGAACGCAAATACTAACTTTACTAGTGTAGAATAGCTCAAGGTAATTTTGCTATTACTTAATGTTTGTTGGCCATAACAAGATAGTTGCCAAGCCAATTGACATTAGAATGAACTCATATCTAATAATGTATCTATTGAAACAATAAAGTTTTAATAGTTACAAGTCGTATGTTTACAGTGGTTCAGTTTATATATATTCATTCTATCCTATACACGAGTGTATCTGGCAATATAACACTGTGGGACTTGTACAAGGAAAGAAAAACATCTAATCTTTATCTTTTATCGAACGATTTCCTTGTAACAGGTTCTTCTTTTGAACCTTGTTTCAAATATTTAATTTATTAAAATAAATAAATAAATGGATATCAATATTGGTGTAATAGACGCCAGAAACTCCTAGGCAGCTTGATGACTTGAAGTCTTATCCAAATTGCTCATCAATTCTGTAATCTCCTTAAATATCTCTTCTCTCCACTTTTGAAGAGAGTCAATCATCGTTTGCTGGAGTGCATTATCTACTGTTGGATCCAATACGAGATTATTCAAAAGGATGGAACGATTGTCATAGGCCTTGGCTTCAAATTTTATTCGTCGTTCTAGTGCGAACAATATCTCATATTTCTCGCGTAGTCTTCGGTCCAGATCAGCAGCAGGGCAGATGGAAAGCTTTGTCAAATCAGAGACTAGATCCTTTCTAAGATGATAGATTTATTAAAGAGATATATCTATATTACATTTCTATACAAAGACGATATGTTATAAAGGTATTTATTCTTACTCCATGCTAAAATAATACTATGTATATATATTTAAAGAAACTGGCAAGAAAAGAGGTTAAAGACCAAAAAAAAAAAGGCAAAACAAAACAAGGATTTTATAGCCAACATTTAGCTATTTTTACAAACATCTTTATAAAGTCTAGTGTTTAGGGCCGGTATCTGTTTAAGGATAGTTCCATTTATTTGTATTAAGTATTAGTGGACTAGTAAACCAAAAACATTTATAATATACCAAGACCCCCTTTGATGTCTTGGAATATGCAAAAGAAAAGAAATTAACAAATATATCTGTAAATTGAAAATCGGAAATTCTGAGAAAATTACAGTGAGATTTCAGAGACAATCACAGTTTGATTTCAGTCAATCACAGTGAGATTTCAGAGTATTTTGAGATTTACAAATATGGCAATCACAAGAATTATTACAGATTTATTAATCTACACATGACCGTGGGATACTATCCATAAAACGAGCCAATCAGCACCATCTTTTATGACCAACTATGACTTGAAAGAAAAAAAAAACCAGCTACACCCTTCTTTCTGTGTTTTTTTTCTTCCTTGCAACAGATCATTCCAACTAATGCTTAGAGCTCTGCCCCGTATTTCTGCCTCAAAGTACATCCAGGCTGCTTTCAAGCCAAAAGTAACAAGATTCAGGACCAGTTTTGCATGGAAACTAATATTTTGCCAGTTTGCCCCTATTGCAGTACAGCAGAAACTACTGCATAACACCCACGACGACAACAAATATGTCAAGATTGTCGAAGTCGGCCCTCGCGACGGTCTGCAGAACGAAAAACAGCTTATTCCTGTCCAGACAAAGGTGAAGCTGATTGAGTTGTTGGCTCAGGCTGGTTTGCCGGTAGTTGAGACCACCAGCTTTGTGAACCCAAAATGGGTGCCTCAGGTAAGAATGACAAATTCAGGTGGACTTGGTGATAACAATATATATATAATATATAGATGGGGGACAACCATGATGTATTTACGACGGTCGAGAAAAAGGCAAATGTCAGCTACCCAGTTCTCACACCAAATCTTCAAGGCCTAAAGGGTGCCATTAAGGCTGGAGCCAAAGAAGTAGCCGTGTTTGTGGCAGTTACAGAGTCATTCAATCGCAAAAACACAAACTGCTCTACAAAAGAATCTCTTGAGCGTGCTGGACAGGTCATCAAAGAAGCACTCGAGAATGGCCTACAGGTCAGAGGGTAAATGTCACTGTTACTGTTGCTTTAAAGACAAGATGAATTATAAATACCATTTAGATATCTTTCATGTGTCCTTGGGTGTCCCTACGAAGGGCCAGTTGAACCCGAACTCGTGGCCACAATGGCACAAAAGCTGTATGATGCTGGCTGTTACGAAATCAGTCTGGGTGACACCATTGGTACCGGAACACCCGGTTCAATGAATAAACTTCTCACGCAGGTCTTAAAAGTTGTTCCTGCCAGCAAAGTAGCAGTGCATTGCCATGACACATATGGCCAGGCATTGGCAAACATCTCAAAGGCCCTGGATGTAAGTCTTGTGTGTGTGTTTTTTGAGTCCTGACTAATCAATGGCGATATAGCATGGAGTAAGAGTTGTCGACAGCTCTGTTTCTGGTCTTGGTAAGCACAGTAATCCCAATCTGTCTTGAAGTTTAACAAATCGCAATCTAGGTGGATGTCCCTATGCACCCGGAGCAAAGGGAAATGTGGCGACTGAGGATGTGGTGTACATGTTGAATGGAATGGGATTAGAGACAAATGTAGATCTGGATGCTTTGATTGATATTGGTCAATGGATCTCTAATGAACTTGGACGAGACACAGGCTCAAGAGCAGGTGCCGCATTACTGGCCGCCAAAAGAGCCAAACTTCTTCGAGCCAAACTATAACTCTATCCAAATACGTATAAAAACAAATTAAATATCCATAGAAGACATGTTGTGTACATTTTTATATATTAAGATGATGATGATGATATTATTATTATTAATATTGGGGGAGGGAGGTTTTTTTTTCAATAGCGTATTAGGGTAATGTAATGTTTGCTGATTAAAATGTAAGTAATAAAGAATTAAGCTTGTAAGAGGTGTAGAATTAGAGTTAATTGTAAGAAAGAACTGTGCTAAAGCAGTAGTCCCAGAACTTGGAGGTGATGCCATAGCCAGCCTCAAAGTCCTTGTAATGATGTGCGAGGTGGTACTTTTTCATGTCCCTAAGGTAAGCAGTAGCAATCTTGGCATGGTGCAAGTAATAGTGAGTAATATCGTACAGCACATATCCAAAGATTGCTCCTGCGACTATGGCATGGGCTATACCGATTGGGAACAGTGCGAATCCAAGAGAGACAAATGGGATTGCCAGAACGACAAAGAGGGCTGGTGGAACCACCAGTCGTAGCCTGTTTCCAAACAAGTTAATTATTGGTTGGTCTGGAAATAAAGTGGCACCATATTCTCACCTGTCCATTGGCAAATAATGATGGAAACCATGAAGGGAAAAGTGTAATAGGTATGCAATTTGATGTTCAGGAAGCAGGTCGTCAAGGTGGAACAGGAATCGGTGGAGAATATACTCCAGTAGTGTCCAGATAAAGATACCCAGACCAAAGAATGAAAAGGTAAGCGCTGGTCTAAGATAGATCAATGACTGGCTGAGTTGATAAGCTACATAGGGGAACCAAATGGAAGGCACCATGTACCAGGCTGTCTTTGTGAAAGGTTCAAGGAGTGGGTGCCCAAAAAATATGGCAGGATGTGGAAGGTAGCGAGGTTTGTGGACTTGCTCAAGGTAGAATTCCTTTGTGTAGTTTGCTCTCATGATCTGTGGAATCAAGGCTTTGCGAAGATCCAGGAATTGGTTGGCCTTGATGTCGGTAGTGACATTGGTCTCTACTGGTTTAAAGTCGTCTTTGCCATAGGTCTCGAATTCCTCTTCTTTGCTCAATATCTCCACTCTTCTGCGGTGAAGACGGGCTCTCTCACCATCAAAATGCCGGAGTGGTTCTTCAGACACCTGGCCGATAAGATACTCTTCAAATATCTCATAAGCAGATTCAGAATGCTCATGCTCATCCTTGTCCTTCATTATCTCCGTAACATCTCTGCCGCCGTACTTTAGAATAAGATCATCGCCGCCAGGATGATCCGCAATAAATGGAGACACATCGTAGACGTTATTGTTATAGATAACCCAACAGTCCTTGGCCTTGGTATGTTTTTTGATTTCTGCAAGTGTGTATAGGTTGGTAGCCATGGTGATGTGTGTAACCTTTACAACTTGGAGAAAAGAAGGTGCGCTTTTTGGCAATTCATCTTTTTGCTTTTAAGAGTCCAGGCAATCGGAAGCCGGCTCGCATTTTTCCTTTCTTGAATCTCCGTGCACGGCATCCATTGCCCTGCGAATCAGGTGATGGTTTCGACTGCCAATATTTGTATTCCAGTTCCGGAGGTTTACCATTATTATTTTTTAACAGGTATCCATGGAAACAGATAGGATAAGGATAATATTGCAAGATTTGTAACTAGGCAATCACAGGACTCTTTGGTAAGCTTGATAAAAAATGCGCTACATATAATTGCCATGGATACACGAATTGGATCAATAAATAATTGAGTTTTTATCAGCATATGTCCGTCGCGTGTAACAAGACTCCAGACACTTGATATGTAAAGGCTAAACAAGAGCAGTAGCCAGCTGATCGCCTTTAATTATAGTGTTTGATCAAAGACCACCATTCTACAACGTTTTTTTCTTTTCTTGCAGACTATTGACAGATATGAAATTAAATCGGAAGCATTAGACTTTGGACTCTTCTTTTTTTTTTAATTAAATTAAATGTAAAAGGCTAAAGGCCATTGAGTACCAAAAAATTAAAGCGTCTTGGATACACCAAAGATCCTGTGAGAAATCACCAAAGCTTCTTAAATAAGGAATATCTTTTCTTCTTCTTCTTCAAAGGACATTCCAAGTATACCAATATTGGATAGAGTACTTTTATAATATTTTATGCCAAAAAACAAAAAAAAAGACTGTAATAAGATACCAATCCATTTTAACCTAAATAGAGCATATGTATTTCGAGGGCCCATATTTAAACAATCGAGTATGCAAAGGGTAAATAGAGATATATTATACTATTAATCCTATCGAATTGCTTAATGTATCAATCAATATATATATATAGGCATCTTTTAAGAGGTATCAAGCAAGAAGAGTGTGTTTATTGGAATTGGAAACAAAAAAAACGGAACCACTGCAAAAGATGCTTGTGGTTCTCTTTTTTTAAAATGATTTTATTTCAAGGAGATTATTATTATGATTTGATATTTTGATGATGTCTAGTGTATAGAGAGGATACTTTTTTTTGGGGGTTGTCTATTTTACAATTTTTTACAGGATATATATATATATATACAGATATTGAATTGGCTTATGATGAGCGATAGACAGCTGGGCGAATGCAGACAGTGACCGAGGGGTGATCAAAGATAAGTGCATCAAAAGCCATAGATTTTTCAGATGCTTGAAAGTGCTCGTCATCAGAAAAGTCTGAGAGATAGGAGTCATTGGAAATCGTCGATGAAGATGAGATCAAAGAAGGTGGGACTGTGTTTTGTACTTTGTTGCAGCTAAAGGCTTTCTTGACTGAAGTGAGACCTTTGATGCATTGGCCCATGGATGATGTGAATGAAGAAAGGCCTTTGGTGCTTGTGTTGGAGGTCTTTTGGGACTGGCGACGCTGGCACTTTGAGAGGATACGCTTTTGGATAGAGAAGATTTGCATTGTAGAGTGTGTATGTGTGTGAAGATGTGAAGATGTGTAATATTAAAGGAAAGTGCAAAAATGTCGAGTCTTTATATACTATCCAGAAATGCCCGTGCTTTTGGGTTGAATCAAGGGTTTTATGCTTCTTCTTCACTTTATTGCCATTTTTAGGCCCCAAGACAAGGGGCCATCAAATCTGATGGTTGGCATCTATCGGAAAATACACCCAAAAATCCTGATCTCCAAAACCACAGCCAAAATCCATGATCATGATCCTTGATCCTTGATCTATAGTTTGCCTCCCTATCGAAAGACAAAGATAGTATGTCTCCTATACCAACAGGTTCACGTCACCTTGTTTGCTGTGGGTGGATACTGTAAAGATGCCATATTCTTGAACCATTTAGCCTATAGAATGTTATGTTGCCAATAAAGAGTACTCTTGGCATCTCGATATACAATAAATCTCAATAAACGCATTAAATAGCCCCCCAAAAAATATGGCAATAGACACTGATAGCATCAAGACATATTGGCTACTTTTATCAATCAATTGCTTATAATTTCATTTTCCTTTGCAAAGTGCCAATGTGACTTGTCTTGAGCAAGTGGCCAGTTCAAGGCGTGCTTTATTGCTTGGATTTTATGGAGTTTATTACTAGACAAAGATTAGCATGGGGTTTTGGAACTCTTTTCTTGGTGGTCGTCATCATCCAAGTAGTTTCTCATGCTCGTTTTCTCTTTAATTCAACCGAAATTGATCCCAACGACATTCCAATCGATCAAGTTACAAGAATCAACCGAGATTACAGTACTCTTTGGTCATATTCAGCCACACTCTGCACATTGTACGGATGCACATTAGGATCGATCCTCTACAAACGACAAGAAAGAGAAAGACGGCGATTAATGGGTGACATGAGCCCTGACAAGACCATTGGTGGATGGTGCATGTCACGGACTTGGCATAGTCGATGGCGTCGATGGTTGAGCTTTGAGATTCGGTTGTTTGGTGGATATATCAGCCCAGGCACGATTCTGTTGGCAATAGGATTTGTGGCTGTCCATATAATCCAGATTACAAAAAGCCCTCCGATAGGCAAAGCCCTCGCTGATGATTCTATAAAGATTGATGGAGATACTTGGCAGCAAGAGCTTGGAAACCAGATTGCCCAGCTTGCTCTGGTGGATATCGCAGTAGCCGTTGCTCTTTCGGCAAGACATTCGATTCTCTGGCGGCCCTTTGGATTCGAACGAGCTATTGGCTGGCACACTTGGTTTGGTAGGATGGCAAGTGTGTGTGCACTCTACCATGCTACATTTGAAATCACAATCTACTATCCGGATCAAAATAATAGTCTGTTTGATACAATTACAAGAAGTCCAATGGCCATTTCAGGGTCAGGGCTTATTATCCTGGTGTCTATTCTCGTATTTGGTTCCCATCCGCTTGTGCGGTCCATGTCCTATCGACTGTTTCGACTCACTCATCTCTTGTCGTTTGGCGGACTGGTCGTTCTGGGGATTCTGCACCACTGGGCATTCCTGGTGTTTTATGCTGCTGTGTTTGGTGTCTGGATGGTGGACCAGATCCAGAGGTACAGGGATTCTTGCCCTGTGAATCTGATATCGATGGAGGCACTGCCAGGAAAGATTGTCAAGTTGAGATTGGAGCCTTTATATGAAGCGCCGACATTTATACCCGGGCAGTTTGCATATGTGTCTCTTGCAAGTTCCAGGCTCGCAAGTTTGGCATTTTCGCATCCATTTTCAATTAGTCGGATAGATGATGATGGCACAGGTAATTTTTATAAGATTGGGTCCATGGAAAACACTGAACATACTGTAGATAAACTGAGGAATAGAGAGAGTACTGAGCAGATGTCAAGTCCTGATGGAAACCATGGAAACAACTTTTATCTGGAGCCAGAAACCATGGTAACCAAGACCAATACGAGCCGGTCTGTGTTTACTTTTCACATCAAGACTAGCGGGAGACGAACGAGTGCGCTATACAGACTCGCCCAGGACACTTCAAACGAGGACCATGGAAGGTTTAGTATGAGTAGACCACTTGGGTTCCCATTGCTGAGCATGGCAGGCCATGGGTTTGGGGAGTTTGAGACGGTTGTGTTGATAGCACAGGGTATTGGGATTACTCCTTGGATAGCTGTGTTACAATACATGCAACAGAACCAAGTACAGACAAAAGAACTCAATCTCATCTGGTCTGTACCATCAACAGGTAAATTGTGCAACATCCAATATCTGTGTACCAACCAAAGTTTCTTAGATGTTCTGCATGCCTTTATGCAAGAATTGAGTTCATGGGAATCCATGAGCTACTTGGACGTTTATTTTGATGTTTACATCACAAGAGAAGTGCCTGCTGTTGACCCAGGACTGAATGTGCTTCAGGTTCACCATGGCCGGCCTGACTATGGGTGTGTGCTAGAGACCATCCGGCAACGGAAGCCAGATTCACATGTGGCACTTGGGCTGTGTGCAACTGATGAAACGGTACAAAAGTGCGGTAATCAGGTTCGAGGCGCGCGATTCAGCAATGATCAATCATGGTGGACTGTCTGTGCAGAACGATTTGAAATATAGTCTTTTGTTTCAAAATCTGGTCCCTTTTTTAACCCCACCCAAAAAAAAAGTCTGAAAACTCTATAAAGATGTATATCCCATTTTATTGATGGGGGAGGATTGAGATGGTCCCCCCCAAAAGCATGAGATTTTATAAAAGTACGGTATACATATATACATCTTGATCTCTATAGATTTAATCAATCAATTCAATCCAATCCCATTGATGGGTTTGGTTGCCTGGATACTTTGTTTCACCATTTATCATTTCTTTTGTTGCGCACGGGCTGTCGAGAATGATTGGCCAGTCAACATGAGAAAATTCAACAATATAAAACATATAAACGTTTGTTTTTGTACAATTCAAAGTGAATAGTATATTATATAACCCATCCTGCAACCGGGATGGCTGTCGGCTGACGATGTTGAACGTCATTAATTAGAAGGAAATTATGTAAAAAAGAAAAGTAAATCAAACAAATATAACAAAAAAGAATAAGCTTATTCTATTTTTTTACTCTTTAGCAATCTGTAAATAAAGAAAGAAGGGAGGAAGGGGTGTAGGGATGATATGATAAGAATGAAGTTTGTTGAAAACAGAGAGAGAGGTACCAGTTTTCTCTAGTCACTTAGAACTTGAGAGCTCTGGGCTGTTCCCAGCTGAACTCCTCACGGCCAAAGTGACCATAGGCAGCAGTCTTCTGGTAGATGGGCTTGAAGAGATCAAGATCCTTGACAATGACACCAGGACGGAGGTCAAAGTTCTTGCGGATAATGGCAACCAACTCCTCGGGGGTCTTTTGGGAAGTACCGTAGGACTCAACAAAGATAGAGAGGGGCTCGGCAACACCAATAGCGTAGGAGAGCTGGACAAGAGCTCTGCGGCAAAGCTTGGCAGCAATCAAAGACTTGGCGATCCAGCGGGCAGTGTAGGCAGCTGAACGATCGACCTTGGACCAATCCTTACCAGAGAAAGCTCCACCACCGTGAGCACCCCAACCACCATAGGTGTCAACAATAATCTTACGGCCAGTGAGACCGGCATCACCCTGGGGACCACCGATGATGAACTTGCCAGAGGGCTGCAAGTGGTAAACGGTATCCTTCAAGAGGTGGGCGGGAATGATGGGCTTGACGACGTGCTCCATAAGGGCCTTGCGGAGGTAGTCAGTCTCGATCTCGGCAGCGTGCTGGACAGAGATGACGACGGTGTCGACACGGAGGGGAATCATGGCACCATTGTCGTTCTTGTACTCAATGGTAACCTGGGTCTTGGAGTCAGGACGCAACCAGGCGAGAGTGCCATCACGACGGAGATCAGCCATGCGACGGTTGAGCTTGTGGGCCAAGACGATGGTGAGGGGCATCATCTCAGGGGTTTCATCAGAAGCATAACCAAACATGATACCCTGGTCACCAGCACCAATATCCTCAATGTTGAAGGACTTTTGAACCAAACCCTGGGAGATATCGGGAGACTGCTGCTCAATGGCAACCAAGACGTTGCAGGTCTTGTAGTCGAAACCCTTGGCAGAGTCATCGTAACCAATCTGCTTGATGGCGTTACGGATGATCTTTTGGTAGTCGAGGTTGGCCTTGGTGGTAATCTCACCAAACACCATGATCATACCGGTCTTGGCGGCAGTCTCGCAAGCAACCTTGGACATGGGGTCCTGGGCAAGGCAGGCATCGAGGATAGCATCAGAGACCTGATCGCAGATCTTGTCTGTGAAAAAGAGGCATAAGTCAATCGAATTGAGGCCAATAAATAGGGGATCTTACCGGGGTGGCCCTCGCCGACGGACTCGGATGTGAACAGGAAGGTGTTGCTCATTTTTGCTTGAAAGATGGATAGGAAAAAGAGAAGCTGTAAGGGGGGGAAAGCCAAAAGAGAAAATCTAATCTGTATTTATTTATTTATTTTTCCAAAAAAAACCACATTAGCCACCCAATCAGAAAGTCAGCAAAATATGAAAATTTTTTCGAAATGGCAAAGATTTACAGTCCAATCAATGGTCGATCAAAATTTCACCATTGCACCATCTATTGTCATATGTAAATGGGACAATTCATTATTCTTCTTATTATTATTTTATTCTTATTCATATTTTTATATATATATATATATCTGTATATCTATATTTCTATATATCTATTTAATGAATATTTATACGCGTATTTTTGTATGTTATATATATAATATATATTATTTATTATCAACATTGGTAATTATTAATTCAAATGGGTATGCAACTGCTTTTTGTATTCTTGATAATTTATTATTGATAGAAAAATAATTTATTGAAACATTTTTATATAATAAAATATCTAAATATCTAAATATCTAGATCTAATATAAGCATGGCCAGAAATTTCAAGATCTATAAGTGAACACAAGATGATCAGTTTAAGCACTCTTGAACCCCAAAAATCAGGATAAAATAAAATAGGTTTGAAAGAGTTTAAATTTCAGCAATAACGACATTCGACATTCTATAATGTGCTTGTACAGGCACGAGTCCGTCCGCCCGTCGTTGTTATCATCCTTAAACTATCAACTCCCCCAAGCATATTTAAATAAAATAATAAAATAGATACTTACACAAACCCCATCGATCACTTCTCGTAAATTAAATTCATATTTAACAAAAAAATCTATAAAAGAAGCTCTGGTGAGAATCAAATATATATACATTTTTGTTGTTGCTTGACAGAATTGTCTGGTTTGGATAAAAGAGTCAGACAAGGCTGATAACTTGTACTTTGTCTTTTTTAGGCAACATAATTGTAATTCAGTTGTGTTTGGACATGTTTGTCATCATGCTCTTTATCCAAACCATTGCATTCCTTCTAGAGTTCTTACCTTGAGAGTGTTGAAAAGAGAAAAAACAATCGTCAAACAACAGCAATTCACTCGGTTTTATATCTCCTACAAACAGAAAAAAATTTTCTCTTGTATGTGACTTAATAATCCGTGCGGCAAATCAAATCAAAATGCACCAAATTGTTTGCTTTATTCACAAGAATGAACCACGGCTGCTGCTGCCAAATCGATCATCCAATATGCCAGATTGGCGCATAAACTCTTTTTTCTGCTTCTTGTCCATTGGTTTATAGCCTTTTAGATCTTTTTCACGGTCAAAGGGCCTGCTTCTCACATCTTCCATGTCTCTATTAACCCTTTTTTTCTTTTGATGCATTTCCATCAAGGACAATGGTCGCTCAGATCTCTATATAGAGAGAGACACAGTCAGTTAGTTAATAAAACGGATCTTTGATCTATAACCAACTCACATTGTGTTTTTCAATATTGTGCTTGATAATCTTTTCTTGTTCTGTCAATGCCCTTGGAACCTCTTCTTCTTTGTGCTTCCTCTTCTTGTCAAGCGGAGAGTCAGTCCATCCACTCCGGTCTCTCTCTTTGTCTGTCAACTGGCGGTTGTTGAACGTGCGCGAACGTCCAGAGTCGGCTAACATAGATATACATATACATATACATTCATTCATCCTTTTTAATGCTTATTATTTAACCAGCCTGCGTCTTACCAGTCTTTAGATAGTCGACCTCGGGAGGCAACAGCATCCACTCGGGTCGCTCAATCTTCCCAGACCCCTCGTCTTTCTATAAACCCTCGATTAGTTGGACAACAGACAATAGACCTCTTGTGCCCTATTTACCTTTTCCATCCGCTCTTTGCTCTGTCGTGCACGCTCTTCAATATCTGCCATGGTAGACTGAACTGCCATCTAATTACAATACAATACATCAGCACAGCTCAACATAGCACAGCACAGCACAGCTCAATCCAATTCAATTCAATATGCCCATACCTTTTCGGCATCATAGCTCAATGGCATAACAGGTCCAATCTCTTCGGCATCCTCATAGGTAGCAACACTCAGAGGACAGGAGGGCATGGCTGGTCCCACGGGGCGCCGGCGCCGATGCTTATTATCCTCTGGAACCACCTTTACATTCTTGCGTCGCTCAAGGAGATCCGGAGGCAATTCAGGCAAAAATGCATCTTCGTCATCCAACGGGGGTAATTGAGGACCTCCAGAGGTTCCAGCTGGTGAATCTACAGCAGTCGATTCGTCTTTAGCATGTTCTGGCTCTTGCTTTGGCTTTAGTAGATGACTAGGGATTTCAGGCCCAATCATCTTGTAAAATAATATTTAAAAAAGAATAATAATAATAATAATAAAGAGAGCTCCATTGTTTGAGACCAAAAGGAAGCATAAAGCGTGACTTTGATTAAGGTCGCATGGACTATCCAAAAAGAAAAAAGAAAAAAAAAGAAAAAAAGGGCGTGTAACTTTTGACGCATAACGCTTTTAAATACGTTCTTATATTATCTCTTGTTATTTCAATTACTATATACCCTATTAGCTAATGAAGTGGAGCATAAGGCTTCATCCCCTTGCTATTGTGGCATCTGGAGCCATGACCGGGATTGTGTTTATTGCAGCCGCAGCATACCTATTTGACAATCACAGCAGTAGATCCTCTACAGACTCTAATAGAGGCAATCGGCTAAGGAGGTCTCGGAATGTCCGTCGTCGTCGAATGCGAGTTGGGAATTCTCGAATGCCAGAAGACCAAGATGATGGCTCACCGGTTCTACTGGCAGGATCGGATTCTGAAGACGATGAAGACGGAGAAAGGTCCGTCTCGCTATTCAAAGAGTGGAGCGAAGACGACAACAAGAACCTTTTGAACTTACTTCATGCAATTTCCGATAATCAGTCGCGTAAAGGTATGTAGAGAGTGTATCGGCTTACAAAGGCACTTACTGCTTCTTCTTTTTTTCTTTCTTTTTTGATTGTATTAATAGAGGGATTTATTCATCGTATGTATTGGGCCAACCTGTACACTCACACATGCGTGTCTAGTCTGAAAACATAGTTAATTCGTGGATTAGGTGGCATTACTTGTAACAAATGTAGCACGACTCCCGTGCGAGGAGTGCGGTACAAGTGTGCAAACTGCATCGATTTCGATCTGTGTGAAATGTGCGAAGGATCCCACAACCACTTTAACACACACGTCTTTCTAAAGATCCGTATTCCAATTCCTCCACTCTCAAACCCTCGTAATGCACTCTTGCCGGCATTCTATCCAGGAAACAACACAGCCAGACCCCCATTGTCTCATGAAAGACTACGAGAACTCCAGGACAAGTCTCATTGTAAGCTTTGTTGGGATCTGGCAAGTGTAAATAATCGCTTTCAATAGTCGACAAGGTTGAGTTGGAGGCACTTTATGAGCAGTTTAAATCCTTGGCAACTGTAGAAAAGACAGAGCCTGGAATCGACAGGGAGACATTTGAACAGTGTCTGGGACCTCTTGGTCTAGAAAAAAATCTTATTACTGAACGGATCTTTGCCTTCTTTGACCAAGACAAGGATGGCATGATTAACTTTGGAGAGATGGTGAGTGGGTTTAGTGTACTCTGCAAAGGCAATCTGGACGAAAAGATCGAATGTAAGGATATATACAATGTCTGGTCATCCAGTATTCTAATAACTCTTAAAGATGCGTTCAAGGGATACGATCTAGATGAAGATGGTTATATTTCGCGCGATGAGCTTTATCGCATGTTTAAATCGTATTTCTATCTCTCAATGGAGCTCGTACGAGACGTTGTGAGTGCAATGGAGGATGAAATGATTGACAATTTCGAATTCTCGGCCTCTCAGCCTGTCAGTGCTGCGTTTAATGTCGCAATTCCTTCTCCTGTATCTGATGATAGTGAAGAGGATACCTCAAGTGGGACATCTGGATCTCGGCCAAGAAGACGCTACCCAGCAAAGGAAGCGTATTTTGAAGAAGCCCGCAGCACACCAGATCCCAATATTAAAGACAAGAGTGGGATTGGCAAACAATCGTGGGATAAGGAGAAGATGCCAGATCAAGGGAAGAAGAAGGCGTGGGAAGAAAAGTTCCCAATTATGGAGACCATGTCCCAAGATGCGATTAATGAAATGGTAGAAAAGACGTTCAAGAGCATCGATACAGTCAGGGATGGATATATTAGCTTTGAGGAATTTAAGCGCTGTGTTCAGGCTGATTCTAGTATTGTTAGCTGGTTCGAAGCACTAGGAACCGTATTCTAAAGAGAAACCTCTTTTATTATTTTTATTTTTATCATTATTATCATTATTGTCATCATTCGTCTTCTTTCTTGAATCCCTTGCCAGCCTTGATATCGACTGTTTCAGCAACATCGCCATAGACATCAAAACGACGCTGGTCATAAAGGGGAATATTGGTGCGAATGGTCTTGATCTCTTCAGGATCTACAAAGCACATCCCAATGTTCAATTGACTTTCTTTCAATACATTCTCTCTGGCTTACCAATGTGAGCATAAACGATTGTCTCGTTCTCTTCAGATGTCTGCATCACTTGTCCACTACAAACAATGTCTGTATTAATACTATTATTTCTATATGGCTCATATTACCTAGGACCAACAATGGTAGAGTGTCCCCAGGCCTGGTAAGAAGCATCAGGGTCTCTGGCTGGAGAGCAGGCGGCCACAAAGATTTCATTATCGAGGGCTCTGGTGATTATTTTTTTTTTTGGTTTGTTTAGGAAACGATCGTTTGACTAAGCTGTATTACCTAGCACGCTGAAGAAGTTCCCAGTGCAAAGGACCAGTAGTAGTATTAAAGGCGCCTGGATAGATCATGGCCATGCAACCTTTGCGTGCGGCAACCATGGCCATTTCGGGGAATCTTTCAAAATTGGCTTAGTCTTTTTCTTTGGCCAAGAGCAGCTTCTGATTCCAATATCACAAGTGTTCTTTTTTCTTTCTTTGTATCTTACCGCATATCGTAGCAAATACCCACGCCAATCTTTCCGTAACCTTTTTTTTTGAAACAGGCTCTTTAGTCTTCTTGACACATATTTCCTTTTTAGGATATACTCACGCGTATCAATGTGTGTCAGCCAGTTACCTCCAGTCAGAGTATCACTTTCCTAACACGGGTTTAGCTGCGGATCTAGCTAGTGTCCAAAACAACCGACCTTGAAGCAAATCTTTCCCGGAACATCAATGTCAAACAAGTGAACCTTGCGATGGGTGCCAATGATACTGCCTGGATATTTGTATTACATAGAGTCAGAACTATTTCTAAAGTCCTTTTACGCGTCCAAGGTATCTTACCTCCTGGGTTATAGGCTGTCAGGGTATTGTAGATCTTGCCACTGCCATCCTCGGCAAGTTCAGGAATGGAACCACCGATAATATACACGTTGGCTTCCTAGACAAACCATAAGCCTAGGCCAAGTATGGACCTGAATTTTCTACTTTAATTTTTTACCTTTGCTGTTTCAGACAGCATCTTTACCGAGGCACTGGTTGACAAGGGCTCGGCATACTGAGGGAAGAACGAGGTTCCGTATGGAGAGTTGAAACACTCCTGCAACCAAATATATATATATATATAATGAGTGCTGATGGGGAACTGATTGGGTTAGAATTACCGGCAGGACAACGACATCGGCACCACGGCTGGCGGCAACTAGAATCATTGTGCGAGCATGTTCAAGATTGGCTTGCATGTCATGCGTAATATTTCCTAGCTGGATAAGAGCCAGCTTGAATGGCGTGCAGGTTGCAAGTACAGAAGACATGTTACGACGAAAAGGAACCGAGAATGTCGACTTTACAAAAGGACGAAGAGTTTGTCTAAATGTAAAAAGCATTATTGGGGTGAAATGTATACAGTCACGAGAAGTTGATTTACATACAGCAACCAAAAATAATAATAATAATAATTAATTCTTTAAACGCAAGATGGTCAGCATTAAACAAAAGAGTGCTTTATATGACCCTGTTTGAAACTAGAGTTTGATGAGCATACAAAGTATTTATTAGAAAACCATAAAGACATCTTTAGCACTTTGGTGTACTTCTCTTGAAATATACTCTTAGATATCAACTAAATATCCTTAATATTCCATGCCTACTCTTGGACATTTATCTAACAAGACCATCTTTAAACCTCTGATAATATGGGTATCCTTTCACTATTAAAATATCTACCTGCAAGATATCTTGGGTTATTCTTCTGGAGAATTACTTTTCTCACTTTTGACAATGCTTTTGAGCCATGGGTGAAATGTATTTGCCGATATATCAACGTATTTTATCTTGGTTTACAGAGTGTAATTTCATGATTGCCAAAGACCCAGACCTAGACCTATAGCTCCATCACCACCCTACCTTACTTTTACTTTTACTTTTACTGTTGAGATTATGTGATGCTCCTCATACCTTTGCTATTTATCCAAAACACTCTCTTGGGACCATAATCTCCCTCTAGGCAAAAAACAAAAAACAAAAAACTTGTCAGACCAGTTTACTCGTTCCATGTCATCAAAGTCTAGTATTTTGTTTCTCTGTCTGTCTAGGATTATGTGCTGCAACAAAGGGCTGAAATTCTAATCGCTTTGCCGAGGCGATTACCGTTTTTCTGCATAAATTAATCTCCATGATGCCTAATGACAATTTGAACTGGTTATAAGATGTAAATGGATTCTGTCAAATGATCATTTTCATCACAATCTGCTCTAATGTCCAAATATTTTTTCTTTTTCTTTTTTGTTCAGGTTGTCAATGGGAAAATGGAAAAGTGATGATGCGTTTGCCGATTGCCGATTGCTTGTACACTAGATCGTGGTATATCAGCCATATATACACAATCTGCTGCAGAGAATGTTTGGCCTTGTATGAAAAATATACACCAGTAGGTTTTTTTTTTAAAAAATATCTTTACGGTTGTTATATGGCCCACGCATGTCAGTTTCTGATTGAGAAGTAGATGATTTTATTTAGAAAAAGGTACAGAGATTAGAGATTTTGATCAGATGCATCTAGATCAACTGTCTGTATAAATGTATTCTTTTTCTTTTGAAAAATAAATAAATAATAAATATATTTCGAATACCCAATCAAAAAAAACCGGTTGATTTGAACACAAGTTGGGATTGGTGACATATTTTTATGGCTGGATTGGACCTAGAGTGCATTAGTTACTGCTGGATAAAGAAGTATGTAGATTATGGATGCGGTTGTGACTGTAAAGAAATACGGATTTTTTTCTTTCTTTCTTTCAAATGTGGTTTCTGTGCAGCAAAATGAATATCTGCAATTGTCATTTGAACGTATGAGGCGAAAATGTGCATTATCATGTTGGTATTGTTGTTGTTATTGTTGTATTATAGTGCGTTTCAAAGATGCTATAGATAAATCTTAAAAAATATATACATATGCATTAAATGTATTATGGGTTTCAGAAATCGCAAAGTTTAGTATTATGATTCTGGTTGAGACTCAATTATCTCAATAGTCCAAGAAACAGTGTACAAGAAGTGTGTGGCGCAGGCGTGTAGCCAGAAATGTGGCTACAGATACGGAGTCACAGACATGGATCCACAGACACGGAACCGCAGTAACAGATAAGAAGAAGAAGAAGAAGGAGAAGAAGGAGAAGGAGGAGGAGGATATAGAGTCTTTAAATAAATGATGAAATTCATAAAGTGCATTTACTATAGGTGATTTTATTAGGGCTTTCTATTAATGGTATAACGACTGACGTACCAACTGTACCTTGGCATCAAGACTTGTGCATTAGTGTAAAAGGAAAAGGCTGGTATAAAACGGCCCTTTATATATAAATACATATATATTGCTTATCCTGTTGTACACAACCGAGGCATTTGTGATGCTTGTTATTTAACCCGGCAAACAAGGACAATATATATATATATATATATATATTCTTGGATATACTCTAATATTTTAACCTTGAGAGTTAATATGATTTTTATTAGTATTGTGTTTAAAAAGTTTAGGGCTCACAAGTGGTCTCCTATTTTGTTTTTGTTTTTTTTGGGGGGACCGATGCTTGCACAAGATTAAAGTGAATGAAAGCCATAATAATAATAATAAATAATAATAAAGAGATTATGACAGTAGAATGGCCTGGAACACCAGAGACTATCTTTATACTTGCCTTGATCTAGATCTTGTATGCACAGAAAAATCAATATACAAAACAGAAAATACAAAAACATGTATTTCTGTATGACCATATATGGACATGGAAATCATTAGGATCACCCTGTTGTAATTTATACAAATATATATAAATATATATATAATTAAATATATTTATATGTTTTGTTCGAGAACAAAGAAAATGCCCAGGCTAAAATGTTCTCGATTGTACGACAAGATTGTTTCTTCTTTTTTTACTTTGCAAGTGATCGACCGAATTCGCTCGGTCAATATCTATAACAGACAATGGAAGGTATCGGTAACCACGGCAACCCCCGGTTGTACTTGACACTCATATTTCTTAATATACACAATTGATTTTCTCGGAACCAGCAGCCAAGTGTCTGGACTCCCCCCTCCCCCCCAAAAAAAAGATATATGACAATTGATTGCACGGAGCACACACACACGCGCACACGCACACACATTGGTCAATGTTTGTCTCGAGTGCCTGTGCTTCTAGACCATATATTTAAAAAACAGTCTTGTACACCAGAAATCGGGTTCGAATCCGTTCGGGCCGCCTATCAGATAATTTGCACTGAATAAGACGTAAGAAGAAATCATCATTTTATTGTGCTTGTGTGAGCGGCCCTGAAGAATCCCGGCCGAGAACAAATGAGATCATCTTTAGAATGGTATATATATATTTATATATCTTGAGGAATTGAAGTTATAATTAGTTGTTTTTGATTCATGTTTTATAAATAGAACATTGAGAGGGAGAGAAGGGGAGGGAAGGGCAAAAATAGCCAGTCTTTGTCAAGAAGTACCCATAATGACAGGCGTCAATGCCATCGAACGTTTTTCTTGCGGCCCTACACGTGCCTGGACTATAGATAGAACAAGAGCCAGACAATTCATGGTAGGACGAGGTCATGTGAGAATCCGACGTTGTGGAAGTTATATTTAAGGATCCTTTTAAAAGAACATTGCCTGATATGTATACTAAACAAACTGTCTAGCAAAGATATAGATAAATAAAGATCGACCTTTGGGTGGTTCAACCGAGAGTTGCTTAAATAGCATTGGATCTGTGCAACATTACGGCTGTTTACATTATGTAGATGGTACGCATGGTTCAAATGGGAATAGGCCACCTTGGTCCCCTTTATCAATATAGGATATATATTTTTGCTAGATATCCAAAAAACCAAAAAAATTTAAAATGATGTTGAACCTTGTTTGGAGTGATACGAACAGAGCACTCTGGTTACACTCTTTGGTGGGGGATTTTCTTTTTTGACAAGCAAGACGATATCTAGAGAAGATCCTAGCCTTGTGATGTATGTGGAATCAGACATGACACAAGAGAAAGGGATATATTTTTTGAGTTCTGCAGTGTACAGGCTGGAATTACAATAGATGTGGGTTTATGGATGCCAACGATCTGATCTTTATTAGATGAATGAAAACAAGAATGCTGTAGTGAAATATATAAGAGAAAATGATGCTGTACACGTCAAAATATAAGATAAAATAAAAAAAGGCTATACATAACTAGAATATTATACAATGAAATGAGGTTCATATAGAAAACATAAAGCATGAGAAGAGGGCATAAATAAATAAAGAAGGCTATAGACAAAAATATACATATGAGCATAGGGGTATGGGCGGACTTAGACACAAAGGTTGCTCATCTCAGCAAGAAGCGAGTCTTGGGTGGCTGATTTCTGAGAGAGGACGGGAGAGATGGGTGGTGACCAGGCGTTCCATGGGGTCGAGGGTCGGCGAGAACGAGGTGTAGAGGGTGGAGAGGGGGGCAAGGCAGATTCATGGGCAGGCTGGATGATCCGGAGACTTGGACGAGGGCGACGGACGGCGTTTTGTTCGTGGCGCTCGCTCTCTGGAGTGCGGGTGAAGAAGCGACAGTGGGCAATGCGTTCGCGAAGTTGGTCCAATTCGATTCTGCGGGTGGGGTCAATGCAGAGAATGCGCTTGAGGATGGTGTGGAGCTCTTTGGAAATAGGAAGGATCTTGTGGAGAAGGTCCGGATCGGCCATGTAGGCCTTGAAGGTGTCGTCTTTGAGAGATGCCTGGCGCCATGGGTTGCGGCCGGCAGCCAGATTGATGAGAACGATGCCGAGGGACCAGACGTCGTTTGGTGCAGAAGCATAGCCTACTCTATGGGCTGGGTGGGCAAGATCACCTTGGCATTCTATAATCAAGAAATAAAAAGATGTTTAGTTGAAAAGTCAAATACTTAAACTATCAAGGTAGATGTACCTGGGGAGAAATAGAATCCACTTCCGCAGCCATAATCCTTTGAGATTGGGTCAGTGGTCGCAAGTCCAAAGTCAGCCAGCTTGAGAGTGTTTCCGCCGTCGAAAACGAGGATGTTTTCTGGTTTGAGGTCCCGATGGTAAACGTGATTGTCGTGGCAGTAGGCAACCGCATCAATGAGCTGCAAAAACACCTTGCGAATTGTGTCGTGGTTGCCATAGTAAATGTCTTTGTCAGCAATGGATGAGAAGAGGTCGCCCTCTGGCCCATACTCCATCACCACATGGATCCACCCCGGTTGGCGAATGACGTGCTTGAGGCCAATGATGTGTGGGTGAGCTGAGAGCCGGCTGTGGAGACTGATTTCGGTGCGCTGGAAGTTGCGCTGGCGAAGGTCGAGTCCAGTCTGGGGAAGGGACTTTATTGCATACAGTCGAGATGTTTCCAAATGTCGGCCAAGATATACTTGTCCATAGCCACCCATTCCAAGTACATCGATGATTTCTAGGTTGTGTATAATTGTGCCCTTTGCTAGTGATGCCTGGCTAAGTCCCGTCATGATAGCTGAGAGTAATAAAGACAGGAAAACATTCAAACTCTCAATTTATAAACATCACTGCGCAGATAAAAAAGAGAGTCTAGATTAAGCGAGTCCTATTTTAGAAACACTCACAGGAGATTATTTATACATGTATTTATTTTAGGGGGGGGGGGAGTCTAGAGATGCGTGTTTGGGGGGTGGGGAGAGAAGGGAGGAGGGAAGGGGAGGAGGGGAGGGGTAAATGTATATATATATGTGTATATATATATATTCTAAAAAAAGGGGGGGGGGGGCGAATCATTTTGGGGGTCTATATAGTTTCAATTTTGGCATGTTCTTTTATCCTAAAAAAGCAATTTTTACACTAGAGAATCTCAGATTTGCGCCTCTCTTTCTTTCTCTTTCTTTTGATATGCGTCTTTTTGGCATCATACTAGTCCTCTGGGCCTGTTGTGCCTTTGCCCAGGTAATATAATATATATATATATACTTTGGAATATTTTGCTTGCTGACAATGTCCAGACCCCAGATCTTGATCCCAAGCAGATCCAGACCATTTTCGAACAAGCAAAACGGCACAAACATCGGCTACAGCTACAGAAAAACCAACTTCTCAGCAATTATGACACATTCCACAACGAAAAAGATGCACTTCTCCAGCGTCTAATCAATGTTAAATTACAGGATCTCGAGGCATTCGAGTCATTGATATTCGGAATGATGAAGATCTACGAAACCACCGTAGACAAATCCAATCGATTGGCAAAGTATGATTTCCGCACCCCTGCCCTCCAACTTGCCTATGAGTTTGAACATGCCATCAAGGAATCTCATCTTAGCCTCAAGGGTCCTGCTGATGATCTCGGTCATGAACAACCTTCCGAACATCCAGAAGATGCTCACAAGGCATATGCACCCCACCATTCCCACAGCCCGGGTGACGCGGAGGACTCTAGTGACACTATGAACCAGCTGTTGCATGGAATGCTGCAAGAGGTGCGTGAGAACGCGGATCATCTTGAGCAGGGAATGCACCAGAACAGTCCTGCCTTGGGATCTGACCAGTCAGGGTCAATTGAGACTGTGAGGAAGCTGAGGGACAACACCCAAGGCAAGAAGGATGACGACAGTGTCGCGACTCTCATTGACCAGGATAACAACGAGTATATCATGACAAGGCCCTTTGACACGACTGTGATTTACGAAGGTACCTTAGTTGCGATGTTAGAGGCGCAAGGAGGCTGATCGTTAGGAGGGGGATAGATATGCAACTACTGCATGATCTCATTTTGATCATTGTCATCTCCTTTGCATTCGGATGGTTGTTTTCTGCAATTGGCTTACCTGGTAAGATAAAACAGAACAATGGTCAAGACGCTTAACAATCTTGTCAAAAAAAAGCATTTTTTGGCTACATTTTGGCTGGTATCATATCTGGTCCGTCTGGCTACAATCTTATAAAGGTAAGATGACATTCGTTACAAGTAGTTATTGACAGGACAATCAGGAGCTTATCCAGACAGAGACATTGGCCCAACTGGGCGTCGTACTGATCCTGTTTGTGCTTGGACTCGAGTTCTCTCTTGACAAGATCAAAGCCATGTGGAGGCTGACATTAAGTGGGGCTGTTTCGATTCTTTTTGTCACTGTGATTTTCTTTGTTGGTCTAGGTGTTGTGTTGGGTACGACTCTCAAGGAAGCCGTGTTTATGGGCGCGTGTGTGAGTCTCAGTTCAACTGCGGTGGTTGTGAGATGCATTCGGCTGGACCAGCTCGAGCATCTCTATGGCCTGTTGGTAATGCAGGATGTACTTCTTGGCTTTATGTTGGTAAGTCTTAAAGCGTCCTGTTCGGCTATTGACTTTTTGAATGAAAAAAAAAATAAAGGCCATTTTACCTGCCCTAGCAAAATCTGGGATACAGATTGTGATTGCAATCCTAAAGACCTTTGTGTCGTTTGGCGTATTTGGCTTGGTGTGTTTTGCAGTTGTCCGATTATTGCCAGCATTGCCAACCACATTCCGGGCCTTGTTTCCAAAGCGACAGATGCCTGAGAGCCATGAGCTGACCATGCTAGGCGTCATCACCCTCTGCATGCTTATGCTCCTCATATCAGATCATCTCGGCTTGGGCATGGAAATCGGATGTTTTGCAGCAGGCGTAATCATCAGAACTCGCAAACATCTCTTTGAAGCCTCAATTGTCTTGGTGGAGCCTATTCGCGATCTTTTTGCCTGTCTGTTTTTCGCTTCAATTGGCCTGCACATCTACCCTAGCTTCCTGGCTTCCGAGGCCGTCTTGCTGCTAACCCTTGCTGCTGCTGTCATTGGGTTCAAGTATATCGTGACCTGTGTGATTTTGTTATTCAATTTTGACATTCACAAATCATCGACCATGGCCCTTGCGCTGGCGCAAATATCCGAGTTTGGTTTTGTGCTAGCATCGCGTGCAAAACAGCTGAATATCATCACCCGAGAGGCTTACTATCTTTTATTGGGTGTCACCGCCCTATCGTTAATGGCTACACCGATACTCTGGAAGGTCACCAACAAAACCCCCCTGAACCCTTCACATGGCCTTCATCGAGAACAAGAAGAGTATGCGCCTGTAATCGTGTCTTTTGACGAGACTGACAAACTGGCCTAAACTCCATAGATTTTCCTTAATTATAATAAATAAAAATAAATGTTTCCAAGATAAGGATGTGACTTTAACAAAGAGGCGTAAATTTCATCCAGTATGATATGCAGCACATAAGGAGGTTATGAGATAAGGCAAGGAGATCAGAGCACTTGTTTGATATCATTATTTGGCAGTCTGTGCAGCTCAATAACAATCATCATCAAGGGGACTCATTGAATCAAAGGTGCTTTGGTTCAAGGAGAGCAATATTATTGAATGATAGTCCAGCTCATGGCTGGGCTAAGAATAGACAAGTTTATTGGTGCACTTGCTTGTCAAAGGATGATAGAAAGGAGATCCCAACTCTATTTCTCCAGTAAACCCGTCAATCATCTTTTTATACGCCTTGGACGCCACAGCCTACCATACTATCCCCCCTTTATTGGGAACGATGGCTGGCACAAACAAAAAGGCAGCATTTGATAGCCGTGGGCGATCCGGGTCCCCCCTCCCCTTCTAGTCCAAAGCGATACAGAGTAATGTAATGTCACGCTCCAAGTGCAACGTGGAATGGTCAACACGTTTTGAGCTGTTTATGGCCCCTTGCCATGCTTTATTAAAAGATACTTGGGGGTTTAATGCCAAAAATACACTTGATTTCATAGCTTAACGGTGTACAACACCAAAATGGCACTTTTTTTTTGTCTTCGGATCGGCTCTGTTCGGACTAATCCCCCAGCCAGATGTGGTTATAATTATACTTATATATATATATCTTTAATAAAAGGTATCTAATGGGGCTCATGGCAATGGTAATGAATAAAACTAGAATAAAAATAATAATAAAAAAAAGGTAATTTAAATACTGTACATAAAGACTATTAAGATAAGGTCAAGCTATATAATCGAACTGCTACACCGTAACCCCAGTCTCTGGCTGGTTGGTGGGTATAATACGCTCTTCTTCTGCTAGGTTTTTGAATTCCACATGGTAATCCTTTTGCTGTTCTGCCATACGAGCCTCACGGATCTTTAGCATCATTGAGCCGTAATTGTCAAAGTACTGTCTCAACTCAGTCACACTCAACCCTTCCCAGGCACCCTTCTCCTCGGAATCCTCAAGAGGCTTAAAGAGGTGGAGTGGGTGAATAAGTCCTCGGTATGAAGTCCAAATCTCGCCTTCAAAGCGACCCTCCAGAGCCTCTTGGGTCTTGTCCCGGTCAGTCCATGGATCGGAACCCAGTATGTGGGTGGTCAGGGACGTTGCGGCAGTGGAAGCGATTGTGTAACCATATCCTTGCCACACAATAGTCAAAGCAGTGTCTCGATTATCAGGCATAAGAACAAGTGTATTGTCATATTCCATCGTCTTTTTTTTAGGCTTCTTTATCTCGGGCTCAGAAGCTGGTTTATCTGGATCGTCCATCACAATCCCACCATGGGAATCCGACATTTCTGGTGTCACGAGTACAGGAACCAAACCGCTCATCCGAGGTGCATTCTTCTCATGGCGTGAATTGAGATGAGGTGATGCGTATACCACTGCTGATAATGAGCGTCGAATTGAACTGCGCACTTCGCTGCTGTTTGTCTGGACTGCCTCTGCAGGATCATATTGGGTCTTGGCCTTGTCTTCCTTTATCGCTCCCTTTGGGGTCCGGAAGGACTTTACAAACAAGCTCTGAGACTTCTTGTCCCTCAACTTTCGTCGGTCAATCTCAAGAGGTCGTCTTTCTGCTTCGGTTGTCCGTCGGGTGGCTTCAATATCCACTACTACAGGTTGTTCGGCTACGACTGGTTTTGCAGATGTGCCTGAGAAGGTGAAGCTGCGGGTTAGGCTGGTTAGGCCGGCGAAAGAAAATCTTTTGGATTTGGTTTCCATGGATGTAAGCTGTATTCAAGAAGAACTCCCGTCTTATGCTAAACCCTTGTCTTTACAAGCAAAAGGAAAAGAAAGAGAAAAAGAGAGAAAGAGAGAAAGAGAAAGAGAGAGACAGAGAGGTACTTGCTGCAACCCCTTAAATTTCAATCTCCTTTTTTGTGTGGGCATGTCAAAGACGGACTTGTCAGTCCCCCCCTTGCTCTCCAAACTGTCACACATCCTGGCGGGCCATTGCCATCTTTATGCTACTTCCTCGTGTTTCATTAGACAGTATATAAAGCAATTCAATTATCCCAATATTTGAATTCTATGCATCAAGCCCTTTAGCAGAACTGCTTTCAAGTAATTTGATTGAATTTAGCACAAATATTCACAATTTATGGGATTTAACAAGGATATTTACAGGGCAGAAATTTAAAGATGTTGCACACAGAATTACTGTGCTTGTATTCCATTCTTTTTATTTGGTGTCCAACTTGTTTTCTGTCAAATACCATGAATATCTTTGAACTGGCCATGGTTCAATGCTGTAAAGAGTCAAGAGATTGGTCTATTATCTAGCCACCAGTTTACAACTAGGATTTCTCAGACCCTGGAGTCCAATTGCCCTCCAAAAGCCCCCATACGAGACATACCATGATTTTCAATGAGAGATTTATGATGCCTCAAAAAAAAAGATAGTAATTATCGAGAAACCAGGTACAATCGCTTGTGCTTTTTAAAGTTGTGCAAAAACTAGGTTTGCTTCTTTTTTAATATTCAAGAGTGATGGTAATACTTGATTGGACACGGCCAATATCTATTAAATATTCCCAACGCACTCACATTTATCATTATTGCCATTCTTCTTCTTCTCTTTTTTCCCCCTTTCTCGAACAATCTAGTCAGCAAGATGCCCAGAAAACAAGAATGTTACGTGTCTGGATCCCATCAAAGTCTTTCCAGTCTAAGAGAATGCATAATACTTGGCCTATACAAAAGTGGCATGTCTATCAACGAAATCGAGGCCACAGAAAAAGTGTCTCATTATACCATCACACGTATCCTTCAAGACTATAAACTCATCAGCCCAACCATCATCAATTCCCCCAAAGCACCAGATCAAGACTCCAAAGGGAACCTAGATTATTCTGAATAATTAAAGAAAGATCACTGTATTTGCGTATAAGGGCTGTAATTAGTGCGACTAGAAGATTGGAGTCCATTAATCAGAGAAAATACTGCGGCAACTTAATGCGTAATACACGTATAGCTTGACCAAATATTTTTACCGTCTTGTTTTTTTTATATTAGACTTTTGGAGTTATCTGTTAGGTTATTATGATTTGAGTACAATATATATAAAGGTACCAGGAGTAATTTGACAATGGTAAATAAACACTGCTTTATCAACATTGGCACTTTTGCAGTCGTCTAAAGATGCTTTATAAATATATTTTGATGTCAAGTAATCTATAGTTACCAAGGACTAAAGTTGTACATGTTCTCATTGTCTTTATTTAAATCTATTGTCAATTGAATTCATTGTATTGTTCCAAGATTGAATAAGCCCTGTTTATTATTAATAAAGGAATCTTCAAGATACTCATTATTAGAGTTTGACAACATGTCTAATACACAGACCATCAATTTCATCTTGTTGTCTCGGGAATACACCTGTACCTTTTTGATATAGTCAGCCTCTTTGTCTCTTTATTCATTACAACAAGTACAGAATATCATAGTCCAAATATTGTTTTTAAAAATAATAATTTATAGGTGATCAAACCCTATAAATAATACATGAAAAGTACTTCTTTTTTCTTCTTCTTTTTCTTATTCCAATATATCTTTACCACCATTAATAATAATATCATGAGATCAGTGTTTTCTCAAGAGGCCCTTATAGATGACTATGTGTCTGGTAAATTGAATACTTTCTCTCTCTTTCTCTCTTTGATTATCAAAGGATTAAAATGAAATATATATATATATATCAAGGTAACAATAATCTATTCTACACTGCATACCCACCGTCCGTGTCATCAGGAGTACACCCACCACGTCCAAGAAAACTACATACTGGAGTGGGGTTAGTACATTGATCCTATCGATATAATCAAATCTCACGTATCCTGTGTCTATTTCTTTAATCTAGTCACCTTTTCATGAAATTGCGAAGGAAACTACGGTGCATTCGGACATAGATACCAACTTTTTGCAAAAAATAAAGCTATCAAAAATCCAAGCCATGCGTCGAATAGCCATAGTATTGGGCAATGTATCCCATGGCTTCATTTTTTAATTAAATGGCTTTAAATAAAAAGCCTTTTGTATTTTAAAGATGTGCTAGGTAAGCAACAATTACATAGCGGAGATCATACTTATATTTTCCAGTATGTCGGATGTTAATTAAATAACATTATTTTTTTTTACCTGTGGAGATTTACTCAAACGAAATTGAAACAAATTCGACAAAAGTCGATAGTTAAAGCCAAATGCACCATATCCTTTGGTGATATTTATATATATCTTATATTCAACACCAAGACTATAGACATTCTTCAAGGATCCTAAAAAAAAAGCAATCAAGATTCGTTATTAAAAACAAGAATATCCAAAGGATACTTTGTATTTTAGAGTATAGATTTTTTATAATTAGTACACCAAAACTATCATTGTCGACCAAGCCATAGAAAAGAATATATCTTGTTACAAATCCATTAAACATAAACAAGAAAAATATGTTGGGGGTTTTGATGTCCAGGGCAATAGAATGAATAGTTTTACTAGTAAAAAAAAAAGTATGGCTTACAAGGCACTGTGCTCACCTATAAATACGAATGAGACTCAATACGATAGTTGGTGGTATTTCATTGATGATTTTATACATTCTTACAAATCTTCTTGAATCATTTCTTGTTCTTTAACTTTTCTACCAGTTCAATCGATACATTCAATGCTGGATCAATTGGCTTGATTCCAGGCTCCTTCAACAAAGATAAAGCAGCAATTCCCATATAAGAATGCATGACATCTTTAACAAACCAAACTGTTAGCTTAAAAGCTTCTATTATATATCACATAATATACATATTACCAGGATATGCGTCTGGCTCTTTGCCAAAACCTCCAAACCGAGACTGAGTTGTCATGAGAAAGCCACGGCAGTTTTGGTGGTTTACTAGGTCGTATGCGTCAAGTACCTAACATAATTCATTTAAAACGTCAAACTTCTTTTTTGCAGTACCTGTCTACCTTTAAAGCAGCACCGATCCAGAAACAATAGCACGTATCGGTATTCTTGTTTGGTCTTCCCTCAAATCCAGTAGATTGTCTCAGCAGACACCATTTTATTAACTTTTCTTTGTTCAATATGCCTTCGTTTTCCTTTCCCATTAATGCCAGTGCTCCTACACCACAGAATGTAGATCCACCTGCAATGATATATATATATACAAGTCATTTACTGGTCTCTCTCTCTCTAAATCTTATACTTGACATTTACCATGAGATTCCTGGCCTGGACTTTGGCCAACAGCGTACTCATAAGACTACAAGTATATATAGATATATATATAGATATATAGTGTTACCGGTATCCAAATACTAATCATAAAAGATATTTTACCTGGAGACTTTTGATATATTTCAATGTCAAGTCAATGTCAAGTCCACTCCAGTCATCAAGGATGTAGCAAATGGCAGCGGCACAATAGACAAAGCGAACATCTCTTTCTTCACTTTCTTTTGTGGGTGGGATACTGCAAAGTAAAGTATAAGACCAAAATATTCGGATTTTATATTACTACCTTCCATCCTCCTGTTGGAGACATTTGATTGTACGACAAATGGCCTTTTGATTGACACGAGACAGGTCATCTCCAAGAATCAATAGGTTCAAGAGGGCGGTATAAGTATTGGCAATATGAGCCGAGTCGTAGGGTTGGTAACAAGAATGAGTCTTTATTATAATGATTATGATTATTATGATTATATATTTTTTTGTATTTGTATTCTTTCTTGTTTCTTACTGCATTAGGATCAAAAGGTCTTCCTGACCAAGAAGATCCTCTAAATCCACAATACCCAAGATTTGAATCTAGAGAAAACATTGGTGATCCCAAAGGTTATTATTTTAAATAAATGATTATTATTATTTTTTACCATTCTCATCGTCATTTTCTGGCAATATTTGTTGAGCATAAATCCAGTCAATCCAGTCTTTTTTGTTTTGCTCAGAGACAGACTCATCGAGTGCTCCGAGTAGATCCAAGGCATTCAAACAAAAGAAACCAAGTGTCATTCTACCAGCAATTATGAGCATCTGAATCATCAAACAAAGCAGAGAGAGAGTCATGCCTATTGGTTTCTGTTCCAGTGTATGCATTTGGAAGAAATGAGAGATTGGTCTTAAAGTATTGGATGTGCTTAAGACGCGTAAAGTCTTTTGAGGAATCTGGGCTGTCGTCTGGCATTGTCATTGCAAAAGATGGGGCGCCTCTGGGTTGATCTTTAGTGAGCCAGTTAAGGAAATGGCTGGACGGTGCACACCACGTGACATGTCTAAATGACACTCTAAATCCCAGTGTGGGGGAAAAATGAAAAAGGACTTTATAGATCCCAGTGGTTGACAAGAGAGATAATATACAATGGGCTTTCCTTTTTTTTGTATACTAGTTTCTCTATATACAAGGGGAAATGCTGGTCATTTACTTATTTTACAAAGAGCTCCAAGCCCATTGATAGTTCAAGGACAGGGCTGATATCAAGGTGTTGCTCATTTAACTTTTAGTATTTTATGCACTTGTCTAGACAATCAAGACTCTCAAAATGAGTAATAAAAGCCTGATGATGATGATTATGATGATTTAGAAAGATATCCGCCAAGTAAGTAGAAATGACACTTAATTTATTGTACTTTCTAATTTATCAACATACTCTGGGATACTTTTGTCCATCTTTTAGGATAATCTAGTCGATTGGATGATTCAAACATACACTTTGCTCTATTATTTTAAATAATAGGTCGGTTACTCCAATGAATGTTCAACTTTCCACACTCAAAGATCTATACTAGCAAGACCCTCGGTTGGATCCTTACCATAGACCCTTTTATATCTTTGAATATGTAGATATATATGTATATATGTATATTTATTATAAATATGTATATATATATGCAAGCAAGATGTTAGCTAATGTTTACTCGGGCTTGTACTCTTCTAATGCTTGCAAGGCATCCTTGAGTTCATCAGTGCCAGCATATGCGGGATCAGTCTTTGGGGGAGGAGTATGATAAGTATATATTAAATACACCATGTCCCCCTTTTTTTTTTTTACTTACCACTTTGTCTTCGAGGTCAGCATAAGCTTTTGCCAAACGTTTCTGAACGTCAGGAATCATTTGCAAGGTATCTTCAAGGACTTCTTTCTGTTTTCTCAGTTTATTTTAGTAAGCAAGTCTGACGTTGGGTGATTTACCTGTTTTCTAACATCGGCTTCATCAGCACCATCAGCAATGAGCTTGTCAATACGCTTCAACTGCTGCTGTTCCTCTTGACCATAGCCAATGTTTTCACGGTAGATACTGTGGGCTGATTTAGTACTCGGTATTTTTTTTGGGACTGACTCACCGCTTGAGAACGTTGGTCTTAATCTTGAGTTCACGGAGAGTCATTTGTAAAGTATGAGGAAGAATCGATTATTATTTGCAGACGCGAAGACGCAGTAAAGGGGAAAGGGTCGGGATCTAAATCGATCAGAATTAAAAAAAAAAAAGAGAGAGAGGAAGAAACTGGTTATCCATTGTGGGATTTTGTATTCAAGAGACGAAAGAAAGTATATTATTATACCATTCTTTAGATGGTTTGTAGAGACTGTAGGCAATATTTTGGATCTAGTAGCCAATAAAGCTAATCAATACACCCATCAAATACGTCTTAAAGGTATGCAAGAGATAGTGGACCTGTAAACCTCTTTCTTTGTCAATCTATAAAATCTCAGAGGCTTCTTTAGTTGGGGGTACGCGATCCATGTCACCCTCTGTGAATTCAGTATTCATGGCCTTGATCCAGTCAATCTCTAATCTAAAGGGACCTTCTTGGCGATCCATAAGCGACACACCAACCGTCTTGACTTTTTCACGGAACATTTCAACCTGTTCTTCTTGGATCATGCCATTGTTGGTCAAGATAAAATCACGGAATGGAATCTATAGGCACAAAAGCAACTGTCAGATCTAACCAGGTGTGTTTGGCAGCTAAAGACCAATCCAAGAAGCGTATTGTTATACCATAACAGTCTCCCATTGACCTGGTGTTCTCAAGAATAATCTGTGCTGATGAAGATCGGTCTGAATGACACCATCTGTTTGGATATTCACAAAGTATTTTCGGTTGTCGCCCTTGACACGAAGTCCAAGGTAACGGAACAAACTTGTATCCCAACAAGGAGTGCCAAACATGGATGACGGTTTAACCTAAATAAATTTGTACAAACATGAATAAGTACAACTGAACACTAACTTTACAGAGGTAAATAATAATGAATACACACCTTTGATCGAATGGCAGCATAGCCACTGTGTTGAATTTCTCGGTTGGCAGGCAATTCAAGGGAGAGGTTGCCATGGAATAGTCCAGTATTTTCTGGCGTAATGTCGAGACTAGCCTCAGTGAAGCCACCAATGTCTTTGTCACAACCGATTGCCCATTGAGCAAGATCTTTCTTTGAGTTGAGTGTGGTCATTGGCAGCTCTTTTTGCCATCCCTGGAGACCTTCCATGCGAAGGGCTTTGATGTGGTCAAGAACTTGGTGAGTTGAGTGTAAAAGGCGTGTCTTACGTACCCTTGGCACTGGAGTCTGCAAAGACACCAGCAGATCGTCGAAGGAATGAGAACATGGGGTTGTATATGGGATAAACACGACTGATGTGACAGTGGCGAATGGCCATGAAAGGCAACTGATTTTCATATACCGATCTCTTATTTTCTGTTACTTAAAAAAAACGATGGCTTTATTCTCTAGAGTTGACAAATGCACCTATCAGATTTGCCAATTCAGGTGTATTTAACATGGCATAATGGTCTCCTGAAACAGAGGTGTCGATTGTCACTTTGGTCAATGGCTTGAGATGCTCAAACATGGCTTGTGCCTGAGGATAGTCCACCAATTTATCACCCATGCTGTGAACAATAATGACAGGAGGAAGACGACACAAGACTGGGGTTTTTGAGACAGGCGAGTATTCTAGATACTTTTTATCATCATCACCAAAAGCAGCCTTGATAAAGCTTATATAAGATGGGAATGTACGAAGCAAGAGAGGAATATCATAAATTCCATCAATACCCACTGCCCCTTTAACCAGAGGAGCAATTGAGTAGACTGGGTCAAGAAGCAAGGTTGTGATAATGTGCGCTCCAGCAGAGTGCCCAGATATATAGATTGGACGGTCCTTGGCCACAGTCTCTGCCAAGTATTTAATTGCTTTGGCTATATCATTGCAGTGAGCAGGGTGGACAATTGATTCCCTGGTATACTCTCGTGGACTAAGCCTATAGATGATACTAGACATTCAACAAAAAAAACGCGTATATATTGTTGAAATATGTGCACCCACTTATAATTAGGAATCGCAACCACCATTCCCAATTTTGTCCAGGCTAATCCGAGATCAACATGATCAGATTTATCTTCAGAGACCCATGCACCGCCATGAACAAAAACCATCAAGGGCATCGCAGGGTTAACGTCATTAGGATTATAGACATCGATTTCCCCGAGAGGATCGTTGGGGATATAATGATGAACAACAGGCAATGGATTGACCATGATAAGGTGTTTACGAAAAACAGATGTGACATTTGATTTTCAGATAATCTTTTTATCGATTAAATAGGATAAGGTAATCTATTTCTAGTTGAATTTAGGACACTAGTATCAAGAACGTTGCCATGGTGAGGATAAACAATATGCAAAGACCCTGGCCTTTATCTCTTTTCTCTTGACACAAAAAAAAGAAAGGCTTTGAATTTCTTTCTTTCTTTCTTAAAAAAAACTATTGCCATTATATCAGTTTGAATCGGCAATATGTACAGGGTTACTATAAAGATATTGAGGGATTGTAAGATCTGTCATAAGATGTAAATTAAAGATACTTCTTTGCATTAACCTTATTCTTAATTAATCTTATTCTTAATGGGTATTCTTAATGGGTATTCTTAATGCATAAAAGCAGCCAATCCAAGCTAAAACCAATGGTGCATTTAGCTTTAATTATCGATTTTTTCGAATTTGTTTCAATTTCATGACAATTAGGACCTCTATAATATAATTTTCTCATACTATCATATCTTTGATACACCAAGTCTTTTTTATTCAAGCTATTTCGTTTAAAATAAAGCCGTGGAATGCATTAATTAATATTATGGCTATCTAATGCATGGTGTAGATTTCTTATAACCTTATTTTTGCAAAAGTCTTGTGGTTTTGAAAAGCATGTAAAGAAATTGATATCCAAGTTCGAATAGACCGTATCTTAAGAGTTCTCCTTTATACTGTCCCAATCAAATATATTCAAGGACAATGTCATTTAGTGCTGTATTGATGCTTGGGCTCACACTGTTCAGCTGCGAGGTCCCTCGTAAATAGCTGGTGGCCTATAAGAGTTCTGCCAGCGTTGGTAGTAGTAGTATGGATTTTATTACCCCTGATGTTCTTGATATCTCTATTTTATTTCTTGGGAAACGGATGTTTCGTATATGTTATTAATCCCAGTAGAAACCCAACTATCCATTTTCTGCAACCTAGCAGGATGGCGAGACTCTGGGCTGATTTTTTTTTTGAGCTGGAAGTTTATTTTGTTTTCGGTGATATCTTTGGGATTGTTGTACCAGTGAGATTGGTTACGGATCCTGTCTTGAATGTTTCTGAAAATGACAAAGGTATAATTGTACATGGTGACCTTAATAATTCTCTGGAATGGCACCCACATTGATAAAACCACTTTTAATATCCTTTGTATCGTTTGTTTTTGCCTGGAATCGGTATGGTGAATAGGCTGAATAAACTGGACGGGCTGTGTGGGTACATGCAGCCGTCATTCCTTTGCAGAAAATCTTGTTGACAGAAATTGCTGTTGTAAGAATGACCACCTGGGACCAGTAATCATTCACCTCAAAAAGGTTGGGATGAACTCTGGCTACAGTTTTCTTGTATTGCTCGCAACTGTCTGGGGATTCCGTGCTTTCTCTCTCGGTGACAAATATATGGCGGATTGTTGGATGTCTTGGTGCGTACTTGTCACTGTTGCGATCGAACTACCATTGGGACATCTGTAGCAAAACCTGGTTTTTGCAATCTCTGGTCGTTATTCTTTCCTGGATACGTGCTCGTGTAGTTGAACCCGGTCTTCTAGCTAGTATTCATTTTGGGAGTGTGGCGCAAAGGCTGTTAGGAACCAATCCTAATACCAGGTATAGCAGATCGATAATTTGTCCACTTGGTGAAGCGCACAGGATACAGTAACGCAGGCTCATCAGATGAGCACTCTTCGGTAGGTTCATATGCCTTGAGCTGGACTTCAGGAATATCCAGAAGCAAATAACCAAGAGATTCCATTGGGGAACTGTTGAGCTCCTCTGAGGATTTATGATCACAGAAGATGTTGAACGGTACTCTCGACTCGGTTTCTTCACAGATTTCCGCAAACTCGTTTGACACGCCGTTGTTCTTGCTGTTTGCCTCGACCTGACCTTTATCATCAAATCTCGTCTCGCTGACTGGGGTAGCATCCATGCAGAGCGCAGAGGGACATATTTGGGCAGGTTCGGCTATGTTAAAAGCAAAGTATAGAGGAGAAGCGACCAACATTATTATTATGAGGATAATGAGTCAAATGGGCCAACGATAAAGTTTAGTCGTTTGGATAGAGAGTGCGTTATAAAGCTTGGGATGTATTTTAGAATAAGCGACAAGAAACAATGAAAAAAGTAAGACGGTCAAGACGCCTGTTTTTATGAGCAATGACTGCTCTGCAATTGCATCATCAATATCCTTGACTTAATTATGAAATAAATGAATTGAAAAACAGAATGCTTACCTTTATATTTTACTGTTTTCGGCAACTTTTTGTGGGAACAAAAGTGACGTGATTGGCCTATTGGATGTGATTAATTACATGTCAAAATACGTGCAATATTGTGTTAAAATCGACTGTGATGATAGAGTGTTTGATTGATTATGAGCATAAGGTATTAGTTGAGAAAGTAAAGAAAACCAAACTTGTTGGTGTTCCTGTAACATTAAAAAGTTCAAGAGCGATTTTGTACTTTGTTTTGTTACGCCGAAATGGTCTGTGCGTTACTTGGAAAGGTAGATTAGGAGCACTCAAATAACTTGGCAGTCACTTGAAAGTGTCTTATCAAGTGGATTACTAGGAGAAATCCCCATTAAGGTTTAAATGAAATTATAAAAACATTATGGGCGCCATTGAGGTACCTATATCAAAAATAGATTGCTGGCAAAACGTTCCATAGCCTCCACTAAAATTACTGTATTTTATTGGCAAACTATTTCCTGACTCAAAAAAAAATATGGCTGTACAGTAGAAATTGATTCGAGAGAAAATGATTTGGAAATAATGAAATACAGTAATCTGAAGTGATAAATCTCGCTTTAATCTTCTTAGAATGTATGGACGGAATTATGTGTGGAAAAGACCTAACAAAAGGTGCTTTCCAGACTGCCTTGGAGTAAAAATCCGAAAAGACCGGGGATTGGTTATGGTGTGGAAAATCGTTTGATTTGGAGGTGCTGTCTTGTCTTTCTAGATGATAATGTGAATTCAAAACAATATGTCAAGATACTCCAAGATTAATCCAATGCATCTTATTATATGCAATATTATGAGCTTATCAGCTACCAAGTCCAAGAGTATAGTAATACAGCATATAAAAATCCAATGTCAAAAATATGTTGGCTAGTATCAAGCTCTGTTTCTTTTTGCTATCTCTAGCTTATTTTCTATACAAATCATTCAAATGTCGTTTCTAAATAGCCATTATCCTTCAACCCTTGATTACTGCAGTCTTTTTCTTTTGTTGGTTATTACTATCATACGTGTTATTGAAAATATATCCACAAAATCCATTATATAGTAAATAGCTCTCAAGAACTTGGGTTTAATTTTTTCTCAATTCATTAAGCACTACTTTTGTCTGTAATCAGCCTCAATATCCTCTTCACTACCTTTTAAACCATCTCATTATGTTTTCAGTTGCCTTTAGTGCAAATATACTTTTAAGCAAAAGACAAATCTTCTAGATTGGCAATCGTCACACCTTTAGACTTTAACGAGTCCATTGTACTATCAAACTCATGAGGGACAACGGCACGAGTAGCTTCTTTGATAAGAACTGTCTTGAACCCAAACTTGATTGCGTCGAGGCAAGTCATTTTTACACAATAATCTGCTGCGAGTCCAGCTACAAGCACGGTTTCGACACGGTTCTGATAAAGAGTCTTTGCCAATGGGGTTATCTCAAAATACTGGTTGTCTGCAAAACCACTGTATGAATCCACATTGGGGTTCGTGCCTTTTTGAATGACATGGTCAATTGATTCAGTTGGGATAGTATCGACTATGCGGGCACCATGTGTATTTTGCTAGTCCAGCAAGTTAATAACAATTGTCTACATGTATATTTTGAAACGTGTTTGGAATAGTATCCTTACCACACAATGAGCTGGCCAGAGTACTTGATCAACAGCTATACCTTGGTGGTATATGGTTATAGATTCAAAAGGTGACTTGTCCTTGTGGTTAGAAGCAAAGCTTATATGATCAGCAGAGTGCCAGTCCTTGGTTAGAAGAAAAAAGAAAGGATGTTTAATAGGCAACCACAAATATAGAGGATATATTACTTGAGTTGCAACAATCAATCCACCATTGTCTTTAACAAGCTTAATCAGCTTGGTGATTACAGGGATTATCTCGGATGCTTTTGGTACAGGCAATGAACCTGTCTCAAGAAAGTCGTATTGAACATCAACGAGGATCAGGGCTACTTTATTGGACTAATCCAATCGATTTGGTAAGAATCATTGGAGTGAATTAGCTATAAAGTTTTACCAATGATGACATTTCAATTGAAATATATAAAATAAAGTCCAAGAACCAAACTCGGTCACATATCCCCTAATCTCTCACATGGACAATCACACTGATAAGAAGCCAAAAACAAAGACAGAATTACACGTCTTTTTTGAGACATGCAGAGATTCTATTGATGATCAAGTAATGACACGCGTACAGACGCAACAAGAGATATATCTTAATATATAGTTGTGCACTCGGCTAAATGCTTTACTTTAGAATGATCGCCGTGAGCGTATTATGAAGATTAGCAGGAAAGTGCAGCGACGACATGTTACATTAGGTACACGCCACTAACCTTGGGAAAACAATAGAGATATCACAGCACTTAGCAAGAAGCTTATCTTTGCCTTGCACCGGTAAGATCAGGCTTGTAATATTGTGGACAGAGGGCTGCAGTTTAACGGCTGGTCCAGTACGACCCAGGTGCCTACCAAAACTCCCGATTATTCAGAGATACGCACCAAGCAAGCTGCTATTATGGGCCTATTCAGAAATCTGGCATTGGATACAACTGGGTCAAACTACTACAGGTAGAAAGTAGAATGGAGATCATTACAGCCAATCTTATATAAACCCCATAGATATTCGCGTAGTTTTTCTGGTGGACTGGAAGAATATGTAAACTTGCCAGCCAAATCAAGCCAAACCAAAACAACACTAAAGCTTGTGATATTCTAGATTGAAGCCATTGCCTTTTTCCATTACTTGGAGCACGGTACCCTATTGACCAAGGATCAAGTGGATCAAAGCTTTACGGATGATTCAAAAATGGTATGATCACCTATTTAGTTACCCCGTTAACCGACTTTCAAATAGTGGCTGAAGGTGAAAACCGAGGACTATGTAGGTCAAGATAGATAAGCTTGTCCTGACCGCTGATATGTTATACACAGCTCTTGGGAATCGCAGATTTTACGGGAGAAATGATGCGTTATGCCATTCAGGCTGTCTCGAGTGGATCTTATGAAAAGGCAATGGAGATTTGCCGCTTCTTGCGAATGATAAACTCTGGTAAAAACAACCATCATTTTTCAGTATTTCTAATGAGCAAATATATTCCTTTAGACTTTGAGATTATGTGTGTAACTTTGCCTCAATTGAGAAAGAAAATGCCCACTCTTATCTCGTGTATCTGTAAAGTAGAGAAAGGTACCCATGATTTTATTATTATTATTATTATGCTATTATAACTTTATGTTTTATGATTCGATAATTACAGCATGCTATGACCACCGAATTCTTGGCAGCGAATACCCTGAAGAAATATTTCGAGATATCATTCGTGCCCACCAAGAAAGCTACGAGGCCGTCTAGACATTGCTGTATGGTCAATTCTAGCCTTTTTTTAAAATAAAATAAAATAAACAAAATAAAAATAAAAGTGGCCGAGACTTTATCAGATTGATATATATATGTATATACATCTTTTTGTGTATTAAAATTTTCTGCAATTTTTTGGTAATAAAGGGTAGATGTATAAATATGTATATTATGAAAATATAAAAAAGTTAATAATAATAATAATAATAATAATAATAATAATTTGTATAAAGACCTAGTGTCCTTTAAGAGTAAATAAAGTTTATAAGAAATAAATAGAATCTAGAAATCTAGAAATTGAGTAATACAAGATAAATATTTAATACATGGATAGATCGGTGCATTTGAAGATTAGTTAGCAGAAGACTTTTCGTTGATACTCAATTCCTTGGCTGAGGTATTGGTCTCACTGATGTCGTTTTGTAAGTTTCCAATCTTGCGAAGACGAGTCTCATTATCAATGACATCGTAATGTCTGAAGGTGATGTAGTAGAGAATACCACATGCAAAGGCACCGCATGCAATACCAGTGTAAACCCAGACCATGTTGGGGTCGTGAGCTGAAGGAGAAATGGCAAGAGAGATCAAGGCAGCTACACAGTTGGGCCACAGTGACAAGGCAGACACCAGAGACTTCATGGACTTTGGAGCGTGAGTATAGGCATACTCCATTGAAGTAATCGAAGCAAAGATCTCGGAAAAGGCCATGAGGAAATAGCCAGGAATCTGAATGAAAACTGACATGTCAGAGACACCAGTTTCCTGGAAAACAGGGTCAATGTAGATATAGTGTTGTACAATAGCAGCATAGACCATTGAAAGGGAGGCAAGGAAGAATCCGACTAAGGTAGAATGTTAATAATTATTCGACTTTTTTTTCTTTGGTTTGCCAATGTACTTACTAGTAATACGCTGTTGGGGGTGGATGATGATATTGAACTTGCGCAAGGTTGGGTAGAAGAGCAAATCGGTAATGGGAATAAAGATGATCAAGGCAATGGGATCAAAGTTGTTCATGATGTCGTTGGGAAGTCCATCGGGACGGTACATTTGGCCAGACTGAGAGATCAAGTTGTTGCTGAGGTTGTTGTAGCAGACCCAGTAGATCGAGAGGGGAACAAAGATCTTGCAAGCCATCATGGTTTCCTTCAATTCATCGACAAATTTGTCAGTCCAGACTGAAGCTGCTGTAGCAGCATCAGGAGACCATTCGGCTACATTCTTTAAGCCTGAATCACGCTTGGCAAAGTCAAGGATATACTTGGACTCCTTCTTGGCCTCTTTGTTCTCTGGTCTGCCTGCCTGCTTAAAGGCAAATCTGAAGATCTTGTAGGTGCTTGAAATTACTGAGCTGGTTGCGGGAGGCTTGTAGTAGAATCTTCCACCGCAAATGAAGACGAAGATGGCCAGGGCAAAAATACAGGTAGGCAACAGGTAGGCAGCCCAGAAACCGATGTTGAGTTCCAAAATAGGGCAGATAACACCGCCAAGAAGAGCTCCAACATTAATTGCCCAATAGAACCTAGATAGATTATCAGTTTTACACAACGATTAATCAGTAAAAAGATGCTATATTCGGAATATATTACGCTTTCAGCATGAAGAACAAGATATTGATCTCCGTTGACCTTATTCTCTCACGATGAAAGCTTTTTTTCCCGCGCCTAACCCTGAAATCAACTTACCAGTTGTACAAGTGCTGAATGCTCAGATCGTAATCGACCAAGACGAGTTCTCCTGACTTTGTTTCCTTGACATAGTTCTCGGTTGTCTTGTACTGATCAGCACAGAGGGTGGACACAATACCCTTGATACCTCCGGTACCGACTATGGAACGAATCAAATGAGTTTAAGGAGATCAAAGTGAAACTAATTGACAGCTTACATCCAATGACAATAAGAGAAACAATGTAACCAGGGAAACCACTTCCGTGTGCGATTGCAGCGGGTGTGGAAGTGGCAGTCAAAATGAGCCAGCCGAGCATGTAGACACACGAAAAAAGAAGAATAGTCCGATAACGACCGAGATATTGATCTGTAGATAGAAAAAAAAATAGAGAGTAAGACAAACAAATCAGTGAAACCTAAGGGATAAATTGAAATTTGATTTACCAGCAACCAAGGCACCCAAGACTGGAGTGAAGTAACAGAAGAAGGTGAAGAAGTTTTGGAGTGCAGTGGCAGTAGATTGTCCACGATCAAGCATGCCAGGTGAGTTTGGGACACCAGGAGGGTTCTAATTAATTCATATTAGCAAGAGATCAAGAATATAAATATATTATAAATGTAGTTTACCTGGACATAGTTTTGGAAAGGAATTGATCCACCATAGTAAGCAAATCTAAAAAACAAAGCAAAGCATTGCATTTTAGTCAGATCGATCTCTAGTTGAAGATCTCAAGAGATATCTCTCGTCTGTTACCTTTCACTAATGAAACAAAACGGTTAGTAATCTGGTTATTGATTCGAATCAAAAAATAACCTACCAGAATTCATTGAGAAGAATGAACCAGGCAGCAAGAGGAACTCCTTCAGCTACACGGCGCAATCCAACACCATCCTTGGGGTTATGTTCATCATTGGGATCATAAGTTGCTTCTGATGTTACTTGGATAACCTCTTTGGTATCCATAACATTATCGGCCTCTTTACTCATTATAAGATGATTTTTTTTCACACTTTAATTTGTAAGGAGAAAAGGTAAAGGGTATTGGGGAAAAAATAGCAGAGTATTTAAAGAGAAAATAATCAACTGAAAGTTATATGTTTGGCAATAAATTTTGTGTTTCTTTTTTTTTTAATTATTTTTTTTGCCCAACCCATACTGAGTTTATCAGATTGCCAACATTGCCTGTTTTTCTGTGCTTTTACTGGAAGAAGCTGTATAACAACAGATAATTAGCATATGCCTCTTGCCATTGGACCACTTTTTAGCATTATTACCTATTGGTGTATGAGTAGGGACCTCTGGATAGCTAACTTCAGTTCTTTCGGTCTCTGGCAACGGGTGATTCGGTACTTCTGGCAAGGCAGCCTCGAGCTAAACCAATTTGTCCAAAGTGTCAGTATCTACATTCACACCATATTCAGACCTCACCTCCTCTTGCCGGAGTCCTTCCAATTCACGCAGAATCTCCTCTTCATCTTCTGCTGTGATTCTTCCACTCAACATCTCGTCCAATTCCTAGGTTGATATATTAGTTAGCCTCGGTCTTACACTTAAAATGACATACATTTTGGTAAGCAATGGCATCTTCCGTGTCATCCATAAGCTTCTCCACATCCTCCAATGACATTTCCTTGTGGATTTCCTTGAGAGTAGCATTTCCTCCCTTGAGTCCCTCCATCACCTGTTTCTCTACTAGAGCAAACTCTATAGTATTGGTCTAAAACATATTTGTAGATTTATGCCAAATGGTATTTTACGATTGGTATCAGTCAATTTCACACCAGATATAGGCAAGCCTTACCAACTCTTCAAGGTTCATCAATTGTTGGTCAGTTTTTTCCAGCAGTTGTTCTTGATACTTCTTTTTTTTCAGTGCCAAAAGTGCCTTTTTCTTATTGCCTTGGCCAAGTGCCTTGCGGGCCTCTGAAACTTCTTTTTCCAATACTACATTAAGCTAAATGACAAGGGTTTAGGCAAAGAGATGCTGCTTCATTAGCACCCACTTTTTTTTGGTATTGTTTTAGCTTGTCTCTTTGGATCTTGAGATCCAAGATGGCCTTGTCTTGTGCAGTGATTTTGTTTTTTGAAGCATTTGATCCCATTGTGATTATGATAAGAGAAAATCAATATTCACACTCACACACTCACAGACACACAGACACACACATTCAGCTAGAAACCATCTGCCACGTGACTCTGGTTTTCTTTGACTTTGAAAGAATACATATTTTTGGCTGAACCCTTTGATTCATAATCAAACTGATCGATTGGATCTACTCTTAATAAAATAGGCAAAGTCTGTTGGTAGATGTGCCAAGGCTTTGTATTGGTACTGAATTGATATGCTAAAATATTAAAGCCATGAACTGATTTAGTTGTGATTCAAGTAGGCAATTTAGTTGACAAGATTAGAATAATGCTTAGAATATCCAACTGTGTACATTTCTCTGGTGCTATTCTGTTTTTAAAGAGTCATACAGCCCTCCAGAACAAGGCATTTGCACCAAATAAGTTTGAAATGTACTAGACTTTTGGGTTAATAGAGATAACATTGGTCCCAGGTTTCTATATAAAAACTATAGTTTGCTCAGCCATTGTTTCGGTTCTAAAAAAGATTACAGAATCCACTAACAGTTGTGCGCGGAATCGTAACACATATCCTTAAACAGGGCTTGGTGATACAAGCTATTGGTTACCTAAGCTCAGGGATTGGATTTCCAATATGAATACCTGGTTGCTGATATTACAAGTATCCAATTAGAGACAAATAGAACTGACTTGATCAGCAGATTAAAAACCATATTATCCAAGATATGTAACTGGTGTATATGGTTTCCTGTCATCATTACAAGATGTCCTTATTTCATCTCAAACAGTCCTGGGACTAACAAAACAAGATTTGGAGACACCTGGGGACATCTTGGCTGATTCTCTGCTCCGCCCTACAATTCTAAAAACTAAGGTACCTTGAACAGACTGTAGACCGGGAGACTTTGCGGAGAGTCCCTACGATCTGTACGTCCAAAAAGATCCTGGGTTTGTTCTGCAAGTACAGGACATGAAATAGCAGAAGAAATGTGCTTTACATTTTCATTTTAAACCTGCAGAATCAAGCACCTATTTTGTATAGATGCTATCAACCAAGTACAAACATCAAGTCACTTTTTAATATTTTTCAACCAAAGCTTAGAAAACAGCGATGGATTCAAGATGCCGTGTTACCTGGCTGCTGTCGGGAGATTGTTTCACCCCAAATATAGTAAGCATAAACGCGATCTGAGTAGGGAACTACATTCGATGGCTTTCAAAACGATGAGTGAAAACTATAATTCAACGTATTAAAATCACTGTTCTTCTCTGTGCTATTGACTCCAAGTGTGTGCACCTCGAGAACATAAAATCAAACAGCACATTAATCATGTTTTATAATAATAATAATAATAAGGATGTTTTTATTTAATTTTCAAAGATGTACTGTAATGCAGACATTCCCGTTCCCGCTCCCTCGGCCGAGTCCAGTTGATATTCAATATGTATCATGTTATTCAAGGTTAAACGACAAACATTTTACTAAAAATATGGTCTTGGCCTTTATTACTTTATAAATATGTTTTATATTTTAATTATCATTTGTTTTATGGATAAATATCGTCTACAAAAAAAAACTATGCTATTGTTGGAATCACAGAATGGTAATTCCACCGATATTGGAGCAATTAATTATATAGTCCATTTTTACTATCCTAGTCGTCTTTGATAGATATGTATATATATATATATTGGCACCAGCAAGCACTCTGAATAGTCTGTGTCTACTAGTGATAAGAATATAAAAAGCACTAGACTACATATTTTAATAAAAAAAAAGGGTGGCATTTTTACTCTAGTTATTTTCCATGCTCACCCACACCTAGCCAAAAAAAAATCATGTATTGGCCGGTTCCTTTAATGTACTCGATCCATTAAATATTGACATTGGATAAATAGACACATAACCACTTTTATACAGTTTATCTATTTAAGGACCAAGTATAATTGCCATTTTCAAAATATATATTGAGGTATATATAGGGTTTGTTAGTATCTTTAAGAAAAGTAAGAATATTACGGTAGTTTATATAGGTATTATTCTAGTTCCCTTGTACTTTTAATCTCTACTGTGTAATGGTTGGTTATCACTGATGTAGTGTAAAGTGGACATGTGTCTAGTGTGTAACTATTGAGATGTTAGCTTGCCATGGTCATTAGTAAATACTAACCAGGTATCGGTTGTGTAATTTGTGTTTACTTGGCTGCGGTGTGTATACCACACATATTATATGGATCCAAAGTACTTTTTCAATAGATCAAGTGTTTTCGGATAATATGCATTAAAACACCAAAGGTCTAGTTACTGTAAGCACCCTTTTATTTTGAAAGGCTGTGATCAAATTGATATATATATATTGAAGAATCTAATAAACAATTGACAGTGTGGTATACACACCACAGTCGACTGAAATACAAACTGCACAACCGATATCTGGTTCCTCTTTGCTAATGACCATGGTAAGTTAACATCCCAAGAGCAGTTACATGCCAGGCTCACGTACAATTCATTCTACAGCAGTGATAACCGACCATTACACAATAGAGATTAATAGAATAACTAGAATAATAACTATATGAACCACCATAATATTCTTTCTTCAATAAATAACACTCCCACAGTATCTATAAGTTCCCAACCCTTAATTACCACAGACAGCTATAACCTCATTGTTGTTTGCTACAGAGATACCATAGTGCCTATAGATAGTCAATTGGTACATTAATCCATGTATCTTTCTTTAACTGTTATACTCATTGACTTTTAGAATACTAGATAGTCTACACGCTCAAAAGCAAAGGAGATTCCCAATCCACGCATCTCATCCATATCGATAGTAACCTGGCGATTAATTGGCTTTTATTATTTTTTTAGTGAAAATAAAATAAAGGATTAGCAGTTTCTTAGAAAAAGAAAAGTTGAAAACAGGCATAAAAACTTGCATAGTCAAACTATTCAATTGGTTGTAAAGTTTACTATTTATGTTCTGCACAGACTATTCTACATGGTCTAGGAGCTTAGTACAATAACAGAAAACCTGGTCTTGTTGGAGTTCTATATGTAAAACTCTCCATTGAATAGGCAACAATATAAGATCCTTGATGAGTCAAAGCGTGGTCAAATTCTAGTCAATCTTTGTACCAAACACCGTTCAAAATAAATCTTGTATTCCTCGACAGCAGAGATATCCTATCCGTGATGACCCATTTCCTTTCATTAATTCAAAAATCTCTATTTTTTTTATTGTTAACACCTCCAGTCTGTGTCTTCCCAAAGCTGTGTTTAGTATTATCAGGATTTTTTCTGCTTTGTTGTGCAATTAGATTTATAAAGGGATTACCTGATTTTCTAAAGTGAATCCTTCTTTGAAGCCCTTATCCTTGCTTAAACCCGTTCTCAATCTTGGTGCCATCATCACCTAGTTACTTATTCTCAATTCTTTATTCCTCATTTTTCTTTCTCTTTACAGTTGTTTTGCATCCATTACTATCCACTGTATTGTTCTATTACTTTCTTAAATATTGTTTCCCTCTAAAATGGTTTAATCTTATGCTCTATTTTCCTTCTCATTGACTATCACTTGCCATACTTTATCAAACACTACTAATTTTCTTTCTTTGGCATACATTATTTATTTCCCCCCAGTATTGAACAGTTTCTTTTAGTTATTTAATATTTATATTTTTAATTGTTTTTCAGTTCTCATGAGTGGAATATATGCCTTTAGTGCACCAGGCTTCGACACATCCACTAGTAAAGCAAATAACTTTATCCAAATAAGCAATCAAAGAATATTTTAGCTTCTGTTCTCCAAATTTAACTAATAAAAGGCAATTGATGAAACGGTTTTGCGAAAGTAAGAGGATATAACTATCTGATTTAATGATAATTTACACTCGCTGAATCATTGTCTAGGTCCAGATGATTACCGCTGTTTGTAAGGTCCAATATCTATACAAAGCACCAAAATAAATATATAAAAGCATGGTCTAAAAGTATTTAGTGAATCCAAGAAAGTATTCAAAGGTAAAGGTTCCAGAAATTCAATAGCATTTTAAGAATATTTTGACAGGCGATATAGGCACAGCAGATATTAACAAGGGAGTTGAAACTGTCTTTTGCCAAGGCTGATTGCATAAAATTACTGAATGTAATCCTTTGTTTATTCACTTTGTTAATAAAAATATATTGGAGTATGGAGTTGATGCTCACCTTAATTGTTAACTCACAAGTACACGGAACCTTATGTTTTACGCATACAAATAGTAATCTGTTCAATAGAGGGTTTGGTATGTTATCAAAATATTCTCCTACTTAAAAAAAGGAAGCCACGGTCTTTGGATTGTTTCAAATTATTTTCAAAAAAAAATGTAACTTTTTGTGAAAAATAGCGATTGTATATTTGAAATTACATCTTCTTGCTGACTGTTTTGTCAGTTCTGGCAGCTGTTCTTGGTGATATAACAGTATAGGGTATATTTAAGAGATGTATTAACAAGGAATATATAATTATTATTTACAAAAACCTTTATATACTCTTATAATGTTATAAACTTGTATCAATTGATATTCTGCTTATAGAACCAAAAAATCGATATTTTGGCTCATCCTAAAAAGGAAAGTTTAACTTTATTGGTACATAAATATCCTATTAAAGTAGTGTTTTTCTGCCTAGTCAAACTTGAATGATTTTTTTGATTATTTACCAAACCCTCTAATGTCCTGAAAAAGAAATATTTAAAACTTTTAAAACAGTCCTAATGATCTCATAGCTTATTTTTATTAGGCACAAAAACAAAAGGTAATTGTGTGTATACGGAAAAAGATGGCCTGTAATTCATTGGTATGAGCATATTGGCATTTTCCCAATAATTAAATATCAATGATCAAAGTTTTTGAGTATATTGGCAAGCAATATTTTATGCATTTTGTCGATTTTATTGAAGGAGCACAATGTGATACAAGGATTTATAGTTAAGCTATACTGTTACACGTAGTATAAAGGAAACGTGGGTGTGTAGAAATACAAAGAGGTTTTTTAAAATTACTATAGATTAGGATTTATTAGATATAATACAATTGTTCAGTCCTTGGTAGACTGCTTGGTTCTGCGTCGTCGTAGTGTCCCGTTGTTCACTTTTACTTGACGAGATACCCGTCGTGATCTCATCTCTGGTCGTGAGTTGCGGAAGCAATCGACCGATCTTTGTATGAGACCACGACTCCCACAAAGTGCATCTTGGTTCAAGGAAGTGAGCTTCCAGCCTTGTTCGTTGCATTCGGTTTCGTACTTCCACCGATTTCCCTTGTAGTCCTGCTTGGCGCAGAGAGCCCGGGGGTAGACCTTTATGTACATGGAATAAGTTGATTTACTCTTAAAGTTATGAATGGCAACTTACAGCATTGACCTTGCGGTACTGCAGAGGGAGGCTGGAAATATCGACATTATCGATATCAACTCTTATCTTGTAGTGTTTCTCTACACGGTTTGCAGAGTAGACAAACGTGATGTGTGGAATCCCAGAGTCCACACTGTCTACTGGCTCATTAATTGCCAGAGCAACTCTTGCTGCCACCGATGTGCTTGTCGAACTACGGCGGCGACTATTCCGCTTCTTTGAAGCTCCTCTGTCATCGGACTTTGTACTTATGGGTACGGAGGCAAAAGATCCACTGTCGGCATTGTTTGTAGACGTGGGGGGAGGAGTCATTGGGCGAGTTGGTGATGATGCAAAATTGGAGAAGTACGGGCTTTCTCCAGCCGAGTCCGTAAGAGACTGGCTCATCTGGAACTCTGGAGGGCTCAATGAGCTGAATGCACTCGTATAATCGTACGGTGATTCCGACTCTTGTGTGTTGTACCCAATTTGATTCGGATCATAATTGAGACCTCCAGAGTAAAATTCTGTGTCAAATGGCTGATTTGTCATGATTGTGTTAAATGGGAGAGCAGGCAAAGGGACCGAGGAAGTAATCGAGGCTTGTGGAACGTTATTGGTGAAAACCTCAGCACTAGCAGCTGGTCCGAGCATCTTGCTATCTTCAAGATAGGTTGGGCTGGATTTCATAATGTTGTACAAGGCAGAATAAGCAGGATCCATGCTGCTCACAGAGACATTCTGGTCCAAAAACTGATCTGTCTGGACTGACCAATCTTGAGACATGTCAAGATGAGGTTGCTCTGCAGCAGAAGCAGGCTTTACTTCTGTTTGAAGGAAAGCTTCGATAAAATCGTTTTGGTAGTCTGTTGCAGCAACAGATCCCCACATTGAGAATAAATTCAGTTGAGAAATAGAGTTATAAACACTTTTAAAAGAGTCTACAATACCAGAATTTATTTCTGAGACGGTTTGGTTCATAAAAGACTGCATGTGCGTGGCGAAGAGTATATTTGATTCAATCAATAGAAAGAAGAAAAAGGTTTGTAGTTTTGACAAGTCGGGTAGATATAGCCAGGACAAAAGCGGAGGAATATGTTTAAACGGAGGGTATATATAATCTGTCATCAGTTTCTTGGTGGTTGGAAATCACTCAACGATTATAGTATTGCTTGTTTGTAATGTACCAAGACTTTTCTTAATATGCACAATAACAAACAAAGTATCAATTAAGAGCCCACTTGTCTTTATTCTCCTAAAGCCAAAGAAATATATTTCTTTTAGATTACATGGAGACACAGCTTTCGACATTATATAATAAAAAAAAAGTGTGCAAATGAATTTCTACAAGCATTTACGTTCTCGAATATAATACAGTTCTACGCATTCATCGGAATTCCGAACAATTACCGCGCATCTTAAAGGTAGATTGATCTGAAGTTTTATTAAAAGTATATCATAAGGTTGTTTAGCCTAAATGTCTCGTAAGAAGTAATGGCTGTTTGTATACAAACTGTGTACTTTTTTTCAAAAAAAAAAGGAAAAAAAATCCAGTACTTTTGTGTACTTGATCCACATAATAAATTTTGCAGTCAAAACGATAATTTAGCAATGGTACCAAAAGTTAAATTGGTTTATGGTACAGTATCTCTGACATACACACGTATATATATATATGTCCATCTTTACCATAGTCTACTCTAAAACTACCACCAAATAGTAATGGGCCAAAAACATACGTATAATTGCATCTACTTTATCGAATCTAGACATGTCAATAAATTTCCGATGTATACGCCCTGGTGACTTGATTTTTCTACAATCTACAAAAGGAGTGTTTGAAACCTTAGACTGCTAATATATGCAAATAGAATTTGCCAGGAGCTATGGGTTTCTTTGATAGCTTTCAAAGTACTTTGTGTATATATGAGGGTTCAAGAAATATTGGATTACAGCTATGTTAAGTCACGAAACTTGTGCTTCTTTGGTTTGGGCTAACCAATTTTCCACGTGGATCATAAAGTAGCATGAATCTTTAGAGATTAAGGCAATATTCAAATGCTACTTTATAGTGCCATACATAGGACTGATGACCTACAATAATAAGTTTTCTCATTCACTGTTTTGAGATACTCTCTCTTTAAGAAAAACACCTGGTTATACATAATCTATATACACGCTCATGTCTAGCGGATCAGTAGTAGCCATAATGGCTTAAATGCCTTGCACCAACCATTTTTATACATAGTATTTGATTCATTATTTTATAAATACAAAATACTTTCAAAGCAATAGGTACCATATATTCCTGCCAATCAACTTTTAGATCCATAACTAAATAACAAAATGAGACTTGTAAACTTGAGCTAAAGTCCATTTAAAAATGGCAAGAAATGCATGGCTGCGAATAGTACTATTTTTTTGGATATACATATTGACACGGACTAGCCATAGGAATAAATCTGAGAGAAAATATCATTTAATACAAACTGTTTAGAATATAATATTAAGGGTTACTGCTTGTTACTGAAGGCAACTGATAGTCACTAAAGGCTGTCAAATGTTACAAGTTATGGCACGACTTGTCCGGGTGTGTGGCTCAAGTAGTATTACTAGCGTCAAGAGTTATTAAGACTTGGAATAATATTAACCTGGTTGAGAGAGAGTATGCTCTTGGATATCAATTATTGTCTTTAATCTATGGCCTGATATGAACTACTGGATAAAATAGAGCAGCAAGTGTAAGTAAGGATTTAAAGAAGAGGATATTCAATGAATAAAGACTGGCTGTCAATGATTTTCATCATACCACTGTTCCGTTGTAGAATATGTAAAATGTTAGATAAGGTTCATATTTTATTGCACTAAATCATATATGTATATATTACTTGGTTATCCAGCCTTAATTTGATTTTTAATATAAAACATAACCAATACGATAATGTGTCTCTTGTTTTTTCTTTTTTTTTTTAAAAAAAAAGTCCTGAATCCAAATTCACACCTAATTGACAGTTGCGCATAGTATTTATTGGTACATAAATATATGTATTCTAATATAAGACTGAATACAGAATTCGGTGCCTTGAGATATTATTTTCCCCAAGGAGATTGATCTCATCAATAGTCTCTCCAGTAAATGTAGTCTTTAATTTTGTAATGACGTCTTCTGACGGAGGATATTTATCACCGAAATGACTTCATACAAATCCAGGATATTGGTAAGAAAGCAGCGAGGTTCTGGTTTTCAAAATTAATTAATTAATTAATAAATTGTAGCTGCTTGATCGCCAATCAGCAGAAAATGATAGTTTGATTTTTTGTACTGTAATTGAACAGATGAGAACACCACAAGTATCTGCATTTATGATCAATGTTCAACTTGATTGTAGCCAAGCCCAATTAAAAGTGTGTGTACATGCCCAAGGCGAAATATAATAAAAAAAGTATACGCTAATATATTATAATAGTATAGGAGTATAATAGCATTATTTGAATATATCTAGTGTTATTGCTATTATCAATTGATTAATACCTACTTTCAAAAGCGAGTCTGATTTATGCAGTACTCTTGAAAAAAAAAGTTGACTGCACTTTCCCTAAATAATTAACCCGTTGATAAATACTGAAATGATGGATCCACTTACCCAATCCAAAACTACTGTCGATATTCTTGTATTCAAACATTTGTTTGTTAACCTCGGATAATGGCGTATGATAATTAACGATAGTTCAAGCCATCTAATTCCAAATATTTTCTATAAAATACATACAAACTATTAAATAGAGTCAATTTGCATTATTCATCCTCTGTGCCTGAGCATATATAGAAATCTCAATTGGGATAATGGCCAACCTGTAGTATAGAATGTATATAACCCTGCTCATACAAGTGTATACTGAATAGGTATGGAGTTTGCTTCCGATAGCCATGTTTTAGTCTATCTGAATTAGATTATACATAACCAAATACTTGTAATTCTCAATAGTCTATTTATGCCTCAATCTTATTAATAATTTACAGAAAAAAAAGTCAAGACAGTCTAAAGTCAAAGAAACGTAGTGATATATACACAATTGGTCAAACAAACAAAAAACTATATTTAAAACATTTTTTTGGGGAAATGATGTATATTTCAGAAACCACATCATATTCTTTATCAGATCTACACTTATCTTGAGCTCTGACTTACTTTCTTTCAATTGACTTATTTACACACGAGCATTGTGTCACTTTGCTCGGTATGTGAACCTACGGCTTAAATTTTATGCAGTTGTCTACACGTGCGATTATAGTAAGCCCTGATCTAACACTTTGGAAAGCCAATTGTGCGCTCAAAAATCGCAGAGTTGTACCAGATAGCAATTAGTGTAACATACACTCGAGAGCGAAAATATCATCACTTCTATAAATAACTGTCTCTTTTTTTATATAGATTGACATGCTGTACGATGTTTGACATTGTTGAAGCATGCAAGAGGTATTTATGCTGTTGTAATTGGACTTTTATCTCATTATACAGAGTACTCAATTCTTGTATAAAGATTTAAAAACCAGAGTCAAAAGCTATATTGTTGGCAAGGATTAGCCGATTTAAACCCCCAGGGTTCTAAATAAGATGGAGTCCATACAGATATAAAAAAAGAGAGCTCAAGTATACAGTTAATATTTTGATTATGAAAGTATAACTCAACCTTGATTACATGCTGTATATGTGTCAGGGTAAGTTTTAAGCATTTCTGCTATTATAAACCAATTCAGCATCCACTTTTGTACGGCACAAATATGTCTCGAAAAGTATAAAATGTATTATATGTATTACTACTAAAAGCAAGAAAATGCATTATCGCAATCACTAATGAGGATTCAGCATTTGCTTCAAAACAATTAATCGAGTATCCAAGACTGAAATTAAGATCAAGGAATTCAAAACTGTTGACATGTGAGCAAATATACAGACACAATATCTTAAAACTGATAGACTTTTATTAGCTTACTTGGAATTCTTGTATATACTTGAAGATAGCCCATAACCCCTGAGGTAGACTTTAGCATTATCCAGTAGAATCAATACCATCTACAGCATTTTTTTATATATCTAAAAGCACGTACGACAAGATGCCCTGAAAATGGTATTATGTTTATAGCTTTAAATACACCATCCCAAACTTACATTGCATATTTTAGCTTGCAAAAACCTGCATCTCACTGAAAATGATAAAAGGTCAATACATGCATATACATATGTATATATACAAGTAGCAAATGGATTTACAGCACCTTTTCAATTCCATTAAACATATTATTGCTTTCTAATGAGAGATATGAGAGTCATGCAAATGTCAGTCCCTTGAGAGTATCGAGAATATCGCAACCATTCGAGCATCAATTGGCTCCGATCTAGCATGGAGTAAAGTGTGAATATTATTATAAATGTTTCTGTTCATTTGGCTTACGTGAGTCGATATTGATAGTCGCATATATATACATATATATATATTAGGTTTCTTTCGGCTTTCTTTCTGGCTACTTCGCCTACCACACGGACAAATATATGTGATGCTAATCTGTCATCATAATCGAACGAGGCGTTTTTAAACATGCACAAAATAAACATTATCAATCTTTTAATATGCGCAATTCGGAAAACGAGCTTCTCCTACGACATATAGAGTGCTCTTGAAACATTTAACACGCTTGCCGCAGCTGTTTCAGCATACGGGTACCTTGTACATACTAGTATACTCATTGAGAGTGATCTTTATACCATGTTTGTTGGCGGTATCCAAAATCTATGTACCTGGAAGGCATGGTCTTTGGCATAATGCTCATTTTGTACCTTAATCACCCTTGGCTAATATTGTCCAAATACAACTGTATTGACTATCAATTGGTTGATTTATAAGGTACGGAGCTTCCCTTTTTTGGTGATGCGTTCATATGAGCATCTGCTAAAGTACAGCGGCCATATAACTCAATTGGATCAAAGCATTTTTTTTTACTGTAAAGAAACGTGCCTGTACCCTAAAAAATCAATCTTGGTTGGCCATATCATCATCGATTCTTGTACTTCCCATAAAAGGAATAATATTGTCTGCTTTATTTCTCATTGCAGAAACTGTCAAAATTCACATGGGGAGAATATTCTCGTGAAATATAAGGCTGCAATCCACTCATGTTTTGTAGTAAGAAATGATCAAACACTAGCTGTAAAGTGTATGGACTTTTTTATTTTCCATTTTATTTTCCAAATATGAAAAGTGTTTTGTCTAATAACCAAATTAGACAAATATATGGGATAAAAGCCACTTGATCCACAACTATAAGATAAACTTAAACCAATGAAAATTGTCGATTGCTTCATATTTTAATCACAGACTTTGCAGAAACAGTAAGAAACAACTTTTGACAGGAAAATAACATATCGGGTAATAAGATTCGAGTTTGGTCTAACCTCTGGATTTAAATAAAATAGAAGAAAAAACAGAATACTAATTGACCAAGATACAATTAGGATGACAATAATAATAAAAACACACACAAATCTCTATTTAAGAAAAGCAATGATCTTTTACCTAGATAGCACTCATTTTAAAACACATTATAAACAATACTATACACCACGATGAATTGAGAAATCAACTCAATGAGGATATGTGAAAGTTTCAAACGAAAGATGAGAATGAAACATTTTTAGTAAAATTACCTACGAGTTTTGATGAGTATATTGACACAAAACCATCCGAGGGAGAAAATGAAAAGGTAATAAAGATAACCAAAGAACACTCAACAAAAACCTTTTTAAAAGGACAAGAAAATGCTTTTTGTTTTGTTTGGAAAATGAAGCTTTATAGAAAACAATTACTAAACTTTAGAAAGATGCCCAACACAAGAATAAATCTTTACAAAAAAAAGGGAGGTACCAAGACTACATTAAATGGCCAGCTATATTAAATAGCTGACACTGGTAGTTGTTGATTAACTAATCTGATAAAAAAATCCAAAGATCTAGCACTAGAATTCATGGACGATTATTTACAAGAGCTTGGAAAACTAGATATCACCAAAGCCGCTTTCTACATTTTTTTCTGAATAAAATTGCAGAATAAATTTAGTGTGCTTTGCTTGAATACGAGGAAATAAACCACTATGAAATATCGAAAAGCATGCCAACAATTCATAAAATTGAACAATACTGATATTTAGCATCTGAGCAGCTACATTTATGCTGATGTACCACCATTCAACGTTAGCTCAAGACGAAACGTTTCTTGATAGAATCAAATAAACAGTACACTAATAAATTTTCCGAGAATTAGGCTAAAAAAAGCTATTATTTTTGGAGCACTCTCACCACATGGTGTCGCAAATAAAATCACAAAAGGTCTAAATCACCTTTGAATGTCAAGGGAAAAAAAACTTATAATAAATGTTGCTACAAAGGTTAAAAGTGATGCTATTATCGTGTTACTCTCTAATAAGATTTTTTTATATCACTTAGTAATGGATAACGTGCCTATGCATAGTTGTGGGAACATTAGTATACTAAAATACTACAACTACAGCTAGAGCTATGTATATCTTTCATCTTTCTCTCCTGACATCAACCAAATTGCACAGATCCTGTCCGCTTGTAAAAGCAAGCTCAAAATAGCCCGAGTATTTCAAGAAGAAACTCTGGCCTAATGCATTATGTATTCCATTAACCAGGTTATTTTTAGAGAATTTTTGGTTATATTGATACTCTCATTTCAAAGTTAATGAATAGTTTATTACTTTTATATTTCATGTATAATGGATATGTTTCAATATTCTTTTAATGATACTTCCATTCTATTTCTGTTGAGTATTAATTTTATTTTTGGAAATGTAGAAATAGTTTTTGAACATAGTGTATTAGCGCGTAGAATAGCATTAATATTGGCCTCGTTCTGTGGAACAAGTATCTCTTTCAACGCTCAATCAGCCTTGTGAATAGTGTAATAGATCGAACGAAGTTCTTGTAATAATTCAACCCAATATTTTATTTCATTTGGGTTTATTGCTCACAGCAGATCGTGAATCAATCGACCAAATTGGGTTATTCCGGGTATTAGCCACTGTCAACCTTAATGCAAACAAGAGAGTCATTGAAAAATCTCGGGTTTATGTGGCAAAATGAACAATAGTTTTTAAATTATATAATTACCTCTTGAAATTTTGGTAAAATAGAAACCTTGCCAAAATTAGGTCTTTCCTACAAATAAGGGTTAATAAATAGGCGCACTAATCTGTATCCCAAAGCCAACGGATAGGCAATGAAAAGTCAGGTAATAAATAGAAATAGATAGAATAGTAGAAAAATACAAAGCAACATTATATTATAAATTAAAAATACTTAAAGTCAGTTCCGTTATTTCCAATTCCTAGTCAACACAGTTTATTTTGATAACTTGCATTTTAAATCAATTGGCTTTAGGCATCAGGTAATCTAGACATCAATAATATCACAATATGTATATGTATATTTATATATTTATTTAATCTCATATAAAACAAAAATACCACAAAGTCCAATGGAATTGTCATGGAAATAAAACAAAAAAAATGTCCGATGAGAGCGGACCATACAACATGAGACTATGGCAGAATATTGTAGTCCTTGAATTCTGTAAGACTTTGGTACTATTTATACCAAAATTTGCTTTTATTTTTGCAATCAAAGAGTAAATTATGTAAGCCTGAATAAGCGATTAAGGCGATGGAGCAAATAATAGAAAGAATAGTGTTAATAATAACAAGATATGCATGCACATATGTGTTTATAGTGGCCATATCTTATAGCCGTGATAGGGTCTGTGTTGTACATGAATGAAACCTATGACTAATTGCACTGAAACAAGAATTCTATATATGTAAACATCTCAATAAGAAAAAATCAAGCAAATTTATTGGGTAATTTCTACTTTCCTCTGGTACATTTGAGCCCTTTATAAATTAAATCTATAGGGTTTACATTGTTGAAGCTGGTTAGGCCCCCTCCAATTGAATCAATTGGTGTGATTCTTGTAGAATAATAAACCATACCTGTTGGCAAGTTGGATATGCTATGACTAGTTTCAAAAAGGCGCGTATTCTGTCATTGGAATGATATGATTGCTGTTTCTGGGATGTTTATATATAGAATCTGTTGAGTATTAGCCATTAATCAAATCCGGCTTGATCATAAAATAGATGCAATTGAAGGATATTCTGTAATGTTGCATAGCATTATCTGTTCATGACTTTCTGCCTCACGATAAAATGGCCTATGCGAGGAGATGGAGTAACATAATTACACGCGATTCTTTCCTCAAATAGCTGTGCATATAACATCGTATATCTATAACCGTTTGCACGTTTAGCTTTGTTGTAAATAAACTGAGATTTTAACCCAAGTCGGGTGCTGGTCAACTCCAAAAAAATTATAATTTTACTCTGAGCACAAACTCCAGGGGTGACACATACTAAATTGTACCTGATGTCTTACAACTCTTCAGATACCGGAGACCTAAAAGCTTGTTTCCGCTCTCGAGAATAAAAAGGGTCAAAGTTGAACCCAAAGTCAATTCACAAGTGTCTTTCCTTCCTTTCCTTCCACATCCCCTTCCCTTCCCTTAGACAATGCAAATCAAAGCCATTGCCGTAGCCTTGGCTCTCTCCCAGGCTACTACACTCGTTAGCGCCGCTGGATCTAGTGTCGCTGATACATACTGGAGATCTTTCAAGTCGCCCGTTGATCCCAACAACGTCGTTCTTCCCAGTATCCCTCAAACTACCCTGCACAACCCTACCAAAGAGTGCACATATTACGAAACCCCCGCTTCCTTCAACTTTGACCCCAAGGAATGGCCCACAACCTGGGAAACTGCCACTTCTAACGGCATGAGCAAGACCAAGGAATTCCTGGATTTATACAACTCTATCGATTGGAAGTCGATGCCCAACATCCCAGTGCGCAAGGTCGGAGCCGACGGTGGCCTCGATATGAGCGGCTATGACAGCTCTGATCCTGATTGCTGGTGGTCTGCCACTACTTGTACCAAGCCCAAGCATGCTAATGTCAATGAAGATATCTACTCTTGCCCTGAGCCAGAAACCTGGGGTTTGACTTACGACGATGGACCCAACTGCTCTCACAACGCATTCTATGACTTCCTCCAAGAGAAGAAGTTGAAGGCTTCCATGTTCTACAGTGGATCCAACGCCATGAACTGGCCATTGGGTGCTCTCCGCGGTATCAAGGATGGTCACCACATTGCTGATCACACCTGGTCCCATCAATTGATGACTACTCTCACCAACGAGGAAGTCCTTGCCGAACTCTACTATACCCAAAAGGCCATCAAGCTCACTACCGGTGTTACTCCCAGACACTGGCGCCCTGTAAGTTAACTATTAATTTAATAAAGATTAATATACTTATCTTTTGATTATAGGCCTTTGGAGATGTTGATGATCGTGTTAGATGGATCGCCACCCAGCTTGGTTTGACCACTATTCTCTGGGATCTTGACACTGATGACTGGGCTGCCGGTTCATCCGAAACTCTTTCCCAAGTCGAATCTACCTACGAGAAGTTCATCAAGATGGGCACTGATGGTGTCTATGCTAAGAGCGGTAACATTGTCCTGACTCACGAAATCGATGGCACTACCATGGAACTTGCTATGAAGTACTTGCCCAAGATCCAGACTGCTTACAAGCACGTCGTTGATATTGCCACATGCGCCAGCATCACTAACCCTTACTTTGAGGATAACGTTGTCTTCCCCACCTTTGCCACTTATGCTTCCACTGGTGCCACCGGTGGTCAGCCTTCTACTGGTAAATCTGCTGTCGCCGGTAACGGTTCGTCTGGTTCCCTCTCTGCTTCTGCCTCTGCTTCTGCCTCTGCTTCTGGAAAGGCTTCTGCCGCTGCTTCTGGAACTGCCGCCGCCGTCTCCAAGGCTGCTGCCTCCAAGGCTGTTACTCCTGCCGGATCTGCCTCCAAGGCCGAATCCACTATCTCCAGCGCTTCCCAGTCCAACACCATTGACTCTGGTGCCTTCTCTGTTGGTCCCAACGTTGTCGGCATTGCTGTCTTGGCTATCTTTGCCCTTGTATTCTAAATGTAATTGTATAATATACACGCCATTAGGATAGTGCATCCTTGTGTTTTAGCAAAGCAATAAAACCTATGTTCCCTAATTAATATTAAAGTACACCCAGTTTACTGTGTGGATCGTGTTTTTTGTTCAAAAAGTTAAATGCATGTATGGTGGGACAGCAGGTTAAATTACTTGTAACAATAAACTTTTGTGGCCCATAGAGAGGTTTTATTTCTAATTTTTGAGGTTTGGAATTCTGTTTTTGAACAAATATTCTACAAAAAGGAAAGGCAGGCCGTGTCTTATGTACTCTGCGGTAACTTGGTACTTCTGTTAGCTTATTTTGCCAAGTGTTACTCTTCTGTAGTATCCATTGTTTCTTTAACTTTCTCGGATATCTATTGGAATTTCCAAACACGGTTTTTTTTTGTAAATCATAAAAATAAGGTATGTGGTGTCATATACATTTCCAATTTAGCTTCACGATCTAACCTCCCAAAACAAATTAAAAAGTATTGTTCCACGACATAGCTTATTTCCTGTTGCTAGGCAACCAAAGAAAAAAAAAAGAAAAAAAAAAAGTACACTTTGCACGTGACTAATATCACGTGATTGACGCGGGAAGCGATTTGGTTTCCTTCCCCGAAAGAAACATGAGGCCCTGTTTGGCTCAGCTGTAAAGACTTTCTCTTTCATTTGAATTTCTGCACAATGCCTAAAGGTGTGTACTGTTGCTGTGTCTAACCAGAGATAATGATGGATGGGAATGGGATGGATGGATTGGTTTGGCAGCCGATAGAAGATGGATGGAGATAATGTAAAATATAAGCGATACACAGTTACGACTTCCGAACCAAATAGCAATAATGATAACACCCACACCCGCACGTCTTTCTCCCGCCGACCAATACAACCCTTTGGAAATAAACGCCAAAAACCATATTATATCTACATTACTGAAAAGGATGAGACCAAGTTCATTTGACTCACCCGTCCGCATGAACTTTCTTTCTTCTTGTTCTCAGTTAGCATTTCCGGCACAAAGTACCGCATGACCCTCGGTCTGCCCGTTGGTGCTGTCATGAACTGCGCCGATAACAGTGGTGCCAAGAACTTGTACGTCATTGCCGTCCGTAACATCAAGGGTCGTCTTAACAGACTCCCCGCTGCCGGTGCTGGTGACATGGTTGTCGCTTCCGTCAAGAAGGGAAAGCCCGAGTTGAGAAAGAAGGGTATGCAAAGAGTGCAAAAATATATAGTGGGGGAGTGGATTGAAGATTAAATACCTTTGTGTCAATTTGTTAGTCATGCCCGCTGTTGTCATTCGTCAGCGTAAGGCCTGGCGCCGCAGAGATGGTGTCTTCCTCTACTTCGAGGATAACGCCGGTGTCATTGTTAACGTAAGCTTTGTGAACGTGCATACTTTTTTTAGTTTGATTACTCATGTCAATTACGTAAATCATTAGCCCAAGGGTGAGATGAAGGGTTCCGCCATCACTGGCCCCGTTGCCAAGGAGTGCGCTGATTTGTGGCCCCGTATTGCCTCTGCTTCCGGTACCGTCGTCTAAACGATTGGTATTGCATAATTAGGCTGTTTACCTACCACAATCATAAATAATAAAAAAATATTGGTTTCCTCAAAGTCTAGCGTACTTTTAAATGTAAAATGTATAATTATTATGCGCTGGAAAAGCGCAAATTTTTTATCAAATCATAATTTTGAAATATGATTATATTTATACTTTTGAAATCCATTTGAATTGGTGTTATTTATTATTGCTATTTCCTGCAAAAGAACAGCGAGTTGTCAAAGACACTGGTTCATATAGCTAGTGTACAATGAAAAGAATAATAATAATAAAAAGGCGCAGTATTCACGAATAATAATCAACTCTTTAGTTGATTATATCGTATAGATAAACCAATTGTTAGTTTGCCCACGTATTTTAATTGATATTCACCACTATAAGTGCGTCTTGGAATATGAATAGACGAGTATAGTTATTTGGGGTTTTGACGTAAAGTACGTAGCGAAAGTTGCTCATTGATTTAAACACCGATTGTAACCTAATATTGTTTCCCACACCAATGCATGAATTTTATGATTTTTTGTTTATACTTTTAGGATATTACTTGTCATATCTAGCACCTATATATCGAACTACAGTTAATGAAACTACTCTTTTATCATTACATTTTTCTATGATGGTATGCACAACAATGTCTTTGGTAGAGTATTAAACTTCTCTTGACTACAAGAGATAGCTCTTCAACGCCGGATAAGAATCTATATTGAATTCATGTCTTTTTACATCAAAAAAATCCTTTATATAGCATATACCATCCATATATTTTCAATTATGCATTTCATCAAAGGCCCATTAAACTAAATAGCTTTAGTACTCACTTAATTAGCACATTTAATCAGTCGTTTTTTTTTTGAAAGTACAACTAGGTTGTGTAGTTGGATAACGGAAATTTATTCAAACTATAGTGTGATAATTAAAAGACAAGGGATATATATATATGCCTTTAGTTTTGCGTAATCTGTATTACACTCAAGGATTAAAATATTTAGAGACATATATTTTAATTCTTGAAGTAAGCCTACCCAAGGCTTATCATACATAATTATTTTTTTTGCGCGTGAATGCTCTAGACTCAGCTTTTCACAAGTGTAAATGGTATGAAGATGGGAAATAATAGACAATAAATTCTTAGTTATGGTTTCCAATAAAACCGTGAAAATAAGGCTAGCCTGACTGACTATAATATTTTAAGCTAGATATCATATAAAACTTTTTTTTTCTTTAATCTTGTGCTCACATCAATTGGTGTTATTTAGTCCTGATTATCACACTTGAATTTAATTGATGAGTTTAATACTTGCTAAAGTATTTAGCTTAGAATAGTTTTTATAAATGTTATAGAAGCATGTTTTTAAAATAGGAATTGTATCTCATTAAACCATCTTGACAATATAGTATTTTTTTCTCACCATTATGGTTGTAAAATTTATTTTTCGATATTTTTTTACCCCTTTATTTTCAATGTGGTGCAAATAGACGACGCGTAACTTGAAATTTTCAAAATTTTGTCTTTGTACCCCTCTTGCTCTTCATCTATTGGTCCATCAATGTTCAAGCTTGAATACCATCTAGTCCCACACTTCTTGAGCATGTCCTTCCAGTTTCATTATTTTCCAATACATATTACAAGAGAAACAAGCGTTTGAATTCTGAAACACTTTAGCGGATTTTCCTGCCTCCTTAAAATGCTGGATTTTTTGTTTACATTTCCATATTTGTCCACTGTTTTCACGCTTTTATGCCAACGCGTACCAAATCACTGACAAAAACTAATGTCGAATAAAATGTCGAAATGATCAATTGCACATTACATTACCATTAGCGCATTATAGTCTTGCTAGGCACTCTATGAGCCACCCTATTACTATTACAATGCTCCATGCTCATCATTTACACCAAATTCAGCACACTATATAAGTACATGCCATCTCAACACATTACAACAGCAAAAACTCAGCATCTCTGCAATGCATTCTCAATCAAGGCTGTACTATCTTAATCGCCATGATCATTCAATGGACAAATCATTTTGATCTTCATATATATATATAAAGTAATAGTTTGGTAACACACGATCAAAGCATAACCCTTTTTTTTTACCAAATAATCTATTGGAATATGCAACTCATGGTATAATACAAAAAATGAATCTGTATTGGAAGCTTTAAACCGTGGTTTTTGTTTTATTACTAAATATACCATGTAGCCTTTGTTTTCAATATTAAATATGTGTACCAAAGTGTATTCTTGGCACCAAATTGCAGTCGTCAATTTATGGATGTAAAGAAGTTAAGAAAAAATGAAACTTCTTTAAATACCGCATATAACTTGCCCTTGTCTCTCCCACAAATGAACAATATAATGCTCTTTGTTTACACCTTTAAGATCTTGCATAATGGCAGTATTAACTAGTATTTAAATTCCAAGAATCTTGGTCACAGACAAGCCACACATGCTTTTAGGAATGTGATAGACACAGCTATTTTAAGTAGTAGAAAACTATTCTATTTGGTAAATATAGTAGTTACATTAGATTTCATGTCAATACTCTATACATGCTATTCTTTGCTCTTGTGTGGAACTGGTCAGTAATATAATGAGCCGGACAATGTAATTTTAACAACATAAAAGCTATTTGCACAAAGCCAAGTGTGTAAAAATCAAAGAGTTCAAGACATTTGGTATTGACTAGAAATACAGTCTCGAATAAAAAATATATATAATCAATCGTATTAAATAAACCCCTTCTCTGGTCAAAAAGAGTATGGAAAATGACTATGTGGACCAAAATACTTTTTGTTTTAAAAAAAAATTGAAATTTACGGGGTGTGAAAACAGTAATTTTCTACAGTTAGCAGTCCGGTGCACATGACATTTGCGGTCTACGTCATGAAAAGTTGCCCAATGTGTGGTGTGGTCTGTTCCAATTATCTCTCTGTTCATCCAGACAGCAAATCATTCAACGGCCATGGCAACTCTTTCAAGGTAGACCAAATAGATGCATAGATCTAGGGTTAATCATACCCATCTCTTAGTATCTTGCCTAAACCTCGTCAGGCGGTGGAGTCAACAACCGATACAACACCAAATTACGAGAAACAGATCAATCAACTTGTCTCCACACGTAACGCTAATCGGATCCCACCTTACGGGCAACGCAAATCATTCCGTCCACGCTACCCGGAAGACTATGGAAATGGTGGTGCATTTCCCGAAATTCATATTGCCCAATACCCACTTGACATGGGTCGCAACAAGGGCGGCAGAGCAACCGAAACTAGTGGTGGTGCATTGACACTCCAGGTAGATTCTGATGGAAATGTCAAATACGATGCAATTGCGCGCCAAGGTCACAATGACAACCGAATCGTCCATACTTCTCTTAAAGATGTCGTTCCATTGAGCGAACGCAAAGATGTTGATGTCGAAAAGTTGACGATGGATCGTCCCAGCGAAGAGGAAGTCCAGAGTGTGGCTGACAAGACTCGTGCAGCTCTTGAAAAGATTGTAAACGGAAAGATTGCTGCTGCCCAGCCAAAAAACGTTGTAAAGACGTCTGGAGGAACCAACAAAGATCCTACTTATATTCGATACACACCAGCACAGAGCCAGAATAACGACACATTTAACTCTGGCGCCAAACAGCGGATTATTCGTATGGTAGATGCTCCTACAGATCCAATGGCTCCTCCTAGTTTTTTGCACAAGAAAGTACCTCGTGGTCCTCCCTCTCCACCTGCACCCGTAATGCACTCACCTCCTAAGAAATTGACAGCTAAAGAACAAGCTGAATGGGTCATCCCACCTTGTATTTCAAATTGGAAGAACACAAAGGGTTATACAATCCCATTAGATAAACGACTAGCAGCAGATGGTCGTGGCTTACAAGAATTGACAATTAATGATAACTTTGCCAAATTCTCGGAAGCTTTGTATGCTGCTGATCGACACGCAAGAGAGGAAGTCAGACAGAGAAACTTGATGCAGCAGAAACTTGCACAGAAACAAAAGGAAACTGAGGAAGAGAAATTGAGAAACTTGGCTCAAAGGGCACGCGAAGAGAGGTAATAACAAATATCTTCTTTTATTAGGATAATAATGAGAAGATTGTAATAACCTAAATGTTGCTTAGATCTGGACTAAAGCCATCATCATCGGCAGCAGCTTCGGCTGATTTACCTGTGCCGTCTAACCGCCCTACAGCCGCTTCATTGATGCCAGACTATGACTCTTCTGATGAGTCCGGATCTGACAGGTCTGACGACGAGAGTAATGACAGTGATTCGGATAGACGTGGTCGTGGTCGTCGTGACTCAGATGAGGCAAAGGCTAGAGAACGTGATCAGTTGAGACGCGAAAGACAAAAGCAGAGAGAGCGTGAATTGCGTATGAACAAGATGGGTACAGAAGCAAAGGCAAAGCATCTCGCACGGTAAGCGAATATATCAATTGAATAGAAAAAAAGTATAGGTTCTCACATTAGACTCTAGTGAGCAAGGCCGTGATATATCTGAAAAGATCGCACTCGGTCTGGCTAAACCTACTCTCAGTAAAGAGAGTATGTATGATGCCCGTCTATTCAATCAGTCCGAGGGTATCAACTCAGGATTCAAGGACGATGAATGTAAGTAGTTTATAGCATAAAGTGTAGAATGAATTGTAGCTGATACGTTTAATGTTTGTAGCTTACAGCTTGTATGATAAGCCTCTCTTTGCTCAACAAGCATCTTCGATCTATAAATTCAAGGGCAAGGGCAACTCAGATGTACTAGGAAGCACAGATGCAGACGACATTGAGCAGTCTATCAAACAAGACAAGTTTGGCATTGGCAGAAAGGGATTCCAAGGTGCTGAGGGTGGCGAGGGATCTAGTGGCCCAGTCGAATTCGAAAAGGAGACAATCGGAGGACGACAGAAGCCCAAGGATGCAGACAAGGATGTGTTTGGCTTGGACACTTTCTTGAACAAGGCCAAGAAGGGAAAGAGAGCACGAGAAGATGACGGCAGTGATGATGAGGATAGACGAAAAAGATAGATAATGATTATATAGCCCAATCTCCCTTTTTCTCTATTATATATCATATTTTTGTCTGTTAACAAATTATGCCACTTTGCAATCGAGGCAAATGAGGCTACACAAGAGAGCCATTTGTATCTGGTTTTTAGGGGAAAATATACAAATCAAGAATGTGCCACAATAACAATATATCATCAATTGAATAGAGTGGACTCCTAGTCAAGTGTGTCGTAAATATGCAAAGGCCTTGCTATTAATACTATCCTAAAATAAGGATGTGCCGATGTTTCCAATGTAGCCAGTTGTTTTCTTTGGTTTTATCTTGCAGCGATCTTATGTCCAAGGCTTTGTAACATGTTTGGCTTGATCTGTCTAAACATCCAACAAAAGACAAAAACAACGCCTAAAAATGGAAATGCCCAGAGGTTACTTAACATCTTGTATTAGATCCATAAATAACTATTTTAGCTGTCGATTAACACTGAAAAGGTTTTCAAATGTGTAATAATGGAAAGTTGAAAACAATGCTATACATTAGCTAGTCCAAGTATCTTGAGTAATATTTTTATCTGGATAAATCTCCCAGTCTTCTTCTTCTTTATTCAATCAATCTTTTTATAATAATATATCAATGCGCTCTTACAGGACACTCCAAGCGATTGTCTTGCTTCTCGTCTGCTTAATTACTCAAATTAAAGCCTATGTCATTAGTCCAAGCCCAACCAAAACCACGAATGATTACATATTGAGACATGGTACTGCATTGGCCAAACCCACAGATCCACCGCAGTTGAGACATCGAGCAGGTTCAAGACGCAATCTTGACGATACTCTGAGTCTCTATCAAGATTGGGCCAAAGTTTGCAATTCCAACAGTGATAAGGAAGTGAACCAGAAACTCCAAGACATACGTGCGCGAGGTGTTGATGATCCCAATGTCCAAAAACTTTGGCAGACCATAACCGAGACAGTATACTGTGGAAATGGACATGTAAAGACTGTCACTACAACAATCACAAAATCTGCAAAGCCTTCTGCTACTCCAGCAGCAAGTGGAAATGGAACTGTTGTCTGCAACGATACATGTTGGAGCGATTATCTATGGCGTACGTATTCTTGAACAGTAAAGAAAGCTATTTTACTAAAAGATTACTCTGTAAACCCCTTTAGATACATACGGCTATGGAGTCAGTGCTGCTCAGGGTTTTACTGGAACTGTGTTGATGCTTCTTGGTATCTATTTCTTGCTTTTTGGCTATCGATTCTTCCGCTCTACACTGGCCTTGGTTGGCTTTGTATTTTTTGGTAAATCAAGATATAAATGTACTTCCTTTAGACTATACTCTAACCCTAATTCTTTTCTTGTAACAAATAGCTGCCATGACCTGGATCGGTCTGGTCAATAATGAGCCTCCCTTTGGTTATCCACACAACGAGATTGTATACGTTTGTGTTCCAGTAGGACTTGGTATCGTTGGTGCAATTTTATTCATTTTTGTGTATCCAGTGGCGATATACTTTGTGGGTGGTAAGTTGCTTTCAATTTGTTTATACACAACCTAACATTACATTACCTTTTTAGCTCTTGGAGGATATTTCCTTGCAGTATTCATTCTTGGCTGGAAATCATCTCTCGTTATTCAAATCGTAAGTCCATTTTAATCCATTACAATATTGTTATTCTTACATCTTTCCATCTGGATTTTATAGGAAGTCGCCAGAATCTGCTTTATCGTTGGTCTTGGTGTGGTCATGGCTATTCTTGTATTTATGATAGAAAGCTATACCATAATTTTCTGCACAGCATTCGTGGGCGCATATCTCTTGATGCTTGGACTCGACCTATTTATCCACACTGGATTCGTTAATTCCTGGCTCCTGATCTTTGATGGAAATTCGCACCACCACAATGCCTATATCATGAAGGTCCCTCTCTATGTTATGTTATCCTTTATCATCGTATTTACACTAGTGTCCATTGGCTGGCAGTATTATTGGAACATCAAGAAATTGCAGCGGTACTTTGGTATCAACGTTGTTGCTGCAAAAGAGAAAGTGGTCATCGTAGAAGAGAAAAGTTAGATACGGATCAGATACTTTTCTCTTTCCAAACCAAATCAAATTAATTTTATTTTATTTTTTATTTTTTATTTTTTGCACATTATTTAATCACATATTATTTTTTCCACTTAAATCAGTCAGTAGAATAGCAGTAAAAACAATAGCCATATCAATATCTTGTAACGCAAAACTTTCTTCTGCTTGGTTAGAGATCTTTTTATCTTCACTGAGTTATTATCCCGCGGCTCCCCATTCTTTATTTTCTGCTTGAATAAGAGTGTATTCTAGTATGCTCAGTCCAAGTAAAGAAAGAAAAGAAGTATTCGATTACGAAAAAAAAATGACAAGATATTAGTTGGATTAGTGTTTAATGGTATAAAGACAACCAATGCTTATAAGAATAAGCCTCGTTTGTTATATTATATTATATTATATTATATTCATATAGTCAATGTGAAAACATTATCTATATATATTAAATATTCTTAAACGTACCAAACTGCGTGTCTAAATAGAATATCGTATATCAATGTCAATGTCAATGTCAATACTGAAACAAAAAGTTATTATGCTTTATCAACAATCAAATCAACTCTGGTATATATTTTTGCAAAGAAAGCCATCATGATACTTGAAGAATTTTGTCACATCCTTTTGCTATTTTCTTTAGACTTTTTTTTTGCAACCGCCAACTCGTGCTATCAAGAAATAAAAGAACCAAACCTCATTTTATAGATATGAAATACTTGAGCTCAAGTATGAGGTCTAATCCTTTCAAATGATTCTTGACAGTAAGCATATTTCGCAACCGCTATTATCATTATATATATATATATCAATGATTAAAATAATATTGCTATTAAACAATAGTACTCAACTCCAGACTTGTTAGTAATATAAGAAAAGGGGTTGAATCCAACGTCAATATTAAAGACTCGGTCTTGAAGATGCTTTTTTTCTTTTTCCAGTATTCGAGCATGTCCATTTGGCTAATGAATCTCTTTATTTCATTTCCTCACGCAAAACGTATTTCCAAAGGGTACAATACAATTACCAATACTAGGGATGATTTTATTAAACAGAAATACTCTGATCCCTATCAAAGAAATGGGTGTATGCGATAACTGAAAATATACTTTTAGAACCATAGCCGTATTATTATCTGCCAGTTACTTACTTGTACCGTACACCAGAACACCTCCAATAATACTCATAACCATAGCAGGTACAGTAATCTACACCCAAAACAATTATTAAATCAATATATATATATATATAAACTCTTTTAATATACAAAAAAAGTGCAAATCAAAACTTACCACATCTGCGTGGGCAAGTACGAATGGAAGACCTAGATAATGCATGAGAATGTTAATCATAGTTGAAGAAAGACTATTTTAAAAAAAGATATTTACAGAATCCTGTGACAATGAGTATTCCGGTAATGAAGCGACCAGCATCTGTGAAGCTAGAGCTGTTATCGCTATCATTAAAGGTTAGTTACTAATAGAGAGACAGATCCTCTAAAATAAACAATATTTACTCGTCACTCCACAGTTCAGAGCCATGATCCTCTGAGCATTTTCGAAATATCTCGTTGGGCAGTGGTGCAAGTACGTATGTAGCCACTATTTATACTCATCAATACAAGACATAATATCAATAGTATTCATAAAGGCTTACCGACGAGCAAAGGCCACCAATTACTACAAGAAACTTATTATGATTTATTCTTGATTTACTTTATCACAAAGCTTACTTGTAAAGTGCACATGACAGAATGACAAAAAGGAATCCTATGGCAAGTACGAAAGCAAGGCCGATGATACTGGAAGCAAAGAGAACAAAAAGCCATTTATAGGTTTACTTAATCTTTTAATCCTCGTAGAAAAATGGATTTATTGATGTATGCCATTTGTTACCTACGCTAGAGAACAAATAAAGCCAGACGTTAGCCTTTACAAAGTATGCTTTTTTTATTTTACAATCAGCCTCCATTCTTTCTTCATCCTCTCATAATTACATGGCCTTTTAATGCTTGCTATCCATCCCTCTCATTCTTACTTTTTAAGCCCGCCATCTTTAGAATGTATCAATCAAAACGCAACTAAAGGCGAAAGAAAGACCTAATCGGAGATTAGTATTCTGGCAACCAAAGCCGCGACGTCATTTCAGTTTGATTGCAGAAAAAAAAAACAAGTGTTCTTTTCAACTCTTCTTTTATATATGTCTTATGGCCATAACATTTCATAATCAACTCTTTCTAATGGCTTTTATTGTCTTGAATACTTGGTCTATCCTTTGACAACAGTAGTCTCTAGTCTTGCTATGATGTTTATCTAGGGTTCATTGTCTTAAGACAGCAAATTATTCTCAAGACCACCAAGAAAACAATACTAGACAAAGAAATGGCCAAGGACGTTTATAAGCTAAAGCCATTAAAGATTTGTTTTTTTTTGTAGACACGATTGTCTTTATTAAACAAGGCACTCTACATTAATTAGCGGTTGTGAGGATGTATCTATGAAAATATTAATAAAACAAAACACAGGGACACCTAAATACTAGCCAGCCAAAACCAAAGGAGTTGGGCGCTATTGGTGCATTGTATTAAATGTATAAATCTTTAAAAAATATAATAAAATTAATGGTCCCTTTACAAAAAATATATGGGTCATATTTTGTGTCCTTGCACCTTTTTGATCTATAAATTGAAGGTTATATCTACTGTGCACATTGATTTCTATCAAGCCGTTTGACACCATTCTCTTGGCTTCTAAATGATCCAAATGTCTTGTGCACCGAAAATATCAAGACATTTTGTTTCAATGAACGGGACTTGGTCTATCCGAGTAGAAAGTATTTTAAATAGCTCTCGACTGTACAGAGCTACCCTTGTTTGGGCATTAATTACCGGAACTGCAACCCGGACCGATACCTTGCTACCAATCCCATCTGATTTAGAGATTGTGCATGTTACTATTCGATAGGAGTCCATGTAATATTTGGAATGTCATTATAGATTTCAGTCAGGGGGACCCACGTTTCATGAGCCCCTTTCTTGGATTTTCAATAAGCTATCATATTAATAAACTATTAACTCATGTCTTTAGAAGCAATATTTTATTTAATAAATAATGGGCTTTGGAGAAAGGTCAATTTGGCAGCATGTAATGGCATGAATTGGATTCTTGAAGAGAGGAATGGAAAAAAAAAGCCATTGTCTCTGAAATGCAGTTGTACTACATGCAAACCATTGATGAATCGAGCACAGAGATCCAGCCATGTTCCCCACAGTTATCCTAATCGTATCAATACATATATGTATCGTATTTTTTATTTTTATTTTTGGTTAGTACTATAGGGTACAAGAAAGCACAGGCAAAACTAGTTTAATGAAAATAGATATTTTATACAAATGGCTATACTCTTTCCAACAAGTTCCAGCCTATCCAGGAGTGCAATTCTACAATTTCCAATGTTGTATATATGGCTAATTATGCTAAAATGTCTAGATTCAAACCTTTTGAATAATTGGTTTAGCCATTAATGAATTGCCAATCACTTTAACATCACATAAACAAGTATCTTTAATGATTGTGATTGTGATTGTGATTGTGATTGTGATTGTATGCTCTAGATGACTCAACTGTCGCATGTCAGGGTCATTAAATATTAACGATATTTATAAAGTAGATTTTTTAAATGTAGTACCAGTGGCTAGCTTAACATATTCTTGTAAAAAATAGTGCTATTCCCTGTTTATTTGGAATACAAGACTATCCACAGCCCTATATATATATTCAAATAAAGAAAGGGTAATTCTGGCGCCATTTTATTTATTAAATACAAATAACAATAACAAAAAGCCAGCCAATATTCCGGTCTTTTTTAGAAAGACAATCCTTGGCAAGAGAACGTTTTTTTCATTTTACAGAATAGCAAGAGTTACACTGCATATACCTGTTTTCTAAGCCCTCTTTTGAATGCAGAGTTGATCTGTAGAAATGCTTATGTCCATCAAGCTTTTAAAGTATGGCGGGAGATTTCCAAAAAGACCCAGAGCAGACAAATATTTTTCAATTAGAATGATCCCAAAACTGGAAATCATTCATTTGCTGGTGTTTGTATCTTTCAATAGTCAATATCCCCTTTTTTAAAATAATAATATATATATAATTGATGTAATTATCTATCTTTAGAATATTCATAATCGAAACAAAAAACAATAGACTATCCCCATAGATCCATTTGTGTATTTGTTTTATGGTCGTTTGGGAATAAAGTTGTGAAAATCTATTCAAAGGACGACCCATTCTTTAAATAAGCCCCAATTCTCTGGTCTACAATGACCTTGTTGTTCAGGGGATGCAGATACGGGTGTTCCGACGATGGGGAATATATGTCATCATTAGTTGACCTGGTCGTATTTGTACTGGTCTTGCTGCCGTCAACTGTGCTTTCAACCGAGGCCTCTTCATGGGCAGTCAATTCCAAACTATCGCTGCGTCTTCGCTGATGGCCAGAAACCAGTCCAGAGTTGATCATTCCACTGCTGTTGCTTACTATAGGCGAATCGCCAAGACCAGAGCTGTACATTGATCTGCCTGGTGTATAGTATGCCGAGGAATTGGTCGAGTCCTTGCTGTCCTGTCGACGCGATTTGTTCTTTAGACCCGACGTAATAAATGATGAATCTGAAACGGTGCGATGGGCTTGGTGCAGGGTATCCTCAGACGTAAAGTATGAAGAATTGCGTGAGGTCCGCAAGGGGTCATTAGCACCAAAGGTATTATTCGATGCACGACTCGGTGGCCTTGGTTCTTTCCGGGTCTGTCGCGTACGCGCAAAGGGACGGTCGGGTGGGACGAGATCTTGGTCATCCTCAATTGAGTAGGATGTGTCGTAACGTGTCGATGACAGGTTCTGGGCCCGTTGTTTTGGTGAAAGATCGGGAGAGTGTTTGTTTGCCGATACAGGTCTCCGGTTAGAGGTCGCACTGGAGCTGCCTGCTGCGTATTGATTGCGCGGTAGACGCTCGTTTGAACGAGCGCTTTGGTGTTTGTAAGAGGGATCGCCGCTTGGCGTGTATTGGGCAACTGGAGGCGGAGGCCGTAAGGTAGGGTTGCTAAAGCGCTCGTAATTGGTTTCTGGCTGGTCATTTTCATAGTATGCTTTGGCATCTCTTGAATAATCACGTCTAGGGGATTCCAGCTTCTCGAGTCTTGTAACATCTCTCCACACGTCCAGTACGTCATGGTCTTGTTGATGGACCATCTGGCGAGGTGAACTAGCAGACGGTGAACTAGCAGCTAGCCGTTTGTGTACCAATGGTTTACGGTACACAGGACTATCTTGTGTTAATTTCTCGGACAAGGAATCCATATGATTCTTCTCTGCGTTGGATCTAATTGCAGACAGAGTCCAGAATAAGCAAGACAGAAATCCTAATCCAATGGCAATAGCCAGCAGAATGACTTCAAATTGTAATGAGTAACTATTGCATCTGAGGTCAGTGTCTTGTGATTCATAGAGAAGAGTGCAGCCCTGGATGATCTTCTTGGTCCAGTCAGTGTAAGTGGACCCAAACGGTATGGCCACCAGAATCACACTCACAAAGGCTAGACCAGCAATGATAAACGAAATTAAGCGGCTGGTGGAACGTCGGTAGGACCACACAGAGAGAATAAAAGAGGCCATAATTGCAATGGCTCCCATAACGAGTGGGACAACTCGGATATATGATGTTGAAGGATGGGTATCTTTGCGGTCAATGGCCAATAAATCGACTGCATAGGTATTATTCTGATTCGCCAGCGAAATCATCTTTAGAGCATCTAATGAAGGAAAATAAGTATCAAGGATTAAACCATGGTTCTCTATTGATATTTACCAAGCTCGTAGTTCAGTCTGGTGGGGGTGCAGGTACAGTTACGGGCATATATGAGGCATTGCCTCCAGAGCCCAAGACTAATTTTATCTGGAGTTGCGTCGAGCAAAGATATATTTCGAGACAAGGCCACTTCAAAAAAGGACATGGTTGTGTGGAGAGAGCAATTGTCTGTTTGGGATGTTTCCACCCAACTTCCTGCTATCAAGGCTATTGCGGTCACCAAGACAAGAAGCATGCGGGCGGTTGGGAATACGGTCTTGTAGAAGAATCCCCCATAGGAGTTTTGGTATGTTGGCATTAGATTAAGAGGTAAAAGAGACAATTTAAATCAAAAGTGAAATTTCATTAATATTTATTTACACAAATTTATCAAACAAAACAGCGCATACTCGCCAGCAATAATATTTTTCTTTGCTCCATTTTAAAAAAATAAAAAAAACTAATGTATTTTATCAGGTACACAAGGGCCATGTTATAGTGATCTACGCCGTCCCTTCATTATATATATATACACAGGTATGATCATTTTACCGTTCAATATTTCTTGACTAGGAAGCACTTCACGTTTAATATTACCTATTCAAAAAAAGAAATCTATTTTATAGTAATACCAAAAGGCAATAAAGACAATAGTAATAAAATGGGTTGTTCCTATTGTGCTTCGTCCTTGGGCATCATGTTCTTGAACTCCTCAAAGTCAATAAACCCATCCTTGTTTAAATCAGCATCGTCCATCATGTTCTTGATTTCCGTGGCTGACAGTTTCTCTCCAAGCTTTGTCATGACTTCCTCCAACTCATCATAGCTGATCATACCATCCTGGTTTTTATCAAATGCCTTGAAGACTTCTCGCAGCTCATCTTCCTCGTGAAAGCTCGGTTCCCGCATGGTGGAGGACCGGCTGTTGGCAACCGACCTGCTCAAAGGACTGGCCTTGACTTCTTCAGGAGGCATATGGCGTGTCATGGCAACCACAAATTCATCAAAATCAATCAAACCATCCTTATTACTATCGACAGCCAAGATAATCGATTGAATCTTGTCCTTTTGGCTCGCAATACCGAGACTCTTCAAGATCTCGGCAAATTCCTCGCTGGCAATGGCACCGTCATTGTTGCGGTCATAAAGGCTAAAGGCTAATTGCCAATGTCAGTTGAGCATTAAGTACATCCAGATTTAATTACCTTGCTTGAGAGCAGAAAGCTCTTCGGCATTGAGGGGGGTTGGGGTTCTGTTAGGGGCCATGGTTTCAAAGAATAGTAAGAGTAATAAGAATAAGAAATAGAAATTCCAAAGTGACGTACAGTTAAAGCTATTCAACCTTGAGAAATTCTATTCAAAGGCCGTTGGGCAAATCGCAAGCATCCGTGGGTGACAGCAAAATATATATAAATACATATTTGAAAATAGTTTAATGGTTTATTGCTATACAGTACATTTGATGTCTTGGCAATTTCTTTTTAGAAAACAAGCAATTCGATAAAACAAGTCTAATAAGTCCCCTCTTGTAGCCAAATCATTCCAAAATGGAGCTGTATTCAAAGGAGTCCTTTTTGTCTCTTTTAAAAATATCAACTAGGCCAAAACAGACGGTGACAATGGCAAGCGTTAGAGAGCAAATAGTTTACATGATATATATTCAAAGAGAGAGAGAAATAGAGATAGTTTTATTACATTTATCCAAGTCCACAATCAATCTTTTTGCCCATGCAATAAAGATAGAGTTAATTTCGGAATCTAAACAAATTGTATAATAGCCATGTCAATAATATGCAATGGCCATTATTCTTTGGCATCTTTATAGATCTTGGCATAAAACAATGTCAATTAGGCGTATTCTTTTGTTCGAGTGCATTTGGTCTTTGACGAATATATAATAGAGCAAAAATAAGGAATTAAGTTGCTTTATTTTATCTAGTATATAATAACTGCAACTGTTTAAACAACGCGACGTTTGTTTAATTTTATATCGATTTATATTCTCACTACAAACCGTTTTGTCAGAAAATATAATTTAAACCGTAGCCTTGGATGCTTAATATAACATTCTTTATAATAAACACAATGTCCCCTCGCTCTCCAAGGGAGGAGGGGGAACGTACTTGCTATTATGCCAAGAGGCAATATCTGGACCCTTTGCAGAGATATTAACCATGGTTGCTTGGCCATGGATCATTAAAACACTCTGAAATAATGAAATCTTGCTACTATAAGAAACATTGTAGCAATACTTTGTAATATCAATTTTGGTCTTTTTTATTCTTATGTCCTTTTAAAACTATAAGCCGATTTGCATGCCAATATAAATAAAAAATAATCGTAAAAGCCCAGCGTATTATTTCTGGTGCTCTAATTTTGCGTCATATTTTTACAAGGGGTACAAAATTCATTCCAATGATTTTACCTGTAATAACTACTAATACAACTGGTCTGACCAAAGCAAGATTGTTGATCAAAATATATACTGATCGAGTTTTATAATCATAGAATACAATCTTGACCAAAACCAAAACCAACACAAGCCATCATCTTTACAAAATTACAATATGAAAAAAGTGTGTTTATGTTTTTTTTATTAAGATAAAAAAATAACATGTTCCAATTTACTTTCTCTGCTTCTGGGACAAGAAATCAGTGAACTCCTGGTAAGGGACCTTGGAGAACTCGGTCTCTTCCCAAAGGTCGGGAGTCAAGAAACCGTAGGTGTTACCAATGGCAGCAAAGGTAGCCTTGACAAAGTTACCGAGAGTACGGGTAGAACCACGGGAAGTAGTGTAGCAATCGGTGATACCAGCCAACTGGAGAACCTTCTTGGGGGTAGGGGCAGCGACGATACCAGTACCACGGGGGGCAGGGACGAGACGGCACAAGGCGGAACCGCACTTACCAGTAACCTTGCAGGGAACGGTGTGGGGCTCACCAAGAGCAGATCCCCAGTAACCACGACGGACAGGGATGATGGAAAGCTTGGCAAGGATAATGGCACCACGGATGGAGGTAGCGACTTCCTTGGAGCACTTGACACCAAGACCGACGTGACCATCGTGATCACCAATAACAACAAAGGCCTTGAAGCGGGTACGCTGACCAGCACGGGTCTGCTTCTGGACGGGCATGATCTTCATGACCTCATCCTTCAAGTTGCTGAGGAAGAAATCGACAATCTGGTACTCCTTGATGGGGAGGGAGAAGAGGTAGATCTCCTCGATGGACTTGATCTTGCCAGCCTTGACAAGACGGCCGAGCTTGGTAACGGGAACCCTGAAATGAAAAAGTTAGTACCTATTGACATGTTGATTGTAATGCCTTACCACTCGGTCTTCTCATCACCACGACGACCACCACGTCCACGGGCACCACCGCGACCACCACGTCCACGAGCGCCACCACGTCCAAATCCTCCGCGTCCTGTGCAATGGACATGGTGTGAGGGCCATGTATGGGATGGGCTTGAAGATTACTTACTATCGGCCGGTGCAGTGTCAGCCATTTGCTATAAAATTTGACAGTAATGTTTAATGATCTGCTCTTTTTTTTTAAAAAAAAATGAATCCATCCATCTATGCCTTTTATCTATACATCCGTCCATGATCGATGATCATGGCCGTATAAGACAGGCAGTATTTCTGGACATGTCTTTCTCTTTACTCACATAAAACTTTAGGTTTGAATAAAAAAGAAATTCAAAGAGGGGGAAGCCCATGGTCGCGGGCCTTGCAAGCGCCTATACCTCTCCCGACGCGGGGCTTATTCCGGCATGACTGTCACATCACCGGTCCGCACTCTATTTTCCAGTAGATTGTCTGCTCTCTTATTTATTCAAGCAATGAATTTACATACAATGTGAGTACATACAAAAGAGGGGGGATAGGGAGGAAAGGACGTGGATGTGGAGAGGTGGAGAGGTTGAGGAGATGGCAAATATGCAAAGTTTATAATTTGAGCAGGGAGATATCGTCATAGAAGAAAGGGTGTTCCTTGGCCTAATAAAGTAACCGATCAATACATTTTGTGCCCATTGTGCTCACATTTCATGTTACCTTTAATGCTGATAATCGCTCAGCAGGATCATAGGCCAGTAAAGACTATCAAGGCAAGTTCAATAGACTCGTAAATAGGCTTGTGTACGCTACAATTCTTACCTTGAGCAAATCATATGCGAGGTCTGACATTTGAACCATATCCTCAGCACTATTGATAACCTTTTGGAGATCCATTGGCTCCCAATCTTGAACAATATACCTTAGCACACAGTAAAAGTAGACTAACCTCAAGAAACTTACCTGGAAAAGCAACCTTGTATGTCGGAAGGGTACTTACACCTGGCCAGAGTTCTTCATTAGGTGTTCCAAGCACTCTAGATAATAGAAAAAAGAAGAAGAGTAAATTGATTGCCATGACTATAAATTACCCTTTAATAACTTACTTGAATATACGAAAGAGCTGATCAATCTGTGAATCGCCTATAAAACACAAACTTTTAAGCACTTTTTTTTTCGAGTAAAGATGATCTTTACCTGCAAATAACGGTGAAAGCGTAAACATTTCTGCAAATATGCATCCTATACTCCACATATCTACTGCTGTTGAATAGTGCCCACATCCCATCAATATTTCTGGGGCTCTGTACCATAATGTGATGACCTATAACGCTGGTTTTAATATGCTACCATTAGTCCAATAATATCCAAACCTGCTGTGTATAGGCGCGCATTGGGATCCCAAACGGGCGAGAAAGCCCAAAGTCTGCAATCGTTAATCTCCCTGTCATGTCAATCAATATGTTTTGGGGCTTTAGATCTCGATGAAGCATGCGATGGCTATGACAATAATTGATTCCAGAAAGAAGTTGGTGGGTAAACGATTTGATATGTCCAAGGGAAAGGCCTGCTCGCCCTACGTCTGTCATATACTTTCGCAAATCCTAGACGATAAGTTAGAATGTTTGTTTATAAAGAAAGTTGGGCTTTTATCGAAATCACACATACAATGTCAAAGTATTCAAAGACTAGGTAGATCGTCTTATCTTTTTGAATAAGATCTAACAATCTAGAGAATTGATGGGTGAGTGAGTGATTGATTGACCAGAATCTGGGTCGCATTGGCTTACTTTACAATGTTTGGGTGTTTCATTTCCTTTAGGATTGCAATCTCGCGTAGGGTGGTTGTGGAAAGGCCTTGATTGTATCCAAGGCGAATACGTTTGATAGCGACTAATTCATGGCCAATGTTTGTCCGGGCCTTAAAGACCACTCCATAAACACCTTCGCCAACTTTGCATATTTTCTGATATCCGTTCAGATCATGATCGTCTTCATTGTCATCCTCGTCTCTTGTCAGTCGGGACTCTGCTTTTCGTTCGTCTTTTGCATCTTGTCGGTAGATGACAGGAATATTGTCGACTGCACGCCCTTCTGCCCAATTCTGTCTTTCTGTGTGAGCTTTCATGCTTAATCTGCTGTGGTGAAACTCTTATGGCGACATTCAACAGGGAAAAAAGGGAGCAGTCCAGCCTAAAAAAATAATCAAATGGTACGTGCAGAAGGGGAAAAATGAATGGGATATTCAAAGACAGACTAGCTGGAAATATGTAAATGGGATTTGATCCTTGGACTGTTCTATTATTAGCAGCAAACAAGGACAGCAAAACGAGTATTTCACAATGTGTTAACATGGGTCCATTGTTTAACTGTCAGTTTCGATTATATATATATTCCCCAAACGTTTAGGAAAAAATAATAATAATAGAGGCGTTTAAAAATCCAACTGATTCTCCACGAGTCGCTCCAAATGCGCGCGTGTTCGGTCAAAGGAATATCAATTTTCCGGGTTAATTGTTTCCGAACAAAGGAATTGTTAATATTTTTTTAGGCAATTGAATGCATTTTAACATGACACAGACATGAAGGATATTTATTTTTGCAGAATGAGAATGAAACCAGGTTTGTATGTAGATTGAATGGTAGACCAATGAAATAAGAAATTGAAAATAACAAGAAAACGATTAAAGCATCTATAGGATAATCTACCAGGGGAGAGTTTGAGAGGAAACAATAAAGACAATTCAAGAAGAATTTGTTCATGTCGAGAGTATGTTACAGGCGTAAGGATAAAGATAAATATAGGGATAGAGGGATAGACAAGGGGTAGATAGATTGAGGAGCAAGAATTAGCAAGGGCAGAATTCAGTAGAGTGAGGGCCAGCACAATTGGTACACTTCTTTGTACGGAAAGTGTCTTCAGATGGAGGTGAGTTCTGGAGACCAAACAATGAGAAGTGGAGGGTGGGCATGAGGTTTGGACGAGGGAAGTTGCTAAGAACAGCACTCTCGGTCACTACTTCGGGCTGGGGAGGATCAACGACCTTTGACTGAAAGGGTCTGGCAGGAGTGGTGTATAACTGCTGTCGTTTGAGGACTGATGAGATGGGCCCAATGCTCTTTCTGATACGATCAGGTTTGGTGGTCGAGAAGAGAGAGCCAAAGAAGGGCATTGCACAGATAATAGGCATGTTTGAAAAAGAAAGGCGAGAGAGTGAGAGAGAGGGCTTGGATCAATAGGCAGGTCTAAATCGAATTCTTGTAATTTATTTGAATTCACAAAATATACAGATTCAGGACCCAGTTTTCAGGCGATTCCGTCTCTACCCGGATGAATCATCCTTGTGCTTAGTAAGTGACTCTCAAAATAGCACTCCTTCCAAATATACAGGAAGCTCTTTTTCTCTCAACAGAATTTTGATGTGGGTTATGGAAAATAAGAAAGGCGTCTTTATATACTTTTTCAAAGCAAAAAAATAGTCCCCAAAAATGGAATCACATCATAAAATGTCAAAAAAAAAGTTGCGTGGTTATCAAATTCAAGTTTCGGAACGGACCAGGCTCGACACCGCTCCCCACACTCGGGTTGGCGGAGTGGCTTGTTAGGTATAAAGTGCCTGAGTGGCCTCGGTAATGAATGGAATCGACTCGCCTTGGAGATCAACTTCCTCAAGGAAGTGGTAGGGGAACTCAACCAGATGGCCATTGATCTTGCTGAGGTGTCCACGGACCTCGTCTACGGGCATTTCTGGGTTAAAGACATGGCCAATGTCAATCTTGGTAGGGTCAGGGTAGAACTCTTTGTATTCTTCCCATGTCTTGACATTGTCGTCGGGTACACAGTGGAAGACTTCACGGAAAGCTTCGGTGTTGACCTTGGCAGTGCTGTTCCAGAGAGAAAGTGTGGCATCGTCCAGGGGATCCATTACCTGGAGATCCTCCTCAGACTCTGTTACATCCTCCTGAGGGACAGGAAGGGGCAACATGGCAGGTACAACCTCATCGGTGGGTCTGTCGGGCAAGAGACCCAAGTGCTCTTTCCAGAGCTGGCGACGGAGAGTGGCAGCAAAGCGACTGGCCTTGTAGTCTTCACCGTTCATCTTTGAGGGGATCATGTCCTGGTCCTCGACCATCAAGGCAATCTCAGAGTCACGCTCGCCACACTGGGAACGATCATTGAGATTGGAAGAGCCCATGACAACGGTGATGTCATCGACAATAAGAAGCTTGGCGTGGATGTAGAGTTCCTCGGACACATAGTCAGAGACTTCTTGTCTCTCGGCAGCCTCGTCTCTGGGAGCAGAGCCTTCGGTGTCATTGACCCAGGGCTCGTCTTCAATATCATCGCCACCCTTCATGGCATCCTGGGCAATAGAGTCGTCGGCGATAAACTCGCCTTCTTCCTCCAGGCGTGCCCGAATGGCGTCAATGTCCTCCTGGTACTTTGTGCGCAACTCCTCAGCCTCCCCCTCTCCGGGAACACGTGCATAGTCAACCTCAGCCTCAACATCGGTGGCACCCTCAGTTCCCTCTGCAAAGTCGGGGTTACCGGCATGCTTAATGAACTGTACTGTCTTGCCCTCCTCTCCTTCAGCAGCATTGGCCAACTGCTTATCTTCAGAGGTCACACCAGCCGCAGCAGCCAGGAGTTGCTCCAATTTATTGCGGTTGATACGATCATAACTTCTCAAGCTGTAGAAGCGGATATAGTCATCGGGTTCAATGCCAGCAGCCTTGAGCTTCTCGACGATACTCTTGTTACCACGGCAAATTGAGATATACTGGTAGTGCATAACAAATCTAACAGACCATGTCAAAAAAAACATAAGAAAAAACTACATTTTCACAAGGCTTCTTACCTAGCAGTGGCAGCTTCCTTTGTGGCCAAATCAGCAGGGAAGGCAGGCATCAATGGCATCAGGACCATCACCTTGAACTTCTCACGTTCCTCGTGGGCACGGATAATACGGCTCACGATGGCAGTACCAATCTGGTTCTTGAGAACATAGTCCTTTTCATCATCAGTAGCAGTAATGAAGAACTGGTTTTCGATATAGACAAAGTGCTTGGCTTCCTTGATCAAGTTGATGTAGGCATTCTGGATAGAGTGCTATAGGGGACAAGAAGCGGGAAAAATTTTGAGTCAATTGGAACACCAACCTGAATCGCTTGTTACCTCTGTCTCGATATCCAAACTCCATTCGCCAGCACTACGCAAGACCTGGGAACGACAAGTACCAGTGATGTTACGAGTGTGATGCTTGTACTTGCGACGCTTCTGCTTGGCAGTCAACTCATTGTCATCATTGATCTTAAAGCGCTGGTTGTTACCAAAACCACCGACGGGAGGCTGGAGGAATGGGACATTGTCCTTATCCATGGCCTTTTCATGCTTGATAAAGTTCCAACGCTCACAGAAGTGGCGCACAACATCTAGAACAGGACCACCCATCTATAGATGTAGAAATGTTATGTTATGTGTTAGGTGTGACAACATATGAGCGTGGGGGAAGACTTACGACACACAAGGACATATCGTGCCACGGCATTCTGGGAACAACCGTCTTATCGATCAGGCGCATGTCCCACTCTTTGACTAGAGATCAATAAGAGAAAAAAACATGCGGTTAGTTACAACTGCAGTTACAGCCTTAAGGTTGACGGTTACCATTCTCAAAGTCGCGAACTCTGGCATCACTGTAATCTTGGCCTATAGAGATATATGTAAGCTTATTGTGTCTATAGAACATTTATCTTTATTCTATTTATTTATTTTATTTTTTACCTGGGAACAGTTCAAGATCATTGTCTGCGGCGTGGAAGTCAGCCAGACGATGGGTGTTGGTGTCCCAACGACTATAAAAAGCCATGTGTCAATACAAACACTTTTTATATGTATAAAGTAATTACCCAAAGCAAAGATCAATGCCACCCAAGAAAGCAATTCTGTTATCGACGACCACAAACTTTTCGTGATGAGACCAGAAGAATGTACCACCAATAGCGTGGTCAGGATGTCTAAGGACTAGAGACAAGTTCAGAAACTGCACCACCATTAAAGAAATGAATATCATGCTTACCAACAATGTTCTCATGAAGAGCCTGGAGAGTCTTCTTGGTGTGCTCACTGTCAAGGGTGAGAGCCATCTCTACTTCCTATAATTTCCCGAGTTTAGATATTATTCCACTTGTCTATACGCTTACCTTGTAAATCACAATATAGATCTTGACACCCTCTTCGGCCTTGCGCTTCAAGAGAGCATCAACACGGTACTCGGGATATTTTGCAGGAGGTCTGCGGAGATACTAATAAAGAGCCGGAATCAGAAAAGAATAAGAGGTGGCCGAGACAAAATCACTGTTATATTCTTACCAGTTCGGGAGTCTACTCGCAAGAGATCAGTATTAGAGTACAAGAATGATTAGAGTTGTTGAGGGTTGAGAATATTGACTTACCAGCCACCAATCCTCAATGAAAATGGCTTCCTTGGCCTTTGAGATGGCCTCGGAAACAGCCCTTTTGTACACTTTAATAACCATTGATACTTTTAAACCAAACAATTTACCAGCAGTAGTCTTGGCCATCGACATAGTACTTGACACTAGCCTCATGACGGACTGGGGCAAATGATTCATTACGATGATGAGCATTAGCATATCCAGCCTCGCGCTTTTCTTCTTCTTCAGCTGCAGCATCAATGGCAGTGGTCTCATCGCAGCTACTGTTGCCGAACATGCTCTTGAAGCTGTCCGACACGGTGGAGGTGATGGTTTGGAAGAAAGCCATAGTGATATATGGCTGTTGAATACAGAATCAAGAGAAAAAAAACCAAACCAATACTCGAAAGATCAAACGTATTTATACTAAACGTATCATTTTTTTTCTATCTAATAATTCGTGTAACTATGCTACAGACTATTTGCTAACCGCATCCCTTCCGTTGTCGGCAAGCCTGTCGTGTATTACATTTCGAGATGTTATGCCGAGATCTTTAGAGTACAAGTGGCGGCACCAACAAGGGCCTTTTTTTTGGCTTTAGTTTTAGTCTTGTACTCCTCTACTTGAGTATCGTCACAAGAAGAAAAAGTAATTTACAGAAATACGTACACCTTACTCTCGTATGACTGAAAAGCTATCTAGAAGCCGTTTTATCGTGTTCTTTATTTTTGTAAAGTGGTTGTACAGGACTAGCTTTGGGCCTAACAAAACTATCTATAAATATTAAGTATGATGCCAGATTCAAAACTGCTTGTTTCGTCAAACGGACCATTGGAACAAACCTTACGGATAAAAGGGAAGTATGGGATTAACAAAGATAGACAATCTTGATACTACTTTTACTTGAGGCTGCTTCGAAAGCTTACCTTTATTGCTGTATTGCTCCAAGTCTTTACTAGCATACACACACATATATATATACCTATATATATATATATATATTTAGCTTCTAATGGGCAAATTAATTACATGTGTAAGATAGTAAGGTTAGTTACATGTCAAGTCGAAATATGATTTCTGATTTATACTCATACTCACGATTATGGGACACAGAGCAAAGTGGAGTTAGTGTCGGCTGTAAAAGGGCTCTGGTACTACAGGCATGTTACTTTTGAGATAATGTGGCTAAAATGTTTTCATTGTTGTACATGGTCAATATAACCACATAAGAATATATTATGGGCATTTATCATCAAGAAGCATGACAATCAACACCAGTTTGTCAATAAGAGTATTGATTAGTACGCATATTGTTGGGGTAGTGATACATGAAAAGAGTATGAATTATAACCCTTTAGTTTTATATATTCAATAATAGATCGTACCAAATGAAGTTCAAGCCATTGGTTGGGTCGTGTATTTATATCCTTTAGAAACCAATGTAACGGGCAATAAGTACACATTTGTTTTTATTGTTTATCGTAAACACAATACACACGGTCAACCCTTTTCTTTATCCCATTCCGGCTCCCTGGCCTCTGTGGTAAAGAGTGGAAACTCGTTAATTTACCTTTTTGGATAGTTTCAGTTGGAATACAGTCTATTCAGCGAGAAAAAAAAAGAACTTGACTCCAAAAATACCTTTAAAAACTCGGGGAGGTTTTTTTTTTACAACTATTACCATTCAATCTTGTTAATCAAACTTTTTTATATAAAAGCAACGCTCTCATTATAGATCACTCGCGGTTCGCAAAAAAAACTGATTATTACAAGTACGAATGCATAATGTACATTGCATCAGTCATCAGGATGAGCATCATTGTCAAAACTATCATTAAGCGAGCAAAAGAAAAGAAAAGAGACTTCTGAAGCCTAAAAGCATGCTATAAGAGCAGGAAATATTGGTGAGAAAACCAAGAAATATCTTGCGCAAAGCGTATGCATAGATCCATTTGCCTCGAGATATAAAGTATTTCTCCAAAGGCAATATAATCAATAATATAGTCTCGAGTTTTTGAGTTTTTGGCCGCATATTGCACTTTACAAGTAATACCATATATAAAAAATAGGAGGATACAACAAACTGTAAAATTCCAAGGGGTCAAATGAACCTAGATTTGTAGTTGGGAGCAATGAGAAAGCCAGAGTAATCAAAAGAGGTGAGGAATGGTACAACACATAAAATATAGTTCACGGAAGAGTAGTAAAGTACTTGAACTGTTTTCGTCTGGACACTTTAACATCCTTTAATATTGTGAGATGGACTTTCTATTAAATAGACCTCATAAAGAGATGTCAAACGTCTCTGTGAAACAGCAAATTAAATCATCTTGGAAACCGCTTAAAAATGATTTCTGCTCAACTCATCGTAATATTATCAATCACCGTTAAATGTATATGGGGAAGGCATTAAATAACAAGTAAAAATAGTCTTTTCTCTCATATATCTATTTCTCCAAAAAAAAAGTGGGCAGGAAAAAGAAAGAGGGTTTCTAAATCAATCTACAATACCACAAATCGTAAAAACCAAGACTTGGTCAAGCTTTGAAATGTTTATTTATTTATTGTCTTCCGAACTCATTAAACATAATATACTGTACTTTCTAATGTTTTGGGTAGGCATTATATTGTCACTCATATACAAATTTCAAAGAAGATTACTTGGGTAAATTTTCAAAAACAGGACATTCGGATTCTTGGATCGTTTCGGTTAAATAATGAAGTAATACCAGCTCTGATGGTTGTAATTATGACTCTCAATTTAATATTGGGAAAACATACACCTTGTTGAGATTATGAAACTTCTGAAAAAGACAACAAAACACCACCGAAACTATGCCTATGAACAAATTGCAGAGTCTATCAATCTAGTGAATAATGGCTTATTTTTATAAAAATCCTCTGGAGAAAACTCATAAAGTGACCTAGATTAATTCGACTTGTTTTAAGAAATCCCCAACCTTTCAATGAGAACATACACCTTCTTTACATCTTCTTACCAGAATAAATTATATATATATAAGATATATCAACATGACAATAGAATTTATCTGAAAGTTTAATAGTGATCATGATATGAATTCTTTTTCAAACTCTTGAATCTGCTCAGAGATTAGCAAGCAATGTGATTCAATAGCTTTTTGGGTATTTTTTTTTCTTGTAATTTATAAGCCAATGAGTGTTTGTTTGCATGATTTACATTACTAGCTCTCAGCTTATGCTCCAAGTACGACTGTATATTCTTTACTGGGATCAGAACAGTGCTGTTGGCAGGCCATGTCATAACAAGAAGATCCACCTTATTTTGTACTCTTCAACCAAAAAAAACTGTTATAACAGGGTGAATTATCTTGGACAAATAATTATCCGTTTTTATCATGCCTTCAAAACCAAGACATTAAATCACAACTCTATACCAGATTGTCAGTACAATCGATGAATCATATAAATCGTCATTCAGTTTAATAGCAAAAATTTTTGTAGTAAATTCTTTCATTCTCACTTTGTCCAACATATGGAGGGTAAAATACTACTACCAACAGCAGATGAAGATTATGTGAATTATCTTGAGGCATGTAAATTGAAATATCTAAAGTATAAAGGATAATAGTGTTTCAATTATAAGTTTCCATTATTCGTACCCATCCGGGCACCCCAAGGCCTTGATATTGTCAGACGATTGTATGATGTGGTTTCTCTTTACATAGTGTAGGGTTTATATATAATTAGTTTCAGTATTTTTGGCTTATAAAGGTCAAGGACCATTGTGCTTCTGAGGCGTATTACATATTCCCAATATCCTATTACAACCAAATTATCCTCTCTGTTATACATTATATCTTTGACCTATGAATGGTGTATGGCGTCGAATACTACTACTGCTATTTTGGACCCCCATATTGTTGTGAGATTATGCTCTTGAAGATACAGGATTAGTATAAAGTATTGAACGATTTTAAACTATGTCAAGAGGGGTAAATGAAAGGTGTATCTTTGTATTAGTCTTATTATTCATACATACGAGCAATCAATCTAGGAAGCTACGATCATAAAGTATATCTTGCGTAGCATATATAATAAAAACAAAGTATGTATTCAATATGTAATAGCCATATCTATATTTTTCTAAAGCTAGTGATATATTATGTATGAAAAAGCAATACTTATCCCATACTCTTTTGTCAAAGCCTTTTTATAACCGATTTAGTATTGTATGCTGAATTAATCTTGATCTCATATTATTATCCAATACATTCCAAATGTTCTCGATTGGAATCAAGTTAGGATCTTTTAATGGCCAGTCAAGAATATCCAAAGTTCAAAGTTTCCTCTTTTTGAGATTGCAGCTATGTGTACTGTGGAAAAATAAGAATACAAGTATATCAACAAGTATCGTAGGAAATTAGCAAATTTGTGAAAATATGGTTTATTTCATCATAGTTTTGTCTAGCTTTATTCGAGTGTTTATTGTGTTCTCTTGTCACTGACACGTATATATCTACTGTCTCTTATTACTCTGGTTATCATCTCATTAATTTCCATTATCCTAATAATACTTTTTTTTGGTATCTTTTTGTTTTTGATCAAGTAAACAGTGTCAACTAGACTACTATTGGATTCAAGATTTTAAATAGTTTTTATAAAGAGAGCAAGGAGAGCAAACTTTTGCAAGTATATTGGTTCCTTTCTTTCTGTGGATTTTCCAAGGCTAGAAAATACTTTGGCGCTTTCTTTGTTGGTGGCAGGATATTGATTCAGTAGATCGTGTACATTAAAGCAATCTCAATGGGGAATCTACTGCATTGCATCCAAAGACTCTTTTTGATATATTTATGATTCAGTAAAAACGGCAGCGGCAGAAAAAAAAGAAGAGAAAAAGAGGAATTGATTAGCATGAGACTTGGTGATTAGCTACAGATGTAGAGAATCTATTATTATTTTGATAGAAAGTGCAGGGCAGACACTATAGACATTATTACCATAAAAGGCAAGCAAAGAGTTGCACGTATTTCTTAATTTTCTATATACTGGTAATACTGGTGTACTACTCGGCGGGTTAAAGCGTTGGATTTCAATAGTACAGGTCGGGTGTTCGAATCCCGGTCATGGAAATTGGAAAAATGAAGACGCTTAAACCCGACTGGGTAGGACACTGGGGCAGTACCTGAGACTTTGGCCAATTCTCAGCTTGGACTTCAGTAGCCGCGGGGATTCCAATCTACCAAGCTTAGCTTGGTAGAGTACTGTTGCATTTTTTTTTATTTTATTTTTTGTCGTTTTGGATCTGGATTGTTCTTCCAATGCTATAATACACCCAATATTCGCCAAACTCACTGGGAATCGTAAACGAGGATAGAAAGATAGATCCTTTTTTATTCAATGAAATATTGTTCTCTTTTATATCTTTTCTAAACCTACCCAGCCATCATAAATGTCTAACACTTTGGTGGCCTCAAAGATTCCAATCTACTGGGAAGAGCTTAGTAGAGTACTGTTATTTTTTAATTTCTTTTTTAATTTTTCAAATTTATTTATTAGGGGGTTTCATTGATTTTTATTTTCCAAGTTTTATCTATTGGCAATCAAGACTTTGAAAATCTGTTATTGAACCCCCCTTTTTAATCCTTTTTTTTTTAGTATCCTAGCCAAAGAGTATTTGTATGGTACTCATGGTGCCAAATAGCTGTTTTGAAAAGACTAGCGGTACCTTTTTTGCAAAGCCAATAGGTGGTCTTTGTAAACCAAATTCATAGTAAGGTACTTGGATTTGTTAGTATTTTATGAGGAATGATAGTATTATGAGAGCTGTTTATCGACAAAAGAATACTATTTGTGATATACACACCGCTGCCGAGTGAAAAGATGCTCTAGAACCGATATCTGGGTACTCTTTGCTATTGACCATGCCAAGTTAACAGCCCAGGAACACGTACACTTCATACAACTACAGTTATAACCAGCTATTACACAATGGATACTAGAGTATAAGGGATCTATAATAATAAGTATATAAGCTGCCATAATACTCTTTCTTTAATAATTTAACAAAACTCTATTTTTTTGTTATGTTTCAATTTTAATATGTTTCAATTTTAATTTCTATTATAATAATTTTTCAAAAATTGCAAAAAATGCACTGATTTGAAGTAAACCCCAAACCCCCGCGACCTCTCAATTAAGATTCGTCGCAGCTAAATGCCGAGCTTCAGTCGCGCACTTCCCGTTTCTGACCAAATGCGTGTGTGCAATTAGTTATAGCCATAGACGCTCACATGCGGCATCCACCCCAACATACGGTGCTCACTTAAATTAATATTAGGGAACTTACTTATAAATAGGAAATAGCTGAGTTTTACTCGACTCGTGGTATTTAAACTATTTTACTCTGAGAAGCAAAAAACTTTGTAACCCGCTCCATTCTTTTTGTCATCTTTTCTATATTCTTGTCTTGCAAGTACCAAAGAAGGTATTTTAAGAGGTACCAAAAGAAATCCCACTTGGATCGACTGGTAAGATTCGTTTTTGCTCAAGAATATGCATAGAGCCACTCTATAACCTGAAACTTATTATAAAATTGAAACAGCTAAATTCACCCCTTGGTCAAAAATACCATTTTATAGTGGTCAGCTTATTGAGCATATATTTTTTTCTACCAAGTCCATATATGGATGCTGGTTAAACATGTCCTTAATGGTCTTTAAAAGGTCTACGCCTCCTGCCCATATACATCACTAAAGCATAACAGAGCTTCCACCAAGCTGCATTCTTGGCTTTGTACAATCTGCTTTATACTTTTCGACTTGGTGCTAAACTCTCATATTTCTATCTTTACAAAAAAATTATGACTCTTGACTCATCACTTTACATGGCACAATCCCATTTTTGATTAGCAAATGGTAATCGCTTCATCTTATGTGCTTTTCATAACCGTAGCTTGTATAACGCTCGGCAAGAAAACATGTCGATTCCACGAATAGTCTTCTGAGGTATGGACTTGGAGGTTGAATGACACCTTGTGTTGGACACAAAGGTTGTAAGATCTCCAGGTATCATAGTACAATTCTTTTTTATTCTATTGACAAAATATGTAGTTGGCATTCTCATTTGTAAGCTTGGAAATTCTGCTTCATTTCTTAGGAAATGGGCTTCTAGTATCTTTCTATCTATTGGTTAGTTTGTATACTGTGAGAGTGTCTTATTTATTATAGAAAGAGTATTATGGCAGCTTATATACTTATTATTATAGATCCCTTATACTCTAGTATCCATTGTGTAATAGCTGGTTATAACTGTAGTTGTATGAAGTGTACGTGTTCCTGGGCTGTTAACTTGGCATGGTCAATAGCAAAGAGTACCCAGATATCGGTTCTAGAGCATCTTTTCACTCGGCAGCGGTGTGTATATCACAAATAGTATTCTTTTGTCGATAAACAGCTCTCATAATACTATCATTCCTCATAAAATACTAACAAATCCAAGTACCTTACTATGAATTTGGTTTACAAAGACCACCTATTGGCTTTGCAAAAAAGGTACCGCTAGTCTTTTCAAAACAGCTATTTGGCACCATGAGTACCATACAAATACTCTTTGGCTAGGATACTAAAAAAAAAAAAGGATTAAAAAGGGGGGTTCAATAACAGATTTTCAAAGTCTTGATTGCCAATAGATAAAACTTGGAAAATAAAAATCAATGAAACCCCCTAATAAATAAATTTGAAAAATTAAAAAAGAAATTAAAAAATAACAGTACTCTACTAAGCTCTTCCCAGTAGATTGGAATCTTTGAGGCCACCAAAGTGTTAGACATTTATGATGGCTGGGTAGGTTTAGAAAAGATATAAAAGAGAACAATATTTCATTGAATAAAAAAGGATCTATCTTTCTATCCTCGTTTACGATTCCCAGTGAGTTTGGCGAATATTGGGTGTATTATAGCATTGGAAGAACAATCCAGATCCAAAACGACAAAAAATAAAATAAAAAAAAATGCAACAGTACTCTACCAAGCTAAGCTTGGTAGATTGGAATCCCCGCGGCTACTGAAGTCCAAGCTGAGAATTGGCCAAAGTCTCAGGTACTGCCCCAGTGTCCTACCCAGTCGGGTTTAAGCGTCTTCATTTTTCCAATTTCCATGACCGGGATTCGAACACCCGACCTGTACTATTGAAATCCAACGCTTTAACCCGCCGAGTAGTACACCAGTATTACCAGTATATAGAAAATTAAGAAATACGTGCAACTCTTTGCTTGCCTTTTATGGTAATAATGTCTATAGTGTCTGCCCTGCACTTTCTATCAAAATAATAATAGATTCTCTACATCTGTAGCTAATCACCAAGTCTCATGCTAATCAATTCCTCTTTTTCTCTTCTTTTTTTTTTCTGCCGCTGCCGTTTTTACTGAATCATAAATATATCAAAAAGAGTCTTTGGATGCAATGCAGTAGATTCCCATTGAGATTGCTTTAATGTACACGATCTACTGAATCAATATCCTGCCACCAACAAAGAAAGCGCCAAAGTATTTTCTAGCCTTGGAAAATCCACAGAAAGAAAGGAACCAATATACTTGCAAAAGTTTGCTCTCCTTGCTCTCTTTATAAAAACTATTTAAAATCTTGAATCCAATAGTAGTCTAGTTGACACTGTTTACTTGATCAAAAACAAAAAGATACCAAAAAAAAGTATTATTAGGATAATGGAAATTAATGAGATGATAACCAGAGTAATAAGAGACAGTAGATATATACGTGTCAGTGACAAGAGAACACAATAAACACTCGAATAAAGCTAGACAAAACTATGATGAAATAAACCATATTTTCACAAATTTGCTAATTTCCTACGATACTTGTTGATATACTTGTATTCTTATTTTTCCACAGTACACATAGCTGCAATCTCAAAAAGAGGAAACTTTGAACTTTGGATATTCTTGACTGGCCATTAAAAGATCCTAACTTGATTCCAATCGAGAACATTTGGAATGTATTGGATAATAATATGAGATCAAGATTAATTCAGCATACAATACTAAATCGGTTATAAAAAGGCTTTGACAAAAGAGTATGGGATAAGTATTGCTTTTTCATACATAATATATCACTAGCTTTAGAAAAATATAGATATGGCTATTACATATTGAATACATACTTTGTTTTTATTATATATGCTACGCAAGATATACTTTATGATCGTAGCTTCCTAGATTGATTGCTCGTATGTATGAATAATAAGACTAATACAAAGATACACCTTTCATTTACCCCTCTTGACATAGTTTAAAATCGTTCAATACTTTATACTAATCCTGTATCGTACTTAGATCATACTTGCTGTATTTTTTATGATCTATGTAGAAAAGACCATATCATTGCCTTGTTCGTCATTGTTTTCTAGATTCCTAAGACTTTCTTGGATTTCAGTTGGTCTTGTTGTGAGTTTGTTTATATCTTTCTTCAACTATTTTATTGTCACAAATAAATTGATCATACGCGCCTACTTTTTCAATATGTTTTACATAACCTGTTGCTAGCCTTGTATATAGAGATGTTCATCCATGCAGTACCAACTTGGGGCCACTTGAGTTTAGGAATATATAATTTGTTGGCAGCTCCTGTTTTTGCCTAGCTGATACCCTATAAAGAACTCATACAAATAAGCCATGGACTCTTTAGGCTCTACTAAATCAAGAATATTGTAATTTTATATTTGGAAAAATACAGAAATGAAGATTATAATGGTTTTAGAAATATAAAAAGTTGCATCGACCACGATATTCGTATTTTTTCTGTGCCACAAAGTGTCTTTATCTCGCATAATGCACTGCAATTATATTTTCCTCTTGACGTAGTGGACTATCCAGGTCCTTGAAGTTCTTGAAGCTAATACTCTTGGTCTTACCATGGTATTGAGGTGTAACCTGCAGCCCTCTCTACTTGAAGAACAATTGTACTCGAGAATTACTGATAATTGTACCGTGTACAAGATAGATACACACAGACATTGGTTTTACTTTATTATTAAAATTTACTATTCAGAAATGCAGTAAATTGTGTAAACTTTTAGAGAATGACGTGACAAGTCAAGTAACCGTCTCGGAGTTGAAGTTAAAAATCCTTATTTTATGCAATCAAAAAAGAAATTCAGGTCTTCTTCGGTATCTCATTACTTATTCTAATGAGTTATCATTTGAACATTCAAACGAGTCCAATCAGCAGCAGAAGCTCTCATTACGCAGAGTCTCCTTCAGAAAGTCCTGTCATACCAGGTACAGAAAAGTGCAAATGAGTGACATTAGAAATCTCTTATATTTCTAATACAACAAATGCAATTCAGCTAATCGGAATTGGAGTCATCAAGAAGAATCATTTTTTAAAACACACTGTGTACACACAATATCTCAAGATGATTGTCACTCGGTTCTTTCCCTGACAGCAAATGATCGATATCTATTTAGTGGGAGCCAAGGATCAATAATTAATGTAAGTAGGCAACCGACAATTATCCCACACTCATCCAAGTGTATCACACATATTATATCTACTTTAATAAATAGGTCTGGGACCTCCATACATTCTCTCTTGTTACTGAGCTCAAAGGCCACTGTGGAAGTATTCTCGGTCTAGTACTATCTCTAGATCGGGAATGGCTATTTAGTTGCTCTGGTAAATCAAGTTCCTTGAGATATTCTCAATGTGTGGACCGAGTCATCAGATATTTAATACTAATGATATTGATTCTGTAGGAGATGGAACTGTCAGGGTACAATAGGGCATTGGATTAATATCTCTGGATTAATCTTTATATTGATCAATTAATATCTAGGTTTGGGATACAGAAACTTTCAAGTGTTTATTCTTGATACGATCGTGTCATGATGTTGGAGATGTATTCTCTCTTGTATTTACCAAGCAAGCAGGATTGCTGTTTCTAGGTTGTCAGGACACTAGTATTCAGGTACCCTCATTTGTAATTGCATTACTTTATCTCATTGCTTGTATATTCTAGTGGTACGATCTTGATGACCTAAAAAACGAAACCAAGAATGTATCCCACAATAAAGTCTTGAGACCAAAGTGCCAGAAATCTCGGTTCTTTGATAATGTACCGGGAATAAATATAGATAATTTTGAATACAAGGATACAAAACAGTGTGTTGTCAGAGAAAAGAATGTGCTAACAAATGCACACGATGGATATGTATACTGTCTTGTCTATTCGAACGATGTACCAAATATAGATGGAGAAGTGCTTATTAGTGGTAAGACTATTTAACTTTCAAAAAGTATCTAACACTAAATGATTTCCGATAACAAAGGATCTGGAGATGGAGATGTCAAGGTTCGTTGAGTTGTATGTCCTGAACATGTATAAACCCTCACTTTTGTAGATTTGGTTAATCAAGAACAAAGCTCTTCAGCTCTTGCATGTATTCAAAGGGGATTCCGATATGGGCGTTTTGAGTATAGCTCAATCTGAAAATGGCTATTTATTTTGTGGTGTTCAAGGGGGAGATATACAGGAAAGTTTTCTTTTTTTTTGACTATAGAAATGCATTAGTTCAACTTATTTAATGCCTTTTTTCCATTGTCATACTTTACAGATTTGGGACCTTGAAACGGTAAAATATACTAAAATAATATCATACCGTATTTATCTTATCGTTTTAATTGAATATTTTTGATAACTATAGTATCAGATGATTCGATCGATCAAGGGGCATTCGGTAAAGATCATATATAGCCATCCCAAACACTCCTTTGGTCAAGTATTAAATATGACATTATATGGTTACAGGATGATGTTTTGTCAGTATCGGTCAAAGAAACCGGTTTTATTAGTGCCTCGGCTGATGGACGAATCAATGTAATTGGAATTGAACCATACAGCAAAATATATTACATTTTAATCAGTCTAGGTCAAACTAGTTGTGGAGTGAAGGATTTGAATTGGAGGAGTCGATCGACCAAGACAATGGCATCCTGTTATCCTTGACACAGACTCGGGATTATATAGTCACAGGCGGCACCAACCACACGATCAAAGCAAGTCTTTATAAGAATAATAGTCTATATTGGTTTACAAAGCCGTGAATCCTGTATTACCATTGAAGACTAATGGTATTAATATCAATAGTTTTGGCATACCCAACATTTCACCAATTCTGCCGATAATTCCAAGAGAAATAGCAGCTTGCAGGATATAAATTCGGGTGGTATGGATATATATATATATATTACTCACCAAGAAATGATGTATTTACCGTTATTAATGTCAATTGGCTTAGATATGATGTTATCAACACTAGAAAAGTGGATTTCAATGCGAACAGTTAGTGGGATCCCTAAATATTCAGAAGAGTGCCGAAAGGGCGCACGATTTCTAAAGAACTTATTTCAAACTCTTGGAGCACAAAGCCGGATGATTCCCGGCGCTAGTGGGCGAAATCCTCTTGTGTATGGAAAGTTTTTTGCCAATCAGACCCAGTCTGGAAAAGATATCAGAGATGGCTCTTTTAAACCATTTGAGAAAGCACCAACTGTTTTAATTTATGGGCATTATGATGTGATTTCTGCTGAGAATGCAAAGGGTCTGTGGGAAAGTGACCCTTTTAAGCTATCCGGAAGGAATGGATATCTTTATGGAAGAGGAACCAGCGATAACAAGGTGATTTTTTCTCAAATCAAACAAGGGGAAGTATCAAGGTTTCACGTAACTCACAGAAAAACAATTTCGGATAATTATTCATGAAATTATTCAAGGGGCCAATATTAGCATGTATTTTTGCTGTCCATGAACTGCTAAAGCAAGGAAATCTAGATGTCAATGTGTTATTTCTGATTGAAGGAGAAGAAGAAAATGGAAGTGTAGGGTTTCAAGAGGCCCTTGACGAACAAAAGGCATGTTTAACATAGTGCCCAAGCTGTTTGTTTAACAAGGTCTTTGTATTATAGACGTTATTTGAAGATGTTGATGTGGTGCTTCTCAGGTGAGTACACTCTTTTTTTTTTGCTGGGATGTTATCTCACTTTTCTTTCTCCTTTTCTATAACCGTGCAAAAGCAACTCTTATTGGTTGGGTGAGGATGTACCTTGCTTGACTTACGGACTAAGAGGTGTCGTACATGCATCTATAACAGTAAGTATACACATAATCTTATATTATCGTTATCAACTATAATGTGTCAAATAAGGTATGCAATGGGCTTGCAGACCTTCATTCTGGTGTTGAAGGAGGAGCCATGTCAGAACCCTTGGTGGACCTAATCCATGTCTTGGGAAAACTTATCGATCCAAAAAAAAGAGTACTTGTACCAGGTAACATATTATCTATAAATCAATGTACAACATAATGTTATAATTAACAAGCTACCACACCGAAATACGTTAACATATTGCTGTATACCAGGTTTCTATAACGACATTCGCCCCATAACTTCTGCTGAAGACGTTCTTTATGATCCTATTGTCAAATGGCTACAAAAGTAAGGTTACATACACAATGTAACTGTTACAAAACAGCGGTTAATCTTAACGATTGTTTTTTTTTTTGTTTTTTGGCTTTTTTAGATCTACAGATAAACCCCCAGATTCCACCTCTACTTCCAGATCCCAGCACTCTTGTATCACGCCTTCTTCTTTTTCCGACAGTGGGAGTGAGACAAGTGAATATATGAGCGAACATGGGTTGAAACAGCAACTCATGGTGCGCTGGCGGTATCCAACCTTGAGTGTTCACAAGATTGACGTATCAATCAACAACCCAACAGTTATTCCTCGAAATGCAAGGGCAGTTATCAGTATGCGGGTTGTTCCTGACCAAAGCATATCAGACATATGTGATAGCTTTAAAAGCTATACAGAAAAGGTGTTTCAGGAAACCAGGACAGAAAACAAGATACTAGTGAGCTATAAAACATTTGTGCCTGGGAATAATATCGTACAATACATTAAACATAGTATGATATTTGTGTAGGTTCAAATAGAAAGCTCTGCAGATTACTGGCTTGGGAATCCAGAAAATAAATATTTCAAGGCAGCTGAGGATGCTATCAAGAAAGAATGGCAGATCAAACCATTATATATTAGAGAAGGAGGCTCTATTCCGGCCGTAAGATTGTTAGAAAGATTCTGCAATGCACCTGCGATTCACTTGCCCATGGTAAATATTCCACACAGCAAATAAAGTAATTGTACTAATCAAACTCTCGTTTTGTTATCAAGGGTCAGGTAATAGATAAAATGAAAGAAGCAAAACCTTGTTAATTTTTAACATCTTGGATATAAAATAGGCCTCTGATCAAGCACACCTTCCCAATGAGCGTATTCGACTATTGAATTTGCATGCTGGTAGAAGGATCATAAAGAACTTTTTGAAAACAGTGGGATCACAGAAAGAGAAGAGTAAAATAGATTAGATTACTGTTGATATTGCTTTCTATATTTTGTCTAGTTTATAAAAACGAATGGCAAGGGAGTGGTCTCTTTTTTTTTAATACTGGAAAGTGCGTTTTTTAATATACATGGATGAATGGGGTTGTTGAATTTTCACGAAATTGACAGTTTCGACACATGTTTCTAGAGCGTTTTTGGCTGCTACATCGTAAAAAGTAAAATATAATGATTGTAAGTAGGGTGCGATCTGTGTTTCTGACACACGGATACATACACACATCTAAAACTGCTTTGCAGAGTTGTGGTGGATTTGAATGATCATGCTTTCTTGCCCCAGGAGCCTTTTATCCTTCTTTCACGTCAGGCAACCGGGGCAAGGTACCTTTTAGCTCTTAACCAGGTTCATTGCTGCTGTATTTGGTGGCCATTCTCCTTTTTCTCTCAAAGATTGTTCGAGATGCAGAACTTGTTCATAGATAACAAACATGATTGCACTCTGTAAACTTGTCCAGAACACTCTTGGGCCAATACCACGAAACAGACCTCCAAGTCCTTGGTTTCTGTAATTCCACACAAGTCCCTCTACAATACCGCTATAATGTTTTGGTTGGACCATAGGTTGTTTTGGGTTCAGAGGAGCAGGAGTCAATTCGGGTATATTGACTGCCTTGGATCCCTTTTTGCCTCCTTGCTGAGTCTGAAGAAGTGTTTTCATAACATCAAGGGGTGTTGTAATAGCACCAGCAATTCCACCTGCCATTGATCCAGTCAACATATCGATTCCAAGTGGAAGTTGTTGCCCGGGCTCTACGCAATTCTGCTGGGCAAATTTCTTGAATCGTTCTAATGGTGGGAATGCTGGATAAGAAATGCCGCACATCATTAAATAACTCGTTTTTTTTCCTCACCATAACACGCGAATTGGAGTGCTGAATATGGGACGTCTCTAAGAATGGTAGCTTTAAATCCATGGAATAATGCCCCAAACCCATCGTATTTTACAATCTGTATAGCATTCATTAGCCCGGTATGATCCAATACACCACCAGACCGTAAACCCTTACCACTTTGGCTGCATGCCATGTACTCCGGTAATTATACCCACTTATAAAGTGTGGGTTATTGTATCGACCCTGGAGTTGCATGCGAGTCTTCAAGACTTCTGATGGAACATACACTACCGAGGCAGCAAGATCGCCCAGCGAGCCAGCCGCCAAATGGGCAACAACCTCGGGTACACTATTTGCTGTCAAGGTACGTTTGGTGACCTCATATATACCAAAGTACAGACTTGTTCCTGGAACTGCAATACATATATTAGTTTATTGTCTCGGGGTTTATCGACTCGGACGTACTGGATCCAAGCATTGCAGGAGTCACGCCCGCATAGAGGCCTCTCATTGCACCCTCTTCTTTTAGGATCAGTCGATAGGCCTGAACCATGTTATGGTACTTGAAGGCTCTGTGATGAGGTTGGCCTTGCAATCGTGTCTTTACAGTATCTACACTGTGGGAAAATTCAAAGTGAGATGATCGATTTGGTATGAATCCCAATTCCAATTTTTAAATTTACCTGTGCATGAGAAAATCTGCTGCTGAGCCGCCTATACCGCCTCCAACAATGACCTTTTGGAATGACAGCTAAGGTTAATAATTGGGAGTAATTATGTCAATATTTGTCCATACGTCAAAATACGGGGGGTACATTGATTTGTTATCATTATGGACCGAGGGTATGATAAACGCTGCACGGGGAGGCGTATTGGTGGTGCCATTGGCATGGGTATTCATGGAAACAGAGAAGAGGAAGCTACCAGAAAATGGTGCCTGCGGTGGCAACCACTGGTTTGATTTCTTAGTTTGTGACTAGTTCTGTGCGTCATTGCAGGGCCGAAGTCCAGTCACGTGATTTGGATCGCCAATGCCATCAATTACACATGGCTTAAAAAGGGGGACAGGAGAATCAACAGATGCATTCTTTGGCTATTAGAATAAAGAGCAAGAACATATTTTATCGATACACCATGTAAGCTCTCTAACTTTATTCATTATTCTTGGTAGAAAAACGCAAAATTTCTTTTGTTCGCCATATTTGGATTGGCTTTTAAAGGCGGAGAAAATGAGTCAATAAATTTGGGGGGTCCAGCTCCTTGTTGTGTGTGTCCAGCCTCTGAATTGAACTATATGCCAAGCAGGTATTGTGGAATGCAGTGAATATATAAGCACAGGTTAACTTAATTACTTAAACTATCAAAATAATCTTTAATTTTTAGCAATAACGTCAAAAACAACAATTTCAAAATTTTGCTCGATCGCGTAAATATGCTTGCGAAAATTAAGAGAACCCGATTGGTGGAATACAAGTTTAAAAGCCCATTAGACAGTGTGGATCACGTAGGAGATCATGTAAACTGTTTTTGGCTATTATCACCACGAGTCTTTATCCAGGGCAGTAGTTGAATTAACCGATTGAATTCATGGATAAAGATAATGGGTACAACCATGCTAAATAAAGCAAGCAGATTTAATTCAAAACAAGTCTAAATATTCATTCGATTGTGAATATCAAAAGTCCCAATTATACCTTTACTTTTCATAAAGGCATGCTAGAACTATAAATTTTACCAATTGAATTGCATGTCTATCAAATGGCTCTGAAATAAATGAACTATACATGTTTTTTAGGAGATATAATTCTACACAAAGTATTCCAACCTGTATGATTTGCACGATGTCTTATTGTTTTTTATTACCGTGCTTAATTCCATTGGCAATACATCAGTCAATTAATACTAGAATGTATGATTCAATACTCTAATAAATACATATACAGTGTTTTCGCATCGATATATGCTTTTAGCAAAATATTTAATCACTAGGTGCAAACTAAATATCCAAATGTCACGTATTGAAACAGAGATAAAATTTAGTAACAAGCGTTGAAAAATTTTTGTAAAGTACAATTTGGATGGTCAGGATCTTCTTTGTTAGATAATCCAAGCTGGAAGTTATGCCATAACAAGATAATATCATTGAGACCCATTAAGTAAACGGTATTAATTAGTCCCAAGTGTCAAATACTCAAACACTTCACCAAAGCAAAACAGTAACTTTATAAAAAAAGGTATCCGAGACACTGTTACTACCACTATACATACCAGTTAAAAAACTAACTATCATGGTATCTGAAATATAACATATTTCTACAAGGGAATTTCTATAGCAATTAGCAAATAAATATTGGGCTTGATAATGTGAATCTCAACTTTAGAGTAGAAATTCCAGATGTTTAGCGTAGTATAATATTTTCTAAAGTATGAAATTGGAGGCTTTAGGTGCCAGATGTCTTTGGTAAAAGTTGGATTGAGGAGCACGCATTAAAAACAAAATAACGGGGTATCAGTCTAATTCTAAAGTGTATAGTACGCAAGTTAAACTCCTAAACTGAAAATGCATTTTAATAATCGTTGATTATCATCCAACTACTTGAATTATATATTGCCAATAGTTTTATAAGCTAGTTATGTTGACTACAATATAAATCAAATCAGAGAATTTTTTTTTAAAAAAAAGTAGCTTTTTATTTGCGGTACGAATCCTTATCTTCAACGACAGGATTTCTTACCCAAGTGAGACATTTAAGCATTTTTAATATAAATATTTTGGGTTTATAAAATTCAAGGTCGTTCAACTTGTAAATAGTAAAAGAATATTGCACATTAGTCATTCAGAATATGATTGGTATTTTCATGACATTTTTAAAAGAGCATAATTAAAATATACAAGTGGACACATTTTGGAAAGTTTCTTTGCAATAATAAAAGAGGAGTATATAGCGCGTATCATAAATTTGTGTACTAGACGCTCCTAAACAAGCAATTATAATGCTTACAAAACTATTAAAACTTGTAGTCTGATTGCCAGTTTTCAATGGCTATAACTAGTGTTATTGCTGGAATACTTGAACTGAATGACGAGAAGACTGGATATGCGTTGTTTGATTACGGTACTATATTTTATATTTAATTTTATTGGTTCACATTTTTTTTCAACTTAACAAAACTGTCAGGGCCAAGATCAAACAAGATATAACAACTGATTGATAATATACACTTGTCGATAGTCTCATCGTAGTATTATGATATATTAAAGCAAACAAGACTTTTTTTTTATGTGGCAGATAATATTTATGGAACTTTGAGGCTTATTCTGTTCCTTGATACTGATATTATAATGGAGCTTTGGGATATAATATACAAGTTTTTATGTTTTGTGTTCTCGTTATCTCCATTAACTTATATCATTTATTTCTAGCACATAACTAGTTATCAATTGCCTTTAATAAAATTCTATCTTTTATAAATACTTTTTTCCTTGAACCGACCTTTTTACACTAGAATTCTTATAGACATTATATTTACATTTGTAAATAGTGGGTAAAAACCTTTTTGTATACTATAGTTTCCATAAAACGCACATTTTCCCTCGGTTATTCTATAATATTCAAGTATCTTATCCAAGAAAGCACAAATCACAACTTTTAATCTCTTGTGGACATTTGAAACAATTTTTATAAAAATAAAATAAGCTTATATTATCATCATGTAACTATCTATATAACTATTCTGTTTCTTGCCTAGTATCCCATGCTTTGAGTTTGACCTTGCCTTTATCAAATCAAAAATATTTGCAATTTCCAGGTATCATGTATAATCAACAAATTGTCAATATGACGATTTAAGAATTACTATAATAAACATGCATTACACAGACAGCCTAATTACATCAAAGGAGCAATACACCTTTATACATGCTCTAGAAGTATTATAATAAAATACCAAGGAATGGTCTCTGTTTTCTATTATAGAATAAAACCTACAAAGCATTTCTATTTCTCATGTACAGCTGACAATAGCTGTATATTTTATTATGATTATTTTTTTACAATTATGGTATTATTTTACCCAAAGCAGTATACATATTTGTATATGTAATATTCCCACAGACTAGCTTCCAATTGATCAGATTATTTTTAGAATCAATACTAAAAAAAAAAGAAAGACATTTCCCAAGTATTTGACATGAATAATTGTAAATTGTAAAAGATATATCTGATATTGTCAGATATACATATATTGCTGTTAAATAGATGGTCTCAAATATTTCTATATAGGTTTTTCTTTATCTGCAAGATATAAACATTTGCTACAACTATACACATATTATGCCTCGGAATCCGACATGGTAGTATAATGTTGGCTCAGCTATTATCTAATATGCTTATAGAGCATGGATTAGCATATACAATTTAGTGACACTGTACATGGAATTCTAATAGTTTGTTATTAATTGTGTAAGAGCTTAAAATAGTTTTGTGGTGTAGACCAATTCTCTATTAACTATAAATCTTGCATGAATTGAAATGTCTTGGACTTTAAACGTTATTTATTTCTTACACCTACTATTAATCTATAACAGTCTTGGTAGACTATTGAGTATTATCCACATTATATTATACTTCTTTTATATATATACTGTATCCGAGAAACAATATTAGCGTGCCAAAAGAATGGAGATTTTTTTTAATCACTAGAGATTTCAAGGTCGTCTCCAACGAGTTTGCAGTAATCTTTATTTAATGCCAGTAAAAATAAAATGAAATAATTAATTGGTTTGCTGCTAATATAGAAAGTAATGATTAACCAAAAGAAGAATAAATGGCTGTTATTTCATATTATAATATCCCACAAGTCTAATAGAGAACATGTTGGACACTTGAATTAACTTAAATATCCAATCAATAAAAGCTTTTTAGAAAAATAAGATGATCAGTGTACAAAACAAACGTTATAATACGCGCCTAATTAAACTATAAAGGTATTATATAAGATTGTCATAATAGAGCCTTATCTTTTTACAGTTTCTGGGCTCTTGAGTTCCATGGATACAACAGATTTTATAAATATTACCCATATAATCATACGTGACACAGATCTAGTAAACGGCGTAGAAATAAAAAAAAACTGGTCTGTTATTTTCTGACTATTATCTAGGAGGCTGCATATTCATATTGGGTTTCATATCTATCTATAAAGATTGGATTTCTGAGAAAGTTCATATATACTTGGCAATGTCTCTTAGTTCACGTCAAACTATTAACAACTCTTGCTTTATGCATTTTCACGACTAAATTATATTTAATATCTTTGAATAAAAGACTTTATTTTTATTTTTCCAACTAGAAAACTCTCAGTCTTTCAACGAGGGGAATATGTGTACCATTGTTTCGAGTTTGAGGGTTATTGCCGTAAAAAGTTTATGTGATAAAGTTTATGCTCTTTATTTAGCTCGTTTATCTTTGTTGAATTTACTAGCAAAAATTATCTTATTCTCTTTGCCTATATTTGCACTACATGTATAGGTTTTCAAATAATCTATTAGATTTTGTCGCACTGGAAATATTTACCCTGTTATAGTAAATAAAGAGTAGGCTTTACCCGTCATTATAACCATGGCAGTGGCTTGATTGTTTTGTAACCAATTTCGGAATATCTGGGAAGTCTTGGGAGTTCGCCTCTAAATCCGTTGCAAATGATGCTCAATGCGTTTCTTGAGCATTACAATAATGTCTAATACATTTCAGAACTGGGGAGTAAAATAGACTTATAGCTTCCGATTCCATAACATCACCTCATTTTCACTAGTTATTTCTTCTCTTTCGTTTTTGTAGGAAAATACATTCTCATTCAAGTCGTGATAAGGCATATAAACCAAAAACGCCCTTTTAAAAAAGACTCTAGTCCTTTGGTGTTGCGACCACGGTGTTAAAGCCAGTAGTAAATTAGCACGTGTATCTTTTGACGTTATAGCTTAATTACTGTCTAATGATAATGGCAGTTCCTCAATAATAGCATGGGTTTCCTAGTAATATACCCAATAAGCTTCTTCTGGGGCTGGTTACCTTTGTTCTATTAAGAATTGACACTTGATCTATGAACATAATGTCCAAGTTGGATCTGTTATCAGTAATATAATCAAGAATAATTTCCAGCCACAGAATTGCTTTATTTTATTTTAAATAAATTCATAGCCCTATTTTGCTGAGCACTTTTGCTTGCAAGCTCAGCTTGTCTATTCGGCGCGTGTACTCCGTGAAAGACCGGTCGTTCAGTAGTTTAACCAGCCAACCAGGTCACCAGGCAGGCAATCAAAACAGCCAAGTAACCGGGCGTCCGATCTTGTAACAGTGACAATTCTATACAAAGTTTTGTACATGAGAATTACGGGTCATGAATTTGATAATCTCTGTAATTTTAATGTGTATAAAAGTGTCTGTATTTTTTAATGTCCTTGATTTACACTTGAATTGGATGTTGAATTTGAGGTATTTTTCTTTGAGGTCATAAAGACACAAAAGTGTATATTTAATTAGCACAACGTGTTATTTTTTCCTGTGGCTATATGAAAATATATGGATCATACATCTATATAACGCTTATAGTTCTGTCAAGAGAAAAAGAGTCCAATGGAGTTTGGTTGGCTGCGAATCCTCCACGATAACTCGAGAGTACAATGTTCTTTATTTGAACAGACAACGCAATAAAAATTCTAGACAAAAAGAACATGTCTAATATTAGAAACCTTCTCTTCTGTGTCATTCTCAAGGGTCTTTACTCCACCTCCCTTCTTGCCATTGACCAAAAAGGGCATTTTAGGCACCTACCAAGTGTAAAATCAACTGTGGCTTGATGTATGATAATACAACAAGACTAAAATCTCAATTCATGGTCTGTGCAAGCAATTCTTGCTGGCTATGATTGTTTAACACACGCTAATGGCCGTTTTATACCAAATCAATTTAACATCTGTTTGAACATTTCTTTCTCTTTGAATAATGGCCTTACCCTTGTTTTGCTCTGTTCCACAAAATTTCTGTCGATTGAGGTACGTAGACTTGAATTCAGTTTTTCAGCATGTGCTGTAACCCCATATCCCCCTCTCCCCACTGGCTTCCCGCAATCAGACTATAGAGCTTTAACTGTGAAGGAGAGTTTGGAATTAGATACAGATATTTAGTATCGAATTGATCTCCAAGGTCCATACTCGCAAGCACCTTATGACACATCAGGAAGCACCATATTTTTCTAAACCGTGGCTCGTACCACTCCGTGTTACAGTATCACATGTACACATTGCCTCACCAAGATGCACCAGTTTTGGCCGTTTATTCTGGTATGGTTTGTGGCCAACAAATACAGTGCTAGTTACAACAGCAATAGGCCATACAAGAGAGTATGAATCACCAAGAAAAAAAAGGCCTTTATCCTTTAATAAACCAAATATGTGTTCAAGCATATAGGTCTATTTGATCCCAAAATAATAATAATTCATATGCCTATATTTTTCCCGTATCAAGTTTAATGATAAAAATAATAAGATCCTTGAGTATTAGGATAAGCTCTCCTCCTTTCTTTTCTTCATTTCTTTTTCTCCGCCCTCTCTCCTTCCCTTCTCATTTCTGTCCTCTCTCTCTCTTTTTTTAAAGCACATAATACATACATACTCTTGTTACTATGCCTCGAAATCGTAATCTTTGTCGATGGAATGGTTGTGATCTCGTCTTCAACAACGTAGACGCCTTGTTTGAACACTTATCAGATACTCATGTCGGCCGAAAATCTACAAACAACCTTTGTCTTCAGTGCCAGTGGAATGGTTGTAGTGCAAAGGCCGCCAAGCGAGATCATCTCACTAGTCATTTGCGAGTTCATTTACCCCTCAAACGTATGTACATTTTTTTAAAAAAAGAAAATAATGCCAAGACTTGCACTCATCTATCATTCTTGTCATTAGCTCATCCCTGCACTGTGAGTGTGTTTGGAATTCAGAAGAGTATTTATAAGTGTTGCTAATAATATATATCTGCATGTATATATTTTTATATCTAGATTTGCAAGAAGCCTTTTAAAAGACCACAGGATTTAAAAAAGCATGAAAGAACCCACACCTTGGAGCATAAATGTAATTTTCTGTTTTGGTGTGTAAAATGCAAATGCCAAGAAATTAATAAGAAATCCTCTGTTTTATGAATCTGTAGCCACCCTGAGAAGCAAGCAGCCAGGCTACAAGGCAGTCCGACGCCGGCGCACCCGCCCGCAGTCATCAATGACCGACAGTGCCACTGGCACCTCGCCCTCTTTGAGCCCAGTGTCCCATCTTTTGCCATGTATCGGTGAAAAATGTAATTTCTTGTCTTGTGTCTCTATTTACGTGTAATGTCTAATGTGGCTTTGAGTGGCGTTCTAGACACGGACCGGCAAACAGCAGAATCTGAGCAGAACAGTATGAGCAGCCATAGTGGTTACACATCCATGAACACAGACAATAGCAGTGAAATCAATCTCAGTCGTAACCCCACCAGCCACGACAAGGACTCCATCTTCCGCTCTGTCGGACAGTCGACCAAGCTACACGATCCCCTCAAGGAGTTGCTGGACGATGTGCTCTATAATTCCGCAATATCACCCGAGTATGACACAGGTAAGTCTAGAAGCACCATGTCCATATGTATTAATCGTTTCAATAGACATGATCCAGCGTCTAGACTCAATTTCCAATGTAGTGAAGCATCAGAGCAACGACTGGGTCATGCCAGTCGATAGACCAGAAGACATCAATACACTCCAAACATGGCTCGAACAGCTTTCTGCCAATATCCAGACAAACTCATGCATTTACCCCGAGATAACATCCTCTCCATCTCACCAAGACCCCTTTGACACCCCATTGTCTTTGCCTGGAATGATGAACAACCTTGATTTTGAAACGACCCTTTACTCTAATATTGACTCTGGCTCCTCCAAGAACGGAATTGCCTCTTGGTCTTGGGAACCCACCCCAGAGATCCCTTGTCTTGCACCCTCAAACCTCTCGATATATCCATCTACTACAACCAACGATTCTCCTGACATTTCTGTGCCTTCGTCGATATTCTATGACGGAGAATACCTGCCTGTGAGCGCCAAATTCTGGAACACCAGGTCCAGAAACATGGACCAGAGTTATGTAGACCAGTACAACATGATGCCTGCTGAAGAACCATCGCTTTCTGAACCAATTGACTTCAAGACCCCCAGTCTGGCACACTCCATTCCTTCCGAACAATACTCTTACACAAACACGGATACAAAGGAAGAACAGAGCCCATATGTATCGAAAATAGAACCCTTGTCTTGTCAAGTCAAAAAGGATATTCTGCATTCAATCAGTCTATTCAATTCTCCAGGTGATTTTACCAGCCAGAAACCAAAGCCTGTCGTCGAGTCAAAACCAGCAGAAAGCCTAAAGATCAACGTGGCTCCAATAATACCCCAGATAAATAAGGAACCAGCTAGTGATCTCCATAACTTTGGCCTCTTGGATATACTGACAGATGAGCCTGACGATCTAACCGGATGTCTAAAGTGCAGATCATCACCAGGATCTCTACTTTCGTCTAGGCGGTCATCGCTTTCTGGATCCTCTTCTCCAAAATCACATTGTTCGTGTGCCTCCAAGGAAGAGACTCCTATTACTGGAGACACGTCTCCTTATGCCGACTTGGTAAACTTACTAAGAGACATGAGCTGCCACGAAGAAGATGATACCCAAATACGTTCAAGACATGTACAGATTGTTAACCAGTTGTGGGAGGCAGCCGTACGAAGTGGAGTGCGCCCACAGGAGAAGAAAAGACAGGAGCGTTTAATACAAATCATTTGATCTCATAAAGTTTATCGCTTTTAACTCTCTTTTTTTTCACTTTGGGTTCAAGTGAAAATGTGTAAAAGTTTCCCTATTTTTTTATATGAAAGGAAAACCTAGAATTATGAGAGTATATATTATAAATATAACATGCATTATTGACATTTACAAATAATAATAAAATAAAAAACAAGATTAAGACAAATAGAATGGAACCTGAGAAAATTAGCTAATATATAACGAGATCTTGTGGTACCAAAGGTTATAAAACGGTCTGGTGTGTATGGGAAGATGATACAGATAAAGATGATTCTAATATGTTAAATTGGACACATTTTTATAGATTAAAACCCTTGAGAACAAGAAAAAGGGTACTCCCACATTTTCATGATTATATTATATTGTTATGTAAGCAAATGACCCTAACAAAAAATCCAAAAGGCTTATGCAATTATGCCAATCCTGTCCAGTCTTTTTCTTTATGGTTCTAGGTTGGTTTCTTGTACCAAGAAGAAAGAAAGTTTAATTTCAAATGACTTTTTGTACCAATAAATATTCTAGAGACTGCACATGGATCAATAGAGTCATATAAACGCCAACAGAACATTTATTACTTGTATTTTTTTGATAAAGTATATCGAATAGTTGCTTTATTGCTTACATGGATTAAGACTTGTGGGATTTATAATATCAAAAAGCTTTAAATCAAAAGGTTATAAAACGAATAAACCTTGTTTAATGGATCTTGTACTATTTCCTATTCTTTTTTAGAGTGATTACTAAGACAAGGTGCTACAGAACGAGGAAATAGAGCTACAAAGATATACATATTATTTGATGAAAATAAGTGAATCTATTTATTTTTATACAATATTTCACCAACATAATAAGGAGGACCCACGAATTAAATCTAGTCTCGGTATATTGAAACGACGGATAATTCAATAGAGTCAAGCTTATAGTAGGATGTCTTTATATCCAACAGGTTATCTATCATAATTACTTGCTTTGTCAGTATCCTTATCAGTTGCATTTGCTTTATTTTATATGATAAGAACTCTTGTGTACAAAACAAAATATCTAATCAAAAGTAGAGCTCGATCCTTGCACAATCTAGCTTACAGTTCTTTTGTACATATCCGTACATCGTTTGATTAATTATTTTGAATGATATCAAATCAAGCCAAACGAAAAAAACGTTCTTTTTTTTTAATTTTCTGGGTGATGGGCCCAAAGGGTCTAGATAGCATTACAGTCAACGAAATATATATATTTGATATCCATGTGCATCATTATTCTTTACATGTAGTTGTACACTAGATCTGCAATAAGACTTTATATAAATCACCAGTTATTCTACAAGCTCTTTTTTTTGTATTATTAATATTAATACTATTATTATTACTATGGTTGTGATTCAGATCCAAGCCAATAAAACTGCAGGCATAAAGTACAAAAATTGATACCTGTCTACTTTAACTATTGGAGACGATGATTTTATAGTTGGGAAATATTATTAGTAATAAGGGCACCTTTAGACAGGAGCCTGGGATTTGGCCTTTAGGAATATACACCATTTGTGTTGCAGTAAACATTATTAATATCTGTACGATTTCCTGGCTTTATTTAACCAGTCGTCCGAGTGTTCTTGTGGGGTTTTATGTAATAAATCAACAAAAAAATATTGGCAGAGATTTCAATAATTCTCATTGGTATACCTCATTACGCTGGTACATGTAGGATGACTAGAAATGGATAGTGACAGAGAATTGCGAGGCAGTTTTTGTGGAACCGTAGCACTGCTACTGTACCCACCTACTGTTACTTGTGTTCATACTCTCTGTCTCTTCTCTATCTTTTAGACCTACATTCGGTCCTTGAGACACCAGGACATTTGTACGGTGAGCTGATCACAAAGTAAAAATCTAGTTCCTTTCTAATTTCTGAAAGTGATTAATAAGAGATACTAGAGAAACCTCTTTTTCTCTAATTCTTTTGATCATAGACATAAAGACAGTCTAAACTGCACTTTACAGATCGTCTTGTATATACTGTAAGTATCAAAAATGTTTTTATGGCTTACAGACACTCTATGCTTATTTACCCGGGATTATTATTTTCGATTTAAAATAACCTTTCTAAAATCTTATAATTTTCTATATATTTATTTCAAGAAAGAAAAAAAAAACACAATACAAATACAGTTTGAAAATACACACGTACAATCCACCAGCCAGCAAGTCGTTTCTGTCCAAGCTCATCGACCCCCTCCCTTCCCCCCCTCTTCTTTCCCAGCTGCCAGTGTCTATTTTCTTTATTTTATTTTTTTATTTTTTTTGCCTTTCTTCCTATCTCTCTCTCTCTCCTTCTCCTTCTCTCTCTCTCTCTCTCTATCTTTTATTTTCTATAATCCTATTCATTCAGCATGTCATTCAGCCGGGAATCAATTACAAATGACACAAGAACCACAAACTCCAAAGTCGCAACCATTCAACTGATGCATGGCTCATCACAACAGAAATTGGAAATCGAAAGGCTTCAAGAAGAGTTTCGAGTCTCTGATGAGACATTAAGCAATGTTCTCCACAACTTTGAAGATGAAATAAAGGCGGGATTAGCAGCACAGGCAGAAAATGCACCGCATCAAAACGATCTCAAGATGATTCCATCCTATGTAACCGGTACGTTGTGCCGTACATTCCAAAACCTGCATGGCTTATTGAATGTACTGTAGGATATCCCACCGGGAATGAAAAGGGAACATATCTTGCATTGGAAATAAGTGGAGTCGATATCTACGTGTGTCAAGTCAAGCTCAAAGGGGAAGGTGGCAAGCTTGCCATCAATCAATACCAATACAAGATTCCTGACTACTTGACAGCAGGCGACGATATCTGCATACTGATCGACTATGTTGCAGACTGTGTGGCAGACTTCCAGAGACGTATTGGGTCTGGTCACCACACTGTGTACTCAATGGCTATCAGCGTTGGCTTTGCTGTCCGACAGACAGGTTTGAACCGCGGAACTATCCTGGCACTTGAGCATGGCTTTGAATTCCCAAATGCTGTTGGCTGTGATGCTGTCGAGCTATTCCATAGTCGGTTTCAAGCAAAAGGCCTGGGGGTACGGATTGTTGCAATTGCGAATGGTGAGTAGAGATACCTAGCCAGGTATATTGTTTATAAAGTATATAATATGTCTGGCTTTAGATGCCGTGTGTACACTTCTTGCACATGCCTATCAACATCCCTCAACACGTATCGGCATAGTGCACTGTGCGGGTACAAACTGTGCTTACTACGACAAGGTATCCAACATGGGTAAATTTCTTGCCCAGAATCCACACGAGGCCTCTGTGCCGCGAGACATGATCATCAATACCGAATGGTGTACCTTTTCCCTCAACACTTTGCCCATGACAGAGTACGATCGTTTGCTCGATAGAGAGTCCAATAACCGGGGCATTCATATATTCGAAAAGATGACAACTGGAATGTATCTTGGTGAGATTGTGCGTCAGGTTCTTATCAGTTTTGTGGATCGACGTGTTCTGTCGTTTGATGTCTCGGATGAAGACTGTCTGCTGCGTATACCTTATCATTTTGATACGAGCTATATGTATGTGTGTGAGGCTGACGATAACTGGGAGAATCTCGAGGACACGCGGGTCGTGCTAGAGGAAATGTGCAAAGTTGGAGAGACGTCTTTGGCAGATCGAGAGATTGTAAAAAAGGTCTGTGAATTTATTGGTCATCGTGCGGCCGCTCTCTTGGGAGCAGCAACTGCCAGTATTGTCAAGTACATTGTGGAGTATGGGGTTGGTGTGGGTAAAGAAGAAGGATTTGCGATATGTAAGTCAAGCCGATTTGGATCGAATGTCTTGCTCATTCTTAATCCTCAATAGCCATCAGTGGAGATGTCTACAAAGACTACCCATCTTTTCACCCACGGGTCTGTGAGACTCTCAAGGCACTGATTCCAGATGAGGTGGCCAGCAGATTATCTGTTGGCATCGTCAAACATTCACGAATTGTAGGAGCAGCCATTGTGGCCATGATGGCTGAGAAGATGGACCAGCAACAGCGAGTCAAGATATGATGAAGCGACTTTGAGACAATATATTCTTATTACACATTCATATATACATATATTTACTTCAGACATGGTCAATAAACCCTCCCCCTTTGTAGCCACTATACTAAAAGCAATAAATCCCAAAACACCATGATTATTTATTTATTTATTGCACTTGTTTTTCTTTTTATTGAAGATGTACTGTCTATATGATTACATTTACATTCTCTAGTAAAGAAAATAGGCATTTTTCATAAAAATAGAAAGAAAAAAAAAGGATTTTTTTTACATGTATAACAAATGTCTTGGATGTACATTTACAGTGTTTTATACAAGCATTGTCATAAGAGCTGCTTTCAAACCCCCCTCTCCATTCATTATCTTTTTTATTTAGGACCACCTCTTGTCTTGCCACCAGCTCCACCACGAGAACCTCCACGGCGAGGACCACTTGGAGAAAAGCGACGGTCAAACTGATTGCCACCAGGCTGTTGTCTTGCATATCCGCCTTTTGGACGACGCTCCTCGGCCAGCACAGTCAATTGACCCACATTAACCTTGTGTTGAGCAAGAGCCTTGGTGACAGCATCTGCAGAAGTAAACTCAAGAAAGGCGTTGTTACGGGCACTAATGATATTGATCGACTTGACATTTCCAAATCTTGAAAAGGCTTCACGTAAGTTCTCTTCTGTGATTGCGGATCCAACATTCTTTATGAAAATCTGAGTATCATCGACTATTTGTACAAGTTAGACAAAGTACATTTTCCTTTTTTATGCCCTTGTTTACCTTTACGTTGCACGTAGTTGTGACCCTGGGGCTGCTGTACATAATTCTGCTGCTGCACATATTGCTGCTGCTGCTGCTGCTGCTGCTGTTGTTGTTGTTGTTGTTGAACTTGCTGATGTTGCTGCTGCTGCTGTTGTTGCTGCTGTTGCTGTTGCTGTTGCTGTTGCTGTTGCTGCTGCTGCTGCTGCTGCTGCTGCTGCTGCTGCTGTTGTTGTTGTTGCTGCTGCTGTTGAACTTGCTGTTGTTGTTGGGGATAGGCTTGCTGCTGGGGGTAATGCTGTTGTGGATAAGATGATTGAGGATGGTGATGTTGTGGAGAAGGAGGAGTCATATTCACGATTACATACTGCTGCTGGTGATGATGTTGATGCTGTTGTTGATGATGCTGTTGGATTTGCTGTTGGTGGTGATGTTGATGTTGTTGCTGATGATGCTGCTGCTGTTGGTGGATAGGCTGTGGCTGTGGCTGTTGTGGTGGTTGTTGCTGTGGTTGTTGCTGAGGTGGTTGAAGTGGTTGTTGTGGTGATTGAGGGGGAGGGGGAGTTGGTTGGGCAGGGGCTTGTAAAGGTGATGATTGGATTATAGGTGATTGTTGGGCAGAAGTCATTTGAGTGTTCTTGACAGCAGGTACAGAGGCCAAGGATGCCCATGACTTTGGCTCTGATTTAGTAGGTCGCTCTGCTTGCTTTGGAGCCGGCTTTACAATCTCAGACTTCTTCTCTTCTACAGCCTCCTTCTTGGGTTCCTTTTTGAATTCCTTCTTGGACTCCTTGACGACTTCTTTGAGAGTTTCCTTGATCTGATCCACATAACCAGAATCCTTCTTGTGTATTCCATTTGATTCATGTGAGCTACTCTCTAAAACTGGTTTTTCTGCCTTTGTTTCCTCGGTTCTACTTTGATTATTGATTGTGGGTGTGGGTGGAGCAGTACGGGCATCGTTTTCGCCTTGGTTTTCTTTTTTCTTCCCAACCGGTTCTGTGATATCCTGCACTGTCTCACTTGACCTCGAAATTGATTCATGTCCCTGCTTCTTCTCCTTATGTGTCTTTGTGGTTGAATGATTATACTGTGCTGTTGTGCTTGATACAGTGATCTCGTCCTCATCCTCATCGCAAGCGTAATAATCAATGTCGACTTCTTCTTTGAGGAAGCGAAAGATGTCATTGAGAACATAATATCCTTTGTGTTGTGGTGCAAGAAAAAATGTCTGGCTGAATTTTTGAGTTGGGCCATCTAGATTGCACATCTCACCCAGCACTTGGATGAGGATGCCATCGTTGGCTGACATTTGACTATCGACCTGGGTCACCAATACTTTACAATCTTCGAAATTCAGCTCTTCCATCTTTTGTCTAATCTCCTATACATTCATCATCAGCTCTTTGTCCAATACTCCTTTCCTTTCCTTACCTCCTGACCCCGGTATGTCTGGGCAACATCACCCTCATCACCTCTCACCAAAACGGAATTCTTGCTGTAAAACGCATGGATCCGCTGTGGTTTCTTGTTCAAGAATGTATAATACTCACGGACGAAAATCAAACCGACATCTTGAGGGATGGTGCCCATGGAATTGGCCTGGGGTGCATTGTCGGATGTCGCATTTGTTTGGATGGGCTGACTTACAGAGGCTGTCATTGTTTATTTCTGTAAGAATTGTATAAGAACAAGATGGAAAAATAGGTCGATAATTCAGCGTACAAGAACAATCACTACCTTTATTTAAGGGGTATGTTAAAGAGTAATATTTATTTATACACGCGACAGAAGATGATGGTTGAAAAAAAAGGGGGTGGGAGGGCAGGAGGATGAATGATCTTCTTGACCTTTGACGCGTCCTCTTTGAAAGTGACGTAATTGAATTGATAAACCGCAGTGGTCAGTGCAACAAGTAAACCGCTTGTTGGGTATTCAGCAGTAACTCTTGTCTATAGGATATACTTGAGGGCATTTGGGGTAAAATGGTCAGATAAACCTAAGGTTTGTTTGAATTGGATGACATTTGGTGTCTGTAGAACTTGGGCCAGACAATGTGTATCATTATAGATCAATCTTTTTAGCTTGTTTGCTATCCAACTTCTTTGGTGACAAAGAAATAGGCGGTGTGCAGTAACCAAGATCATAAAGAAACGAATCCAAACGAACACCAGGGTTCATAAGAAATAAAAAAAATGGGTCGTGCAAGGTTTCTGTAGGCCGTTTGAAAGCTGGTCGAATAGAATTAACCAGTCGATATTGATTCTACACTAGCTTAAAAGGAGTATTTGTGGTACCGAAATAACAGAACGTATGAAAATCCCAGTCTTTTTACAAGGGTAGTAAAGCAGTAAAGCAGTAAATCAGACGAATAGGCGTATGATCTATAGGACATGCCAGAAAATAATCGAAGGAGGTTGTTTTTAGATGTTTCCCCACACAAATAGATGGAATGGACTTACTCCGATATACAAGAAGTTGTACAACAGCATTGGCATTTCTTGAACTTACAATATTTAGGGACGAGGTCATATGATTTGTTGTTCATGACGGTCAAATATTCCTAAAGTACTCCAGACAACCTTTGGGTGTACCAGTCGGTGATTTCTGTGAATGTACGATGTCAAGAGCTCCACTGTGAATAACCTGGTTTGATCGTACATTTTACGGACATTAGGGGTATTGTAAACACCCGAATGCCCGCCTAGATGTTTATTCACCTTGTTAAATCACATCCGTATCCTCCATTTCCCCATGGGGTACTCACTAGACTTCACCAAATGATAACAAGCATGTCAATTAATGATCTAGGCCTCATTGATCGTTGGGTCAATATAGAGAGTCTCTCTCCATATATTCAAAGGGAAAAATGTATATTTTAACTCTATGCCACAGTTTTCTATTCTTGTGCAACTAAACTTCACATCAAGTGCCCTTTTACCGTTTTTTCTCACATTTTCAATACATCTATAAAAGCCAACCTCATTTTCAGTAGATCCAATTATCCAAAGGTTCTTCTCTTTTCTCAACTTTAATACAACACCATGGTAATCTGGCCAACAAAAAAGCGTCTTTATACCTACATGTGTGGCATTTGTGCCGCACTCTGCATGTTCATCAACGGATACGATGCCGGTAACCTATCCAGATCCCTTTTACTTTTATAACAGCCAAATTAATTGTGACTTGATTTAATTTAGCCGTCTTTAACAACCTTCAGGGTCTCGATTCCTTCATGCTCTATATGGGTCTTGACAAGGATGCACCCAAAGATCAAAATATGATTGGAGCAGTAACTTCTAGTTATCTGGCTGCCAGTATTGCCTCTGGTATAACAATTTCTCCCTTGATTTCACATTACCTTGGCCGTCGTGCAACCATCTTTGCTGGGTGCTTGCTGGTTGCTGTTGCTTCCATCGTCCAGACGTTCTCCACAAATATTGGCGCCTTTATTGCTGGCCGTGTCATTCTCGGTGTCGGGCAGGGTATCGCTCTCCCAGCTGGACCTGTATTTATGAGTGAAATTTGTTCTCCTGAAGTCCGAGGTCGTATGCTTTCATTCTGGCAAATGATGTACAGTGTTGGTGCTCTGGTCACCTCATTCACCGCTTATGGGTGCAAGCTCAACGAAGGTCTTGGTCTCTGGCAATGGAAAACCGTCACTCTCCTTCAGGCTGCCATTCCAGCCATTTGCTGTGCTACCATCTTTACATGTCCTGAATCCCCTCGTTGGTTGATTTCCAAAGGAAAGTATGACCAGGCAAAGAGAGCTCTGGTGCGCACTCGTGAGGAACACCAGGTCGAAGAGGAATTTGAAGGCGTAAGTAGACTGAGGAGGGGGGGAAATATTGGCATGGGATGTTTGACTAACATCTTATTAGATCAAAGCTTCCATTGAGTGGGAAAAGGAAAACAGTTCAAACTCTCTCAAGGAGTTGTGGGTTGACAAGTCTATTCGTAGACGCATGAGTAAGTAGAGCAGCTGTCAGTATATATTAGGGCGACTAATCTAACCACCGACTGTTTAGTTCTTGGTTTGATCATGAACTTTGGACAGCAGCTTACCGGACAATCTATGATGACCAGTTACTCAACCAAGGTCTACCAAAAGATCTTTAAAGACGACGCAACTGTCCTTTTGATCAACTCCCTCAACTTCACCTTTGGTATCCTATTCACCTTGACCTGCACATTCTTCTCTGACAAGTTGGGACGTACAAAGATGCTCATAGGCAGTGCATTTGGCCAAGCTGCCATGTTGTTGATCGCTGCCACAGTCTATCTCGCCACACCCACTCTTCCTGACGGTGCAAAGTCGTTTGCTATTGGTGTCGCCCTTGTTCTGGTCCTCTTCCTTTTCACCTTCTTCTACAAGCCAGGATGGGGTGCCACTACCTGGATCTATACCTCTGAGATCTTCCCCATGCGTGTTCGTGGAACTGCTGTTGCCATCTGTACCAACACTCAGAGTGTCGGCGGTCTTGTAATGGGACAAGCTTTCCCTTCAATGTTTACCACCATGGGATTCTACTCTTTCTATGTCTGGATGGGAGTAAACTTCTTGCTTATTGTCCTCGTCTTCTTATTCTACCCTGAGACCAAGGGTGTTCCTCTTGAAGAAATGGACCGTCTGTTCAGTCAACCTTTGACGCGCAACCTGCAACTGTGTGGACGTCGATCCACAAAGAGCTTTGACCGCAGCGTTGAAAACTTTGAAGAAAAGCAGATCCAACACACCGAGCACGCAGACGAAGAGCATGCCGAGAAGGCTCCCGTGAAAGCCTAAGCTCAATTTTGATACTGCCTGGTGCATCTCAAAAAAACTATTTTTTTTATTCTATTTTATTTTATTTTATTCTAATATCCAATCTCCTATTCTCTCAAATATCTTGCCTATTTATTTAGGCATAGAGTTCTATTCACTATTGTGATACCCATTTAAGTTTTATATTTTTGTAATTTTCCAAAGTCATTTATTCTTGAGATCTTGTAATTAAATAAATTGATAACAAATCAAAATGGACGTGTGTATTTTGTATAAATACTCTTGAAGCTGTTGAACAAGACACTCGTCTTGATGATAAATTGACATTATTATGAATTTGTCATATTGGTGCTATGAAAGCTCATGACGATATTGTTTGGTTTGTTTATTTTAATAATAATAATAATAATAATAATAATGAACATTAACAAGAGAAAATACCGATTATTTTTATTTTCGCCAAATATAACACCCAAAATAAGAAATAATAAAAACAAAAAAAAAACGATATTGGCCACTACGTATACCAACTGTCTTTCTGTACCTTTAGTAATCGAATATATATATATATATATTTGCTGCACTTTTGGTTGTGTACCTATCCCCCCAAATGACTTGTTTCGCTTACACGTGTGTATTACAGTACGTTTATTTTGGAGCTCAATATTTCACAAATCCAGTACATACTCCAAAGACGAGTTTGTATTATTCTCAAACCATACAGTCGGAAAATGTCATTCGTTTTTCTCTTTTTTTTTAAAAAAAAAAAAGTATTTATGATTTGCTAGATCAATATATTATCATTTACGAATAAATACTCTCGGATATATCTGTAAACTCTTGTTTGAAATAGACATACAAGGCATATTCATTTTGAGAGCATGGTTTTTTGTCTTTGTAACTTGTGAAATATAAATGATCATAATTACCAATTATTTATTTATTTATTTTATAATATTTTAAACAGCATTGATATTTGGCCTAGATACATCATCAACTATTATAGCGAGACTTGAAATGAAGAAGTATTATGGATAATCTTAAACTTACAAGTACCCAATCAACGGTTTACTCAACACCCCACAAAAGTAAAATTATTTCTGTTTTCTTGTGAAGCAGGACATTCGCAGGATTACAATTCACCGACCGGAACAAAAAGGATAAAAGGAGCAAATAAGCAACTCACCAATTACATCAGTTGGAGTGGTTGGGAAAGCTATATTATTCCTTGCAAAAATAAGGTCCCCCTAATGGGTTAGTCTAGCAAAAAAGAAAAGGATATTTCCAATACATGACAGGTATCGAAAAAGATATAGTCCGGAAATGATTAAAGATGATGTAGATTCAATACTTGCTTCCGGAAACATTTATTTTTTCTCGATATTTCCTATCGATGCGTATTTGCTTTGTTTAAAAATAAAAGGTTTGGTAATTAGAAGTGCCCGACTTAACCTTTTGGTAGTATGTACCGCCCAACATTTTTCAGTACAGACATTTTATTCTCATAAGTACGTTTGGCATACAAATATGATACTGGAGATGTATTTACTATAGTTCTTGGACTTATTTCAACTTGCAATGATATATTAAGTAGAGAAAGATTTGTAGATTACTAGATTTATGAACTTTGATACTTTATGGCTGGAGAGAACATTGAACTTTTATACTTTATACAGTTCAACGTATAACTGTCCGTAGCGGCCTCCAAGTTTAATTTGGGGTACTTTTCCTACAAGGATATTCACCGAAAAAAAAGGCCTCTATTCTTTCAATATTTCTTGGCACTTTGACTGTATCCTTATTACCTTTAGTAATTCTGCTTCTTGCCTTTCTTCTTCTGCTCTTTTTACTGCTTCTCGAAGTTGTCTTACTTCTTCTTCTTGTATTCCGAGCTCGTACTCTTTCCGCTTAATACTCATATCTATATTCGCCACTTCTCTAATCTCTGTTAAAATCCTTGACTTTAGCTTTTCCTATAAATTAATAGTAATAATAATAGGAATAATGTTGGTGACACATTTAGGATTCAATATGATCATATACATTTTCTTCTGTGAGCACATCGCCATCAAGCATTTTTTCACGACAGGATGCCGGTACCAAGATCATCTCGAGTCGTTTTTCAATGCGCTTCATTAGTTCGTTGATTGTAATCTCGACTTCGGGATCAGATGGATCATGCTCTCCTCGAGTTAATCTAACAAGACAATCCTTTTTTTTTATGTTTTCTCTTTGAGAATCAAGAGCTTTGGCAACTCACTGATAAGATATTTCACATAGATTCTTAAACTTTTTGCGCATTGGCAAGGTCATGTGCGACCATTTTTTTGATCGCTTTGGAGGTTTATAATTTGTTTCTAGCAAGTAAGAATGTTAAGAATGTTAAGAATGTTTGATTTTTGATCTCCTGGTAATCAGTACCATGATCCCTCAGGATCTGATCTACAAGATCCTCTGGTGTTTGGTCGCGTGAGTTCATGACTAGCACGCAAAGGATTCAAATGAATATGAGATTTATGATCAATTCATATAATTTTTGTGCAATATACATTTCTTGCATGTTGTATTCGAATCCCGTTTCATTTTTTTTTGAAACAGATGTGGTGACGTCTATTTGACCTTACATTTTGTCTTTTGGTCAAGACAATACAAAGTGTCTGCCTAAATATTTTCTTTGCTTGAAACCACAGTTTGCGAACATGTATGATGTGCTGGACAAAAAAAAAGTCAAAGTCTAATGGCCTACTAGTGTATAATATTATATGCTTTGAGCTTTATAATTAAATTTATACAATATTCAAGTATATCTCAAGGTCCATGAGATTTATTAATTAAAATAAAAAAAAGCATTCACTTTACATCTTTTTTTTTGTTTTGTTTCTTATCCAACTCGTATTTTTGATAAAGTTATTAAAAACAGATATTAAAGAACTAGATTTTCAAATTACCTAAAAGACAAGATTGTCAGTGCATATGGCTCTGGTACATGTGTGGCTGTGAGATTGCATGGTGATATGATATATTTTTCACTATAGTGACAACTACCATGTTAAAAACCTATTCATAAAAGACTGAAATTTCAGAGCATCAAGTAACATTTTGTACAAGGAACTATAGTATTACGCATGGAATCCAGCCATAACCAACTGCTCTAATCAAGAGGGATCGAACTCGCAGGTACCCCCAAAGCATATCGAGAAAATACATTTTTGTAGCTTCCAAGAAGCTTCTACTCAAAAAGTACATGAAAAAAAAACCTAAAGTTTGCAAATGAGGCTTATTGTTGTAATAAATAAGCAAATCAAGTGATATATAGTGATGGCTCAAGATGTATGGCGTTTCCTTGGTTTGGACATGTTTGTATATATGGTTTAAAGATGGGTAAAGGTATAAAAGAGAGATTACTTTATGCCAAGAGTTCAAAGTTGAGGGGGTTTGAGAATGCATTTGGACTGGAGATGTGGAAATACTTGGAATCGTTGCTTGTTCCCAAGGAATCCATTTCCAAAGAGATGGTCTACCTTATAAGATTATGTTGGCTAAAGAGTATAAAAGGTTCATACTGTTGCTATTATCTGGGCCCAATAGAAAACATATTGATATACTTGGGACACAAGACGAGGATCAATAAGATGAAACATGCAATAAATATTCTCAAACCCCTATGAGAATCTCATAATCACCATCTAGATTTTCAAATACATTATATTCATATAGGGACATTTATTGTTTCATCTATCAATTACAAGTTTCTTGGCTATATATGTGTATATATATGTTGGTTGAAAGATGTAAAGAGACTGTAGATGTTTAGTGAAATGTAGATCTTTATAAACAAAATCATTGAATTAGTTTAGTTTAATACATATTGTCAGGATGGCCTCGCAGACCAACCTTTTTGACCATGGACCAACCTTTTTAACCATTCGTCAATAACATTGTCCTATACATCTTTATAAAAAATAGAATTTGTTTATTGCAATGTATTTTCCAGAAACCACAGCCATCAGTTGCTGATTCTTTTTTTTTTTTTTTAAAAAAAAAAGGATTGTACATCACATTACTGTTTAATCTTTTGGATAAAATAAAAACTGTAAAGGCTCGGTGTGAGTACCAATTCTTTCATTGGCTTCAAACCAGGCGTTTTGTCAGTAAACTTTGCACTTTAACAACACAATACAGATTACAGTTCCTGGTCTGCCATGCCAAAGTTATTTCAAACGTCTGAAGAAATAATACAAATAAATTTATGAAAAACATAAATAACCAATATCCTCCACATAACCGTATGCTTTATATACTATTTTTTTTTGTCTGGTCTGGAATATGAATAAAGGTCTATAGCCTCAAGAGACCTCGGATTGGACATTTTATTCTTATTTATATCGATAAACAATCACGCTATTTACACATTTATCTTTCATTCACAGTGCGCAATTGACTGACCACTTTGAATGAATATCTTTTTTTTTCTATTCTTCATTACAGTGATTGAGACCAATTGACTATATCAGACAATGGTCAATGCAGTTGATCTAATCAACAGACTAAATTTAGGAATCACTACAAGGCTTTATAGATTTGTACGCCAATCAAACATTAGGATCTATATAACATCTGCCCACAATCACCCCGAATGATAATTGTTTGAATCTATTGATTCTAACTGACAAGCCAATCTCTGACCAAGACATGCTTTACAAAACTCTCTAGATATAAATGAGTGTATATAGATCTGGTTAGAAACCCTGTCGCCAAGGAAACCTAGGGAGCAATCATGATACGGATCCACAGAGCAAATCATTTGAAACTAGCCAATCCAATTGTTGGATAGGGGGATGATGGCTTGTAGAACGAGGAACGAATAATATACATAGCATGGTCTATACTTAATTAGTTTGGTCTTGAGGCAACTGTATGCGTATAGAATATATGCAAGAATAACATTAATTATGTAGCCCTACATATTTAGAGTATTATTATTTTTTCCTTTTCTTTCCTATTGGCGCCCAAAGGTACCAAGGCTATCTTTTGAAGCTTGTGTTTAAAGCGAGTGTATCATTGCACTTGCGCCTCACAAATATGGTGCGTCATACGCTCCATGCACGATGAAGATTGTCCTGGTGCTCTTTTGATCAATAGGGTCAGAGCCAAGGACGGCATCTCTAGGAAGCACAGTCGTTTCAATAGTACGGTTGGCTAAAGAAGAGTCATCACCGCATCGGATTAGACTAGTCCCAGACTCACCCTATATTTTATGCCATGGTGATCAGATTGAATACATACACATACATAACAGGAATTGGTTTTTTTCTTTTCTTTTAATAATTGGATTGCAAAAAGGAAACGCTTGGTGGGGAAACCCAATTCTCTAATGATATTTGTATTTGCGTGATTAAAGGGATTGGGGTTTTGGCCATTCTTCATGTATTTTTTTTGGGGGGGAGGAGCCTTGCAATCTGACTGATTATGAGCGATGATCAGACTACAATTAAGAATAAAACTAGTGTACCTTTCAGTGCTGTGTATAAGCTTTTATTGTAATGTACAAGAATCGAAAGATATTGGTAATAAGGCGAAGAATAAAGACAATAATACAAAATGTGCATTACTATAAAATATATATATAAACAAAGTGAGAAAGGTTGGCAATGTCCCAAGCACCCCACACACATGAAACAGCCATAGATTGTGAAAAAGGGCGAAGCTTCTGATTTTTTTTTGCAACTACTTCATGTCTCCTCTTTCAAGCATGGCATCTGGTCCTTGCCACAGGTTGATCAGTACAGCTGTGGCAAGAACCATTGCGAATCGACACCAACGCCACACAGAGCGAAATATACAACTCAAAAGATCTCTAATTCGACTAACGATGCCTTGTTCAGACTCATCAGACTCCAAGGCATCATTAGAGAAGGTCATGTCACAAAGACGAGGGTACAGGTCCATGGCGTCGTACAAACTACCTGTGCCATCTGGTCCAAACATCTCAATGTCATCAAAGAGGCACGAATGATCTCGGCCTTCGTCGTCCATGTTTTCTGACCGGGCCAAGAAATTGATAGACTCGTCCAGGATAGACCGGTCAGTGATGCCTGCACTTGTCAAGAAGGCTTCCATGGCATAGTTTCCAGGTGCACTGCAAAAAGATGTCAGGTTTCGTTCGGTCATGGTGGCAAGATCTCGCAGTTTGGCAAATGAAGACACCGAACGGAGCCGTGGACGAGGAGGCTCGACCCGATGCTGGGTACTGGCAGAAGATATCGTCTCACTCTGGCTTTCCTGGAGAATTGGCCAAAGCCCATTTGTATGTGGGGTTTGTGAAGCACACTTTTTCTGTTGCCAAGCATTTTCTAGCTCTCCAAGAAGAGATTGCTTTTGATGATCTGGATCACGCAATGTGGTTGAAGACACCGTTGTACTCGGGACAACCCTGGTTCTTACTCCATAGTCGCTTTCTGATGGAGACTGACGAGGTGACCAGATGCCCCGGTCTCTTAGGCGTGACAGCACTTGGCGATGCTCTTCTAAGCTCTCGTTAAGCTCGGCAATGTGCTTGAACTGACGCTGGTAGGCTTCCTGCAAAAGACTGTATCCTTGCTGGTTGAATTGAAACTGTTCAAACTGGGACCGTAACTGACCGAGATCATGCACCGCACAAGCCAATTTCTCTTCGACTGCCTTTTTTGAGCAAGCAAGATGCTCATTATCTGTCAGGAGACCAGAAACTTTCTCGGTCAGATCGTCCAGCAAGGCTTGGTCTTCCGTAATCTGCTGCTCAAATTCCCGTTCATCGCTGCGTCTGATGCGTTCCTGACGATTGTACTGGCTCTCTTTGAGCTCTTCTATCCTAGCCGTGGCTTCTTCCAAATTGGTGCGGAGCCAGACAATTTCTGTCTCTAATTGGCGCGTTTTTCGATCGTTGATTTGGCCAGCCGATGCATTTTCAGACAAGGCCTGTTCAAGCATCGTTTGGATCTCTACATTCTTTCGTTCCAGGCTCTCAATAATGGCTTGGCGGGAATGTTGATGGGACACAAAATGCATGGTATCATCGTCCGTTGTCTCTGTACCCCTGTCGTCTCTAGACTGGCTTGATTCTGCGTCGGTTCGAGGATCAGGAGTCGTGTTTCCAAAAATCAATTCCCCTCGCCCTCGTCTGTCCAAAACGATTTCTTGCTGGTAGGTCTGAACTTGTCCTAGCAGGGCTTCATATTTTGACTTGAGGGACATGTTGTTCTCCAGTAGAGATCTCCCAATTTCAGCTGCCAATGTGAGATCTGTAGCAAAGATGTGTGGATTAGCCAGAACATGTCACCTGCTCTTATATCCCTACTTTATGCTGCTCTTTTCTAAATGAAAAAAAAATAAAGACGCCGACTTGCCTTTTTCCTTGTCACGCAGCACCGTATACGCGTTTTTCAAGAGCGTAACGAGTTCTACGGCAGACTTTTCAGCGACCCATGAGACAGAGGACATGAATGAACTTGTGGATAAGGCTGGTGACGAGGGTTCTGATAGCTTCCATGCATCTGGGATAGGTTGTTTTGAAGTGGGTGCTGACATGGATGGCTTTGGCATCCCAGGCAGTTTCTTTGGGGAGATCCGACGGTGGGAATTGGACAACATGAAGGCCTGGTTGATACAAAAGGGTTCCTTAGTTGATGTCGAGTGCGTTTCAGGTCAAGTACCTTTTTTTTAACAAAAAATAGGAGATTTAAATCTAGGGTAAGAATAATCCAAGATCAGGATATTGAATAAGAAAGAGAGAGAGAGAGAGAAAGAAAGAGAGAGAGAAGCAGGGGTGGAAAGAAGAGAGACGAGTTTTATAGGAAAAGTAAGTGCTCATCAAGGCAAAAGGGGGGAAACACTTTATATATTCACACACACGCACACACATATACGCACAAACAACACACAAACACATCTTTACTCTATACACTCCTTTCACGCCAATGCTGGTCCTTGGATTTACTTTCCCCTGTGTTGGGCAAATGAGATCTCCTTCAAGAGAAAAATATATATATTGGGTATGCTTGGTTGAGCCCCTATATATCAGCCAAGTATGGTAATTATAGTGTTGCTATCAGGGTTCTGGAATGTCAAATAACACTCTCCAATTGATTACGATATTACAAAATGTCTTCTAGAGAACATTGTGGCTTTTGAGCCTGTATTTCTACACTGGCCTATCAAGAGTTTGATGTCTAGGAATCAGAAAACGATTGTTATTATTGGCATTATTTTCAGAAAACAGAAATAAAAATGAATAGGAGGTGATCCCACGCCAATGGCTATAAATCAAGGTGGATAGGACATTATGATCATACCCCTCTTGAAAGAACCAAATCTTGATACCTTGTGAGAATGAAGATGGCCAAGAGTCCCAATCAATTCCGGTACAAAGGCCAAGATACTCTTGTGAGCTATTGATCAGTCCATTTTAAATAAATATATATATATTTTGGTTGGGCCTGTCGTGTACAGTGCGTCAGATGGTTTGTTATATTCCAATGGCTGGTTCGCATCAGATGATTACACTCTAGCCTTGGTATCTTGACTTATAATCTTGCTAAGACGTGCTCAAATCAAGGGAAGATGTATGAGACTGGTATGATTCTTGATATCTGCCATATGCACATTCTGCAGCAAGCTCGCATTATAACCTTTTTATATAGCTGGCTGCCCAAAAGGTTCAGAAGACCTGTTCGAATGAAACGAATGGATACAGACCACTGACAATTATTATAATATAAAAAGATTGTTGAGTCTTTGTAGCCCTTTGTCGACCAAATTGCTTATGATGGTTTCTAAATCTTGATATTGTATTTAGGAGTGCATGGCTATTTACTAATAAGATATGCACTTTGCCTGATTTGTGAAATACTTTACCAGTAACCCAATTTATTATTCTCGCGGCAAATATCAATATTGGTTGTTCCGAGTCTCCTTTATCCACCCGGCCAGACCTGTCTTCCATTGTCTCCACAAGAGATTCATAAAGAGTATGATTGAATTATTGGGCTACAAATCTTGTGGTTCATAAGGTACAAAGATATATACACAAAACATATGCCGTTTTTTTTTCTGGATACTTCTTGGTTTGTTGATAGCAGAAACTCGACAGACTATTCATTTAATTAGCTTTGCATAACATCTAATATTTCCCTAAAAGATAATACGCATACCATATAGACCTTTTTGTACGACAAGATGTATTTGGCCGGTTATTTATCAGGGCCGATATTTATTTATTATTATTATTTATGTTTATTAGATGAAAATGTAATTAATTAGCATACATCTTTCTATTTGATCCCATTTTGCCTAACCTTCCACTACCTTGGTAACAGGTCAATCGATTGTCTTTAGTAATAATGGATCACACATGGCCTCGAATTGGCCATTCCAAGTACAATTGTGGCAAATATCACCTGAATATTGTTGTTTGGCTTATTTTATGGGTATGATCCTAAATCAAATTGGCTTGTGATATTTACTTGTTGGCCAGCATTTATACAGTAAATGTCTGTGCTATAAATACCACATTTGGCCTATATATCCTCTCTACATTTAATTTTGGCTATAAAGTGTAGAAAACATTGGGCCCTAAACCAAAAAGGTATTGTAAGATAGGAACAATAAATAAAAATAGGTCAAGGAGATATATATATATATATATATATATAATATATTTTGACATCTTTCAATAGAGGGGTTGCAAACCAACATCCCTCCTTTTACATGGGGTCCTGGATGCCATGAATCTGTTCTTTCATGGCATTCGGGGGATGTATTACAAATCCATGATAGGCATCATTGAAAATAAACCCCAAGCTTTGTCCATCGGCCATTTGTTGGTGCATGTTCTCAAGACTTGTAAACAGGTCTGGTGGGGTGCAAAGAGAGAGATAAAGAAGAGAGGGGGTGGGGTGGGAGGCAGGCAAGTATAAAGATGGCTTGGTCTCCATGTCAAGATGGATAATGTCTCTTGGAGAGTGTCTATATCAATCCAATTGAACTAAACATAACAATACTGTCGAATGGTTTGTAGTTATGGCCAACCTCTTCTAGTGCACTCTATCTTGACTGTTGGGTTAATGAAAAAGGGTCTTGGGAATCTCCTCGGTTGGATTGATGCAGGATTAAAGAAATAGTGGATGAATTGTTGCATTCAGGAGATGTCAGATCTCGTCTTTGATTACTGAAAGAGAAACATTTCAAACGTGAATTCTTCTTCTAGAAAAGTAAGGATCTAATGACAACAGGTCTTGCCACCTCCTGATGAGATGTTTATAAAGTGCAATGGCATACGAGGCGTCTGATGAAGGGATTGCTTTGTTGATGGATTGGATTGCTGAATCATCATTTTAATATTCAATTTTTTTTCTTTTTTTTTAATAAATAAATAAATAAATATATATTGCACTTCATCATACTACTTTATTTCCAAGGACTAGAGGAATAATAAAGAGCATTAAATTGAAATGATGATCCACAGCAAATACTAGTAACCAATTTTATAAATCATTTGCCTTTTCTTTTTCTTTTCTTCCTACATGTTTCCTTGGTTCTTGTAAAGAGGTTTGAAATGAATGAAATAGAAATTGATTGTCCTTGCGTCACACGAAGGGAGGAAAAGACTTGCGGTAAGCTATCAAATAGGGCAAATCCTTTTTTTTCCCACTATTTTATGACTCTGTCCCTTGTCCATTCCTTCATCCCCACCTTTCCATTCCTTTTAACTTTCTATCCCCATGAACCAATCCAGTCCTCTCCGCGAGTCTTCCAGTGAAGATGCCATAACCAAGAAGCGCACCCGGGTCACACCTGGCCAACTCACCGTTCTCGAAGAAACCTTCATTGCAACCGCAACACCAGACAATAAGATGCGCAAACAATTGGCTAATCAATTGCAGATGCCCGAGCGATCCATTCAAATCTGGTTCCAGAACAGAAGAGCAAAGGTAAAAATGCTTCAGAAACGAGACCTGTTGCGAGAAGAACAGGAGGCCACAAGAGCACGCATGTACGCCAAAGCATCATCCTACAAGTCTTCTTGGTACCCTTCTCTTGGTTACAACCGTCCTCAGGTCAAAATGCCTATCCAGCGGGCCTGGAGTACGGATAACCAACCCCTCCCACCATCCATTCCCAACTTTTACCCTTTCTTGGTTGACGATATGTCAACAAGTATGGCACCCTTTGATACCATGTCCACCCGCAACCTCTATCCTATATCCCCTTCACCCTCCCTCTACCCCATGAGTGTCTCTGAAACCAACCAAAGAAGAACAGGTAGAATTCTAATACTAAAAAACATTATTCCAAGAGAGGTTTCATTGACACATCACCACAGCAGATAGTGAATTATCCATCCAAAGTCAACCAAACCTCTCATTCAACTCACCTTCACATCTCACCGTCAACACCGTCACCGTGGGCAGCTGGCACAGAATGAAGATCGACCGTGAAGATCTCTTTTGCCAGTGCAACCTCCGGGATCGAACCCTGACATGGTTTATAAGAGACAATGTCTACAACTTCAAGATGGTCCTTCCATTCGACATCATCTCTGTAATGCGACTAAGTATTCTCGACGACAGCATATTGGCCGCAATCGACATTGATCTCATTGAATCACCAACGTTCTATATGGAGAATGGCGGAACAGACCTGACGAGTGGCGGCTTCAATTGGGTTCAATGCAGTGATTTCACAGAAGGCACCCAGGCTACCTTTATCTTGCACCACACCCTTCAAGGCCTGGCCGTCGATTTGCGACGAGAGATGCTGACCATGGCAGGAGCAGACGAGCAGCTCTGTCAGATCATGCGTTTCCCTACCCAACAAGATGCTCAGATATCCCCATTCGACCAAATGATGGTACAGAACTGGAGACACCAAAGTGTGCCAGTCCATGGATTCCAACCTCTTTAATTCTTCATCTTCTTTATTTCCATTTCTTGGATATGTTCATAGTGCATTTCTTGTTTCTTATGTCTGCCCTCTCATTGCCACCATCACCCTTTTTCTCATTCTTTAGAACTCCTTCATCCCAACATGGAACATCACGCAACGACCACAGTATAAAGACATTTGGAGTCTACATTATGTTCATCTCTAGAAACAAAGACAAAAAATGACCTTTGAGATAATCGATAATGAGTATTATGATTGTCTAGAGAGCTTAAATAAACACGAGGTCTGACCTTGCTTCTCTCTTGTTCCTACAATCCTATTACTGCTCAACCTGCCGTTTATTACAGCCATAATTACAGAGCTTATTACTCGTACCACCATCTTTAATTATGCTTTACTTGGCCATCGCTTCAGCCTCGGCAAGCCTAATTCTAGTAACATATGTTGCTCTTTATTGCCTACGTGCCCATCAGACCAAATCCACTCACTTTGGCTGGGACGACACTGGGATCTGGTGGGGCACCAGCATGGCTTTTGAGAAATCTTCTTTCTCTCTCCGAATCAACCATTGCAGGTTGACATTCAAACGTCCAGCTCATCCTCTGGCCATATGGCTAACCATCTCCTTGTCCAATCCCGTCCTGACCATCAAGAATCCTTCTGGCCTATTGCCCAAGACCCATGGTTTACCTCTTGGTCTACACCAAAAGGCATTCCAGACCACTTTTAATGGCCTGCTTGTCTTTGTAAGCTATATTGGCCGCATCCTCCATCTTCTAGTCTGGTGTACCCTGTCCGTGATTGGCCCACTTTTGATTTCCCATCATCCTTTAATTTCAATCAAACTCGACAATTCCATCGTTAGTCTGGAGAGGTCTAGGCTCGAGGTTAATATCCAAACTCTAGAGACGGTCTTTAGCATCAACTCCAAGAAGCACGCCCGGCAAGATCATGTCCAAGATAACTCTCCCAAGAAAACAAGCCCAAGGTGTTTGTCTGTGATGATCAAGTTTGGGGCTTTGGCTGTTCGTCCCTGGACCACAAAGCCAGAACAAGACTCTTTTGAGAATGAAGCCATAGTAAGCTTACCCTCGGGTGGTCAGATCAAGCTACTGCATCCTTTTAGCCCAAGAAACCCGCTGTCAAAACATGACGAGATCAAGGTGACCCTGGACACGGTAATAGTCAATTATAATGGCCTGGTGGACCATCAAAGAGGCTTGGCGGTTAGGCCACCCAATTCTGCCAACCAAGGACAAGAGTTGGGTTCAAGAAAAGGGTTTCCCCTCAGATCATTCAGGGTGGTTTGTGGTACTGTAAAGGTTGAATCCGTCGTGGGAAATGGGATCAGGTCGGGAGTGAAGATTAAAGGTGTTACGGTCGGTGCAGATAAAACCCAAGAAAAGCAAAATATTAGATATAGGAGTACAATCGGATCTGGCGAAATTACCTGGTACATCGTCTCTTCTACCAAAGAACAAGACTTGGAATTGGTTCATATTGACAAGATACAGGCTGATTCAACCATTATACTGGCCATAGAGAAACCCAAGGCCCCCAACAATGTTCCCGAACAACTGTCCCTGGGACCATCAAAGGACACCGTGACGGTTGATGTAAAAATAAAGGGAACAAGAATAAATGCCAATGTGAACAAGTTTGAATACATTGCCAGCGCATTCAAGCCCATTGACAGAGAACCAAATAGGCCAATATCATCAGACAGTCTCAAGGAAGCCCTCTTCAAGGCCTCTAGGCTTCCCAGACTACAGGCCACCATTGTACTTGATGATTTACGTGTGAATGTCTGTCCGATCAGTATTGATGAGCTTGACCCAAAGACAGGCAAGCCAATTAGTATGAAGGGTGAATTGGTCAACAAAAGAACAGAATTGAGTCTGTCGTGTGATTATATAAACCAAACACAATTGCTCGTGTCCAGGCCATCTAAACCGGTCAATAATCATATGCACCAAACCAATCCAAGTGCACCAAAAGAAGAATGGGTCTATACGATTGGGGCAAATATCAAGATCGATAACATTAGACTTGGTCACACCAGTAGCGAGTGGTGCAATATTGAGGGACCTGGAAGGCGTATTGAGCTGGTATCATTGAAGAATGGCAGAATCGATCTCAAGACCTGTCTTTCTAGAATCAATAATGAATCTCAATCGAGTATCAAATTTGGCCCTTGGATAACTCATCTTGCAGAAATTTCAGTCTCAACAAAAAGACTCAAGCTGGTGCCATGGGATAGCATGCCTATAACATCACCCTTATATTTCTGGACCCAGTTTGTCTTGAGTCCTGTTATGCAGCACCGCCCAGAGGTTCATCCTGTGAAGAAAAGGGCGATCGAGTGGCCTTGGGCACTGGCTTTGCGAATCAAGTTGGATTTGAGCAATACACTTCTCGTATGTACTGGGACTGACTGGGCTTTTGTGAGAGAATCCGATGTTGAGATAGGTACACTCCATACCTTGCCAATGGAAGACAAGACTTTGAGGATGAGATGTTTTGTCCAGAATATAAATGGCTTGGTCTACACCTTTCCAAAGAACAGCCCGTCTTTTGATAATCGACCACGTTTTCATTCGAGCTTTGGCTACACACCGGGCCAGAGTACAAAACCACAGGATAGACCAAGTATGGGGCGCAGTGGAACCTTGAAAAGTTTGTCGGATGGAACTCTCCGTCTTATTACCAAAGGTGTTGCTATAAAGTACAAGTTTGGGACAATTAAAGATGATATACCAGTGACATCAAGGGATAAGCAGTTTAAGGAAAAGCTGCTCTTGTGGAATTCGCAGACTACAATTACAGGAGAGCTATACAAGCAACCAGGCCATGCTCATGAGATCTCTGTTTCGACTGTCGTTTCAATGTGCGGTGTTGCGTATTCTATAGACAGCCACTATGCTATGCTCTTGATGCTTGTTGCGCTCAGAGATATGAGAGACGGAAAATACTATCAGCAATCACCAGAAAGCATGGTTTCCAAAGTCTCTACTCATGAAAAAAGGATGATTGTTAGGAGCTCACAATTTCAATTGGACCATATTGATATCAGAGTAAGCCTGCCACAGAACCAACATCTTTATTTCCGTGGCGAGTATCTACAAGTGGAGTGGTGCAAGGTTGACAAGTCTCCGTTACTCAGCATGGCCTCAAAGAGCTTTAATGTGTTTGGTGTTCATCCAAGTCACAATAACAAGTGGGCTTTGCTTGCTGCAATAAAAGATATCAATACTGGAGCGTATGATAGACTTACAGAACCAGACAAAAAGGCGTACGAGCTCAGCATTGGCTCCCTTGACGTATGTATTCCAAACGGGTTCATGTTCTCAGATCTTATGAGCCAGCTTTCCTTGGCTTTAAAAGGCATCAAGGCCCTCGGCTTTCGTCTAAGCCGTACTGGCCACCCGTTTATTGATATTCTACCCAGCGAAAAGTCAGAACACAGTTCTCCTGGTTTCCAAAGACTCTCTATTACATCTGGTCCAGTTAGCATTCAACTCGAAGACAATCCATTTGATATTCGATTACGCCATATATTTACCAATGGTCTCGAAGAGCAGAAACGTCGTTTCAAGAGTGAAATGGAGCTTGATAAAAGTATACACCACAAGACAGACTATCCTGTTGACCAGAGACAAAAGTATTGGGACTTTGATAACTGCCGACCTCCATTTATTGGCTCTCATGGCGATGCTGATAGGGCTCAATATAGTCTCGACGCCTACAATGAAACGTCTTGGGTTCGTCGTATTAAAGACTCGTACAAAGAAGAAAAGAAGGCCTATAAAAGAGTATATGCTCCAGAGGATAATGAAGATACATCAATCAAGAGTATTAATCAAACCTATGAGAGCCATTCCAACGTCAACGAGCCAAAGCTATTACAGTTTTTCATGATTGACGTGATGCCGGTTGCAAAGTCTCCGCCCTTGATGAGTCTTGATATTGACAATGTCGAAGTTCAGGTTGGACAGCCCTCTTTCAAGACTGGAAATGAGCCCTCGTTTATAAATGAGCTTGGAAATGTGCCCAGAGACAAAAAGTATGCCTCTCTGACATCTATTGGTCTCAATATCAAAGCAGGCGAGACATTGGCACGACTTCGGGATTATCCACTTCCTCTATTGCACATACCGGTTTCTGCTACATCTGATCCTTCTGATGGATATATAGCCTGGTCTCTTGAAGGCGATTATATTATTGCGCGAGAACTCGGTACCCAAGATGGCATAAGTCTACTGACTGTCCCTGTTTTATACGCAATAACGACCAATGTCGATTACAAGTTCAACCTACCCAGAATTTGCTCTCCACTCAAGTTTTACTCAAAGGTCAATATAAAGATCTTTAACAATAATCGGACTCTAGTCGGCTACGGCGCCTCTTATGCTCCAGCCGTGAAGGATCTCCGAGGTGTACTCGAGAAGTTTAGTTCTCCTTCTGCGGACCCATCACCAAAGCTTGGTATATGGGACAAGCTCCGGTTCTGCCTTCACACACAGACAGCTATATCTTTTGTTGGTGGCGGTACTCTTTGTGTTCTCCTAAAGGGACTGCGGGATCCGTATAATATCGAGGGTCTTGGAGCAGGTCTAGTAAATGTTTGGTCAAAAGATGTAGCAATACACATAGGATTCTATAATCCAGAACAAGAGTATGTTCAAATCATAAGTGGAGAGTTCATATTGAATGTACCTGATTTGATCAACGGAAAGCTCTTGAACTTGCAAGATTATCCGTTTGTCAGCAGCAAATCTATACAAGCACGCCCGGTTTCTTTCCGTCTAGAGGGCAACCATGACTTTCAACACATTTCTGCACCCCAAGACTTTGACTACAAGAAAGTACCGGCTCGTGTTTTGGAAAAGACGATTTTGTTTCTTGAAAAGAACGTACAATTCGGGCTTAGGTGGGAGTTTGAGAGATACTGCCTTCCTCTTTGTCCGAACTGTGTTCCTGGAGAGAACAATGAGGGTAGATGTCGTACCTACGAGTTCCTTCCTCATTATTCAGTCTACCTAAAGTCAAGAGAGACCGCCAGACAAATCCAGGAAGGCTGGGTAGGTTATCTTCTTTTTTTATTATTCTAATTTGCTACCAATTACTCATTATGAATTGGATTTTAGGTCTATGATGCCTATTATGGATTCAGATCAGATTTTATCCACTTTTCCGTAAGAATTTCAGCTGGATTTACCAAAGATGAAATGGCTAGAGATCTTAGCAGCAACGCAGTTTACTTGACTCCAAAGGTCCTGGATCACTACAGTTCATGGAAATCAATGTTCAATAGAGCTCTTCAATTGAACGTTCGTTCTGGGCAATTGTTCCCCAAGAAAGACAAGCGCCAGAAGCAAAAGATTGGGAAACACATGTCTACCATAAAGTTCAAGATTAACATCTCAAATCTATTTATCAGTTATATCTTCCAAGTAGACAAGACAAATAAGAGTAATGCACTGGGCAACCGAAAAAATGATGTTGGTTTGAAAATACGACTTGGAAAATTCTACCTCGATGCACACAGAGGAAAACAAGACCAGTGTGATATGCCGCCTCCTAAGCAAGGCATGCCACCAGTCAAGCCAAAATGGTTCTATTACAATACAGAAATAAGATTATACGATGCTGATGTGCGTGGTGTACGCGCTATATATAGAACCGACGATAGACCTGGGCCAAATACAAATCATGGACTAAAGGAAACCACCAATGGATCTGAACCTCTACCTTCCAAGTCCAGCCAAATAAGCCTTGAAGACTATATAGACTTTGACCCAGACTACGATCCACCTAAAAGCTGGATTGATTCGGCTGATCTAACAGACTTGGACAAAATTCCACCTGAATTTAATCCATATGTGAAAATGTACCCATTGATATTCACCCCTTGCATAAAATTTAAAAAGACACCAAACAAGGATTATATTGAACGAAATGGCCTGGAAACCGAAACATACGACTGTAGTTTGACGGAAGCTTCAGGTAAGAGTAAGAGGTAATAAAGAGTTGAGTCACTAACTGTATCATTAGAAGCGGATAAGTTTCAGCTCCTTACAGTACAAGAGAGCATTGTTCGCATGGAAAAGCTTATATTCAACCGACTAACCTCTAGCAATGTCTTGAATAATATACATGTAAGAAGATTCTATAATATTCAGCATTTACAGCAACAAAAAAGAGAGTTTTATTCTAATATGCAACTGCTCTTTTTTTAAAAAAATATATATTAATAACAATATCATTTAGATAAATGATTTGAGGCAAAAACGAGATGTTCTCATTGATAGACTATGTACGCTTGAATACCGGCTGGGTATTGAACCCTCATATCTCCTTACTGGGCCCGACGATTTCAGTTCAACTTCGTCCGCATCAAATCTCATTGCTATGCCCGTAGATGAAGATGGCCTAGAGCCATGGGAGAATTACATGGGCAGATTTGACAATAGAGCTACCGTTCATAATCCCCAGATTATATGGAGCGAAAATATAAAGGGTATTCTGGATACATTCAGGGAGGCTGAAATGAACAAAAGAATCTTGGCCTATGTTACGTCTGAACGATATGTCAAACTGATTCGCGAATGTATACTCAAAATGCTGAGTGGACGTGGGCCAAGCGCAGTACCTAGAACATCAAGCGAGGCTCAAGAGAGCGAAGAAACGCCGGCCTCACTAGATATGCTGAAAAAACTCTTGGATGACCTTAGCACCTATCCTCCTCAACGTAATCTCGATGGCAAGACAATAGACTCAATCGATGAGGATAGCAGTTTTGGCCCTAGACTTCAAATCGAAAGTATTCCTGATGGATTCACAATGAAGAGTGACTTTTTGGTCGACCTGTTAAACCCACAAATCCGTATTCAAACCAAATATCACCACGAGGCTGGTATACTCTTGACAAACGAGTTGATAAACGTCAAGACCTTTACTATTACCGATTCAAACAACTCTGATCTTGAGACTGGGCTGGTTAAAAAGAGACGGCTTGTCTCATTAAAGGACTCCCAGCTGTTCATAACTCCTATGACGTTTAAAAGAAGACCTCCTCGACGAAAAGGTGACCGCAGCAATCAGGACGAATTTGCCTACAATACAATGATATGGGCACACCTAGAAGTACTACTGAATACTACAGATAAGGTGACACCTGGTCTCTCGCGCATTTCCTACAGCTTGGATGTAAATATCCAGCATGAAGAGCACAACCCTCTTTATGTCAAGAGTAACCTTAGTGTATTGGATTCCGATTACTTTGATGATCCCTGCGATAAACTTCATATCCACTTTCCCTCGATTAGCCTGGAAATGAATCCAAGCGAGTACAGGATAGTTTACAGCATTGTTACCGGCCTTTTAGCCAACATGAAACCGACAAAGCTTGAACTACGCGCAGCTGCTCTTTCAGAGATTATGAAGAATACGAGTAGATCTAATCTTATAACTTTAAGCGAGAATGTCTCTAACCTGCAAGAGCGATTCCGTTTCTTGCAGGCCTTGCAGACTCAATACAATGGAATGGATCTACCTGCAGAGGACAGCCGAATTAGATCTTACGATCAAAGACAGGATGAACTCGAGAATTGCTTCAACCAGCTATACATGACCATGGAAGTAGCAAAGTCTATAAAGCTCTTGCGCCAAGAATCGACCAAAGATAGACCCGCAATTCAATCCGCCATCACTGTATCTATTCCGGATGCATTCTTGAAATTGAGATCCAAGGAACTAGACTCATGGTTCAATATCAAGGTGGTAGATTTACAAGGAGGCATTTTGAGAAACGAGTTACAAGTCGTTAGAAAATCTTTTGAGATGGCCAGGATAGCGCTCGAGGATCTTTCAAACTATTCTTTATATAACCGTATTATAGACACAGCTGCAGATTGTATAGGACGCTTACCAGATACTCCAAACCTGCCCAAGCTTCGTGTCTGTCTTGTATCTTTGCCACAGGTGGCTAATATGGATGTCATTCAAGAACTTTCTATAGACATGGTGCCACTAAAGATTCGTCTATCCTACATGACAGGAAAAAACCTCTTGTCTTTCTTTTTCCCTGGTGAAACCCAAGGGCAGCCTAATGAAGACACCCTTCTGGACGAGATTTCTGGCTTTAGACTGTTTTCTGAAACACCCTCTATTGATCTAGATTCTGGAGAAGTAATCTTGCCCGGTGGAATAAGCATGAATAGAGGAGAATACGTTGATGGTCCCTTGACGGACTCTCCCGAGTCATTATCAGACCCTGAAGACAAACACTTGATGGTGCCTATGCTTAGAACCGCTCGCCACTTTAATCCTTTCTCGAATTCTTCCACTCCTATGACTACAAGACCTGGTATGGGCCAAGGAAGCACTCCACATATATTCGGTCGTATCAATATACAGAATGCAAAACATTGCATTACTTACAGGGTAAGACAAGAGTATGAATGATCAAAGCAATATTAATCCATGGAAATTTGATAGGGTGAAAACTTTAAGAGTTTCTACGACCTGACAGATCTCGAGTTTCTGCAACCTGCTCTGGAATACCGAAATAAGACATGGACTTGGTATGAGTTCCTCTGCGAGGTCAAGAAAGATATGAGAAAAGCAGCTTATGGGCACTATATGGCCATTATTCAACAAAAGGCTCGGCGACATCGTGGAAGATCATCTACTGTATCTTCTCGCTTGAGTACCACTTTGTATAATGAAAATGACAACATTTCGTCTGATTCAGAGAGCTCTGAAGGTTCTGGAAGCAGGTCCAGAAAGAGTTATTCACTCAGAAGCTCCATTAGATCCATGCCTTTGACTATTCGGAATGCCAGTGGTAGAATCAAAAAGTAAGTATTAGCTACAGTTGCGGGGGGTAATCATGATATTCAACGACTCAATTGGGTGTTGTACCTCTTGTTAGGCGAATCAGAAGAACCATGAGGCAAACATCCCAACGATCCTACACTCTTGGTTCAATAGACTATATATTAGATAGAAATAAGTAAGGCCCATCAGACTAGACACCCCCAAGCTGACTGGCTTCAACAAGTTGTATATCCAAAATATTAATAAAATACAACATAATATGCTAGCTAAAATCAACATTGGCCTTGTGAGTTTTATATATAAACCAAGCCAATCCTTGCTCTCTTACTTTACTCTCTTGGCCATAAACATGCCAGACAATAGAAAGTTTGTCGGGACACAAAACTCGATCGCGTTCTGTTTAGAAAAAAAAAATTGGTGGACTGGTGGTAATAATTAGGCTCCTCCATTGACATTCATCATGTCGAATCCAGCACGGCGACAGCTCTCTCGAGTCATTTTCAATGTATTCAAAAAGAGACATGGACTACATATGCAAGTTGATGCCAATCGATATCTTGAAGAGCTATTAGAGAATGACGACCAAGTGACCGAATCACTTGAAAAGATCGTCCGAGCTTATAAGAAACGATACAATGGTAGAGATTTAATGATCTATTCGGCCTGAGAATTGATTGGATTGAATGATTAACATTATACCATCTCAAAGAAAAGGCATTGACAATCGTAGACAAAGCGTCTCTTGTTGAGGTGGTCGAATCTCTACAAACATCTGCTGCTGCTTCAGCTGCACTTACGCCTTTTACTAGACCCGATGAAGATATTGACAATTCACTCCAGAGTCTGTCTATTGTTGAAGTCAAGGAGGCAATTGATATCGCACAGCACTTTCACGTAGTAGATTCGTTTGATATCCCTCGACTTACGTATGACTATCATCGAAAAGCGTTTACAAAGTAAATATTCTGTGGGAAATGTATGGAGGGATCCAGATGTTATGTTCTGACAGACAATGGTTTACTTTACTCTATTATAGGATATTGGAACCTCCTAGCCTTTTGGGTTCTCCAAAGGAGAAAGGAAATATGTTTTGTGAGCGACTGAATATCATTCGTCAGAGATTACTTCGAAACGAGAGCTTTTGTGCTTCATCGGCTCAAATGTCAGATAACGATACTTACCTAAAGGTAATAAGGATAAGCTGATATAAAATTCCAAAAAAAAAGAAAGAGAAACTAATTGCAAGATTCTCCCAAGATTACACCCATCAAATCCTTGATTGGACATGATCGAGGAAACTTTCTATTGTTCGGTATGCTAACTCAGTTGGAAGAAGGCAAGATCTTCTTGGAAGACGAAGATGCAAATATTGAGTTGGATCTTTCCAATTGTGTAAGTAGAAAGGTGCAAATGTTGTGGGATATCTAATGATTATTAGTTGTATGGAGAGGGATTGTTTACAGACAATTCGTTTGTAATCGCAGATGGCATTTATGGAGAGGACCATATCTTTCATGTAGAAGAAATCGGCTTTCCACCTCCTGAGAGTCGTGAGATTACAGAGTAAGTGAGGCGTTTTTGTTAATATATATATAACTCAATTCTTGTTTTTTAGTTCTGTATTTCCTCATGTTGATTTTACTGGCCTACCACAGCCCTTGATAGAGAATGTGAGGGAATATCTGTCGGTAGTCATTGAGTGTTTAGCTGACATTGTGTGCTTTATTATCGAATAGCATATTCTTAAACTAGAAGAGACTTCTCATAATGATGTCTTTTTCGTAATTGTCTCGGATGTCTGGCTGGATCAACCCAAGGTAAGCCACAAATAGCCCGTTTTTCCGTTAATACTTATCATCTCTACAATAGGTTTTGAATGCAATGCAGAGGATGTTTGAAGGCTATGAGGCTACAAAAGTGCCATTGGCATTCATTCTGATGGGAAACTTTACCAAGCGCCCATTTAGTTTCTCTAGTAATGAATCTGCTCAATATAGAGGTAATTTTTGTCTTTTTAGATGGGTGTGGATATCGGTTGATCTGATAAAAAAAATTGATCTTTAGATAACTTTAGTGCTCTGGGTGACATGATCGCCAGCTTCCCCACACTTGCCACTCATTCTTACTTTGTGTTTGTTCCTGGAATGCATGATCCCTGGGGAGGAAACACTTTGCCACAGCCTCCTATTCCAGACAGTTTCACTTCTCGTATCAAACAAAAGGTCAAAAAGGCCATCTTTACCACCAACCCTTGCCGTATTCGCTACTGTACTCAAGACATTGTGATATTCAGAGAAGATTTGCTTTCTCGACTGTGGAGAAATGTGCTGCTGAATCCTCAATTGGCCACTGTATCAGAACCTGAAAAACATGTAGAGTATATTTTGGAATCTGTTTAGGTGATTTGACTAACTTGTTTTGTACAATAACATACATAGCTTATTCGTACCATTGTCGATCAAGGACATTTAAGCCCCTTGGCAATGACAGCACGTCCCATTTACTGGGCCTATGACCATGCCCTGAGACTCTATCCGCTTCCACAAACAGTAAGGTTTTTTGTTTCCTGTAGATTTGAACATGGGTCTAATAAACATGTTGTAGCTTATTTTGGCTGACCAATGCGCTAATTATGGTGCCACTTATGGTGGAACCCATTGCATCAACCCTGGAAGCTTCCCCAACTCAGACTTTGCCTGGACTGCTTACTTTCCTGCAACATGTACCTCTGAGAAATGGTGAGTGGCTTGATATCTTATAATATCTAATAATCACCTTGTTTCATTTTAGTGCTCTATGAGGAATATGCTTATCAAGCCTTACTCTTTTATTCTCTCTGCCATTCTGTACATAGAAACCATACCCTTTCTAATCATAGACGCGGTTTTCTCTTTCTTTCTTTCTTTCTCTTTTTAATATTGATAACTAGAAGCAAATACATACATTTAAACAAGCCGGTTATTTTTGTTCTTTGGCTGTCCGAACCAAATGGGCTTGTGTTCGTACCACATTGGTGGTTGAGCCGTGTGTTTAATGTCTCCAACTGTCCGCTTGCTCCCGGACCTTCTTCTTCTCGAGTTGGTTCTTTATTATTATTATATATATACACCTTAATAGACTCTTGTGATGCCAACCTTTAGTGCAGAACAAGTTGCCGAACATGCTTCCGAGAGTTCTTGCTGGATAATCTACAATAACAAGGTTTACGATGTAACGACATTTGTGGGTGATCATCCTGGAGGTCAAGACATTGTCATGCAATTTGCAGGCACCAATGTCACCAATGTCATGACCGATCCTACCGTGCACGTGCATTCGGATGCTACTCACGATCTATTGAATGAGTATTATATCGGCGACCTTCTTCATTCCACAGACGCCCCTGTTCCTGTCACTAAACCTCTTGTCACCACAGACGAAAAAGAAAAGTTCCTCGACTTGCGCAAACCATTGTTTCCTCAGTTGTGGAACGCGACCTACTCCAAAAAGTTTTATCTGGAGCAAGTTCATCGACCACGCTATGTACCTTACTATGTAGCCTACTTTAGTGACCCAGCCATGGATGTCTTGTCGCGGACATCGTGGTATATGGTGCCTTTGATATGGATACCATTTGTGGTCTATCAACTATGGTCCTCTCTCCAGACAGGCCACAATGACTTTATGGTTACAGGTGTGTCATTCTCATCTGGTGTGTTCTTTTGGACGTTGCTGGAATACTGTCTCCATCGTTTTCTATTCCATCTTGATGACCTATTGCCCGATCACCCCAAGGCCCTTTTGGTGCACTTTACCTTGCATGGAATCCATCACCACATGCCAATGGATAGGTAAGTACACAACAATGCTGTCTGCATAAACCCTTATATGTATAAATATCTTTTAAGATTACGCCTGGTAATGCCTCCTGCCTTGACAGTCTTGATTGGAACGCCTGTCATTCGACTGGCTCACTCGGTGTGTATGCCAAAGATTGCACATGGTTTTGTGGCGGGTGCATTCATGGGCTATATCCTGTACGACCTTATTCATTATTATCTCCACCATGCCCAAGTATTTAAGATCCACTTTAGAGAGATGAAGCGATACCACATTGCGCACCATTACAAGGAGTATGACAGCGGGTTTGGCATTACCTCCAAGCTGTGGGATTATGTGTTTGGAACTGTGTTGGTTATGGATGAAAAGAAATCAAAGGTTCTTTGATCAGTAGTACCTTTTTCAACCCTCTTGTCTCTCCTCACTGCTGCTCTATTTCTATCTATACATACATATATACATACATAAACCCTACTCTTTTGCTATTTATATGTATATGTATATATATAAAACATATATATGTGTGTATACATGTATACATTATATTAAAAAAAAAGTATTCGAGTATCCTTGGTTTACTTTAATCTACTCTAGTCGAGGTATCTATGGCCTCTTCAGAAATGATTCTATCGTACCAGGGACCATATACCTTTCTATGGTGGGTTACCAATCTGTATAGGCTGGCACATACATCGCTGAGAGGCTTAAAGACATGCTCAAGTCCCTGGCTGGCAGCAGCAGCAGGAGTAAGGGTCTGTGGAGAATTAAGATAAGTTCTGATAATGGCAGCGACCCTGCGAGTAAGCAGCAGATAAATGGTGTCCGTGTGAGAAAGTGTCTTGTCCACCATGGAACGTACAAGAGGCTTGCGCTCTTCGCCAAGACCTCTTTGGACCTCAAGGGCAAGGCTATCGATGGTAGTTGTGGGGTCTTTGAGGAGTTCAAACAGGGTAGTGGCAAGTTGAGGGGGGTCAGCAGGAGAGCCAAAGTTCTTGGCGAGCATGAGTAAGCATGCAACAATTACAAGAGCTTGGATATCATTCTGATAGACAGCTAGACGGTCTGTGTCCCACAACAGGGTCTCGGGAACGGTCTCGGAATTGATGAGGTCGGAAGCAATAACAAGTCCCACAAAGGCATCTTCGATAACAGCCTTGTGGGATGGTTTGTTGATATGTGGCTGAATGTTCTCTGGGTTACGTTGGCTGGCAATACTGTAGAGACGATGGGAGGCTGTGCGCAACCAAAGGCGGGTTATGGGCATGGCTGGGTTCTCGGCTATTGTCTTTGCAAATGCTTCCTGTTCGTATTGGACCCCAATCTCGACAAGATGAGGACGGATAGCAGCCAGCTTGAAGTTGGCCAAGTCAAGTGCCATAAGGTCCAGGAGTTCCAACAGCTGTTGTATCTGAACTATCGGCTGATTGCCTTGTCGAATGATGGCAATGGCCTCATCTCTCACGGGAGCACATAGCTGAGCAATTGCATCAACCACAGTCTGGAGGTACTTGTTCACATCCAAACTTTTATTGGCGGCCTGTTGCTGAATAAGCTCTATGTCCATGATTTCCAGTAAAGTTTCCCGCAAATCAGCATCGAGAGGGGACAAGCCTAATAGCCGCTGTAATAAAAGGGTTATTAATAATAATGATAATGAAATTAGAATAGAATTTTCTTAATTAATAATCATATAATAATATAATGATTATAATGATTATATAATTATTATATAATTATATAATAATTAGCAATCATTACACACACATGGGGGAGCTTACCTCACGAATGTCACTCAAAAGACCAGGAAGACTACTGGTGTCTCCGTTCTCCAGGTCTGTTTTAAGTTTATCAAAGAACGCCTTGGTGGCAATGGTCTTGACATGCTGCTCAAACGAGCTTTCCTTCTTTTGCTCCAGCTTAAAGTCAGGGTTCACAATCAATTCATGGGCAAGACGTTCGTTGGGGATATTAGAAAATGAACCAAATAGAGTATTCAAATCAGGCTTATAGACCGGTGTCTTGGTCTCTTTATCTTCCTGTACGTCTTCTGAGATGTCCTTTTCAGATTCTAGGCTGGTCAGTCGTTCCAAGGCACCAGGTCCTCCGACCTGAACAATCTTTTCCTTTACTTGCTCAAGCTGCTTCTCTAGTTGGGCCCCTATGCCCTCTGCGTCATGTTCTTCAAGCGTGCGTTTCACATTAGATAGCTCGAGGTAATAAGCTATCATGTCGTTAACTAGCTCCTTTTGGTCTCTCTTTTTCCATGCTTCAAATAAACTGCGATAATTTGTCCAGCTGTCAACAAACACTCGTCGTTCAGCCTGTCCAGCATGTGGCCCATGGACAGCCATCCAGGTCTCAAACTGCACCAGTACATCTTTTGCACTGGTCAAAAGCATCTATTGGGAAACAGGCGAAATCAGTTGACTGTCCAAACAAATACACAAATGAATTATTATGTGATTACCTGCTCTTCGTTACCATTCCTGTCTTGCAGAATCTCACGTGGACACATAAGCATCATATATGCTGTCAGCAGAATGCGTGCCCGTCGTCTACTATCCTTATCAGTCAGAGATAGGGCAATCGAAAGCACCTTGGAAGTTACGGCCACGACTTTTGATTGGTGAAGAATACGGCCGAGCTCATTGAAATCTACCTGGGAGGTCAAGGCTGGCAGACCGAGGGCTTGGTAAGCCTTTAACAAAGAACTCCATCCCACCTGCTTCTTTGTGTGGCCAGTTTCTGGACAGGTCTTTGTGGAAATCTTGGAAGACTTGACTGATCCCTTGGACTTTAAAGGGCCTCCGAACCCTTCTTCTTTTTTGGGCTGTTTGCGACGACTGGCCATCTTGGCAGTACGGAGGTCTTGGAGACAGAGACGTCTGGCTTCTGATGCTTTGAGGCGGCTCTCGAGACGGGCCCTGAGGCGTTCCTGCTCAGCTTGGTGACGACGGATGTTCTGACTGGCGATGATCTTTGCTCTCTCGACAAGATTCTTGCTCGCCATCCTTCTTTCCTCTATCTGGGTTCGTCGGTTGGTCTCTGCGGCCTCGAGAGACTGGAGAATCAATATTCTACGGTGTTCGCGGCTTGCCTTGACCTGGCGCACTACGGACTGGACTTGCTGGAACTTTTGATGGAGTTTCTCTCGTCGCTCTTGCAAAAAGGCCTCTCGCTTCAACTCAGCCGTCTCCAGCGTAGTCAAGGACTGTTGCTGATGGAACCTTCGTTGGAGGTGGAATGGTTTACGGGAAGTATGGAGCTTGTCGGCATCCACGGTGTAGAAACCGGTGTTTTCTGGTGACATTGTAGGGAAGAAAGAGATAAAGAGTACACAGGCAACCAAATGAATTCATATAGCCCCCCTACGTCTCACGTGGTCTGTCCTTTATGTTGTTGTTTATGCCAAGGTAAAATGATCTGACCAATCACAGGCGCCTTTTTGTGGATGTGGAAAAAAAATGAAAAAAAAATGCTCTGAACAATAAGCGAGCAAAATGATTGCATCATCTCTACTTGTGCAACGTCAGACGAAAGATGTCTGTCGATCGTGTTCCCAAAGAGGACAGTCTGGCATGCTTTCTTTCCCCGCCCTCCATTTCCGCGTGCTATTTCCTCCCCGTTAGAAGCCATAAACAACAGATTCTGGTCATCCCCCTTTATTTATTTTTTTCTTCGTCTTTTTGTTTGCAATCCTATAAAAACCAAGCAGAATGTCTCCCGCCACCATCTTCCAATCTCACACTGCAAACAGCAGAATATCACCGACAGAATCCAAACGACCATCAATTCACACAACTGCATTCTCAGATTCCATCTCAAAGCCCATCTCCATGCCTGAATTAGCATCAGAAGCACTCCAACTCGATCACTCGACCGCTTCTCTTCCCCAATCCAACCACTTTAGAAGCACCAGCAAGAACTCAGATAACCGTCTCTCGCTCAACTTACCACAACGATCTCTTTCTCTCCAACCAGACATCTCGTCTCAATCGACTTCTTATCCACCCCAACGTCAACGGCAGCCAGAAAATGGCCTCAAGGTCGCTATTCCGTATACCCCTTCTGAAATTCCTCTTGTCGATAGTCCTGTTGCCGATCCTTCCATATCCCCTCAGTCAAAGATCATCAATGGGGTCAGACCCCCTTCAACCTTTTCAGTTGCCACACCCCTACGACACACTACGCCTGATCTCGGTGACCTCGATCCTGACGAGCAAGCTGCACTTGCGGCCGAGATCAAGGCCAGACGAGTTGCTAGAAGAGTTTCTAGGCGAATTGCGACTCCAGAAGACCTTTATGATCTCGAAGATGAGGAGCGAGTGGCAATTGGCACGCGCGTTGCAGAAGGTCATCCGAATTATCAGCTCATGTAATTATTATAGTAGTGTGCATTTTCCTGTGAATGTGTGCTCACCTACTTCTTTAGGTACGACATGTTAACAGGCATCCGTATTGCTGTAAATATCCTTCACTTTATTCTGATCAGCAGTAAGGAGCTCATCGGTTTCCCTCCCTTAATTTATTTTTGGGATTTTACTTGTTATTTTAATAGGTTGGACGAGTCTCTGCAAAGATCAAGCGAGATCTGACCGAGGAAGATTTCAAGGCGGCTCACAAACTAGTTTTTGATGTGTAGGTTGGTCTGTGTAGCAATGATATGTGCTAACTCCTTCATTTCGTAGCACTGGTACAGAACTTACTCCGGGTGTAAAGTATGACTTCAAATTCAAAGACTATGCACCTTGGGTGTTTAGAAACCTTCGCGAGCAGTTCCATATAGACCCGGCTGATTATATGGTAAGAAATACATCATAAATGTCACACTCTTTACTCAATTACGATCTATAGATGTCACTTACAAACAAATACATCCTATCCGAACTGGGGTCGCCTGGAAAAAGTGGTAGTTTCTTTTACTATTCTCGAGACTACCGCTTTATCATAAAGACAATTCACCACACCGAGCACAAGTTTATGCGAAAAGTTCTTGCTAAATATTACAAGGTAAGCGGACGACAATGAAAAAGCCCATGGTTAAAGACAATTGGTTGCTGATTGAAGCGATTGACAGCATGTGTGCGAGAACCCAAATACGCTTTTGTGCCGCTTTTATGGTTTATACCGTATTAAACTACCCCATGGGCGCAAAATCCATTTTGTTGTTATGGGCAACGTTTTTCCGGCCAACAAGGATGTTCATGAAACATATGACCTCAAAGGGTCTACCTTTGGTCGTCTTACTCCCGAAGAAGAGATTTCCAAAAATCCCCACGCGGTAATGAAAGACCTAAACTGGGTTCAGCGACACAAAACGTTAGAATTAGGACCTTTGAAGCGTGAACTCTTGATTGCACAACTCGAGAGGGATGTAGAGGTAACACCTGGAATCCAAAAACTGCTCGAGCGAGAAAGGTGGTAACAAGATCTCCTTTTGATCTATATATACTGGTTTCTAGCTCCTGAAACGGTTGAAGATTATGGATTATAGTCTATTGATCGGCATTCACGATCTGTTGCGAGGCAACCGAGAAGGTATCCGTGATCACCGCCTACATATTGTCAAGGTAAACAAATAAAATAAGGTTGTGTAACAAGGACCCTCACCACTTCATTTAATATTAGCCTGATACTCGTCCAAATGATCGTGACTCTAGCAGTCGACTTCACAAGCGTGAAAATAAGGCTGAAATGGTACGAAAGGCCCTAAAGTCAATAAATCCTGTCCAGATATCTTCTTCAGAACTGCCTGAAAGCCCATCAGATGAGTGAGTTTGTGGCTATTATCAGCCTGCTTAACCATTGTCAGTTGGCCATTGTTGTCTAATAAGTCTCTTTTGAAAGACGTCGATATTGTATATTCTATGCAGAAGAAGGCGGATTTTTCTCAACAGGTCAAAATAATGAACCAGCGGACAAGATATACTTTGTCGGCATCATTGACATCCTGACACCTTATAACATTGTCAAGAAAACAGAACATTTGTGGAAAAGTTTGACCCAGGACAAGGTAAGATCGATATTCAGTTGGGATTCAAGTAGACTAACAATCATGACAGCATGCAATATCTGCTGTGAATCCAATTGAATATGGAACCCGATTTATGCATTTTATGAAAAAAACTGTTACCCGCACAGAAAGTGCTTCTGAACAATAAGCCATCCCCATAGCTCATGATATTTATTTCTTATTAGACATATATTTATATTTATATTTATATATACGCTGTATTTATGCTTTCTGTTTGAGTACACGATGATTTTGAACATAAAACTAATACTAATACTAATACTTATAATAATAATAATAATAATAATAATAATAATAATAATACTAATGATAATATTAATTAACAATAGTACAAGCCAAGGCATACTGTAAATACTAGTATTTAACTAGATCATCATGTCATTGGCTTTGATTTTTGTGATTAAATTATTTACTAATATCAATGAGCCATCTTTAACTCTTTTTTTTTTTTAAAAAAAAAAAGAAGACTTTGCAGTCTTGGTGCATTATTCTCGGGGTGCTTAATGGTCATATTGTGATGTATACTTTAACAAAATATATGAGAATAGTAGACTCATTTCAAATGGAGTCTTTACACTCTAGATTCTGATAATATTGGGTTCTATTATTATTATTATTATTATTATTATTAAAAAGCATTACAGCTTGTCAAAATCTCATTCAAAGCATTGTCTCGAGGTATCTAGGTTTTTTATTTATTTATTTATTTTTGCTCAAATTATTTTTAATTCAATAATCGATGTATGCAAACCATTTGGCCTACATACGCAGGAGATACTGTCTTTATTATTAGAATAAATCTGGACTTTCAAGGTTCTATCAACAAGTTTACTAATTTTTAACAAGGTATGGATTAATATTCCAATGGTAGTTCATGGATAGAAAGCTAGTTTATAATCACCATTTCTTCTTCTTAAAAAAATAGTAATACCTTACACACCATGACCATTTTAAAACTTTATCAATAAATGATCTGTTAAAAGTATTGATTAATTACGTGGTTTTCTTTTTCTGTTTTATTAAATCCAGGATCATTACTCAAATATTCAAAAATATCATCAAACAAAAAAAGTTAGTGATCAATGAAAAAAGAGGAAGCCGCGGATGTCCCATCCAAATATTATGAGTACTTGTGTATACATTTTTCTGATAAAAGTTTACATGTTGCATGCATTCTTTAGAGAATATGATTTTCCAACAAAGGTTATTATAAACATAGACTATAAAGAATCATCTGAAAACAGTGAAAAGAATAATAATCTACTAGACTCTTCAAAAGCAATCACTTGACTAGATACATATTCGTAATTTTGGAACATACCATAAAAATAAATAGTCGCAAAGAAATGAAGCCTTGCAACACACTCTTTGCTGGCTCCAAGTCTGTAGGCAATTAATGTATAATACATGATCTCGAAAATGCTCTAAGCGTATGCTTACCAAAACAGAGGCATTAGAAAAATATCTTGATCATCAGTACAGAGAATTCATCAAAAGACTTTCTCTACAAATCATAAGTAATTATAACTTTCCAAAACCTGTTAAAGAATAGAATTATTTATACAGCAAGAGATCTTTGACATGTCGTATTGAGGTTAGTCTTCTGTTCAGCCAAAGGGTATGATACTCATACTAGCTTAGCTAGATTTCTGGGAGAATATTTGAAGCGTAAGAAAACTAGGGACCTAAAGAAAATGCAATAACATAGTTCCTACGCCAAATGTAGCAGGAACTAAAGACTATTGCGAGAATATTTACTAGTTTATATCACCTTTGCTATCCATTCAATCTTTGAAACTACACAAACAAAAAAATCACTTGTATCTCTATGGATATCGACAAAAAGTACTGAAAATCATTATTAGAATTATTTTTGGTGGTAATCCTAAATATAACAGCAAGAGAGAGAGAAACAAAGGATACAATTAAAGAGACATTAGTAAAGAAGTTCCAATTAGTAAATGGCTGTAACAAAGTAAAAAGTTTTTTTTTTTCATTTATTAAACGTGCTTGGTTAAATGGACAATTAACTCGGTTTTGTTTTTCTAAAAGGTTGAATAAATGAAAATTTAAAAAGAATGTTTCTTTCATGATGGGAGACGAGTCTGTAGTAGTTAGAATTGACTTGTAAAAACTTTCAAGAATATGGAATAGCTGTTAAAAGTCCCAAGAGATATAGAGCTTGTTTCACGCTTTGGAAACAGATCATTAATGAGGCTAAACATAATCATACCACAGCCGAAGCATTGCGGACAGGAAACGACAAACATTTAGCCGTATCCAAAAGAAAAAAAGGCCAACGAATATCAATTGTTCTTATTGCTAAATTCAAGTATTTTTGCTTTTTGAAAGCACAAGGTTTATAGGTAATAAATCCAAGCATAAATCTCAAAGAAAATCTAATAATGAACCTCTCCAACCCTCCTTAATCGATTTTTATTTATTTGCAACAAAGCATTTTATTCCAAATGGATGTTTTCTTTGGTTTTTCTGGTTCCCTTTTCTCGGGCTTTATGCCTCTACTCTTGGTCTTTGGCTTTTGGTGAGCATCGGCATCGTCAAACCTAGTGGTTCCTCCGGCTGCAGCTTCATTGACTACTACAACTGCTGCCTTTTTGGCTGCCATTGCACCCTGAACTGCCTCAGGACTTTTACTTCCTGGGGCCAGTTGAGAAGAAGGAAACTTTTCGATCTCTGTGGATATCTTTTTCTCAGAGCCTGGGCTGGCTGGAAGAATAGCGAGGGATCCAGAATTATTGTAGGCATTTCCTGGCGCAAGGGTAGAAACAAGGACTTCATGTTCTAAAACAAATACAATTTAAACCTCTTTCAACTACACTTGTATAAAATACTATGGGGCTCTTACCTTGATCGATTTTCTCTTTTTTCAAGAGGTTTGCAAATTCTTGAGCTTGTAAATTGCATTGATCATAATAAGGGAGTGTCTTTTGATGAGGATCTAGATCGTCTTTAATAAAAAAAGGTATTAGAACAGTTTCCAGCAAAAAATATATAGTTGCACATACAATCTGATTCTGAGCTCTTGGCTTTAATTATATCAAATAGATGTGAGTTTGAGAATCCATAAGGCACGACGACCATCCCGTGCTGGGAAATATAGGTCACTGCAGCCAATGCGGCGATGGCCACGTCGCCTTGGTTTGTGCCGGCAATAAAAGTGTCTGCGTATTTTCCTTTGAGATCGCTGTCTTTCCATTCCTTTCCTAGGGTCTCCATTATGCTATAAATATTGCATGTAAATACCTAAAAATACAGGCATGAAAAGCTACTTACAGTTTTTTATCTGTGGCGAATTCATCGTGATATGCAGGAAGACCAAAAATAAATCCATTTGCATCAGCCAACTGTTCTGGATTCAGTAGTTTTAAGCCATATTGTGCAATGGCTGTAGAGGAATCATTAAAGGTAAAGTCTTGTGGAATATATATATCTGAATCAATTCCATTTCTTATAAGGCCTAGAAAAGTTGTTTTTTTTTTTGTAAAGACCAGTGCAATTATTAAATGTATAAATAGTCTTACCCTCCTTGATAGCAATGGACATTCCCAAAAGATTATCGTCGACTGCATAGAGAATCACAAAGACTTTTTCTGGGGTTTCGGGCAATTGAAGCATTATTAATAAATAGTAGTAGTAAAGTAAAAGAAGTAGAATAGTATAGATTATTACTCTTTTTTTGTTATTTAAAACCGTTTCATTTTAGACTGAAAACTGTGCGAAAACGATCCAATTACGGTTCATCAATCTCCGCCCTCTAAATATTCTTTGAGGCCTGTCGATCCATACATGGCTCATGCACCCAAGCGAGTAATTGATAGCTAAAGAGGTCTTAATATTCTGACTCTTGATCTATTTGGAAAGTACCATGCCGTTATGCTCATATAATTATATAACTATATATTTCTGGCCATGGGATTAGGGCTCCTATCATACAATAGTCTAGTTGTAACCTAGTCCATTGACAAATACTATTAGTACTAATTTACATTATTTAATATCCTGGTTAATGGCATAGTATCACCATGTTCTGTGTTAACCAATTACCTGTTTAGAATAAAAGGTTTACTGGAAGTATCTCGAATATATCATCAAAAATATCGTCTTCTTGGTGCTTACATGATATCATTGGTTTTTGTGTGTAAGAAACCTTCTTTTTTTTCTATTTTCAATCGGAGTCTGACGACCCAACTTAGCAGTCTACAGCTCTCTGTTGTATATTTTCTATTATACATCTTTAATGAACTTTGCTTGACAACGGTCTAAACCAAAAACTCGGTACAAAACTCTTTTTATATAGCCATCTATGATGCTTGTATTTTGCGACCAATAACATGTCAAAGACCAGGTATTCCCGTTAGTATCCAAATACGTGGATTTTGTTTGCCATGACATCATAAGGCACTCTCTGCTCATCTATTTAAGGAAATTTGCCATACTTAATGGTTACCACGATATCCACTGGTTGATTCTGATCCTATTCTTCTTTTGCATTTAAAAGTCTGTGGTATGATGTCGGTTGATCCAATCAGTTGTCATGGGTTACCATTGATGGCCTATAGCAGCTCTGGCGGATAGGAATTTTTAAGAAAGGTGTTTAATTAAATCATGGTGCGATAACCTCGGGTTGAGTAGACAAAAATCAACTTTTTTTTCTCTCTTCAGGACATTGATACTTTTATAAAGAAACACTCTAGGATATTCATACAGTGTCCAATAAATATATACATATATATTGGCAATGTTCTATAGTTCCAACTAATAAATTGACCTCGAAACATTATTTTTTTTTCAAAATATTTGTAATGAGAAACCATGGCAATGAAAGGAAACTGGTTTATTTATTTTTGGTTTTGTTGATAATCAAAAAGGGATATAGAAAACGATAATAAAGATAATAGTAAAAGAAGAAAATAAAATAGAGATAGAGGGGATGTGAATTGGGAATAGAGCTAAAGGAAGCTCTAGAAATGAAGTGCTTCTTCGATACAGTAATTAATAAAGTCTTTTCTATATGCCATGTCGATACCGAAATGTCGGCTAAGCTGTTCACGGACTTGTTTTTTAGTCATTGTCATAAGGTCTGCAGAAGCAGTGATGCGTTGGACCTCACGGCGAATTTCATCGTCTGTTGGTCCATTCAGATATGGTTCATGGTATCCACTTGCAACATCACTGTATAATGAAGGGGAACTCATCATGGGCAGTTGCAGAGGAGGGAGGACAGATGGAGCCCTCAGATGTGCAGGCGAGTACCGGAAGCTGGCAGCATCGTTGTAGACTGTTGCTGGTGCCCCCTTTACACTTGCTGCATAGGGTGGATAGGCAGGTGGTGCTGGTGAACCAAATGTGCGCCGACTAGTTGCAGTGACGGCAGTGACCTTTGTTTCAATCGATCCGCTCTCCCAAATCTCATTCTCATGGTCACTCCATTTCTTGAGGGGAATGGTCTTGGGGTCAAAGCGGCCCTCGTCTACTGGGAGTGCCTTTTTCTGACCACCTTCGCCTACAACCACACGGGTATTACCCCATGAAAAGTCATCAAAATGCCAGAAGGAGTAGATTGGAATAAAGAAAGAAAAGATGGGGATAGCAAGAATATATACAATCATCCAGCCAATATGTTCCCACTAGTAAACAAAAAAAGAGACATTTAGTATGATTCATAAACATCAAGTTTTTACCTTGCGTCGGACGATAAAGATAATGGCCTGAAGACCATAGATACCACCGAGGGTAATAATAGATATCATCGGTACCTGGCCTGCATTGGTTGCGAGTCGATAGATCAAATAGCCAAGATAACATACAACTGCAGGCATTGCCAATGTACTGAGAAGATCGAGAATGACCACAAACCGCATAGAGAAACAGCAGAAACCACATAGCTGGGGTAAGAAGATGAGTTCACCAAGGTTGTGGATAGTAGAGTTAATCCATCGACGACGCTGAGACAACAATACACTCCAGCGGTCTGGAGCATTGGTCAGACAAGCAGCATCAGCAGTAAATTTGGTCTTGTATGTAGGAAAGTGCTTAAGAATCAGGGTAGTCAGGTAGCGATCTTCACCGAGATGGAGCAGATTCTTCTGGTGAAGTGTGTTGACCTTGTTTTCAGAGTAGTCTTCAATGACTTGATTGCTCACCAATAGAGGCTGGTTCTTGGCCGGTGATCGGATACGGTACATACAGAAACATCCAGGAAGACAAGTGACGGACCCAAACAACGACTCAAAGGCCTTGGCAAGGAAATGGGAGATGTAATATTCATAGACCTGGATCATGGTAACCCAACTGTCCTTTTCGTTTGATAGGGCTGTTTCGCCACATAGACCGATAATCTTGCTATCATGGACAAAGCATGAAACCATTCGATTCAGGGACTCTGGCATGACTTCAGTATCAGCGTCCACCATCAGTACGAACTCAAAGAAGCTTGGGTTGACACCGATTACGTTTTTGATCTGGTGATAGATCTCAAGTTCCATGGGTGTCATCGCAGACTCAAAGTGCACCTTATTCAAGAAGCGCATCAGGACCATCTGAGAATCACGCTTTCCTCTGTTGCCAGGCTTCTGTCTTTCAGAGGGAGCGCCGACCTTGACAACCACGACGTATGGCACAACATGGCCAGAGCACTCATAAAGTCCAGAGTATATCTTACCCATATTGTGCTGCTTCATGCCATCACCAAGCGAAAGGAATGAAAGAGGCTCTGGGTCAATGTTGGGATCAACACCGAGAATGTCCAAGACAATCCGAGGAGTAGGCCGATCATTGCCACTGCCAACCAACATGCCATCACAGACCAAGAACAGGAGTTTCCGCTTGTCATCGTACCGAAGAACCGCAATCGAATCAATGGTCATTCGCAATGACTCTTCACTTTCGGTATAACAAGGCACCTGGCAGATAATAAACTTGTCATAGTCTTCTGGTTCACGGAAAGCACCGAGCTGAAGAGCAGCAATAAACTTGAAGACAATTACAGTGCATAGGAAACCTAAGAGAAACAAGCGTGTAAGCAAACAAGACGAGAGTATTGTATCGTGTTACCTGTGATGATCAGCAAAAAGTATTCTGCAAATTGACATTGGATAGACCGGCGAGTGTCCAATTTACCGACAAAGAAGAGGTTTCGTAAGCAAACCAACTGTCTTGTCCGCAGTTCTTTTTCAATAGGAAGAGCATCAAAATGAGCCGAGATGTCTGTACCAGCCAACTGTCGGAAGAGCTCAATGATGGTGTTGTCCATAAAGTTGAGGTCCAGATTTGCAGGCGGCATTTGACCTTCAGGGGCACGGGGAGCTCGACCACCCATGAGATAGTATGTCAAGTCATATACATCGCCATGAAGAATAGCCCATTGTCTGTGAGTGCTAATGTCTCCAACACTCACAACATTGGTAGCCTGTCTCAGAATATCCGAAGGCTCATATCCCATGAATCCAAGTCGGTAATTCTTGCGCATGTAGACCATTTGCTCAAAATACCAGTCTGGACGATAGTCGTTGGTGAAGAAGCGGAAGTCGTGGTAGGCGGCATTTCGGTCTGTCAGGTTGGCTTGGAAATCGAGCACAATCTCATCAGAGACAACCCCGGTAGTTCCATCACATAGAGCAGAGACCTGGACTGGGAATAAATTGGTAGCATCTTTGCCGGCATAGTCAAATAGTGTACTGTCAGGAATGACCTCGGAAGCCCAATGATGTGGTGCGAATTTTGTCAGGTCAAACACTTCACCACGGATAGCCACATATGCACTTTGCTTTTCGGATTTACTTTGGAGTTCAGAGAATGAGTAGACATCTTGCTGAGGGCAGATCAGAGGGCCAAAGAAGACGATAAATACAACCATTGAAGCTGAGAGGAGGAAAATAAGGATACATAGGGCCAGTTTTTCACGCCAGGCCAAGCGAATGTCTTTGCGCTTCATGCCACCACAGTATTGGAGACAAGGAGAAGGAACCCACCAAGTTAATGCCCAGACAAGGATCAGCCACTTTCGGCGTTCACTTGATATCTGATCTTGTTCATCTTCATGTTCTGGCTCGCCTGGGGGAGGATACTCGGCCTTTCTCTCGATTTCAGTGGGATCGCTTTGACTTGGAGAAAAGAGATCCGAGGCATGAAAGTCATTTACTGGACTTGCTTCGTCGAGAAAGTCATCATTAGACATGGCCGAAGACACTTGGTCGTCATTAAAGGAGTATCCATCAAAGTTGTCCCGGCGGTGGCGTAAGGACATGCCTAATGGTAAGACAGATTTTTTAGAGATCAATCAAAGGGCATATACTCGAGTGTATCATGCTAGGCTTTACCTCCTGTAGGTATCTTTGACTTTTTAGAGTCTGACTTTTCCGTGCTTCTTAATTCGTCTTCCAGAATCCGGAAAGCATTGTTGGAGAGATATATCTAGAAACCAATCTTTGCTTAGGATCGTGCTGTCTTTCACATCAATAACACATTGAGCTCACCTTATCACGACCAATACCGGCATATGTCTCATTCCATCCCAGTGCATGGACAACCAGCTTACACCTTTCTTTGAGTGTTCCGGCCTCAATGGACTGACCCAGGAGCATGCTTAGAGCAATACCATACCTATCAAAGAACTCGTCCATAGGGAATATCGTATTGTAGCTAACTCTCAATCTCCGGATCAACTCTGTGAGACGGAAGCTCGAGAGCTGGACAGTAACCTTTTTGGCATCACAGGAGTTTGGCAAGGACAGCTCATTTGGGCGCATACACAACACAAACCAAGGGATTGTATTCGATAGTGCTTGAGTGAGATCTGTGATTCCGTTCATGAGTTGATCCACAATGGTCGGTACACTTGAGTCGCTCAATCGTGATGCAGTTTTTTCATCAGACTTGTCGAGGTTTGTTGGGGACTGGAGGGGCCGGATACCCAGCTGGGGAGAAGACACTCGGTTGCGAATACTGTAGTCTTCTTCAATGATTGGATCATTAAACAAGCTGGCCACAAGTCCGTTGGTAGTTGGGGCACTGTATGCATTCCCACGGAACAATGCAATGAAATCATTGCACAGGTAGTCTTCGTTTCTGTCCATCAGCCCACGCGGATCGTAGGTTGTCTGGGCCCAGAAGTGTTGGATTGCAAACAAGCGAGCACCAGTGTCGCTCTTTTTGAATGAGAGCAGGATCCCATCAGAACTGCTGCGGTTTGCATTGGCAAATTGGTCCAGGAGAACATCATCGGTTGGGCGGGAACCTTGTCTGTTGGCCTGGGTGTTTAGGATACTGAACAGACCTTTTGCTGGGTGAACAAGTAGGTCAACTGTGGCAGTATTGGTTGGCCAGGCTTCCATAGGCATTGGCACACCTTGTTCAGCATACTCGTGCACATCACGCTCAAATAGACTCGAAAGCATAAATTGGTGGATTGATTCGGTAATGAAGTTGAATGCAAGCTGGTCAAAAGATGCATGGGCAGTGGTGCGGACGGCCGTCATACCAGGAGTGTCCAACAGACCTATCAAGCTGTGGGAACCTTCCTTTGCAGACAATTTTTCATTGATCTGTTCAGTTAGCCAGGTGAAGACGAGTACATAGAGTGTCTGGGCTAATTCATCGCGCTGGATTGTGGCCTGGGCAGGATCCAAGAAGAGGGTGGTAATGTCCCTTTTGATCAATTTACTTTTATATGTCAAGGTACTCATCAGGGCCTTTGGGTCGACACCGAGAAGGTCTGCGGCTGTGGTGAGCGCATCCATGTTCTTGATAATTGCAGCATCTTGTGCGTTATTAGGATCTTCGATGAACACAAGGTTACCAAGATGGAGGATTGCAGCTAGGACCTGGAAGAGTTGTGTGATGGTGTGTTTGTGGAATAAGAGGGTCTTTAGGGCTGCCCTGAGGTTAACATAGTTTTGACTGTCGTCAATTGAAGAAGCTCGTGCAGTCGATGTCCGTGCGAGATAATGGTAGGCGGTCCAGTCCGATAGACCCAGTCGAGCCTTTTCTTCAGGAGAAGCACCAGAAAGGACAGCATAAAACACATGGAAATTGCGTTCATCCTGGGCTGCCATGGTAACGCGGTACTTCTCTAGAGCGTAGGGCATGAACTTTGCACCGGCCATGCGACCTCGCTCAGTAAAGTGTACTTCTAAGTACTGGGCCAGTCGAGATGCATTATCATGTACGGTTGTCTTTGCATTTCCAAAGAGGTCTAGTAACACTTGGCTACTCTGCAGATGCTGTTGGAGGCGTGTTTGTTTTTTGTGTGTGCTGAGGGCAATAAGATGGCCAACCGCTTGACGGAATCGCTCGGATTTTCCACTCCCACTCTCACCACTACAAATATAATTGGTATTGTCGAGATTGTTGTTTGGTTTGTTGATTTGTTAATAATTTTGGTTATTTAAGCATTTTGACTATAATTATTATTATTTTGATAATGACAATAACAGTGGCATTCACAATGTGGTCGATCCATATTCTTATTATTATTGTTTATAATCCCATTATAGAAAAAAAAGGTAGTAAATGATTGTAAATTTGAACAATTACCTAAATAAGACTGACTGGTTGATACTTGTTCTTCGCATATGAAAATAAGCATGGTTGACAAGCTGGAAAAGATGAGGTTCTCGCCACTGGTTTGCTTTTGCGCACTGAGTGTCTTTGTACTCTGCTACATAGTCAGCTGAAGTGTTGGCGAGGGGTCCGTCGTGCAGCTTGTAGGGGTTGAGGGCAATGAGGACTGCCCGGTTGATACTTGTGTAGAAATGGTCATTAAGATACCGTTGACGAAGAACCTCAGCAATGTCATTTGGCGAAGGGTCTGGAGAGAGTTGGACGAGATCGGTTATGTGGCTTGACTGAGTCATGGTTGAGGTCTAATGAAGAGATATTAAATTTGGAAATTTTGGCATTGTTGTGTATGCTTTATTGACATACATTATACGAACACTTGTACTCTATTACGAGTAATTATGTGCTGTTCTTGTGGCGTCGCTTATTGATATACTTGTTTAAGACCAAGAGACGGGAAGGGGAGACAGCTTGGGTTATTTTTCTGTTATTATTGTGCTACTTTTACAAGAATTAAGGGGAATAAAGAAGAAGCAAAGACAAAGACATTGGATTGAAGAAGCTGGAATAAAAACGCAATCTCCTTAAAAGATACCCCTCCTCCTTTCCTCACCCTCACTGGCAAAAGGAAGAAGGTCCCCTTGCACCGCAACAAGCAGCATCTTCTCCGTGATTTTCCAACCAACCCCCCTCGTCTCGTTTCGATCTATGCTCTTGGTTTGAATGTCCGGCAGGCTGTTGCCAAACAGGAAGATCGTCTAGACCGAATGATAATACACGATGTCTGTACCTTGCCACACCCGCAAATGTGTGTTAGTGTATATATATATAATATATATACATATAAACGCGCGGGCGCACAGAACATATCCGCCTATTGCCCGTAAATTTTATTGACCTTTGACACTCTAGAAAATTGCCACAAATTCGGGAAAGGATAGTCGCACAGATGATCCCTTTACAAGAAAGACACTCTGTCTAACTAAGACCCTAAAGATCCCTTTTGGATGCCAAAAGAAAGCACTTTTTATACACTTGCGTGATGTGACTCAGCTTCTAAAAGACGCGGTGCATGCACACCTACTGCAGAAAGCCGCAGCATCCTGTCTAATTGCTTTATATACGGCTTATAGGTAAAGAACTCTCTTGACCAAGACCAACGGAACAAGTCGTCTGGTGGGCTATTCAGGGCTGCTTACAATTGGGCTCTTTTGTATATCTCACATACGCAAAGTTAAATGGAAGAATACAGCAGAATTGGATGGCTGTTGACTCAGCCCTTGATCAAGTAAGTAATGGTCCCTGACTCAAGCGAGCATGTATTGGTTTGTCTCTTTTTCGTGTGCTTAGATGGGAGTGTGATTTACCTGAAAAATGTCATTCCAGATGAATATTGTGTCTAGGTTTTTGTTTCAATGTTTTGTACGTGAATCAAACGATATGTTTATTATTACATTGCCAAGTAACAACACTTGCAAGGCACAACCCCATTATCATTGTCTCCCGCGGGCAAAAGGAGATTAGATAAATATATAAATATATGTGTGTATATATATTTAAATATATAAATATATATATAAATATATTACAAGGGGTGCAAGTTGTTTTACAGCATATAGGTGTAAAATGGCCCTCGATTTCTGATACTTTGCTGCAAGAGTAAATGAGGGTTGGATACATATACATATAGACATACATATACATATATAGCTGTATCAATTTGTCTAGGCTGTCTTTTATGTTCTAGGTGCCCTTAAATACCATCCAAATATTCCAAGAAATAAATATATTTCAATTTGTTTTCTAAAAATCTAATGCTTGTTCTCTGATGATCAAAGAAAAATAAGCTTTTTTTTTCTTACTTAATGTCACAAACTCAATGTATGTCTTCGAATAGGAAGGATTTGTTGCGAAAAAAAAAGAAATATGATGTGCTAGCAGCAATGAGAAAATACACACATAAATGCACTATTTTTTTAAAGAAAAAGAGTCAATATTACAGGTATAGAAAAATGGGTATCGTTACTTGGATGCTACCAGCCGCATATTTAAAAATAAATATTAGATGCAAAATAAATATCAACTATATTAGACGTGTGCTGGTTCCCATCATTGGCTTTCTTCTTTTCATCACTTTCCAATTTCAACTTTGGACAGACTATTCGTATACTGATATTTTCAAGTAAATGGTACTTGTAAGAGATCTATGGCAGATTCAATTGAGTATTTTACGGATCAAGGCCAAGTTAACCTCGAAGCAATAGCTGACATACTTTGTTTTACTATAAGCAAAAAATAAAGCCTCCTGAGAGACCTTGAGCTGATACAAGCAAGGTAGATATACCTGGGAAAAAATGACTCTTACGATAAGTAACCGAAAAACAAGTTTGTGCCTCCTAAACTCCTCGATTCCAGACAACACTCTTCAATCCAAATATTATACACTCAATTAGCATTTTGTAATTAAAAAAAGGCAGATGAGCGCTTATATATTTGCTATTCAGTGATAGATAAATATCTAAAAGAATCGCCTAATAACATACTTTAGTGTTATGCAAGGTTAGTCCAATCTCTGTCGTGGACAAAAGAGCCTCCAGACTGGCAAAGGAAAGGGTATCAAAAGTAACTGAAGGATAGGATGGTTTAGTTTATGAGAAAAAAGTAAATGGTATTAGTTTCATGACAAACGGTGTGGTTGTCGATATATTTATACTCTAGAGAAACGTCAACTTGACAAGGGTTTAAATCAAAGAAGATTTCTCCTGTTGCTTTTGTGGTGCAAATCCCAACTGGATTCAACGGTGTATTTGCCCAAAGTTTAATGAATGCAAGTTTGAGAAAACCTAGAAAGATATATGGATACCTAATAACTAGTACTTTATCAAACCACTATGTTGGCTCTACAAAGGATAGATTGGATCATATATACGAAAAGATGCTTTCAAGGTATGAATGATCTCTTTACACAAAAATCAAGCTATTTCGAGGATATCAATATATTTATGCTTATATTAAATATTCTCCTGAATTCTACTCGATTGATCAACCCTGGACTGTGGCTAAAAACAAATGGTAAAGTAGGAAGCACATATTTTTGGATAAATTTCATATAATGACAAGGTATGGATGCAACATATTAATATTGGGTGATTTCCAATGTCACACTTGCTATTCCCTTTGCTGATGGGACAAACACTACAATTGGAACTAAACATCGAATATTGGATCAGCCTATAGCCAGGATTGAACGATAAAGATCTGTCTATTTATTTATCGGTATAATCAATGAGTAAATTTATAAAGTGTCAAATATCTTATTGTTGAGTTTTACTATTTGATTTGTCACGTCATTTTATATTAACTGTTAGTTAATACCAAGGTATAATAGAACTAGAATATTAGCAGGCAATCTATGGGGTTTCTTGTACAAGCATAGATTATCTATAGAAAAAAAAAAGACGTTTCTGGCTGAATGATTGCCTCTCAAGTTTGTTATATTTTTATGTAAGTTATCCATAAATTCTTCTTGTGAAAAGCATATTGTCTCTGGTCAAGCAGCTAATTTTTTTTAAAAAATAAAGGGCTCAACTACAATAAAATACCACAATATAAGCATGTCATTCCTTTCAAAGGTATATATTTTAATCTTGGCATCAGATCAGCCTTTAAACACTAACCGTTTTTTTAAAGAGTTGAGATCGATTTAAGAAAAAGGGCTGATTTTATATATTTTTGCTTATTTGTCAGCCAATGGAATTTAACATATGAATTTAATTAAACTATACTGGCGAAATGTTGCTGGCACATTAACGTATGTTTTTTTTTGGACAGATGAACATATTTCTGAAAAACAATCTCATCAAGGTAATTCGTGGAATAACACCAATGCGGGTTGAAAATGGCAGTTGTATTATGCTTATCTTTTCGAAATTTCAAAGATTGGTATTTATAAGCGAGGTAATACAAAACGAAACAAAAAGAGGACATATGAATTATATGTCTTTATTTAGTTGGTCTTGAACTAGTCTAAATACTACTTTGAAGATAGGTAAAGTGATGAAATTAGAAAAAGCGGGATAGCAATATTGCAGGATGCCCAAGTGCTGTTGATAGACACAAACTCTTCTTTTGTAAAAAGACAATCTTGAATTAAAGATAAGGAAATAAGTTTGGCAGACCAGATTCTAGGATATTGCGGGTCGGAATTTGGCAAGGAATGGAAAACTTTGCACATCCACGTCTTTACCAAAAATGGGGTCAATGGTACAGGAAAACAAGTGCTTTGTAGATTAAAGGATTTATGGTTATAAAAGGTAATACGGCGGCTTCAGTGCCAATTGGCGCTTTTTGCGGCCTCAATTTGCGTTAACAATAAACATCAATAGCAAAAAATAAATTCTATTATTATTAGAGATGTTCCATTCAGAGACATTTATAGAACATGTTAACAGAATGGTGGCTAATATTCCTGAGAGATGGTCTTATTTCGTTTGAAGTCTCAGATACTCTCATTTTAGAGCCCAATGTCTAGAAGAAAATTCTTCGCAATTCTCCGGGATGGAAGGAGAGTAGGCTCCATAGCAGCGTAAAGAAGATAGAAATGACCTTCTTTCTCCAGAAAACTAGCAACATCTTTACTAGGCATTTGGATCACTAATTTCTCTTGTGTTTTGATGTCTGTTTCTGTGCCTCTCTTTGTAGATTCTCGTTTTTATGTCGATATTAAGGGAAAAAGTGAGAGATAATAGAATGATTAAGATTGCTCTTTTGATTTGTAGCAAATACTTTTGTTTGCGATCCTTTTATTGAATAGAGGAACAAATAGTCAGTTTTGCTAGCTGATCTCCCTCGAAAATTCATATCTTATTTATTATCTGTTGCTATATGACTAAGGTGGATTCAATTATGGTATGTATATAGGTGACAATGATGATATAAGTGTGGATATATACTATTTAAAGACTTCAACAAAGGGAAAGCAACTTTCCAATTGCATCATCATCGTCAACTGGACTGAGACCGAGGTGCTCCTTTTCGAGCTTTTTGAGGATGATTGTTTGCGCTTGTATCTCTTGTTTTAAAAAGCTAAGCATCTCCATAATAGCTACGTATTTCAGGATTTCATCAAACTTCATTGGCACTTGAGCAGAGCAGCATTCAACAGACCTCCGCTTCTTTGTATCTTTTGCAATTAAGTGTTCCAACAATGTGATCTTGAGTTGTATGATTCGTATAGTGTAGACCTTGACTTTTTCCATAGTGGTAAAGGACGCTCTTTTGTATCTCAAAATAATATCCTTGATCCAGTCTGTGCCACTCTTCAGGTTCTTCAATGAATCGTCCAACTTGTGTTCAACATCCTCGGTGGTATTGTATCCAGATGACTCCATCACCAGTATAGGTATATCATGACATGGCAAGGATCCGATTTCATCCAATAAATGAGTTTTTATGTTAGACTTCTTGTATTTTACATCGATTAACCAAATGTTGTTTGTATTGGGGAGCTTCTTTTCACACCACACAAAGGAAACATTGCTTGACCATACTGAAAATATTTTTAACAAGGGGATGAATACTTTAGCAAGCGCAGATCGTTCGTCGTTGACGTTCAAAGGTTTGCACCTTCTTAAGAGCAATGAGAATTCACGCATGCAGGAATTAAAAAAATCCATAAAGGCGTCATCTTCAAAATAAGTGTTTAGCTTTATTCCTGTGGCTAGTTGATTAATATTGTGGTAATTAAGGGTTTGGGAACTTACAGATACCGTGAGAGTGTTATTTATTGAAGAAAGAATATTGTGTAATGGTCGGTTATCACTGTAGTAGTGTGAAGTGTACGTGTGCCTGGTGTGTAACTGTTCCCGAGATGTTAACTTGCCAGGGTCATTAGCAAATAGTAACCAGATATCGGTTGTGGAGTTTGCATTTTACTCAACTGTGGTGTGTATACCACAAATACACCCAATCAGTTGGTCAAAGACCCCCAGTTTCTTCAATGAGCTGTGCTGGTGGAAGTTTTGGGCATGTGTTCTTGTGTTGTGTTTCCCAACAGATGTTAACTATGCTGTCTAGTGTAGCTCGGTCTTCAGGGGTGATAACAGGGTGATTAGGTGAGATACCATACTTGGAGGGGGTCCGAAATCTGTACTGCTTGTTTCTTCTAGTGATGTTAACTATCGAATTGAATGGATCATCAACTGCTGACACTCAATGTCTTTTGTAATATGGCGCATCTTCTTCGTCACTGCTTTGTTGATCAGTGTCGGTTTCTTGGCTGCTAAGCAGTGTCTCTTGATAATTAAGTGTATCTTGTACAGATACCAGTAGGCCATTCACCACCCCTTCTTTCCTGTTTATTCTTAATAATCGTTTTTGTCTCTCGACTACTTCTCGAGCTTGGTAGACTTCTTGGAACGACCTTTTGATTGTAGGGCTATTCAAATAGTCGGCAACTTGCGCTCCGTAAGCGGCCAGCAACATATCTCTCTTGGATGTAGGGTTGATATGCTTTTTTATACTATCAAGAGCTTTAGTAATGCCTTGGAAAATACCAGAGAAGTGTTTATCGAATATAATTACGTTATCAAAATAATCAGCCACGAGAATTTTTGTATCAGACCAGTCTTCAACTTGGCAAACCAACACTCCTTCTTCCAAATCCAGTGCATCACGAATATCTGAAGGAAGAATACTGCCAGTTTACTCTTATGCGGGATAACATTATCTTTTTGCAGAATATATTTCGTGGTGCCTGTATATATGCTTTGGACGCCAAATTAAGTTTCAGCTTGTCCTTGAAAAAAAAATTGTTTGGGGGACTATGGTTGCAGCATACTTCTTCAAGTTTGAGCCAAGATTGCCCTCAAGCCCGTCAAAGAACAAGCTATCTTTTGCTATGTACTTTATATTGGGCTGTTTGATTGTTTAGTTTAAATTACTTTGACTTGGCTATAAGTTTTACCTCATCAGCTCTAGCTTTCAATCGTTTCGAATGTCGCAACTAAATGAATCGAATTATCGCTTGAGATGAGACTAGATACACAACGTTATAGTTATGTCCTTGTTACCTGTTCACTATCAACTTTAAAACGTTGTGTAATAAATAATTATTAATTACTCTAAAATGCAACAATGACGTGTGTTAAGTACCTCAATGTTGTTGTCAATTATTTCGTTTTCAATTTGAGCGAGCAATAGTTGTCTTTTTGAATGAGTATATGTCTGGATCTGTATTTTTGTTTAAGCAATGAACATTGTTCGAGGGACGAAGTCCTGAGAATGAGGTGGTACCCGCCCACTCTTCCCCTTAAGCACGCCATCGAATTGAATGACGCGACTAGGAAGAAATAGAGAAGAGTAGGGTAGAAGAAACTTAAAGAATATATGAGCTACGCCCGCTCTCTGAGGGTTCTCTGATTACCTTCCAACTACGGGCAGAAAGATATATCTGGTTCTACTGCAAAAGCCTAATTATATGATTTTATATAAGAGGTCTACTGGTTTAGCTTAGTCGTAGACTTTGCTACTTATACGTTTCTACTGGTTTGACTCAGTCGTAGACTTCGCAACATATGATTCTACCGGTTTGTCTCAGTCGCAGACTTCACTCATTACTTAATTACTGGTTTGGTTCAATCGTTGACTTCACAGGCAACTGGGTTTTTTTTACATAAAATGGCTCAAATAATAGAACTCCGATTATAAGTCATGTGATTTAGGAATGATTGATTTTAAGAGAGGTTAAGTGGATTTTTTTGAAAAGATATATAAAAAAGAATTGAATCCGCGATTGTAAATCACATGACTTCTAATTTCCTCATCAAGTTTTAAATAGAGAAGAGAAGATAGAATAATATTTTGATTAAGAAATGAAAATATACCTGGATAACAATTGTGTTCTTTTGCCATTGTAGGTAGGTGGACAAGAAACAGGTAGATAAATACTTTAAAAAAATGGTTTCCTATAGTTTTGGCTTAAAATATCATTATCTTTGACTAGTATCCCCACCAGTTCAAAACTTGGGCAAAACTTTTGATTGTTAAATGTTAAATAAAACATGGGATCAAGTATAGGAACAAAAAGGGTGCTTTTATTCAAAGGCGTCGATGCCAAGTTAGAATTACTGTGATACTGTGCCTCTAGGTACAACAAGTTACTATTGAATACAATATCTCTATACTCTAACATCTGTTACATCTAGAAACCAAATTAAGCTCTTTAGAGAATGGCAATTCTTTAATTCATTTCTAATCATCTTGTACACCTAAAGTCTGCACTAAATAATCTTTAAGCTCAAGTTCAACCAGCATCCAATAGATATCTGTATAGTTCTTATACTTTCTATAAACCTATATAAAAAAATAAACTACTTTATTTGGAAACCATTAAAAATCCAAAGTCTTTATTTTTGGCCAATTTCAAATTCTCGTCTCTTCTTTTTCATCCATCAATTCATTCAGATATCCAACATACACACATCATTTACCTTACAAAACCAAGATTTTCTTTCAATGTCCAACAGTCCAAGTGCTACAAGCAGCGGATCGTCAGAATCTTCCTCTAGCTTTGTTCCCAATTTCTCATTCATGACCGATGCGTCCTATCAACAGTTGGTAGATGACTTGAGTATTATCGACGATCTCGATGCTGTCTATGGAAATTATATAGACAACGAGGCATTTGGTAATAATACTTGCACCATCGATTTTCCAATATCTTATACTGTGAAAATAGATAAACAAGTGGCTGATGTAGCAAGAAATGTGTCTTTCAAGCATCAAAGCCTTGTATCTTTTTTCCGAGATGAATCACGCTATGCAAAAGAGCTCTCTCAATTTCAAGATTACTATGCTACACAGATCCAGAAATGGACAGAAATTCCAGCCAACAAAGCAAGTTTAGCGAAACGCAAGGTACCTGAGTACAAAGATCAACTTCGAACGTTCCTTGATGGTATGAGTACGATACACGCTGCACACACAGAATCCATAGCTAATATGGAAGCAAGGTAAATAAGATTGGCCCTTTTGGAGATAATCTCTTAATATTCTAAAATTTCCTCATTCGCAGGCTAGAGATGTGGGGACCAACCCAGCTCGTATCAGATATCTTCAGCAGCCTTGTACGTTGATTAGTTTATCTTGTAAGACAATGTCCTAATCATTATCATTTATATTAGTATCTTCGCATATTGGCATACAAGACCTTCTTTGACAATTATTCACAGATTATCGTAATGATTGATACCTTGTACAAGGCATCCTCTTTCAACAAATATATGCATGTAAGTATTGGCGCATATTTATGTTATGTCTTGGTATAGCAAAGATTTATTGTTATTATTTATACAGGCATGTGCATCCGAAGCTAATCAGTCGATTCACCCGTTACTATACTATGTTCGACTACCAACAACCCGTTGCACATATTCAAGGATCATCACTCAGCTACTGGACTATACCGAACCTTCCCACCCAGACTACCTGGGCCTAGTTGATATCCGGCACAATCTTATATTACTCGAAAAACAACTTCACGAAAAGTAAGTAGAGAAATTATATCGGGATGTCCCGAATATTAAACAAAATGGTTCTAATAATAACAATAATAATAAAAAAAGGATCAACGATTGTCAATCACATCTTATGGTACTCGAATGCTCAAGAATCATCGAAAACTGCTCTATTCCTGTTACAATCGATCGTCGCCTGATTCTTCGAGCGACACTTATCAAAGTTAATTTGGAAAATCCACTTTTAGTTAATGATACACGTACATATGTACTCTACAACGATTCCCTTATCTTTTGCAAAAAAGTCAAAAATCTACGAAAAGAGCGCCTACAATGTAAAGGCTCCTTGGATCTAGTCGGCGCAACTCTCCGGCCGATTCCAAAATCCCTCGTGGCTCAAATGACGGAAGCACGTAAGCCGGTCTTGCCTGCATTCTTTTCAAAGAAGATGGAGGAGCCCCAGAGCCCACAAATCCCTGTTTATGGATTTGAGTTGGTCGTAAATGAAAAGACTTCTGACGGACCAACCAGCCAAAATTTTTCTTTTGCCGTTGATTCTCTGCCTGGAGTAAAGGGGGGTGGAATTGTCTATCGACGAAGGCACGTGGTGAGAACAAACACACTTGCCGAACAGACACTTTGGATAGACAAATTGGTCAAGATTCTTCAGTCTGTAAATTCCAGCTGAGGAAAATAACTCCCACAAACACTTCTTGTATTTTATGTATCTTTTTCTCCTTCCTTTTGTTCTATCGAATCTTTCTTAAAATCGTTAAACAGTGTAATATATAATCCAAACATGTCAATTTACTCCTTTTATGAAATTTAATTGAAAAGCAATAGTTTTAGATGATATTGGTTATATTTAGGTTACATGGAGGGAGGCCCTGCAGTAAGACGATCAAGATACTATGCAGCCATTATTGTTATTAGTATTAGCTGGTAATATTTCTTTGCTTCAGTTTCCTAGAAAGGACTATGAGGCATCTGATGTTGCACATGTAGAATATCTTTTATAATAAAGAGGTGCATTGTTCTATTGCTATCAAAGGAATATATTCCATGATGGAACATTTGTAGATAGATGAGTTCAGGCTAGTACAGGAGAGATGAATTGGTGTATAGGTTTTTTATCGATGATTAACCTTTTTCTTCAAAAATAATAATAACTGGCCTTTTCGGATAGGTTTAAGCCAATAAAATCTCTAATACATAATGCATTGGTATTATCTATAGATCAATCGTAAGCCATTGTATGGTTAGCAATCAGAGAGTATGATCTCCGACCGTTTTCTAAAATACCTAGACGTCAATGATAAGCTTCTGGTCGACAATATGATCTCCATAAATATCCTGGGTGGTACATAACTTCTTTATATATAGTATCAAACACCACTTTGTTGATGGACTGCTTTGCTTATCTCTGATTCATTCGCCCAATGTACTTTACCTTGGATTCCCATGATGTAATCAGTACTGTTGGCATAGTTGCAAAACAGATATACGGGTGCTCATGTGCACAAGTAGTACCAAAAAGAGAGTTTGTTTATAAATATTTTTAAACCTTGATTATAGTCATGGCAACCACGATATCTTTGTTGTTATGGTTATAGTTTATTTATATTCAAATATCTTTGTATTTCTTATATGAAAAAAGAATCAAAGTCAAGTCAAGGTATACTGATAATTCAAGATACCGTACCTCCAAAGAGTCTAGTCTATATCTACCTTTTCTTTCTCGTTAATACAAGACTGTATCAAGTAAAATGTGAATGCTTAAGGACGTCTTGTATTACTTTTGTAGACAAGATTGTTTGTATTTCTCAATCTTGGACATTTGGCGTATATAGCTCTTATTTTGAGCCAAGTATAGAGTAAAACTTTATTATCCAGGTACCCCTTCTATATTTGTCTGAATTTGATAGATCATTAGGATATACAATAAATAGGTTAGTGAAAAAAAACAGTACTTTTCGCTTTATTCTCAATATATCAAAATGGCATACTGTATAAGCCAGGTGCTTGATTATCTTGCCTTAGATAAGCTACACGAAATCTAATAAATGTTTGGTTTGAAAGATATTGAGGGATTAATACAGGCTAAATACGAAAACAAACTCGAAAAACCCTCAATCCCAATCTATAAAGACCACTTTGCCTATATCTTCAATAGATATTCTTGGTGCCAATGATAAAGAGCTGGTTGTATCTGTACTTGTTCTAAAGTGATATAGATCATCTTTGGGCTAAGACCAATATACAAGGCACTGATAATGGATAGAGGCTTTTATTTTGGGCTAATCAAGACACCACCTGGTGTGGGTGGTGCAAAATCCTAACTATAGTCAATGGAAAGATAAGTCAAAGGTGAGCATGGGCCATTATTAAACCTGATTAAGATGTTGTATTTTTAAAAAATAAAAAACGATTGTTGCAATGGAATTAATATTTCGCTCTATAAATCTACTCCAGGTTTCTCTAGACCCCATATTTTATAAAAAGTAATGAAACAAAAGGACTTTATTGATAAATACAGGCTTCGTTCTGATATTTATTTTGAGGCTTATGTTAATAAGGGACAATAGTAAATATTCCTAGAGGCTAAGCTGTTTTAAGTATCCCTGCTTCTGGTCATTAAAGCCTCTATTCAGAAAGAATAATACAGACAATAAATTTGGACACATGTGGGATATAACCTTGATTTTAATCACAGGTTAGAATTACTCAATTGAGATGAGCTTTGAATAGAATATGGCGACATACGCAGTAATATACTCAAGCATAGCTGATTATATACTCAAATTTGTACTCTTGAAAAAATAGTACAAAATTATTTACACCCTTGTACTTCACATGTACAAACCGTATTTAATCAGTGTCTCTTGAGCTCTACATTGAAAAGCCCCGGGATTCTGTAATCAAAACTCATTGCTAGATATCTGTTTTTTTTTCTATCACGATAATCAATTGCATCTATAAAACTGACAGCGATATTTACAGCAATATTTGGACCAAATTCAAAATATATCTATTTTGATTGTTTAGTACAGACCTAAAGAGTTTTAGCTGTAAATACTTTTATGCTTACGATCTAGTATTTATGACCTTGAATACAGGCTTAATTCTATTTGTTTGGATAGTTAACAGCTAAATTGTGGTTTCTCTAATATACATGACCCATAACTTTGGATTGCACAAAAATGCACATTACACAATCCCTTTACAAAATTTAGAATTAAGTATTTCTAATACACAAAGCTGTGACTAAATCTATCGAATAAAGACGAGCAAAATGTTGATGTACTGGTTTTTTACTTAAATTCGTACAAAGTGCAAAAGCAACATTTATTTCCTAAACACACTACAACTAGACGGATTATTGGTGTTAAATAAAGTCGCCTATTTAAAATGCTTGTCTCTCAAATACAACTCAAGGCTCTTCAATTCACATTTGAATTTTGGTTTTTTGAGGACAATAATTCTCTTGGGAGACAAAAGCTGCTCAGATTAAGAGAAGAACAAAATGTTTTTTTTAAAAAAAAAAAAAATATCAAGAAAGATCGTCGTCAGACTTTGACAGATGCGATACATACTTTGAGGGCTGATACAGGAAAGCCAATCAGTAAAGAACCTATGTCCTAAATTTTGCATACATTGAATATGCCTTACTATGTAGCCTAATTGAGGTTCCTTTTCATTTTTGGATATATTTCTAGGTGTTGGGCTTGATATAAGAACACAAAGACTAGAATAAACAGGTGATACTGACATACGGAACTACGAGTGGATATTATCGCTTTATAATGTGGTATACACACCATAACTGAGTCAACACAAACTCTGCAACCGATCTCTGGTTACTCTTTGCTAATGACCATGACAAGCCATCATCTCAATAGTTACACACCGTGTGTACCTGCACTTCAACAGTGATGACCAAACGTTACACAATAGACGTTACATTATAAGAGAATTGGAATAATAAGTATAAAAACCATCATAATATTCGTTCTCTAATAGCCAGAACTCTCACAATGTCTATAAGATCTCAACCTTTAAATTACCCCAGAAAGGAAATTAGCTCAGTATCCAGGTGAGGGCGAATGTGCTGGCGTATAGCCTTGTGAGATTGGCTCAATTCCGGAGGTATCAAAAACCTCTAAGGGATCTATAGAGGAATGAAAAGAGAAAGGCCATGATTGATCCAAGCTCTCGAGGTGGAAACATGGTCAAGGCCATAAAGAAGGTATATTTCTGGTGGAAGAGTGGCCTAGGAGGTCAAATATTGTACGCATCAGTTGTTTTCTCTTTGTGAGCTCTTCAATGTGGCGGCAACAAATAGACACCTTCTAAGTATTCGTAGGTAAAGACATCTTTTGCCTGTCTGTTTTAGCAAACATATGTTTCGACATGTACATTTTGCGGGACTTTTTATAATTTCATAGTTATATAATGAGATATTAATCTTCCGTAATTTTGTAATTCACCAGCTATTACCCCTTTTAAAACCCTTTAAATACTTCTTTTGTGTATTTTGTTTTTCCAATCTATTAATTATGAGCGATTCGATGTAAAGGCAATATTGAACAAGACTACCCTTTGAATTATACTTGAATTTTGTCAGTAAATACTCTTTATAATATTTAGAGAGCAAAACCATTTAATAAATGCAATATTATACCGTAAAAAAAGTAATAAATTGTGTATAAACGAGCACGGATTAAAGGCTCGGGTAGTATGTGGTACTTGAGAAACCTCTTTTTTTAAATAGGCGATACTAAATAATTAATTCTTTAGATACGTTTGCAACTATATACTCTAGTTAAAGAGCTTCCTTATCTGTTAAAAGAGTGATGCTTTGTATTTAAAGAAATTAATAATAAATACACTATAATATGTATTTTTTACTAGGTGTTTACCAAGAGAATGATATAGAACTCACGTGAAAACCTATAAGCCACCGCCAAATAAAATATTCCCACTCCGTGACTTGCGTTTTAAAATTTTATTTTATTCAAACACCGATGTATTTGTCTATAAATAAGAGGTCGAAACTTGCCAATTCCTTTCTCTCTTTCTTTATTCACAGTGGTTGATAAATTATTGTCTTTCCACAGCTATTGCCTCCTATGTACGGTCTGCCGAACATGTGCTTGCACTGTCATGACCCCACGAACATATACCCCCCGCAATATGCTGATTACTGGCGAGGACATTTATCTGCCCAGCCCCAATGAGTTTTTTTTAAGCTTTTCTCATTGGTGGGGGAATGCTGTGGAGCACCAATATGTGTCTTAACAAACACGGTGTAAAAAAACCCCAAATCAAAAATAAATGAAAATGAATCAATAATACTTTATTGATATTTATTATTACTGCCTTGATACTTAGAGGGTGTCAAGCACTTTGAATATCATCATTTTACTCTGTCTAAAAAGAATCTATGCATCACCAACCCTTCATTACAATAATCTACGTGTACCATCTTTATCCTTCAGCGTAATCTCCCACCTTGTATTTACCTTTTCAATAATCAACTACTTGCGCCATTTACATCTCTCAACAACACAACCTCACATTCATTCTAATCTGTCTTGCATGGTCCACAACTATGCATCACAAATTCTTTACATCTGAACATTCACTGCATCTCAACCCTCAATCACTTTATTAGCATCCACACCTTTTCATAAAATTATTCATAATATTCAAACGATATACACTATGGAGAGTTCAAGGCCCAAAACTAGCACCCATTCAAAGTACTGAATGCATCTGCAATTAGAAACTTTATTAACATCAGTGTCAACATTCGGTTTGCATTACTTATGAGCCCCACTCGTTCTTTGAGGGTGTTACCACTTTACTACTTTCAAGAAGCTATCCTTGAATTTATTGTTATAGCTTAATCACTATAATTCTATAGTTGTATACTATGTATCGTCTTTGGCCATCAAAATTAAGCCTATGATCAGTTTATAGATTGCTTTAGTTGTTTAGCTTAGTTTAGTTTTTGGCTTTTCTACCGATAAGTTTGTTGTATAAACACCACAACTGAGTGAAATATAATGTCTACGATCGATCTTTGGTTAATCTTTGCTAATAGCTCCAAGTTAATATCACAATAGTTATACATTAGGCACTCATACACTTCATACACGTCAGAACTGGCCATTATACAACAGGGAATTTAATTACAAGGGGATTTGAACAATATTATATAAGTAATAATAATATTCCTTCTTTGATAAATAACACACAGTATTCTTATTTCCATTAAAGATACTTGGAAGATATGCTTGTATTTTAACTTTACATCTTTTTGAAACGCCAAATTTAGCGGCGTGGAAAGTTAAAGACAAACTTGGGATGTACTTGACTGACCATTAAAGGTTCTTATTTGAGTCTAATTCAGAAGATCTAAAATAAATTGGGTTATAGTATCCCCTCAAGGTAAAGTAAACCTACAACTCTAAAGTGGCTGGAGGCTCTGACCAAAGAGAGGACAAGCATTGTTTCTTTCATGGATAATGCAATAGCTCTAGAAAAGTATAAATGTAGCTAGCTATCCTGTATTTAATAAATGTTGTCTTTATTATATAGACTACACAAGATATTCTTTATGACTGTAGACTCCTAGATTGGTTTCTTTTATATATGAATAATAAGATTGATGCAAAGATACGCTTTTAGTTTACACATCTTAACAGGGCATACAATCGCCCAATACCTTTATACTAATCATATATATTATAATCAGTTTCCCCGCTTTTACACATATTCTTTGTAGCTGACATCAACATGCAGAGTGTCGCATACAAAGGGTTTATTTACCCCTTTCTATATTCATGATTAGATCTATTTGCTGTTATCAAGACTAAAAATGGGTCAAAATAGTATAAGTGTTTCTGTCTAATCCTACAAACACATAATTGTTTAGTGAAAACATATTCAAAAGGATCATTTTATATGCTGGAAATAATAAAATAGGAGCCCAATCACAAGATTATGAAATGCATATATATATATATATATATATATAGTGAGACATATTGTTAGATACTCTGGTGACCAGCACTGTAATATTTCTGGTAGTATTGATTCCACCCGTGTTGAACAACACCCTCTCCGTTCTCAGTATTTCCTTGGGCTCCTGCCACAGGTGCTGGAGGTCGCATGGTATTATAGTCATATAATCCCAATGATGGTAGGACCCAGAAGTTACTCTCGGCTTGACCGGGTGTATACTTTCTAAGACGTTCTCCTGCATAGGATTCGTTATTTGACTGGAGCATTGTGTCTTTTCCCCACGAAAGTTCTACTGGCTGACCACCAATATTAAATCCTTGAAGAGAGAATATCGCACTAGATGCATTTGCATGGGTATCTAGCCTATGAGATATAAGTTATTTAGAACCAAATCAATAGCAAATGTGATTTATGGTATATACTTACTTTACCAAAGCATACCCATCATTTGAGCGCTCAAGAATATCCGAAACAAATCCGTATTGCTGAAAGTATGGACCAATTTGTTGACCTGACATATTCGGTATACTATATTAATATGGTGTTCTATTTAATAATAGATATGCTTTTGGTATTTACGTGTGATTCCGGGCGGAAGATTGCCTACATAGACAGTGGTATTATAAAGAGGTGCTTGTGCGAATATTTGCTCATAAGACAGATTTGCCATGGTAACTATACAATTATTAACATCAATACAGACAATATTTTTTTTAAATGTCTATAGGTATCTTTTACCTTTTTTGTTCTTTAGTGTATCGGTCTGGGGTGTCTTTGGTGAGATGATTGGGCTGTTTATGCTTTTTATTGCTGGATCTATCCAGTTACACTCAATCTTGTCTGGGCCTATGTTTTTGCCATTCATCTCATTCATGGCGTTTTCGGCATTTTCCTTTGTGTTAAAAGTGACCAGCCCGAATCCTTTTGGTTTTCCTGTGTTTGGGCTCCAGACAATACGTGCGTTCCTTTCGAAATTAAATTTTTAAAAAAATAAAAAGGTTTAGAAATACCGCGGTTTGAGGGGCTTGGATCTTCTGTATATTCCATGATTACAGAGATATATTTATATAAACTGCGACTTACAGCATGCCCGGAAAGACCGAGAATGATTTGGTAATATCTTCTTCTTTGGTGCCAGGACCCAAATGCTCTACACGAATCACTTGGTGACTGATGGTCTCTGTTTCTGGCAATGGAGTAGAGTAGCCATCTGTTGCCCAGCTCAATTTGATTTTCTAGTTTAGATCGATATTAGTTGGTAATATACTCAGATTTGGTATTAGCTGACATTACTTGGCCAGAAATCGTCCTTCCGTTCATTGCTTGGAGTGCTTGCTCAGCTGCCTGGTGTTCATGGAATTCGATTATACCATGAGAAAGGCCATCTCCCTAAATATACAATTTTCAGAACAATGAATATGCTTAGTATGAATTTCATGTTAAATATAAAGCAATATTAGTAGTATTGGGTACTGAATGCACAATCCCCCTTTTGCTCCCCCTAATAAAGAAGAAATATCTAATATCGGCCCCAAAAATGTGCTAGTTTAGATCATGATATTTTTGCAGCTTTAAATAAACGGATTGGCTTATTGACGATCATGGATCTTATCTTATCGATTATTATTGTTGCCCAATAGATTCAAGTTATTTTTACGATTAAGCGTTGACGGTAATACAAAGAAGTCCCAGGGGTAATGAAAGTAAATGCTAAGAAATCTCGTGAGGATACCTAATATCGAATTCATTCCTGGTACAAGACTTATAGGTATCCAATAGAAATACAGAAAAATGGATAGAATAGGTGGGAAAGTGCATACTAGACCCAATCGCCCTAATCACATAAACAAGCTATAACTTTTCTTTTACTTACGCTTTCAATATCAGCAATCTTTACACGCTCGACTGAGGATATCATTGAGAATATGTCCGTGAGCATTCTGGTGGTAACTCTACTGTCCAGATTACGGATACAGATGGTTTTGCAGCCTTCGTTTGTAGTATATTCAATCATGGTTTGGAATTTATAAATGCTGAAGAGGAAGTGAAAAAGAGTTGGTGAATCAAAAAGAGAATTCTTGGATTTATATCCATACAAGTCTACCCTTTCTCCAGATACGTCATTTCCCCAGCCTGGTCTTTCTTTTGTACATCAGCAACCTGTCTAAAATGCTTGATTTTGTAATTTATTTTCCGAATATATAGAGTACATATGTATAACTTTACTACTATATTATTTCTATTAGCATTTAATATCTTTTTTTTTCTGCTCTTGACATTGGGTTCTATATTAACCACATAAGTGATCAAGAAACACTACTTTGTTTCTGTCCAAGCACAATCAACACAGGCGTAGTTTTAGTGAATTCGTATCCATCTATACAATCACATCTAAAATCCTAATGAATAAATAACAGGATAGCACAACAATCAGAAGCCTATGTGACCCCTAATTGCTATTCAAAGAAAAAAAGAATCTCTTGGGCAGTTTACTTTGGTACAACCCCAGTTTATTGCATAAAGTGGGGTAACCCAGTCACAGCCTGTGGTATGAATATGAATGTGGCGCAGAAGACTGTTTGGCATATTAATTACGTTTATCTTTGGGTGCCTTGACTACTAAACTCAAGAAACAGTTTGATCTAAAATACTGCTCTTTACAAAGAGTATGGCCATTATGTAACCACACTATAAAATTTATCGATTGATGGGATTCCCATATTTATCTTTTGGACAACTTTTGCATATCAGGTATTTGGCGAGTTTTCAGCATAGTCTTCAAGTAAAGATATAAAAATATTACAATATCCTGTCTTGTATCTCGGATTCTGTAGGTCCAATTAAATAAATCTTTTTCTCATTTGTATTTATACTTTTTGTTATTTTTCATAAATATTCAAAGGTTTACTATTTGTAGACATGTTTCCTTGGAGTCAAGGAACACACATATGTCATCTCGAAAATTACAGGTTAAATAAAATACAAGATTGTTTTTATCATGAGTTCTAACGAGAAGTTCTAAAATTATGCCTGATCTACAAAGATTTTCTCTCAATTCTCCTTTATTCTTTTAATTTGTTTTTTTTTGTATTTATCCCCTGCTTTAATATTCGTATTTTATAATACTTTTATAGATTCTTGTTGGCTCTACAATTACTTTGTTCTTTGTCTCCAAGGCGCTCATTTTGCTACTCATAAAATCATCAAAATTTACATGAATATAATTCATTTATGATGATATTTTGCATTCGAATAATATAATTTTCATCATCATTTTTTTTTAAAAAATGAAAAGGTTATTGGAAGAAGATAATATGTACTCGCGGCTACCTTTGGGTATGTATTGCCTGCATATGGACCCCACTTTTTATTGTCTTTTTATTTACTTGCTTATTCTTACTCGTAACATTCTCTGTGTCGATTAGTGCTATACTACTTTACTTTTTTTGTTGTTGAATATTCCTTTGACACGGGTTGCCATGACAGGTTGCTATGACAGGTTGTTATGGAGAATTCGCTTTTTTATCTTGTCTCTTAAATTCAAGATAAAGAATAAATATCTTTTAGCAAGTTCTGATGTCCCTTTATAATATTTAGCTTTTATTTTTTTTCCAATAGTTGCTTTTGAAAAAAAAAAAAAATAGCCTGACTTCCTACTCCTCGTGCCTTTGGAGATGTAATTTCATTCGTCTTTTCGCTTGAATCTTGAGTGTGGGACAGGTCGCACAAAGCTATATACAAATTTCCGTATTTTGAATGTAAAAACCGAGCAGCCTTGGGTTTTTATAGACAGAACTTCATCATAGGTCAGAATATACAATTAGGTCGAGATCCAGACTTTTGGAGGGCCCACACTCGATTTTTGATCTCCTAATATTATTTCTCTCTCTCTCTCTCTTTTTTTTTTGAAATATCCGTTTGTGTAGCAATTAGCCCTTTTAAAATAACAGTAATAAAAAAAAGGAACTTGACATTAAGTTTAGAGCATGAGCTTGTAGTACAGAGGTATGGAGTTTCGGGCTTTCCTAATAGCTTGTCCAATTACTTTATAATTTTAGAATAATCTGATTGTATATCAGATTGTTCTTTGTACCGAGGATAGTTTGATTCGCACAGGCCATTTGTATTTCATTTTGGTATACTCGTGATGTCCAAACCGATTTAAGAGAAAACAATTGAATTTGTCTGCTCGCGCAAGATACACGCACCAGACAATAGTTAAATTGGTTATGTATGTTATATCTTGGCTTAAACACAGGGTTGCTGAATAAGAACGCTCTCAAAAAAAAAACCCTCCATTTCCCTGACTTTATTTATTCTATTATATATAAAGAAAAATTACATGTTTTATTCTTTCTGCATTTGTAACCGGGATCAGAAAATAATGGCATTTTACTAAACTGCTATGCCATAAATGACATTTACTATTTCTTTGGATGATAAAAGTTGTGTGCTTTCTTGATGGTTTGTTACTTTAGACCAATAGAAAATTTCTATATCAGGAAGAGAAAATGAAACCTTCTTTTTCATCTTGAATTCTCAAAGTCAAATTGATCTTTTTTATTATTATTATTATGTCGTTTTAGACGTTTTGTAAAGAATAGAAAACCAGAACGACGGGAGTAGATTTTCTCAATAGGGCCTATATATAACGCCGTTCTCCTTTTAAGTGTCAGTAATGACGCTCTGTGTGGTTAATATAAACCTGTAGCTATTGAATTCTAATTACTATGATATTTTCATAACCAAAAATCGATATGCCTACAATGACATGACTGAGATTACTATAGATAGAAATTAACGTAAATGCTTGGCATTTGCTTTTGCAAATATGAAAATAGTATAGTTGGAAGAAAATTAATATATTCAATACAGATAGAAATATTATAACGTGAAATATCTCGCAACATAAATAATTATTTGTAATAAATCAAAGAATAATTACATTATTAGGTAAATAGAAGTATGACATATTCTAAAGTTATTTAATAGGACCTGAATAAGCCATTAGTAATAAGGTATTGAGCACAGATCCTTATCTTTCATGTTGTATTTTTTTCCAATCAGAGTAAAATAAATAAATAATATCAATCGAGAAAAATAAAAAAAAATAAAAAATAAAAAATCTCGGCTATATAGAGTATTATAAAATTAAAAGAGAATTAATATCTGCACAACCCATCGAGCTCAAGATCCCATGTATGGTATTAAACTTGCATCTAGTGTAATTATAAGACTGGTAAAGTAAATATGTAAGTGTCAAATACATACCCCGTAACATACTACTTTTGGTATCCTATAAAACTAGTATGGACAGTGTACGCCCGCCAAGATAGCGAGTATGATGTAAAATTATCATACGTTTTGTTGGTTTTTTTTTATTTACTTATTTTTAAGATGCATTATCTGATATGGTCTATTTTCAGATCATAGAGTTGATCATGATGCCTTTTTATCTGACCTCAATTTGCGTTTTAAAACTTTAATCAAAACACTTTAGAGCTGTACCACTTTTCTATGTATAAATAATGTCTCCAATAAATTCCAATTTTATGGCAGTGGTAATACATAACGGCCAAAATACAATAATTACCACCTTTATTAAACCAATGGTTTTTACACTGGTCTCATCGGTATCCGTCTGGGTTTGTATATTATATCCGGGGTGTGAATATCTAGTAATTTACAGGGTCTCTTTTGAAAAATGGATTTAAACACCGGTAATGCTTACATGTGTCAAGTTGCTTGTCCTTTTTCATTTAATATTATATTTTAACCAGGCCATTGGATTGATATATTTATCCAGCTATGATCTTGAAATCCATAGAAGCTCGAGATGACATTGGTGTAAAGCAAGATATAGGTATTTGGACTGGCTTATTTGCACTACAATGATTGACAATCGAGATCCATTTCAAACTTTCAAACTGTATTTTTTTTTTTAAAAAAAAAAAGACGTGGTTCTACAGACAGCAATAAAGCCAATATTTTTATTCCAAACATAGTACCTATATTTTTTGCAAATTATTTGCTTGACACAAATACATAAATTGTGATCAGATTATGACCATTTCAAGACTACTAAACATTTCGCACATGGAATAAACATTGTTCATTACTAAGGTCATGAAGGAAAGAAAGAAAGAAAATATTATATATATATATATATATATATATACAATATTACCACTATCTAAATTAATAATAAAAACGCAATAAGCAACAAAAGTGATAACATGTTATGTATCTGCAAGATATTGTCATCATCTCAAGCTGTTTTCCGAGTAGATGCTTTAAAGTAATCAATACCTTGCTTGCCAACACAACTTATAACCCCTTTAAAGACAACGGAAAATATTCTACTAAACAATCGTAAACATGATATGCTTAGCATAAAAGTAACTCCATTCTGCTTTGTAATATATATTTATTAGCCCAAGATTTATCTTTATAATATAGAATATAAGATTATCTAGACTTTTCAAATATATATATACCAAGTATTAGGAACTCGGAAGAACTAATGAAAGGTTTCTTAAAATAGATATACAAACACAACGATAATAAATCCTACCTAGTCAGAACAAAAATAAAGGGTATCAAGCAAAGCAAACACGTACTGTCGTAATAACTTTAAGCGATTACATTAGCTTGTTATTATTACTTGAAGTTGATAAAAATAAACCGTTTAATAAATACTAAACACTCTTAATCTTGAGGATAAATGCATTGATATTATTGTGGATATCGAGATATAAAAGAATCATCAAGGTCATAGGAGATTTTAGAAATTATATCTATAATTAGTCATTTCTTCTCTTTTCCAACTAATAGAAAAAAGAACATTTAATTATAAGCATATCATGTTTACGATTGTTTAGTAGAATATTTTCCGTTGTCTTTAAAGGGGTTATAAGTTGTGTTGGCAAGCAAGATATTGATTACTTTAAAGCATCTACTCGGAAAACAGCTTGAGATGATGACAATATCTTGCAGATACATAACATGTTATCACTTTTGTTGCTTATTGCGTTTTTATTATTAATTTAGATAGTGGTAATATTGTATATATATATATATATATATATATATAATATTTTCTTTCTTTCTTTCCTTCATGACCTTAGTAATGAACAATGTTTATTCCAAGTGCGAAATGTTTAGTAGTCTTGAAATGGTCATAATCTGATCACAATTTATGTATTTGTGTCAAGCAAATAATTTGCAAAAAATATAGGTACTATGTTTGGAATAAAAATATTGGCTTTATTGCTGTCTGTAGAACCACGTCTTTTTTTTTAAAAAAAAAATACAGTTTGAAAGTTTGAAATGGATCTCGATTGTCAATCATTGTAGTGCAAATAAGCCAGTCCAAATACCTATATCTTGCTTTACACCAATGTCATCTCGAGCTTCTATGGATTTTAAGATCATAGCTGGATAAATATATCAATCCAATGACCTGGTTAAAATATAATATTAAATGAAAAAGGACAAGCAACTTGACACATGTAAGCATTACCGGTGTTTAAATCCATTTTTCAAAAGAGACCCTGTAAATTACTAGATATTCACACCCCGGATATAATATACAAACCCAGACGGATACCGATGAGACCAGTGTAAAATATATATACATATGCATACATTATTCTTTTAAAAAATCGAAATTACGAAAATATACTCACCTATGAACACCTTGTACTACAGATCAGAAACTGTCTTATCTTACCTGTATTAAATTAGTTGGAGTTATAAAAGGAATCGAACCATGAAATTTTAAAAGTCTTGATCTGTGTAAATTTGACGAATAAGGTAATCAAAATCAAGAGCAAAGATTGTTCGTCAACTGTAAAATATTTATTATTCAGTGTTTCCGCGGATAAAATACAAGTCAAGTTACACTATATCAGGTCAGAAAGTGGGGAAATACCTACCATGACTAGGCCCTTGCTTTGGGAACTGTGTTTGCTGATGAGCATTGACAATATTTGATATCCTATATATATATATATATATATTCTCAAATAAAGACGTGGACCGCACTTGAGGGTTGGGGTTTTTTCTCGGACTAGACTATCCAAGACTCGACAGATCATAGATATCATTGCATCTTGGTGATGTCCAAGTGAGAAATACACTGATTTTTCTACCATGCTATCTTTTGAGTAGTGTGGAGACTTCTCATGTTAAGGCGGATGGCACTCGAGGCTTCATTACACAAATAATATATGGTTCAAATGAATGATATGATAGGGAATATGCAGTGTGGTGTGAAAACATAGACCCGCGGGGACTGACTATTCTCCTAATATCCGTAGCCTATAAAAAAAATGTTCCGTGTCTTACACCTTTTGTCTTTTGGGTACACAAGAATCCCAGCATTGTCAACAACCTTTATTCTGAGCTGCTAAACTTGCTTTCTTTCCATCATTCTATACGTTTATACCTCAACCTAGTCCAGTACATTTTTCATTAGATGAATGTCCTTCTCCAACCATACACACTGCCATCGCCGGCGTCTCCATCCAACATTCTCTATTCTCGACCATCACCTTCCGAACCAGTCACTCCCCGAAAGAAGCGTCCGAGTAAAGCCCAGGTACCGGTAGCCTGCGTAAGTATCATGCTAATAAATACGATACCTTGAATAATTAAGTTGAAACAGATCCAAAAATGAATTGCTTATTAATATTGATTTTGGTCTAGGTTAACTGCAAAAAAGCACACCTGGCGTGTGACCGTAAGTTTGTATGAATGTCTAATAGAAAATATGTCTAATGAATTGCTTATCTTGTAGTTTCCAGACCGTGTAAACGATGTGTATGTGTAGGAAAATCAGATACATGCCATGATATCCAACCAAAGAAAAGAGGACGACCAAAGCTAGGCGAACGTCGAGAAGGGCCAACAAAACAGCGCCCACTATCAACTCGTTCAAACTTGGTCAAATCAACGATCCCATTGATAAGCGTCCCAAGTATCATGAATTCATCATTTTCAATGACTCAGAATCTGGGCTATCCAGAATACAGAAACTCACAAAATAACAAGATGATGACGGTAAATAACTAGATTCAATTATATGTCAAACTTCCAACTAATGGCCTTGCTAGATCTTTCTGACGATGGATATGTGCTGTGCACGTGCATCAGACGAATCGCTCGAACTACTTGGAATATATCCTCAAGAATTTTCACATAGACCACTTTACGATTTTGTATTGCCTGAATACTCTAGTAAAATCAGCTCTGCCCACCGACGACTCTTAGACAACGCAACCCAATTATACCAGAAATACAAAACAGAACCCAACACCAGTTTACCTCCCACACGCCGCACAACTTCTGCTTCCTTTACTGAAACACTGCCGTCTACGTTGCTTGGTATAGCCAATGGCTCACAGACATTAAAGGAGACACTTGTGTTTAAATGTGCTCACAGACCCAACGAGACGTTTGAAGCCTGTTTCTACCTTGGAGGTGGGTTGGGAGCAGACCTTTTTGATCCAACCTCTGTAGAGAACCTCTATGTTGTGTGCCTGATGACCCAGAAGCCGACCTCGAGTTTAGAACCTGACGGCCGATCTCTAGAAAACACCAAATCACCATTCAGTCAACTTGATTCTTTACCAGAAACAGACCCTGTTCCCAGCCAGTCTATACTCCAGAATCGCAATCATAGCATAGGATCTATACCAACAACGTCAGAAACAAGCATATTATTGGACCATGAGCTTGGTATGTCCTACTTTAGGACCATCTCTCCCGTCAATGGCAGTACATCACCACTATCTGCTGAATTTATGTCTGTGGTAAGTATCCACTGTTATTAACAAACGAATACTCAACAGTCTTTTTAGTTTGCTCCGTCTGATCATTCTTCTGAACATACGGACAATAGAGATCAAGTTGGATCATTACCACGCCCAAATCAACAGTCATCGTCAATGTCTCCTGCGAGCAGTTCAAACGTTCAGTCAATAATGACAGACAGCAGAACCAAAAGTATCGATATGACACAACCCACACCTCAGTCTGCGAATGGCTGGCCCAAGTCTTCAGCCTACTCGCGTACCTCATCTGCCATAAACTATGATTTCTCACCCGTTATTTCTCAAGGGGCTCTCTCTGTGGTTGCAAGACAATCATTGGAATTTGAGCCCATCAGTACACACCCAATCTCAAAGAGTCTAAACATTTCAAATTCCCTACCGCACCATCATCAACAACATCAACATCAACATCAACATCAACATCAACATCAACAGCAACAACAACAGCAACAGCAACATCAACATCATCATTCCCAAATGGCTTTTATGCACTCCAACCCAAACGAATATTATTATACGCAAATGACTTCTAGCCGGCTATCAGCAGAAGCCCGAGCAATTGCCAATCATTCCCTTCCTTTATCCAATCCTGGTCTATCACAGACCTTTAAACCGCATCCCCAGAGCTCCATCAACCCAGTAGCAGCCCATCATACAGCATTTGTACAGTCAAAATCGAACTCTATTTCCCTTGGTCACTCCACATATAATTATTGAACCTACCCTAGACCCCCAAATAAGTAACATATATATATCTCTCCATGCCCAACACAAACACAATGCCAAAAATCACTTTATGTGTAACATGAATCGCCTTGTTTCCATGGAAACACACAACCCCACCTTATTTTCTCCAATGCAATTTATAATGATAGTGTAAGAAAGTGTTACAGATTTTGAAATCTAGAAAAATGAATACAGACGATCATTATAATCCTATTATAATATTATAATAATCTCTATTTATTTATTTATTTTGGTATTTTCTTGTGTCTTTAAGCCATGTGATTTTGTGTATTTTTATTCAATTTTAAAAAAAAGCACAAAAACACAGCCTGTCAGTTTAGTGACTGCTATTATAAAGTATATGTTTTAGCCAAAAACAAATAACCTGCTCTCTTTCTCAAACACCCATGTCTAGTTCTATCGAAGTAGGAAAAAAGCAGGCTGCCTACCAGGCTGTAGACGATCACATCAATGCCGAGTGCAAAGTGGTCGGAATTGGATCTGGTTCGACCGTAGTCTATGCTGTGGAGCGCATCCTCCAGAGACCAGAGTTGAAGGACATTGTATATGTTCCGACCAGTTTCCAGAGCAAGCTGTTGATTGTCGAGGGTGGATTGACAATGGGCAGCATTGAACAGTAGGTAACCAATGGGAAATTTGGAGGGGTTAATAATGGCCACCATAATAGGTTCCCTGATATTGATGTTACAATCGATGGTGCTGACGAAGTTGATGGTCAGCTCAATGTCATCAAGGGCGGTGGAGCATGCCAGTTCCAGGAAAAACTTGTGGCCGAGGCAGCAAGAAAGTTTGTGATCATTGCTGGTAAGTATTACGTGAACATCATGTCAGCACCCTGGGGCCATCGTATGGAACTTGTTGAGTGACATAAAGTACGTTAGATTATCGCAAAAAGTCCAAGCAGCTTGGAACAGAGGTAAGGAAATGGTGGTGTAGATCAAGGCTGTATATATGATTTGCATTCTAGTGGACCAAGGGAGTCCCAGTAGAGGTTGTCCCAATGGCATACAAGTCTGTAATGACATCTATTGAGACCAAGCTGTCCCAGAAGCCACTAAAGAGCACCCTCCGCATGGTGAGTTGGACTGGACTGGATAGAATACAATGCAGAGAGAGAGAGGCTAACGTGTTGTGAAAAAGGCTGTCAATAAGGCTGGGCCTGTTGTGACTGACAATGGCAACTTTGTGGTCGATGCCCACTTTGGAGCCATTGAGGATCCTGCCCAGCTCCTGAGAGAGATCAAGCTGTTGACTGGTGTTTATGAGGTCGGATTGTTCTGCGGTATGGCAGAGATTGCTTACTTTGGTGAGGCAGACGGCAGTGTCTGCACCCTCTAAGGCTTGGAAATAGATATGGTTTTGTGCTACACTCTAAATACCGAGTCTTTGTTTTGAAACAAATATATAATATATATAATTATATATATGTAATAAACAGCATTTTAGTGTTTGCAAATCATCTGTACTGCACCATAGCCTATAATTACATGGTTTTTTTTTCTTACAAAAAAAAAGATTTACGTGCGTGTGTTTGAATTCATTTTTACAAAAAAAAAGCGTGCCGCGCGGAGAATGAATCATGATACGCGCTATTGTACTTTTTTTTTTTTTTACAAAAATAAATATGATGGAAAATACAAAATAAAAATAAAAATCCCCTGAGCGTGATTTTTTTTGCTTTTTTTTTTGCTTGACGCGCTTCCATTCTCTGGACACGTTTTGCAAAAATTGATGTTTTTTTTAAAAAAATATTATTAATAATAATTTACTTGATATTATTATTATTATTCCACAATCTATATACTTCTTTAATAATAATAATAAATACCTTTTTGTTTTTTGTGCAAGCACAAATTATATATATATATACACAAATATATATATATATTTATATATATATATATATATTTATATTATATAAAGAAAAATAGATAGATAGATAGATAAAGAGATAGATAGAAAGAGAAAGAGAGAGAGAGAGAGATAATAGATAGATATAGAGAAAATTGAAGGAGAAAGCAGGCTTAAAAAATCATGACTGTACATGGATGACAACCAAAATCCCAAAGAGAGATTTCCTTGCCAATGAAAAATAAAGAGAAAGAAACAAAGAGTGCCAGAGGCCAAACAAAATAATATAAAGAAAGTATTTGAAAGATAAAGATAAAGATGAAGATGTATAAATTTTTTTTCTTTTTTCTTTTGTTTTGTTTTGGTTTGGTCGTTTATGCCTTGGTCTTCTTGACGGGCTTCTTGGCAACCTTCTTAACAACCTTCTTCTCGGTCTTCTTGGGTGCCTTTACGTTGGCCTTCTCGGTGGTGGTCTTCTTGGCAGCCTTCTTGACGGGCTTCTTGGCAGCCTTCTTAACAGGCTTCTTCTCAGTCTTCTTCTCAGCCTTCTTTTCAGTAGTCTCAGTCTCGGCAGCCTTCTTAACAACCTTCTTGACGGGCTTCTTGGCGACCTTCTTGGGTGCCTTTACATTAGCCTTCTCGGTGGTGGTCTTCTTGGTGGGTGCCTTCTTCTCGGTCTTCTTGACGGGCTTCTTGGCAGCCTTCTTGACGGGCTTCTTCTCAGTCTTCTCAGTCTTCTTCTCAGCTACCTTCTCAGCAGCCTTTTCACCAGTCTTCTTCTCAACCTTTTTCTCAGCAGTCTTCTTCTCAGCAGTCTTCTTCTCAGCAGTCTTCTTCTCGACCTTCTTCTCGACCTTCTTATCAGCCTTCTTTACTTTCTTCTCGGCCTTCTTCTCAACCTTCTTCTCGACCTTCTTCAGCTTGACGGTACCAGAGAGACCTAGAGAGATGTTAGAATGATGAATTAGATCTAGGATGGATTACCTTTGGGAAGGGCAAACAGATCCTTGACAGAGCCACGCTTGATGGCAGCAGAGATTTGGGAATCAAAGTGAGGGCCAGCAGAGACGGCAAAGTTGGCGAGGATGTACTTTTTGATTGCAGGACGGGAGCTGCCCTTGCGTTCCTTGAGGGAGAGGACGGCATCTAGAGAGAGAGAGAGAAAGGATTGGATTGGATTGGGTTAGGTAATGAAAGAAAATGAGAAAAAAAAACAACAACAAAAAAAAAACAATGGGCCCTACCCTTGATCATGTCTTCATACTATATGGTATGGTATGGTATGGTATGGTATGGTATGGTATGGTATGGTATAGTGTGGTATAGTATAGTGTGGTGTGGTGTGGTTAGAACAGATGTATACAATGATGCCTATATAAGGAAAGGGTACTTACGGTAGGGTGCTCAGCCTTCTTGGTGGCAGCAGTCTTTACTTTGGGAGCAGCAGTGGCCATTTGTGATTTTTGTTAAAGGTTAAAAAGAAAAAGGAAGAAGGGGACAAAATAAACCAGGCAACTGATTTATATGTGAATTTTTTTTTGTTGTTCTTCTTTGCCAATCACGTCTATTTTTTTTTCTCTCTCAATTTTATTTCCAATTTTTGGATTTTGGATTTTGGATTTTGGATTTTGAATATCTATATTTTTTTTGGGATTTTATATTAAGAATATATTTTATTTTATATGTATATATATTTATTGATTCTTCATTGTTTAAATGTGATATCGTACGTTGAGATTCCAATCCAATAATTAATCTCATGGTTACATTATACCAATATCAATATTTCATGAAAAATATCATGTTCTGGAATGTTGTGATTATATTCCTCTATCCATTATCCTCCTCCAGCCATTGTGTTCAAATCAAGACCTCTGCCTGGTCCCGCAGTCTTTGTTGGCGGGCGCGTTCAATGGCCAGCATACGTGTGTCGAGATTGGATATGTTTTGTGCGCGTGCTGGCATGGTCAAGAATTTAGGCATCGGCCGGTGCTCAAGGTCGAGCGAGATATTGATGGCTAAAATTTGATGACCCATTTAATATAATTAACCAATCAATCAATCAATTGGTGGACGCATTGGCTTACCTGCTTGTAGGCTGTCGACCCACATTGTCATCTCTCCAACTGTCGGCAGTCTCAAGAGGTATTGGGGGCCATTCGTGGTCAATCTGAGCGAATTGGGTCGTTTGGTATAATCAAGTGCACGTGTGGCATCTGCTCCTGCCAAGGAAATTGTCTTGATTGGTGTGTGGTAGTATTTGTGCCAGTGTCTGTAGAGTCTGTATCTTGATCGACTGCCAGAAGTGGCCTCTTTGGGTGATGCGCGGTAGATTCGAAGGACGGTTCCCCAAATCTCCAGATAGAGCTTTCTATAGATCGTTCAGGTGTCTATTTTCATGTAAAATAAACAGGCTGTGCAACATACCTCCAGCCCCTTCTTCGGGATCGTACACCCGGTTTGTCGAATTCACGCTTCACAAAGACATGGCCCATCTTGAATATCGTGCATTTGTAGCCCGGAAGGAGTTCTGAGCCTTCTTCTTCTCGAGGAATCACTCCAAATCGTTCCAGGCGTCTCTGGAGAACATATTCGTGGTAGTCTGGCAGTCCAGACCCTTCTATCAAACTGACTGATGTTGGGGGTTGGACGGCGCTTGATGGACTGATGCGAAGATAGTCTGGCAGCGATCTGGCTCTGGTGTGTAGAGGGACTCTTTTGGGAACTGGGCTTGGCTCAATCAAAGGGGTATTAATATCGGAGGGGGTGTAGGCTGGTGGTTCGGTTAGTGGGATCTGCTCGTCGTCTGAGCCATCAAACATGGTAATCTCACTCGATTCTGAGGTGGATTGGATGGACATCTTTCCGCTGCTAAATGAAGGGCTAGGTCGTACGGTTTTGAGGGCGGAGAGTGAGCCGGAACTAGCCTTGGATTTGGCAAGATTGGGTAGGGGTGGCGAATTGCAGGTCATGTAGAGACTGGGTAATACTTGGCGATCGAATGCTGCCAGTGCTTTTTTTACGGCATCCTTGTCTTTCTGGTTGATCGAAAAGGATGTCTCATGTCTAGTTATCGGAGTGGCCAGGAGAGGTATATTAATACTGGATACACAAGATGATGTGAGTCCTTCCAATAGTCCTTTGTCCGCCAGGTGGACCTGGAGCGATCTAATAAATAACGCCAGTCTTTTGCAGTCCCTAAAATCACGTATTCCAATATTCTCAAAATCGCTGGGCTCTCCCATCTGAAGGAATTTTAAGAGGTCGATGTGGGCCCGTTGTATGAAGGGGGTGCAGTGTCCAAGACATAATGGACTCAGCACAATGGGTGTAAAGCCGGTTTCTAGTAAAATAAAGAGGTTGAGTAGCTAGTTTGAAATATTCCAAGTCTACCTTTACAAGGTGCTACGGTGTGAAGCATATTCAATAAAAGAAGAGGAAATTTTTTTTATGAAATACAGGAAACAAAGGACAACATTATATATATATGTGCGTAAAAAATATATATAAATATATAATTATTATTATTATTATTATTATGATTATTATTATTTTTTAAGTTTTATAGATGTCTTGTACACTCTAGTGTATCACGTAGACTAGGTGTCAAGAACACAAAATAGAGAGTCCGGCCAGAATGCAAGGTAAAGCATATCTATATATTTTTTTTTAAAAATAATAATAATAATACGAGTGATCACTATGACAACCCAGATGGAGCATTGGGTATCTCTATAGACTCTCTTGTCTTGAGGGTGGTCTTGACAATCTTTGGATAGTCTACATGCACAAATGCCCTCTCGACGTCCTTTAATCTCTCTAGCTTCTCCTGGAGAGCCTCTCCAATGTCGTGGGATTTTCTTAAAGGAGTATCTGGTGACAGAATGATGTCTACCTCAACAAATAGACTATTGCCAGTATAGTATGCTCGGCATGTATCCAGTAGTTCCACTCCAGGGTGGGTTAGGGCTATAAATAAACAAATAGTAAATAAACAGACAATGTCAACCATAATGCATTACCAACATAGGTGATTATCTGGAGAACCTCGGGTTCAGCACTTTTACCTACAATAAGCCTTGTGTGCTCTAAAGTATGATTAGAACTGCAAACCAGAATATAAGCTTACCTAGCAAGGTAGCCAGCCAGCTTCTAAGGATAATCAGAGCAATTACAATCGATCCCACGGGATCAACCCAGGCCGCCAATTTGCTTCCGACAATACCGGTCGTTAGTCCCAGTGTATTGATCAACAGGTCATTAAAGTGATCTTGGGCCAATACTCTGGCAGAACTGTAATGGGACAAGAGTACACAGTAGCAGTAGAGAGCCAGTTTGATTGCTTAAAACGACGGTCAGTACAATGTCAGTGCTATTTGGGTATTTACCTAGTGCAGTGGCAATACAGCCGATAGCCAAGGGTCCCAAATCAGACGGGGTTCCTTGATCAGCAAGTTTCTGAACTGCTTCAATCTAATGTATGGGTGAGTATTTGGCTAGTAAACCTTTTTTATCTCTTAATACTTGCAATCAAAAACAAGGCCAGGCACGACATTAGAGACGAAAACACAATGATCCCTGCGGTCTCCATCCGGGCCTTTCCCTTTCAAATAATCAGTATCTCTGATGCTATTTATTTATTTTATTTTATTAAAAAAAACTTACTATAGGGTATTTAAGCAGGTTGACCTTGGCTGCCTGTCTTGACGTCCACAGCAAAACAGCCGAGCTCAAGAGGTCCATAAATGAGTCTGACATGGTTGAGAATATGGAAAGCGATCCCGAGGTGGTTGCAGCAATCAATTGAAGACAGAATAGTACCACATTTGCACAGACCGTACCATATATTGCGATCTTGAGCTAAAATATTTTAACTAGTGCTTAGAACATTCTTCTTTGAAAACAAACTCATCATTACTCTCAACTGTCGGCTGTCCTGATCTAGTCCTTCAAACTCATGAGGCGAGAGCATAGAATCGATCAACTTGTTTTGCTTGACATAAAACTTCCTGACCTTATTAGAGGTCCCCTGGCTCTTCATCCTCTTTAGATCTGCCTTGGACTTTTTGGACAGGAGAAGTTCAAGAGGGTCTTCTGGAGGATTGGCCTGCTCCAGAGTTCTGCCATTGAATTGGTGGGTAGTCTGGGTTGAACAAGAGATATACATTGCCGAAGTCCGGGTTTCTGCAATCGTTTCATCATCTGGAGCGCATTCTTTTTCTGTAAGGGTGCTTTGGCTTGGCTGGGTGCAGACGTATATTGTTGGCTCACAAATATCTATAGACGATGATTCTATCAAGGTTTTTGACATGTTGTAATGATTACAGAAAAAGAAATAATAATGCGACTATTCCTTTATGTATTTATCATGATATACTTGTGCCGGTTAATAACCAGCTAGACCGTAGGAACAAAGTAAGAGCAAGAGAAATGCCCTTTCTAGCCGTCAAGCACGTAATTTAGACTAACATGGAATCAACCGATCTGGAGCCGACCAAGTGTAAACTCAAAGCAAAAAAGACATGTATTCACTCTAAAGATCATATTTTGTTATAAAAGCGGTTCAGGGTACGGATTTTGGCCCCATATTATCTGCTTGTATAGCCAAACTAACAAGAGCAATTCCTCTGGTTGGCTTCAATGTAAAGGCGTCTCAGATCAGGGCTTTAGACGTCATCTTTAGATATATATATTTAAATTTAAATTTAAAAATGAAAAGGTCAACGTACCTAGAATTCTTTTTACTATTATTATCTGTCTAGCTAAAGCAGGTATAGCATTTACTGTGATGCTAATCGTAACTTTCTTTTTTTCGATGTAATACTTGCGATATTATTTCTAGAAAATAAAGCGCAAATATACAATCTACGCACTCACACAATTTATGAATACATACATATATATATTACCCTTAACCTCGAGGATTGTGCATCCCACCATATCTATAATACATATGTGCTCAAAGGTGGTCTAGTCAAATGACACTATGGAATCAAACGAGCCCTAAACTCCGACGTGACTTTCTTTCAAGTCCCTTTCCCTCTCTCTCTCTTTCTTACTCTTCTGCTCAACTTTCACATCTATCTATCTATTTATCTATTTATCTATTTATCTTTCTCTTTCTTTTAGATGTCTCCCTTTTTATATATCTATACATATTCCCTATCTCTCTCTTCATATTAACTCCTTCTTATATCTGCCATGCTCACACGCCTACCAAACGAACTTCTTGACGCTGTACTTGGGAAACTAGAATACGATGACCTCGACACCCTGTCGACCCTGGAGTGTATTCGGCCAATAGTCCAACACCACCTTTACCAACATTTCAGATTCCATTGCAAGATTGCATCCCTGCTGCGCCTATTTGAAGCCCTTTGTCCAGTTGAGCGTCGGGACCATGAGATTCGCAGTGGACTGGCCATGCAACTATTGCAATTCATTTGCCACATTGTAGAAAATCATGAGCAACAAAACAGACAGACAACATTCACAGATCTTCTCGACACATTACAGAAACTGGTCATACGCAGGATTCTCTCTCCAGATCTCCAAATGGGTCTAGAACAGGATTACGCTTCCCTGTGTCTAGAGGTTCGGAGGACGTATATGCACACACCCTCGATACGTGTGCTCCATGACTATGTGAGTACTTTTGGAAGAAAAAAAAAAGGGTCAAGCCAACTTGACCATCAAAAACCTATTATTAACATCATTAATTAGAAATACCGCAGGCGTAGTACTAAATACCCATTGGCCCCCTTCTTGCCTCGGGACTATGCATGGTTGTGGCGGGCCCAGTGTGCAAAGGTCTCTGAACTCTTGAAAACGAATGATTGCCGGACATGGGCCAGTGCACGGGAGGGCCATGTGCGCTTTGCTCACTTTTTTGGCTGCCTGTTTGAAGTTACAAGCCTTTATTTGGAATCGAACATCAGTGGTACCTTTGAGGAGTGCGTTGGGGAGGCACTGGTGAGCGGAAACGTTGAGAGTCTATTGGTGCTGTGTGTGGCTGCAGAGAAACCAGTTGATGTGGATGACATGTGCATGATGGTGGCGCAGGCTAGAGAGGAGTTTTGGAGCTATTTGGACATAATGGACGACTTGTTTCCACACACGACAGCCACAGTCAATATCGAAGAGGAAATATTAACAGGAGGAGCATTACTTGTACCATCCGAACCAGGAGCAGCAGTCGCACAACCACAACCACCACCACCACCACCACCACCCGAGCCACTTGAACCCCCTCCTGATTGGATGGTTGCTGACCGCTATAAAGTAACTGCAGATGCCAGGCTGCGTCTCAAGGTAAGGGAATCCAGTATACGGGCGGTTTGATTGATTCAATTGGTTATTTCATTTAGTTGATGAACGGCTTGTTCAATAAAGGCTGGCATTGGTTTCACTAGTAAAATCCAACAACAAAAAACAAAAAAAAAGAACTTGCTCTTTGTGCTTGTTTAGGCGGCACATCAATGAGTGCATAAATTAACAGTCATGGTGACCTCAGATCTGACTGCCCCCACCAACTTTCACTTTGCTTTCCATACCCCATACGTGTTAAAAGTAGAGGGAATAAAGACAGTTGTGTATATTGCAATGGTGTTGATAGAGACACGCCAAGAGATTGGCTGCGACTCATTGGTCAGTTGGCTGCTTAGTAAATAAATAAGCAAAAAGATGTGGTTTGACTAGCTTTTTTTTTTTTTTTGGAAATAAAAAAAATTCATTTCGATTTTCCTATTAATTCTTTGCTTTTTCTGCTCAGCAATCATAAAATACATATATAACATTATATAATACATATACATGTATACATTTTTATGTATATATATTTATATATATTAATATATTGTTTACAGTGCTACTTTATGTGCGTATCGTATAGTCTTTTATGATCAGATTACCTGTATCTCCAAAGGCACGACTCTACATCATTAGCAGGTATAGACCATGTACACACAATTCTGTTGGGATCCTCACTCACATATTTCCAAGTTTTGTATCAATTGGTGGATTCCTGGTAAGTCATTACACCCTAGCAGCCAACATACTCAATATTCATTTGCACCAAACACCGACACAGTATGGGTGAGTAGGACTGCTAAATACACAAGTTTAATTAACCAAGAAACCAAAAATAAAATAAAAAAATACGTACATACATACATAGACTGGATAACGGTATAGTGTCTTCTTGTCTTATTATGCCAAGTTTCCAAAAGACATTTGGAGTCGATAATCCAGCCGACGTTGATGGTATCGCTGCTATGGGTGTAGCTCACCTGGCTGCCATATTCTCTGCTCTGGTACGGCTAATTTTTATTATACATACATTATTTATAATCCAGATCACAAATAGTTTCTAATGCTCCTTTATTATCCATACATGCAGACCACAGGCTATTTTATCGATCGACTCGGCAGAAAGAAAATATTTTACATTGCCAGTATTGTACATATCATTGGCTCAATATTACAAGTAGTATCGACCAATCTTGCTGTATTCTTGGTAGGAAGAGCCATAAACGGAATATCTTTGGGGTGAGTGAGGGCAAATAGGGATAAGCAGGCTTATATGCTAATTGTTTTGTAGGATTTACAGTCTACTGATCCCACTGTGTAAGTGAATATATATATATTTGCCAGGATTCATAAATCTCATAAACCATTTAGATCAAAGCGAACTTGCAACTGCTACAAATCGTGGCAGAATGATAACTATATACCAAATTGGCTCCACAATGGGTTCATGTGTTGCATTCTGGATGTGTTTTGGTACCTATTACTTTCCAAGAAATATCGGTTGGAAACTGCCCATGGTTATTCAGATCATACCTCCCCTGCTAATGTTGGCTGGGCTGTGGGCAATACCAGAAAGGTGAGTGATCTTTTTAATGAACATAATGCACAGAATAAAACCATTGATTGTGTACAAATATATATATACAAATAAATAAATGACAAGTCCTCGCTGGCTTATTTACCGTGAACGATTCAATGAAGCAAAGTATATTCTCGAACAGTTACGCGATAATAGTGATGGTGGTATGGATGTCAGGATGGAATATACTGGGATCGTACAAGACGTTACATTTGACAAGATATACACCAAAAACCCATACACAGCACTATTTCAAACCGGGACGACGAATTATAAAAAACGAACATTTCTTGGAATCGGCATTCACGCTCTTACACAACTCACTGGAATCAATGCACTGCTGTAAGGTACAATATATATGCCTAGTCTCATACTCAGCCAATTGTCTAGCTACTACCTGCCGGACGTATTAGAAGCAGCAGGAATTAAGTATAGACACACAGCATTGATTGGTGAGTGGGTTGCATGGACCAAAAGTTGTGGCATTTACTGATGAAGAGGCAGGCAATTGTGTGGGTGGATCGGTTAGCTTCCTGGCCACCATTCCCCTGTTCTTTTACATTGACCGAGTAGATCGACGGCTGATTATGACCCTCGGTGCAGTAGTCGTGGGATGCGCGCTTGTAGTAATCGCAAGTGTTACGGCCCAGTTTGCACAGCGCATTGTTTCTGATGGCAGTGATATATACCAAGGAATGGATTTCACCTCAACAACCCGTATACATAACGAAGCCGCAACATATGTGATCCTCGTATTTCTGATCGTATTCTTTACTGGATTTTCATTGAGTTGGGGATCAATGGGTTGGGTTTATCCTGCAGGTAAGAAAGAGAGAAAGAGAGAAAGAGAGAAAGAGAGAAAGAGAGAAAGAGAGAAAGAGAGAGAAAGATGGTGTATCCAAAGTTATTAAATCATATACATAGAGATCTACCCTCAATTAATCCGTGCCAATGCAATGGGCGTAACAACTGCATCGAGTTACCTCTTTAACCTAATAATTACCATTATATCGCCTATAATGTTTCGCAATATCCTATGGGGAACATATATATTTTTTGCAATATTTTGCTTTATCATCGTAATAGTTGTACGGCGATTTTATCCAGAAACAAGGGTAAGCAGAACCATAGTTTGGATTGCTAAGCAACTATGCATTTTTCTAGGGAAAACCACTAGAGGAAATCAACTTGATCTTTAGTGGAGCCTTGGTTGATAAACAGCCGGGGGCCCATCATCCTACTACTGCAGCAGAAGCCTTGTTGAGAATGGAACAGTTGCGGTATCGAGACAGATGTCTAAAATATACCGAGTGCTAGAAATAATAATAATAATAATAATAATAATAATAATAACAATAATAATAATAAAAAGAAACTTTTTAAACCGTTTTTTTTTCTCTTTCAATATTGAATTAACTTGAACTTTTTTTGTTTTGGAATCAATACAGACATTGCATCATCATCAAGTCTTTTGTATAGAATGAATTACAAGACTGACAATATCACACGAGAAATTATTGTATGTGAGAATATTACCAAAAATCTCCATGACAAATCACTACTTTTGTGCGTGTGTGTGTGTGTGTGTGTGTGTGATAGACCCACCATCGAGTACAGATAGACAAATATTTTTACACTTTTTCTTTTTTTTAAAAAATAAAGGCGAATTGCATTTCAATTGAACTTTTATACATTTATTCATTTTGAACTTGATTAAAGCATGCTTTAATTTATCCAATCTAAATCCCCTTTTTTTTCAAAACAAGAATAATAATAATAATAAAAATCTTAATCTTGCTTGATATGATTATTTGAAAATATTCACAAATTGAAACAGGATAAAATGGAATAGTCCAGGCCTGTGTTGTCCAAAATGGGCCATGCTATTTATTATGTAGATTTCGTTGTTGATCTTGTATATAATATCTTTGGAGCCAAGAACATACAGCAAGATATTCGATATACGGATCGGAATCATTTGACAGAATCAAGGAGGCAATATATACTTTTATACATATATACTTTGTGTCTTATCACCATGGCAACAAATCCTACCAGAAATAATCTGTAAAAAAAACTATCTCCCTATTTTACCGTATTTGAATGGCATTCTCATCATTGGATTATACCTGTTTGTGTCTAATGAGCAAATAATGAGTGCCAGAGTAATGAAAGGTAAATCAGGCCTCATTTGTCTGTACCATTAGAGCCCGAGACTAGAAATACACAAGACAAGGAAATAAATTGAGTAAGAGTGAGAGTAGAATTCCCGGGGGGGAAGGGAGTACAGACAGTCAATAAAATATCATTCAAAAAAGACCATCAAAATAAGAGAGAAAATAAAAATACTTCAAATCCAGGCCTCTTCTTTATTCACTTCTTTCTCATGTTGCTCGGAACTTCCCCTCTGTCACCCCAGCTGGCTACGTCCACAGAGATCCTGGCCCTTCCATCGGTTCTGATCGGTTGGTCTATGGCAGCTTGCCTCTGTTCAATTGGTCTCCAGATGATAATGATAGCCATTGATAGATTTTATGGCCATGACAGTGTGCGATCTTATTCCCTCTAGAAGGTACAGATCCCAGACAATCGTCCAAGAAGAAAGACATCCTATGCCAGAGCTCGTTCATTTTATCCAAAAGATTACATTCTCAGCCGGCATCAATTGCCGTACTGCCCTCGTGGCTCTCATCTATCTCGATCGCGCAAAGGCCGCGTTACCCAAAGGAGCTGTTGGTGGCCATGGTAAAATGAGCTTTCTCCGGATCCCAAAGGGTCTTTTTGGAATTTAGTTTCCAAAAAGGAGTTCTTTTTCAATAACACCAAGACCCATACATATTTAGATACTCCCCATCGTATGTTTCTTGCCAGCATGCTTCTGGCATCAAAGTACTTGCGTGGTACGCGATGGTCGCCACCATTTTCAGCTCACCAGCCACTCTTACCCACCGTACCGTCGTCATGGCAACATTATTACTCTTATCTTTCCAGTAACCCTTCTTACTGCCTCGGGCCACTGACTAATGTCCAGCTCTCCAACCTATGCTGTGGGCTATTTTCGCTTGAGCAGGTCAATACTCTCGAGCGTGCTTTCCTCAAACTGATTGATTATCGATGCTGGGTAGACGATCTGGAAGTCAAGGAATTTGTGCTCAAGCACCGTGTAGACTTTTCTCTTTAGTAATAATATCCTTAATATCCTATTTTAGAAGAACCAACTTTCATCCCTCGTACAAACCTCTTATGCTATTTTATATTTGTATATATACACTCTGACCAAAGGAATCCCTGCCACATTCAAAAAAAATATAAGCCTTACTATACATATATATTTTTTTTAATATCCCTTTATATATTAACTTGCTTTTCTTTTTTTCCAAGAAATAAAATAATAAAACAAAAGTCCATTTCCTAGACGCAATGGTCATCTAATCCCAGCCTTGCCCAACTCATGCGAACATTACAATTCTCAATCGACAATCAACATTATCAAACACTGGAAAGAAACTCGTATAGCTACAAGGCTCAGACATGAAAGACCGAGTAGACTTGGTGTCACAGATGTTACGAGTATTTGTTTAAATGAGATGGAATCATTTCAAAAAAGGTCCTTTTCTTTTTATTTACCACCAGGCAAATCTGGAGTGCAGAGAAATATTGATCAGATCTTAACAAATCCATATCTATACAAACTCGACTAGCAAACAGAATAAGAATTGAGTGTGTTGGGCCATAACTAGAGCCAACTTTGGCACCAAAGATTGAAATAGGGCGGTATGGACAGGTTGGTCGTCAAGGTAAAGGGCAATTATTCTGACCCACCCCAATCTATGTAAGCCTGCCAAGAGAGACTTTTACAGCAAAAAAAGTATGGAAAAAAAGGTTCTGTGATACTATGGGGCTGTTTCTTGGCTGTTTGTCTTGGCCTTTATCTTTTATTACAGGCTCTGTTTACAAGACGCTCATGTCAATTGTTAATCAAAGCACTTTATACCTGCCATCACAAATCGAGCAAGAAACATGATACCATGGTGGCATAATCGTCAAGATATTCAATGATTTGACTATTTTCCATTCCAAAATCTCACTTGCAACCTAATGACTACATTTAAGCAAATTTATTGAAAATATCTATAGAGTTTTGGACAATTGTTAAAGACAATTATAGCCAGTTTGAATAATATGCATTTATTGATTACTAAAAAAGAAAAAGAAAGAAAGAAAGAAAGGTGTTGAGCCAGTGTAATAAGCTAAGAAATGAAAACTGCCTTTTGGTGTTGGAACAATTGGATATATCTAAATACATCCATCATTAATCCTCTGTTATCATGAATAAACATTAATATCAAAGAATCCAATCGGCAGCAGCCACGCCTGGATAGCTTATTTTTCTGTTGAAATAAGAGATTCAAGCTCAAAAATTATATATATATATATATATATATTTCACAAATATCGTTATTACCTCTTTATTACTTTTAACAATCAGAATTTAATCACACTATGCGTCTCTTGAGCCTATTCCACACCATCTGTCTGGCCGCCACCCTTGCTGTCAGTGCTCAGGCCCTCAAGGAGCCTCCTACTACATTACAGATTGGTAAACCTGAAATGTTAAATGGCAGCACTCTAAATGTCCCCAACAGGAATCAAAAAGAAGATCCCTGAAGAGCAATGCACCATCCGTTCACGCGATGGGTTAGTAGATCTACCAAATCGACACTTGTTAACCTTGGCTCTAGAGATTCGCTCTCGATGCACTATACAGGAACCCTGTTTGATACGGGCGACAAGTTTGACAGCAGTGTGGACCGTAACCAACCCCTGGAGTTCACTCTTGGAACAGGACGTGTCATCAAAGGATGGGATCTTGGATTGAAAAAGTAATATAGGCAAGACGAGGGTTGTATTATGCCATGCTCACAAAATACGTAAAAAAAATAATTATAATAGTATGTGCGTTGGTGAAAAGCGTCGGTTGGTTATCCCTCCCCATTTGGGTAAGTGTATAATCACCTGCCAAATTAGGTTATATAACATTTATACATATATAGGTTATGGTGCCAATGGAATGGGAAGTGCCATTCCAGGTGGATCCACTCTTGTGTTTGATGTGGAGTTGGTCGATATCCACCGTGCAAACAGTGAGTCCACCCAGAAGCAGGAGGCCGTAAAGCCCCTCAGCCCCGGATTGGACTTTTCATCGCCCATCTTTTTGTTTTCTGCTGTGGGTGTCTCTGCATTGTTGGTCATCGTCTATCTTGCCACAAAGTCTGGAGAAAAGAAGGAAGAGCCAAAGGTTGAGCAGGTTCCCGTTGATGCCGCCAAGAAGGATTGAGCATTTGGAATACATTTTTGATTTATTATATTATATATATACATAAATACATAAATACATAATCTACAGACAATCTAGTTCTAGTCAGACTGTCCAGACAGCTTATCAAGGGTGGATTGGACGCCTTCCTTGAGAGAGGTTGCAGTGCTTTCTCGATTGGCCTGGGGTTTTGAGTGGGATTTGGAGTTGGATTCACAGTTATCAGTATTGTTCTGTTGGGGCTGCTCATCATAGTCTCCAATCTTGAACATGCCACTACTGGTAGCCTTCTTGGGGTCCTTTGAGCTAAAGGGGTTTTTGAGTTGTCCGATATCCATTGTGATGTTTAAGAGTTGAAGATTCTTGATCTATCGATCCTCGGTCCTTTTATATGTTTTCCCACAAAATATTGTACAAATCTGCTTTCTGTATGGCTGAATGATGTCATGCTTTGACATCACGTCCACAAAGCATCTTTTACATGACGTGGAATTCATGGTTAGATCCTCTCACTGGCTCAATTTGAGTTCTTACTGCCAAGGTCCCTCAAAGAGTAAAGACTCAAAAATTGCCTCGCAAAAAAAATAATAATCGTAAAATATTGGGAAAATGCTTGTATTATATGCGAAATATTCTTTTCTGTAATATATATATATATGATATTTCCATTGCCAATTCTCTGGGAGTTTATGTGTATGTGTAATGTGTATGTATTTTATTTCTCTGCCTCTACCTTTTCCACCTCTTCATTCTTGGCTTCAGGTTGAGCCTCAGGCTGGACCTCAGGCTGGACCTCAGACTTGGCTTCAGCCTGGGCTTCAGCCTGGGCTTCAGGCTGAACCTCAGACTTGGCTTCTGACTGGGCTTCAGGCTGGACCTCTGCAGGCTGGACCTCTGCAGGCTGGACCTCTGCAGGCTTCTCTTCAGACACTTCCTTTGCCTGCTTCTTTACATTCTTATCTTTTGATCTCGAAAAATCATCTGCCTTGCGCTTGTTGTTTTTACGCTGATGTTCAGAAGGAGGAGGGGTAGGTCTGAATGCATTGAATGTGTTCTTTTTATAGGAAAAGGCTGGGGTAGGTCTGTTCTTCTTATCCTCAGCATGTTGGGTACTGTATAGAATGTCTTAGTATTGGCTAATTAGCCATCTTATAGACTCACCATGTGGCTACATAGAGCTTGGTACCACGGAACTCCCATTCTTGAGCAGCAGCCTTTGCGGAAAGTTCGGGATTTGCGAATTCAACAATTGCAGAACCCTTTTTTTAAAAAAAGAAAAAGAAAAAGTTAAGTAGGTGCACGCACACCAAACAGTTTATATCCTCCTAACCTTCATCTTGTTGCCGCGCTTCTTGAAACGGAGAGCAAGTACTTCGCCTACAGTCTCGAACAATTCCTCGAGTTCATTCTGGAGCTTAATCATGGCATCAGCAGCCTCGGAACGGTCTTCAACATTAGCATCAACCAAAGGGAGGTTGTTCTAAGCAAACCACGGACAATTAGCCTACTGATTGATATACATATACATATATGAATATATACTTACAATATAGATGGAACGAATCTCGTGGTCAACCTCAACTGGTGTGGTCTTGCGTCTAATGTTCTTGCCTTCCTCATCAATTTCCAGCAAATCAGAGGGAACTTCCTTCAAGGCAGCAACGATAGTGTCAAGGTCTTTGGAGATTGTCTGCATTTTCTTGAAGCTAGCAATCTTCTCAATAGGGACCCCTATAGTTCAAAGCAATAGTCTAAGCATCGTGTCTCAGCCAGAACACCAGAGAGCTCTGTCTGCTCAGTGCGTGCAAGATACTTACATCCGGTTCCAGTGCTTCCGGTCAAAGTCCAGAGGTATTTGTCATAGGGCAAGTTGGAGTCTCCAAAGTAAAAGTTGAACTGCTTACGGATCTTGGCGTTGACAGGGGAGACGCTGTTCTCTTGAGTGTCGCTCATGATTGCTGAACTCGATATTGAAGAATAAAGGGAAAAAAAGAAAGAGTTTTTTGTTTCTTGCTTCTTTAAACAACGACTAATAGAATTTTATATTTTTCTACATTGAGCGTCACAAAAAAACAGACCCAGTGTGACGAGACTGAAGCGATTTTTTTTTCAAGGCGGACAATCTCTCACCGGGCTTCATTATCAATTCACTGTGCAGACCGCGCACCTTTTTTTTGGCGTTCTATATGGAGTTTACGGAGTTAGAAAGCCTAAGGAAAGAGGGAAAAGTGTAACATTTAAACTCCGTGATTTTGTAAGAATTTTACTAGTAAAAAATATATACTTTTTAATCACGTGACGGCCTTGATACTTCTCTAAAGCATACTAAGCATATTGTACTTTCTCCTTACTCTTTTACTCTTATATTATATTATTATAGACTACAAAATGCCTAGACTTACTGTTCCCACTGAAGAAAGGGCTAAAAGAATATGGAGATACATTAGAGAACACCAGCGTAATTTCCAGCAAACTGCAGAAATGAAAGTAATAGCAAAAGTAGAAGCAGAGAATATTAGAAATTCTCGAGTAGAATATATGCACGAGTATAGGCATAGTATACAAAGTAGTGCTGCTGAAGAGAATGAGCAAGTAATAAGAAGGCGTAGACTGAATAAAATTGGCACAAATAATTGGAATAGCATACAAAGAAAGTATGAATCAACAATCAGAAAGTGTCCTACATATGTATGCGGATAATGTGGAGGTCTTTTCTTTCAAAAAGATATATCTTCAGTAAATAACCACAAGAAAGAAAGAAAAAGGAAACCGAGTATATCGGAATATAGAACGCCTTTCTTGATATTTTGATATAGACTTAAGTCTAAACCAAAATGGTTTTTTTAAAAAAATAAAAGTCTCTTGCAACATCGTTTGCTCTTTAGAAACTTCCCCTTGGATTTCAAATAAAATTGAAAATATTGAAAAAAAAGTCGCTTATTGACAATTAGATGTTGTAAAAAAGAATAGTTTTATTAATCGAATAAACAATGGTTATGTATGCTATTGCTTGTGAAATATAACTGCGGCGCGCAGTTACTGTGAATAATAAACCTCAAAGTACTACTGCAGTTGCAGAGTACTCCCAAGATATTGAAATGCCGATTAGACTTGGCCTACAACAGTTTCTTCAAAAGGGTTTGTGTTTCTTTAAATCTTTAAAAAAGAGACAATATTCAATGAATTCCCTGCTTGTTTTTTCTGCTCTTGTCTGCCTGCTGATAATCTAATGTCTGGATCTATACCCCTTGTTTTCCAACCCACCATCAACCATACTGCAACTGTTGTGTGGCTGCATGGTCTGGGAGACAATGGTGATGGCTGGTCCTTCCTCGCTGAACGATTGGCTAGTGTCCTTCCTTATGTAAAGTGGATTCTCCCCAACGCACCCTTGGCACCAATCACTCTCAATCGTGGATCAGTAACGCGCGCCTGGTTCGATGTCATAAGCACTGATCCCAAAGAGTTAATGAATGAGGATTGCAAAGGCATCGATGAATCGTTTGCCACAGTCAACCAGATAATCAAAGACGAGATCGAAAGAGGTATTCCTTCCAACCGAATTGTTCTCGGTGGGTTCTCTCAGGGCTGCTCTCTGTCCCTGTTTACCGGTCTGACTACAGAGTATGAACTGGCTGCCATTATTGGCTGCAGCGGAAGGATCCCTAGAGCCAACAAAATCCTGTCTGTAAGTAATCTTTTGGTATTAAGCTGTTGACTAAATCAAATACTACTTGTAGGCCATGACTGATTCCAACAAAACGACACCTATTCTCATGTGCCATGGCGATGATGATCCAGTTGTCAGCTTTGAATATGGACAAGAGTATGCTGCATGTCTAAAGATGTGGGGATATAATGTGGAATTCAAATCTTATCCCGGCCTGGATCATTCTGCCTCTCCCCAGGAGTTGTTGGATATTTCGAGCTTCATTGAGAAGAACCTTCCTCCTGTCTAGGCGGCTTTTGCACAAAAATGTCTAGTAAAAAAAGCCAAATGAATATCATGATTTGTTTTTTAAGAAAAGGAAAATCAATAGACTTGTCAGAAAGCATTGTCGTAATATAAACAATTATTCGTATATACATTTCAGAGTGCACATTATTACATTGGTTTAAAGAGATGGGGAATCAAGACAATGATACCCATTATCTATCTGCTCCTCGCACTGCAAAAAATATGTGATTTCAACTTTGAATATATCGATTGAACTGAGGAGAGTATAAGACTTGGATTAGCTCTTTTCTTAACTACTCGCTTTAGATAGCGTTAATAATATTAGATAGTTTTATTGGATAGGCATTAAAATATGTCTTTATTTTCAATGATTATTGAAGGTTGCAAAGTTAATATTCTTGGGTGGTGATTAAAATGACTTGTCAGCTATAGATAATTTTATATGGCATTGGCTTAAAACTGATTAGAGTCTGTCTTGATTAAATAAAGCATCTAACTGTAAAATGAAAAATGACAATTACATTATCTTTTGAGATTATTGCTTTTACTGACTACACTTTTTTTTTTTTTTTTTTTTTTTTGGGGGGGGGGGTAAACCACCTTGGAATGCAAATTACTCTTTGTTCTTTCTCTTATATATATACTAGTAATTATTTTATGGGATTATTTAATGGTTTTGCTGTTGCCTTTACAAATCATCAACAATCTTCTACTCTCTGGTCATTATATGTGATTTAATAACAAGGTAACACTACGGGAAAAAGGTCCGGTTTTTTGAAATCGGAGATTTATTTTGGGTCTATAATAGCCAAAACTTGATGATTTTTTGGAATTGAAACAAAAAACAAGTTAAATTCAGACCTATTCCCGAAAAAAAAAAGCTTGGATGTCTTTGCTCCAAGCTGCTGATTCATCTCAAACAATCAAGTTGAATGGGATAAGGATGTTTTAAATACGACAAATATTCTGTGTTATTTGGTGTACCTGAATCATTCAAGGCAAAAAAAAATCTGATTGAGCGTTCATTGGTTTTCAATGCGGCTGTCAAAAGAAAGTATTGCCAAACTGTAGACATCGGTTCAGATTCGTCGCTGGAACGACTGCCAAAGTTAAAGGGAAAGACAAGGGAAGCTATTCACGATCAAAAACAAGATGACCTTGAATTCCTGATTGACTACAAGAAAAATTTGATTAGAAAGATGAACTGGAAGAAATGCCTGTCAGTTGGCCATGAGAATAAAAATAAAATATCATACCAAAATTAGTCGACTAGTGAATCATTGAGACCGAGGTAAATAGGGATAGGGAATTTATAGACACTGTGAGAGAGTTATTGATTAAATAAAGGATATCATGGTGATTTATATACTTTTATGATTCCTTTTTTAATCTAACGTCTATTGTGTAATGGTCAGTTATCACTGTTGAAGTGTGTGGTTTACTTGGGGTATGTAATATTTCCTGGGATGTTAACCTGTCATTCCATGCCAATTGTGATCTTTTAAAGATATTAATCAGGGCCCCCTCTTGTATTGTTTATCCCATTGTTGCGCTGTAAAAACATGAATACCAGGCCTTTTCGCAGCACCAGTTGCCGCCCAGACATTTCTCAAACAACTTTACCAGCCATTCTAAAAAGACAAATCATTATAATAAATATTATATTTTTTAGGTCAATTTGATTTAACCTTTGTGACATTTCTCTTACTTTAAAAGGGGAAAATATCTAAAGGGACAGTCATTTTTGGAAAGTGACAAAAATTACCACTCTCACTCTAGTTACCAAAAATGACTATCAAATAAAATTTTGATGGTCAGTCAATGCCAAAACGAGGTTTTTGACAGGACGTGACTGTTAAACAATGGCAAACAGGCTCACTTTCAGGTCTGGCTTTGTTTTCTCTTGTTCTTACACCCATCACATCATGGAAGGCTATCAGTCCACCCCTATCCGCCCACCTGTCGCAATGACTTATATTTGTGCTGGTAGGACAATATAACCTCTTTGGCTGATACTTTTTATCAAGATGATCAGCTCCATTTTCATAAAGATCCAATGTAATTCATCATTCCTATTTATTTATTTATTTAGATTGTGGCGCCGAGAATCAGCTCAAGCCAAGAGAGCCAATTCGTTGCCAGGATTGTGGCCACAGAATCATGTACAAAAAAAGAACCAAGAGAAGTAAGTCTGAATATAATCAACAATGCATTGATTGCATAATCTAATCTCATTTCTCTTCTAGTGGTTCAGTTTGAGGCTCGTTAAGAGTGCTTGATGATATGGCATGCTGCATTGGTTGTAAATAACATTATTAAACAAAACAAAAACTCGTCTTTAATTGAATATCTTCATGTCCCCAAGAAGCATAAATATATATATATATATACAGTCTGTTTCTGACCATCTCAAATTTCGCCTCGGCTCAGCATAAGAACATACTGAAGTTCTTCATCGTATTCATCATCTTGGGAGTTCGATTGGAGTTTGTTTTGATTTTCTGCAATCAATGGCTCAATCACTCGAGATCTCACATCACCCCAGTTGTGTGTCTTGGCCGGAAGTCTGGGATCCTTATACTGATCACTGTTACCTATGCTGTCATTAACAGTTGGCCACGAACGGATCAAGTCAATTGCCGGAAAATCGTGGTTTGTTTCTTTGGAACCAATACAGCCAGCTTGACTTGATTGGGGAGGGCTGGAACTGGGATTTACTGCGGTCTGGATAGCAGAAACCTCGGGTTCATAATGTATTCCATCTTCTGTCAGACCCAGACTAGCAATTACACCCCTGAGAAGCTCTTCATCATTGATATAATCCCCATCATTGATATTCTGGGCCCCACTTGAAGAAGCTTGTGGGCCAAGACCTTGAGCTGATACCATTTCTTCCTGGGATAGCATGGTGGCATAGTCCAGCATCTCTTCGTCAGTCAGCCCACCCAATGTTAACTTGTGCATCATTTTTGCCTTTAAAGAACGGTTCTTTTTCTCTAGGCTCAGTTTTTCAGTAGATTCTTTGAGCTCTTGTTTGATTTCATGATGAAGTTTTGGATCACGGAGACCTGGGCCTGGTGTTCTCAACTTCTCCCTCAAATTACGTTGAACTGACAAGAGTTGAGAATAAATGGCTACAAATCTGTAGATTCTTACCTAGTAATTGCTTGTTGGGCGAGAAATCCCATGTCTTTATGTGGTGTCCAATTGCTGCCACACCCTTGTAATCACTGCATAGGATCTTGTTTACTCGCATGATGCTAACATCGTTGCGATCTACTGGTGCATTCCTGGGGACTCTGGGAGTTTGGTGTATGAGTGACATGTTGTCTAGTAAACAGATCAACTTACTTGTTTCCAAGCACATTAATGATATCTCCAGAGATGGGATTCCAGATTCTGATCCATCCATCGTCACTTTAACCCAAAAGCATCGTTAAGCCTTTTTTTTTTATCTCTATTATCCATTCTTACCTTCCAGTAACAATCTTAAAGGCATCTATATAGATGGAACTAATGGCTCCAATATGTCCATTCATCACCTTTAGAGGCCTTACTGGACCATCTTTCTGGACCGAATCACCATCCCACAAATATACTGTGCCACTAGAATCACCTGTAACCATAATCTGGGTCGTCTTTACTGACACAATATCCCGAGTACTCTGGACCAAAGAATCACTGCTTCCCTTTACGTAGCCAGATATGTTCTTTGATCCTGACTCAATAGAAATCCCCCCAGCTGGAAGAACAGTATCCCATTCCATGCAAGTTACTGTACCCATCTGTTCTTTGGGCTCAAATGTTGCAACACATTCTTCACTCTTGACCCAGAATCTCTTGACTTGGCAGGTATCTCCATATGCCACCATTAGCATTTCCGTCTTTGGGTCATATCTAATCGACTTTATCGGCGTGCTTCTATCGACGAATGGTGGAGATATAATCCTGCGATTGTCAGGAATATCATTGAGGCTTTCGTTTGGGTTCTCTCCATTGCGTCGTTGTTCACGGTAGCGAGTTACCAGCTCCTTTAGCTGGACATCCCAGATAACAATGGCTCCACTATTATAGCCTACAATTATGCAGCCATCCTGGACTACCTCTAGACACGTAGGTTCTCCATTAACACCTAAGAGTTTAATATATAGACCAGGTTTGTGAGTAATGGTGTTGGTGATAACATGCTCAGTTTGGCCTACATACCATGAAGAGTCTTGATACAAGATCCCTCGCTGATACTCCAAATGTTGACTCTAGAATCATCTCCAGCACTAATGAATATATCGTGTGCTGTCTTTGGGAATGCAAAGGCTCTTATGGCGCCTCGGTGAAAATAAGGGAATACTTTTGGGCGTCGTCCATCATGGATCTTGTTGCGGATGGTCAATGAAATACAACCTTGACCAGATCCCCAGAGAATACGGTTTCTAGATGGCCATAATATAAGAAACAGAATGACTAGCTGATATGTCCTTACTGGTCTACATGGACACACGTCAAGGCCATGATTATTTGTTCGGCCGAATAAAACAATAGAGGCCGTTCAATCTTTCCAGTGTCAATATTGCACTTTGCACCAAGACCTTGTGAGAATTAATGGCGGTCCTAGTCTTTAGATTGACACATTACGATGACTTACCATGCTCTGTCGATCCCATAATCATTGAAGAGCTTTCAAAATCGACGGAAATATCGTCAATGGTCTGAATCTTTGGACTCAGTGTCATGACTGTTCCTCTTCCCTTTTCCCATTTACTGAAACATATTGTCAGCATAAGCACAGATGGTTTGAATGAATTAATTAATTTACCGAAGAAGATCAGCTCGAAGGATGTACTCTAGTTTCCAACTGGCTGGTCGTAGACGCTTGTAAGGTGAAGCCCCAAAGTACGATACAAATGCAGTTTTCCCTGTTGGTTGCCATGGAATATTATCCATCAATTATTCATCTTTGGACCATTCTAACCTTGCAACTTACAGCAAGTATCATCGTTTATTATATGACGCCAAGTGTGGCACACCTTTGCTGCGGTGGTTAAGCAGATTGGGTTTAGCTGAGCAAACACATGGGTAAGTAATTCTACAGAGAGCAGCTGGATGTAGCATGGTGCACTATTATTGAGGATATTAGTGATTTGTACATTTATTGAGATTCCAATTAGTCTCTCTTTTTTCTTTACTTTGGATCCACAGGTGGGAGGCCCTTTCTTCCTTTTTTGAAAGAATTTCCAAGTTCAGGTAGGGTAGAGGGCCCAGAGAAAGATTTGTCAGAGTCATGATTGGATGTATAATAGTTAATTGGTTGATCTTGTGAAGTGTCGCAGTCAAATGAAGTAGAGTTGTAGGAGTCTGAAACGAAAGACATGAAATGGGTGAAATAAATACGATTGAATGGAATTGACCAGTTTGAGAATAACAGCAATTGAGTGAGCTTGTTCTTTTTAAGATAGATTTGCTCGTTTATATGGATGAAAAGAAAAGTGTTATTAACAATGAAGTCTGGACGAGTATTGGCAGAGATTAAGTGATTTTTGGCGGCTGTGACGGCTTATGTTTCGAATAAAGACCTCTTTCCTTTGGTCTCAGAGTTGAGTTCTTTTTCGGACTTTTTTTTTGTTCATTTTATTTTATTTTGTTACGCTATCCTCCCAGAACATCCTTTGCATTCGAATCATTACGCCATGAACAGACTCTTTGGAACCTCGAAAAAGATACCTAAACCCACACTCAACGACGCAATATCCTCGGTAAAAAATATATACCAATAAATAAAGCAATATAGACTTCTAGACAAGTCTTGGCTTTGGGTCTTCCCTTTTCTTTTTTGCAGACCCGCAGTAACGCTTGTTTCAACAGACCGATGGACGTGCTGATGCTGTCGAGGTCAAGGTCAAGAAACTTGATGCTGAACTTACAAGGTACAGAGATCAGATGAAGAAAATGAGAGACGGACCTGCCAAGGTATTATTGGTTGCATAAAATGAAATGATTAATAGAGAGTGTGTCTTTATACATTTATATATATTATTTAATGTAGAGTTCTGTACAACAAAAGGCACTGCGAGTTTTGAAACAAAAGAAGCTGTGAGTTGATAGCACCTGGATTGTTGTCTATAGAGCATAATAATCTGACTCTACCAAGCTATGAGGCCCAGAGAGACAACCTGCAGCAACAGTCTTTCAACATGGAACAGGCACAAATGACAACCGAGAATCTTCGTAATGTTATGGCCACAGTCGATGCCATGCAGACCGCGAATAAGGAAATGAAGAAGCAATACAAAAATGTGGACTTGGATAAGATTGATGTAAGCCTCGGTGTGCTATCAACCTGGACTAACACAACAAACAGCAATTGCAAGATGAGATGGAGGATCTAATGGAGGCTGCCAACGAGGTCCAAGAATCACTTGGCCGATCTTATAATCTTCCTGATGATATTGATGAAGATGACCTTGCAGCAGGTAAAGATGAATTATGAGATTCGAATATCAGCTGAGACTGGGTGCAGATTAAAAGCTTATAATCATTTTTTTTTCATGTGCTTTTGATCGTGTAGAATTGGATGCTCTTGGTGATGAACTGGACTTTGAAGACGAAATACCCTCTTATCTGCAGGATCCCACCGAAGATCTTCCCAAGGCCGTCGAGACAGATCCTAAACAGGTACTTATAAATTATATGCAATGACTCTTGAGAAATAGGTTTTATAACATACATACATATTAGCAACACGAGGTACTTTTGGATGAATTTGGACTTCCAATAGCTGCCCAGACACCCATGAAAGCCTAAGTAGAAAATGAAAGAATGAAAGCGAGAGAGAGCGAGAGAAAGAGAAGGAGAAAGAGAGAGAGAGATCCAATGTTTATACTATATAATTACATCAGAATATCAATTTGTCAGTGGGGCAAGTAACGCATCCATAACCATATCTATTCGAGACAGTTGTGTGACTTTCAACCCTTTTCCTCTTGTTCTTCTTTGCATCTTGAGGATTCTTCCTTGTTCAATTTTTTTTATTTAAAAAAAAACTATGCTCAATCACCCTTTTCAAGAGTCATTCTGGTCTCCTAATGCAGCCATAGACCCGGTCCCAAACTTTTCTATAGGATTAAATGTACTCCATCAAAAACTACATCAGTCCGTTGAAGAGAACTCGGTGATTGTACAGTACCTTCGACGCCGCATTGCTGCTGAACAAGGCTATGCCAACCTTCTTTTGGCATTGGCCCCCAACGATTCACTAAATTCAGCGTTTGAAAGAGACGATGGAGCAGGTCTGAAAAAGAGTTTTGAGATTGTTCGTTCTGAGAGTGGAGAAACAGCCCAAGGTCATCTCTCTCGGGCCGCTAATCTAACTGAGGCTGCCCTTGATCCTCTCGAGAGACTAACTGGACGATACCAGCGGATTGTCACTACCACAAAGACTACTATGGATAAACGAATTGCTTCATTTGAACTTGTAGCAGCTACAGTCGAGCAGCTTCGGACAGTCTATGTAACAAAGTGTCGTGCTGTTCAAGCACAAGACCTTGACTACATTCCTCCCCTTCCGTCTTCTGACCTGCAGATTCGCCTTGGCAAGTGGGCATTTACTTATAGGGAAATAACTAGGGTCCTTCAGCAGATGCACGAAGACTACCGCCAGGAATTCAACCACTCAAAAGATGGGCAAGATCTTTCATTGACAGGCAGCTATGTGTACAACTGGGTCCATGGTTACTGTGCTAGACTGATAGCGAATGAAAACATTGGCCAGGGGGACTCCTTTGATTCCGAGAGACTGGATACTGAGGAGAAGCTTATTCAGCTCGAGTCAATGGAGATCTGTAGGGATCTACTTCAGCAGTGTTTCTTGTATTCTGTACCGACAAAAAGACACGTGTTTGACAGTTCCCCAGACCATCTCTATAGAATTCACAGGCAACCACTCAGCGGCCTCAAGGGTAGTACACCAATCCGTAAATACGATCCCGCAAAGCCTGTCTATGATGAGTCAAAACCCTCGCCCCCAGGTGCCTTTGGGGGCATATTTGAGCGCTGGAATAACAAACATCACGAAGAATATCGACAGACTGCTATCCAAGATATGCTAGAGGCAGACAAGGCTTACAAAGAGGTTGTGAGAAAAGCAGAGCACATGCGTATGGAAACTGAGCAGATACTGGTAATAGAGCTCTATAATATCTCGGGTTACTGATCACTGGCCATGCACGATAGTTTATGCACTATGAAGAGATGGAAAGCCTTGAACTGGAGCGAATTCAGACCATAAAACAAGGTAGGCATAAAGTATCCTGGCCACCAAAGCGATTGTTTTTTTTAAAAAAAAATATTAAATAATATACAGCGTTTATCAGTATAGCTGCCTCCTTGTCGAATACAATACCTCTCTGTAAAGAGATGTATGACCGGATGATGCTTTATCAGGAAACCCTAAGACCTGATCAAGACGTTCGATTTATTGTGGAACAATATCGTACGGGACGATACTGCCCTTGTCCGATAGTATACCAAAACCATTTTCATGGCCCTGCCTCTGGTAAGTGTAGATGTGTGTGAATCTGTTGTCTAATTATATAGAAAAACAGATTTTTCAATTAATAAAAGCATGAAAAATGAATTAAAAGTTGTGGTGGTGTAAAATATATATATATAATAGGTCAAGTATTTGGCATTCCTTTGGAAGAGTTAGCTCGCGCGCGTCAGTTGATAGTTCCTCCACTGATTTCACAAGGCCTTGTCGTCATTGAATCTGGTTAGATGCCACAATTAGCTTAAAGGACAGTTTGTATTCATCAGAAAGCTAATATTCTTATTTCTGGGAACATTAGGCTTTACCAAGCTGTATGATGAAGGTATGATATTTATCAAGAGTTCAAGAAATATCTACTGATCCAAATATTTATAAAAATTAGAAAAAAACAAGGCTTGGACCACCCAATTGCCGCTTGACCGTGTGCATGCAGCAAGAGAAGAAGTCAATTATTCTCCAGTTGCAATGTCACCAGACTACCTTGAACGATATGATGTTTTGCTGCTGGCCTCTCTTATCCGATTGTTTCTTATGGAACTGCCTGAATGCTTATTGACTTTTGAACTTTACGAACCCTTTAAACTAATCTACACAAACTGTAAGGATAAGTATTGCCCTAGAAGACCGTAATATCATAATAACATCAAGATTACAGGGACCCAAGATGATGAGAGTCGTCTGATTTCAATAAGTAAATTGCTGGCTACCCTTCCGACTACAAACTACTGTACCCTCAGGGCGTTAATGAATCATTTTCACAAGTAAGTCCAATGGCCATCTATGTAACATAATCTAACACTCTCAAAGGCTATTTGAAGATGCAGAAGAGGAGCATAGTATAGACTTGCTTGATAATTTGGCGACTACATTTGGGCACATACTTATTCGACCACAAATTGAAACTACACTTCGGATCAATGACAAGCATCCCCAGCGTTTGTTGCGTGATCTTATAAAGAATTTTGAGGATATATTTCCTGCAGAAGCACACAAGACACAGATAGACAATTCAAATAAGCGGCCTGGTATTACAAACAGTGACTCTTCAAGCAAGGAACCTTCACTCGATGCACCTTCGTTTTCTTCTACTCTTTCTTCGACAGCCTCTGGACCTAATTCTTTGGCAACTACTGCTACAACTAACCAAAACTCGTCTGATAGCGATGGATCACCCCCACCCTTGAATAGTTTGAAAAATACCGATCTGAAGCCAAGTTCATCTACTATACCCACTCGCCGCCGAACCCTTCTTTCCTTTATGAGAAGAAGTGGAAGCTCAGAGCCGATACCACAGGAGCAGAATGTGTTTGTGATTCCAAAAAATGACGGATCGAGTCTATCTGGACCTGGCATTAGAAAACCAATTCATGTCCCATCTGCAAGTATGCTCTTTGAGGATCCCGAAGATACACCTTCCAGCCCACTTCCTCTATCGCCTACATATCCTCCTTCTGTTTCGAATATCTCGACCCAAAAGAGAGATTCGATGCCTTTGATACAAATGGACGAAGTATTGTCGCCCATTCAGAAAACTAATGCTCAAAAGGACAGCCAGCTCTTGGGCAAACACCTTCAGCATAAATCTATAGATAGTTTGATCATTGACGATCAAAGCAGCATAAGCTCATTCTTTGACGATGAAGATTTGTAGATGATGTTAAAAAAAAACCTACCTTTCTTTGCATATACCTTTACAATTTGATCAAATATACAACTATTTACCAGTAGAAGCCATCTTTGAAGTTCGTGGGAATATTGTTTTTTCTTTTGTTTGTTTTTGATCTCTTATTTGTGTCTCAATATTTGTAAGCCTTTGAAAGACAATAAGCCACCTCTTTATTTGAATTTCTGTCAAATATTTCCGTATATACCACAAAGCAGCCCATTTATTGGTTCCAAGGCTTCCCGAGTCTTATTCTCAGAAGAAGCCTGGAAATTATTATCAATACAAAGAATTTAAAAAAAGAAAACAAGTCAATTTATATACGCTCAACACAAATTACCAATTGATTTTTATACAGCTACTAAACATTCAACTTTTTTCTATGGATCCAAACCGTTAATCTTTGACTGTTGGTCTATTAATTTACTTTGCCGCCTAGACCGAGACGTTGCCAAGAATAGCGGTTCCGGTCATCATAAATATATTTCCGTGCCTTACGCGCCTCTCTTGAGAATAGTCCGTTTTTATTTTTTCCATTGATCTAGAAGCAGCTATTAGCCATGTTTAGGTCCATAAACAAAAAGGCTAAATGAAATTTATTACTATTGGTATTGATATTAGTATTGTTTTTTTTAATATATACAAAACATCCTTGCAGACCAATCCTTTTATACACATTGATAGCTTTACTGGTTATAAAATATAACAATATATTATAAAATTATTTGATAAAGATGTTCCAACATATATGTATATATCAAAAGGCTCGTGCGTATATGATGTATAAATATATACTTTTTTTCCTGTTTTACGCGACTAGTATTGTTATTTATAAATAGAGGTGATATTCATGCTTATTCGAGTTAAAACCATAACCTACGCCATGGAACGGTTAGCTTAACAATCCTCTTCTTGGTAAATGGAACAAGAGAACAAGAGAACTTGATATTAATAGGTTTAGCCAAAATCAAGAAATTACTATTTAAGGATACCATGTTTTGTATTCAAAGGATCAATATTTGCCTATCAACAACTCGAGGGTTGGAAGTCTAGAGCGGCATGGGTTCAACTCGATAAATATTATTACAAATGAAAATACTTGATAGTAAACAATTATTACAAATAAGCTCTTTATATATTTATATATATTTATCTTTAATACCTAAATATTCTTATTATAAACAATATAAATCATTAATCGACTCTATTGATTTTGACTTTTTTTTTGGATTTTAAGTATTGGTTGGAATTGGGAGCTAGAACCAATGGAAGCAATGTTTAATCCCTGTTGGATGGTCAGGGTGTTCGGGCGTGAGATACCCTTGAAAAATTCTAGACGTAAATCATCATTGTTTACATTACATTATTTTTATCTTTGTTTTATTTATTTTTTTATCAGTTTATATACTTATTACCATGTTATTTCATAGCACCGAATTTTGCATATAGAAACGTGGCTACCAGATAGTTTAACTGCGAGGCAAAATTGGTATCTGTATATCATTCTTTACCTTGTAATAGCCATTGTTGGTTCTCAAGCCCCCAAGTAACAATCCAGAATATATATACTGCTCATACCCCTAGGAAAATCCCTCGCCACCATAAAAGTATACACGTATATCAGCCTTGAAAAAAAACGATAACTTTGATTCCTGTCAGTCTAATCTACCTGTTGCACAACATGCATAAAGTACAAGATATTTCAAAATAAATAAAGGGGAAAAATAGCTACATTGCCAGTATATTATATTTATTTGAAGAGTAATAAAAGAGAAAGGTCTCGACTTTCCAAAAGAAACCTCAATGGCCCCACAAAGAAAATCACTTTTATGATATGTTTTTTTTCTTCTTCTTCTTTTTCTTGAGGTTATAAAGTACTTCGTATGAATTTGAGTAACATTTGGTTCTCATAAATTGTATTATTATTATTATTTTTTGGGTCTTTATTTCTTTAAGGGATGTTATCCCAACCTGCCGTCGTCTTTGGAAAGGTTTCCTGTCCTGTCGGTAAGAGCAATCGGAACTTTCCGATACCAAGATATTTGTGCATCAGAGGTTGAGGTCTGTACTAACCTAGTTGTCTACATTGATACTAAATATACGAGATATAAACTTTGGTCTTGATAGTCTTTATCCTGAATATATAAATTTCTGCTTTTCAATATCAGTAGTATTTGTACATCTCTGAATGTACCTGTCATTGCATAAAAGTATTGGGGACCATCTGCTACACTGTTCCTGACCTTCTATTGAATAAAGACATCAAAGACAAATAAACATATACGTATATATGAACATTATTCAGAGCACAATTATTTTTTATTTTAATATCAGCCTCCGCATTGTTACTTCAGTATGCACACCAAGAAAACCATATCTTATCCCGTCTCCGCAATGACGTCCATTACGATATACATAATGCCCAACACTACGATCGTGATGAATGATTCAATCGTATTATAGACATTGGCTAGGCACTTGTTTATGGTGATTTTATATGGCAATATTCGGTATCCTAGCAATCCCTTTATAGTAATAATTCATAATATGGTCCAGCAATTGATCAATTCAAATATTTCTTGCTTAAATCACAGTTTAAAAAGATGATCATTGAGTATGGCATTCAAAGCCTGCGATCATCGTGCAAAAATCAAAAAGGAGCACAGCTCGGCTCATTTATGCCGTGAATCCATTAATCAGTGCACTAAATATCGGTGCCTTTCTTGGACTAGGCGACTAACCAAATCAATTACTGAATTCCTGAATAGTTTATTTTGCAGGTTAACATTATTCTGTTACATTTTTTTAAAAAAAATATTACATGGGGAGATGTTTAGCATATCACATATATTATATTCCGTATCCGTCAATATGAAACTCTGTGTATAGAGTACCAATTTAACGCTGTGCTTGTGAATACATTGAATATACTACTTTGTTTGGCTGTAAATCTCTCTATCTTTCTGTCTGCGGTTTTCGAGGATCCTTACAAGGAATTACTATACAGAGATTGTCGACTTTCGGAGAATACATTGTACTATGCATTTAGATTTCCGATACAAGCGGACCATTAACAAAGAATCCCATTTTTCCAAAATAGGTAAGCAACAACAATACTATCAAAAAAGACAATGTTTTTAATTGTTGATGAGGTATTATCAAAAAGCAATAACTTCCTATATTTTTTATCTGGTATTTGCTGCCAAATCAATTAGCCTAAAGGCACAACGAGTAGAAAAGAATAAAAAGCGTTATTTTGGTATGGTTCATGTTTGACAAATCATGCCTGACATGTGTTTCTATACAACGTATCGCGGATTCTGATGCTGGGTACTCTTGAATGGGAACACAAAACTCTAAAAAGCACAGTAACCCTTCTTATACACAATATTCGGGTGCACTGTTGCTAGGATGTTTCACTATAAGATAAATGAACTGATTATAACCACCATCATGTTCCATCAACCGGCATGGCATGAGCTTCATTATTGATAGTTTGTATATACTAGGCCAACCTAATGTATTTCTGTAATTGAATTTGGCAAGTTTGAGGATCGTACTTGTGATATCCATGTGTACACTACTTGTTGTAATTTAAGACTTGCAAAAATAAGTAGAGAATATGTATTCTTTGTACTGAATATGATTTTCGCATGTATTAAACATAATACAAGGCTTTATTTGTTTATTCTCTGTCACCAATTATGTACATCTATATTTAAATATACATGATTGAAACAGTTTTCTTATAATAAAATATTAAGGGTTCCTTAAAGGTAGATGTCTAAAATTGTATTACTATCACTAGTATTTAGGGCAAACAAAAATAATTTACACTGGGATTCCAGGATGTTAAGTAAAAAGAAAAAAAAACAACAATATACATTAGCTATAGACGTGTTGATCAAAATATGCGACTTCTAGATTATTCTTCAAAGATAATTGACCAAGGAGCACGTCTTGTCGGAATATAAATAACATATATTTTTTTGAAGTCTATTGTCATGGCAATATTGGGTGTTGCTTGTTGAATAATGCACTCGAGAAAATACTGTGTTGCAGAACCAAGTACTTGTACGCACTGGTATGAATTTCAAGTACTTCGCATCATTATAATGCTACATGATATTATCAAATCTAATCATTACATCCGAGTTCATTCTGTATTATAAATAATCTTTTTTTTCAAAGTTATTCTGTATAGTTTACATAAAATAAATAGGGTGTAACAGGTACGATGATATAAAATTATGAGATCAATATCAAGATGTCGCATTTACACAGAAAACAAGGATACTAAAACATTGGAAGATACCTAATATTCATTTATAATTGTCTATTATTAAGCCCAAAGGAACCAGTCAAGTTGGCTAGCGTACCTATATATATATATATTTTTGATAGCTTCAACCATCCTTATAGCATTACATTGGTATTTAGAATATTACTATAATAGATTCCATTGGACCGATCCATACATTTTGCAAACAAGATTATTTTGATGTATTTTTGGCTTGAAACAATACAAAAAAAAATGTATTTTTGGCTTGCAATTGTAGGTTACACACATTGAGTATATAAGACTGACCTTATTATTGTTGTCTTTTATGTAGCACATTGAAGTCTGGGTGTCGGATTATGTTGAGCCTTTAAATCAACTGTAAAGACAGTTTATCAGATAATTCTTTTGATTGCTTCAATTTCTCCACTTTTTTTGACTATTTTAGACGACAGATGACATATAGAGTTATTTTTGCAAAAGATCATCCTTATTATTTTCAAAAATAAGCATAAAAAATAGACAGAACTTCATACAATAATAAATCATCATAGTGAGTATAGTATGGATAACTAAATATGGCATAAAATGTTATACTAGATATTATAAAGGAAAATATATTAAGTAGCAATAAATTAAAAAGGATATATATATATATATATATATATATATATGTTTATCGACAAAAGATCCATACAAAATAACGGTGAAAAAGCAAGCAAACGACAGAATGTGTGTGTGTGAAGTGAAACGAAAGGAATTACAAAAATAGAAACAATAATAATAACTAAGATGACTAGAAAAATGGATAGAAATAAGGATGTGAGAATAATTGTCGTCATATGAGATAGTTCACACGTATAGCACAACAAGATATAGAAATGAAAGGGAATAAATAAGCAACACATATGTACATAAAATACAGCATATAAAATATAATAATAGAAAAGAAATTGAAACAAAATAAAAAATAAAGAAACTTATGTGGAATAGTATGGCGATTTCGATTTGTGCAATTGAAATGAAACGAGTGGGAAGGTTTTTTTTTTGGTTGTTGGACCGATTAATGGGTGGAACCCTCGAACTTGATTGGATAGTCTGTGATGGGAAGTGTTGCAGGGATGTGAGCTATAAATATTAATATAGATTTAGACAAGTATACTTTGACCAATGACAGTTTATGAACAATTACCTTTGGCAGGACTACCGAAATCATTAAAAGGCATAGGGATCATAGATGGGTAGGAATCTAAAGATTAAAGGTATTATTAGTTTAGGTTGACTTTTAGCCAAGGAGTACTTACGCTGATAAGTTAGGTTTGCAGAATCGTATTCAGTCATGCTGTTCTCATCATCGCTGTAGTCTTCTTGTGAAGTGAGAGATTGTGGGTTGTGCATAGTTTTGTGAAGGATATTCATATCCCATGGCTTGGGAGAATCAATAGTCTTACAGCCGTAATCATCGGATTGGACAAAGTTTATTCCAGAGTTGAAGATCTTTTGCTGTCCAGAAGAGGAAGCCGAGAGGGCTGACAAGGAAGAAGCCGAGGATTTGAAACTGACATGATCAGAGAAATCAGACATGGCTACACTGTGGCTATCATCATCGTCAGTGGTTCCGGAAGCGATCTGGTTCAGCAACTGGCGATTGGCCTTGCGAAGTTCGCGAATTTTGTTTCGGTATCTGTCTTCCTTGTTGACGGTCTGCTTGACGAATTCAAGGGTACGCTCGATGATGGTTCCCTTTGATGGACGACGATCGTTCTGGAGGTTAGGAAGGTTGTGGGCAAGCTGCTGGAATTTTGTATTGAGGCTTTCACGACGAGCACGCTCAATTGCATTGTGTTCAGCTCGACGATCTGCTTTGGAAGGACTTCTATTCAAAATGCGGATTTGTAAATATATAGAGCTCTTTTTTTTGGCGGATAATAAACCAGCATAAAATAAACTTGCGCAAGAAAAAAAAACTTTTTGAGGAGTTTACCTTTTGTCGGGTGATGACGGTTGGCTCTCCTGAACTGGGCTATGTTGTTGCTGATATTGTTGTTGATATTGCTGCTGGTATTTTTGCTGCTGTTGAGCCTGTTGCTGTTGCTGTTGCTGTTGAGCTTGCTGCTGCTGTTGAACTTGTTGCTGTTGCTGTTGAACTTGTTGTTGTTGCTGTTGAGCTTGTTGTTGTTGCTGTTGAAATTGCTGCTGCTGTTGAAATTGCTGCTGCTGTTGCTGCTGCTGCTGTTGGTATTGCTGCTGCTGTCTATAGACAGAAAGATCTAATTAAATAATGGCATGTAAATATACATTGAAAACATTGGCTTCTTTAAAATGATCTGCATTATTTACCTGGATTGGATGCAGCCTCATGCTGACGTCTGGCAGTTTGGCGCTGGAGTTCCTGAAAATCTTGTTTTTGTTGTTCAAGATGCTGCTGAACTTGCTGTTGATGGTGGATCTGGAACTGATTGGGTAAAGGAGAGGAATAGCTTCTGGAAACGAATTGGTATGGGGGCTGCTGATTCAATGATACAGGTGGTGGTGCACAGAACAAAAGGGAACTGGGATCGTAGATTGAGTTGGGGCCGTAGGCAGAATAGACTACACCCTGTGGTTGGAATTGGTTGTACTGTACTGGACTCATTAAAGTCAAGGGGTTAAAGAGGAAAAGAGATTGATATTTGAGTTTGGAAACTTGAGAGAAAGAAAAGAGGTCAAAAATTAGACAGGTTTATATACAAAATAAATAAATATAAGCCTTCCGAGATATTGCACTACTTTGATATACTCATACAGACTAGTCATGGGGAAATTGCAGTGAAGTATATATAAATAAAAGTTTACTTGCTACGTTCGGTGTTTTGTTGTCTTGGATAGAGCTACTGCCGTGCGCAATTTTTCGGCCCAAAAAGAAACTGTGGCCCAAAAACACAAACAAAAAAGGTTTAATTTTTGTCTCTTATTTTTGCTGGCAGCCCGTAAGCCTAAAGAGACCCTACCTGGTCTGGACTCTCTTTTGACTTTTATTTTATTTTATTTTGTTACCTTTACTTCAACACTTCTTTAGTCATCTTTAAATGGCCCCAGATCAAATGTAAAGAGGGGTTTGTAACTAGTGGATAATATTAATATGAAAAAAATGGCTGATATTTGTATATTAGAAATATATGAATTAATAAACTGTAATATAATAATGTCCATGTCTATTTAGTATTCAGGGCAATCTATACCCTAACCAGCCTTCCGGAAGACAGGTTCATGGCCTGTGGCACTTTTTTTTATTTTATTTTTACTTTTACACATATCTACCTCTGGCCAGAAACACTTAATTCTATGGTGTTACAAAGTGTCATTTACTTTCAGTTAACGAATACGGATGCACAGGCATCTTTATTTTATATTTGCTATTTTATATTCATTCTTGTCTCCGTCCTTTCCTTTGTAATTTAGTGTCCTGGCGGCACAACTTCCGTTCCCTTGAATCAGTAAACGACAAGTAATTCAGTACATGAAATAATCAATAAGAATACTCGCGTTGGGTGCTGCATTTTCTGGCAATCAAATCGCCCAATCTATTTACCATAAATCATGCTAAAAAACGCGTCCACAGGTGTCATTCTATATAGACTTTTGAGAGCATATCAAAAGAGCCTTGCACTTACCCTTGTTATTTGTTTCAACTTATTCCGAAAGACGAATATCATTTTCAAATGTCTTTCATTCTCGACATGACACACCAATGACCGTTCACCACGGCCAGCTTCCGAATTGGATTCTTTGTACGCATCTCGGTTGGCCGACCGTGCATCTCACTAATTTGGATTGTTTTACCATCGTTTGCCTTTCCATCGGCACATATTGTTTTGAACGGATCTCAAATTTATAGATGGAAGGGGGCACTTTTGTAAAATAAATTATTGGGAAATATTTTACTTTTATGTGTAGAGATATATTATAGGCACACAGTAATGACCAAATCAAATACCAAGAGAAGAATAAGAAAAAAGCATATCCCTGATTTCTCTCTGTTTGTCTACCCTAAAAAATATGATATGGATAGATCTTGAAACTATAAAACCGGTTAGTTGATTTGGCTTGGTATTTAATGATAGCTAGGTGAGCATGTAAATATCTTGGGGTGCACGAGCCTTTTTATCTTGCTTGGTTATTTTTAACCTGCTTGATTTACAGGCCTCTTTATGAGGCGGACTTGTTTGGATTCGGAAGTCATCCTTTGGCTCCATTGAAAATTATTTATTTATTTTTGCGTTCTCGTAATCGCAAGATTGAATGAATAAAAGTAACACATCCATTAAACTCAAAAACTACCCGGCTGCCACGCTAAATATCTTTATATTTTCGGCTCCTTCTCGGCTTATGGCCTTGGTAATTTGCTCAATAAACTTTTTGAATGAAACCTTTAATTATCACGGGTCCAAGATAAAACAAAAAGAGACATATAAAAGGAACAATATTCGGAGTGAAGAGGTTGTCAAGAATATGTTTCACAGAGATTGGTCTTATAATGGCTATCGGGAGAACGGCCACCATCTTCCGTCTCACTACTTTCATGCTCTTTCACCACTAGAATTTTTATCTACTTGACAAGCGATCGTCTTTTTTTTCTTTTTCTTTTCTTTCAGATTTCTTATTTCTATTTATTTATTTATTTTAGAATAGTTGGGTTTGTTATAATATTCCTGTAAGACAAATAGCCAAAAATTTCAAGCTCATCTCTCACAAACACACACACACACACAAACGTATATATTTATATATGCACTGGAAAAAAGAAAATAGAGAGAGAATAAAAATATATACGTCAGCATAGGATCGAGTTATCCCCATGGGAAATGTATATAAATCATTATCTACCCTCAGTTTTTTACTATCTTGCCTTCATTGCCTAAATATAATCAACAACAACAACAGAATAAAAAGGAAACTAGAGGCTTAAAGTATTCAATCAGTCACGCCTGGATTTGCAATTTCCATAAACATTTTATATTCCATGACTTTATTCTTGTTATTTTTACATAAATAATAAATAATAATAAAAATAATAATAAATCAACAGTATTTTATATATACCTCTTATACCTAATTAAAACCAACTCTTTATTTCCTATAAACATAACCTACAGAAATACAGAAACAGAAATTCCATATTAGGAAGACGCAAAGCTGGATACAAGGGAGTTCCCCATAGTAACGCCCAACCTTATTTAATGACGTCATATATATATTTATGTATGCTCATCATTGGAGGAACAAATTGTAAAAATACTTTTTGTGACAAATTTCCATGACACAGATCATATCTATTTTTTATTGCGCTTTTATTTGCACCGGCGATTAAATAATGCTCCTATCTTTTGCAAATCATTACTGAAACACTTTCTCTATCTCTTATAAATAATATATATATATATATATATGTATCTTTATAATGATACTAATAGGCGGTCTGTATCAATCTAATACATGTATTTTGTTCTAGAATATAAATTAGCAATCATCTATATTACAAAACTAATGCAAGGACCGACTATGCCATGTCGCAAAAAATAAAAGCGTCTCTACCTGGGAATCCTAAAGTCTGGCAATGGGTTTTGTCTGAGAACTATAATCGAACCAACTGTTAAATACCCTTTACCTTAAACCATGTGAAAACAGGAAATATAATAAATATCCATGCTGGGTTGTACAGTCGCGTTAAATCGCCACGTTTTCTGTAACAACGGCCCTTGATAGCTTTACCACTATAATATAGCAAAACATTATACATCCGTATCTTCCTCTCGAACAATACCATCAAGACATCTAGGACTACGGCATAGGACGCAATTTCTACATTATCAGCATAAACTATATAATAAAGTACTGATAGCAAATTGGCAGGGACTTTTTTATAAATCGAGGCTATTTTTCCTCTGGGTAACCATCTAATATAGCAATGGAGTACATAATTTTAGTCTTGTTTCCAAAGACAGACTGTGTTCAACATTTTCACCCAGTTTTTGCCCGCAAACTTCTTAGTACAGATAATAATAATAATAATACTTGAAAAAAAAAGAGAGGCATTTTTGAGCTCCTATGTAGCAAGATGTATTAGAGATTACAAGGAAAACAGTGTACAAGACTCGATAGTTCTTCTCACCAATCATGAACAAGTTGTGAGTACTAGAAATACAAAAGGGTCTTAGCCCTAAGATTGTTAAAAGCTGGCTCAGCAAATTAAAATGTATTCAAAAAACATATACACTATATAGCTGCCTATTCCAAATATATTATGGACTATACGTGACTCTATGCAAAAATGCTATTTTATGTTCTCGATTGCCCTTTAGTAACGGTTTTTGGGTGACCTATTTCCCTGTAAATATGTGTGTGGATAATTATAGTATCAATATACATGTCCATAAATCCAACTTTTTATTTATCCATCTATCTATCTATTATTCACCAAGGACAATCATTCATTATTATTATTTATGAAATCGACCCTTTTGTTCATAATCGTAGCAAAAACACACCGCTCAACTCTCTTTACAGACAATAGTAAACCAAGCCAAGATCTTGACTCTCTTGTCATTACCCAAATTGCTTTTTTATCATTCATAACAGAACCAATATCCATATTAGGAATACTATCGCCTATTGAGTCTCGTAAACTAAATCAGCTTCTCACTCTTCACATTATTGCTCCTCATCATCAAAATTATCTTGGTAACCACAAAATTTTCATGGTCAATAGTAGATTCTTTCATTTTAATCATAAACCTATAAAAATACCAAGGGTGTCAAAAAGTGATTTTACAATAAAGTCTTATGCGTATATGTGTTTTAGAGTAACACATCAGCTTTTGCAAAGGCAGTGCAAACATTACAAATATACATCACAACCAGTTTCTGGGTGATGTTACTGTGTTCCTAAATATTTCAGGCGTTCTTGATGGGTAGCCACTTTCAACCTTGCACTTTACAGAAATTTCAGCCACTCCATTGAGGCTCACTCAAAGGCTGGGCCAGCTCATTATTAACGTTGAAAAATATACATCATCTCATGTTGTACCATCGGTTTTTAAAAGAACGGTTGTTTTCGATGCCATGGCAAGTCAGGCAATTTGACAAACAAGCTTCTTTGGCTTGACAATTCATACTGGGTTGTTCGAGAAAAGCTGCAGTAGCTCAGCTTACTTCTCAGATTTCTGCAGCTGAAAAGATTATATATATATATATAGCCACAGGACTTTACTGCGAAACGGATACTGGATAAAACCCTTCCGAAGGGAATGGTCCAACTAACCCTGTAATCTATTTGCTCCAATGTCCATAACTTCAGCCTCTGGCAAACCCAATTAACGACAAGCCATTTATTTTGGGATCATCAATACACATAGACCTTTGCCTATTTCATAATGTATTTTGGCCTCTAGGTTTCTCTCATGGTATCCTAGGAGACCAGAAATTTCGGAGTACAGACCATTTCAAGGCATACTCTTCCAAGCCAAGTCTAAGCTTCAAATTAAGCATCGAAACCTACTTTACCATAACCCTATTCTGACTAGCCTTTTTATCATGGCTCGGATGATGAGCGAGTTTTATTTTCAATTATCATACATCATCTACAGACTCCCATTGATAACTTTGCTTCAACAGCAATGTGGCCCAGACCCGCCACGTAAAAGTATTGGCTAGTTGTCTAATCGGTTTATAACAAGGCACCGAGACATTTTATATCTGGTAATCAGAGTATACACCCTTAAAAATTTATCCAAAAATACTCATCGAGATTGTAGCAAATACTCCACCTATTCCTCATGTTGCACAGATACTGTCAACGTGTACAGGCTAGCCACATATTTTCCCTACCGTTTGCCATAAAGACATGCTTCTCAATGGGTCTATAAACAAACCACAATCAATATATATTTCACTTTAACCATTTGCCTCGTTTTACGACCAATTTATTTCGATTATTCGTACCATACAAAACATACTTTTTGCTTGGAATCAGTATTGACCCATGTCTGGGAATATTCCAATTAATCATACTCCTTAACCTTTTTTTAATATCAGTAATAAACTTTATATATATATATATTTATTTTTTTTAGTTATCACTGGTAAATGTAGTTGTGCTAAACAGATCTTTGGTTGTAAAATGCTGGGTCCAAGGGCTCATTTGTATGTATTTGGCAAGATCCAATACATATTATAATCACGAGCGTAACATTAGCAATTACTTTCAATCATTACCAGCAACCATGGACTGGGAAAATACCAAAGGTCGACATTATTCAGATGTAATTCCCAGACCCTCCTAACCTGACTCAATTCGCTAGCACAGCCGGCCGAGACAAGCAAGTAGGCCAATACCAACTTCTTCCGAAGTTATCAAGACCCGTGGCACCACACGATCCATCATCCACTTCCGCAATCCTGTGGCTGGTAAATTATTCAAAATTATCTCGGGAATCTTGGTCCACACCCGTCAGGTTTGCAAAGCTATGTATTGCAAGACCCGGAAACCTTATTGTTGGTAAGACTATCATGTCTAAAATGCCCCGATTTTTACAAGTTTGTTTTCTCTCGACAGATTCCATTCTCTTTCTCATTCCCGGAAAAGCCTATGGATATTTGGACACTTGGATTTGTAGCCATGGGTTCATTTTCGGCAGAACCTGCTAGTCATCTTGCACTAGAGCAGAGAGTCTACAGACTAAAGAAGAAGAAGAAAAACTATACTTGTATTCTTTTTACAGGCCCAGTAATTTAAAGGCAATATATTTCCATGATTCCATTCATCAAATGTAACACCAAGACCATCTCAAGTGTCTTAAAGATTTATTTTCAGGACTTTGGAACCAGACATTGCATTAATCATCCCACATCTGATAATGGCTTGTGAATCTAGTTTTTATATATATAAATTTATTGGCCAGGCCAACTGTTTTTACGACAAACATTTGAATGACACAAAAAGTCCATGATCTGCAAAGGCTACTTGATCTCGGATAAACCATATAAACTGATTTTTTTTAATTGATTTTTATTGACATTAGTTTTGTCAAAGTTGTTGTTTTTTTAAAGAAGAAATATTAAAATGATCGTATATACCAGCTATTTTATTTTATTTTATTTTTCAGACAGGTGTACTTTTAGGGCAGAGATCTTTGAATACATTTATTGATATTGCAACTCATGTCTTTAAACATGCAACCAAGTATACAGTACAGAGTATTTCTCAAACAAATAAACGCAGCTCAATATGCACCAGACTACTTTTTTAAATAATATTCTTGACCAACAAATTTTACAGAATAGAACAAAAAGGGAATTTTGCGCAGCAGAGAATTACGAGAAGGGCAATGAAGATAACAAAGCTAAGCTACTCAGATTTCAGGATTGAGACTGTGATTCTCCAAGGGAGCCTCTCAAATAATAAATGTCCACTTTGTATAAAAACAGTGTTGACTGAAAATGGAAACCGTTCTGCAGTACATCAGAACAGTTGTGGATCTTCATGCATACCAGGCTTCAAGCATCCTGACAAACGAGTCCAGTAGGCTGCCAAAAGCCACTCTTGGTTTTAACATCAAGATGAAATCGAGCGATGATTGATTTCTCAATAAAATAATAAGAATGTCTTGATATGTAGAGAGTTTATTTATGTCTAGGTAGTTTTACAATCGTTGCAAGAAAAGAAGAATAAATGCACAATATTCTTCTTCTTTTTTCAAAAAAGAAAAAGAAAAAAAAAGAAAAAACTGCGGTGATGTTTTGACTAGGCCGCAGAATCGAGCCCTTCTTGAGCCTACTTTATTTAATGATCCAAGGTTCTTTTTTTTCTTTTTAGGCTTGAGAGTTTTATGCTTACTGCATGCCAAATGACAGAATGATTTTTATTGATTTTTTAATTACAAACCCAAAGACTCTAGAACCACCGTACCAAGATGGATAATAATTAAATTACACTACAAAGGGGGTTTATAGAGGCTAATTGATAGCTACAGACTAACCTTTTCAATTTGTAAATTGAGAAATCTCCATCTTTTTTTTTACAGAGTCTAGTCTTTACAATATAACAATATAGATATATACAGTGAATTGGACACAGAATTTTATTCTAGATCTCTCGTGTCGATCTAGTGGTAGTAATACAAGTCTGCTGCTTTTCTACTTGATCGACAGTACAAGAAATATGTAGTATTCTTTTTTTATTTTTGCAAAACCGGCTTTGGACTCTAAGCCAGCAGGATTTGCTTTGAGAGCAGGATCAAGGTTGTCTATAAAAGCATATTTGGTTGGCAAATGTTCCAGTAGACATGACTTGGAGTCAATCGTGCCATTGGAAGCTGTCAAAATACATGTTTCTGAAAACAATAAGATTATGTTCTATATTTGATTCTCTTTGGGTCTCTTGATATTTCAATTGAGTCATTTAAGAATCACAAGAGATGGACAACAGATTTCTGCAGTCAAAAGCTTGCAAAGGCTATCCAAGGTAGAAATGTGTACGATACCTATGCTTTTCGCAAGGACAGAATGGCACATGATGTAGATGTAGATATGCAGCCCAAACAACCTTTATATTTTTCTTAATCTATTGCCATGGTGACAAAAATATCGAGCCCAAAAAAAAATAAAGTATACTATAACTCCATCACAAGATTTGAGATGAGTTGGGGTTTTTTTTCTCTCATTATCAAGAAATAGCTGATAAATGGTTTACTCAAGGCCCGTATTTCAATTCAATCGAGAACTTGGAAAATTTGAAAAGTTTAAGCAAGAAAAGAGGCAAGGACACCTGCAGATACTACGGAATCTCAAAAGACACAAAGATAATATAATGGTAATAATATGAGGATGGACTCTTGAAGAAAAAACGCTCCAGGACCTTATTGGTGATATGCATCTGAGATGTAATGTTTTGAAAGCAAGGTAAATCATACGAATTGCCAAATATACAATACTTTACTAAGCATCCTACCCTTTTGGAAGAATATAAAGACGGTTGGTATCTGGACTCTGGGGCTTGTGCTGAATACTTGCCAGAAAAAGCTAGTTTATCGGTGCAGACCGACTCCAACATGTCTCCATGGTAACAAGTGGATATTCTTTCGTTGATGAATATCAAGAAATGCAAGTGGCATCTCTTATGGTTTGTTCAGTGTTGAACATGTTTTTTTTGGGATCTTGAGGTGGAAGATTATTGTTATTAGGATCAGTATTGTTATTATTAGGGTTTGCAGCAAATCTGGTTTTCATTGCAACCAATAGTGTCAATTCGAAAACTAACCAGATAGTGACTAATACTTGTTAAATTTGCAGATATGTAGTTGGTATATAATATGTTTGTAGAGATAATAATGATCAAGATTGAGAGATTTATATAACTATATTAAAAAAAGGTTAACATGTTCTACAAGACTTGAATCTCCAAGCACACTTGACGGCCACCCTACGGTCTAATTATTCCTTTTTCTACCTTGTCAGAGACACAATGTTATGTACCTGACAGGCGATCGTCTATTAATATGATTATGATTTATTATGGTCCCTACCTTTTTCCCCTCCTTTCTTTGTCCCTTAACAAAGCCAAATGTCCTCCTATTGACCTCTGGTGTGCTTGTATGTTAAATAAATAAATAAATAAATATTTATTTATTTGATTTGATTTTATTTTAAAATGTCCAGTCCATGCCTACATCTCATTTTGGGCCTAATGAATCAAACCTGTATTGAGCTACAAGGACAAGAGCCTCCTTGAACCCCTTGATTCTTTATTTCATCATCCCTAAAGGCACATTTCAAATTTGAAAGATTCCCACAAATACAACCTGTCTAGCACGATTATTATATTATTTTGCCAAAAAAAGAAATACTAGTTTCACAAATCAAGAATATACACAAATCAAAAATGAGTTCTAAAAAAAGGTGCATCTTATTGGATCTGGGATTAGATTGATCACTAGAATAAGAAACCATGCTATGGTGACGAATGACAAATATGGTAATTATAGAGATAATAATAAAGTGTGTGTGTATGGGCTAGACTGTTCTTCAAGTTTGCCACAATAATAATAATAATAATAATAATAATATTGCTGAAAAGACTCTGCTCCCGTGGCATCAATATGTGCCTTATCAGTCAAATCACACAAACAAATAAAAATAATAATAATAATAATAATAATAATAATAATAATAATAATAATAAAAATAATAATAAAAAAATGAATTTGACTTACAATGAAATTGACTTGATTTGGGATGCAATAAGAAAACATTTTATTTACATAGCTTAGACAACAATTATATGTGTATATATTTCTTTTAGAGTGTGAGATGTGTAAAGATGCGTGTGTGTGGAGTAAAGAGACCCCCAGAGGCAACTCTTGATGATTTGAAATATAAAGTGTTGTGAATATGAGTGTATGTGATGATGTGGTGAATGAAATGCCGTGAATAAAATCACATTTGAAGAAAACTAAGCCTTGTCTATATTGTAGAAAGAAAGAAAGAATGAAAGAAAGGAAGAGTGTGTGTGAGAGTGTGAGAGAGAGAATCTTATAAACAGGAAGCATGAGCACTGCCGGCAGAACTCTCGGAAGATGAAGAGCTGCGACGTAACGCAGCCATGTTTTTGTCCTTGCCAGTGTGGCGATGGATTCGAATGTGTTGGTTGAGATTGTCGGATCTAGAAAACTTCTTTGAGCAGGCCGTGTAAGGGCACTCGAATGGCTTCTCGAGAGTATGGATAGATCTGGCATGGCGCTTGAGATGTTCGGATCTCTTGAAAGCCTTTCCACAGCCAGAATACTTGCACTGGAACGATTTATCTTCATCAGATACCTGGTCATGTGAACGTCTTCCACGAGATCTGCTCTGGGTTTTTGACTGGCGAGTTGATTGTTTCTTTTGGAGAGATTTGTCCTTTGGGGTCTTCTTTGCTTTTGTCTTGATGACTGGAATTGCAAATGTTTCTGGAGAAGCCGACGAGTCCACAAACGACACTTCAAAGTCTCTCTGGTTATCTGGAGTATAAGGAGAAGGCATATCTGAGGCCATTGGGATAAACACATCAGGCTGGGTAGACACAAAGTGGGGAATATTGTAGTTGACTGGTGGGTATGTTATGGGATAAGGGCTCCCAAAGTTAGAGATTGAGTTGAGGGAAGGGTATCCATAGGGAAGGGACTGTAGGGCCGATTGGTTCTTGTGAAAATTGTCTTCTGGATACGACTGATTGAGAAAGCTAGAAGGTTCAGCCATCGGGATGTAGGGATAAGAATAGTCGATGAGTGAATGGACCTTTGGGTCTTCGAGTTCATTGATTAAGTCGACATAGGTGTTTACTGGCGAGGGAGTTTGTTGTTCAAAGTCTGACAGGCTTGCGTCACTCTGATTCGACAAGAAACCCGAGTAGCTAAAGCGACGTGAATTTTGGTAATAAAGATTGTCGATATGAGAACCGCCAAACATCCGGTCACCAAAGGGATATTCAAGGCCATATTCGCAGTTCATTTTCAATTGATATATCTAGATTTCGATAAAGAAGAAGAAAGAGAACAGGAAACCAAACTCTTTTATACCTTTATTTTTTATTTTTTATTTTTTTTGGTTGGCCCGTGATTCCCCCTATGTTCAAGATGTGCTACAATGCAAGCCAAAAACAAATAACAAATGGTATTAAAATATTTATTCGCTGCAAAAACAAACAAACATTTGGATTTCTTTGTCTCTATAGAATCGGAAATCTGGCTTCCGTTTGATAATTTAGATGTTCATATTGTTTGTATCCGATCTCGATCAGCAAAGATTTCGCCTCAGGCTGTTTAAAGTACAATATATACAGCATCCCAGGCCTGCATTGATTGTCAATAAGGCATGGCAGGATGTGTGCTGTGCATGCAGGTGTGGCATGGTCGTACATAACCTAATCCTTGTGACGTGTATAAAACCCCTATAATGGGTTTTGACGACTTGCAATCTCGTAAAAGTAAATTGTATCAAAAGGAGAAATGAATACAAACGCAGGGGTCTAAACATCTCAATTATAAAATATAGATGCAACTCTTGAGCATCGTGCACACAGACCAGTCTATCTATTCTTGGCCTCATGGCCGCACTCTTTCTGCATTCTTACTGCATGCACGCGTGCTGCTTAAGTTTATTTTTGTCTTGGTTATTGATCATGAATAGACTGGTAGGTCTTTCCTGTCCTGTCCAATAGCCCTTCTTCTTCTCCAATGTCCTTGGGGGGCTTGCGAACCAAACTCATCACAAATCCGGCCACATAAGTAACCACAAACATCCAGTGGCCATAATAATAAAGTACGGAAACCCTGGGCGAATTGAAGCTGATTCGGTCAATAGAAGTCGATGTGACAGTGGGGGTACAGATGTCTAGAAAATAAAATAGAAATAATATAATATAATCAATTCCCAATCCAGTCAGACCAACTACCCATCTTACCTGTCGGCCCGTATATATCACAGGGCACAATCAGATCAGCATCAAGACTGCAGTCCCGAACGTCTCCTTCAGAGTTACACTGAAACAAACAAAGACTCTCATCAGTGGTGATCTCTTGAACAATGAATTCAATTCCCCAAAGCTTACATAGACTTGACTTCCAAAATGAGCATACGCAGGTGCAATGAACGACACTATCGAGTAGTTTGCAGCCAACAAGCCCAGTGTCAGCAGCGTGCTACTGATCACCAGTGCCTGAGCCCCGGTTGCCTTTCGCTCGACCCTGTACAAGGTCACCCAGAGGAACTTTAGGCCAAGGCTGTCAATGCCAACCATAGTAACCATCAAAAGGTACACAATCAACCCGACTACCATTATGTAGTCTAGTGGAAATGCCTATCAAACCAATTAGTCAATCAATCGTATCAACCTTTATTTACTCACCCTTTCTACACTGATCAGGATAAAATTGATCGGCTGGAAAAAGTCTGGGCTGCTGGCAATGTAGCCGCATTCATTGCCACAAATAGAGAATACCATCTTGTCAAAACTGCCACAAACCCAGAGATTAGCTTTGATCCTTTGCGATTCTTTGGGATCCTTGGCTTACCAGGACAGGATTATACACAAGACAATCAAAAAACTTGTGGCCAATAGAGCCAACCCAAACCCAAGCTACAGTGGTTTTAGTTGACTGTTGCTAGGCTTTTTTTTTTTTACTCTTACCTCAAATGGTCGGACCATCAACCAAAGCTTATATCTCCACTTGTTCCGGTCGTCTTCGAGATCCTTTAGTTGACGCTCAAATATCCTTAAAAGAAGTTTGTACATAAATTAATATATACATAGTATACATTAATAAACAAACAAATAAACCAGCCTACTTTGCTTCATCAATCAGGTTCTCAAGGGTTCTCTCGTCAGAATGCCTAGACCGGGAGCCGCCTGTTTGACCTTCAATCTCCCGTTGTCTCTCTAGGTTTTCGGCCAGCTGGGCAGAGATGTCTTCGTACTCGGTATCAACCCGTCCCCGGTCCTTGAGGAACTTGAAAGGCAAGATGGAAAGTCCAGGTGCCTTTTGCATACATTAAAATCACAATAAACATTCTAATCCCCACACACACACACACACAGATACACACACATATATATAGCTATATATGCACAGATACACATCTGTTTACAGATCTTTAGAATAATATATAATTTACTAACCGTGTACCCTACAAACACAATCATGCCAAGTAGTTGCGGACAGGCCATGACAAACGAGATTGCCTTTTCTCCATCTGTACTGCAAAAATTAATTCGATGCAATGCAGTACAGAATAACATTAATTATAGTTTTACTTACAACTCTCATTGACCAAGTTCAAGAACCACTCCAACTCCAACTGAACTGGCAACTGTGTCGGTCTACCAAATAGCCCAATCATAAAAAGTACACATGCCAGAATACCAAATCCAACCGTATATCGAAGGCCAGTCAATGCGCGTTGCCTACGGTCCTGATCTTCATCGTACTTCTTGTAATAAAAGTAAGCAAAGGGCAAGACAAAGAAAAGCAACAGGCCAATCAGAGCATGGCATCCTAAATATTAACAAAACAAGAATATGTTAATTATTGTTGTTATTATTATTATTGTTATGTACCATAATAAACAATAAAAGTTCCCATCGTGATCCAATACACTGTATTTTCATCTGCCCACTCTTGCTTCAGTCCAGTCTGATGGTCAACCGTAATAGACACCAAAAACACATCGACTGGCAAGAGGGCCAATAAACAAAGGGCCAGCCCAACTGCCCACACACTAACAAGTGTCACTGCAGTTCTCGAGTGATGTTTGTCGTGATAATAGTTTATAAACCCTGCACTAAATAAATAGAGGCCCTGTGATGCATGTGAATAAAGGTGTGGGCATCTCTACAATCTTACCACCGAGACCATCCCGAATGCCATCCAGGCTAATCCAACTGCTGCACTCATGATGAATAAGACGAGCTGAGCAGAAAGCAGATCAGTCTATATAAATATAAATATATATAAAAATATATATTTATATATATATATTGAGGCTTTGATATCGTTCGCCTTTCCATCACATCCTTTTTTTTCAATTTTTGCAAAAATTGCTTCATGACATCATGAATACCATTTGTGTAAAAAAAATAAATCAAGAAATACTTGTTTTCTATTATTGCTATGGTTACCATTTTTATTTATTTATTTACTCTGGTGAATAAACATCTTGTTGACTTAAAGATCCATTTCTTTTGTATTATTTACACTTCTAGTCGCTGTCAATGTCCCCCTCCAATAGATCATTGTGCAATAAGCTCTCTATAAAAGGCATATCAGGCTTAGCTAGAGTAAATGACGACTGGTAGACGTAAAGTCCAACGTGCTCGATAAAGAAGCCTAATTGCCGGATACTGCTGATACTGTGCATCGTCAGCATTGGTCGTTTCAATTCACCCAGAGATGGGACTGATGTAGAGCTAACCAGGTCAGACAAGTTGTCCTATACAAAGAAAAAAAAGAAAAAAGAAAACAATATTTTTTTTGGTTGTTGTTTGCCGTTTCATCTTTCATTGTCCTTTTTGATTCTTTCTAGGCACAAAGAAAATGCTGCTTTATCTATATAGTTTCTTACTGTTGTCTGTGGACTGGATGAGCTCTCGGTTAATTTCTCACCGAGCATTTCCATGATAGGTGTGGGGCCATCATTTACAGGTGCTTTGATAAGTGTCTCAACTGTGTCACGAATAAAGATCCATTGGTAACTATGTGCAAACAAACAAACAAACAAAACCAAAATGTGTCACCATGGAAACATAATAAAATAAAACACTTACATTTGGAACGCGTCTGTTTCGAGAGCACACAACAAATCAAGGAATTTGCAGCCAGCCAACCCAATCTGAGCTTCTTCAGGTCGGTCATTTGCATTGTCGTACAGAAACGCGTCAAAAAGCCGGATCTAGAGACAGAACTATCAATATACAGACAAAGAAATATATACATATACACATATGTACTATGCACCATGTATATATATGTGTGTGTGTTTGCTTTGATTTAAAACTTGCCAATTCAGTAATCAAGACTGGCCAAAAGTTCAAAAGGTGCTTCTGAGAGAATCGGACAAGCATCACTCTCAAACATAGATATATCTCCACATGAACCATTTCTCCGTGCTCAAGCTTCAACAGTTCAACCAGTTTCTCTTGGATCAGAGGTAGCTGAGGCACATACTGATCCGGTGAACCACAGAAAATAACATATGAAAGTCTTCGTAGGTTTAGACTGCGATTCAGAGTTTCCTGATCCTTGTTGGTAAAGAATGCTGTATTGGGTGTCGTGGTAATCCGGCCCATGAGTTCCGAGAATCGCTCTTTCTCAAGAGAAAACACTGTCTGGATAATCGTACGCCACTTCTTTGCCGTGGAAGCATTCATGTAAAAGAATCGATTGTCGATAAATACTTCCCATACTTCCTTGCGCCAAGACCGGTAAGTGAATGGCATGCGTGCCATTTCACACACTTGATCCAATATAACCGTCATCTTGCTGAACCTATCATGGTTTGTGTCACTTTGTCAATTCTTCTTTGTTTGATAATTTACCCTGTCTTTGTTCTCATAGCAGGCCCAATGACATAGTAAACCAAGTTATTAAGAAGTGAATTAATCCTGTCTTGGTCAGCAACCAATAATCGTAGATTCGGAATGACAGCGCTCGCAAGGTATGCATTCACTTGGATGATCATGATATCTTCGCGTGATTTCCAGCTCGCTTTCTTCTCAAGATCAGACACGTTACTCGTCGACACATTCCTCGAAAGGTCACTGGCAATGGTATCCGATAGAGACATATTATCAGATCCTGCCGCAAACAATCCCACACCTGCCGTTACAGAACCACTGTCTCCAGAAAGACCCGATATTGACGAAGTCTCATCATACACCGTTGTTGATCTTCGAAGCCACAGACTCTGGTCAAATGATCGACCTGCAATCAAAATGCAATAATCCACGCATCTCTGGTACAAGTCTTGGGCATCTTTACGCGTCTTTTTGTCATCAAACCCTTGGTATCTTGATAGGGTGTCCAACACAACTGTTAGGAACCGCAATAGACCCGGCAAAAAGTTCTTGTAGGCATTGGCTTGAGATAAATAATCCTTGGCAAAGCCATGGATGAGTGGCCAAAGATGAGCAAGTGGTTCGGCTGTGATAATGTTGCCACAGTATATCTCTGCGAATCTCATGATTGATGTGTCAGTACTATAAGATACAATATTGACTTGTGGTTAGTTCAGCGTGCATAAGCAATATACACATATATGTGAGCACATATTTTACATACAGTTTTCCAAGGCGTAATATTGCCTTTCGTCGATTCATTTGCATCCCAGGCGTCCTTTGGCGGATACCGTCCAAAAGAGTCGAGAATATGTGCTGAGGTGATATGGTTGGCGTAGCAACAAGAATCTCTATGGCAACCAAATCGATTTGTGCAGACGTTGCCTAGAAATTTAAATATTTAAACATAGTGTTTGTTTGGTCTGATATTACCTCGTATTCAAGAGCAATAGGATTCTCCATAAAAAACACCTCTATGAAGCCTTCGATGAATTCAACCGGACAGTGTTTGTACAGCCTCTGAAAGATACGCTCCAAATGTCCCTTGATATTTCTTATCGAGGCAGCAAATGCTTGTTGTCTAAGCTCAATTGTCCCATACGCTGGTTCATTGGTTTCTTCTGGCTTACGACACGACCTCCAGGTGTCAAGTAGAATGTGAAGAAATACGGGCAGATTGTACAAGATGATATCGTGTGGCTATACACATACATACACACATACATACACGGTTAATATCAAACACAAACCTTTAACTGCTCTATCTTACCCTTTCAAGTCGAGTGTGGTCTTCGTTGTATACAATCTGAGACAAAACCTTGAGTGTGGAATTGGATCCTAGTTTGGGAATAACCAAATTGGCAATGTCAACCTTGTCTGCTGGGTACCAATCGTCATTGAGGTTTCGTTCGGTTAATGAGAACATGAGTGTCTTCTCCAACCCAGTCAAGTACACCACCAGATCATTTTCTGTAGAACTTGCGGATAGTGCCCGAGATCCTTCAGACAAACTTTCGTTGTTGTCAGGAGTAGGATCTGCGTCGCGGCTTTGTTGGCCGTGAACCCTAAACTCAATCGTCTTTTGGCTAATGCGGACCTGTTCGCACAACAGTACCAGGACTGGAACGACCATGTGTCGAAAGCCACCGCGTAGATGGGGCAAGGTGGCCAGTACAAAATCCATCCATTGCTGCAGCATCGAACGATTGGAGTCGATCACCAAAGCATCCGTGACGCATTTGACATACAGTGCAGAAGAGATCCGGGCTTGATTAATAGCCTCCACAGAATAAAGATTGGATCCCCTTTCACCCCTTTCACCTCCTACTCCTCCTTGACCCCCTCCGACTCCTACTCCTCCACCTGCAGTGGCTGTGGCTGTGCGTGGAAGGGACCCGGTACTATATTGTGTCATGTCATTCGATGCGTGGTCAACCGAGCCTCTTCTTCGATGAGAGCGCTCAGCCATGGACGAAGATCTGTGTCCGAGAGCATTGGAGGCCATGATAGACATGGTGGCGTGTAGTAAATGCATCAACTTTTGTTGGATATCAAGATGGCCAACTGTGACACAGTAGAGTAGCTTCTCGAGCACGTTCTTTTGGATTAACTGGGTGATCTGCATATCCACTATATCTAGTTTCGATATAATCAAATAAAGTAGTTCAACCGCATGGAGCTGTATGCTTTGTACTGCTTTGGTCAGTGTAGGAACCAACTTCTCAGATGGTTCGCTCATTATAAATCTATTCGCACACACGGACGCATGCAGTGCATATTGTTATATATATATATAATATATATAACAATATATATTACTGTTATTCAAATGTATGGAAGATTGGAGACCCAAAATAGATCAAGAAGTAGAGCAAATACATTACCTTGATGCAATGCGTACAATTAACTCGAGGAAGGAGACTGACCCAGGATGTGGTCCATCTACAAAGTAAGAAGATCTCGAGTGCATCAGTACATCTCCCCTGCCTTTCTGTGCAAAGAACCTTACAACCCCTCTTCTACGATCCTCTTTCTTTTTCTTTTTTTTCTTTTTTGGTTTGGCTTTTTTGTTGTTATTCTTACCATGTAGAGACATATCAAGAGAGTTCTCTGCTAGTTCAGGGATATCTCCCTCAATCCCAATTGATTGGTGTCTAAAGGCCTTCAAGGCACTCAGCCCACTATAGGCAACCAATGTCGCCAGGCCAGTAAAGATGTAGTCGATCCTTTCTGTATCAAACGGACGCATGTAGACAAAATATTGCAGCTCAATAGACCCATTTTCATCTCGCAAGGTCTGATGGTTATATTCAACCGTTTTCTTTGCAGTTCGACGTATAATCCGTTTGTCAAGTAGTCCGACAATACAGGGCTCCAATAGACGAACATAGTTCTTGAGGTGGCATCGAATCCAGGTCTCACCCGCACGTTTGTCCATTGGGGTCGTCCCTTCTCGAAGCAAATCAAGCATAATCATCATCGGTCGAGAAAATAACGAGAGCCCTGGCATGGACTCGGAAAGTTCCCAAAAGATTGAGAATTTTGCATAGTTGACCATCCTCTCCTCATCCCCAGACACAATTAGATAGTTGGTTATTATGGTCTCTATCTGATGAGGAAGCGATATTTCTGTAAGGAGCCAGATAAGTTCTACTGTTCGACGGTGCAGAACATCCAGTGGAGTAACAAGGAAGCCCCAGAGCTTAAAACAATAGGGTCAAAAGTCAACAACAGTACAAGACAAACTACAGCCAATTTACCTTGTCCATAATACCCCTCAATGCTTGTTTATCGTATAGCAGACTATTGCTTATAAACTGACGCTTCACCAGCTCAGTCAAGGTAGTGAGGCCAGCATCCACAATACCAAACTCTCTGCCTTCACAGCTGCACTTTAATAAAGTCTTGCCTACTTGGTCCTGCCGCTTCTCATCATTCTTTTTCCACCCAAGCGGGTCTTCTGACTGCTTCACAATCGATGTTAGGACAGTACACAGACCGATAAACACTTGTTCTAGATGAGAATCGATATGATCCAGCAATCGACCATCCTTGCCAACATCCACACCAGCCGAGAGGTTCTTTGGCAAGACAATATAGCCATCGACCAACTCAATCAGGAATTGGGAAAGGTTATTAGTGAGCTCATGGATCAAGACTGAACCACGGATCGTTTCAAATGATGGGCGCCCCATGGTTGCTGTTATGGATTGTGGTGGCAATGGAGAAGTAAGAGATGCGATGGACATATCGCCATTATCCTGGTCGTGATTGGGAGATTGAAGTGCGTTATCAAGCTCATCAAGACCAGGCAGACCACTAGATACTCTTGCATGCCCTTGTCCGATTCCATAGAATCCACGTACATAGTCTAGAATATTCATGCCTAAAACAAATTGGTTGTCTTCCTTGCTTTCTTCTGCCTGTTCTTCATGGTAAGGAGACTTATCCAAAAAGATTACTGGTGGCAACTGTCGTAATATCAACTGAATCAATTCGACGCATCCGTTTACTTGGGGTAGCATATCAATAAATGCTGGGTGAGAGATCGAGTCCTTTTGAGAACAACCTTTAGTATTTCCACAAAAAATAATAATCATTTTCTAGGCCCCAGTATCTTACATATAGTTTGCGCGTCAAGGCAGCCAGGATTAACGGCAAATGGAGCTGCTTGACTTCATCATCTGAAAATCTAAAGGTTTTTATGGTAAACTCCATCAATTGCATGCTATCAAGCTCTTTGGAAGAGGTCGTCAAGGACGATGATTTGGAAGGAAAGGTAGTATCGATCAGCTTAAAGAGCTTCATCCAGATTAGATATGGTTCCACCATCTCTAACCACATATTTGCTGTTTGGAGAATCTATGGGTTGTGAACATGAATACAATAATCTGGTATTGTCCAAAGCACTCTTTACCTCTGTAGTATGGATTCCTCTCTTGACATGGCCCTGTAGACTCACAAGAGAATCGATAAAGATGTTATTTACAATAGGTTGCCCGATTTCCCACTTGTCCATTAATGAAATCAAGATCTTGTAGGGCCTTTGTGTGTCGGCCACAAGTCCATCATAAGGGACCAAGGTATTATGGTTTGTGACGGAAATAAGACCTCGAATGGCCTGAGTGGCTGCCTTTTCAGCAAAGGAATAGAAATAGGCCAATTGGGATTGTGATGATTGCTCGGTTCCGAGGACCCAGGCATAAAGACGTCTGTTGAGGGACATGTCCTTTCGAAGCACAATAGCGAGCGCAGAACGGATCAATAGCACCAGATCGTCATGGGGAATCATTCTAGTTGCATTAATTTAGCATATATATTTATTTACCATTTTGTGCCCCCACAACAAACCTATTCCTGAGTGGGATATTTTGAACCAGAAGCTCGAGCATACTTCTTTGGACAAGTAATTGCTGGTCTCCCAAGGTGGCTGAGAATGCCCGGGTCATTAAGCGAACATTTTCACTGGTTCCAAGGTATACATGTACATCTTTACAAGGATTATTGAGCAAGACTAATCCCTTTCTTTTTTTTTGGAACCACATTATATAAAAAATAATAACAATTACCTTGCTCATCTGTAATCTTTGGCAATCTTCGCAAGAGGTAATTTAGTGCCGGTGCACGCAGGCTGGGGTTATTGATCATCACGAGCCACAAGCACGAATAGAGTAATGGCAGCTCTGTTGTCTCTCCAAGATAGTCTATCATGGATATCCCCTAATAATAGTTCACATGCCAAATTGTGCCTGTTACTACCCTCTTTTCATATACCTTTGGGCTCCTCGGTTTACCTTGTCAAAAAACTCGCTTCCTTCTTCTTCCAGGACAGGCAACAGAGCAATCACAAAGCCTCTCATGGCAGGTCTTAGGCTTGACCGTAATGGGAAATAATGCTTTTCAAAAATAGACAGCAATTGAGGCTGTGGATAGACAGGGCCCATTAGAGATACTCCTGTTTATATTGCTGCTGTTCTTTATCCCAAATTTGTTACCTTTACATGCGTGGCTGCGTATTGAACAAAGGGGAACAATCCCATGGACCACAGTGACAAGTCCTCTGCCATTTGCTCAGACTAAGAAAGCAAATAAATAATCGTTACAATGGCCTTGGAATGCCCAGACCAACTTACTCCAATAGTTTCTAAAAGATAACTATAGACATCAAGTGTCTTTTGGTGGACGCCTGCCGGAAATCCTGGATTAAGGCACTGGGCCAATCGTTTGGCGACCGTGTGTTTGCGAGGAACAACAGGGAATTGTGGATAGGCTTGAAAAGACTTTATGCAAAATGTAAATCGTATTTTCAGATTATAAAGAAGAAGAAAGAAGAAGCTTTTATATGAGCATGTATTACTTTAAGAAGACGGCCCAGGAATGAGATGATGTCGGCCCACTCATTGACTGCATCAAATGACTGGAGGTTTTTCTCGATAAGCTGGACGTACTTTCGGAATCTAGGGTCGGTTTGGTATGCTTTGATTAAATGACAAGGTTAGTGATGGTAATCAAACTATCTCTGTTGGTTCACCTTGTTCTCGAGCCGCGTTCCTTTCAAGTTTGACTCTTATGGGAGTTGGGGAATTCAATGACATTTGGTCTTTTTATATAAATTGTTTTATTATTATTTTTTTGGTTTAATGAGAGATGAATAGGGTGGGATTGTCTGTAGTTTTCCCCTTCCTCTTTTTTTTTACCTTGTGTGTCTGTCGGAGAGGTGAGGCCAGAAGAAGGAGAAGGCAGGGTGGAAGAATTGGCTGTTTCTGGGCGGTCATTGGCGGTTCGAAGGGACATTTTGTTTAGGAATTTCTGGGAGATGGTAAGAGAAAGCCTCGGCTGCCTGCGAGACGAGGAGTCCGAGTGCTCGTTATCAGACATTGGCTTGGACAAAATCTAAGGCAGACGTGGCAAGCCAAATAAAGAAAAAGCCAAGAACGACAGAATACGGAGTTTTAAATCCTACTGGAAGAAGACTGATAAAAAAAGAAAAAAAGAAAATGCTCAAAGGTTGAGAGAGCACAGAATATTTCCCATTTTCAAACGTGGAAAATTGGGTGTGTTTTTTTGACACGCCGCCACCGTACCTTTTTGTCATGGAGACAACATGGCAACAGATGCAGTTTTATAAAGAAAAGATTCAAAAATGGCTGGGAACTTTTTATTTTATATTTTTTGAAATAGTAAATGTACAAGGTTAGGTTGATATAGATTGGGTAGGTGCAAATGAAAAACAAGTCTTTTTTTAAAAAATGATACTATGGAAACAAGCAAGCAAATCCTGTTGTCGCTTTCTTTCTTTCTTTCTTTCTTTTCTTTTCTTTTCTTATGCCTTGGAAGCAGCAAGCTTCTCCTTGTAAAGCTTCTCGGCGCCATTCCAGACAGGAGAGTTCTTGCGGTCCTTGAGGGCAAGCATGGTGGGAAGGAGATCCTTGGAGAACATATCTGAACTCTCTCTGGGCAAGAGTGTAGGGAGATGGTCAATGGAGCAGACCTCAAGAGGATGGGGGTTGGAGGACTCGACAGGAACGGTGGGCTTGTCAAAGGTGGTGTTGATGCTGTAGACAGGGAGAGGGTTGTTGGGGTTGGTGGTATCGCAAGACACGTCACAGATGATGGACAACTTGCGGGGACCATCGATGAGCTGACGAGTGATGAAAGGAGGGATCTTGGTGTTGAGGTAGATACAGTTGACAAAGATATCGGCATCGACAATCTCGCGGAAAGGACCACCAGCCTTGGTCTCCTGCATATCCCACTTGATGATGTTCTTCTCGGGAATACCAGCCTTGCGAGCAAAGTCACAAGCACCAGTACCGCAACGACCAAGAGCACCCATAACCATGACAGTAGGGAAGACGTTTCCGTTCTTGGCAGCTAAGAGTAATGGTTGAATACCAGACCTCTTTTTATCACCATATATATGAACTTACCAGCCTCTGCCAATCTCTTCTTGGTAAAGTCAATCAAGGCATTCTCGTTGGGGTAAGGCTTCAAGGCACCATAGGCCTGGCCCTTGTTGATCTTCTGGTGGCACCAGACATCAATGGCAACTGCAGCACCAGCAAATCCGGCCATGTATCCGAAAGCAGCAACACGACGGCCTATTTAAAACAAAAAACAAAACAAAAAACCCTTGTTATTGACATGTTTATTATGGCTTAATTAAAACTTACCATTGCTGTCGTTCAAGAACTCCAAGTCAAGAATGGTACCTTTGCCAGCATCGAAGCGGTGCAAAAGCTCCTTCCAGCCACCCTGGTTCTTGAAGCAGTGAGCAAAGAAGATGTGGGTGTGGTGGAGAGGAGAGTCATCGTTCTCAGGAAGCTCCTTGAGACCGACAATATAAGCATCAGCAGGAGCATCAGTCTTCCAGCTGAGGGTCTTGACAAGAGGACATCCGACCCTTTAAAAGAGGTATAAGTAAAAATCATTCAAGTTTACCAATGAAATATAATTACTTTGCGTATTCTTCATCATCAAAGATGCGCTGGCTAGATCGCTCAACAGTGATCTTGAAGCCGGCATCCAAAAGGGTCTTGGCAGTAGAAGGTGTCAATGCAGCTCTGTGCTCCATAGGCTTGGTTTCGGCACGGAGCCAGAGATGAGGGGCTTGAGGAGCAGACATTTTAGTAGACGATGTGAAAGAGTTGGAGAGAGGAATCAATTGGCAAGAAGCTTGTTTTTATATATTTATGCGTCGATGAAGTTGGTTAGAATATGGAAGGTTTCAAAGATGAGATGTGACTAGATTTGCCTTTTAGAGTCTGGTTATCTTTACTTGCTTGTCCCCATATTAAGCTAAAAATCATGATGATCAATTCCTTGACAATATCTCAGCCAGTTTCCTTATTCGGAAATACTTTCAGATGGCAGGACCTTGAAATCAAAGCAAGGGATTTTAATCAGTAAAAATAAAAAGAATCTTATTGCCTTTTGGGTCATATCAATCTATGGATCAAAATACTCACCGTAAACTCCACATAGCCTTCTTGTCTAGGGCCTTCTATTTGAAGCTATATAAAGGTATCAGTTAATGTTGATAAATTTGTAAAGGGGACTTGCCAGCATGCAGAGAATTCCATTTGGTGTGAAGCGCAAATGGACCTTGGTGGCATATGTCAAGGCTTTTGTACAGGACATTATGTACGAATAATGGTAGCTAAAGAGCTAAAGTCAGTTTGGTATTGCAAAGAATAAAGTGCACCAAATTACCTAAATGACACTTCTTCCTCGCATCTAAATGAAATAAATGATCCAGAATCATGGTGGTATTTCATCTGCACACAAAATTATTAATCTCAGAAAGCTTCCCGTATAAACCACACCTCCCAAGAATCCTTTATGCCTTTTCCCGACAGTTTGAAAGAGTTATCGAGAGGAGAAAAGGTCATTGTGATGCGCTCACAGGTCCTGTCAATCTCATTAAACACATTCACAAGAGCAGAAGCCTAAGCCAATAATAATAAAAAAAGACATCAATTATACATCCCAGCCAATATCCCAAAAAACCAATTCTTGACCTTCATAATGACTTGGAAGGATCCCATAAAATCATCTCTCATCTCAAGACCAATGTTGCTTCCATCGGCATCATATGTATTGACCTTGCACTTTGTAACCACATGCGCATCTGCATCCTCTCGCCTATGCAGTCGAATAAGATGATCCAGTATTACTCTGTACACAATATCTCTTTACATTATCTCAAAGGGTCCTCCGGTCCCATCGTAAAACAGTTTACAAGTGTCTGACAATGTTCCTGTTGCTAAACTGAGGATGCTCAGGCAGTTTACAAGTGCAGCAAGGTCAATTGCAAACGGCGCAAACACAGTGTTTGATCTTCTGTATGTCTCAAACATATTCTTTCGCACATAAGCTACTGCCACTACACAGGGGCTATCTCCAGCTGAGAACATGAGGCCTTCATCCATAACATGGCAAGTGGCATCCTGTTTCTCTGAGTTTGTCCACTGAATCTTATGCATTTCCACAATCGCCTTTTTTTACCTTTGTTATCTGGATCGCTTTGAGCAGGTTAATCACCAGCCTTATGCTCACAACCTCCCCACTAAAGCTTGTTGCTACTCCATTCTCTGGGTCTACTTGTGTCTCCATTCCTAAATTCATCTTTAATTGTCTTATCTACACATTATTATAATAATGTTTCACTTCATTTTTTTTATTAAAGAAAAAGGCACTGTGACTTTATTTGTGACGATTATTCGAACCAGAACTGATTTTTTTTTTGAAGAAAAAAAAATCAAGTGAATTTCTTGTCAGCATAAGTTGTTAACAGATACTACGACAATGGCAGCAATCGATCAACCTGCTCAAACAACAACTGGACAATTCGGATCAGAAGACCCCAAAATCAAGACACTTATCATCGATACCAATGCAATCGTCAACGGTCTTTCCCTGAGAAGTCTTGCCGAGGAGTTTTATACTTGTCCTGAAGTAATGGCTGAAGTACGCAGTAGCCATTCTCGTGATTTCCTTACTCGTCTTCCCTTTGAAATCCTGATTGAACAACCAAGTGAAGAATCCATGAAGGCTGGTAGGTAAAAAATAATAATATTAATAATAATATAAATAAATAAATAAAAAGGTCATAATATTAGCATATTATTTATTGTCTTTTTGAAAACACAATTCTTATAAAGTAAATGATAATAACAACAATAATGTTTTATAGTTGTTGAATTCTCGAAAAAGACTGGTGATTATGCCTCCCTCTCTATTCCCGATTTAAAGGTTCTCGCCCTGGCCCACACATTTGCCATGAAAGCTCCTGGTCATGAAGATATTCGTTCTGAACCTCTCAAGGTAATGAGAATACCTTTCTTATCAAAATACACTAGCCTAATGGGTTGATATTATCCAGACCAGACCCACCGGTTTCCTTCCTAGTGCACCTCCACCCGCTCCCACCAAGAAGCAGATGAAGGTTGAGCCAGAGCCAGAAGCAGATGAAGATGGCTGGGAAGTTGCTACCTCGAAGAAGAAGAAGCCTGTCAAAAAGGGACCTACTCCCAAGAAGGTAAAGGGGCCTGCACCTGCACCTAGCGCTGCCAAGGAAGAAGTAAAGGAAGCTCCCAAAGAGGAAGTAAAGGAATCTCCCAAGGAAGAAGTAAAAGAAGCTCCCAAGGAAGCTGTCAAGGAAGCTCCCAAGGAGAAAGATCCAGTTGAATACCTTGTGCAGTCTGTAAACGATGTAATCATTGACGAGAACGTAGACGATGATGACAGTGATGCTGGAGAGTGGATTACACCCGATAATGTCGAGGAATTCCAGGCTGTACAGCTGGGAGTGACACCCGAGGAAATGCGCAAACCCAAGCGGATGGAGGTTGCCTGTGTGACAAGTGATTTTGCCATGCAGAACGTACTCTTGCAAATGAACATGAATCTCGTCTCGGCAGGAGGACATCGTATTACAAAGGTTAAGAACTGGGTCTTGCGATGCCACGCATGCTTCGCGTAAGTCTGTACTTCTTATCCTGATAGAATATGGATAATAATTCGTATTGTTATAGTGTTACTACAAACATGGAGAAGAAGTTCTGTCCCAAGTGTGGAAATGCTTCTTTGATGCGTGTTTCATGCAGCACAAATAGCAAGGGACAGATCGTATACTATCTGAAACGCAACTACAACTACAACTTGCGTGGAACAAAGGTAAATATATATGCTAAAAGGTCTACACAAGAAAACACAAGACATTAACTGTCAATCAATTATCTCTAGTACGATATTCCTAATCCCAAAGGTGGACGCCAGGTAAACAACTTGGTTTTGCGTGAAGATCAAAATGAATATGTCAAGGCCACTCGTGGACACCAAAAGAAGAAACTTGTTGATCTCTTCGATCCTGATTTCACACCAATTTACGGTAAAATGGAGACACGGACACCTGGTAACAATATGTACGGCACGGATGTCATTGGCTTTGGCCGTAAGAATCCAAATGCCACCAACAAAAGAACTGGCAGAAAGAAGTAAACTTTTATTAGACCTCTCTCTCTATCTAATTTTATTATATATACATGAAAATATATTCTTTAATAAAAAAAAAGTACAAATAAAGTTGAAAAATACACACAAATTGACCAAATTCTAGAAAATATATTTTCTAAAGAGTGAAAACCACCATCGATAGTTTTTATAAACTTTGTACTGGTACCAGATTACCTTTTTCTTTAAAAATATCATAATCTAATGTCTTTTTGCTGCGACGGACCAGTTTAACCTCCTGCCAAGGACATTCTAGACTATCACATTCCTAAATAGGAAATATGTGACAAAAACATTAATTTGTGTGTGTGTTGTTTTTCAGTAGGATCTGAACCTTTTACATATCAGCTTGTAATATTATCAGGTGCAGAGACAGCTATTCTAAAGGCCTGAATAAGATATTGCAAATGTTTATGCACTTGTCCAAGATAATAGACTAGATTATACTTGGAATCTTAAATAGAGTCAATTTATAGATCATCAAAATACTTTTTAGGCCAATTACCTAGAGAAAAACTGTAAAACTTCCTATTAATTCCAACCTTTATATACATTGATAACCTTTGTGTATATCAACAGCTATGGATTAAATAATGTGGTAACAAACGCCCAAAAGATCTTCAAATGTCTGCAGAATTAACTTGAGCTCAAGAGTAACAAAAAGCTATAGCATAGATGTCTCCTTTATAAACACTCTTTTAATGGTTAACAATAATTGGTTGCACTCATCTTTTTATATCTGTAAAATTGGTTAGGGTATAGTCTTATTTTATATAATCGATTGAGTTTTTAAACTTAACTGTAATAGCAGATCAAACTTTACCCGAGTATTAGTAGATAAACTAGGACCATTATGCCTTTATTACCATTTATTGTCTTTAATAGCATGCTCTGTTGGTACTGACAGACTAGGGTAATGTTATGGGATTGTAGTTGAATAGGGTTCAATTTAATAATTTTAGTATTCACATATGCTCGCTTGTCAAATCTCAAGTCTCACTTCACAATCCCCAACCCTATTGTACTATATCTTTGCTCAGAGTATTGTACAATATAGAAAATCAATATTAGAGACCTAACTTAATAAATGCTAGATTAATTTTTTCTTGTGCTATATATTACATATATTTATCCAAGATTTTATGCATTTATAATACAATAAATGGATTGATGGGACCTTTTGGAGATTTGACTCGATTAATTGGGGTATTTTCCACACATGGTCATATGAGCCTTAATATATCTTGAGTTAAAATGCAACTATATCTTGTAATTCAAAACTGTGAATGCAAGTGTATGCCTAGTTTGGTCGATAGCTCTAAAGAATTAAGCACGGCTACTAGTTTCTCAGGTCTATTGATTAGATCCGCAGAACATTAATTTCCAACTATTCCAGAGACTAACTTGATGAATATATTGTGGTACCTGATCTTTTTTATATACGAGATGAACGCGTACAAACTATAAAAATTAGCACATAACCCCTTGGCTTAGTGGTGTCAAGTAGGAAAAAAAACTGGCCTTGATTCAACTACAAAATCAAAAGAGTGGGATTGTTTCAAGTACATATTCTGATATACAGGATTCCCGGTTATTATTTTATTATTATTATTACCTGCCAACTGGATACCTGACTGGTATTATCAAAAGAAGTTCAGGTATCTTCAATGTAAGTATCTGATATTATTTAATACAACTTTTTTTGTTATGTAATCTTCTTTATCAGTGTACTCCTGACAAATGGTTTGAGTGGAAAACAAATATTTCTGATATACATGAGATCATCAAGTCAAGGATCAATAAGCAAATATAGCCATCTTTATCTTTCGCCCCCCTTTTTTATTTTTAGGCGTAACCTAGATATTATACAAGGTGCGTATTGACTCTTTGAATTTTACCAAGGAGCACACTGGCTATCATGAGATTATGGGTCTAGATCGAGTAAATTATTCTACGGTATATGATAATAACGTGTGTGCAATTATAGATCGATAGAAATGCAAGAATCTCGGTTTAAAGGAACTGCAAGTTTAATAGACATAAAGCGTACTCATTGTTCCAAGGTGAGTAAAACTTGATAAAACAATGTAAATTTAAATTTGGATTCTTGTCCAAAGATAAATATCCTCTGTTGGGCTTCAGTCAATGTTGGCCTAGATCCCTGTTGGTGATAATTGAGTGGCCAATATTGGATTCTACTGCTTTCTATTCTAAAATATATATAACAAATTCATCAAATATATGTGGTGTTAATGTTGACATCTTCTTTTTTTCTTTCAAAGACGGTGCGCGTATAAATATATATATGTATATATAAAGTCCAATATCTGAATCACAAACAGTCTAGACTGTGGTATTCATACCTATTAGCCCAACACTTTAAATATACATATTAAGCATAGGATCTAAGCCTTTATAATATTAGTAGTACCAAGGGCTGTTTGGGGCAAGAGAACAAAGCGACTCATGGATGTGAGACTTTTTTTAATGCGATTGATGAAATAAAATGGGCCTTGGTAACGCGCCCATTTGAATGTTTTCGGAAATGCGTATAGATCGGCACATTGGTGCCTTGTTGTACAATTATATGTGTTGAGTGTGATATACGTGTATATACTATTTATGTCTTTTTTATATTCATGAAGTTTTGCAGATTATACTCCTCTTGGCTCATTTACCTAAAGATCCTTTTGCCATTTATTCATTTTTACCACATTGCTTAAGCTGTAATACAATGTCTTGGAATTCACTGAGATATTTATTGATAGCAGCAATATCTTGTATAACTATAAAAGAGTTGATGATTTATGCAAAGATAGTTTGGTGTACCAATGTGAGCTTAATACCACTATTACAAAACTATATTATTGTGCGGCTTTTGATCAAGCAACTGAAAATATATATATATACATGTGCGACAAGGCTTCTTATTTTCATCCAGCTCTTCCAAGATGATAGGAAAAGCAACCAATTATTTGGCACTGCTTGGTTTCTGAATCTCAGATTCTCATCTCAAAAAGTACGCTTTGTATTGCCAAAACCATTAAACTGGCAATATGCTTAATACATAAAAAAACTTTCATTGACATTTCAAAGTCTACTACCCTTGAAAGCCTTTATTTATTAGAGTCAGGAAAAAAAGAAAGTCAAATGACTTGACCAGCACAAAGGCTAAGGATTGTTGGTGATTCTCGTACACTAATGGCCTTGGATATTCGGTTGACATTTGTATAAGGCAGTAGTTCGTGTTCCTTCCTGAGTCTTAATTGGTTTGTGCTATGTTTCCGTACAATAGAGATATAGAATCGGTAACGACCCTGCTCGATCTTATTAGCCATGTGCCATAAAATTACAGATTTCTTTTAGATGTCGTATATTCCTAGTAAACAAGCTTTGAGTAAAATACAATCTGTAAGGCAGTCGAATTTCTACTTAATAAAGATCTTGGAACTATACGTGTGATACAGATGCAATATGTAAGAACTCGTATACAACAAAGCTGGAACCGGCCTGGTTTTCGGTAGATCTATAATTACATGTTCTTGGCGCTCTTGTATATGTAAGCTACATATTAACTATAATTTAGACTATATAAAAGCCCTTTCTCTGAATAAATACAAAAAAAAGTTTATTTAAATATCACAAGATGTACATGGGCTCAAAGTAAAGTTTACTTTACAGAAAAATATACTAGAGATACCAAATCAACCTTTTTGGCTGAACATTGATTTCTGCATTAGTACATATAGTGATCCGTTATATCCCAAACTCAAGAGCTCTAAACATGCTTTGAAAGCCATGGCTTTAAAATTATCTAGAGTTTTATGAATAAAATTATGAATGGCAATAGGCCAGACTGTATGATTTGGCCCCAATACTTGAGTTGAGCTCTCTACAATCCAAAATATTGGCTCTCAAAAGTGTATGCACAAGTGGCTTTATACAATGCCAAATGTTCTATAAACTCTATAAGATAATTCTTTCTCACACCCTGTGTCCAATATGCACCAGTTTTTCATTTTCTATATTTGCAATCACAATCCCCTTTTTCTAGTTTCACCTGTACTCCTAAAATCAATGCCGATTCAACTTTTATCAAAAATTCTCGTAAGCACAAGTGTAACATGGAGCAGTTGATTAAAACTTTCTTTAGCTACTCCAATTGCTGAATCCATGGTAACAAGACCCATCTAAATCTAGCCATGTTTCCAGATCCAATTTGAAGAAGAAGAAGAAAAAGTATAAATACTCTTGTTTTTGGTGGTTTGAAAAAATATCAACTTTTTTTTAAAAAAAAAATTCTCTGATAATGACAAAACCTTTGGTTGCCGCCCAGGCCAGTTCTTGCTATTTTGGATCAAACATCAACAGCACCCGTGAAAAGACTCTCAAAGCAATTCTCGGCACCATCTTGGCCCCATTGACTCCAGAAGAGAAGGCTTCTTTACAAAAGAACTTGTCCGAAATCCCCAGCGTAAACTGCACCCAGAAAGATATCGATGTAATCTCGGACCTAAGCTTGTCTACTCCTGGAGTCTATGAGTCCTTCCTAAACTTTATGTCCGTCAAAGTCTTGCCAGAGGATCTTGATGGTGTCTTTGGTCTCCTTGATGCCCTTGGTACACCAGAAGGAACAAAAAGTCTGGCTGGAAAGGAAGCCAAGTTTGAAGACTTAAGTCATGATGAAAGAACGGATATCTGTCTTTCCTGGAAATTCTCAAGAGACCCCCAGCTTGTTGGCATCTTCAAGACCTTTTCGACAGCAATCCTGAGTGCTGCTTACAACATGTCAGATACTCCTCATCAAGCTGCAATGGGTTACCCCGGAATGGATCCTATAAGAAGTGCACCAGGCTATGTCCCTTGTATTGTTCGAGAGAGATACAATTTCATGACAGAAGAAGAGCTTCGCAACCCTGCCTTGAAGTTTGATGCTATAGTTATTGGAAGTGGAGCAGGAGGAGGTATTTTGAGGCATTTTTTTTTACATATGGGATATAGAAACTTATAAGAATCCTGGTTTTCAATTTGACTTTAGGCGTGTGTGCTGGCGAGCTTTCTGAGGCAGGCCTATCAGTACTTGTGATTGAGAAAGGAAAATATTACCACGAAAGTGAATTTTCTTCTGATGTACCAACTGCCTACAAGAATTTGTATCTTCAAGGAGGATCATTTTTATCTCGCAAGGGAGAACTTAGTATTCTTGCAGGAAGCACATTTGGTGGTGCAACAACCGTAAACTTTCTCGCAAGCTTAAAGGTAAATAGATGTGTAGACTCATTCGGATTAGATCTCATCTAACTCGCTTGAAAACCAGCCCCAGCACTTTGTACGTGAAGAATGGGCCAGGATGGGTTTGAGCCACTTTACATCCTCAAAGGTACGTAGTCTAAGCAAAGAAGAATTAGAATTAAAACATTTTTCTATATAGTTTTCAGAGGATTTGGACAAAGTCTACAAAAGAATTGGCGCAGAGACTTCTGGAATCAAACACAATGTACCCAATCAGCTCTTTGTAGACGGTTGCAAGTAAGTCTTTAGATCAAGCAGCTCTTTATTGATCACTGGCTATAGAAAACTGGGATGTCACATTGAGGACATTCCACAGAACACAGGAGGGCGGTCCCATGAATGTGGTTGGTGTCTGACCGGATGTAAAGACGGTATCAAGAACGGTACATCAAATTCATGGCTTCGTGTTGCTGCTGCCAACAATGCTCGTTTTGTTGACCAAGCTACTGTAAGCCGCGTAATTATTACGGATGGAAAGGCCACTGGAGTAGAATTCAAGATCAATGGATCAGATCAGCCCATCTCCGTCAATGCCTCGCGTATAGTAGTGTCTGCTGGATCATTGCATTCTCCTGGAATTCTGTCTCGAAGTGGATTGAAGAACAAGAACATTGGAAAGAATCTTCGTCTTCATCCTGTGGCTGTGGTTTATGGCTTGTTTGAAGACCGTCAGGTTAATCCTTTTGAGGGCTCTCTTATGACTGCAGTAAGTAATATAGTAGAATTAGAAATAGGGTGTATTTATGGACTGGATATTATCTGTTGTAGGTGAGCAATGGTCTTGAGAACCTGGATGGTGAACATTATGGAACCAAGCTAGAGGTTCCTCACCACACCACGGACATGTACATCTTTGGTATCCCTTGGCAAGGAGGCAAGGAGCACAAAGAAAGAATGCTCAGATTCAGACAGTCCTCATCCATCATTGCCCTTGTCCGTGACAAGGATTCAGTGGGAAGCGTAGAATACTCCAAGGATGGAAAGGTTATCGTGAACTACAAGTTATCCGATCAAGACAGAAAATCGATTGTAAAGGCAGAAGAGCGAGCGGCTATGATCTTGGTTGCTGCCGGTGCCAGAGAGATCCATGCTGCTTACTTCTCCATGAAACCCTTTATATTCGAAAAGGATGAACCAACTGAAGTCAATAACCCAAGATTCCTCCAATGGATTGAGGACTTGAACAAGGATGGAATGCTCGATAACAGTCTAAACTATTTCTCTGCTCACCAGATGGGAACATGGTAAGTACTTTAGATGTTCTTTGAAATAGATGACTAACTCTCGATATAGTCGAATGGGAGCTTCTCCAAATACTTCTGTCACTCAGCAAACTGGCGAGACTTGGGAAACAAATAACTTGTATGTGTGTGATGCATCGCTCTTCCCAACTGCAAGCGGCGTAAACCCCATGGTAACAACAGAGACCATCGCCGTTCATGTTTCCCGCTCAATCGTCAATTCAACAAAGCTAGCTTAAGGGAGTCCATTGTATATTTTTATCAAGTGTTTTTTTATATAAAAGAAAACATACATTTTTATAATAACCAAGAGCTTTAAGTATTCAGCACAACAGAACCAAATAAAACTCTATATAGCAATGTATACATACTTTCTGCAGTTCTTTATACTCTTTTTATTGGCATCAACATTGGAAAAAGTATTGTTGTTTGAGTTGAATAATAGTATTCAATACCGGCAAATACGATGCGCTTGCTGAACCAATGCTTCCCCTCCAGAACAATATTTGGTCAATCTAGACATTTCTTTTGAAATTAATATTCTGTTCAGAAACCAATTCACCCAAGACCGACAAGGAGTGTACGCTCAACAATCCAGAAAAAAGTATGCCAGTAATGGACTATAAGCTCTGTTTCAAAGATGAAAACAGCCTTTCTTTAAGAAAAACCAATATAACAAACTAGTACATACACACTGCATAGATATAGTAATCTTTTAAGCCTTTATTTTTACATAATAAAATCAACTGTATCTTTCAGTGTTTATGGACAGAGATCAATGTTTTTATATTATCCCCTGGCAAATTGATAGCATGGTGCAAATAGTAGACACTTTAGTGGTCCGTAATTAGCGCTTATTTTATTATTTTATTGCACTCTAGGATAAGCTTGTGATAATATGGCCTGTTACATAAAGCCTGGAAATGTGTTTGAGGGTTTTCTAGGTTAGGATATGAGCCCAATATTGGTTTTTGGACTACTTGTCAAAGATAAAGATATAGTGGCATATTTTATCAGCCAAAAACAAAAACAAAAGGGCTAGAAAGGGCTTTTGTAGACATTCTATTGATAAAAACCTAATGGGATCAATTTTCTTTTTTGGATCAAGGTACAACAGGCGATTTAATATATAAGTTTTTAGTCTGTGAACCTTTTTTTTTAATTAGAAGGGTTTATCGACTTATGCTATTACCTGCTCTTTGGTGGTTTTCGAGTACAGTATGTATATCAACAATCAAACAAGGAACTCTTGCAAGTCAGTAGAGATGTTACTATAGTGTTATTCTGGCATTGCTTTTCTCTCTGTCTCTCTTTGATCATTGACTCTATCATGTGATTTTCTTTATCAATGATTCATGTCCCATGCCTTGCTTTTACTTTACGTCTCTTTTCACAATACCTGCCTTTTACTTTTGACGCCTTATGCACACACCACTTGGGATGCCTTACACAGATAGGACTAATCACTCGTTTCAATCTGAGTTTGGTGTTCAGAGTCTAGAAAGCGATGATGAGCGCAACATGGGACCTACACAAAATCATGATTCTGATCGATGGAGCAGTCAAAGTCCAGAATCGCAACCAACCCAATGGAATTGCAATTTTCGTTCTGAAAGTAATGAGGACCTCATTGTGCCTCGACTCAGTCTGCCACATGTTATGGGTGCAGGATTTGGATACCTGAGGATTATCGTCTGTGGTGATTCCGGTAATACCACTACAGACAAACCCTCCTTCTTTGTTTCTCACATGACAAAGGTATCGGCAAGTCTACTTTAATCCAGGCCCTGTTGAGCTCTCCAGAAGTTCTGTTGCTCTGCGGATTGTCAGCCAATAGTTCAATGAGTCTATCGTCTACATTGGGCCCAGAAGATACAGAGAAATGCGTATCCGAATACATGGCTAGTACTATGTTGAGTCCAGAATGGGAGAAGAATCCTTCTAGAGAGAGATATCGCGTGTATGATGATAAGATTTATACCAAGAATCTATGTCTTGTAGACACTCCTGGCTATGGATCCAGTCTGCAAGTAAGTCTTGATGTTTGATGATAGGGATCACTGATGTTCTACAAAGGCCAATGATGTGATAAAGCCTGTGGTGAACTACATTGAACAGCAATTTGTTAAGACTCGAACACTTCTTCACCCTACCCTGACTGATGTGGACACCGTCTCCCATTTGGTCAATAACCCTTATGGCGCGCATTCACACGTTGATTGTTGTCTTTATCTCACTCTGGGCCATCTGAAACATGTTGATATTGAATACCTCCGTACCATTCAACCCTTGTGTAATATCATTCCTGTTATTGTTAAATCAGATCTTTTGCAGCCAGAAGATGAGAAGAAGCTGCGGATTGATGTACTGCAGACACTTAAGCACCATAATATCCACTTTTTTGACTTTGGACATAGCTTTGAAGACCTCTTGCAACATGTCCTTGAGTCTGATTTCTCTACTCCCCCATTTACTCTCTCCAACCTCACACGCCTTGATTGGACTGGTACTGAAAACGCCAGTATATCTTCTTCTCCTGATGGTATCAATGGCGACGAAGAAGACAGCAAACTATCTGCTGACGTACGGCAACTGAACCACCTCAAGGACTGTCTGTTCTACAGCCAAACAGACGCCTTACGGTTTAGTACAGCTTTAAAATTTTCTGCTTGGAATCAAAAACAATCACCCCCAGCCGAACAACATAGCTTTGGTCCCTCCCCTTATTCTTCTAATCGGGTTGAAGACTTTTATGCCATGCGGACAAATGACATCAAGAACATCGAGCTCCATATTGCCCATTATGTGAGTGAGAAGCGTAAGGAAATGGAGCGAGAGATGCTTGAACGAGAACAGATACTTCGACGAGATCTCAAGTTGGCCAACGATGCTAAGCGAGCTGAAATAGTCTTGAGAGAACTCGGTGGTCTCTTGCATGTCCAGCCAAGCTCTTTTTCCTACAATCCTTCAAAGAATAGCTGGCTTTCTATACACAGCTACTGGACTGTACTAATGTGTGCCGTATCAGTTGCTGCTGGCATAGCACTCGAGGCCGCCTTTAAAGGCTGTATTTCTAGCTAAATAGTATCTTTTTGTTGTTTTGTTTTCTGTTTTTTTCTTCTCATTCACTGTAGATAATTCTCGTTATGATTATGTTTTGCATGCTTTTGCTTTATTGAATTCTTAGTAATCTACCTTTAATAGCAGGTTTGCTCACAATAAACCTTGGTCTGGCTCTCTTTAGTAACCCAAGGAGATATTCTTGCAATATGAATTGAATCTGGTGAATATGGGCATCAAAAAAGTATACTTTATGCCTTTTGATGATTTATCTGTATTGAATAATACCCTTGGACAATAGAAAAATGTCTCTTTGGCGTGGCTCAAGCATATCATATCTGGCATGCATTTAATGATTTTCTGGTCAGATTGGTCCCTATCATAACAAGATAAAAAGAACAATAGGTCATTTCTGGTATAAAAAAAGTAATAGTATGACTTGATTAGAATAAGTACAGCTGTATTATATTCCAGTAACCCGGAATCTCATTAAAGATACAGTGCTTCCAACAGACTGTCGCAGTCAATCTAAATTGATATCGTATTTTAAGAAACCAAGTGGAAATTGAGAGGCCATTATAAAACAAAATTATGTGCGATATACCGTCTAGTAAATGAGCTATTTTTTTTATATAAAGATCGAGAAATGTATGGGTGCGTCATCCGTAGAGAAGCAGATCGGTATACATGCTCTAGCCACGCAAAAATGGATAGGTACTATAATATGTATTCAGATCAAAGAACATAAAAAGATTATCGTCAATTTCATTGATACAAATCTCTCTGGCAGCTTGAGTAGCTAGGTGACATGCCCCATTTAATATTCCCCACTTGTGCTAATGAAATATCAACTCTAATCCCAAACACAATATCTCTCACAAGACCTCTTTCTATATCATTTACTATACAGTTTTACATTCCTTACTGATCTTATAAATATCTCTTGTGATGCAAATAATAAACGATGCCCAATTATCTTTGTTTCTACCATACTCTTCTTGTCTCTTGTCCCGCCTTATCCAACTCTTGCACTAGGCGTCGCTTTACATGGATGGAATGATGGTGTTTGCTTGAAACAAAGAGTGGTTCGTCGTGGTGTAGACCTCTATTTTTTTTTTGCCTTGGCAATATCATTAATTCCAAACCATTGTTCTATTAAATTACAGGCTCTGTGTTTTTATAGACCATGTCAATTGCACTGTAAATCATTTATTGATATATAAGCTACAAATTCTTCATAGAATATACTTGCTCAAGGTTGATGTGGCTGCTATATCTGATAAACATTCCCGTAGATCTACCATTTTTATAGTATGATGCCCAATTGAACCTTCCGGCTGATTGAATTCTTTCATTAGTTACAAATGTTAGATCCTCCTATAGTGTTTTGGAAGCTATAGCTCTTATTGGCGTAACACCAGGGGATTCTTGCTGATGTTTGAGTTGTCGAGCGAAATTGATTCCATTTTTTTTTGCGTACTGACAAAGTCTTTTTCTGGACTTCTCTGAGCAATCTTTTTTCGCGCAAGAGAAATTTTGTAAACTAGTTGGTCATAGCATCACATAATCATTCAGTGGATTGGGTCAAATTGGCACTCTCGTCTTTTCCACAAGACTAAACATTCAGGGATCTCTTGTAGATGGGTTGGGTACTTGGTCGTCATATTCATCAAGCATCATCATCATTTTTTCTTAAAGGATAAGAACATATGGTAATGTGTTTGGCAATGGAATCCACAATGTATACTTGAGTTTGCTTCGCCCATGACTGGCAAGGATGTGTGTAAAATGAATCGCTGTCCGATTTGTCAAATAAAAAAAAATTACAAAACTCCTTGCTCGAGAAACCATCAATGCTGATAGCCACTAACACGGGCAATGTGTTTTGACATTATTAAAGACGCTCAAGCAGTAACGAATGGCGCGAGCAACAATTGAATGATTCCCCTTGTTCTGTATTTAAACCATCACTGGAGCAAGATCGCGTGCGAATGCCTTGAGCAGGAAATATATCATATCAGCTCGCCGATTGTCATGTTGTTCATTATCACCGATAAAATATGCGTCTCCTGTGATTCTATTACCAGTAGCTGCTGTGATGATCATGTTCTTAATAGTTTGATCTCGCAATAAATTCTTACTGAATAAATCAGAATCAGATCGAAGAGGCAGTGTCATTGACAGGATATCTGAGGTATATGGTTTGCTATTATCTTGTAAGGGAAATAAGAATACTTTGAGAGTGTTATTCATTGAAGAATATTATGATTGCTTATGTTGTGTTTTAGGGTATTAAAACGATAAAAAATAGTAATGGAGATATAGAAAGTAAGTGAGTACTTTGAGACTGTATATAAGCCTGTCTTTATTAAGATACAAAATGTGCCGCTCTTTATATACTTTTACAATCTGATGTTGCCATAATGTCTTGGTCTTTCTGATATGTGTGGTCTTTCACTATATTAAGATATTAGATGGAATAAGTTTCTGCGCTCAACGTCCATGTTACTATTATTCTGATGCATCGCTATACTTCGTCTATCGTACCTTATTAGTTCTCAGCTAATCTGTACTCATAGCTTATGGATATGTAAAATATACATTAATAAGGTTGGATCACCACACCACACTCGCATTTGCATTCCTGGTAGTTGGTAAATACGCGGTTGATGTCTTGTTGAGCCTCTGAACACAGTATTTGAGCCTTACTTTCTACGTTTTTTACTAGACAATCATACCACTTTTTATCTCGTTCATCGACACCAGTCAATGTATACAATGCCTGAAATATGACATTTGCAACTGCCAATGTCCGTAAAGACGATCCCACTTTACCTCACCCAGGTCAACATCATTACAAATGTCATTGCCGCCTTTGATAAAGTCATTGCCTCTCCTTCACATGGATTTGTTGATAACCTATCAACGCTCAAAAGTGATCAAATTGGTTGAATTATTGATCTCACTAAGAGCCGAAAACACAAATCCAGTTCGAGCCCCAATCGCTATTGACCGCCTCCCATGCCATTCTCCCTTTGGTTGGGCTTTGTACAGCTCATATCACACACTTTATACTTATTTTTACCACATGTGACATAGACCAATAAATGTTTCTTTTTTCTCAAATTTAACATTCATCTCGAAATTATTTTTTCTCATTACATCAATATTTTTTTGACAATAGGATCCTTGTTCATGTTGGCATCCTGTTTTCATGATATCACTTTTATATTGGAGTTCTTTTTTTTGTTCGCCAATGCTGTTTAAATCAAAGTTCCCATAATAACAAATATGTTACTCATACGATTACATCTACCTGTTTACACCAGTGATGATCACTGTATCACTGGTGTTGACAAAGTCGCTAGTAACTATTACACGGGTTCTTTGCTTCGACATTTATTTCAACACCTGTAAGAATGCGATACAAACCCTTTGAAATGGGGTTTCTCTGCACTATTACATGCTTCTGTAATCCTTTTCGATAGAGTATCTTCCTGCAAAACCCTATTGCACTTGATTTTAATATTTTCCACTGCCCAGAATTGTTCGATCGGGTTAAGCTCTGGAGAGTAGGTTGGAAGATACATACATTTGTACCCTCGGTACTCTATATATATATATATGTTTTCATGCGTATAAATGGGTGGACCGTCCATGACTATATGATGACCTTGCATATGTGGATACTTGTCCATTTTATCGAGGGTCATTTTTAAGAGACCAATTAGTCTGAGAAGATTCATTGGGAACTCCAGCTCTCAAGTCCTCTGTATGAGCAGCGATTGTCACCACAATAAACTCAATCTGATCAACAATGTAGTCCAGGTGCTCAGGACCGCCATTCTCGTCAATAACATTCCCATGTCCATATTTATATAAAAACATTGTACATATGTTAAATCGTAAAGTATTGAAAAAAAAATGAAAAATACTCTTTATTTATATTCTCGAGTGCAAAGAATTGCGACGTGATTTCTAAAAAAAAATGATAATATTTGACTTCTTTTAAAAATATGAAATTGATTTTGATTGGTCTGTGAAATAGACTTGGCACACTTAACCGTATCACTTCTCTCAGTGATACTGGTAGTACTTGACGATATATAACCTGGTGCAAAGGATAATTCGTTGGTCCTCTTTTAGATCATCTTTAATTGTATGCTATCTAAAAGATCCTTATAATATTACAAGTGTTTAGTTCACAAGATGTATATACACATACATATATATACATCTGTCAAAATAGGCTAGATCAATTCATATCGATCCAAAGAGAAAAATAAAAAAAAATAAGCATTTCCTATCATTTCAGCAGCTCGGATTCCGTGATAGGAGGGCAGACAAGCTTCTATGTTCAACCTCTACTGGTATCAATTGAGCCATAATCTGCTTGCATTCGATCAAAGCCTTTACACATCCCAGCATAGTATCAGAGGACTCCTTTATACACATGCGTATCTAACAGGTTTAGAAATCTTCTTTGAAACTAGTCAAGCTATACTTACATATTCAGGCCCCTGCATAGTCTCAACACACCGAATAATATCACACATTATGCCTTTGAGATCCTGCACATATTCAGCTGCAAGTATAAATGTTAATACCCTTTGAATACAATCATTCTTATCCAGCCCACTTTCCTATTTCTGGTGAATCTTTGGATTTTTCTTGTGCCAGAACAATTTCAAATTTATCATAAATCGCCCCAAAGGCCTCCAGTTGGGCATCAATTTCTTCAAACAGTTTTTTCTGGATCAGGAACAACAATTGAGCCAACAAACCTCTATAGCCAGGACGCCTTTTTTCTTTCTTTACCTGTGACTCCTGCACAGCCTTTGATCCATGGATACTAGGCATCACACTGTTCCTTCGTTTGCTTTTCTCTGTCTGTTTTTGTATCTTTTCTACTGCTTGGTAGCCTTGCCATAATTCTGACTGTGATGCAATCAAACAATAATGATCAGGGCCCGCCCAATTGATTCGTTTCACTTGTGATTCTTTACCTCGGATGTCTGCTTTTGAGCCTTGATAGCCTTTTGATTTCCAATCAGGATATATTGGTATTGCAGGCACCGTGCGTACAGACAAGCAATATCACTGTTCCGAGAAACCTCTGTGCTATTCCGCAGTATGCTGTCTTGTTCTGATCTTGATAAGTGTGTGCTTGTTGTATTAATTTGAGATGCATGTGAATTTCTGACATTGGATCTCGGCCGTTTATTGTCATGACTTTTAATAGCATCTTTATCGTCGTCTTCCAGATCCAGCTTCTATGAGTTCAACCCAAAAAATAATAAAAAACATTAATTCGGCCATATAGAAGCGTACAAAGTCTCTTACTCGTTTCCTACGATTCTCTAAAGTGGGATGATTTTCGTACCGACTTTGAACGGAAGATGCTCTAGATGACAAAGTATCCTGATCGTCAGAATCCCGTGTTCTTCGTATTCTATAACCATCTGATCCGGATGCAAAATCAAATGGTTTTGTTGCCAGAGAACTTGAAGAAGGACTTTGCCGAGAGGTTTGAAAGGCAGTATCACTATTCCTCGCCATTGAAAATCTCGCACTCTTTCCACTATGATTTGTCCATCTATCTATCGTATTGACATGATTTGCAGAAGCGAGAGTCGGTTTTTGGTAAGGAAAGTACTCTGCTCGATGTGTTTTTGTATCGACACGAATAGCACCGCTTCCATGCCGCTGTTCACGATTCTGCGAGGCAGGAATTCGATGGGTTTGGAGAGTACGATATGTCGTGTTTCTTTCAGTATTGGAATGTAGAGAATTGTTGTTTAAACGAGAGGTTCCTCCTAATGTACCAACACTTCTCCATGGTACACGAGCCGCTATAAACAACAAAAATCACTCGTAATGTTCTCGACCACACGGACGCTAGAATGCTCCTTTTAGCAGATCTTTCTTTGGGCTTTACCAGTAGATCCAGCTTTTCTTTGATGGCTGACATTTAGAATGCCAGGTTTGCAAGTGAGTTGATTGGTCTTTATGGCTTGTCTTGACATACTTTTGCATGCTCACCTCCTATTTTTTTGTTCTTCGGTAAGAGCAGTGTTAATAGCCGCAGCCCTTTCCCGGACACTTATTGAAGACCCAATAGATGAACGATTGTCTTCCATTCTAATGAAATTACTGGCTTTGCAACGACAAGCAAAAGACAGAGACTATCGCAGGACAAAGGATGGATGTATTGCCTTTTTAGGCTTCCGCGTCACGGAGCTTGGAACTTGAGAGTTTGAGTGGCTTATTACTCTTGCGCTGCTTAACGAATATTTTTCTATCCCAGGGGTCCCTCTTTGCAAAGACGTCGCCTCTAGCAGAATGAACACACACTTATTGACGAAGCTGCAGGCTAGTGCAAAGCCCTATGCAAAGATTTCTGGCAGCGTAAATGCACGGTCATTTTCAAAGAGTAAAAAAAATCGAACCATAAACACATGAATTTCTGCCCGTGAACCTGAAATTCACATTGCCTTTTAGGCCTCGTTCGTTTCCAGTCTACAGCATCGTCTGTCGAGGCCAAAGCTACCCCGACCTTAATTACCAACAGCCATCCAACTGCACCACTCTCTAGCTTCAACTATAGATTGGCTAGAATCTTCAAATATAATGATCCTCCCGCAACAAAACTTCCCAAGATCCTTTCTGTTATTGAGGAAATCAAGGCCCAAAACCTAAAGTTTGATCGCAACACCTACACTTCTCTCCTGGTTGCTTATGCAAACTCGAGATTGAACACTAAAGTGTTGGAGACCTTGAGAGAAATGGAAAGTCAGGGTATTGAGCCCACAATCGATGTTTATAATCTCATCCTTCAGGTACAATAATATAATAGAGAGAGAGAGAGAGAGAGAGTCTTGGCTTGTAACCATTAGAAACTAACATCACTAAAGGGTTATATGTCCGGAGGTAATGGTAAAAATCGACTCGAGATCCTCTCAGAAATGGAACGCAAGGGTATCAGCTTGACAGCTACTTCGTACTACAACATCCTCCAGGCTGTGGCCAAACGTGGAGAATTGGAGCATGCATTTGACATTATGGACAAGATGAAGGAGAACAATATTCCCATGAACATTACCTCCTACAGCCAAGTTATCAATGCCTGTGTATATGTCTATGAATCCAAGGGTGCCTTTGCTCTTCTCAAGGAAGCTTTGGATAACGGATTTTCGATCGAGACTGAACCTTCCATGTTATTCAGTGTCATGCGTGCCGCTGCTCGCAACGATGAGGTAATAATTGGCTTGATCTTGGGCTTTAAACAAAAAAAAAGGGAAAAAAAAATGGTACATGGCCTAAAACCAAAAGAACTGTATATCTAGCATGAAGTGGTTGCTTTCTGCTGGAAGAAGGCTGTTTCTGAAAACGCAATGCGCCCTGACGAAGGTACCTGTCTTGATGCGATCCGTGTAGCCGGTATTTCAGGAAACGTGAAGCTGGCTACAGATGTGATCCAGCACCTTGGTGAATGTGGCTATACATACAAGGAGTATTACTTTACTCCTTTGATGGAGGCATTCATGAACAAGGGAGACCTCAAGAACGCATTCAGCGTGCTTGATATCATGCGTGCTTCTGGAATCATACCCTCTTCTCAGGCCACCCTCCCGATCCGAAACCACTTGGGAAGAAAGATTGAGAAGATTGATGAGGCCTACTTTATCTTGGAAGAGTTAAGAAAGGAAAACAAGTCGGTAGACGTTACGGCCTTTAATGTGATCTTGGAGGCCTGTGCTGATGCTAGAGATGTGGAACGTACAGTTGCTACTTACCGTGAAGCCGCTGCTTTGGGTGTAACACCCAATGTCGATTCCTATAACGCTGTTTTGCTTGCCTGTGTAAATACAAGAATGAGCAGAATGGGTACAGCTGTGATTGATGAGATGAAGAAAGCTGGTATTTCGCCCAGTACTGTCACATACACTCACATGATTTCGCTCGAATGTACCAACGACAACTACGAAAACGCATTCAAGTACCTTGAGGAAATGAAGAGCTACGGTGCAGTTCCTCCCCAAATGGCCTATGTTGCCTTGGTAAAGAAATTGGCAAGAGAAGCTGATCCACGTTACTTGATTGCTGTGGAGGAGATGGAGACCTTTGGCTACAGCGTACCTCCCACTATTCGCAAATCCTGGACCGAAGCAAACGAGCAGTGAACATCTAAGCCTTGATCTTTACTCGCATATAACTTTTTTTATATATATATAATTATGGTCTTGATCTTTATGATGCTGTAATTTTCTTTTAGAATACAAAATTCCTTGTTACTTTTCATTCACATACTTTATCCATTTATCTTTATTTTATTTTTATTTTTATTTTGTAAAGTGCTTTGGATACACAACAAGCATTCTCTGCCGAGGCTGTATGGCTCATATAAATGTATATAACAAGTTTCCTGCCACGTGGAATGGCGGAGAGGGTTTTTGATATTATTTTTATATAGATGGCACACTTTGACTTATAGTAACAGTCGGCACGGAAAGCATTGAAGAATATTAAATTTGACATTTCGTTTCTGGGTAAACTATAGGCAATGGGCCTCAAAAGGTGTCTAATATTCAATACACTATTTATTTAGGGACATTAAAATATTACATGGCAACTTATCCAACAGGTTATTTGTTTACCAATAAGACTGGATTTATCGAGACTTCCTGGTCAAAAGGATATAGATAACGAGGGTATATTTTTATCATAATTATTTAATATCAATTGCTTGAGTATCCAGTTGGGCTACCTTAAGCGTGCGAATTGCACCAAGTTTTCTAGTAATGTTGAAGAAATATGTCTAGATTGTGTCCATTTCTGTGCAAGACCCTAACATTTGCCGTTTCGATACAATTCAGACATTTTCTCTCTCTCATCAGGCCAGATGGTAAAGTTTCTTGTCTAAAGAAACACGAATATATTTAGATATATATATCGCGACAGATATTTTCATTAATGATATGGGCTGTGTTGGTTCCTTTAAAATGTCACGCGTGTCAATTTAGACTCTTTGACTCCTTTGGATATCCTAGAATATTGATTGTCTGGTACTGAGGCTTATGTGTAGGGAGTTATTTGTGAAACAAGCTACTGGTATTGAGATCCTTGGAAAAGGCACATTGGTTGGTGCCCCACTTTCTGTATACAATAGTCGAATGGCCTGAGCTGTTTATGCTGTTCTCTTTCAGATTCAAGTGTTTTGATCATCTTGAATCATGTCACAAAAGCCATGGATTTAAAAAAGAATATCTGGCCAACTTTGGAGAATATTTGTATTGTAAAACTGTGTGATTTTCTCATAATATGTCTGGATTGTCTAGTATAACATACGTCTTATATATAATAACCATTCCAAGGCCAATAATTAAATGACAAGCAAATAGTCAAAAAGTGGAAATAAAACAAGTATAAAACCATTAGTAATAGTCTATTCTACAATACACTTGCTTGATTAGCTGTAGTTTATAAAACATGATACTTTTGATGTCATTCGATTGTCGAGGAACTGATAAGATACCAGGCAAATGATTACTTTGTCGAGTGCAAATAACAATTGCTATATAGTACTTTTTAGGTATTGTAATAATTTCCAAACCTTAATAAAATGAAAATACCAACAAGTGAGTTATTTTTCAGGGCTAATTAAACAAGAGATTCTAATTGGACGTATGTGATGAGCGAAATAAAGATTCTTGTGAACCCTTGCCAACTTTCAGGACGTATTCATATGGCAAATCTCAATATCCCCAAATAATTTTTGATGTTCTGTACAAAAGATATATAGACTAGCGCCTATTGGATTCTCGTTCTTTCTGTTGCTATATGTCCAATAGCAATTACAAATTCAAGACTCTTTTGGACTTATCTCTTTGCTAGCTTGGCTTTTCCATTTCGGAATTTAATAAAATATAAAAAAAAATATTAGTCGATCTATTTTTACTACTTTGGCAAATGTAACATTGACTCCCGGTAACTATTGTAATAAAGAAGTTTAGACTATCCAATTGACAAGTTTCCAAAACATAATAGCCTTTCCTTTACTTGGTTCTTATCAGCCAATGAGAATGTATTGATTGTGTGCTAAAATTTGCATTCAAAACTTGATCTTTTTTTTGTTTTTTACAGAAAGACGATAATACCCTCAAACGCTTTGTACCACAAGAACTTGGACAATAAAGAATGGAGATTCAATCACTCAACGTGGCTCTTTATTTATCTATAAACAAAAGGAGGGTAAATGCCGATGTGCGATTAATTAAACAACGTGAAAGAATATATGGAAATAAACAAGATGTTTTATTTGAGCCAGAAAATCCGGAATAGCAGAACGGGTAAAATATATATGCCAAGTCGTACGAGCAAAAGAGAAAGAGAATCACTATCCGCAAACTATTGCAAACCAGTAGAAATAGGAATTGAAGCTCCAGAGGCCTTGGACAAAGGTAATAAATGTATCTATTCATGAACATTTGATTTGGAATTCAATTTTTTGCATAGAAATCACCGTCTTTTCGAGACGCCAACAATTACACAAGATGTGTGATTGTTTAATATGGGTGCTCTACGGCAATTAACTTTTGAAATAGTTGTTGTTTGCATAATTTCATCCCAATCAAACAATTCTAGTTTATGGCCTTGGTTAATTACGACTTGCTTGATTGCTCTGGGACTCTTGGCAGAATATCAATTTGACCTCTTATTTCCCTCCAAAATATGACAGAATATCAATCGCTTATCCATCGCTTTCCAATTGCCCAAGATGACATACTCAGAAGCTCAAGAATCAGCACCCATAAACTCTTTGATTTAATGACTTTATGCCCTTGGTGCATGGACTTGGATCGACCAAAAGGTTCACCATTGTTGATCCATTTGCTTATTTGGTTAGTAGTGACTGTATCTTCTGTCATTGGTATATTGGGTGCCACCAAATTGAAGATATGACAGTCTCGGTTAACGATTTGAAAGCGTAATGGCTCTTGGAGCAACTTGCACTACATCAAGAGGAGTGGGAACTGTAAACGAATGGGTAGAATAACTACTACCGTCTTTTCGATTTCAGGTTACTGTATCGATTATGATACAGACCGTCTCTCTTTTGGTCTCCTTTGGCTTAGAACACTTTGTGTTTTTTTAAATATTGGCCATGATCTTTTGAATCAATTGTTGAGGTTAGTTTTAATAAGAGTTCTTTCCAAAATGTACGCACAAGACTTTGTGGGAAAAAACACTGAGTTTATTTGAAATGTGTTCTGTGGTGATTATATGTGTATATTAGGGTCCAAATATGGTAATGGCATATGACCTTAACGTTGGCCTATCACACTATTTTATCTCCGCAGATTGTGGTTGAAAGGTAATGTCATTGATGACAATTCATCTCTTGTTCTGATAATGAGGTAGTCTTGGTACCCTAAAAAAAGTCCCGGAAGTTTTTATTTAGGCTACCTTTTTTTATTTATTTAAATACGCATTTTATTTGGTGTCCGTGTAATAATACAAAGAAGTACAGATAGGATATTATAAAGAAAGAAGATTCTATAGACATATATATATATTCTTTATGGTGGCGCGTCAATTCTGATTGAATGGGCAGTATGAGGCAATACTAAAAGAAGAAGAAGAAGATTTGATTTCTATCTGGTGGGTATTGATTCGAGTCCTTAATGTTAAACATCATCTTCATTAATAACTGCAATTTTTGGCTGTAGTATATTGCTCATTGTACAAAGTGCGGGTTACTACTTTATTTATGCTTCAAATAATCTTTTGCCATGTCATGCTCCTTTATGATTTTAAAGAAAGTATCACATTCAAAGTGCTTTGATCCATTTATAGTAATAATTTTTAGCCAAAAAATATTCTTGATGCTAATTGGCTGGAATTAGGTCTTGTGCACCAGTGAACAAGAAAAAAAAATAGAATTGAAACTCAAAATAAAAAAATAAAAAAATAAAATTATGAAAATTTTATTGGGTGGAAGAACGAAATAATTAAAAATAAAAAAAGTCACATGTTGAACAGGACAAAAAAGGAGCGTTTGGATAGAAAATATTTATTCAATTTGGTTAGACCGGATTAATGTCCACAAAGTGCCAAATTTGTGCACGTTAAGCAGTCTGTGAGCAGGATCAGTGATCGAGGGCGTATCAAAGTCCAAATGCTCAACGATACGAATTCCAGCATTGAATAGAAATTCACCACCAACAGGACGAAGAACAATATTGTTGTCTTGGTCAGTCAGGTATCCAGGAAACAAAGCACTTCTGAAACTGTTGAAATAACGTTCTGACTTGAAAAAGTCATAGTTAATTATTTCATACTTCTGAAGATACTTTGCTGGGATTCTTCCTCTGTCACGCTCTACACGGCATACTCTTGCAATAAATCGGCGTGGATCTGACGATGATACAAAAAAGCCGGCAGTGTTTTCTTTGATTACAGATAATAGAGGATCAAAGTAATCATTATTATCTGCATTTTCACGATGGAGAATGACGGAATCCTTGAAAGTGGGAAAGTCGACATCCAACAATGATCTGATATCATATCCAACCTCTGACCTGACCCATTTGAACGCGCCTTGTACATTTGGGTCTTTGATCTTTACCAAGAAAGAGCCACCGCTGATCAAATGACGGATCACAAATTGTTTGGCAAAGGCAAAGGCAACATCTTTGGCAGCATTGTGTCTATTCGTGAGGAGAATCTTTTCACGGATGAACTTATTAAACTGTTCGCCATGTTCAGTTTCAAAGTGAAGAGCTAATCCAAACCGATGAATGTTGTCGACAAAATGATGCATGAAGTGTGTCTTTTGTTGTGTCGAAACAAGAGGAGGAGGAATGTTGAGCCGGATGCAGAAGTTGTCAAGCTTTAAACAAGCGTCGCTGGTATCATTGGCAAACTTCTTCACGCATGACAAGTAATACTCCAAATTGCCTCTCATACTACGCATATGAAGCAGAGAAGACAAACGACCGACAGCCTCGAAACACTTTGTGGCATAGCCTAGGACAGACTCGTCTTCAAAAACCAGTGAATTTCTCAAGACAACAGGAAGAATCTGAGCGAGCTGCTTGAAGTTTCTACCGACAGAGGATCCACTATGCTTCATGAGAGACCTAAAGGCCCTGGAGTATGGTTTGCACTTGCTGTATCTGTCGAGACCTTGCTGCAGACGAGTTTTGTTTTCCAGGGTTTTGAGTGCTGTTTTCCATAAGAATACAACCAAGAATTTGACAACCTCCAAGGGTACGGTGTGCAATAGTTCGATTGGTGTATCTTGTGTAGGATCAAAAGGCTTTAGGCGCAGTGACTCTTTACCACCGTTGTCACAAAAACTGAAATCTTTGACCATTTGCTGTTTGAATGTTGAATCAGTCGAATTAGCCAAACGACACAAATCTCCATTTGTTCTTCTATGGTAATTGCGATGATTAATCTGCAACAGTAAAACCTTTGGGCGAGTAAGGTGGGCTGCGCGAGATTCTTCCGAAGCATTCGAACGTAGAGGACGGTTTGGGTTGGAAATCTTGGGATACAAGCACATTCGACAACAGCGACGAGCACCACTGCCTCCGTGCATACTTAATTGTGATTGACGGTGATTGTCACCTTGCATAAGTAAAAGCGGTGCAGTAACCAAGACGTAATCCTTGTGGGCAACAGAGTACATCTCAATGCCATGTTCCAGTTCGACAAGATCGTCAACCAAGGCAGGTAGCATATCAACAGCAGTTGGGTTCTTGTTTGCAGTGCATATGAAGTATACATTGTTTTTCGAACCTCTACTATCGAAGGACATTGCGGCAGGAGTCATCACATAACTGTCAAACATGTTGTACTGTTTGGACAAGTTACCAGATGTGTCATCGATGAAAATTGTCAAAGGAGCAACAACAACTTTCATCAATGACCCATCAGTCCGTTTACGTTTCATGCTTTCAGTATACTGGTCTTCACTTTTCCATAAACCACTGATGTGTTGTGAGATATCTTCAGGGCCACACCACGAATAGATCGACTCATCTACACCGTACTTGTTGTAGAAAATAAGTCCATTTCCAGCCTTGTTATAGGTGTATTGCTCTCTGGAAATGACACGAGCAATACTAGTCAGAGGTACATCGTCAGCATCTTGAGAAATTGCGAAATTGGCGTCATGATCTGAGGCAGATCTTTCATCGACAATCAGAGGACAGACAACGATGGGAAGGATTTCTTTTCTGAAAGAATTTGCTGACCAAGAATTTACCAGATTGTAAATTTGGAGGTTTCACCGATTTCAACCAAATCACCAGCAGCAGTTGCCATGGGGGGGCCTGGAACGTCGGATGGTTTCTCCATTTTTCACCTTGTTGGAAGCAAGTAAGTCCAACAGAGGTAAAATCAGGAAGAGAACTCGACTCAGGATTTTTAGCAGGGTCTGCCATGAGAAATTTGAGATACTCAGAGGGCTTGTTCATAAAATACGAGTGAGTCTCGCCTTGACTGTTCGTTGCTTGGTGTTCAGTTGTTGACATTACGGGAATTCTGGATTTAGTACTAACACTATAGTTAAGTACACGGTTCACAGTGGGAATTTCCAATTCCGGATGTAGCATCTTCAACTTCATGGCAATATTGACAATGAGCATGATCAGCTTCATCCTCTCTTCAGAAATTTTGGCGGAGCACCCATCTAAAAAAGCAATTAGAACAAACTCTAGCGGATTGTTGAATGGATCGGATGTACTGTGAAGTGCAGCGTCCTCGTCAGGGCCATTATGTAGAGCATAATGGATGTTATCAGTGATGGATTGATCAACGTTAAGGTTGTCAACTGTAGCCGTTGTACCGTTGTTGCTATGGAAGAGATTCAGTTTCAGAGTGATACTCTTCATCTTTGGAAAAATAGCTCGAAACAGCATCATCATTGTCCACACTATGGGTATTTAGCTTCAAGTTAGTTTTAATAAAGTATAAAGAGATTCCAGATTAGATGTTAACTTTTTGTTCATTTCATCTTTGCAAGAATAATCGTTTTCAGGATATTCTTCAATAAACTCCAAACGATTGTGGCAATGAACAAGGAACTGGAGATTCAATGGTCAGATTTAACAATCCCGAGATTGTGCTGCTTTCAAGGATTGTAGTGCAGTCTTTAAGCATTTGATTAAGGTCATGACCAGGATTCCGTTTCAAATGCTCCTTTAGACCCTGTTTTTTTGCTGAAAGGTTTTTTTTTGATAGTTTTGATGTTCACAGGTAAATAAATGATTGTGGTGACGGGCAAGAGTGAAAGACTGTAGCTTGATTGATTTTTATGGATCCTTGGCCCACTCTTAATTCTTGTTTGTTTGTTTTAGGTGGTTTGTCTGCCATTTTAATAAAAGAAGTAAATTAACTGGTGATTCTTGTTTTCAAGCACCCTGCAAGTATTTTTTGTCGCGCGCGCACACACACGCACACGCACACACGCGTTTTTTTTTTTTGAAAAAAATAAAATAAAATTCTAATTCTAATTCTGATTCTTGAATAATCTTTTTAATTTTTTAATTTTAATTTTTTCTTTCAACGGCCTAAAAATACTCCTTGATGTAATTGTTACACCAAAATTGTCGTGGTGAGCCATTCCAAAATAGAAATAATGTTTGAACAAACCTTAATATCAGAATATTTCATATTCCGACATAAATTCTTGGGTGTGATAAATAATAGTAAAAAAAAAACCCTCTCCGCCATTCCACGTGGCAGAAAACTTGTTATAAGTATATATGATCCATACAGCCTCGGCAGAGAATTCTTGTTGTGTATCCCAAGCATAATATATAAAAATATATAAATATATAAATATAAATATATATTTATTTATATATATAATAGATAATTAAAGGGTTAAAAGTATCTTGTATGCAAAAACCATTCAGTAACCCGAGGGGATGCTGTACAATTGTCTCTTTTTGAAAATATGGGCTGGGAAATCCAGTATCGCGATTGCCAGTTTGATTAATATATATATGATAACTAAATAACTAAATAGAAAGTTGCGGCACTGACCCGCAAAGCACAAAATAATATATATGTACATGTATATATATATATTTTCTTTTTGAAATTTGTACCTAAAAAGAGAAATAAGCCTGATAGTTTTTCTTTTTGCTTATCCTTCTTATTATATATTATGCGTGTGTATATTCTCAAATGATTTGATTTGGAAGGCAGTACGAGAATAGTGTCTAAATGTCGCACTTTATCACCATCATCGCCATCATAATAATCATAATCATCATAATCATCATTCCATAAATACACTATTGTAGCCCTTTATTTTTACTTTACTTTACAAGGACCACTCACAAAGAACGTCTTGCAAGCCAAGCCAAGCAGCCTGCCATGTACGTGCATTACTCCCAAGAGTATATTATATTGTATTGTATTGTATTGTATTGTATTATATTATACTATTAAAATTCTTATTGTAATATACTCAGACAATAAGGTGTAACCATACGCTATTAACAAGAACAGGAACAGGAACAGGAACAAGAATATTGATTGCCTTGGAATTGTATTGTATTCGATATAGAGAGAAATTGATATAGTCGAGCCAAAATATTATACAACTGAAGCGGATGATTATTTATATATATTTATATATATATTTTATACAGAGGGTTTGGGGGTGGTTGCACACAATACCCACCGATGTGAACAACAGATGGTGCTTCTAAAAATGCCCTCTATTTTATTGGTTCACAGCACCAAGCAAGGTTGAGGATTTTTTTTTAGTGGCATCTTCAGAGCACCGAGCCCTATATATACAATCCTATATAACTCAGTCGTTGCTATGACCGAGTTGGGTTGCGTAGCACTTGGCCTCAAGACAGATAAATTCAAAAAGGGCCCCCCTTTTCTTCTCCTCTCTTCTTCAACGCTCTTTCCTTTTTTTTCCCCTTGACTATTGCCCAATAATAACCATCTTGTCTGGTATTTATTATCTCTCTCTATATATATATACTCCTTTTGTCCCATTGAAAAAAAAAGTCACCCCTTATTTCTCTGGCCATTTTGTTGTTCTCAATCCCTTTTTACCTCCTCATTTTTCTTACCTGACGTCGCAAAGGCTTACAAGACCTACACCACAAATGAGCCAATATTTCATGCCTTCTTCTAGTTACATGGGTGAATATCCTACTTCCCAGTACACAAAGCTAGAACTCGCAGATCAGCCGATGATCTATCCTTCTGCTGGTAGAGTCCTCTCGACTAAAACACAAATGATTCTTACATCTTCTTTATAGAATCTCCCTTTTATGTCTCGCAAATGGCTCCCAGTCATCCTTCGCCTCTCAGCAACAACGCCAACAGCAACAACAACAGCAACAACAATGGTTCTACGGGCTACTTTTATGACCCATCATCTACAATTCAGCACCAATTTCCTTCCCTTTCAGGTCCCTCGGAAGAAACATTCATCTCACCCTCTTCAACACCTCCACCTCATCATGCCTTAAAGTCTACCGCATGCTGTTCTCCTTCGACCATAATGACAACAGAGCCACCAATGCTGGTCGCATCATCGTCCTCGACCACAACAACATCTACAATGTCTTCATCTTCTGTAGATTATCTCAATGAGACAATTGCAAAGGCATCATCCCTGCCAGAGTCATTTTATCCCGAATTCCTCCAGTACTCCAAAGAAACATACGAGCAATCAACCGGAGGCGGCCAATCGATGCAACGTAAAAAGCAGCGCAAAGCCCAGTCGACAGGAGATTCTAAAGAAGAATGCATGGAGGATTCTGACAATGAAGAAGACGAAGAAGACGGTCCTGATGGTGGATCCCAGTAAGTTTGATTCGAATAACCTCGAAAAATTACTAATCGAAATTACAGAAAAGGGCCATCTCCTATTGAAATAAGACGTCAAATACACATCCAGTCTGAGCAGAAGCGTCGAGCCCAGATTAAAGACGGCTTTGAAGACCTTCGCAACGAGCTGCCAGCTTGTCTGAACAAGAAGATGAGCAAGGTCGCTCTCTTACATCGCAGTAAGTCCAATATATATATATTTATATTTATATTTATCATTTCTAATCTTTTCATTTTTGAATCTATATAAGCTGTCCAACATATCCAACATCTTAAAGATAATCAAATGTCCATCTTGTCTGATTTGGAGCGTCTTGTACACGAGAACGAACAGCTGCGCAAGTAAGTTGTATATGCTCTTTAATTATGTTTCTTTTATTGACATACTCTTTTTCTTTTATATAGATTCCAAGACAATGTATTCCAGAAGCAAGCAATGGATAACATGTATTCCATGGGCCAGATGTGAGCTATGATGAGCTTTTTATAAATACATCTCATAATCTCCAAAGCCCAAACTCTACATTTTACATCTCACACCAAGAGAGAGAGACTCAAAAACCAACCCTTTCTTTATTCCCTTGATCTCTTACACCTACAATCTCCTACAACTCACACTCACATCTTAAGCATCATTGCTTTATATTTTACCCTTTTTTTTCTACTTTGTTTTTTTTGGCATTCTTTTTCTCGCATTCTCTTTTTTACATAACCTCTCTCTCGCCCTTTTCTGTCATTTTGGTAAGTCGAGGGATAGGTTTCTTTAGACCCCTTCCCCCTTTATTTTGTCCTCTTTCTTTCTTGCATCGCTTTCTGCTCCCCTTCTCCTTCAAGGGAGAAAGGGAGGCAGACCAAAGGAAAGGCAGTTCTCTCTTTTTTTTTCTTTTTTTCTAAAGTGTTCATATACATGAAAATAATAATAAAAAAAAACCGGACTATTCAAATCCCAGCACTAATATAATATATAGTATATAATATAATATAATACCTATCACCAGCACAATCGCTATCATTACTGTTACAAGACAACAGACTTAAATTGAAGTTGGCGGGGTAGAAAAATGGGCTACAGCAACAGCCCCAAGGGACGATGGTCCTCCATGCGATTCATCGGTTATTACTGTTGAGTTTGGCCCTGGCGGCATTCCTGTTGATAAGGGCACTGTTGTTGGCGCTGATGACGGGCCAATTATAACAGTAGAAGAGCTGGTACTACCAGTAGCATCAGCTGTGGTAGACGTGGCTGTGGTGGTGGTGGTAGTGGTAGCAGCCTTGAGTGTGGTACTTGTCGTACTAGATTGACTCGCCGTGACAGATGGCACAGACAAAGTTCCACTGGCTACAGCCGTTGTAGGACTGGTAGGATCGAGAACAGCATCATGTTCTGTGTCCTGGGCGACAAGATCGTCAATGGCTCGCACATTTTCGAGCACCCAGGACCCTAGGCCATCTTCATGCTCAATTGGCTGAACAATCTGGGTACGTGTCGTCTCAAAGAATTCTGTAAGCCATGCACGGTCATTACAGCGTGCTTGGAAAGTGGTTCTCAAAACATCTGGGTGCATAAGAGTACTCGTTTCTGCGCGGCGACGGGCTACCAAAGCCGGAGTATGGTTTGTATAGAGTCTGTTATTAACCCAGAAGAAACCTTGGTTGCCAGGTCGGATTTGCACAAAGGCAACGCCAGAACGATGTATGTACTGATCATACTTGTATGGTTCCTTGACATAAGAGTATTTTACGTCAATTCCCTCGGCCTTGGCTCTTTCAAACCTCGAGTCGGCCTCGACGTCCAGCACGAATCCCATGTGGCGCACTAGAGCAATTGCATAGAATTGATCAGGAACTTCGTATTTTGGGTTGATTTCTGAGACAGGTGGTGGTGCAACCGCAAATGAGATTGGTACCGGGCACTGGAATGGGTTGTTATTCTCAGACTCGGTATATGCTTGCTCAACGGAACCCTCTACGATTTTGAGGCCAAGTCGGTCAGCCTGTCTACTCCAGTTCTGCAGCAGTTCTTGGATTAATTGCGCCGTACATCCGAGCCAATTGATTTGGAGATGATAGCAGTTCTTGGGATTGTGAAGTGTATCATAGTGCAGAATTGCAGTCTCACGGCGTTCACTCTTTTTGTAAGGGTCAACATCGATAATCATCGAGCGCGACATCTCAAAAGTCGATCGCTCTTCTGTAACATTAACAGACGGTCGCGCTCCTGTCTTCTCATTTGAATTCGAACTCTCCTTGCTGTCTTTTCCACCTGAATGCTGTGTAGCCAATGATGTGGCAGTAGACCGTCGACTGCTTTGAGTCGAGTTGTTTAGGAACCAAGCTTTTTGAAGGCCGGGTGTAAATTCATCGTGTAGTCGATAAAAGTAATGGCCGTCCAGGAAACCATGGCGACCGGTAGAAGACACAAAAAGTGGGGGTTTGCGAGCCATTAGGCTATTTCCAAACGCAACAGCTTCCTCTCGTGTACTAATGTCATCAAACTGACTGACTAGCCAGTCAACGCACTCGCAGCCTACAAACGCATTACGGAACATTCTAAAATGCCATCTTCTGTCCTTAATACTAAGACCCTCTTTAAAATCACGCATGGCTATCACGATATCTTTGGATTTTGAGTCCTTGGAGAGTCCAAGAGGCTGTCCAAGATTTCCAATTGAAGACAATAGGCTGTTGTGCTGACTGACCAGATTTTCACCCATGGGATTATCATCCGAATTGGCAGCCTCGGATGTCAAGTAGGCTGAAGAATCCATGGTTGTGAATTTGGGTCCAAAATCAGATATGCACAGTTCTTTCTTGCGCTTTTGTTGCATCTTTTCTTTTTCTTTGGGTGTCCACCAGCGCACCTTTCGGATATTCTGTAACCAGGTATCAAATAGCGCCAGTCGTTTTTCTTCGTCATCAAGATAATCGTGGGACATGCCTGGGACCATTACATTGGCCGGTAGTTGCTCTCTAGGAATAATAATAAAACGTGCTCGCCAGAACCGCAAGTTGTCTGTAAGACCCTGGAGGTAACCTGCTACCAAGTGATCAAGATAGTTCCAGCCGTAAGAGGCACTCGGATAGTTAAATGTAACACTCTTTGGACGATAGCTTGGAAGATGCTTGGGCCAGATCACACAAGTGTACACTACTTTTTCGACACCAAAACTAATCTTTCGAGCGTATCGACACACTTCTACGTTTTGGTGAGACAAATCAAATGAAATTTGATGTATCTGATGGCCCATGGACAGCCAGTACACCTTTTGGTTCCACTTTGACCGCTCAGGATCGTCTTGAAGACTTCCCATTGAAGTCTTGGTGTTATTGTGGCCATTGGAGCCTGTTGTCATGCCGGTCTCCTTGTCCTTTGCTTGATTTTCCGCTCCAGACTTTTTGGAATGGGTTTCGCTGCTAGTACTATCGACAATAATCTGGAATCCTTGGGCCAGTCTTTGACTGAGCATTTCAGTGAGAATATTCTCGGTCTTTTTGCGTTCCGAGAGGGTCTCGTCACCAGCCTGGTAAAGGTTTGCACCCTCACTTGCAGACACAGTGTACATGAAAGTATTATAGAGCTTTCCACGCTCCTCGGCCGAAGGAAAGTAATCTGTGGTCAATGGTAAGCAAGCTGGATTAGAGAGCGACTTCCAATAGACCACTGGGCCATCGTGTTTCTCGGCCTTTGGTAAGGCGTGCTGCCAGCGTCTTAGATACGACGTAAAGGCCATGGCATGGTCAGCAGGGTTACAGGGATTAATTAGAATGATCCTCGAATTTGTTGGACGATTTGTATTGTGGGGTGACGATCTACTTGGCCCAATTCCTCCAATACTTGTTCGAATATCACTATTTGCCGATTGTTTGTGAATAGAGGGCATGCTCCCGGAAATTATGAGCTGACGAGGAGAATGTCCTCCACTAGTTGTCTTGCGTCCATCCATGCGCCCAAACCCTTTGTTGTTGATTGGCACCGGTTCAACCGTACTTAGGCTTACTAGTACAGAATCATCGTCCTCTGGTACCAGTAAGCGATCATTCTTTTGGACAAAGTCAATGGGATTCGCAAATTTTGTATCGTTACTATTGATCGTTCCCCGTCGCGTAGATTGAGAACGTGTGTAAACATCTTCTCTGGCCAGGGTGGGAGAGCCCTTGAAAGATTCGGATCCCTTGGTGACCTGATCATCCCTCCGTACAGGGCTATTAAAGGTGATCTTTCCATTAGCTTGTTGGGATTGGGACATTATGGATGTCAATCGTCGTTGGTCTCCATTATTCCATGCCTAAAAAAAACAATATATATATATGTGTGTGTGGTTCATATGGATATGTAGACAATTGCCAACAACAACAAAAACAAACATACTGTACTTGATTTTATGGGAAAGGCTCTAGAATTATTGATCTGCCATTGATCGGATTCCTGTCGGTCTGGGCCATCAAATGAATTCCTGTGAGTCCCAGAGGGTGTTTGTTTTGGGATAGAATGAAGCTTTATAGGGGGTATACCCCGATTAAAACGTGGTTCAAGAGAGTCCTTGAATACCATGCTATCATACGTAGAATAGTCTGTAGAACTAGGCAAAATTGCCTTTGGAGAAGAAATGTTCTCGGATGCAGCAAGGTAAGAGGAGGACCTTGGGTTGGAAGGAAAATTTGCCGAACGAGACAGGTATCCTTCAACAGGAGCAGCCGAGAATGCAGCATGCTCTTCTGATCGCAAGGTAAGCTTATCGTTTAGACTACTACTACTTCGTTGTTGTCTAATGGCTTTGGAATTCCGTGGTTGTGGAAATTGGTCGGTCAAAGAAGGCACAGATGTGGTTGCAATGTCGTGTTCCATGATACCCATCATTTGAAGTTCATACATCTTGCAACGTGTCTTGAACTTATCTTGCTTAAGAAATCGACCTGTCTCATGATGGTAGAAGCTACAATCAATCCAATGAGGTATCGAACAATACATCTGGGTCATTTCTCCTGGATCATCACGGTACAGAGGGTCGAGCTCATTAACAACTTCTTTGGCAGCTGCCTTTTTATCAGGCGAGTTGGCCATTGTATTCTTTGGATATCTAGGAGTCACACAATTCTCGATATCATTCGGAATAGCCGAAGACGCGTAGAATAGCAAAGGTGTGATGTGGAGTGGTAGGGGAGACAGACATACGAGATCCATGGCAATACCATTATCGGTCATTCTTTCGTTTGTCAGTCGAAGAAGCTTCTTGTTCACCGTAAATTTTCCTGCACCGGGTGTGATGAGGATTATGGACAGACCAGTACGCATCAGATCACGATCCACATAGTGTTTCTCAAAGGGATTAAGGGCCAGGTTAACTGCCTCTAGCAAGTTTCCTTCAAATGCCATTCCCATTCGACCACAGACAATTGTCCTTCCATCGTCAGTACGAGTAAGAACTTGCTGCTGGAATTTGAGCTGCTCTTTTTTGAGTGGACCTATGATGCACATCCAGTCATCAGTGGTCTCCCAATCGGCCAGGACCTTGTAAAAGTCTTTGTAGAATCGACCATCTTCGCCCTTATTGACCATATCATCAAGTGGGTCATCTGCATCATAAAACACACGCGTAAAGAGTACGATGGATACTACGTGGTTTGTACCCATGTCCTTCCACCTCTGAAATAACTGTGGCAAAAAGTTGTTTACTACCTTTTCAAAGTAGAGTTCGCCATCTTCATCAAACTCCCACATCTCGCGCGACATTTGGATATACACAAAGTACTTTGCTGATCCTGACCGGAATATCATACGTGTACTGTCATTGATATAACCAGAACTGACCTGTAGAATTCTCTAAAAGTGATTAGTCTACATGATATGTGTATATATCTAAGAAAAATATAGTCTTGCAAAGCGTCTTACAGACCTCTCGATCATCATTATACAGCTTTTTTGCAGTTGCCTTTATGGCGCCTGCAAAAACCAATTTCTTTTCGATATAGACACAGGCACCCTTGAGACTCTGCTGTAACCGCCACATGTCACTTCTTCCTAAATATTGCTCTTTAAACCATAGCTCGACATGAGTGAGAGTCACAGGGCCAGGATCAATCTGAACAGCATTAGATGGAGGTGGAGATGGAGATCCTGGTTATATTTACTTACCAACTCAACATAGACTTCAGGACGAAATCTAATATTGAACCTTTCGGCAATGTCACGCGAAACAGATATCTAGTGAAAAGTATATATATATATATATATATATATATATATATATTTTAAAAAAGGGGGGCGAGAATTAGAAAGCGTCAAAAATTGAGCCAGATCTCTTATTGACCTTTCAAGCACTTGTCTCTCTCTTTATTTTTGTTCTTACCTGCAAATGTTGTTGGCGTACAAGCAATTCACGATCGACACATGCTGCCTTTACTATCAAGGGTTCTCGTTCAAACTGGGATAATGAGAATGGCGGAGGCTGTGAGGACCCAGCCTGTTGAGGACTAGTTGTGCCTGGCAATGGCACGGATGGATGGGATCCGCTACGTGGAAAGTGGATTCTGAGGAGCTGGCCATCTCTAATGTTTGGAAAGTGATCTGGATTGATTACAGCATCCTGCGTGAATACAACTCCTGGGTCATGGAACCACAATATAATCGGCTTTGTCGACAGCCATGGACTTGGTGTAGAAGCGGCTGGCAATGTAGGCATTCGTTTTTTTAAAAGTATGATTAAGAAGCAATGAATTAAAATGATACACAGAAAAATAGTGGAGATATTCCCCCAAATCCGTTTATTATATCTGGTTCAAGCCACGAATCGATGATCGATAATAATGTGTAAAAAGAGATGTATGTTTATTATAAGTATTATAAATATTATTATTATAAATATTATTATATAATTGTCAGAGAGGGTTTAGATATAGGACTCGCCTATCTCTAGTATGCGCAAAAACTTGTTGAGAAACTGTTCAATATATGGCCCTAACAATCTGGTATTGACTGGTGGTGTTTGGTTGGAGTTAGAAGCAAAGGTGCTGGCACGAAGGGGTAAGGATATCAAGATCTTAGAAATGGCAATGGAATGTTGAAGACGGAGACGAATGTCAAAATAGGATAGTGCTCGTTGTTTTTCCTGAAGTTCATATATCTGAAGGATCTCAAACCGAGCTATTGCATAGCAAGCATTGGCCACTAAATGAGAAAAGAATATGTTACAAGAACTGTGATCGTACAATTGGAACCAGTGTGTATGGCTAGGATACTTTCATACATAGACCGAATGTATCTTTGTAAGCGTCAGTTCAAGACAAGAGATCATCTGGTCGTTCATCCATTTCATCGAATATGTGTCTCTCAAGGAATCTGCTCTCAAACCATCCTGTCAGCCTTTAAACCCAAAATTTCCTAGCACTACTTACTTAGAACCGTTCGCAGGGTATGAAACTGGCCTTGGAGGATCTCATTATATAGCTGGAATATCAGAGAGTAAATATCCTATAGATCAAAGCCAATCTCTCTCTCTCTCTCTTGGCCCAATACTTGCCTGTGCAAATACGTGTTCAAATGTGTCATCTGTGTCAAACGAGTTGTAATAGGTGTATGAGCACTGGCGCTTCATGTCATATTTCCATCGAGAATTTGGGACTCTTAGGGTATTGTATGCCAGAGACAGTGCTTTATGATCCAAACATATGGTCAAATTTATGACAGCTTGTTTGTTTTCACCAAACCTTGAAAGCTCTCTGTTGCTCGTGGGTAAGGCGGCACAAATCTGTCAGGATGACAGACACGGCTCTTTTTGATGTACGCCTGCCTAATATCTTCAGCCGTGGCATTCGGAGGGATACCAAGCATGTCGTAATAGTTTGAAGCCGAAAGGACTTCTTCGACCCATCGATGTCTCTGTTTTGCAAAGTCTTTTGGTGCCATGGGGAAAAGAGCGAAAGAGTTATGAGTGATTTTTCTTTTCTGGTTAGAGGTTCTTTATAGTTGAGATTATTATTCGCATTCTTCTAGTTCTAAAACAAGACTTATATAAAAAGAACGTTGGTTGAGAGAGTTTTGGGTGTTTATTAAGAGGTAAATGACCAATGTGGCAAACAATTAAAGATCTTAGATCTTCTGCATAGCAGCAACATCAACGGACTGGACATAGTCTTCCAAGTCAGTGATCTTGTCAGAAAGATCATCCATGGAGACCTATAGCAGCCATGTTAGCCAAAAAAGAACCTACACCCCCTTTTTATTTTTATATATATAATAATCTTACCTTTTCGTCTTCAACGACACAGTTGATCTGGAGCTTCTTGATACCGTAACCAATGGCAACCAACTGGGAACCACCCCACAAGAGACCATCCATGGCGATATCCTTGACGGCCTTGGTGAGGACCTCCATATCGGTCTCATCGTCCCAGGGCTTGATGTCAAGGGTGATGGTGGTCTTGGCAATGGTCTTGGGCTTGTTGGCCTTCTTGGCCTGGTACTCAGCAAGACGCTGGGCCTTGATCTTCTCGGCCTCCTCATCAACCTCCTCATCATCGGAACCGAAAAGGTCAATGTCATCCTCATCCTCCTCAGCAGCTACGACCTCCTTGGCGTGAGCGGCAACGGAGCCTTCAACGGCAGCCCTAATAGTCGTATTAGAAAGAAAAAAAAGAAATAAAAAGAAAGAAATGACATTGATTTTTCTGGTGTCATAACTTACTTGATGGTGTAGCCCTTGACAATGGCAATGTGGTTGTACCATCTGGCCAAGTGGGGGAAGGCGTTGGGAGAGGGACCCTCGGGGAGAGCCTCAAACACTTCCTTATCGGCAGCAGAGGCCTCGTTACTATTAGGTTGTTATTAATAATTTGAATTTGACGCGTTTAGGAGCATAAATGTATTGAAAAAGGAAAAATGTTTACCCCTTAACATAAGAGTAGTTCTCAAAGTAACCATCAAGGACCTTGAAGGCCAACTTAGTCTCGAGAGTGAAGGACATTTTCTTTTGTTATGGTTGAAAGGTAAGAAAGAAGGGACAAAGTCTGACCCTCAAAATTTTTTCTACTTTATTCAATGAGACTGCACACTGCGGCCAGAAGGGTGGCTTGTTTTCGGAGATACAAGTTGAGGTACAGGACTCAAAGAGCAAAGCCAATGCAAGTTTAAATGCGTTTGTAATTAAAGAAGTTCTTTTTTAGATCATAATTTCTATTACAGAATTCAATACTTGGAATATGCTTGGAAAAAATGATAAAGAATGTACAGACTCTCATTCTGCACGTTAATTCATATAAAAAAGAATAAAAAGAAGAATATACAAAAAAAAGATCCCTAAAATGAAAGAAGCGTTCAAAAGGAGCATTTTATATATATATATATATACAAAAATGACCTTTTTCAAATCAAGAAGAAGATGTTGTTTGGTTTCAAAAGCATAATATAGGAGTTCAAGCTTGTTAGTCCAAAGGAAAAACAGAATGATGGAAATGCAAGTGGCTTAGACGTCTATATCCAAATATAGGCAAACTATTTCTCGTCTTCTTCTTTGTTTCTTTGCAATTGTAATCATCTAATGGGAAAGAGTGCAAAGTTCTACAGACGACCAACAAAAAAGGAGAAGGAAGGGATTGCGCTCAAGAAGGTAGCCGATCCCGTCGCAAGTGTCACCAAGCGATCCAAAACCACACCAACAAAGAAGACTCTTGTCGAGGCAGCCATGGAAATCGATGTCCCTGTGAACAAGACCCCAAAGCCAACAACAACAACAACACCCAAAGAAGAGAAAGAGAAACCTGATTATGTAGATCTTTTGTCTGGCAAAAAGACCTACAAAAAGGTCATAAAGAAGAGAAAATAAAAACTGTACAAAAGAAAAACCACAAGAATGCATAAATATACACATACACATTTAAGAATACACACATTTAAGAACATTATGATTGTTTAATTGAATACAAAAATACGAATATTTTTATTTATTGTTAAACAATAATGTAAAAAAAACAGGCTTTTTGCAATATTTTTTACATAAAGTACATGACCTTTTGGAGATCGGGCTTGACAACAGCGAAACTGGCCATCTGAGCCTCAGAGTCCATGCTCTCAGAGGTGGCATCAGTGTCAGACCAGTTCTCACCACGACGATGGAAGCGAGCACGAGCAGCAACCAAATCAGCGTAGTAAGCGGCAGGTACAAGAGACACAGCGCGGGTAGCACGACCATAGATGTAGCAGAGACGGTAAGTAAGCTCCTGGAGGGCATCGGGAGTAAACTTGTTGTCATCATGGAGGACATGGTAATGGGTAGGGCGGGAAGTACCCTGGAGACCGGCATGGGACTGGAGGTAAAAGTCGAATTCGAAAGGATGGACAATGTCAGTGTCAACAACGGTACCGGGCTGACAGTTGCCAGTGCGGTCAGCATCACGCTGCTCAATGGGGAAGAAACGGGCGTGGTGACGCTTCTGGACGACAACAAAGGTAATGGTGGGGTTGTAGGTCTTGTCGAGAGACAAACAGGCGGCACGAATGGCAGCAACTTCGCCATCAAGAACCTGCTTGAACTGACCCTCAGAGACACCATCACGGTAGAAGAGGATACGCTCGGGCTTCTGACCGCAAGACTGGTAGAAGTTCTTCAACAGCTCCTTGACCATGTTGGCGAGATCAGCAATGATTTCAGTACGGTTAGCCTGGACACGAATGGCAGAAGCATAACGAGAGGCACGGGCATCCATACTACCGGTGAGGGCAGCAACAGAAGGACGGTTCATGTCTCCAGGAGCAGGGTGAGTGACATCAGCACCAAAGATGATGGTAGGACGCTGGGCAATGAAGGGAATCTGGGCAGGGGACAAGAACAAGTTCATACCACCGAGCTTCATGTTGACCTTCAAGCAGACGTTGGCGCAGTACTGCTTCTTGGCATCAGCAATGTGCTTAGACTGGACACACTGGGTGGGGATACCAATGACAGTATCAGAGATACGCTTGATCTCAGCGTACAGAGGGACACCGGTGTTGGGCAAGACACAGAAGATGAGCTGGGGGTTGGCCTTGGCGGCATTACCGGCCTTCAACCAGGCTTCCTTCAAGGTACGATCAATGTTACCCTGGGGATCAGCCTGGGTGATTGGGGGAGCACGGTTGACAACGTTGAGACCAGTGTCGATAAAGGTCTGACACAACTCACGAATGAAGCGCTGCAGGGCGGGCATGGGGACCTTGGAATCAAAGTTGACGACTGACCACGAGCCAAGGACGGCACCCTGGGCGACCTTCTTGCCACGCAAGTTCCAGGCACCACCCTGAGGGGCAAAGGTGGCTTCCTGAGAAGAGGCATGGTAGGAGATTTGGGGGGTGGGGAGAACACGAGCGTTAATTACGGCCATCTCGGGCTTCACAGCCAAACCAAACTGCTGCAAGTAGGGGTTGTTCTTGTACTGCAACAACTGGAGACCCTGGTTGATCTTGTTGGCGCGGATGATGGGCTTCTGGCAAGTGAACTTGATCATCTCGGCAGTCTGCTTCTCGTTAAGCTTCTTCAAGTGACGCTGGCCAGGAACGACCTCGCAGACCTCCATAGGAAGGAAGATATCGCGCTTGACAACAATACAAGGCAAGAAGGGATAAGCAAGACGCTTGTTGTACTGCTTCTGGAAGTAGGAAGCGACAGACTGCTCATTGCCAGCCTCATCCTTGAACATGGTACGCTCGACAGGGCTGGGGGTGACGCCAGTAACCTTGTACTTGCGCTTAATATCACCACGATGGACAATCTGGATCTTCAAGGCCTTCAAGACCTTCTCGAGCTTGACGCGTTCGCGATCAGGGATACCCTGACGCAAATCATCGACAGAGCGACGGTTGAGGATCTTGGCGACAATCTGGGGAAGAGGACCAGACTCGTAGAAAGCGGTTGCAGACACGTCAATGTTGATCATCATCTTGCCTAAATCAGATTTTGATTAAAAAAATTCCATCTATTTTTAACGCGATTAAATGGCACTTACCGGCAGTGGGACGAGCCGACTGGTAGAAACCCTGCCAGACTTCGGCACCGTTGGGAAGAGGACGGCTGTCGTTGGGAGTGAAGAAGGAACGACCGACGGTAGAGTACAACATGCTTGGCATGTGGCGGATAAGGACATCCAATACCATGATGGCTGTTTATTAAACAATAATGAGTATTTTTGTTTTCTTAAAAAAAAGGGGGGGAAGTTGATGATGATTATATAAAGGAACTTACCGGTCAAGCAGTTGGAAGTACAAGGGCTCTGGCCAGCCAAGAAGCGACGGAGCTCCTCCATGTTGACCTCACCAGCCTTTTTGATACGAATCTTGAACATACCGCCGGAACGCTTGGTGGCAGCATCACCCTCTTGGAGATCAACCTTTAATATAGGGGATTCATTGTTATTCAAAAAAGATCTTTTCAAAAGTTTTGATGATGAATTAATTATTAATAATATTTTACCTCAAAGGCAAGAGCACCCTCTTCACCCAAGTTGAGAGCCTTGGGGGAGAATACGTTCTTGCGACCATCATAGATAGTCTTGATACCCTTGAGGATACCTTGTCCATCAAGGTCCTCAAAGCACTTCCAGACCTTGCGGTAGACAGCAGGGGGAGTGCCCGCAGGGTCAATGGTGACATCGTAATGATGAATGTTTTGGGTAGGGAATGAAGTGACTTCAAAGAAGTTACTGCGAACACGAACGGGCTTTCCGGTGCGTCCAACACTAGGACGCTTAACAAACTCGGTAAGTTGAAGAGACATTTCTTAATAAAAAGGAAACGAGGTATAAAGATAAACAGTTGGTGATTCTGATTTTATGGGAATTTTGTAATTTTTTTATTATTTTTAGGAATGGGATGACACTCTCTAGTGCTGATGCGCATGTCACGTGATATGATGATGCTGTTTGTAGAGTGGTTGTGATTGATTTTTTTGTCTGACCTTTGGTGAGATTTTTGGCGGCCACAAAAACTCCGCATGCCAATTGGCACTGTAAAATGAACAGAACTGAATAACATGGTTGGGATTATAAATGGTCCTGGCTAATTGGTTGGTAAAAGGCTCTTCCGGGTATGTAAATCAAATGGTCTGGGACAAGTCTAAGAACAACCCCAATAACCAATGAAAAGGATCCAATAAGTACACTCAAGCACCACTGCGATGCGTCCAGTGGTACAGTCTGGAATGCAGGACCTCCCCATTGGACAATCATGGCTTGACCGACCACACTGATTATAAAGATACAAATAAAGAATGGGTTGTTTGGTATGTTCTTCACCACATTGAACTTGTTATCAATGCGTCGACAGCTATTATAAATAAAGAGATCAGCACGCGTCAATAAGATCCAAGACCCTTTACGTACTTGACTTGGTTAAATATCTGGCAGAACACAAAGGTGTTGAACACCATTGTTTGCAGTGTTGCAGGCACATTGGCCAGTCCAAGCACATTGGTGTATAGCAAACTAAGCATCACAATGATCTGGTAGACTGCTTGGCCCATAATCATCTTCCACATCCGTCGGTCGATCAAGTGCGAGCTACGAGAGGTTGGTAGCCGTTCAAGAAGGTCTGGGGTGGGTGGATCGGTGGCAAGAGCCAGGGCGGCAAATGTGTCCATGATCAGGTTCACCCACAGTAGCTGGACAGCTGTCAAGACAGATGCCTGTTCGTCACTCAAGACGGCAGAGATTATCGTTAGCATTACGGCAGTAATGTTCACAGTGATTTGAAACTGCAGGAACTTCTTGACCGCATCATTGACACACCGCCCCCATGAGATGGCCTTGACAATGCTCGCGAAATTGTCGTCCATGAGAATAATGCTCGATGCTTCCTTTGCAACTTCGGTGCCGGTCAGTCCCATGGAGAATCCAACATCTGCAGATCGTAGGGCTGGCCCGTCATTGGTACCGTCGCCTGTCACTGCTACTGTTTCGCCAATGGTCTTGAGATCCTGGACCAGCAGCCGTTTGTCTTCCGGGTTTGCTCTGGCAAGGATGTGCAGACGTGGCAAGAGAGCCTGTCTCTGGCTGTCTGACTGCTGGCGGTACTGTGCTCCTTCCATCACCACACTGTCGACTGAAGAGATTCCGCACTCCTTTGCAATGCTCTTGGCTGTCTCAATGTTGTCTCCTGTCACCATGCGCACGCATACACCCGCCCGCTGACACGCACGGACTGCTTCCTTGACGCCTACTCTAAGAGGATCCTGGATACCAACAATTCCAAGCAAGTGGAGCTTGTTCTCCTGAAGGATGTCAGACAGTGGGCGGTGGCCTGGCCAGCTATCGAGATCGCAGGTTGCGATTGCCAGAGTGCGAAGACTACGTGAAGCATAGGCGTGTTGAGTATTGTGTAACTTTGCCAACATTTCTTGCGTCATTGGAAGATCTATGACATGGGAGCAATGAGGAAGAAGCATTTCAGGTGCACCCTTGATGTGAAGGCGGTACATTGGGCTGGAAGAATTGACTCTTATTAAACTGGCCATCAGTTTGCTGGCCGAGCTAAAGGGATATACATGCTCGACGGGCCAATCACTTCTTATGATTTCAAAGGGAGGGCTATCGAGACATTCGGTTGCAAAGGACAGTAGGGCTGTTTCTGTCCGACTTCCTACCAATATTGTCTGGTCATCTGTTGTGGTTGTCCTGAATGCAGTAGAGTTGATGGCTACTGATTGTTGTATGGATAGACGCAGTGAAGGAGGCAAACGACGGCCGATATTGGATGGATCACACAGATCGCTGGCAGGCTCAGGGTTGGTGGCAAACCCAAATGCTCCAAAGGTTCCTGCAACGACGGTCATTGTATTCTGTGTAAGGGTTCCTGTCTTGTCAGTACATATGGTAGTGGCATTTCCCATTGTCTCGCACGCCGCAAGTACTCTGACCAGGTTGTTGTCCTTTAGCATACGGCGTGTTGCATAGGCCAAGGCAAGTGTGACAGCCAGAGGAAGTCCTTCGGGAACAGCCACCACCACGACGGTTACGGCTGTTACCAAGATCCGCATCACTTGTGAGACTACCTGGGTAGGATCCAGTGGCTCATCCGATAGCCAATAGCCGGCTATACAGCGGATCAGCAGTACGACACACAAAAGCCCACCTGCCAATGAGCCAAGGGTTGCAATCTGGCCAGCCAGCCCATCGAGCTTCTCCTGAAGTGGAGTGGTCTCGTTCTTTACTTGCATTGCCAGTAATGTCCGTCCGTGAAACGAATGAGGCCCTACGGCTGTCACCATATATGTACACATGCCTTCCAACACCTTGCTTCCCGATATCAAGAATGGGTCTGGGTGTGTGGAAGTCAGGCTGGCCACACTGGTGCTGTCGTCCAGCCAGACCTCCTTTTCTTCGGTTGAGCAGACAAGGGTCTGGGTGTCGCTAGAGGAGGATGAACAGGACATTGAGAACGGCTGGGTGCTCCAGCCAAGGGATGCTCGGTGAGCTGTCTTGTGGATCGCATCAGACTCTCCAGTGGCTCCAGATTCGTCGCATTTGAGATGGTGGCCCTGGACAAATATGCCGTCAGTAGGCAGGATGTCTCCTGGCTCTAGACGAAGTATATCGCCGACCTGGACAGTTGCGATTGAGAGGACGCAAGATACACCGTCCCGGATTCCATTCACCAATCGATCGTCTTTTTTTGCGTTTAGTTTGCGGAACTGGCTTTCTTTATTGTGGTCGTTGAGGCTTCCGACAACGACGACCAGGACGACTGCCACTAGAATTGCAACGCCTTCGACCCATTTGACACCTGGTACTCGGTTGCCACTCGAGTCGTATTCGATTGTTGTGAGATCCTGGTAAAGACCGACTGATAGTGACACAGCCGCAGCAATGACCAGTAATATCTGCGACAAGAGAGTTTAAATTGATGCTCAAATATAGTTGCTAAATATAGCAGCCATTTATTTACCAGGGTTTTGTCTTGAAAGGCAATCCACATCAATTGCCACAAACTGGCTTGTTCGACAGTGGGTAGTACATTGGTTCCAAAGGCTTCAATTCTTTCACAGCCTCTATCTTCTTTATCTGGATCTGCTGTGTTGACCGGTCCAATCATTCCACAATCTGTGCTCGACAGTCCGCGAGTGGGGTGGGAGTGCAGTGCTCTTGCCAATCCATCGACTCCACCCAATTGATCGAGGAAATCCAAATCTTTTCGATCGACCATATCGACCAACTGTTCGGCTGTCACTCCAAATACCGAAGGATCTCCATCAGACATGTGTCCCATTGGGATAAGCATTGGCATCCTGTCTTCCTGGTCCTCTTTGTCCATGGCTGTAGCAAATGAGAAATATAGGCTGAGTTGAAAAGAACGAGGTGTGGATCTCTCTGGGGTTTCAAAAGGCAATACAGGAATGCAGGCCCAGGTAAATAAAATGCTTTTAGGGAATCCCTGGAGAGAAAGAGTAGCAAAGAAGAAAGGAAATGTAACAATATTGAAAATTGGGTATAAAATAAACAATTCAAAAGCCTTTTTAGATCCCATACATCAGCCTCCCTTTTTCTTTAGCACCGACAGGAACGAGGGAGTTACAGGGCAGGGGATGACTTACAGGGGCAAAACTAGAGAGCTAGAGCGAGCGAGCTAGAGAGTAAAAGAGAGATAGATAGATAGATAAAAAAGAAAGAAAGGGATTAGAGGGATAAAGCGAGGGATCTCCAAGACAAAATAGAAAGGACATTTACACTCTTAGGTTTGACTCAACTCCTCTTGTCTCCAGTCCATACAATTATCCCTTTCTGCTCCAAGGGCCAGCTAGGCGATCTCCCTTGGTTGATCTCGAAAATCTGGCCATAAAGACTTTACAAGAGGCTTATTGAAAGTATGTTGGCTAGATAAGATTATCAACAAATAAACAAAGCAGCAAGCTTTGGTTTCAGTGGAATCGTCTGTTTTATCGGCTATACAGCTCCTTATCTTGGCATGATTGAAATCATGTTACTCTACAACACCCAAGACACAGAAAGGTACATGATACGAATGAGTATAACGAATATGGTGGCTACCCGGGAATAAACAGCTCAGCCACTACACAAAGAACATATTTGGTATAAAATGTGCATGTGTGTTTTCATATTACATTTATTGCCACCTTTATTAAGTGTCTCTGGAGCTCAGAGCAAGATCAAGTTAAAAATGCATTCATAAAAAAATAAGGGGGGAGAGAGACCAGAAGAGAAGCTGGTGTCAAGCATGTGAAAAAAAAGGCAATAGAAATCAAGGAGCCCAGCGTCTTACTTGACGACCAGCATCGGTCGCCTCTACGGCCAAGTCCAAAAGGGCTTTTCCTTGGACAGTATTTAGAAAGAATCAAAGATTTAGAGTATAGATTTATAGATTTATAACCAAATCAGTCCTTGGTATCAACACAAACCAGATGCAGTAGACAAAGAAATAGGAGACCAATGGACATTTTTACCTATGCGACATGTCGTCACCCAGCACTCATAAACAGGCTTTAGGATTTCAAGGCAAAGTCATTCCACAAGGCTTATTGTATGTATAATTTATCAATAACAGGGTTTGTGGCAAAATAGCGGCATAAGATGAATGATATGATAGACTCCTTCCTCCTTATGAGCCTTGTTTATATTTCTCCTATTGCAAAAGCTGACGAATTGAACAATAAATAATAGTAATAAATTGGATATAAAGACTTGGATTTACAGCTGGGTTTATCAGCAGTCGATCAAAGTAAATATACATTTATAATGTGCTTACATTACCTATAGTTTTGGTGACTTTAAGATCGTTACTATACCCCATATATCGTGTTTCCCCGCGTATGGCCTCACTACACGCAAGAGTCATCAACCATAAACATTCTGTATCTGACAGATTGGTTTTCCAAAGACGATTGTTGTCAATGGCTGGACTGGATAACAAGGGCTTGTTTGTATGCATAAAGGTGTGCATTCATGCTTGGAACTCTTTGCAGAGGTATAAATGACTATATCAGAAGAATATCTCTTTGAAGATCGAGAGTGTCTATCAGCACCACATAATATAATATAATAATAAATAAATAAAAACTAAATTTAATTTCTTGAATTGAAATCTTGCCTTGGCAGATCAGCAAGATAATATTATAAATGCATCTCAATCACATAAATTCTATATAAGATGCCGTCTACAGTAACCTTGATTAAAGACCAAGGCATTTTTTTGTCTTGTTTTGTTTTGTTTCTTTAATTATCAAATAGAAAAAGTATTGCCATGATCCAAATGTTTTTTACAATGAATGTCTCTTGGTACTTTGCAATAATCATACATCTTTGGGAAATAATCTCAATCGTCAAAAATAGTAGACTGCACCTATTTGAATGTGTTATCTTGACGAAAGAGATGTCCCAAAGGCACATTTTTGTCGTCAGACCCAAACTTGAGCCAGAACAGTAATCTTTATCCTTCATTTAAAGGCATCCCGAGGAACCTTTCTATCGATTTTATTTTAAAGAAAACTATACACTCTGTCAGAATTACAAAACCAATTGGCTGCCTATTCTTTGCAAGGCTGCCAAGAAGATACATAGAGTATATAAACAAGACTATGCAGTTTACAAGTATCCGGTTGGAAAAGCAGCATCACACATATGTGGATGAGACCCACTAGAATCATATAAAATAATGTAAGTGGTCCTGTTTTAAAGGAGGATAATGTAATATCGGTTGGCTTACCACCACAGAGGTTGAAGGGGCTCTGCACGGATACCACGCTTCAATAGTCTATACCGCCAGTCAAACATTCGTGGCATAGCATCGCCCAAACTTCGCTTCTTTCCATCTTCAGCATAGTTGCCTGACCAAAGAACTTCGGCAGTTGCAGCAGAGCGCGGCCTATGGTCAAGTTAATCGGGCGGCCATGTTTGTATCCAAAAACCAAAGAGCTTACCATAGTCTGGCATCCAAGGTCGTTTCATCTGATTGTTCTGACCAAAGGGCACATTCACCTCCCAGCACATTCTTTGTCTCGTTTTTTGACAGTCCATAGGTTATATCGTAAGCATACATACGCTGCCATGATTTGAATGGACTAGGAGCAATTGAGGGCAAAGTATATTATATATCCTGGACGGCCTGGAATCATCTAAATCTTACCTGCACCAATCACCACCAGATCCGCCCCAATTCGAAGGGTTGTAGTTGTCGGATCCCTCATATTTTTCCAGTGCCTTTTGAAGTGGTTTTTTAATGGCAGGTGGACTTTGCTCATTTACGTTGGTGTCATTTCCACTTGTGTTACTTGTTAGAATGCTGTCTTTGTATACTTGATTGGTCTTTACCTCCATTGGCCATGTCCACAATCTAGATACCAAAAACTAGAAAGTGAGGCGATCACCTTGTACCCTGCCCTGACTGCCTTGTGGACTGGGTTTTTCCACACCTGAAGTATGACATCTTTGGGTATTGCCAAGTGGTTTTCTGTTACAGAATCTGCACATAATTATATTATTAGAAAGTAAATGGTTATACATTACATATTGTACCTACCTTCCCACAACATGGCTGTCTTTCCAGTATTACTAATCATTTCAAGCTCCTTTTCCAAAAACATGTCGAGTAAATCAAGTCCGGTTGCATTGTTTTTAGCCATGTAATCTCGAACTGATTTGGCATCTTCCCAGCATCTGTACACTGGCTCATCTCCCCCTCCATGATACCAGTCGTCAGGAAAGAGAGCAGCCACTTCTTCGATAACCTGTCTCACTAGAGTATAGGTGCCCTTGAGAATTGGGTTAAGTTGACCTGATCCCGGCTCTGCTGCATATCGCTTTTCCCAAGAATTGCTTGGGTCCAGAAAGAATTTGTCCGAGCATGTACTAAACAAAGGAATCGACCATGAACTATAAGCCTTAACTCCTTTGATAGAGTAATTGCAGTCCATTTCTAGATTTATATAACAATTGTGAACCTACATATATTGCTTAAATGATTTTGCCCATGAGCCGGTATGTCCTGGCTATGGATAAGGGAGGGTTACTATCCATAATCTGGTTACAAATTGCTTACCATATCAATTTCTGGTATGACACGAATACCACGAGAATACGCATGTTGAACAATCAGTCTAACGTCCTGCTTTGTGTAAATAAGCCTTTTGCCGTGTAGACGATAAGCTCCTTTTTTTGAAAGTTCGGGAACACTATCAAGGACAAGAGGAAAACTCTGGGAGTCTGTGATATGCCAATGGAATACCTAAAGAGGAATTTAATTAAAAAGGGATTATTAGTATCCCTATTGTGCTTTGATTTAGCCAAGTGAGATGATCTTACATTCATCTTGTTATAGGCCATTGCGTCCAGTGTACGCAGAATATCCTTGACTGGATAATAGTTTCTTGAGGTGTCTTTATGGTATGTTAGGCATTCTTTCAGGACAATGGGTGAAAACATCAGGGCACCTTACCAAGCATAAGGCCACGATGAGGGAAACGAGGTTCATCTATGATGGTTACCGGGGTTTGTGGAATGAATAGACCCTGAAATCCGAGGTCATTGTCATCTTGGTATTCGTACTCGTTCTCGTACTCGTACTCTTCCTCAGAGTCATAGTCATCGTCATTGTCATCGTATCTCGCCTGAACCAGCTGAGAAAATGTTTCGAGACCACGGAGAGCACCCCATACAGTCTGTGCTTTAAGGGATCCCACTGTGTTCTCAGGGGAAATATGGAGAGTATAAGACTCGTCTATTCCAAAGACCAGTTCCACTCGTTGATCCACAAGTTCAATATCAAGTGAATTGAGGTGCTTTGAAGCATGAATTGGCCAGTTATTCTCAGTATCTGATACCTGGACCTGGCCAGACAAATTAACGTATGAGTTTCTTTTTAGTATCCAACACGCTCTTTCAATTGGCAAAAAGGAAGGCCAGGGTGGTTCTTACAGGGTCCCATCGTTCACGCGCAATCAAATGCGTGTAACGTCTCATGGCGTCGTTTAGGATAGTGATATCTGGTCCTCTGATATTGAACGAGCGCTGATGAAATGGAAACAGGATATCAGCTCCACAATACCTTGTCGGAAGCTTTACAGGTCATACAAACCCCAAGGTTCAGTTGCACATCACCCCATTGGATCGATTGAGGCTGGGGCCATAAGAAAACAGGCTGGCCAGAAGCGACCGAGAGCAGGGCCAAGATCAAAGGCGATATCTTCATTAGAAAGAGAAAGGTTGGGAAGCACTCGAGACTAAGCAGCGATACTTTATACAAAGATAAAATGATGTTGGGGGTCCAGTTGAGGGGGTCTATTCCAAAGGGCCAAGGGGTCGATAAACATTTCCAAATCCAGAGATTAATTTTACAGCAAAATTGTTGTGGCACGCCACCGTAATCATTTTCCCACCTCAGGGTCGTTGGCTTCCATAGGTCCAACAGGGTTCACCAAATCCGCTTACCAAACAAGACCCTCGAGAAAGCTGGCAAAATCACGTAGCACAGCAATATTATTTGTTAAAGGATTGTGTATATAAACCGCCTAATCAGCCTTTCTTTTTTCTATAAACCTCTCAACCTCTCTTTTAATCATAATGAAGATCTCTCTTGCTATTGCTGCAACCGCAATCGCCTTTGGCGCTGTCGATGCAAAGACATTCTTATTCCCCATTCCGCAGTCCGTCGAGTGGACAGGAAGATCTGCATCCCTTTCCAGCGACTTTAAGATTACTGGTGCCAAACACGCTCATGTCAAGGATGCTGCCAAGCGCTACAACAGGCTAATTCATCAAGAAAAGTGGGTGCCTGTCCAGGTCCCATACACCAAGAACCCTGTCCTCAAGCCAACCGGAACCCTCAGAAGTCTGGACATATCCGTCAAGGACAACCATGCCAAGTTGGACATTGATATCAATGAGGCTTACACTCTGGATATTCCTGCCAAAGGTGGCAAGGCTACTCTCACTGCCAACACCTGGGTTGGTGCCCTTCGTGGTCTCGAGACTTTCTCGCAGCTCATTGAATCCGGAAAGCACAATGGACTTATCGCTCACACAGCCCACATCAAAGATCATCCCAGCTATGGCCATCGTGGTATTCTCCTCGACACTGCTCGCAACTTTTATCCAGTCAAGGATATCCTGCGTACCATTGATGCCTTGGCCTTTAACAAGATGAATATCTTGCATTGGCATGTAACCGATTCTCAGTCCTGGCCATTGTACTTCAAGTCCCACCCCGAACTTTCTGAAAAGGCAGCCTATTCAGCCAAAGAAGTCTATTCACCCAGGGATGTCCAGACCATTATCAACTACGGCAACTCGCGTGGAGTACGCGTGTACGTGGAGCTCGACATGCCTGCCCATACTGCTACTATCCATGAATCCCATCCTGACTATATGGCGTGCATTGGTGCCTGGTGGGGAGAATTTGCTGCCGAGCCGCCTGCTGGACAATTGAATCCTATTCACAAGGGCGCCTGGAATCTTGTAAAGGACTTGGTCAAGGAAGCAACCAGCGTCTTTCCCGATACTCTCTACCACGCTGGTGGCGATGAGCTGAATGCCGCATGCTGGCCTACGGAAAAGTCCATTGTGGCCTATGCCGAGAAGCATAACATGACTTACAATGAGATCTGGTTCGAGTGGGAGAATAAGCTTTTGGACTATGTGAGGGCTCAGAAGAAGCGAGGCATCATTTGGGAAGACCCTATCAAGGATGGTGGATCCATGCCTACTGATACTGTTGTGCAGACCTGGTTGTCTCCTCCCTCTACCTACACTGCAAGAGGATATGATGTTATTGTTACCAACTACGATTACTTTTACCTTGATTGTGGACATGGCGGTAAGGATATCTTGTTTAAATGATGGCCATCTATTGAGTCGGTTAAGTTAACTTGTAAATTCAAAATGATTTTGAAAATAGGCTGGGTTGGTGATGATGAACGATACATTAGTCCTACTCAACAGGAAACCAAGGACGACACCTTTAACTATGCTGGTGTTGGTGGCAGCTGGTGCGCTCCTTTCAAGGTAAGCAGTTGTAAAGGCCATATTATTTGCAACCTTTTTTTTTAAATATCTCTTTATAGACATGGCAGCGAATCTACTCTTATGACATGACCCTTGGAATCGAGAGCAACCACACTGGCAAGGTTTTGGGTGGCGAGGCTGCTTTGTGGGCTGAACAATCCGATAGCCACGTTGTTGATGGCCGTTTGTGGCCTCGTGCTTCCGCTGCGGCTGAAATCTACTGGTCTGGCAGCTATGATAGCAAGAATGAGCGCAGAACTGTCAGGGAAGCTCAGCCTCGTTTCAATGACTGGGTCTACAGACTCCAGAGCCGTGGAATTAACGCAGAGCCAGTCCAGCCCAAGTACTGTGCTAAGCATCCCCATGTTTGCGATCTTAATGACCCCAAGAAGGCGGCTGTATAAAATCTCAAGCATGTATCTCATATACCCTTTAGCTTTGTAATCTTACAAACCTCTCTAGTCTTATTTTCTTATATTTTTTAATCTCGATCTATGAAATTAAATTAAATTATTATTGGGCATTTGGGCCTGGTGTCTAAGTTTTGATGTTGCAGAATGATTTATTGCAAAGATGCAGTGTTTATAAATCTATTATTATTTTTAAAATGGTTGATCAATAAGCCTTTCATTAGATATTGTTAGCATAGTATTAGGCCCAAAATTTGTAAGAAAAGGAGTATAATCCATTACTACCAAGCTTTTATTTTTATATTTAAAAAAATAGCCAAATTTTAATTTGAGAATACAAAAGTATTACTATCCTGCAACTCTGCATAAATATTTCTTTTTTAAAATACAATTAAATGGCTGGTTTATTATAAGGCCTGCTTGCTATGAATATGCGTAAAACAAGCCATATATGCTTTGCTTATAATAAGCCTATATATATATTTATTAGATAGTTTGTAGCTAATTTCCAGACTGGAATACCTTTGGTACAAAACTTCATTCTTGGTACCAAAGCACACAATTCATGGCCCTAGCAAAAAGTGAATAGGTTTCACTAGTAATCATTCTCGAATATTCTCAGCTTCTGAATTTTGCCATGGCAACCTTTAAAAAATAATTTAAATAGATATATAATACAAGACTTTATTACTCATCAAAGAATTCCTCGTTTAATGACTGTATAGCACGGACCATGTCCATGGTTGCAAAAGAAATTAATATAAACATGAAGCCAGCAATGCTGTGACACCTAATTTGTGATCCAAAATTAAACGAATCCTGTACTCATTCATTCTCTTTTTCTTTTGACCTCATTTAATGAATTGCTTTTTTAGGAAGCTTAAAGAAGTGTATATATATGTATGATGGTGCTATTTTTTAACTGTCAAGATTAAAAATAAGAAGAAAAAAGAAAAAAAAATAACCTTGTCTGCAAGCGAGTTTTCGTTTTTCTTTCTTTTTCATTTTCATGATATTCCTCATAATCATCAAAGAAAAAAAAACCATGACGAACTAAGACCGGCTTGTAAATGCTTCTTCAAATTCCTTTTGTTGTTGTTGTTGTTGTTGTTGCTGTTGCTGTAACCGTTGCATCATCAACATAACATTTTGCAAGTTACCAGCATCTTCATTGCCACCATTGTTTCCACCATACATTCCCATCATATTCAGACCAGCCGCATTGTTCAACATCATTGCAGGATTGATCATTCCATTAGTCATCAAATCTGCAGGATTCAAGGCATTGGGATTCATTGATGCAGATGTCATGTTGGGTGACATGGTTGCATCCAAGGACTGAGAAATGGGTGAGCCAGACTGAGCAAGAGCGTTGAATCCATTGTTTAGCATGACATCATTGGCAAGACCAATGCCATTGATGCCCATGTTCATGGTGTTCAACATTGGTTGTTGTTGTTTTTGTTGTTGTTGTCTCATCATTGTCTGTTGCTGATGCTGATGCTGTACTTGTCTGAGAATAGTTTGGGGATCAATGTTGGCATTGCTCATCATAACATTTCTTCCTGCTGTGGGTATGCTGCCTGATATCTTTGCGTTATTTAGGAATTGTTGTTGCTGCTGTTGTCTCATGGCTGACGCTTGTTGGCGAAGAATTTGTTGCTGCTGGAGTTGGTGCTGCTGAAGTTGGTGATGATGCTGAGCTTGTTGTTGCTGAGCTTGCTGCTGCTGCTGCTGCTGTTGTTGTTGTTGTACCTGCTGCTGTACCTGTTGTTGCTGTACCTGTTGTTGTTGCTGTACCTGTTGTTGCTGTTGCTGTTGTTGTGTGGTCTGTGCCTGTTGTTGGGGAGTCTGTGGTTGTATTAAGGGAGTGGCGCGCTGAACTGGAGACGATTGGCTTCTCTGTGATTGAGAATATGGCGAGGAAACAGACTCGTTTCCATTCATAAACTTGTCTTGGGGATCTTGAGAAAACAAAATCTGGGCTGTGTTGAGCAATAGATGGATCTTATTAGCAATCTCAGATTCCGGTGCAGGTAGCGGTGACAGATCAGGAGGTGCAGGCGACTTATATTCCTACAACAGGCCTGGTTATTTTCTAATCTTTTACTATTCAACAGCTTAAATTGCATATGTTTACCTCTCCAGGTTTGATCATTGAGATGTCGGCCATTGTGGCCAAGTAAGTGAGGTTAGATTGGAGTCGCTTTTGATATCTATGTTCAATTCACATTTAACGAGCATGAAATATGTTTATCAGGATCTTCCCCCGACTCACTCTGACAAATCAATATCTGGCGCAGTATCTCTTTGTTGGTGATCGATACACAGTCGAATGAGTTCTTGATTCATGGCCAAGATCTGTTCAAAAACATATTAATGTATGTCAAGAAACAACCAAGACTAGACTTTACTGTTTCGACTCGCTTTGAATTGATATCCATCATCGACATTTTGGGCTCAAGTGCTGCCTTTTCAATTGCCATATTCATTCCAAATGACTGAGGATCAACAGAAACATTGCTCATACCCATTGGGGGTCCAGAGAAGCCGACCATATTCTGCTGGTTCATTGCCTTTTGTATATGTTGCTGCTGAAGCATCAAAAACTGGCGTCTCTGCTGCTCATCCATACGTTGGAGCATCATTTGTTGCTGCTGTTGGTGCTGCTGCTGCTGTTGCTGCTGCTGTTGTTGCTGCTGCTGCTTATTCAACCAAGCCTGCTGCTGAGCTATATTGGTAGGCCGGAATGCCTGAGATTGTACCTGTGCTTGCTTCTGTTGTTGTTGCTGTTGTTGCTGGTGTTGTTTATTTTGCATCATCTGGGAATTGCCAGGTCGCTGAGCAGCATTCTGCATAATCGTCATATTCATTGGTGAAGCTGCTTCCAAGCCAGAGTTGGCTGCATTAAGGGTGGCATTAAATTGTGCTGGATTGTACATCTATATAATAATAATAAAGTCAAAGACATATTACTTTATTCATCGTCACCCTTTTGCTGGTCTTGTTTCTTTGCCCCTTTAATAATAATAAAAAAGAACAAGACGCTTACTTTTTGTTGTTGTAGAGGTTGAGGTGAGAATCCACTGACTACAGACTGTAGTTCCGATGGAAGTCCAGTCATAAAGCCTTGGCCACCATTGACAAAAGCATTCTGAAGGTAGGCGTTGTTTTGACTGTTTGGGCCAGTGAATTGGTTCATGTTTAAGGTTCAATACGAGTCATATATATTTTTTGTGGTCTTTGGTTTTTATTTTATTTTATTTTCCAATAAAAAGTCCTGGAATTACCAATTTTTTTTCTGGCTCTACGCAGTGTAATTCATGACTTGCGTTTTAACTATCCTGTTAACAAAAATGTGATTTCCATAAATGGTATTTCTATTGGACTAGCAGCAATGTGCTAGCAGTAAAGCCATATGGGGGTAATACAAGGAAGAGTGTCTTTATATAATTCCTAGTATAAAAGTCCCTAATGTCCTAGAATATTTTTATGCTCTATTCTCAACCCTCTTCTTGTGCCCATAATCACAAGGCTCCAAGAAAGAAAAGATAAAAGAAAAAGTTATAGTCTGAATTGTATAAATGTATCTATCAATCATTGGCACCTCTTGTACAATATCTTTCTAAATTAATATTCAGGAATATTGCAAGTGACCTGCTAGTATAAAACGCACCTTGTAATAAGAATGTAGATCTCATTTTCACGTCCATGCTTATTCACTGTGGAGGCGGCGTGTGACTTGAGTTGGTGAAAGTTGATCAAGACGGTCATGTGACTGCAAAGCCTCTCTTGTCTTCCACGAACGTCAAAATTTTTGTTCGAGGTTTAGTGACGGACTTCCTTAACCCTTTCCTCTTTTTTTTTTACAACACACTTATAACAACATGGGCAAAGGTGGATTTGGAGAACGTGGTGGTCGTGGTGGCGGACGCGGTGGTTTCCGCGGAGGTAAGATTGTCAACCACTGAACAGCCATGAGTTGATCATGGTACTTGAAGATCAATCTGACATGTGAGATCTCGATTTTGTTTCTTTTGAATAGGTCGTGGTGGTGGCCGTGGTGGTTTCGGTGGTGGTTTCGGTGCTCCCCAAGGTCCCCCCGCTGAAGTTGTCGGTAAGAATCTTCTTGCTCTAGTTTTATGCATATATATATATATATATATAATATATATATATATGTAAATATTTTTCTTTGGGTGATAATTAACAATGTATTCCTATTGGCAGCCATGGGCGCTTTCCAGCATGCATGCGAGGGTGAGATGGTCTGCAAGTCTATCAACTCAAAGATCCCTTACTTTAACGCTCCCATCTTCCTCGAGAACAAGTCTCAGATCGGTAAGGTGGATGAGATTCTCGGTCCTTTGAACGAGGTCTACTTCACCGTCAAGATGCAGGATGGCGTTGTTGCCTCCTCTTTCAAGGCTGATGACAAGGTCTACATTGGTACCGACAAGCTCCTTCCCCTCGAGCGTTTCCTCCCCAAGCCCAAGGTCACAAATGCCGGTAAGTTGGATATTTAGATGGGCCAATTGATCGATCGCTGACATTTTTGTATCTCTAGGTTCCAAGGCTACTGGCAGACAAGGTCAGGTCGAGAAGCGTGGTGGCCGTGGTGGCTTTGGTGCTCCTCGTGGTCGTGGTGCTCCCCGTGGCCGTGGTGGTTTCGGTGGTGACCGTGGAGGCCGCGGTGGTTTCGGTGGAGGACGTGGTGGAGGACGTGGTGGTTTCGGTGGTGACCGTGGAGGCCGTGGTGGTTTCGGCGGTGGCGATCGTGGAGGCCGTGGTGGTTTCGGCGGTGGCCGTGGTGGTAGCCGTGGCGGCTTTGGTGGTGGACGTGGTGGTTACTAAATAAGTCGTACATACAATCAAATCTTTAAGCAGTACATATAAAAAACACAGAAAATAAGAAATATCTCATCATTTTATTCATTTTTTTAAAAAATATTCTTCTTTATCTATACTGTATGTGGTACGAGGGCAAAAGGTGGTAGTTTGCAAAATCTTGCAATTGGGTTGCCTGGTTTGAGTCGGTAGATTGAGCTACACGCATGTTTGTAGTCAAGCGGAGAGAGTTGACATGTTGCCAGACAGGAGAACGGTTGATGCATTGATCCACAATCTGACTTCTCATTCCACCAGGAATCACAGAAAGTACTTGCCTAAAGTCTCCTCCAAAGACAATAAGCTTTCCACCGAAAGGAACTCGAGATAATTCTTGGTCTTCCAACCGCATGATATCCCTGAAAGTTCTGTCTACAGCTTCAAAGACATGTCGGCTAACCATGGATGCCTCATCCCATACAATCAACTTTGCCATCTTCAGAAGTTTTCCAGCAGATGATTGGAGTGTAATTGAACATGTGGAAGTGGCATCGACTCCAAGTGGAATCTTAAAGCGTGAGTGGGCAGTTCTTCCACCGTTCAGCAGCAACGCCGTAGTTCCACTCGATGCTACTGCAAGAGCTATCCCAGAACTTCTTCTCGACTTTGGCGACAAAGATCCAATTCTTCAAGTATGTTTTGGATATTTTCATCCACTTGTTCTTGCTGACTTGGCAGCACAAAGCCTTCATAGTCTTCGAGACTAAACCCATTTACTGACAGGTATCGTTCAATACTTAAGAGAGTCTGATTGTACTCGGTAAGTTTGTGCTCTTCAAGCTGCTCTTGGTCTCTTGTTTCGATGCCATCCAGCTCTCTGTGAAGATAATCTTCTGACATTCCATCTCTGTGATTAATCCAAAGATTGTACGGATCAGAAGGTTGACAGAAAACCAACAGTAGTGCAAACAAACTTCCGAGTGAAGAAGGCAACTGGTATTGTGCTGCCTCTACCATACACCCATTCCATTCATTATCTGTTGCAAGGAGATCGAGCATTCTTGCTGTAGCTTAGTAGCTTCCCTTGTCTACACCATTGACAGCCCTGGTGTCAGCGAAAGATGTTGCTCCAGAAACATTGAGAAGCAGAATGCAAAGATAATATCTATCGACATCTCTGGGGGAGACGGTGTATATTCGGCCAATTATCTTCCCATGTTGCCTCTTTCGTGGTGTCCACATCTTTGATCCCCTGTTCCAGACAAAATATTCAGGAAATTTGACATAATGGATATGTCTGGTTTCCGGGTGTTGAGCATTATACTCAAACCATGCTGTCAAGGTTGTCCTCGAATAGTTGCTTGCAATGTTGTCAGGGTCACTGGTTTCTCTAAAGTATACCGATTGTCTATCTTCAACACGGACAGCAAGACTTTGATGGGCTTGCAATTTTTGGTGAAGAGGGAACGAAAAGAGACGCCAAGATGACTCTGAAGCAGATACATATCTACCATCAAGGAATTCTTGGATTTCATTCCGCACTTGAGGTTCAGCGTCTTTGATTACTGCTCTTGTTCGGTCATGGCCTTTGTATACGTATTTGTATAGATACTTAACTGAAGAAATTGTGGAACATATTTCAACATTTATATGAGCATCATACTTTGCACAAAGATATGGATTATTATGTGGAATAATCCATTCATTGTTGAGTTCAAGTCTTCCTCTTTTCACTGTTTTCGCTGTTTTCACTGTCTATCCATCGTCTCGTCTTCTGTACAAAGGATATCCTCAACTGTCTTCTTCCGTAGATTCTCTTAGTTTTCGTGGGTAGCCCTTTGTAAATTTGCCCTGGTATTGAGCATTCCACATGGCCCATGAACCATGTTTCTTGTCACAGTCTCGTATGCTAATGGAAACTGATCTTGATCTGGAATCTCTGCAGAAACAACCGCATCGTACTCAGTGGGATTGACTGACTTATCTTCAGGTCTTGGAATCAATAGCATATGAGCATGAGGCAATCCACGTTTCTGAAACTCAATTACACTGATGCGTGCAACTACTCTTCCAAGTATATGCTTCTTCAATAAATCATCCATAAGCTCCTTCATTTTCAGTCTGAAAACACGCGAGGTAAGATCAGGTCTATCATTCGACGATTGTCCCTTCACCAATTTCTCTTGTAATCTCTGGCCATCTTGGATTGCATGTCATAGTAATAAGGTAGTCAGGTTTACCAGAAATGACTGACTATGGTGATAGCATCTTGATACAACTGTCGCATGTGTCGAGGGCTTCCAATAAATGTGGATGGAAGTATCAAAGGAAATCATACACCTGTCAACGAATCACCTTGAGCATTTATGGCGTCTTGAACACCACTGTATACTTCTGCCCAGAGTTCATTCTGGTGATGTCTCAGATAATTTAGCCTTTGCTGCTCCATTTTGGCATACATATCAACTATGAATTTCACTAATTCTCTGAAGCTGAAATTGTTGAGTATGCAATATAATGTCTCTTCCTGTTGCATTTGAGTTGTCATCCATAATAACAGCTACTTCTGATTGAGTTGGTGTGTTATATCTGCGTGAATCGTCAGTGCTTTCTGCTCTTGGGCGTAACGTAAGATCACAGATTCCGCCATTTTCTTGGGATATAGCAGCAAGAGACTCGAAGAGAGATACAAAGGGGTTCACTCTATGCATAAGGCTTTGCAATGTACTCAAGGCTTCAAGATCCAATCACCCTGTTGTATTTTGGCGATGATTGATTTCGTTTTCAGTGTCATGGATATAGATCTGAGCAAAGGAAGGAATGGAATCTTTGACAGGAAGCAGAGAGCCAGTCTTGTGGTGCAAACTGCCACTGATACGAAAGTTGTATGCTCCACCATTGTTGTTTGCGACAGATTGATCAACTTTAACTCCAAGGGATGTGAAACTCAAAGCCATATTGTAGTTACGAATTTTTTCCATGAATGCCTTTGATCTTGGGGTTTGTCGTGTTGGAAGCGAATGCATTTCAGTAGGAGTAGGCTCGTATGGGTGTAGAATAAATCGCCCTGATCCACAGCACATGGAAAATGCCGGCTTTGTAATTGTTGACCTGGAAGTTCTTTCGTTAAGCCACATCATTGAGTGGCAGAAAGGACACGCGATATTCATCCTGCCAAGATCAATTCTTCCAGGTTCTGGATTTCCATTGATTCTTGCAGCATTCAAGGGCGAAGTTGCTGCTTCTGTTCTTGTCAGACTGTTTCTGTTATTGTGACAGTTTCGATGAGTTGACCTTTTGTGTCGAGGTTGAAGGCAACTGCCGTAGATAAGTATAACAGTATTGACCGTGTTTTCTACAGACTTCACAGAAACCGTTTCTTCCAATTCAACGTCTCTGGTATCAAATACTTTTACATTATTATCTTCCATAATAACGTCCTCAATAATGTCGATAACAGTGCCATCAGTACTCTCTACTACAGGAATTTGTAAAAGAGTGATGGCTGAGACATTCTCTTGATTCTCAATAGAAATTTCAGGAGATGATGAATTATCTTTGATTGTGATGTTGTCAACACTCTCATATCGGGCTTGTTTTCTCGGTCCGTTGTTCTCTGGACCAAAATGGGGATCCATAGGTCAATGCCGGCTTGTACGGCGAAACTTTCCAGGTTGTTTGCAGCTTGCACAAATTGGGGTAGTTGGTGATCTCATCTTAGATGTTGAAATTAGCAAAGAGAAACAAATCGTGGTTTTTTTTAATGTATTTAATGTATAAATATCAAGACTTGGGTTGAGTTTTAATTCGTATCTCTAAAGGATTTTATATATACAACAAAAATATACAACACAATTCATTCGAAAATATCGGTATTTTCAAATTTATAGCGAACCGTATCCTTCTCCTCAACATGGTCTAGGAAGTTGTTTTATTGACGCGACTTCTTCAACACATCCTTTTGGCTGTCATACTCATTCTAATAAAAAAAAACAGAATAAAATAAATAAGTAAAAATACCAATGATTTTACAAAGTTCAAGACATTTTACCTGCAGTTTTGCCAACAACTCAAAGACTGAGATCATGTTCGCCCTCGCGTCCCAGGTTACAGGAGTTGTTGCACTTCTCAATTCAACGACTTGCCATTTCGTTGGACTAAAAAGACTGCATTTTGTCAAGGTAATCTTGTCGCAGATACACTGAACTCCGTAAGATGATAGTTTCTTAGCAGTTTCAAACGAAGCATTCTGGTATTTTAGGACTTCATTACGCAAGGAGTTGGTGGTCATGGTCATGAGCTTCCAGGTATCTTCCAGGGAATGGTCACTGTATTCGGTAGAGAAAGGGCCAGATGATTCCATGATTAATACCTCGAACCCATCCTTGCGCCCAACACCATCTACAAACAACCTTTCGGTAGTGTTATTCCAGACACCTGGGATGATTTGGCTGCTGGCATGAGAAAGCATTCTTGATTCGCACCTTATGCATAATATTAACAATGTCAGTATATTTCAAACGTATTCCAATTAACATGCTAATTACTTACCAGCTAAATATGAACCCTTTGTTCATGATACAGAAATGCTTAAAGATTGGTACAATGTATTCTGTCCAAAAGGTCCTCTCATGGCTTTTGTTAAAATCAACTCTCTGGAATAATCCCCAGAAATCGACCAAAATGATTGCGATTGTCGAGAAAAAAAGCTACTCTCCAACGAGCCCCAAGCCAAAGCTTCACTCTTGAAACGCCACACAGCCAGAGGAAAGTCTTTGAATTCTACATCGCCAGTCATCAAGTCTTTTAGGAGGTTGAGTACATTAGGGAACCTCCCTAAACCCTGCAAAGCCTTTTGATCAACACGATTGTTGTTCAAAGCGTCTCGCAAATAGAGTGGCACCAATGATAAAGGCATATCGGATATTGCGATATAGCAATATAGCACTTTTCTTGTACGTTTTTAATATCTGTGATTGATAACTTTGGTAAATTAGGAGTATGATTTATCAATCTTGAAGGCCCCATCAATTCAGTTTCGCTTGCATCCGGCGAGTCCTATATATATCATCAATAATGAATACACTAGTATAATTTTTTTTTACATATATTGATTTATAACTTTACCATGTTTGCCGATTGGCTTGGTCCTGCAGTGTTGTCTACATGATGATCTAGATCATGGTTTTAGTCGATATTTGGAATAATCGTTATGTTATAAACACTTACCATTATCCATTTCTTTTAATGTAGCCTCTTTGACAACATCCAGAGCCTTATCTGTGATGTTGTAGGCAGATTTTATGGCTTTTTTTTGGATAATGTACGTGAGTTTTCTTTCAATTCGAGGTCTTGTATCCTTCCTCGTTTTGCGGTATATAGCTTAACAAAGTCCTCAAAGAACTTTGGTTTGAGCGAATAACTATAGCAGCTATTGGTAAATCTTGACAATTGGTCTGCTACGTTTTTTGATTTTCCAATATTTTCCAAGCTTGATCTTATGTAAGATAGGGCCTGAGCAGCTTTCGTGCGAGAAACATCATCGGCTTGAATGGAATTAACAAGTTTGGGTGGACTAGTCCACCCAGTGATTGGTGCACGTAGAAAGGCTTTTGACACTTCTCTGGCATTACTTTGCTCAACATTGGCATTCAGAATTCTTTTCTTGGGGATGGGTTCATTGACAATAGAAGGACCTACCGATTTAGCGCAAACGTTTTCTTTTTGAGATTTAAACTTTGGAATCTTTAGTAGGCCTTGTCAATCGTAAAATATTGCGCTTTTTTCATTTTTTTTTGAATAAGTATCATTGTATATGTTTGTCAAAAAGTCTTGAAAAATATTTGAACATGAAATATCTTGTTCAAATCATGCAAGAAATATATATATATATATATCTTTCTAATATGCTATCCATGAAAACACGGTATTTTATGATTAACCAGGCCTACCGTGTTGTTGTCTTTATCAGGTTGAGTGATTAAAAAAAGTGGTCTAGAATTGAAGATCATGAGAAGCATAAAATACTCCATGAAATTTGCAATCACTTTTGCGGTTTCGTCATTATTTTCTCCTTCTCTCTCTCTCTCTCCCTGGCTTATGCAGATTGGCAAACCAATGGTGGTAGGTGTGGTACAATGACTGTAACTTGCCAAGACCCTTTTCCCTTTCCAAGAGCATCAGGGGTAATCATTAAATTGTTCCATTATCTTAAACTTGAGGGCAGATCTTACATACTAAGTGTGCTTCCCTCCTCATTTTGACGAGAAATAACGTTATGGGTTAGACAGACCAATGTATTTCGTTGTCAAGGGATCTTTGTAGAATGCCTCAAAACCCTGGCTGTTGTCTGCACGCTTTTCAAGTTGCTAATATCATGTAAATACACTAATCAACTTAAACGCTTTCTATGCGTTTACCGTGTGCATCTGGGGTTTTGAATGAACGAGAAAGTTCAGTATAAATACATGAAATAATAATAATAAATAACAACATATTAATGCTTTACTTTTCAGTGTCATATCTATCTGAATGAACCTGCATGGGAGAGCTTTCCACAAGTTGGCCACTAGTATAATTTATTGACTTTTATTACTCAATCACTCAAACTTGCTTTGGAATGGTGAAAGTTTCTCCTATTTCTTTTAGAAGTTGCCCAAAGGTTTGTTTAAATAACTCGTGTATTTGACATTATTACAATTATTTTTACCCAACAAGGAGCTCTTAATAGTTTCATAAGCAGCTTATTTTCTATCTGCTGCATGTTAATATGAAAAAAAGAAAAGAAAACTTGAATAAACCATTTTGTTCACAGTTATTTTCTTTTTGAAGTATTTTAAAGCGATCGACTCAAGCTGTTTTCTGGCATTACTAATAAAGTCTATAGAGAGAAGAAGCAACCTGGTGGGAGGGTAGAGGGGGATTTATACGCACTGTAACTTATAACTAATACTAATGGCAACGTTTGTGAAACAAAGACAGAGGATGTGGTGGCTACCCGCCCTAGTTTAACGTGGAAGAAATACTTTAAAGGTTTCTTTTAGACAAACCAAGATTCTATATATAAGACCATTTTGATATTTCATTATTTAAATTTAGCTATCTTCCCTCTTCTTGTCACCAAATTATCTCGCAAAAAGCTATGTGCTTGCAAGAAAGGTATAAAGGAGAAGGATATAGTAGAAAATTTTTATATATAATAATAATATGAGAATAAAAGTGCGGCTAGGAAGCCTATAACCAACATCCTCTGTCTTTGTTTCACCAACGTTACCATTTTTATAAAAGTGACAATTATTTCTGTGAAAACGCCAATTTCCATAGGTTTGACTGTATATATATATGTGTGTGTGTGTGTTTGTGTATTGTAGAGATTTGATCAAATCGAATATATAATTCCTTTATTATCTTCACTAATCTTTACATTTATGCCAGTATATTCACCTTCTCTTGCTTCATTCTGGGATGATATGCGGGCCATCGAGCCTCCTTCTATTCGTCTGGAGAGACGAGCAAGAGAACGATCGTCAGTATGGCGCCATTCATTCCACCCATTAGAAATGCCACCTGCAGAAACAACCACAACCAATCCCGATTACAGCCCAATCTCGTCTACTGGAAGTGAACCTATAGCTATATTCGAAGCAGACAGCAGCGATGACAGCCAGATTACGACACCTGGAAGACAAGAAGACATTGAAACAGTGGTACGAGCCCTCCATCGCTTCCATCTCTTTAGACGTATTCTACCGGCAACCGAGCGGCCGAATTCGCTGGGTTTCTCGTTGCCCTCTACAGCCGTCTTGTCATTGCTGTGCGATGAGGATTGTAAGCAGGAATGGTTAACACAGTACCTCACTCCTGATGGAGAGTTTGATCCCGGACTGGCTGTGTTGGCAGCAGCGGTCTATGAGCAGTTCCGTATAGACGGCCCAGTCTGCTGTAGAGATGTGCTGCTGGCAGGAGAGGAGCTCTATGGTGAAGACTGGCCCAACCGCCTGCATCCCAAAGGAAGAAACCATGTACTGGATAAATTGTCAACCGTGGCTCACATACAGCAAAAGTTGAAAGACAGCGGAAGGCTGGAAACAGTAGATCATGCGATTCGTTAGTCCGACATGGCTTACCCATCAATCCGCTATTAAAACATAAAGAGACAGAGAGAGAGATATTGCCTGAAAAGAAGCCTATACCTACCTTTATACAAAAAAACAAAAAAATCATTAACCATTTTTGTTTCTCTCTTACCAATTCTTATCCCCTTCTTTCCACCCTTTTCTTCTTCTTCTTGTTCTTCCCAAGCTCTAAATAACATTTTGTTAATGTCAAAAGTGTCTCGTCTTCTTTTACCAACCAGCGATCTCATCAAGATTGTCTTTCCAAGGTCTGCCAAGTTTGCAAAGCGCGTCACCATCACCCGCCATTACCATGCCGTAGACCCTGTCCAGCCAAACCCTCTCAATCAACCCATACGTCCCATCGACACCCTCATCTCATCTCAACTAGCCAATCCCCGCACCGTAAGCACCAACTGCCCCCCCTGTTTATTTTCACTCTTGCTGATAATAGCTATTAGATTGTCAAACACCTTGATGAGTATGTAATCGGCCAAGACAGGGCCAAGAAGATCCTCGCAGTCGCTGTCTACAATCACTATAACCGTGTCCAGGCCAATCTATCCCACGAATCCACCCAAGAAGACCCCCAAGGACTAGCTGCAGACCAAGAAGATCGCAGTTTCGCAGAGCATCATTCTGCTATTTCACAAGACTATTATCTCGCCAGCCCTGTCCAATCAAGCGAACTGGTTCCCGCAGATAGGGGTGCATCATCGTATGGTGAGATAACTTTGGGATCCCAAGACGTATGAGTGTGGATAAACTTATCCATAGTATGATGACAGGAAATCAAAGGCGGTCCTGGATTAACCCTCCTTCTGAAGCTCCCCAGAAACCAAATTCAGATAAGCCATTGGCCGTTCCTGTTGCTTCAGAAGAAAAGACAGTCTATGATAAAAGCAATGTTTTATTGATTGGGCCCACAGGGTCAGGAAAGACCTTGCTTGCAAAGACATTGGCCGAGATCCTCAAAGTTCCCTTCTCAATGTCAGACGCAACACCTTTTACTCAGGCAGGCTATGTGGGTGAAGATGTAGAGCTGGTTATCCAGCGTCTATTGCAGGTACACAACATAAGATAACATATCAAATGCAAATCAATCTGGCTTTGCTAATTAGGGTTTGGTCTCTAGTCGTGCGATTATAACGTGAAAAAGGCCGAGACCGGCATTGTGTTTATCGATGAGATTGACAAAATTGCCAGGCGTTCTGATACCCATTCAGCCTCTCGAGATGTCTCTGGAGAAGGTGTTCAACAAGTATGTGTTGGTTTCATATATAGAAGCCTATTAACACTTTGCCAGTCATTGTTGAGAATGCTGGAAGGCACAACGATTCACATTACAGACAAGTCAAATGGAGGGCAGGCTAATGGCAGAAGAAACACGCCTGCTGGGTCAATGTACGGTCAGGGACCATCTGGAAAGGGAGAGACATATGCAGTTGATACAAGCAACATTCTATTTATTCTCAGTGGTGCATTTATCGGTCTCGAAAAGACCGTCCAAGATCGAATGGCCAAAGGAGTAAGTAGGAACAAGACTCTATTCTTTGAGACACTTAATAATGTTGGTACAGTCAATCGGATTTGGAGCAAGTATTCGAAAGATATCAAAGGACGGCTCTGAAGAGGTCCAGGCCGATCAGCCCGAGCCTTTGTCCCTTGTTGAGCCAGAAGGTACATAATACACACTCTTGTCTTGAAAGCAGCTTATGAATCTTGTTGTACATGTAGATTTAGTAAAGTACGGGTTGATTCCCGAGTTTGTTGGTAGACTGCCAGTAGTTGCGTCTGTCAATAGTCTGAGTGTTGATGATCTTGTCAAAGTATTGACTGAGCCAAAGAATTCACTGGTGGCACAGTACAAGGGATTGTTTGAATTGAGTCAGGTACATACATAAAATAGGCACTTTATGGCTAGAGATATCAAAGTTAACCTTTTATTTATATTTATATATACATCTTTTAAAGGTTGGTTTGAGGTTTAGCAAGACAGCTTTAAAACGTGTGGCCGAACATGCACTAGAGAAGAAGACGGGTGCTCGTGGGCTACGTCGTATTATGGTATGTATTTATGTCTTTAGTTATATACAACCACTAATTGCTTTTATATTTGCAGGAGTCCATTTTGCTTGAACCAATGTACGATGCACCCGGATCTTACATTCGACAGGTAGTTGTCGATAGCAAGGTTGTCGATAAGCAAAAACCGGCTGTCTACATTAGCCACCATCAAAAACAGCTTGCAGATACTATTGTCAGTCAAGACGATGGCTCAGAGGCCGATTCGGACACTCGAGAGCAAGAGATGACTGTAATCTAAAGTGACAGTTTTACTTTCTATCCTTACATTATGTACCATACACTTTCTATTGTTATTTTTCGTTTCTTTCTTTTTCGTTTTTGGGTAGTTGGCTTTATCTACTCAATTCATTCCCATCTCAATTCCAACCCCTTTTCTCTTCTTTTTCTTGCATTATTTACATATCATTTATATACTCTGCTCCTGGATCTTCTTCATCCTCATCTTCACTATCATCATGTCGCATGGAAGCCATGCGTTGTCTTTCTTGTTCGCGCTTGCGAGCAGCTAGTTTGGCTAGTGCTGCTGCTCGATTGGCTTTGGCAGGATCAGGCACTTTAGGGGTGTGTTCTTTTGGCTTTGGTGGTGCAACGATAGGATTAGGGCTGGACTTGGGAAATTGAAAGAGAGGCTCTTCATCATCTGAAGAATCATCCTGGTTGATAGGAGTGGCCGCGAATGCATTATTAATATGAGATCTGGTGGGTGTTGTGTTTAGAGTTGGTGAGGATTCTGTAGTTGTTTCGTGTGGAGGAAGAACAGGAGAGCGTGTTGGCCTGGGTACATGTGTTGTGCTAGATGAAGCACGTCTTTCGTTCTCCTCGTCTTTGGATAAATATTGCAATAGATGTTGGTTGTTCTTTAATAACTGGATACTTCATTAAATGTCTCAAAGTACCTTCTACAGTCATTCCAGACAATTCGCCCGCTTGTGCCTGCCCATTATCTTCTTGATGTACTCGGTCTCTCTTTGATTCAAACTCATCTTGCCAAGTAGATAAGACGGTTTGACAACGTGCGTTTGCAGTTGCCTTTAACACAGAATGTGAGAAATCGCTAAATGCCAGACGAGGAAAGAGATTGTCTGCCCAGATATGATAAAACTCCATCAGGCGTGCTAGATCAAGGTCCTTTATACCGTACATTTAATAAGAGCCAACAGGTGGACTGCAGTCCATGTTCGTGGTTTATATACCTCGTAACCTCTACCCTTGAAGCGAAGCCAAGGTGCTTCGTGTCTTATGCGTGGCAGGCCCTTATCAGATAGCATACTAATCCAATTGAATCCAAATTCATGCTTTTCTTAGGGGGGTTAAATAGGTATCTTACAGGTCAGCATCGAGTTTTTTAAAGTGTCGCTTGGCACGAACAGGTTCCTCTTCTTCGCCAGCTCGTTTATTACCGCGTGCAGCGAGGGGATCAAAGGTGCTAGAGGTATTCTGGGAGGTCTCTCCAGTGGTTTTTCCAAAGGGATCAAGATCCCCAAGTAGATCATAAAAGCTATCATTCAAATCGTCATTCATTATTATAATTGTTGGTTTGTTTGAACAGAAACAAATTTGGTAAGGTGGACTTTATGACCAGAAAGAGACAGAGAGAGATAGAGGGGCTGGGAAGTGAGGACCGCCAGATATATTGGAACACCGCTCAAAAAGACAGAGTGGCTTTTGCCTGTCACAACTTTTTTTTTCCATGTAAGGCTCTCGAACGGTCTTGCTAGCTGATCATCCCTACAAAAACTAATCGCCATGGCCAAAGAAAAGAAAGAAAAGAAGGTGAAGCAGGAGAGTATGGATGTTGATTCCGAGGTTGAGACTGTCCGTTATCTCTCTCCTATTGCCCACCCTTTGGCTGAGAAGAAGTTCACCAAGAAGATCTTCAAGACAATCAAGAAGGGTAAGATTTTTTTTTTCTTACATGCGTGATCTCCGAATACTAACCAACAATTTATAGCTGGCAAGGCCAAGCACGTTCGCCGTGGCGTAAAGGAAGTCGGAAAGGCTCTCCGCAAGGGTGAGAAGGGTTTTGTTATCATTGCCGGTGACATTTCCCCCATTGACGTTGTGGCCCACATGCCCGTCTTGTGCGAGGACAACAACGTGCCATACGTCTTTGTCTCCTCAAAGGAGGAGCTTGGAGAGGCAAGTTTAACCAAGCGCCCCACTTCCGTCGCCATGGTTGTATTTGGTGGCAAGTCAAAGAGTGCCAAGGATACCGAGGCAGCTGCTGACTACAAGGAGATGTATGATGAGTGCTATGCTCAGGCAAAGGAGTTGGTAAGTTGTTTAAAGCCAATTGGTGATGATAAGTAAGAACCTACAACTAATTATTTTGATTTCTTTTAGGATGAGAAGCTTGTTTATTAATCGCCTCTTTTCTTTTGACCTTTTTTTTCTTCAACCTCTTGGTTCTGTATAAAAAATAAAAAAGTAAAAAAAATACTATATGTTAAGTTCTTTATTGACACCAAAGAAGTACATTGATTGACATGGCATTTATGTCAAACCAAAGAAAGATCATGAAAATTAAGCGGCGACCTTTTTGTGCTTCTGTGGTATCTTTACAATTTACATTCACTGGATATATTGTTGTTTAAATGACCCAATCATATTCACTGTAAATTTGACATTGGCATAAAAGGATTTCATATCTTTGACATTACACAAACAAGCGACATTCTTATGAAGAGCAATCGATTAATTATTCGCTTGTGTTAAAGAACTCTACATTTAAGTAGAGTTTCTGAATAGACGCTCAAGACACGGCCATTTCAATATCATGCCAACTGTTTCATAGGTTTCAAAAGAACCAATAAATGGCATTTACATTACTCGTCTTGGCTATTCAATATTGCATATATGTGAATATTAAAGAATGAGCTTTGTAGAGACAGCAAGTGACAGCCTACAGTGAATTTGTTTTTGTATATATATATGTATATGTATATAGATCTTGGCTGCCAATCGAGCTTTTTTTTCCCCAGAGTTGAATGTAATTCTCAGAGTTATGGACATGGTTAAAAGTGTTTCTGTTGGAGAAATAGTACGAATGCTAAATACCAGTTAAATTTAGGATCTTTTTTTTCCCTGTAGCTCGATAATTCTTTGAAACTATTTTATTCGACTGCTGAGTATCTCAAAGCCCTTGTTTGTTTGTACTAAACTTGTCTTAATGAGTACCAAATAGAGAGATACTAACAAGACGTTCTATAGGTGTAAATAACAATAAATCTATTATTGAGCTTCTATAACCGAAAACCAGACTTTACCATCTGATAACCTACTTTATAGCTTTCTAAACAGTTTGTTTGAGGGCCCTAACCCAAACGAACGCCTCCCCGGGGGACCTGTTATGCGGGTTAAAATATCTAGACTTTCGATCGGCTTAAATACTGATCTATGGATATCTTGTGTGATACAATGTCAATACGGACTTGAGGGCCAAAAGGTTATCTGTAGTTTGATGCAAAGCTTCTCCAAGGATTCTTGATAATTAAGTTTATTATGCAATGCAATAGGTTCGCGCCAAAATCTCCAAAAAAAAAATCAATGTGCATGGTATACAGAGATGAAATACAATATTTCTTTTTGTATTTTATTATTGTTTTTGGATAAACCCCATGGAATTATTACTGGAATTAGATACTTGTATTCTTTATATGTTGAAGGGTTGCAAATTAAACAAGAAAAACAAGATTGAAATGTTTACTAATTTATTATATTTGATTGATTCTAGCAAGTTACTCGTTCGAATATATGTCACGCCACAGCTGAAAACAGAATATAATAAAAAACAAAGAAAAGCTTGTTTTTTTCTCACATTATACTGTCATGCCTAGTGTCTCCAAGTTTTGTGTGGAATGAACATTTTATTCTCCAACGATATTTGTTTTTTTTATTTATTTAAAAAAGAGGGGTGATTTGTACCTGATAAAATACAAATAATAGCCTTGTACGATTGAATCTGTTCCTATGGGCTTATTAAACATTGACCGATTCATATATTGCTCGATTGGACTCGGAATAATTTCATTTCTTGGGGATCACGAAATACATAACTAGAGTCCCTTGACCGAAAGCTAAAACGGCAGCCATAGATTTGTTTACAGGGCTTTGTGTACTGGCCATGTTATCTCTTAACAAATATATTGTGGAGAAATAAGGTTGTTAGTTCTTTGGACATTAACCTTCTTTCTAGCCATCTTTCTGTTCTTCATTACCAAGAAATAACCTTTATTTTTTCTCTTTCTTAAATAACTATACAGCATTTCTTCTGAAAACAATACACAGATGTATAAATGTGTTTGTGATGAGTGCGTCATATAGAATATGTTGTTCTCACTTTGGCCCGAGTATTATTATTATTATTATTATTATTATTATTCCTCAATAAAAGTAAAGGTCATCTGAAGATTCTCCTGGAAGTCAGGTGCATATATTAACATACAAGAGTATCTTACCAACCCTCAAGATTCAATTTTAATTTTTGGGGAGGCACACTAGATAGATTGTATTTTAGCAAATACAGGGCCAGACTATTGTTTTCTTGTATTACATTTACCAGTGTATAATATCATGAGCTCTTTTTTCTTTTCTTTTAGATGATCATCTTTGGAGATAATTACCGATACCACGACTTTTCGGTTTATTGAATATCGATCATTTATATACCCCAAAATTCAAATTGTAGCAGGTATATTTCTACTGGATTTATATATGAATTGATAAATGATAATAGATACAGATAGATAAGTTTTGTGTTTTTAGAAATCGACCCCAAAAATTCCAACCATCGAGGGGGGTTAATGTTAATGAAATGGTAGATTGTGCGATTAAGACTAGAAAACCAAAACCAATATCCTTTGGGTATCCTTGATTATCTATTTGAGCCATGTATTGATTCATTTAAAGAGTCGATTATTGTAATCCCATGAATGGAGTTTTATGGCAAAGCGGCTTTATTATTATTAAAGTATTATGGCTATGGCATACTTTTCTTCTTCTTCACAAAACATCTCTTTGAAACTGCCTCATATATCTATAGTGTTTGCCTTATCATCGTTCAAATTGTCAAGTATCCAACCCACATTTACTCGCAACGTATCCATTATTTTCCAAAATATTTTCCCAAAGTTCAAGCTTTTCAGGAAAAAAAAATATAGCTATTTGTTTTAAAGAGGATGCTTCCAATCATATTTCAGTTGCAGAAACTCTTCTTGCTTATAAGAAGCATTGGGCCCAGGGTATTAAGCAGACTTTTGCACTTTGAACTACATAGAGTACAAGTTGTTTATTTTTCAAGTACAATTGCTTTCAGTTATTCTATAAACCAGGATTATTCAGGATCTGTTAATTAGCTATCCATTTGGATTCCACGAGAAACACCTTGATAGTTTTTTTAAGGTTACTTGAGCCTCTCATGTAAACCAATGGAATACTTTTTACCTTCTTATACCCAACATTAATAGTCATGACTTTAGAGACGCGACAACTCTTTTGGTCATTTTATTACTGGTAAAGTCATGGTATTGATATCGCTGGCTGTCAGTTTCTTTTTCTTTTCTTTTTTACTCGTGTATTTTCAATCATGTCGAGATTTTGTAGGTTTCCGACATTGTTCTTCAGATACGAGGGTACTGTTTCCGGTCAAGAATTCCATTATTGCTCGATTATAAACAGGTTGTTAGGAACTTTTGGGAGCGGCAGTCTTGATGGTTGTTATAATTGGTCAAAGAGAGATTGCTCGGCTAGTACAGATATCAAAAAAGCAAAAAAAAAAAGAGAATAATTGGATGGCCTGTTTATTCTATCACGATAAACGTTGGTCTCGAGATAGAAAAGGTAAAGAAAAAGAATTCTGATAGTCAGGACAAATACCTTTTGGCCAAGTAAAGGCGGGTTTCGACTGAATACAGTAATATTTACAAGTATGCCTGTTTAACACGTATGAATATTATATTGTCCTTGCAACCGAATGCCTATTGTTTTTGTTTTCTTTTTTTTTCTTGGGGGAAATGCATATATTTGGTTATTTGAAAACAAACGGACAGGGTGGGAGGTTTTTTTTATTAGTATTCTACTATTGTTAATAACTTGCAAACTGTTATATATATATTGAATATAATTGATCAAATGTTCTAGAAACTAAAACTTTGCCATTAACCAATTTTCTTTAATTCTGTATATGCCTTTGGTAGAATTGGTCAATTTGGCAACAAAGGGTACCTGGAGATTGTTTTGGCGTGTATAGTGCCAGAAATATTCAAGTAAAGTATGTGGTTGATTCCAGAGGGTATCTATCTAATGAGTTGCAACAATGCCGGGCTTCGGACAAACAGCCGCAAATCAAAAATGCTCGACACGCAGTAACACATGACCTGAATATTTCTGATTTCCAAACATGACATTGTTTGGAAGCTTGATGGTTATCAGATTTTGAATGGTATAATAGACAAACATGACAATTGGATGGGAAATACAGACAGAGGGGCTCAGGATAATGTTGACATAAAGGTGAATATTATAGATTAAATAAAATAAAATAAAAAATAGGTAAATCATGTTCTTTTGACAGTCACCGTTAATTTCAATTCTAGTTGGCATGTGAAAAGATGGTTGGGAAGCCATTCTACCCAGAGGTATCTTTAAGACATGGAGATTCAAAGACGTGTCTTTTGAAGGGTAAAAATAGATCAATGTAACCTTGTTGGACATTACCTATCATTATTTACTCTTGAATCTATGTACATATTTATCTGCATCGCCTAAACACGCTTTTCTTGATGGACGTCTAGTTCTTTATTGTTGTGTTTTCGTCTAATTCTTGCGTCGCTTTCCAGTAACCTTTTCAGATCGAGTGGCCTCGATCTCATGAAGAACGTGTGCCATTATTGGCTGTACCTTTAGCAATTTCAAGCCATCCCCAAACCTTGCATGGTTACCAAGATAACTAAATGGATCCCCAGTTATCTTTGCATGCTTTGTACGATCAAGGCGTAACTTGCGCGTCAGGTGTGTTTCTCTGGCCCATTGCTGGAATTGCAGCAAATATGACCGACATTGGGCACCAAACGCAGTATAAACGGGCTTCCTGTAGAATTGATGAGAAAAGGGACGAATTGATGCTATACTAGATAGACTTGCCGTCTAGAGGCAGCATGTGCTGTAAGATAATCCAGATCGGCTGTCAATACGACTCTTTTTGCCTTGTTGATAAGGCTTTCGTACTGGCGCACCTTTTTTAGGGTGTTGTCTGTGCCCTCGGGTGATAATGACATGACATCCCATACAACTACAGAATCAGCTTGATCCCCAAAGCTTTCGATGCTTTTCATAATTGCACTCTTGACCTACCGTCAGGTGACAAGTTAAATGATGGCTCGATAGTGATAGATTGGTTACCATCGGGGTTGTTCTTTCGGTAAAGACAATGACCAATTTTGTATTCAAACTGTTCACCATGCGCTATTGATATTTGCATTTGCACGAGTAAGTACTGTTGGTACATAAAGATATACATACGCACACATATATCTATATAAGATCCGTACATGTGTGTGCATACATGCATATGAAATATCATTCACTTGTTACCTTTATATTATCTCCTAATGTAACCGCGTCTTCTGAATACCAGCGACATGCAGACGCGTACCCACCGACAACCACAGCCGTAATATCACACGAGTCCTCTGGGGACCAAAAGGATTCTGGGATGATCTCCAAAAGATCCTCGTCGTCATACAGAGGGTGGGGGTCGAGCAGAGAACACTTTGTATATATCATTTAATAGCAATTCGTCTGTTTATTTGTGTATGTGGATCTTACATCTGTTATGATACAATTCTTCTGGCGTGCAAGAGGACCCAATGCGGCTGAGTCATATTGACAGGTGAGACCAATTCAACTAGAGGACGCTATTTGCGCATATTTTTAGGTACTTTGCTTACCCATCTTTGCATTGGCTTCATATTTTGGCAGGACTACTTGATCAAAGCTGATAAAAGGAATTGCAGGGTGACCAAGATAGACTAACGGCAATGATGAGATTGGGTTCAATATCTAAATGAATTTTACCAGAAAATATCTTTTTGGGGTCCATTTTAGCCATATGAAGGCAGGCAGGTACAGCAGCTACACCGCTGCAGACAATGTAGTCCGGTATCTCCTTTATGCTGGTATCCTTGCCAATGGACCCGAGGTACCATGGCAACGGTTGATCTTTATCTTTGTTGCAACACGCTTAGATAGTCAACTTACAACCAAACTTCTTCTTTTTTTACCTCTTGGAGGAGAAAAGGTCCAATTGATCAAGTATTTTTGTAGAATTGGAGGGAACATCTCCAAAGCTTAAGTATTATGTTTATTAATATATAAGGTTTTGTTATGGATTATTAAGACCAATTGCCCACAATACCTTTGCTTGCAACCCATGTCTTGGTCTCTAGTCTAGCAAGATTATGCTTGGCAAGTTGTCTTGCCAGAGCAGTGGTCTTGAGGCCAGCCTCGATACCTCCGTCAGTGAGGACAAGAACACGAGGCAATGGCAATGGTGGGCTAGCGTCACTTGGACGTATGGACAAGAAACGTGTGCTGTGACGCAAGGGTGACACTAGAGAGCAGTATAAGCATACGACAATAAGAAAAAGGTTGTGCTGTTGATGCCTTTTCGTGTTGAATGTGCCTGGATTAGCCTTGGAATCGACATGATCTTGTTTGGAATAATAAACACTTTACTTTTTCTTGGCTCTGGATCCGATGGGGTCACAACAGACCCCGTCACTTTCAAACTGCGCCAACAGGATCAGAAAAGAGTAGGTGTGGAATGATAGCACTATGGTATGATTTTATTCATTGCTGGTTTGGGAAACGGATCTTGCTCTGTGAATGGTGGGTGAGGGACTAGAGGAGTGACATCATTCATCATATTCATATTTTATCGGTTGGACAGAAAGCAAAAAAAGATTTAATGAGCGGCTGGTAATCTTGAAGCCAAGGCACATTTTCACATGCAAATCATGGTCACAGCGATCAAAGCAGGCAAGAATAAAAAGGGAGGACAAGATCCTAAAGTGCCACACACTCTTCTCTTCATAACAATACAACCTTCTTTTACAATGGAAAAATCAAACAGCACTTATATTAGCCCTGAGCAAGGTAAATCGATAAAGAAGCCCATCACAGCCACTGACTTATCCTATAGTCCAAAATCCTCTGGAAACAACCTCTACTGAAGGCGGGTTCTGGTCTCGGCTGACGTCTATACCACTCGTGCAGGAGAGTCTGGGGAAGATGCACCATTATGCAAACCAGACCACACTGAGCAGGTATGCACTCCAGCAGGCAGAGACGACCCTCACAAGGGCCACGGAGATCGCATCCCCTTATGCCAATCGCTACAAGAACCAACTGGAGCGTGCTGATGCCATTGGATGCAAGTCCCTTGACTTGCTCGATGGTGTACGTGATCGGATCGACTCTACTCTCAACACAGTAGCCGCACCAGTCAATAAGCAGATTATACATGCAGCAGACAATATCGAATCCCTTGTCGATAGATGGCTCCCAGGTCCCAAGAAGGCCCATCAGCAGCAGAGAGACTGTCCACAGCCACAACATGAAGATGATGACGATGAAAAGGCCACCCAGAGATTCTACCAACTTGCAAACGATGTCTCCCAACGTCTTGCTCAGCGTATGCCTAGCTCGAGAGCCGACATTGCCCGTCTCACAGAGACCAGCCGTCTCTTGCAAGAAACCGCTGGCCAGATCACAAAGATCAACGCAAGTCTCCAGACATGGATCCTCCACTCTCGCCATCTAGCAGGCGAACGCGTCCAGGAAATAACCCATCAGATCAAGGGCAATTATGAACAGGCCATTACTCAAGAACGCATCCACGACCTCACTGTAGAACTTGTCCATCGTCTCGATAATGCTTCAGATTACGTCAAGGAACAAAGCGTAAGATTGCCTACCTTTATGCAGTCTCGCTTGGATCCTCTGCTTGGTTTTGCTACTCATGAATACGGTATCATTCGCGCCGAAGCCCTCCGTTCAGACCTGCCTCCTCTCCAGAAAGCCACAAACATCGTCAACCTCACCCAGGCCTATGTCTTGCCAATGCTCCAGACCTCTATCGATAGTTTCCAGGAACAGGTTCGCTATTACACTGTCTATGCATCAACGTCCAAAGACAAGGTTGTGAATGATATCAAGGCAACCATCGGAATTGTGGCATAAATCATCATATTCTGTTCGTTTTTCATTTTGCATTTAGCTGTATAATATCTCTCTTCCTATCCCTTGCACATATATATGTATAAGCAGTCAGTCCTATTTGTCTGCACGTCAATAAACAACATCATTAGAAAAATATCATGATACATCCCAGGGGATTTCTATTATTAATATATCGGTATTATTGATTTTCTTTATCATTGATAACGTATGTTTTCATACACACGTTTATATATTGCACGCCATGACATGACATCCCTTTATCTTATTGTGCAAACCAACATGGCCCTTGGTATCTATCGTAACACTGTAACTGGGATCTGATTGTTCATTACTGCATAGCAACCCATCTTCTTTTTGGGTTAAGCCCCCGACAAGATGAGACAAGAACGATGGACTCGTGTGTATAAATGTATTCGAATCATCTTGTTGTATTTGATCTAATTAAACAAGATTATGGTAATTATTTTGAATATTTACAAAAAAAAACCTGTTTAAATTCCTTGATGTGCAACAGTATAGAGTTTGTCACTAAATAAAAACCTGATGAGGATTAAGAATATTTGTACCCAAGAGATTGACACGATCCTTGGGGTAGGTTTATTGATTGGCCCTAGCCTTTTTTTTATATTAATAAAAAAATTAATATATGTATATGTATATGTATAAAAGGGTGAGAAAAATATATATAAAAAAGAAATGGTGTATTTCCCGGACACCAACACCAACATCTTCACACATCATTCTCACCCATCTTGCCTAAATAATAATAACGATAATAATAAAAAGTTTTCAAGATATATAGCCCTGTGGGTTCAATTTAACCACATATTTTGGGCTTAATAATATCAATATCGTTATACACAATAACCTCTTGCCAATAAATATCATCCCAGCTTCTCTTGTACTTTGACTCCTCAAGGTCCAAGATGGGCTCAAGTCTACCAAACTATAAGTCTAGAATATATGGTTAGAGATCTTTTTTTCTTTATTAATATAACCTATCGACTGGTTCAATTGTCGTTCATTAATACTTGGTGTACATGCCCAAAGTATAAAACAAAAACAAAAACAAAAACAAAAACAAAAAACATCATGCAAGCCAACATGGTTTTGGTGTATCAATTGGTCTAGAACAGAAATTTATAGCATATTTATATATTTATTACTGTTTCGTACCCTAGTAAGCATAGACCTTATTATCATTTCTTATTCAGTCCATCTTGTTCTGAATGTCTATTGGTATTGTGTACCAAGGCCAAGGTGTTTAATTAATATCATAAAGCCATCAAATTCAAATAAAGCCGAATTATTCCAAGTATATATATACATATATAATGGTCTTTTTCTACTGGAACAATTTTGTATAACCCTATAAAAGTGAATTAGAATAGAAATGGCTTTGACATCGAGTTGAGATTCTGTATTACTGTCAAAGGTATGCCAGACAGAGGTATGGTTAAGATTATGATTAGAATATTACTCACGTACACATACAAGTGGCGTAGCTAATTATGTAGAGGTGGTTGTGTAATATTTAGACTCTTTTAAGATATCAGTTTGCCAATATTGAATATACAAAAAAAAAATCAGCACACAACAGATTTGATAACTCGATATAATAAACATAATACCATTTTATTTGTCCACGGAAGAAAAACAGGCAGGTTTAGGTCCTCCTTTTGTCTAGTACCTTTGTCCTATCTATTGCTCATAGATTATAAGTTATCTCGTAAAGAATTGGCTGTCAGAAATCTTGAAACACGGGAGATACTTTTTGTAAGATCGTCATACTTCTTTTTTTTCTTTCAAGTTTGAGATGTTCTAAGCCCATGATAGTGTTTTGAGATTGGTGCTAAAATGAAAGCTTCTGTTTTGAATGAGAGATAAAGGGTGAGGGTTTTCTTTCTCTCGTTAGGCTGCAATATTAAAACCACAGGCATGTCTTGTTAATTTTACACACGTAAATACCCAACCTAAATATATACAACTCTTTGAAATAAAACACAAAGTATAAGCAGTGTAGACCATGGCTCATTATTAGTGTATGTTACTCTTGTGTTTTTCTAAAGTTTTTGAGAAATTGAATACGCACTTAAAGGTAAACGTATTTTGCCGTGTAAGTTTGGATTTATGATATCTAATTTACTGTGAGAAACTCTCCTTGATATAACACGCTCAATACTACATAGGAAAGTACCCGGAGCAGTCAATTGACCAATAAAAAGTATTAACAGAGAATTCCTGGAATAGCAAACTATAGATTATCATTAAAAGACTTGCTATTAAAGGCTTTCTTTGGTAGCCATAACCATCAAGGCAGATTCATTTGAACCGAGAGGACGACCATATTTTAGTTTGATCTCTTGCAGTTTTCCAAAAGGCTCAAAATAATTTTGATCCTCATATCATACGAATCATATATATATACCAACATAGATCATATTATACTCTATATTCAATTAATAATATGATTATCAAAGGCTTTAGAAAGTAAAACAATACTAATAAGAATACTAGTAATGATATTCTTTCATAATTGCAATACCCTCATTAGTCATATTCATGAAATCAACAAATTGTTCGTTCGATCTTGGGAACCAAAGTAATAAAGACGCTCTTTAACTTGGATATATCCATATATAAAGCCAATACAATATTTGAAAAAAGGGCAATATGATAGTTACAGATGAAGATCATTAATAATCTTTTTTTTTCATAAAACGTGAGATTATATTATAAGTTGATATCATTTACATATTTCAACTTTATTCTTTTTTATTGTAAAATTGTAAACAAAAACTGCGCTATTCCATTAAAAAGTAGTTTTCATATGTTGGTCTAGTACTAGACTCCTTATAAGCAATTAAAAGACGTCTAATCTCATTATATATTAAAGAGTATATTTCTCAAAAAAGAAAAGTGCAAAGGCCTTGAATCTTACAATTCCCATTATTTGGCAAAAATGAGATTGGTGAACCAAAAGTCGGGATGATATTTTCAAGAAAAAACCAATATCTTGATGTCTTTACTATTCGTTTAACTTTAGGCACCCGTCATCTATTAAAGAGATATTAAATACCTACACGAGATCTACTTTTTGATTATCCAAAAACAGGTCATGATACATCTTCTATCGATAAAATTTAGACAAAATTTCTATATTGATAGCATCAATAATGGTCTTATCTTTGCATCGCTTGAAATGGCGATAGGCGATACTATGTTTTTCAGTATTATTTGATATTAGTTATGTCACATAAAATTAATACTCTGCTTTCTATAATTACAAAAATGTTGTTTATCTTAATTTTCGCGTAAAATACACAAACGGATTGATAAATTATGCAATTGCAAAAATATTGGTTACTGGAATCTAGATAATGATACTGGATTTATTAATAAAACATACTGTCAAGTATGTTATTGTTTGTTTTATAATAGTATACATGTTTAAATCAATTGTATCTAGTATAAATTTAGTATGGATATGTGACGAGATGAATGATGAGTACTCAGAGGTAACTATAAAATTGTCCTAATATTATTTTGGTGACAAAATATATGATATAATAAACTTGATGAATGATAATCTTAATACTAACTATTTTACTAATTCATAGCATCATATTTAAAAGTGCATATATCTATTATGAAACTTGAGATACCATAACAATAGATCAAGACTTACCACAGCCTTGGATACAACACTTTTTTTTCCTGCTTGGTCTCACTAAAAAAGCCATCCATATTGGTGATTTAGCCCAGATAGCTAGTTCTAAGCTTTTGGTTCTTATCAAACTCTACACTAATGCCATTACAAGCCGAGATCTCTGATGGCTCTAACGAAGCAGCTGGTAGTACTTTCCTTGAGATAGAGAGAATCTTCTTTTCACGTAACATGCTTTTATTAGACATTTAGACGGTAAAGATCTATTGCTTTCCTTAGTTTGAGAAAGGTTCTACCATTGTATTATCTTGAATTCTCTAATTAATACATTTATATTTTTTCTGGAATATCTTATTTCACTTTATCATATTTTAAATAAAGCAACATGCGTTAGGCCGTACCAAATAAAAAGGTGCACAGAATTATTATAGACATGCTAATATTTGCTTTCCATCAATGTAAATAGCATTAGTTGAAATACAGTCCCAGCCATCTGGATCCCGTACAGTTGACGAAAATTGATAATTCATGAATAAATTCGCTGAAAATCTTATAATCTGTAAAAGTAAATTCCAATGTATATATTTTAATAATATTTGTAAAGAAAAGAGCTTCTAGTACTTGGCAGTACCACCACAAGGAGTAATTATGGGTTGTCATATTCTCTACATGCTGTCAGCCAAACGTCTTGCATACTCGCGGCCTAACCTTGCCTATTCTTCTTGTAGGGTCACCCAAAATTAGTTAAATTATTAATAGTAGCCCTCTTCTTTTCAACAAGCAGCTCTATAGCCTTTGAGATGTGCTCAATTGGGTTTAGAGCACGAATTTGAGCCGCCCAGTACTCAAATCTCCTGATCTAGTGAGTTTCTTTTCACCAGTACAGCAAGTAGCACCATTTTTCTGGAAAAGTCTTTCTTCTCATTCTTGGTAGCCTTTATGAACCATAGATAGAAAGATTCTGCCAGTATATTGACGTATACATCTTGGTTAACTTTGGCAGTGTCTATAATCTTTAACGGGCCAAATCGTCCACGCAAAAGTAATCACAAACCCTAAGTTTCCCACTACCCTATTTCACTGTTAATACGACATTATTCCTTTGTGTCTTTCTCCAAACTTTCTGAACACGCGTTTAGTAGCATCTTTTCCGCTCAAACAAAAACGGGTTTCATCTGATCACACTGCACTGTTCCATTGGTCGTTTGGCAATTTTACCTCTTACTTGGCATAGCAAAGTCTGGCTTGCTTGTGTTTTTTTTGTGAGGCGAGGTTTATGTGCTGCAATACAGGATTTAAAGTCAAGTTGTTTGACATAGCTGATGATGTTATTTCTATACACATTGAAATGCATGGCAGCCATTTATAATTTTAAGCTGTTTATAGGTGGTGAATGAATACTTTCATATAATTCTCTCAAGATGGTTGGTTGTCCTCTAATCCACTTTTTTGGGCCTTGCAGGTGATTTTCTAGGTAATAAACAATCTGTGGTATTTAATGTGTTAGACAATCGTTTGCGCAATTGACCTAGACATTTCAACTGCACTTGCAATCTGTCCAAGAGAAATATGAACTATATGAAGGTATAAAACATCCCAATAATATTGGTGCTCCTTTTTCAAAAAAGTCTCGAGTGTTGCTTTGCAATTCTGGAGTTCGTATATTTTCAAATGATGTATTCATAGAGAAAATGAGGTATTTATCTCAAAGTATTTCAGAATTTTCTTCGTTTTTATCAACTTTATTTGATCCAAGTGGTTGTGGCTATATCTTTCTAAAGCTATTATATTATGCATGAAAAAAACCAATATTCCTCACACATTTTGTTATACCTGTCTAGTGTTTTATCAGAGATTTGCTCGACTGGTTTTGAGTTGTAGGTTGGGTTGACCTTGATGAATATTAACATCTAATGTGCTCCAAATGCTCTCGATCGCACTCTAGTCAAGCCTTTATAATAACCACTCAAGAACATTAGTTCGTTTTTACATTTTTTGACATTTTAGTTTTATATGGGGGGATGGAAAAGAAGATGAACAATACAAATATATCAAAGTATTATAGGGAGCCAACAAACTCGATGATGCTATAGTTACCCGGTGTATTAAATAAATGTCTGTTTTATTTATCTATTTGGGTTTGTTTGGATATTGAATACACTTTTCTACCAGTAGCTAGACACCAGCTAAATTATATTACTAAAGATATTTATGAAAAAGATGAACTATTGCATGTATTTTTGCTTAACATTGTGTTCGAGTATTTATTTTATTATCTTTTCATTGATACAGATATACCTTTATATAATGGTTCTCATTTCTCTAGTAATTATCTGACCATCTTTTTTTGAGCCATGGTTTGGTTTGAGTATAGTCAACTAGACCGATATTTGGTACAGGAACGTAAATACTTTTTATAGAGAAAGCAAGAGTAAAAAAAAAATTGTCGCGAGGTCATTGCTTCTTTCCTTTTTGTGTACTAACTAATACGAAAACTACTTTGATATTTCTTTGTTGGTGGCAGGATATTGATTCAGTAGATCGTGTACATTAAAGCAATCTCAATGGGAATCCACTGCATTGCATCCAAAGACTCTTTTTGATATATTTACGATTCAGTAAAAACGGCAGCGGCAGAAAAAAAAAAGAAGAGAAAAAGAGGAATGGATTAGCATGAGACTTGGTGATTAGCTACAGATGTAGAGAATCTATTATTATTTTGATAGAAAGTGCAGGGCAGACACTATAGACATTATTACCATAAAAGGCAAGCAAAGAGTTGCACGTATTTCTTAATTTTCTATATACTGGTAATACTGGTGTACTACTCGGCGGGTTAAAGCGTTGGATTTCAATAGTACAGGTCGGGTGTTCGAATCCCGGTCATGGAAATTGGAAAAATGAAGACGCTTAAACCCGACTGGGTAGGACACTGGGGCAGTACCTGAGACTTTGGCCAATTCTCAGCTTGGACTTCAGTAGCCGCGGGGATTCCAATCTACCAAGCTTAGCTTGGTAGAGTACTGTTGCATTTTTTTTTTATTTTATTTTTTGTCGTTTTGGATCTGGATTGTTCTTCCAATGCTATAATACACCCAATATTCGCCAAACTCACTGGGAATCGTAAACGAGGATAGAAAGATAGATCCTTTTATATCTTTTCTAAACCTACCCAGCCATCATAAATGTCTAACACTTTGGTGGCCTCAAAGATTCCAATCTACTGGGAAGAGCTTAGTAGAGTACTGTTATTTTTTAATTTTTTTTTTAATTTTTCAAATTTATTTATTAGGGGGTTTCATTGATTTTTATTTTCCAAGTTTTATCTATTGGCAATCAAGACTTTGAAAATCTGTTATTGAACCCCCCTTTTTAATCCTTTTTTTTTAGTATCCTAGCCAAAGAGTATTTGTATGGTACTCATGGTGCCAAATAGCTGTTTTGAAAAGACTAGCGGTACCTTTTTTGCAAAGCCAATAGGTGGTCTTTGTAAACCAAATTCATAGTAAGGTACTTGGATTTGTTAGTATTTTATGAGGAATGATAGTATTATGAGAGCTGTTTATCGACAAAAGAATACTATTTGTGATATACACACCGCTGCCGAGTGGAGAGGCTCTAGAACCGATATCTGGGTACTCTTTGCTATTGGCCATGCCAAGTTAACAGCCCAGGAACACGTACACTTCATACCACTACAGTTATAACCAGCTATTACACAATGGATACTAGAGTATAAGGGGACTGGAATAATAAGTATATAAGCTGCCATAATACTCTTTCTCTAATAAATAAGACACTCTCACAGTATACAAACTAACCAATAGATAGAAAGATACTAGAAGCCCATTTCCTAAGAAATGAAGCAGAATTTCCAAGCTTACAAATGAGAATGCCAACTACATATTTTGTCAATAGAATAAAAAAGAATTGTACTATGATATCTGGAGATCTTACAACCTTTGTGTCCAACACAAGGTGTCATTCAACCTCCAAGTCCATACCTCAGAAGACTATTCGTGGAATCGACATGTTTTCTTGCCGAGCGTTATACAAGCTACGGTTATGAAAAGCACATAAGATGAAGCGATTACCATTTGCTAATCAAAAATGGGATTGTGCCATGTAAAGTGATGAGTCAAGAGTCATAATTTTTTTGTAAAGATAGAAATATGAGAGTTTAGCACCAAGTTGAAAAGTATAAAGCAGATTGTACAAAGCCAAGAATGCAGCTTGGTGGAAGCTCTGTTATGCTTTAGTGATGTATATGGGCAGGAGGCGTAGACCTTTTAAAGACCATTAAGGACATGTTTAACCAGCATCCATATATGGACTTGGTAGAAAAAAAATATATGCTCAATAAGCTGACCACTATAAAATGGTATTTTTGACCAAGGGGTGAATTTAGCTGTTTCAATTTTATAATAAGTTTCAGGTTATAGAGTGGCTCTATGCATATTCTTGAGCAAAAACGAATCTTACTAGTCGATCCAAGTGGGATTTCTTTTGGTACCTCTTAAAATACCTTCTTTGGTACTTGCAAGACAAGAATATAGAAAAGATGACAAAAAGAATGGAGCGGGTTACAAAGTTTTTTGCTTCTCAGAGTAAAATAGTTTAAATACCACGAGTCGAGTAAAACTCAGCTATTTCCTATTTATAAGTAATTTCCCTAATATTAATTTAAGTGAGCACCGTATGTTGGGGTGGATGCCGCATGTGAGCGTCTATGGCTATAACTAATTGCACACACGCATTTGGTCAGAAACGGGAAGTACGCGACTGAAGCTCGGCATTTAGCTGCGACGAATCTTAATTGAGAGGTCGCGGGGGTTTGGGGTTTACTTCAAATCAGTGCATTTTTTGCAATTTTTGAAAAATTATTATAATAGAAATTAAAATTGAAACATATTAAAATTGAAACATAACAAAAAAATAGAGTTTTGTTAAATTATTAAAGAAAGAGTATTATGGCAGCTTATATACTTATTATTATAGATACCTTATACTCTAGTATCCATTGTGTAATAGCTGGTTATAACTGTAGTGGTATGAAGTGTACGTGTTCCTGGGCTGTTAACTTGGCATGGCCAATAGCAAAGAGTACCCAGATATCGGTTCTAGAGCCTCTCCACTCGGCAGCGGTGTGTATATCACAAATAGTATTCTTTTGTCGATAAACAGCTCTCATAATACTATCATTCCTCATAAAATACTAACAAATCCAAGTACCTTACTATGAATTTGGTTTACAAAGACCACCTATTGGCTTTGCAAAAAAGGTACCGCTAGTCTTTTCAAAACAGCTATTTGGCACCATGAGTACCATACAAATACTCTTTGGCTAGGATACTAAAAAAAAAGGATTAAAAAGGGGGGTTCAATAACAGATTTTCAAAGTCTTGATTGCCAATAGATAAAACTTGGAAAATAAAAATCAATGAAACCCCCTAATAAATAAATTTGAAAAATTAAAAAAAAAATTAAAAAATAACAGTACTCTACTAAGCTCTTCCCAGTAGATTGGAATCTTTGAGGCCACCAAAGTGTTAGACATTTATGATGGCTGGGTAGGTTTAGAAAAGATATAAAAGGATCTATCTTTCTATCCTCGTTTACGATTCCCAGTGAGTTTGGCGAATATTGGGTGTATTATAGCATTGGAAGAACAATCCAGATCCAAAACGACAAAAAATAAAATAAAAAAATGCAACAGTACTCTACCAAGCTAAGCTTGGTAGATTGGAATCCCCGCGGCTACTGAAGTCCAAGCTGAGAATTGGCCAAAGTCTCAGGTACTGCCCCAGTGTCCTACCCAGTCGGGTTTAAGCGTCTTCATTTTTCCAATTTCCATGACCGGGATTCGAACACCCGACCTGTACTATTGAAATCCAACGCTTTAACCCGCCGAGTAGTACACCAGTATTACCAGTATATAGAAAATTAAGAAATACGTGCAACTCTTTGCTTGCCTTTTATGGTAATAATGTCTATAGTGTCTGCCCTGCACTTTCTATCAAAATAATAATAGATTCTCTACATCTGTAGCTAATCACCAAGTCTCATGCTAATCCATTCCTCTTTTTCTCTTCTTTTTTTTTTCTGCCGCTGCCGTTTTTACTGAATCGTAAATATATCAAAAAGAGTCTTTGGATGCAATGCAGTGGATTCCCATTGAGATTGCTTTAATGTACACGATCTACTGAATCAATATCCTGCCACCAACAAAGAAATATCAAAGTAGTTTTCGTATTAGTTAGTACACAAAAAGGAAAGAAGCAATGACCTCGCGACAATTTTTTTTTTACTCTTGCTTTCTCTATAAAAAGTATTTACGTTCCTGTACCAAATATCGGTCTAGTTGACTATACTCAAACCAAACCATGGCTCAAAAAAAAGATGGTCAGATAATTACTAGAGAAATGAGAACCATTATATAAAGGTATATCTGTATCAATGAAAAGATAATAAAATAAATACTCGAACACAATGTTAAGCAAAAATACATGCAATAGTTCATCTTTTTCATAAATATCTTTAGTAATATAATTTAGCTGGTGTCTAGCTACTGGTAGAAAAGTGTATTCAATATCCAAACAAACCCAAATAGATAAATAAAACAGACATTTATTTAATACACCGGGTAACTATAGCATCATCGAGTTTGTTGGCTCCCTATAATACTTTGATATATTTGTATTGTTCATCTTCTTTTCCATCCCCCCATATAAAACTAAAATGTCAAAAAATGTAAAAACGAACTAATGTTCTTGAGTGGTTATTATAAAGGCTTGACTAGAGTGCGATCGAGAGCATTTGGAGCACATTAGATGTTAATATTCATCAAGGTCAACCCAACCTACAACTCAAAACCAGTCGAGCAAATCTCTGATAAAACACTAGACAGGTATAACAAAATGTGTGAGGAATATTGGTTTTTTTCATGCATAACATAATACAGACTCCTTCCCGTAGTAACGAGTCTTTTTTTTTGTAAAAGACAGTTTATTATTCCTACAAACCTAGTAACGAGTCAATTCAATATCCACCAAATAAAAAAGAATAACTTTTTTAACTCTCTTGCTGTATTATACTCACATCTGTTTACTAAACAATAGCAAAAATATACAAGTTAAAACAGACAATATCCAATAATAATAAAAGTGTTTGTTAAAAAAAAATCAGTACTTTGTGGAGCCACCACCTACCTTTTTCATTTCGGTTATACGATTTGGCATTGTCATGTAATGTCTCTCACATACTTGAACGGGCATTTTCTTCCACTCTTCCTGGATTTCAGCATCCAGCTCAAGGTTTTTTTTTGGAGCCGACACTCTTGCCCTTACCATACACCCAAGATAAGCCCATAAGTTCTCAATACGGTTGATATCTGGACTATTTGGCGGCCATACCATTACTGGGATATCCTGTCACTTCTTCCAGTCCTCAGCCAGTTTCCACTTATGACGAGGAGCATTGTCTTTTTGATAAATAAACTCTCCATCATGAAGTTCATTCAATTTGCCCAAGACATGAACAAGTTTTTTTTGCCCAGTAAGTTGATATAGGCATACTGTAGAGTGTTGATTATAGTCTTCAAAGGACCGATTCCTCCTGCCAACACACAGCCCCACACCATTAGAAAACCACCGCTAAACCGCTTTCTTGGCATAATGGAGTCTTTTCTAAACTTCTTCGCAGGAAAGCCCTACACTTGCAAATTTCCATCCTTGGATAAAATCATGAATCTCGATTCATGACCCCAGATATGACCCCATCGTTGGTTGGCTTTTTTGGAGTGATGAGCAAAACCTAATCGCTTCTTTTTGTGCCCGTTGGATAGCTGGTGCTTAAACACAGGGCGACAAAAAGACATTCCAATCCTACAAATGGCACGGTGGATGGTAGTCTTTGAGATGTAATTCCCCATTGTGTCTCTCATGGTGTTGGTCAGCTCTCCAAGTATAGCCCTACGATTCTTTTTCATTTCATTCTTAAGATGGGGTAAATCGCGTTCATTAAGGATCTTTAAAAGTCCTTTTCGCTTTCTGGCAAAACCATTGCCTGCTTGTCTCCATCTTTATATGATTCTTTGGACAGTTGCTATGGGTATACCAGTTTTGACTGAAAAGCCAGAATGTGTATTGTCATGAAGAGCACCTCTGATGATCAGATCTTTCTGGTAATCTGAAAGTTGCTTTTGCTTATAAAGAGATCTATTGTTAATCTGGCGAGACATTGTGTGATTCGAATGAGAAAAGAAGGCTTGGAAACAGAATACCAAGGATGCAGTATTGATATGCTATTTGGTGGAGTTTGAATGACTGTTGCCAAGGAAATGAATCTGTACAGGCCTAGTATTTGTTTAAAAAGAAGAAGAAGAAGAAGAAGAAAACTTTTGAATGACATGCTCAGACCGCCTTGAAGTTTAGTCACTTTTATTTTATTTTTATATAAAAAAAAAGGGAAAAAGTTGGGTATTGGATAATATGGTATTTTTGATAAATCAATTCTAAAGATGTTTGAACTCGAATTAGCTTTCCTCGGTTTCCACAGCGACAAATTAAAATAAAAGAAAGTCCCCCTGTATATTATTATGCAGCTATAAAATACAATTGTTTACAAATTCTAGTATTTTTTTTCCGCTTTTTTTTAAAAATAATTTAATTTCTTTCTTTTCCTTACAAAAAAAAAACAAATGAAGCGCGCACTAACTCCACCTCCCCCAGACGCACCTCCCCCAGACGCACCTGCTCGCAAGAAGCCAGGTAATATTACATCTATAACATAATATCCTCAAAGGACAGAGTTGGATCCGGGACCTTTCTAGTCCCATTATCAGGCTGACCTAACGGCTCTAAAAAACATCCACAGCTCGTTCCCGAGGAGAGTGGAGTACCGAAAGAGAGATAACACTCATGTATGCATACAACGAAAGCCGCCCTTTTGCTATGCCGTATGGACAAAAGACCGAAGCATGGGACAAGATCTTAGACGCTATCAATGGTGAAAACCACGCGACCATGTCTCCCCTCACAGTAAAATCAATCAGACCCAAAAAAGATGACCTTTTCAGAGCCTACAGAGCTCTGTTTAAGAAACGCAATCGCAAAGGCTCGTCTCAATTCGGCATGGAGTCAAATCCGCTGGAAAAGGCTGTATTTACAGCAATGAAAGGAGTAGGATTTTGATATTATTTACAACAAAAGTGACCAAGGCAAAATTTATTTGATATTTACCTACTTTAAGGAAGAAGAGTACAAGAAGTTAAAAGCCTCGGAGAAACGGTCGAACTTACTCAAACGTCAAAAGAGCGGTCGCTTGGAGAGCCGTACATCGAGATCATCAATGGTAGATTTGGCCGCTCGGCTGGTCATCAGTCAACCAATTGATGAACCTATATTCTCTGAACCTTTATTCTCTGAAGAAATCATTGAAATCAAGGATAATATCACCAATGATGATAGCACCAATGAGGATAGCACCAATGATGATAGTACCAACGATAATACCACCAATGATAATACCACCAACGACACCATCACCAACGACACCATCACCATCAACGACAATACCACCAATGACACCATCACCATCAACGACAATATTACCAACGACAAAACCACCAATGACACCATCACCATCAACGACGATATCACCAACGACAAAACCACCAATGACACCATCACCATCAACGACGATATCACCAACGACAAAACCACCAATGACACCATCACCATCAACGACGATATCACCAACGACACCACCACCAATGACACCATCACCATCAACGACAATATCACCAACGACAATGCCACCAACGGCAATGCCACCACCAATGATGATATCGCCAATTATGATTTCACCGACGACAATTTCACCAATGATGATATCAACAACGACAATATCAACAACGACAATATCATCAATGACTCACCCGATGATTTAACAAGAAGAGTAATCGGAATTTTGGAAGCCCAAAGCCGAGAGATGGAAAAGCAACAAGTATTCAATAAGGAATTGATTGCTATACTCGGGCAAATCGCTGGATCAATTGCAATAGTTGCTGATAAATTAAAGAAAAAATGAGAAATAAAGGCAGATAATATATTAATATTAATTATACTTTCAAGCATATAGCTTGAACCTTATTGATCAGAATAAGCCCAAAGTTAAGTTGTGTTTGACAAGGAAGATTTCGTTTTATTGACAGTATCCTTTGCAAGCCACTAATGGGAACTATGCAAATTCTTGAAGATTATAGACAATTCCAGGACTATTTTCCCATTTTTGCAGTCATTACTGCAAAACTGGGCATAAAGAACTCGATTATTATTATTATTATTTAAAAGAAAGAGAGATTTTATATTGAAACACTTTTGCTCGTCATCTGTCTTTCTTATTCGGTATAAAGCCTATAAAAATAAAAACAAATCTCTCCGGGTTCCGTACACAGTAAAACAGGGAGGTCTGGAATAATTTTGTTTTGCATGTGACGGCAGAATAGAAGGCTCAGCATTTCAGAACTATCAAAAATATTGGTTTCATTGTCTGATTCATGGAATCGACCAACGAGACGACTTGTTTCAGTAGCCATAGCAACAGATTGATACTCGAGAAAATTGATGGAATTAATGGTATGTACTATCATACTCGACAATATATTCCATTTGTGTTTTTTTTGACAAGTGTTGGTTTGGAAAGCAAATCACGGCTCTCGGGTAAATAAAATAAATAAAAAATAAAGAATTGGCAGATAAGAAATGAAGTCTATGGTCAAACGTTTTCAAAATCATGGGCAAGAATTGATTTGCAATTGACGACAGATTCCTAGAGTCCATTCTCCACTCCTTATGATAAAGGAATAGCGTGGTAAAAATAAAAATAAAAAAGGTCATTAGAATACAATGTAAAGGCAAATCCACATGGTTCATGTACATCATGGCTTCTGAAACGCCTGAAACTCAATAATCAATAAAAAGAAAGAAAGAAAGAAAGAAAGAGTTTCATGCAGACGCGCATTTTTGTTGTTGTTGTTGTTGTTGTTGTTGTTGTTTAACTATTATCAAATTGACAAGGTGCTTGGGGATCCAAGAACCTCTTGTTTGACTTCACCGTTGCTAGGCATCTCAAGACGGCTTGAATCTGTAATGCCTTGCCATTTATGGTATAGTGAGTCCCTGAGGTAACTCTGATATGGACTCTAGGAAAATGGCTATGTACTAAATCAACGTAATAAATAATGTGGCTCGATTGATAAACCATAGTTTTTCTTTTAAAAAATAAAGGAAGAAATGGGGTGTTTTTTGGGACTCTGAGCAGAATAGGTTAATTTCGGTTCACATTTGATTGCTTCCGAGACCATTATTAATACTGGGCCCTCTTAAGCTTTCTTTTTTTTTGGCATGAAAAACAAACAGAATTCTATACTCCCAAATGCGTTGGACATTAACATTTACCATGCTTTCGAATTTGGCGTAAATAGAGTTGAAACCCGTTTCAATTTGAGTATGATATTTTTTGAATGAATATGGGACTCTTTTTGTGAGGAAAGGGAATTTGTAGGGATAATGTATGAATTTGTTTGTAAGATAAGTAATAAACAAGGGGAATATAACTAGAGCTGAAGATCATCGACCAACGATATGTCTTCTAATGGATAGGTCTGCCAGAAGATATCAGCACGGCTTGGGGGACTGAATAGATGGAATGACTTACGATGGGAAGACTGGGATGCTGTTTTGAGTAGTCAAATGAGGCTACATCTGGGTGTTCTTGGATTGTATGTGAGAGACTTGAAGAGGCAGAGGAAGCAGAGGAAATTGTAGAAGAAGAACAGGTTACTTTGGGTTCACATGATATCTCGGGACTCTGGACGTCTTCCTTGACTGTCTGGGCATTGTTTTCAAATGTACGCTGCATGTTTCTGGTGCACACGGCTACGATATCATTCTGTAACTGAGCTAAATCAAGATCATTTGGCTTTATTTCCAATATTAGTAAATACTAGACATTCAAATCAAGTCTGGATTCAGAATTCCTTACCGGAATGTTGATGTCCAGAAAGGTCAGCGTGTCATTCATTCGGATCGAGACAGACAGGGCCAGGACACCGGCCATGGTTACCAGTGGGTTTCTGGAAAGATCTAGACGAGTGAGCTGTGAATTTTCAGGAAGGGCTTCGGCCAGGGCAATCGCTGCACTTGAGCCCAGCGCAGTGTCGGCCAAATTCAATTCAATGAGACCAGGGCTGCGGGCCAGGGTGGTCTTTAGGGATTGGATCTAGAGAGGAAACATGAGCCTGGGGGATTCTAACTTCTTTAACATGACATGTCATAACAACGACTACTTACTCCGTCGTCAGATCCCTTTCCGAGAGGATTTCCACTCAAGTCCAAGGTCTGAAGCCATTGATTGGATAACTAACATTTCACACCCCGTGGCATAATTAAGAATCTGAACCTGGTTGAATTGTGCTTACCAAAGCCTCGGCCAGCAAACTGCAGCCATCAGGACCAATGTGGCAGTCCTTGAGAGAGAGGTGGAGAAGGGATTGGTTGTTGTAGAGTGCCTGGGCAACAGGGCCCAAACCATGTTGGAATGTGTTGTTTGTAAGGTCAAGGCGCTGTAGGCCACGACGGGTATATTCAGCAGACTGCCAATAGACATCAATAGGCTCCTCGGTCAAGAGCATGGCTGCAATCCAGACTGCACCCAGATGAGTGATCCGGTTGTTGCAGAGCGAGAGGGAGGCAAGCGAGGTTGATTGGCGGACACCTTCGGATAAGATCTCCAAGAGGCCAGGCTTAAGGCCACACTCGTCCATATCGAGATGGTGGAGCGAGGGAGCGAGCTGGATTGCCTGGGAGAGGTGCTGTATCGAATTGCGGTCTGGAGTGCATCGGCTGAGAGACAGAGACTTGAGGGCTCTTGACTACACACAGATGAGGTCAATTAAATTAAACCAGCAAATTGAGTGCTTACTTGGCTGATGAAGATAGAAATGTATTTGAAGCCCTTTGCCTTGAAGGGGTTGCTAGACAGATCGAGGTCAGGAAGAGTGTCGCTGAGCAACAGACTGTTGAGAAGCACTCGAATGGTCTGGTGGGTTGAGTTGGGTAAGCAATCTGTAGATATATCGATACTAGAATTTACCTCGTCTTCAAGGGCACAGTTGGATAGGCTCAGACGGGTAAGACAGTGTTGGAGCATCAAGATATCAGCAATTGGACCTGCCTGGTGACGATCGATGACCTTGTTGGATAAATCTACGGTGGTTAATCGTGTAAAGCTTTGGTGGACCTTGACGTCACTTAGCAAGTATTCTCATGATTCGGTAGAGGTCTACTCACCAATTCAGCCGCAGGACATCTAGGAACCGGTCCAGAACAGGCTCTTCTCTCATCCTACAGGCCTTTTCATAGTATTTTGGAAGTTCCTGGCTTGGGTCGAGCCTAATGTCTTCATCTGCAAGAGTAGCTTCCTTGAGATCTGGTTGGGTTGGAGTTTCTTCGGGGTCGTCTCCAGAATAGAAGATGCGCTCTGAGGTGAGTTTGCTGACCGAGAAGGTGACCCTTTTGAGCTCTTGTCTCGGGAGGGTGATTATAGTGTTGGGATCGTCGAGAGCAGTGGAGTAAATCTTGGATTGGATGCGAGAGAGCCATGAGGATGACTGAAGGCCGATTGGGCTGGAGGGGTTGAGTTGTTTGAGGATGCTCTTGGGAGTCATTGCAGCAGTTGTGATAATATTTTTTTTGTCGCAAGGGTTCAGTATCCCAGCTCATACAAAAAAGAAAAAAAAGAAAAAATATATATATTATTATTATTGATAATAATAATAATAATAATAATAATAATAATAATAATAATAAAAAATTAAAATAGAGAGAGACAAAGTACTACAGAATTCATAAGCTAAAAAAGGCTGCTCACCCCGCCTTTTCATTCCTCACTCCCTACTCACTAGTTATTTATTTATTTACTTTATATATATATACATATACATATACACATATACATATACATATATATATATTGATGATATCAAATAAACATCCTATTCCATAGCTCAATCTCTTTCTCCACCCACCAATATCTAAAACGTCCAAGCAATAAACGTTCCAATTAGCCAAATATAACATTTCCTACTGACCTCGTTGTTCTCTTCAATTCCATTTCAGGCAACCAACAGCTGTCGAATGGGCTGATACAAAGCTCTTTTGATTTAAACCCCGCAAGCAGCCATTGTGATGGCCCCTATTGGTCAGTTCGAGGCAGTAAAACATAGAGCTGTGTTGGTGGCCATCTCACATCACTGCAGAATTACAATATACAGCAAATAATAATAGTATGTGTTGCACCTGTGCTCACTTTATTTTTATAAACACTCTATGGCTGATTTTTTTAGTGCTTGTGGAAACAATTGTTGCAGTGTCCTCGCTTAAACAGATTTGCACTAAAGTCAACACAACCACACTCTTGGCAGCTGGGCTCCCCTACTGGTTCCTGGGTTCGGCTCTGGGGTGGAGGTGGAGGCACCCGGGCTGCTGGTTGAGTATTGGTGGTATAGCTACGAGATGTTGCTGGAGATGCTCGGGCTGCTGATGGTGGAGGTGGAGGTGGAGGTGCGCGGGATGCTCCTGTAGGTTTGGTGGCCTGGGGTACAAATGTCGTGCTTCTGGCAAGTGGTGGAGGCGAAGGACTGGTATAGGTGTTGGTCGAGTAGGCACGGAGAGGCTGGGCCGGTCGAGTGAAGCTATAGTTGCTGGCTGGTTTGTCGTGGAATGGAGATGCTTCGTGTGGCACTTGGCTGTATTCCTCTTCAGCCTCAATCTCTGCTTCAGGGATCTGAGGACTGGCGGTAGTGAGAGGTCTGGCAGGCATTGGAGGTGCACCAATGATCTCTTCAGTGTAATTTACAGGAAAGATGCCTCGGCGTTTGGGGCCAATGTTTTCTACTTCTCCTAGCCACCATCCCTCATCGACTTCTTCTACTACCGTAATAATATCTCCAGTGCGGAATGAGAGCTCATCAACAGAGTCTCCCTCAAAGTCATAAATTGCCTTGCGTTTCTTCTTGCTGCCTACCGTGCTCTGGGCTATGGGGACCAGTGGGTGAGTATGGTTATGGTTATGATCAAAGCAAGACAAACTTACATTGCCGGCGTGGCATCTGGGGTGCAAGTCGGCCGGGAGACGAGGGTATTGTGGTTACGGGATCGTCTCCACCCCGGAGAGAGGTATGGCTAGGGACACGACGTGGAGTGATGGGATCAGCACTCAACTGGCGTGAGGTTGGTCCACGGATACAAGGGCTTCCATTGGGTGAGCGAGGAGTAAGACCCGTGCGATCAGGGGCAGGCGTAAAATAGTCCTCTGTCCCGTTTGGACTACGGGTGAGCCCTGAGCTGGAACTGCCAGTTCTGGTCATCGGAACACGCGGACCATCGCGTGTAGATTGTGGCCAATTAGAACGCACGCTGGACAGTCTCTCGACTGCACTGTTGAAAAATTCGATCTGAGCATCCAGCAACATCCCCAAGGCCTCCGAATGCTCTTCCTGCAAAAGGACTCAGTATGGACACTTACGCCAAACACACGTACCTCAAACTCTTGGAGCGCCACCATTTTTTGGATGAGATCATATTCTGTCTCCTCGTACTTCATCTTGGACGCCTGCATTTCCTGCTCCCACTCTGGCTTCTCCTTCTTTGACTTTTGGAGCCGCCCCAACTTGGCGTCATAGTCCAATCGACGCGACTCTAACTTCTTGCGCAGACTGAGGTACTCTTTGTATTCTATCTGTCCACGCTGGAGAGTTGCAATATAGACCTCCTTCATCGACAGAGCAAACTCTTCCTGGAGATGAGCGACCAATGTTGTTGCCTGGCCATAATTGACAAATGATGCGCCTGATGTACATGCATGTTTATATCTTTTGGACATCTCTCTCTTTTTTTTCACCCCTTTTTTATACAAGCTCTTAATCGAGTCTGCCATCTAGGCTTACCAGCAGAAGAGTCTGTATCAAACGAGTCGCCATAGTGTGACCAACAGGCACCAAGAGATTCCATGGGTGAAATCTTGATCTTGGCATCTTCTGGAGACGGTTTCTTTTTACTCAACTGGGCATGGCTGACATCAATAGCTTCCACTACACGATCAAACCCAGCTCTTCTTCTTTCTGTCTCTATCTCTAGTCTCTGGAAATCCTCTGTTTGAAGTGTCGCCTTTGCAGCACCCAACCGTTCTCCAGTCCACTAGATTATATAAATAACAAAAAACGTGTTTCCTTTATCATTAATTCATTGCTATAATCAGTCAACCAATAGAACTCCGAATAGGTCAATATGATCAAGTATGCAATCGTTTGATGAATCACAGCATGAGTTGCTATGCATCCCGGTTCAAACGGCTGCTATTCAAGTCTACTCCAGGACCACCAAGAAGCTGGGTCTGTGTCCCCAGAGACCTCTAGAATCAAAACTGGGCGTACCTGCTTAAACTTTCCTAGATTCTTGATCATGATGGTGTCAAAAGGAGAGGAATGAAAGCCAAGATAGTAGTAGTAATAATAGTAATAATAGAAAGAGGAATCGAATATCTATATATATATATATATATACATACAGTGGCCTACAAATTTGAATTTCCGGATTCAAGGTCCGTATATTTAGCTTTGCATACCATCAGATTTTATTTATCTTGTTCTCCTTAATCTTTTAACAAATGTCCAGCTCAAATTCATCAAACAGAGAGAACACATCTCAAAGAGAGTGCAAGTGGTATTCAACTGCTTTAACATATATTATGGCTGGTATGAATCAAGGTGAAAGGTCGATTCCTGAGATCTCGCGATGCAAAAATGTAGAGGAAAGAACAATCCGCTATATTATAGAAACGTATGATAGAACCGGGCCTGTAGAGAACACATGTTATATAGGAAGACCTAGAATTTTTAATGCTAGAGACAGACGGCACATCCAACAAATGATACAAAGTAATCCCAAAAAGACATTGAAAGACATTGCAGAAAAAGTTGAGGAAATGATTGCTGCACCTATTTTCGAGAATACTGTTTGCCAAACTTTGTACAATTATTTAGCCATCTAACCACAACGTTATAGAGGTACTGGGTACATATATAATGAATACGATAAAAAAAAACAAAATGTGATATTAGAGAGGTTTGGGGGGCTATATAGTAAATCGACACAGCTAAAGGAGTCGCAATACTACCCATCAATCAATTGTAAGATTTTGGTCGTCAATCACTTCTTTACTCTTTACGCATCACAAACTACATGATAGAATCAACTTTTGAACCGTCTCTATTAAGCAAATAAAGTAACTAAACCAAGGTCTGTTAATAATACACCTTGAAACAGTAAAGACTTTACAATAAATCAATTCATATAGCTCAAACAAACTGGCAACAGTCGATTCTGATCCATCATACCAAAATGTCAAACATGAACTACTACTCATGACAGCCATCGATTTTTTGCTTTGTGTTGTCTTGTACCTTACACTATTGCTCCCATCTTTTGACTGGTGCGATCATGACGGATGGGGCAATGTCCATTCTTATATATTGCATTGACTCGTATGGTCGAAACATAATGATGGATGCGCATTATGAACGTCGACTTCCTGGTTATCCTTTATTGCTTCCTATGGATAAAGGCTGGTACGGATATATCACCATCAAGAAGATGTCACCCAATTCTGGGGGATACAGATTGATCGTTGGAACACGCAGTTGCAACTTATTAGTTACATCAAGTATGCGACTTGATATTATATCGATCAATATTGGGCCAACGGCGGACCTTTTTTTTTTGGATAAAGCATCCATCCAAAGTGCAGAAGCAATACTTTCAAATAAAGACACATCTCGAGTGTAAGATATTCCAATTTTATACCAGTTAAAACAAATATGCCCCAAATTTCATCGTATATCAACCTATACAATGTGCCGTTTGTCATCGCCGTTTTCCTCGCCGATGGAGCGACAGCCATCGACGATTTGGACTCTTTCTCAAGAAGACTCTCATCAATAGGTGTAAAAGTTATCGAATATCAACAAAAGGCAACACTGGAAATGACAGATATTCAGGATATCATATCAATGACGAAATCTTCAGACATTAACAAAGTCTTGGATGCTATCAATGATCTTTATCGAGAAGGACCAATACCTATGATTGGAAATCAGAATCTCGACAGTTTACTCACAGATTTGGCAGGATGCATCTCAACGGCCATAAAACAATCCAATGAGAAAAAAATTGGCTTTCGATGTAAGAGGTCTCAAACGCTCTGCTTCTAACGTAAAGTCGCCAAAACACCTACTCTTCCGCCACCTCCGCAGCTTCCGGAACCCATTTTCACTCTTCGCTCTCCAGGAAACTCACGCACATCCAATCTTAAGAATCGGAGACCCATATCTTTGATCAACTGCGATCCAAAGATATTCACCAAACTTTTGACCTTTCCCCTTTGGGCTCGCATACCTCGATGCATTAACACCTTTCAGACAGGCTTCATGACACATAGATTTATTGCTAATAACGGTCTCCTCGCCAGACAATCTATGTACCATGCACAGCCTGCCAAACATCCTGGAGTAGTACTCTTGCTGGATCAAGAAAAGGTCTACTATAGGGTCTAGCTACATTACCTACGGCGCATCTTTTCTCTTTTCGGTATTCCTGAATCGATTACCAATATAAATGTCAATGTGAATGACCACTTTCTAGTACCTATTAAGCTAAGCCGTGGACTATGACAAGGCGATACTATTTCTCCACTCTTGTTTAACCTGGCCTTCGAACCGCTTTTGCGTATTATTTTGGCTTCCCTTCGATTGCCTGTATTTTAATTCGCCCACTTACTCATCCCCACTGTGACCTCTACTACAGAGTTCCGCCCACATACCTCCCTCGTCACTCCACCTAGACTTTTGTCTAAACCCGTCTACCTGCCTCAGCTTCCCCCTCTCATCGACATGTTCATCCTCATCGACTATCGATGTGGACACCGTCAACATTGATCAACTCTCCATCACGGATGCCTTTTCTCTCTCTTCAAGTGGTTTTTTTTTATCTCCAAGTCAAACAGCAAACTCCAGGAACGGGGATAAAACAAGGTTCAAAGGTACCAAACCCTTTGTCTTTCAAAAGACCACCAACTTTGTCGAGGATGATCTCTGTGCTATTTGTCAAATAGAAGAAGACACACCAAAGAACCTTTTCATTACTTGTCCTTGGAAAAGACTCGTATGTAGTGTAGTCCTATCCAAAGTGTGTCCTGTGCTGGTTGCTAACACAGATAAACACTCTTCTCACCACTTTGGAATACACTAATCAAACAATTCATAGAGATACACAAGCTCTCGTTGTTGCTTCCACCTTACACGCAATCTGGCGTGCTCATTGGGACTACTTTATGGATGGCCAATCTTTTCTCTCTGGTGTGATTGCAGCCAAGGCACTCGTTGTCATCCATCGTTTTGTAGACTAGACTTTTCTCTTTTCCCCTCTCTCGCTTCCTACTTGTCTTGCATAGTATCCCAATAAGTTCTTCTTTGGCATAAAAAGCCATCTGCTTAGTGCTATTTACTGAACCTGACCAATAAATACAATACAAAAAAAAGGTTTCTTTTTTAGAGCAGGAACAAGTCAGATCAGACTATAAAAGTCAAAAAAATAAAATACATATACATTTTTGCAGGACGTCATTGGAGCCTTGTCACGTGAGCAAATTCGGGCAAATATCCAGAGCCCTTTCCCTCCCCTCCCCCCCTTGTGTGTGTCGCCTTCTTCCTTTACCCATTTTAGGCTTCTCTTTCAGCATGGCACCGACTACTCTCTTCCGCTCGGAAGAGATGTCACTAATTCAGCTGTACATTCCTACGGAAATCACCCAACCCTGTGTTGCCGAACTTGGCGAGCTTGGCATGGTCCAATTCCGAGACGTAAGTCAGAAACCCAGCCCAGACTCAAGAAAAGCGACAGCCTTTTTCATCCTCGACCATTCTTTAGCTCAATCCCGATGTAAATGCCTTTCAACGCACCTATGTCTCCGAAATCAGAAGATTCGATGAAATGGAACGCCAGTGCCGTAAGTAGTAGAGTCCTCTTTAGCTTGTCAACGCGAAGCCCGGCGATGAAACACAGGAGGCTCCTTGACAAAAAAAAAGAAGGGTCCTGCAAACTTTCGCTTGCATTTATTAAATTTGAAATTTATTATAGGCTTCTTCAAGGCTCAGGTCGACAAGGCAGGCATTCCCGTTCGCCATCTCGGTCTTTCTGGTCAGTTTTCTCGAGCACGTTCTACCCAGGAAATCGATGACCTTGAAGAAAAGCTCCGTGATCATGAAGGCCGTCTCTCTGAGATGAACAGCTCTTATGAGAGCCTTCAGCGTCGCTATCTTCAGCTCACCGAGCTCCGTCATGTTCTTCGTGAGACGGCTGCCTTCTTTGAACAAGTAAGAGTGGATAGTCAGGACGATATCTAAGATGCAAAAGAGTGACATGAAACCTTTTCTTTTTTAAAAAAAAAGGCTGATCCAAGACAAGAGCCCCGTGTCTCTCTTGATGAGTCGGATGCTACCACACCTCTTCTCGAGCACGATGTTGGCACAGGCAGTGAAGATCCCAGCCATGCCAACCTTGGATATGTTACTGGTGTGATCTCCCGCCAACGCATGCTGACCTTTGAACGCGTGTTGTGGCGCTCATTGCGTGGTAACTTGCTCGTCAAGTCTGTCGAGATTGATGAAATGATCGTGGATCCCGACTCTGATGAGACTCTCGAGAAGAATGTGTTTGCTGTCTTTACCCATGGTAAAGAGATGATCAGCAAAGCAAAGAAGATTTCTGAGAGCTTGGGTGGTACTCTTTACACTGTTGATGAGTCTGCTGACAAGAGACGCGATACTCTTCTTAGCATCACCTCGAGCATTGAGGATCTCAACAATGTAAGGATTCTTATAATTGAGTCTAGAGTGTCTAGAGAACAAATGTTGGCAGCATTGGCTTAATTGTATGCTTGTGGTGAAATTCAGGTCCTTTTCACTACCAGCTCTGCCCGTGCTTCAGAACTCAGCAAGATCGCTGACAACTTGGCAGCCTGGACAACTATTGTTCGCAAGGAAAAGGCCATTTATAACGCCATGAACCGTTTTATCTATGACGGTCGTCGCAAGTGCCTGATTGCAGAGGGTTGGTGTCCTTCCAATGACCTTCCTGTCATCAAGCGCACTCTCAAAGAAGCCAGCGTAAGTTTGGCATGCAACCTCTTGTACCTAAGGATAATTAATAACTAGTCATCTCTTTACAGGAAGCTACAGGCACAAACCTGTCCTGCATCGTAACCGAGCTTTCTACCAAGAAAACACCCCCTACATATCACCGTACAAACAAATTTACCCAAGGTTTCCAAGCAATCATTGATGCCTATGGTATTGCCCGTTATCGTGAGGTCAACCCTGGTCTCTTTACCCTTGTATCCTTCCCCTTCTTGTTCGCTGTCATGTTTGGTGATATTGGCCACGGTTTCCTCCTTTTCCTTTTTGCACTATATCTTGTCTTGAACGAGAAGAAGCTTGCGCTTGATAATGGCGAGGTAAAGAAAAAACTAGGGGAGCTCTAGATAGGCATAATAGACTGTGGCACTAGAGAATACTGTTATTAACCTGGATTGTATGCCAACAGATCTTCAAAATGTTCTTTGGTGGTCGTTACATGATGTTGATGATGGGTCTCTTTTCCATCTTCACTGGAATCATTTACAACGATGTCTTTTCTCTGTCTCTCAATCTCGCCGCTCCTGGTTTCGACTGGCCCCAGCACAATGGTACTGGTCCTGTAGAGGCCATCAACAATGGTCAAGTCTATCCATTTGGCTTTGATCCCGTAAGTTTATCACAGAATCAAGACTCTAGTCTTTCTAACCCTTGTTGTTCAAGTCATGGCATGGATCCGAGAACTTTTTGTTGTTCTCCAACTCTTACAAGATGAAGCAAGCTATCATTTTGGGTGTCCTTCATGTAAGTTATAGCCAATGGTATACGTGACAGAGTACTCAAATGCCCTATTGTAGATGTCTTTTGCCATTTGCTTAAACGTCTTTAACCACGTCTACTATGGAAAGAAGATGTTTGTCTGGCTCGAGTTCTTGCCCCAGATTCTCTTCATGGAGTCCATCTTTGGCTACCTCATCTTCTGTATCATGTACAAGTGGAGTGTCAACTGGTGGGAGCTTGACTCTGATGGTCATCATATTCGCAATGCTCCTCCAAACTTGTTGAACATGTTGATCTATATGTTCTTGAGCCCTGGTACTGTTGACCCTAAAGAGCAGCTCTTCCCTGGACAGGTATGTGTTATATTGCCAATCGCCTAACATCAAGCTAATGTTTGGTTTTTCGGAAATATCTATAGGGTCCAATTCAGGGTGGTTTGATTGCCATTGCTCTCATTTGTGTACCATGGATGTGGTTCGCAAAGCCTTATTACCTCAAGGTCCAGAATGCCAAGCACCAGTATGAGACTGTTGCCAATGAGGAAACCGAGGCACTTGTTGAGGAAGATGAAGAAGTAGAAGAGGTAAATGGTTATTATGCTGCTTGTGCGAAACATGGTACTGATTGGTTCTTCTTTATAGTTTGAATTTAGTGAAGTTATGATCCATCAGACTATTCACACCATTGAGTTCTGTCTCAACTGTATCTCTAACACTGCCTCATACCTCCGTCTCTGGGCTCTTTCTCTTGCTCACGCTCGTATGTATATATCTTGGATCTTGGATCTTGGATCTTGAGTAATTCCAACTAAATCGTCTTTTATAGAGCTGTCTAGTGTCCTGTGGGACATGACCCTGAAGATCTGGTTCAACTTTACAGGAACCCTGGCTGTTGTTGGTCTTGTAATCGGTTTCTCCATGTGGTTTGTATTGACAGTCGGTATCCTGTTGGGTATGGAAGGTCTGTCTGCTTTCTTGCACGCTCTCCGTCTTCACTGGTACGTTTAAATAGGTTTAAATAGAGGGAGGAGGAGGAACCAAATGCCATTAACAAAATCACTAAATTGAAACAATAGGGTCGAGTTTGATGGAAAGTTCTACATGGGTGATGGTGTTCAGTTTGAACCTTTTGCTTTTAGCGATGTTATTGAGGACAACCAAGAGTAAATTATGCACGCCATTTGTTTATATTCCAATAAAGAGGATTCAATGCGTCAATAAAGTCTTTCTTATATCCTTGTATACATAAAATATACACTTATTACAAAACCATGGTCCCAATATTTACAATTTTAGAAAATCCAAAGCTGTGTGGTGTGTTTGTTCAAATCTCCAAGGGTCTTTCAATGAGATGTCCATTCATAGAGCTCTTTATAAAGGTGTGGATGATATGTTTTCAACTCTAGAGACAATGAAGGGTTGACGTGTATTATAAGAGAGCAATATGATATCTTGAGCATTGAGTTTTATATAAAAAGGAGCTGGATAATAATCCAAATATCAAAAAAACAGCCTTTTTGACATGGACCGTCAAGAACACTTTATTGACCGTGAGCCCAGTAATCATTTTGATGAAATTCCATTGGAGGCTGTCGATAATGACCAAGACTCAAGACCAACAGTCCGTCAATCGCCCAAAATAAAGCAATACCATGCAGAAGAACAAATGGTATTTCGTAAGAGTCAAATATTAGCTCGAAAAGAGCAATTACAAACATACCACCGGGATTGCCATGAAAGACAGTATAGAGAAATTCAACAGAACGATCAGCGCACCCCAGAACAGATAAAAGCCTACCGCTCTGCAAAACTCCAGGAAGATGGAATGAGTCCGGAAAAGCTTGCAATTATTATGAGCATACTGCGTGAAAAGGCGAACGAGGCACATAATATAGATTCTTGTTCCCAGCCTGGCCGGACCTGTGCAGAAGAACAGACTACCTTTGATTATCACAATGGAAAACGCTGGCTCGAAAGCTCAAATGGGGTTCAGCCAAGTGTGTATCCCTCTAACCAGCCACGAAGTCATTGTTGTTATCCTCATAAGGCTCCAGAATGTCGAGCTGCTATAGAGCAACATATGCCCTGGGAAGGTGCACGAAGAATTGATCTCTTTACAGGCCTCGACCATAACTATCCGTTTGTAACTTTACCTAGTAGAGGATACCAGGAAGATGAAGGAGTCTCGTTCTGCAACCAAAGGCAGTGGATGCCTGTAACTGACTGTAGAGCATCCAAAAACAAATGGCCATTTTCAAACATTAGAGAGTAATATCTTGTACAAAGATGGACCTCGTACTTGACCACAACAATGAGAGGTTCATTCCAATTATAAAGATTATATATATAATAAACATTCAAAATATCCTAGCCAAATACTCTGACAAAAAAAAAGCACAAATCCAAACAAAAATAAAAAAATATTGTGTACAATGTCAAGTCTACTACTTAGGGTTCTGCAGCCAACTCTTCTTTGTTCGCACCTTGTCTGGGATTTGACTTGGCATCTACATGTTCTTCCTGGCTCGTAGTTACCTCCATTTTCTTAAACTGTGACAAAAGCTCTTTGGGTACAATGGTTCTATCCACAGGCTCAATGATTCCAAGACTTTTCAATACGCTATCTACTCTCTCTTGAGTACAGAAAGTATTGGGACTTGGGGATAAATAAACAAGGGATTGAAAGCCTTCGGGAGATGTATCGGTTGGAGGCTGATAGTTCTTTGTGAAGCGACGAAGAATCGCTACGCCCTGTCTGCCTTCTACGCCAGTTGGATGGTTTACGCGGTAAGAAATTCGATCACTGCATTCCTTTGTGTATCGTTTAATAACTAGATATTTAATCATGTACTGCGCAATACTTACAGTCGAAGTCGTGGTAAGGACAACACAATAGACAGAGGCACCATACTCCTTTGCGATTCTCAACCAGGTTTCTCTCTGGCTAACATCAAAATTGCATCGATCGACGATTACATTGTGATTTGATTCCAGGCTGGTTCGCATGGATCTCTCACAGGCCTTTCGTGATCCCATGTCATCTTGATTGACTCTGCACCAGTCCTTTTTGTAATGGTTAGCAAACAAGAGGATCTAATGAATAATATTTACATACTCTTCGCTGACTGATCAATGCTTCGGAAAAGGTTGATTTTCCTGAGCCAGGGAGGCCAACCAGGATTATGACATGAAGTGGCATGAGGTTTGAATTGAAAAGAAAGTAAGGTGAATGGCACACCTGTGGTCGTAGTTGAACTGGCTTTTGATTCGATCAATACGGACCTAGTGTGTGCTTCAAGAGCATTAATCTTGATTCAGCCACAGAAAAAGACATCTCTGTATAATAATCATCCTTTAATGGATACTCCTGTGAGCTCAAACTTGGCTACCAAACAATCCGAGACTGAACGGAGTCTTTTAAATATGTACCTAGTCTCTGTAACGACTGGTTTTATATGGTAATCATACTAGAATTAGCAGGGTAATAAACGAGAAAATCGTTGGCATTAGATTTTGAGAATATAATAAAGACCAAGTTCCTTTCCTATAGCAGTGAATTACAAGAATGATTCCAAAACCCCAGTTTTTTTTTGGTATACCCCCAACATCTAAAGGGTACTTGAGAGATAAACCTGCTTTGAAGTATATAGATATTTATTGACATTCTTAATAGTCTCGATACTTCTTCTTCTTCTTTTCGAGTAAAGATTACTTTGCAAAGTGTGTCTGATTCAATCAAACCTTTTTTTCATTTACCATGATCATTTTATAAAACAATAATATCCATAAACAACAGACTTTGGATCTAGAAAATATCTGGTTGGTTGGGGAGGGGGCCTGGTAGCTCCAGATTATTTACAGAAAAAGAGCCAAGTATAACTTGTATTGAAAGCTTCTTTCTCTTAATTGGGTGTCTTATCCAACGCGAATTGAAACAAATACTGTTCAAATGTATACAATGTTTTGGAATAGCTTTGGCCTTTTTGGGGGTCTGAGCCTTGGACGACAGATAAGATTCTTGGCATTTGCTGCAATATTATCCTAGTATATCCTTGAATCCCAAAACACGGTCAAGACAGCCATCTGCTGCGTGACAGGCCTCTTCTCCAAGGCTGTCTAAAAAGGCCAATTTATTTTTTGAGAGAGTCACGTATATATATATAATAATCTCTTTTATATACATCTATATATAATATATACATATATATATTTAAACATTTATGGACGATTTCGACGATCCCTCTGATTTCTCGTGTGTTGATCTCCAGGAATTGGACAAGTACATGCGATGCCCGATATGCAAAGAAATTGTACAGACGCCCATGATCCTTGCTTCGTGTTCGCACACATTCTGTGCAGGATGCATTCGTCGCAGCATGGATCGCGAATTGTGCTGTCCATTATGTCGTGAGCCAACAAATCAAAACAAGCTGCATCATAATCACATGGTTGAGAATATATTGATTCAATGGAAAAAAACAAGGTAGTTTATCAAGAGTGCCTGCAATCAGCTCATGTTTGTATCAGAAAACATATTTTAGATCTTGAAAAGAACATTGCTGTCCCGCAGCCAAATTTACCTCCTGTTGTGCCACAACCACAGACAAGGCGTATCTTGACCAGATCAGCAAAGGGAAAGGAAGTAGAAAGGGCAGAACCAGTAAAAGATGAACCACTGACAGGCAAGTACAGGGCTACAAAGACAGGAGTGGCTTACATGTTGGATAGACAAGAGTATTGTAGCGTGTCCTGTATGCTCCCAAATGATGGAAATGAGCCAACTGAATTCACATATTGATCAATGCGCAACAAGCGATGCCCAGATCTTTCAGCCATTCATGTCCCGAGTAACACACCCTCAGAATAAATGTGCGGGGTGAGCGATGGTTAGAAAACAATTTATACATCTGATAGTCTTTGCTAGGAATCCCCCAAAGAAGCCCACAAAGTTTGTATATAGCATGCAGTCCGATAAAGAGATGAGAAGCATACTAAAGGTAATTTGGATCCCACCTGCTTTGTTAAAGATGACCAATTGATTATAGGGACTCGGACTGGATACCCATGGAGATAAACGCAAACTGATATGGAGACACAAGGAATACTCTCTTCTCTATTCAATCAATGAGGATTCTCGTCAGCCTCTTGATGCAAGGGAACTCCAACAGAAAGTGAAAATGGCAGAATCAGAATATTATAATACACAAAAGAAGCCGCCAACAGTTCCAATGGACCCAGAAGAATACAATATCCTTTTTGATAAAGATAGCCAGCAGATAGCTTTAATCAGTATTATTCTTTAACCAAATCATCTTACAGAGGAAACATCAGAACGATTATGCGATGCTTATAGAGCAGGCCAAGAGGCACAAGCAAGATGTAGAACCCAGAAAAGGTACACAAGCCTAATTCTTTTTTCTTGTCTAGATATTGATATCCTTATTTTTTCCTAGACCCTTTGGATCATGACCAATAATTGTCTTTTTATAAAATCTATCCATGTAATTCATTAATTCATTAATCCAATAAATAAATGTCTCTTCTAACCTCTTCGTTTGGACCTAATAACCATGGCCACAATGTAGGTTATTTATTTAAATATTTAAATATTCGTCTTTTGAAACAATTACAGGTACCAAAAAAATACATTAAGCAGTCATGTATTCCTCATTTTTATAAAAAAATATATCTATCTTGACTTGACTTGACTTGGCTTCTTCTTTTCTTCTTCTTTTTGGTCTATATACTGCTATAAAGTATATTTAGTCTCAATGACAATTGACAAGGTGGACAAAAAAAGCCCAGCAGAGGTTAAAAAACTGCTTGAATCACAATTTGAATCACTTACATGGAGTAAGTTTTTGACAGATTGATCACCCAAGTAGTTTGACTAATGACATTTCAGCTACCATTCGAAAGGTCCTCAAGGAATGCGATTCAAATGTGACGGATGCAATTGTCAGACTAAAGGAATTAGAGCTTGAAAGTACCACCCCAAAGAAGACCGGTGTTCAAGGAAGACCTGCACGTAAACCATCGTTATTTATCTTTTGTGGTTGTTTTTTGGATGGCCGACAGGAACACAGAATTGGATCAATCCAACTAATCTTTGTGTGTTTTGTGGAAATAGGAAAATCCCGTAATAAAGCCACCACAACCCTCAAGGAGGATAGTTCGACATCAGAGAGTGAGTCCATGGAGATCGATACTGTGCAGGCCACAGCAGGCTCTAGTGTGACCAAGAGAAAGGCCAGATCTCAGGCTGGCACTACTGATAAGAGGCTAAAGACAGGTAAGGTTTATTGTCAAGGGTTCAAAGGTATTGATCTATTCTATGAACCAGGTCCCAGAAAAGCAGAGTACTTTACTCCTGATTCTGAAGAAGTCATTGAGGATGAAAATCTCGAGGTTATGGGAGAGCAGGCCGAGGATGAAGACGTCTCTAGCCGCACATTGCCCATGCGCACCCTTGATAACTTTGTGCTGTACGATGTAGCAAACAAGCGTAAAATTTATACTTTGGATTACATTGGAGAAGAAAAGGTTGAGATCCGTGCCTCGGGTAACGTCAAGGCAATCTATATGGATACCAATGATGAAGATGAAGTAGACGAGGGTGACGAAGGAGAGGATGAGGATATTACCGACAGTGCACCTGCAACCGTGTCCGTACAATTGTCGTGTATCTTCTTCTGGCAGGTGTATATGAATACCAACGGTGAAAGCGAAATCTGGCTCCAGACCCAGTATGGATGGTATAAGCTCGGAAAGCCATCTGAACAGTACAAGCCATACTATGATCCAACCTTTGCCCGTGTCAGAATCTCCAATGTCGCCGAAAAGGTCCTTACTGACAATGAAGATACGACTTATAATGACTTTTTGGACGCTCTGTTGAAAACCAACGCCAAGTCTACAACTGATTACTCCATCGATCTGACCGAGAAGGATGTCGAGACTCACATTGACTATGTTATCGAAGAGTTGACAATCTGGGCAGATGAGTTTGAGAAGCTTGGTGTTATGGTCAAGCCTCTTATGCAGAGATTGGCAAGCATCCAGTCCAGCAAAAAGACTCCATCACGTCCCAAGAAAGCTGCCAGACCACCAAGAGCCGAGGACACAAGCAGTTACCAAACTGTGCGAAACATGAACCGTGAAGTTCTTGAAAACCCAAACCCAACCTGTGTCACTCCCCATGTAGCCACCATTGCAAAGGACATGTTTGTCCGTCGTCTAATTAAGATCAAAGAGGCTGCCGAAGAGGCCGAGAGCATGGCTCACAAGACTGTCGTGCCGGTCTCAAAGGGCAAGGACAAGAAGGCCTATAGATCATTTACAGATGTCATCAATTGGAAGGGTGAGCCAACCAAGAAAGAAGAGGGCCGAACATATTACGAAACAGCTGAAGTGGATGGAGAGGTCATCAAGGTTGGCGATTGCGTCTACCTTAGAAACGACACCGAAGAGCCTTGGTTTGCACGCATCATGTACATGTTTGAGGACCCTTCTCTGGAGGATAAATTCATGTTTCATGCTCGGTACTTCTCACATGGCCGTGATACTATCTGGCAAGAGTTTTCTGGCAAGAGAGAGTTGGTTCTCTTAGACTCCTGCAGTGACAATGTCTTGAGCTGCGTGATGGGCAAGTGCCAATTGACATATCTTGGACCAGATGAGAGAGAGCCCGTCGAGTTTGCTCAAATGAACTGGTGGTTTTACAGGTAAGATTGGACCCAATTCCAAATAATGCGAGGGCTCCATCTAATACACTTTTTTTTAAAGATATTGGTATAATCCTGATATTGCAGTATTTGAAGATGTCAAGTTGCACGAGACAGACGATATGTTTAATAAAGACAGAGACTGTCAGGCATGCGAGTCTTGCGATGCAATCTACCTCAAACAAGACAAGAAGCAGGTCCAGAATCTGAGCACCAAGGGATATGAATACAACGGACACACATACCACATCAATGACTTTGTCTACATTACCACAGACGCACCCAATACCCCTTACCAGATTGGTCAAATTGTGTCTTTGAACAAGGTAGACATCGATAATGAAATCCAAGCCGTCTCTAAGCGCCGCAAGACCAAACAGGCCGATAATCAAAAGTCAAAGAAAGAACTTTTGCCAGCCGAGGCCCATGTCCGAGTGTTTGAGAGAAGCGACCAGATCAAGAAATTCAATCATTACAATGTTATCAATGAAACCGACATAACCCCCAAGGATGCTCGCTCTATTATCTACACTGACAAGATAAAGACTGTAAATGTGTCCAGAATCGAAGGCAAATGTTGGGTCGAACACACCGAGGATATTAAAGACATGACCAAATTCAAGGAAGATACAAACGCCTTTCATGTATCCACCAAACGTATCGACAAGGAAATCCAGCTATTCAAGAAAAATGAGCTCAAGCAATGTATTCAATGCAAGAAACAACACACCGAGTCCCAGGGCAACCATGCTCGGTTTATGGAAAGCGGCACCAAGCTTGTGGGTCTTGACATTTTCTCGGGATGTGGTGGTCTCACCTGTGGTATGGACATGACAGGTGTGGTTGATACCAAATACGCAATCGAGTTTTCTCCAAGTGCATCTATTAGTTTTGAAAAGAACTTTTCTGGGTCAGTGGCATACAACCAGTGTGCAAATGTGCTGTTGGAGAGGGCTATTGCTCTTCATGGTCGTAAAGAGACCCCAGAAGAGCTCAAGGATCATCTGGGCCGTCCTCTGCAGCCAATGCCTGCTCCTGGTGAAGTTGATTTTATTTATTGTGGACCACCTTGTCAGGGATTCAGTGGTATCAACCGTTTCAAAAAGGCAGACGATATCAAGAATACCCTTGTGTGTACAGCTCTCAGCTATGTTGATTTCTACAAGCCAAAGTACTTTTTGCTAGAGAACGTACGTGGACTGGTCAGCTACAAGCTTGGTGGCGAGCAAGCCGGACAGAACAGAATCAAGGGTGGCATTGAAATGGGTGTTGTCAAATACATCCTGCGTTGTCTGACAAGTATGGGATACCAAACTCGTTTCAGTATCCAGCAAGCCGGCCATCATGGTGTAGCCCAGAGTCGCCGCCGTTTGTTCATCTGGGGAGCAAAGATTGGAAACAAGCTACCAGATTTCCCTCAACCAATGACATGTTTTCCTAAACCAGCCTCTCTCTCCATCACCTTGCCAGATGGACATGGCTTTTCATACATGCATAGAACCGATGGTCAAGCACCCCTAGCAGCCGTAACAGTCGGCGATTCTATCTCTGAACTGCCTGAATTCGAATACAAGAACACAAACGATGTATATCCAGAGACAGACAAGGAAAGAAAGGCTCGTGAGGAAAGCAAAATTCCTCAGCTTCCTACCAACACTAAAGGCATAGTTGGACATCTTACACAGTCTTATGTCCACCCACCTCTGACAGATTTCCAGAACTGGATCCGTTTGGGAGCAGATCAGCTCGCAAACCACTTTACAAGAGATTTTAACAGTATTAATATTGAACGAATCTATAATATCAAAATGTCCCCTGGTTCTGACCATAGCTGTAAGTAATTTGGAATGATTAGATTTATGTTGACTGATGTCTTGTAATATAGCTCTTCCAGAGAAGCTCAAGCCTTGGTGTCTCTCTCACAAGGACTCTGCTGCTGGGCGGCACAATGGCTGGAAGGGTCTCTATGGAAGACTTGACTTTGAAGGACAGTTTTCAACCACTCTGACAGAAATGTCACCCATGGGCAAACAAGGCGTAAGTGGATAAATGTTATGTGGCCGTTTTTGCATGCTAATTCTAATTCTAATTCTGGCCCAATAGACTATTATTCACCCTAATCAAAGAAGAGTACTCTCGGTTAGAGAGTATGCCAGAGCCCAAGGATTCCCTGACCGCTTCGTTTTCTATAGTACCTCTGAAGATTGTACCCCAGGATCTGTCAAAGACATGTATCGTCAAATCGGCAATGCCGTACCTGTTCCTTTGGCTTTTGCTTTAGGAAAGGAACTCAGGGCTGCCATGCAAGAAGATTGGCTCAAGAGCCAAGCTTAGCTGTGTACATTAACCGCTATTTTCATTTCATAATTTATATTTCTTTTATACATACAAAAAAAACTCGACTTTTATTTTTGCTTGATGGTGAAAATACCACTAGAGACAAAATTCATACAAAGTATTTACGATTTTGTCAATTCTGTAAAAAGTTAATCTCAAATCGGCTTTTCAAGTAAATCGTTCCGTTCTACCTATTAAACCTACGTAATGAAGTTGTGCAGGCCAGGTTGCATATAAACCAAGATATTCAGGATCTACAAATCTTGTTCTCTTTTCCACTACATACTGTCTGCTCACCATGCCGCCCAAAAGAACAAATGACGTTGCCAAGGACAGTGTCAGAAAAACACGCTTCAAGGAATGTAATCCTGCCTTGAAAGTTGTGAAACCCAAGCCCGTGAGAGTGCGTGGTTTTTGGACTGATCAGAAAGAGCTAGAACTCTTGAAGGAGTACGCTAGATTGTTTCCCCCTGCGTGCAAAAGAGGCATGCACAGCAAAGCATGGGCAAAGATTATCAATTGCGTCAATGGTCTGACTCCTGATGAGCCCCCCTTGAGCTACGACACCTGTCGTCGTGCTGTAGACAGGCTTGTGGAGAGTTACAAGAAGAATCTGTCAGAGAGACTTGTTGGGTCTGATCAAAACAAAAACAGAACAGAGGCAGAGATGGCGGTCTACAAGATTATCAAACAGGTAGATTTTTCTTTATATACCATAAAACAAGCTTTGGCATTCTAATTAAATTTGTATGAATTTATTTGGGGGAAAAATAGAGAGCTCTACACGAGGCGGCCAAGAAGTCTGGCAGGCCCCAGGAGTTTATCAGACAGGAGAATGATCTGGAAGGCGAGGAATGTAGATCAGTTTCTATACCAACAGGTGAGCGCAGAAATGGTCCACAGGAAGCTTACTGGGACCACTGCCGAGACAGTGAGGGAATATCAGAGGCTGGCCAACCCGAATGCTTTTCCCCGTCTCTAGTTCAAACAAATGATGCCTTTGTGGTCAATGAAGATGATTTTGTGGCAGCTCAGCAGAAATATCGGGATGAAATGCTAATCTCCTCAAGAAACCAAGAAATGAGGCTCTCTAATGTTGAGAATAGACTCTCTAATATTGAAAGATTACTGGAGAAATTGGTAGAAAATAAACAGTAGATCCTAGAGTATTTGTCTTTTATTATATTTATAAATTTGACTAGTGAAACTGCTGTTCTACTGCAATTAGAACTTTTTTTTGATACACCCCTCTTTCGAATTTATACCTAGATCTGTTATGTTTGCTTGATATTTCAGCTGTGCTCTCGACACTGATGATCACAAAGAGCTACATCTTCAAATGCCGCACCAAAAAAAAAAGGTTAAAGGACATGTAGCCAAAATTGCCATGCAAGATAAACATATTATCAGGCTCTGGTAATATTTGAAATAAAGTCTCTGTTATTGCTTCTACCTGGGAAACTCATTACACGTGCTGGTCAACTCACAAACTCAACATGAAATTAGAGCAAGATCTTTAATAGCCTAGTCAGAATTAAACTTGATTGGTACTTTAAATAAATAAATATAAAGTATTTCCAACAATTACAAGAGGTCTTTTGGGTATTACTATCTTGACTCTAGAAAATATTGAAACTAAATATATATTAAAGATCTTATAGAAAACATGAAAAAAATTTCCTGGATATAATATCATCTGTTGCTCTACAAACAATGGATACCCAAACAGGTCTTGTTCCAAAAAATATAGGCATTTCTAAGCAGATTAAAGACCATATCAATTCTATAAAATGGAAAACCAAGACTATTATTGATCTGAATACTCTAGAAATTGAATCTTTTAAATAGAGAAATCAAACTGATCCATGTTTACACAATCGTTTAAAACATTTGCCCAAGATCTGGTATACATGATTCCGAGAAATATTTGCTTTATTGACATGAATTACCTTTATTAATATGCCACTGGTTCTGACGCCATTGGCTTATATGATATACAAGGAAGCTAATAACTTTGATTAGAATTATCGATTATATAATCCCGTTGGACGATAATATAAGCATATCAAATTAAACAATTTGTAGCAATGTCTTGAAAAAAGAAAAAGAGAATCCCAATTGAAGGTCGCCAATAAACATAGCCGACCATGCTTTGTAAATCATGGACTATCAATATCAAAACAATCAACGTTGAATATTGTGGTAAAGAGATTGTCGCTTTGCAATACAGGTATATAGACAAGATCCAAATAAACGCGTCTTGGATTCGTGTATCTGCCGGAGAAAGCGACAAATGAGGCTTCTGGTCTCTATTTCCGGGAAATCTGGAAATAAATTAAAAAGATAGAAACTGGAGACGGGAACAAAGGTTAAAACAAAGGGTACAAAAGAAGGCCCTGTCCTATTATAAAAGTCAGTGCGAGAAAGAGAGGAAAAATAAACATATGTTTAGACTACCAGTACCAGTGTCTAGTAAAAATAAAAGGTAGAAAATTAGGATTTCTACCCCTAGAAATCTCATTTCTTATACAATCAAGCGAGCCATTTCTTCAAATCAACAAACAATTTTATTTTGAAGTTTCTCGACAAGGGGTGTTACAATACACCTTGATGCGGTAAAGCAAGTGATTGTGGGATCTTGTGCAACTTTTACCTTTTACGAGAAATTGACTGATGAATTTGGCTTTTTGAATTCTTGGTGGCTATTGTAGTCAATGATCTTTGGCTTTAAATATCATTCATATGGACTAGGGCCCATTGGTATATATAGAGCAGTGTCCAAATAGTTGCCATGGAAACAATGGCTTGAATATGTTTCCTGAATATAATGTGTAAAGATATTACCCCAGGATTGTATCCAAACCAAGGCTATTTTCATACCGTGTTTGCGGAATGGAATATGTTGTCCGACCCAGTAAATGGATCATCCAGGGTCAGTAACTGGATAAGAAAACAAGGGCTTAAATGCTACTATTCACATGCCATATCCATCATACTTATTAAACCAAGGGTACCTACAAAAAGTACACAAATGTCTACTAGTATCAAACGATATCAACAAATATTCTGTATTCTCCTAATATTACTCAGTTGTTGATCCAATACGTTTATTCCGAGTATAAAAGGCCCTGCACGAGATACATAGCAAGGCTAAATAAGGCAATTTTCCGACAAGTTTCGAGCCGTCTTGTTGAAATGCGCCTCTTGTATTATTATATGTTGTCTTGAGGGGGGAGGATATTGGCATTGTTCATTGAATTGTGATTCTTGAAACAAACAAAAAAGAGAGTGTGTATATATACATTCCATGGTTAGCAGTAGGCATGGCCGGGTAAAAGATACACAGTCATAAGGCGTACAAATATCTGTCGCTATACTTCTTGACCCGCTAGAAAATTGGATAAAAAAGGACCTTGTCTTGTTAAATGTCGGACAGGCTATTCCAGACGGGGAATTTGACGATCGATTTGGTCTTTAGTCTTTCAAACACAAATATCCCGGTTGGTCTCCGCATACCCTCTCCTTTCCCCACTCTCACTCTCTCTACCTCGTGATTGAAACTCAGATAAACCATATAACACTCAAGTGTTTGACCTTTTGCCTTTCTTTCCTTCTCTCATCCAAAATGTCTGTTACCAAGCAAGAAAACCTGTCCGTCATCCTCAACAAGCCCCTCGACATTGTCTTGGTAAGGATCTCAAGCCATAAGTTCTGTCTAACCAGGTATCATAGGAGAACCGCCCTATCCCTACTCTTGGCAAGGGTGGTAAGTACCATTCTATCCTCCCGAACTACAGAGCCTTAACGCGTTGCCCTAGATGTCCTTGTGAATGTCAAGGCTACTGGAATCTGTGGATCAGATGTCCATTACTGGCAGCACGGTGCAATCGGCTCCTTCAAGGTCGAGAAGCCCATGGTCCTTGGCCATGAGTCTGCAGGCATCATTGCTGCAGTTGGTGAGGGTGTCAAGAATGTCAAGGTTGGTGATCGTGTTACTCTTGAACCCGGAGCTGGCTGCAGAATGTGCGACTATTGCAAGACTGGTCGCTACAACCTCTGCCCTGACATGGTCTTGTAAGTCAAAAATCGAGAATAGATCTAAAAGCCTGACACCACATCTCCCAGTGCTGCCACTCCTCCCTATGATGGCACCCTTTGCAACTACTACCGCCATCCTGCAGACTTTTGCTACAAGTGAGTATATTGGTCAAGATCAATCTAGTTTTCGGCTACAAACCTGCTATAATCTAGGCTGCCTGAAAATGTGTCTATTGAAGAGGGAGCCTTAATTGAGCCCTTGTCGGTCGGAATCCATGCTGCCAGACGTGGCAACATTCAGCCTGGCCATCGTGTCTTTATATTTGGTGCTGGCCCAGTTGGACTCTTGTGTGCAGCAGCCGCAAAGGCCGCTGGTGCTGGTCACGTCACCATCGCAGGCAAGTATATACATAGACTGGGGGTTTTTTGACAACCAAAAGAGAGAATGAGAAGCTCATTGGCGTTTATCATAGACCTTGTGCCTTCAAGACTTGAGTTTGCAAAGACCTACTACACTGATTCCCAAGTACTTCTCGAGAGATCTGCTCCTGGTGAGCCCAACATCGAGTTCTCTCGCCGTATGTCCAAGGAAATCCTAAAGACTGAGGAGCCTGCTGATGTGGTTATTGACTGCAGTGGTGCAGAGACATGTGTCCAGATGTCCATTTTGGCAAGTATATATATTAATATTAAGCTTAAATTGATTACTGGTCTAATTCTATATTACAGTTGGCTAAGAATGGCGGGTGTGTCATTCTGGTGGGTATGGGTGCTTCTGTGCAATCTATCCCCATCTCTGAGGTCTCCTCTAGAGAGGTTGACATCCGAGGCATCTTCCGCTACGCCAATGTAAGTCCAAAAAGTCGTCTCAAATGTCCTCTAACCAACCAATTGATGTCTGTGTCCATGCTCTAATCATATAGACGTAAGTTGATTGAATGGCCTGTAAATATTCTTGTTGCTTATTGTTATGCTTCTTAGATACCCCACCGCAGTTAGAATGATTGCTTCTGGTACCGTCAATGTCAAGCCATTGATTACCCACTCTTACCCCCTCAAGGATGCCATCAAGGCATTCCAGCACGTAAAGGATGGCCGTGATGGAGCAATCAAGGTTCAGATCATTGGTTAACATGCCAAAAGAGATGGAGAAACAGATCTTTTCTCTCTATAATCTTTTGATAGAACCATCTTTACATAATTTCTTTGGGTTCCTTCTCATGTAATATAAAACTCTACCTCCTTTAACACTCGATACTCTCTCTTTTTTTTAAATATATATATATATATAATAATAGTAATACTATTATTATCATTATTATTTATTATTTATTGAATGTTATTCTATACTATACTTGTGGTATGGTGCTGTGCGATATGTTGTTTATCCGGTATACAAGAAACGCAATAATGACCATCAAAACTCCAATAACTCCTAATACTCCGGGTTGCTTTAAAGACAAAATGAGTATCAATGAAATCAAATGGACTGGAAATATAAAAACCTACCTGTAATGCCTCTAGATCTTTGGAACCAGACTGTCCATGATGATTCATTTCGGCTATTGGATTTTGCTTCTCCAACTTTATGCACCTACATTTCAAGTCTATACATTCAATCTCCTTGGCCACCAATGCCTTGTTCAACTTCACTTTCTCTTCTTCAAAGGCCAATTTGACTTGTTCATTCTGCCACCGATCATTCATGTCAGACCGATTGGGTTCCAGATTGCTTCTATAACCGTTCTTTTCCATGGTTTGTATTGTTTGCTGTAGACGATGCAACTCTTGTTTTGCTGATGAAATGGCTCGCTCTTGTTCACGGCACTTGTTTGCATAGGATGCTACTTGAGCCGTCGCATTGGCTACCTGTTGTTGCAACAGGGCATTGTGGGCATCCTACAATGCATATATATATATTTTAGGATAAATGACTGTATAGTACACGACTTACGGATTTCTTTAATTTGTCTTCATTAAATATTTTGTCTACACCCAGTACAGACTCTTTCATTGATGCCAGTTCATTTCCAACTTCTTTTGCTCTTTGCAATTCGCCCTAATAATTAAAGTATATATAGATATATATATTTATTGTCAAAAAGACGAACCGATTCCAAAACAATAGTAATAATGAAAAGAGTCTATGGTTCATCTTAAAACCACACAAGAAAATAATACTCTCGAGCCATCTATGATAATAAAAAAAAGAGAGAATAGATCATGAAATACTTACTTGTAGTTTTGTCAGCAAAAGTTCCCAATGACGGGATCGTTTTCCTGGTGTTGGTACGACCCCCGTGGCAGCAGGACTATCGCTAGCAGAAGAGATTGTAGAGACTGACGAAACAGAACAAGAAGACGATTTACGCTGCAATTTCTAGATACACTTTTTTTTTTAGTATTGGCTCTAGAATCAAAAGATATGATGTATGTTGTACATACTGGGATATCAGAATATCCTTGACTGTAGCCATTCATGGGTAGATTTAATTCTTGTGTGATGGCTGTGTCCACCTGGGACAATGGTGTAGAAAAGAGGTGAACATCGCATGCTACTTTGTGATACAGGACTACGAGACAAATGGTCAAGAGATTCAATTTGTTTGGAATGATATTAGATCTTGAGTCTTACCAGAGCCATCATCATTGGTGATGTCGATTCCAAACTCTAATTCATCGCCTGTTTGTAGCTCTATCGGTACACTTTCCTCGTTTTCAGGCGACAGTCTGAGACTATTCAAGAACGTGCCATTGCTGGATTTTACGTCCTTGATGTAGACCTTTTAGGGTACCAATGGTAATGTATAAGATATTATATGGTTAGGACTTTGATGATTGATGCCTGCCATTTTGGATGGCATGGCTTACTTTGCCCTTGTCCGACCATAATTCTGCGTGGGTTCTGGACAGCACTTTGGAATCAAAATAGCCGTTGAGTGGGCCGGGTGATGTCTTTGAGGAAGTCTGGCGTCCGATCTTTAAATGAATCTTGTCTCTGAGCTCAAGCATCTTTGTCTGGAATGTATTGTTGCGAGACTGGAGGATGAGTGTATTGGTGGCATGGGATCGTGTGGAGCTTTTGGTTGGCATTGTGGAAGCTAAGGAGAGGGTCATTTGTTGAGACGGATGAGTTTGTGGTGATGATCTCTGAGCGGAGAAGAAAAATGCATAGCCATAAGAAGTTGCTGCGAACCTTTCTGTTTCCCTGTCTTACTCGTGTCCTCTGTGACTTGTATTTGCGCGTAAGTCTCAGTCATCATCAAGCGAGATGAGAAAAAGGTTAAAAAGGAGAGGGAAATAAAAAGGAAAGGAGAGAGAGAAAAGAGAGCGAGTTAAAGAGAGAGAGGGGAGGGGAGGGGGGCTAATGGGAGAATGCAGGTGGAGTTCAAACAGAGTGCGAAAATTAGGCAAATGACTTGTTTTTTATTTTGTTGTTGTTTCACCGATAAATTAAAGAGTTGTTGCCTAAAAGACCATCTTTTTTTTTATTCGATAAAGAAGCCTGTGGAGAAGAAGTCCGTCAGTCTGTTAACACTTTTTATTGGCAGTCCAAACATTCTTACAAGCACTTGTCACTCTAATGCACGTGACTAAACATTACAGCTTCAAAAGTACTTTTTAAATTTATATACAGAGTTTGTCTTGGTTATCCTCGAGTCGTTAATGAATAGTTAAATGAGATAAAGGGATAGACACCGAGAGTGATTATGCGGTATCCTCTGCAGCCTATTGAGGACCACCCAAGGTAGTTCCTTGACCAGCAGCAGCAGCAGCCAACAATTCAGGAGCAACCTCGACACTGATTCTCTGCATCTCTGGGGAGACCTTGACGACATCTATGTTAAAGGTCAATAATCGTATTCGCAATCAGATTCCAGTCCATTTGCAACCTACCACTCATCTCCTCCTCAGGCACATACTCAATCAAGCCCATCTTGGCCAGCAACTTTTTTTCCTGCAAAATCACAAAACATCACAATCGGTTATTGATTTTGGCTCGGCCTTCAATTCAGTCTCAATCTTACATTGGACACAGCCTTTTCAAACTGTCTCTGCTTCTTCTTGGAACGGACATTGACACATGTGATTGCAGGGGCAAACTTTGATTTAGACTTGGCAATACCTCTAGCAATACGCTTTGTCTTTTCGTTTGTAGGTCCTCTGACTGCATAAAAGGTCAATAATAGTTTAACTCCAAAAAATATTCAACCTACTCTTGTTAATATTGTTCTTTCCACCCATAATGAAGATCCTTTCTTTTGTAATAATAATAATAAAAAAAGGTTAATCTTTGTATTTGATTTTATGGCAGAAAAGGAAAAGTGTTTGAAAGGAAAGCAAGTCACGACGCACTGGCAAGCCTTTTTCCCTTCCGCTCCATTGTAAATCAATCAACCAACCAAAAAATAAAAAGAGTGGTTTCAATTTACTTTGATCCTAATGCATTTGTGCAGACCCAAAGCACGAAAAAAGATAATGGATCATGTCGACACTATGAAAATTAATTGTCAATTTTGAGTGCAATAATTGCAATAAATACTTATATTCAGCCTCAATTACATGGCCGAAATACCTTGTTTTCTTAAATCTATCGTAATTCTCATGCTCACCCACAGTTAATTATTATTCTTTGGTGATATACATATGTATATTCTGTTTAAACAAAAAGAAAAAAGAAAAAAAAGAATTACTAACATGTGACTGTCTTTTTATTCCAGTGCATTCTTTCCAATGTTTTAAAAATGGAATGGATTCTGCAGGACAAAGCTTATTGTTTTATTTTATTATTATTTTTCTACTTTCTTGTTTTCCTAACAAAAATGTCTGATAAAGTACAGCAACCCGATAAGAATGGACCTCTGTTTGTAGACTTGAATGACAATAGCAAGCCTGCCGAGATTGAGAGCATGTGCATGAGATGCCACGAGAATGTAAGCAGTTTGAAAATAACACGGACGGTATTTATTTACACTTATTATAGGGCACAACTCGCATGCTTTTCACAAAGATTCCTCACTTCAAGTAAGTATGCTTATATTCCCCCGGGAAACCATCACTTTTATTGAGCCTTGGTGTTTAGGGAGATTATCATCATGGCCTTTGAGTGCCCTCACTGCGGCTTCCGCAACAACGAACTCCAGAGTGCTGGATCGTTTAGTGAGAAGGGTCATACTGTCACTCTCCAAGTCAACGGCAAGAATGTAAGATTGACACTTTAAAAAACGCAACGTATTGACACCATCCCCCCAATGTCTTTAGGATTTGGACCGTCAATTGGTAAAATCTGACTATGCTTCTGTCAAATTCGAAGAGCTCGATCTTGAGATCCCCGCCAATAACCGCCGCGGACTTTTGACTACCGTCGAGGGATTATTGGGCAATGCCATTGATGATTTGGCCCAAGGACAGGCTGTTCGCAAGCACACCAACGAGGAACTCTACAACCAGATTGAGGCCATTGTAAAGAGACTCGAGGGCTACAAAGACGGACAGGAGAAATTCACACTCATCATCGATGATCCCTCTGGAAACTCTTATATTGAAAACAAGTGCCTACCTGCCCAGGACCCTCAATTGAAGATCAAGTCCTACACTCGCTCACCCGAACAGACCGAGCAGTTGGGTCTCCAGCCCGAGCAGCCTGCCAACCCTACCGATGCCGCAATGGCTGCTGTTGAGGAAGACGAAGAGGTTCCTGAAGTCATGACCTTCCCCTCCAACTGTTCTCACTGCAACATGCCTAGTGAGACCAACATGCACATGATTGATATTCCTCACTTTAAGGAAGTTGTCATTATGGCTACCAACTGCGAGCATTGCGGATACAAGAGCAATGAAGTCAAGGCTGGTGGTGCAATTGCTGCAAAGGGTACCAAGATCACTCTCAACATCACCGAGGCCGAGGATCTTTCAAGAGATATCCTCAAGGTAAAATAAAAAACAAAATAGCACCAATTGTCTGTAGTTCACCAACTAACGCAACGTGCTCTTGTGTAGTCCGAGACCTGTGGTCTTTCTATTCCCGAGATCAATCTTGAATTGACTCCTGGTACTTTGGGTGGTCGCTTTACTACTGTCGAGGGTCTGCTGAGACAGGTGTATGAGGAGCTCCGTGACCGTGCTTCCTTCTTGAGAGGTGATTCTTCCACTGATGAGAGCAAGGAAAGATGGACCAAATTCTTGAACAGTCTTCAAGAGGTTGCTGATGGCAAGCGTATGCCAGTTACATTGATTGTCGATGATCCCCTTTCCAACTCCTACCTCCAGGTAATAAGCTATTAGACTGACTGTACAAGTAATCTATGAGACTAAATGTGTATCTGTAGAACCTCTATGCTCCTGATCCGGATCCAGAGATGAAGATTGAGACCTATGAACGTGACTGGGAAGTCAATGAGTCTTTGGGTCTCAACGACATGAAGACCGAGAACTACGCAGAAACCAGTGAAGAAAAGTAATTATTCACAAGTAGTAGCCGTGGTAGATTATCGTTATTCATAAAAAATTACATTTAATAATCAAAGCATCAATAAAAAAGCTGTATAAAAATATAAAGAATACACAATCCTTTTTATTGATTTAATAATACGAAAAATAAAATAAAGTCGCGCAAATCATCACATCGCATCGCGTCGAATTGACAGAGGCATGGAATACCTTCCAAATATGGAATATGTCAATGCGCTTTGAATTGGATTCGTAATGACATGTATTTACACTTATGTTGCTCAGCAAGTACACCAAAGCACTACTTTACTACCAAATCCCAAGAGAGTGCCGTCTTATGCGCATTGTGCTCCCCCTTTTTTTGTTTTACACGCGTTGCATATCGGTCGTCTCTGCGAAAATGTTTGATCTTCAGCCAGCAGTCCAATCTCAAAATACCTTGGCACGTTTGACATTTGATCGCGCTTCAATAACGGCTTTTCTGCGTGTGATTGACGATAATCTCTTTTTTCTATACCTCTATCAAATTGAATGTCAAAATCAATAAAATATACGTGATATTTATGGCTGTGGGTGGCTTGTATCCATGTTCTAGACTGCTGTGGGCGTCTTGTTTGTATCCAAGCTTTGTATTGCGGCCTCAAAAGGCGATCTGGTCTGCCGGTATGTCCAGAGTTCGGTGGTAGATAAGGTCGTGGTCATGAACGCCTTGTCCGATAAACAAGGGTGTGGAGTGGATAGAATATGATGACGCAAGCGTAATCCAGCCTCCGGTGCGAATCGGTTTTGCCCATCTTGGCCTTTCAAAAAAATAATAATAGCCAAACACCGCCTGCCTGTTTTTTTTCTTCCCCTCCCCTCTCTTCTATTTATCTTACAACGATGCTTCGCACTGCCACTACCGCCCAGCGCGCCGTTCGCGTCATCGGTCGCCGTAACGCCTCCACCAACGTCTCTGTTCAGAACCTTGAGACCCGCTGGAAGACTTTGTCTACTGCTGAGCAGAACACTGTCGCAAAGCAGCTTGAAGAGGCACAAAAGGCTGACTGGAAGACCTTGTCTACCGATGACAAGAAGGCTGCTTGTAAGTGAAACACAAAGACTGAGTACAGGGACGAACAGATTTGCTGACATAATAATCAAGTCTACATCGCCTTTGGTGCCCACGGCCCCCGTGAGCCCTTGACCACCCCCAACCACGGTCTCAAGGTTCTTGGTGGTGTTGTTGGTGTTCTTGTTGCCTCTGGCGCTCTCTTCTACGCCATGCGTCTTGGTGGTATGATTATAGATTGCTGTTTGTTGGATATTTTTGATATCAGATTGCTGAATATTTGTTGTTCTTGTTGAAATCTAGGTGGTGAGAACCCCCCTACTATGACCAAGGAATGGCAGGAGGCCACCAACGAGTACCTCAAGAGCCAGAACTCCAACCCTATCTCTGGTATCTCTTCCGAGGGCTACAAGGGCAAGGGCTACGTCGTCGACGAGTAAACGTGCTGAAAGAAGAAAATACAAATCATTTATACAAAATAAAAGAAAAAGAAGCGAGATTCGTTTGTTATATAGAACTTACAAATTACTGTCTGTATTTAATGAAGAGGAAGAACAAGGGAAAAGGAGCGTGTGAGAAAGTTGCATTCCTTTTAATGTTTTCACAAGCAACACAAGGTTTATTTTTGAACAACTTGTTTAAAAGTGGCGTGATAGAAATTCCAAAAGGTTGTACATCGATGGACAAAGGTCTTGTAACCATTTTGACTCGGCGCCCTAGAGTCTTTAGTTTTCTTAGGGCTCCAGCCACCCGATCTGTGCTAGTGAGCCAGAAACCAGACGTCACTCAATGTCAATCTGTGAATCTGGCGCGTTCCTGCACTTCTTCCTTCTTTTCTAAATGTCACAGCAAGTTAACCTCAACGATCTCGATTTCCAGTCCCTGCAGCAGGTCAAGAATCAGCTTGAAGAGGTAATTTAGCGTGTGTGTGTCTGTGTGTGTGATTTCCATCATCTAATTCTTTATTTCAGGAACTGTCCCATCTGACACAGTCCTACTCTAAGCTCAAGGGTGCCCAATCCAGATTCACTGATTGTGCAGACAGTGTCAATGCACTCCAGGGAGAGAGAAGAGAAGGTTAGTTGGTTGATTCAAAACAGGTCAATGGGAGTCTTGTTGCTAATATATATATATATATTTTCTTGTTCAATAGAAAAGACCATCTTGGTTCCCTTGACATCATCTATATCCTTTTTGTTATAAAAAACACATAATAGCTATTTATTTAGATACCCTGATCTCAATAACACTACCCTGTTGAATCCTTGACCTTATTGACCATTTTACCTCTATGTACCTGGCAAGCTGAGCAACGTGGAAAAGGTTATTGTGGATGTTGGTACTGGCTACTACATTGAAAAGGTAATAAAAAATAAAATAAATAAATAAAATTGGTTCTTTAAGGGAAACAAGAAGCGTGCCGAGAAGTCTAAACGAGCCTCTGGATTAATTGTTGCTATATAAAATAGTCGGTCGGTGATGCTTCCAAATTCTATACCGACAAAGTGAATTACGTGAAGCAGAATTTGGAAAAGTTGCAAGAGGCAGTGACGGGCAAGCAAAACAGCTTGAGGGGTGAGTTCCATAAAAGGCAATCGGTTCATCCGTCCTACCATTCTGGCTTACTTACATATTCTTCCTTCTCTTGCTGGCTAAAGCTATCGTCAGTGTTATGCAGGAAAGAGCCCAGAATCAGCAACAACAACAGCAACAGCAAAAGTAAAACGAAGCCCAAATATTATGAAATCCAATATATAAGCACAATTCCAAAAATAATAATAATAATAATACACTATATTAACAGGAGTGTAAATGAACGGACTTTTGATTCAAATTGCAAAAATGCTGTAAAGTTTTGTAGCCATTTTTTTTATTTTATATTTTATATTTTATATATTTTGGCTTCATCTCTTGTCACTCCTTTAATTTATATACCCCTTTACTTTCCTTTAATCTTTTTTGCTCAAAAAGCAAACAAGCCAATTTATTTGCCTTCTTAAATCTGTCCAAAACTCTTTATGGACATGTTTGGACTAGGCAAAACTAAAGGAAAACGCAAGCCCGAACTCCAAATCCCACCGGCCTCTGCACGACACTCACCCAACCCACCTTCTCCAGGCAACTTACCCCCAAGTCCAACTCACCATCCTACGCAATATGCTTCTATGAACTCAAGCACTTCTGAAGAGTATTTTTCAGGTAAAGGCATCTTGTTGGGAATCATATGAATTAACTAGAGATGTGTTCATCTCAATCAGGCAATGGAGAGGGGTCGTCCATTCGCAGCTCCCAATCCTCAACAAACTACTCGCTCCCTAGTAACGATGGCGACCATGGCCACACAGGTAGCTTGCAAGAACCCGAAATACAGGAATTGTTCGAACGAATGCTGGCAAGTTATTGAATTTCTTTTCTGTTGCTTATTAAATGTTCTATTAATTCGATAATCTAAATGAATATTAATAGGTACGACGTGGTATCAATGACTCCAATGCACGAAATGTTATGCTGGCCTTTCCATTAGAGAAAAAGAGACTGATGGTGGCCCAGGATATCCAGGCCGAAGCAGGCCCTACGCCGAATGCTTCTCTATCCAGTCGAAGAGGCGTCTCTGCGGATCGACACAAGGAGCAGGAGAACAGCCCTGAATATTATGTCAAGAAATTATCTGAAATAGGCTCAAAAGGTTATAGCAGTAAAGTGATCTCACACCTTGCAGTGGGATTGCGTACCATGCCACTAAGGTAAGCAAAGATTATTACACAACATTATGTTTTTTTTTAATTATACTCTTCATTATTTAGCTGGGTACGACAGTTTATTGAAATGAGCGGTCTCTTGATTATTACGGACACATTGTCTGCCCTTAATCGACTGAAGCACAAGTAAGTCGAATACTAATTTATATTTCGTATGCCATGAGCTGATCCATATAATAATAATAATAATTAAAAGGCGTGAAATTGAGGTCCAGACAGAGGGTGAGATCCTGAAATGCTTTAAAGCCCTACTCAATAATAGGGTAAGTACACAATCAAGCTGCTTATGGCTTTTTTGGCTAGTCTGACCCACATTACACAATTAGATTGGTGCAAAGGAAGCAATTAAGAATCCCCAGTGTATCCAAGAGATTGTCTATTGTATTGTCTCCCCTGCTGTCAATACTCGTCGGCTGGTGTGTGAAGTCTTGGTATTCTTGTGCTACTTTTCCGTACCGGTTGGTCAGGAACTTGTGTTAAAGGCAATGGATAATCTCAGAGATATACGCAAAGGATATGGTCGTTTTGATGCCTGGCTCAAGGATCTCATGTATACTTTGGGAGGAAGAGGCCGTATGGGAAGTATGGTTGGTGCCAGTGAAGACTTTAAGAGATTGGCTACCCATGGTGCTCCAGACAATCAATTGAGTGAATTTGCCGTAAGATTTCATTTGTCTATCCTTTTGTTCTGCCGTCTGTTAAACAAGCTAACAATTCCAACCATAAACATATCTATCTAGCTATACAATATGATCCTTGTCAATGCCATTGTCAATGTCGTCGAAGACCCAGAAATTAGAATTCACCTTCGAAACCAGATGAACGTGTCTGGATTAGAGCGGATTATGGATCGTATGTTGGACCTTTGTTGCGACCAGGTAGACAGGCAAGTCCAAGAATTCAGGGCACTGGCCGAGAATGACCACGACGAGATTATGGAACTATACCATGAACGAGTCCTACGCGACCTCAACGACCCACGCGACGTATTCGAATGTGTACTAGCAAGTGTAGAAGGCACTCGCGGCTACGATTTCTTTTTGAGTTCTCTTCAGCATCTACTTCTTATTCACGAAGAAGGAAATCTCAAGGCTCGCTACTTCCAGATTATCGATAACCTCATTACTCAGGTCGTATTGGACCACAAAGGACTGGTCGACGACTTTTCTTCTTCGTACGGCACCTCTGTTCGTCATCTTGTCGACAAATTTGCCGATCAGGATCAGCTTCAGGCCACAATTGAGGAGATTCGGCAACTGCAGACGATGTACGACGAACTTCAGGTAGAGCACAATGAGGCTCAGCAGCAATTGATAGAGCGTGGTGATGGTCTGGCAATTACCCAATTGAAAGAAAAAACAGCTTCTCTCGAAGATTTATTGCGCATGTCACGCCATACGATATCAACGTTACAGGGCAAGTTACGAGACCTGCAACGAGACTATGAAAAAAATCTGGAAGCCATGGAAAAACAGCTCGACACATTCTACAAGGCTGTAAATGATGCCCAGGGAGAAGAAGGTGACTCAGATGATGGAGAAGTAGTTATCAAAAAGCAGGATCTTGCAAAGGCCTTTGGACGCATCAAGGCTCAAGATAGTCTGGAAGGAAGAGGCAAGGAATCGGACGGAATGGACGAACCATTAAAATCATCCGATGTGATTGCAAAAGAGACAGAAAAGTATCGCTCGCTTGCCATGGGGCTATCTGAAGAGTTCAAGAACCAGCTCGCAATGCAGTTTGGTTCAAGCAGTGGGCTTGGTGATTTTGTTACTCCAGGAACCATGCCACTCATGGGATCTGCCACTCGAAGAAACAATACTCGCCGTCGACAGGCTCGCATCAACCAGGACTCCAGTTCCATACAATCATTCTCTGATGGACATTCACTCACTTCGCCTATAAAGAACATTGTCTCTGAGGAGTTTCTTGCTACTCTTGGTACCAAAGTCGGTCCGTCTATTGATATCGGTACACGACCTCGTCCCAGAGGATCTCAGTCCTCTGAAATTTCGTTTAGAGATTCACAAGCATCCTCAATAATGTCTCGTACTCATAGTCTATCCCGGTCAAGCAGTCTTTCTCGCTCAAGCAGTCGTTCCCGTTCACATCATATTTCTCATTCAAGCAGTTTATCACGCACACAATCCATGTCTAGAACAAATAGCATATCAGAACTCGACATTTCTCCTGTGGATTCCCCTGGTAATTCATCAATTCCACCACCTCCACCTCCACCACCTCCCCCGCCTCCTCCTCCTCATGCCAGATTTGGTTTTTCTTCACCTACTGCTCCATCGCCATCACCATCATCACCATCATCTCCTCCGCCTCCTCCTCCTCCTCCGCCCCCGCCCCCACCACCACCACCACCACCACCACCACCACCACCACCTCTGAATAATACATCAGCATCAGCAACATCATCATATACACCCTCACCCCCATCTCCCCCTGGATTACCTAAACCTCCGCCTCCAACCCTGCAGGCACCTCGTAAGATCATGAACCATCTTCCAAGTGTCAAGACGCGTGCTCTACAATGGCAAAAAATCAACACCAACCACATAAAGTCTACGGTTTGGGGGACTGGCGTAGATGAAGAACAGCTCGAGAGCCTACTAGAATCCGAGGGAGTCTTTAATCTTATGGAAGAGCTCTTTGCTCAAAAAGTAACTGTAACCCAGAAAAAGCTGGTCAAGGAAAAGAAGCAGGAGATCTCTATTCTAGATTCACGCAAGGCTTATAATATCAGTGAGTACATTCTATTGCCATCATATAACATGTATCAAGGAATATCCCAAGGTTATTGACTATTCTCTATATCTTTGCAGACATTGCCGTCTTGGCCAAATCCAAACATATTACCTTTGCCGATTTCAAAAAGAGGATCGTGGCTGTAGACGAAAAGTTTTGTACAGAGACCTTGTTGCGTAACTTGCAAGCCAATGTGCCTACCCCTGAAGAAATGGGCAAGCTCTCGGTGTTTATGAAGACAGCTTCTGAAGAGGACATACAGTGCCTATCCAAACCAGACGCATTTTGTGCAGAGGTAAAAGTTGAATTGGGGGCACTAGAAGATTATAGGGAAACTATCTGACCACTATATACATCTATTAGATCATGACCATTGATCGATTCAAGGAACGTATTGACCATATGTTATTCAAAGTAACCTTCCACGAACGCATAACCCAGCTCGGAAAGGTATGTAATCTAATGAACCTCAAAGTTGGTTTTATTCACTAAACTGGGCCTTTTAGAATATGACCAATGTCATGGACGCCTCTACTTCCGTAAAGGGCTCTAGTTCATTTAGAGAGTTCTTGAACGTAAGTTTAAATTATTTGCAGATAACTGCTTACTAATATTCACATTGACCCTTAGTTGATCTTGATTATCGGTAACTTTTTAAACAGCTCAAGTTTCCAGGGTGGAGCGTTTGGTATTCGGATCTCGAGTATCAATAAGGTCAGTTCGATTCCACATATACAGATAAAAAGGGTATTGACAGCAATTGCAAATTGTGTATAGCTTGTGGATACGAAGGCATCCAGTAATGACAGCACCTTGCTCCACTTTTTGATCAAAATGATCGAATCAAAATTTCCTCACATTAGTGAGAGTCTTTTGGAAGATCTCAAACTGTGTGGTGAGGCATGCAGAGGTAAGGACAAAAGATTAGGTGTGAATTGGCACTGACTTTTTATATATTCGTGTTAGTTACCATCCAAGATCTAATAAAGGACTATAATGAGTTGCGAGTTGGTCTTCGAGGCCTTATCCATGAGCTAGATCGTCACTATGGAGTTGAGAGGGAGTTTGAAGAAGGAGATCGATTTGCTTTTGAGATGACCAGATTTCGTGATGGAGCAGTAGAGAAATTTGATCAACTTGAGGTGCGATATACTTCAATGGACATTGCTTACAAGGACGTCGTGTCTTACTTTGGTGAGGATCCAAGCGACATGAAGCCAGATGAATTCTTTGGAATCTTCAAGACATTCACATCCAGTTGGGAGGTAGATATGGAACACTGGTATCAAATATATCCTGACCTTTTTTTTTGGGTTCTTTAGAGAGCCAAGAGTGACCTAGAGGACCAGAGAAAGAGAAAGGAGCAGCTTGAAAAGGCACAATTGTATGAAGAGCAAAGAAAGGCCCGGAATAAGAAGAATCATTCGAATGCTGATATGAATGATGGTGAGTAGTGATATATATAAAAGGTGGCAGGACCATATTGATAATTGACAATTGACAATTGACATTTCTATAGCAGGCTCATCAGAAAATCAGGAAGACAAGGATATTATGGACAATCTCCTTGAACGTCTTCGGTCGGGAGAGATGGCCAGTACGGCTGCAAAGAGACGCAGTAGGCGCATGTCCACCCGGGAGCGGAGGCGAACAAGGAGTGAGTCTGTGGCCATGAAGGCTGAGGACATGTTGAAGCATATCCAGAACGAAGAAGATGTGCCTCCCCTGCCACTACCTCGCAGCAGTGGGTCCAAGAGACTCGCCAGCTCAGACAGAATGCGCCGGCTAGCCTCTCTAGTAGAAGAGAAGGACCTTGAGGAAAAGGTCTCTTGAGGTCCTTTCTTGTTTTCTTTTTTGTATTTTTCAGACCCTTTTGTATAAAGTCATATAAACAGAAAATATTGTACGACGCTCTTGTGAGCCAATCCCAACAATCCACAAAGAAATATATTTGTTGTTCCGATCCGCATAACAGCCGATCCTGTCTTTATCGGAAAGCAAGGAGCCCAAGACGTAAGCAATAGCAGACAGGACTGTTCATTCTACAAGTTAGCCTTATATATTTACCTACTGTCCATTCTCTTGGTCTCAAAAAGAACATCCAATCACTGTTCTTCTGATGGCCTCCCCACACAAAGACAACTTATCACCGGGATGGGTTGACCAGGACCAAAATGAACAGGATGGTTCCCATCAGTCAAGCCCTTTTGGAAATCCTGTTCAGCCGGACCCTTTTGCTAAGAACAGTAGCCCAGTCGCGTCTCAGGAGGATAAGAAGCCTTCTCATCATGAGATTGCGGGTGATGCCAGCGCATTGTTTGGAGAAACCTCTCATGCAGCTGATCCATTTTTTTCATCTATTGTACCCGCTCAGGATTCCTTGTCATTTTTTGATAATGTCGGTGCATCTGCAACAGATAAGCCCTTTGACAACACAAAACAGACTAATCACGATACTCAGTACGAATATCAGTCGCAGCAGACCTATGCCCAAACCACCGAAACTAATTCAGTAGGACAATATTACAACCCATCACAGCAGAGTTATGATCCTTCACAGCAGAGTTATGATCCTTCACAGCAGAGCTATGATCCTTCACAGCAGGCCTATAATCCTTCACAGCAGAGTTATGATCCTTCACAGCAGGCCTATAATCCTTCACAGCAGAGTTATGATCCTTCACAGCAGAGTTATGATCCTTCACAGCAGAGTTATGATCCTTCTCAGCAGGCTTACAACCCTTCTCAACAGGCATACGACCCTTCTAAGCAGGCATACGACCCTTCACAGCAGGCATACGACCCTTCACAGCAGGCATACAACCCTTCTAAGCAGGCTTATGATCCTTCTCAGCAGGCCTATGATCCTTCTCAGCAGGCTTACGACCCTTCGCAACAGGCTTACGACCCTTCTCAACAGGCGTACGACCCTTCGCAACAATGGTACACCTTTGATCCCAATCAACATTATTATTATGATGAAGGTGGTCAGCTTCATTTCTATGACCCAAACACAGGTTTGGATGTCGATTACCAATATCCAGAGACAACCGAAGAGTACCAATCCGACCCTCAGTACGCACAATATTACGACCCCAATGCTTACACTGCCGGTGCTCAATATGCAGTGGACCAGCCAGCAACTACATCGGTGGCGCACTCGGATGCACAGCCTCAGTCGGGAGCTTCAGCAGCCCATGAAACCGATAAACCATCCCATGGCACAGACTCATATCTTCACGATACACAAAACTATGCTCCATTTGAACCATCAGCCACAGTCACTGATAAGTCTATTCCATCTTTTGAGGCTGAGCATTCCCATCCTCCCATTTCTACAAGGGTGGAATTAAATAGGGGAGAAACGGTTGAATCATGGAACAACACCCATGCTATCAGTTCTGGTGATCATGAAGCAACTGTTCCTACTATCGTCCAGACTACAGTCACAGGCGTAGCAGAAGTACCGGTCATGGAAGAAGATGAGGATGACAGAAAGGGTGGGCTGCCAATGAAGAAGTCTGAAAGTGAACAGATGAATGTGTTTCAAAACGAACTTGGGGCTAGTGATGGCTATATGTCTGTGAATCAATATGAGACTGTATCAAATAGTCCGCCAAAGTCTCCATCTATTCACAAAGAGGCTTTAGGACATACTGGTAAGAGTCAAGTTGCCGTCAAGTTGCCGTCAATCGCTGTAAATTAATGTCATTTATTATTTATTAGCAGACGATTCGTCCAATTTAAATGAGACTGTCGCATGGAACACTACCCAAGATCCATCTGACAAGTATTCTCCTACTCATTATCAGCACCAAAAGGAAGAATTCTTTTATGGCGAACAAAACCACGAAACAAAAGAGCATATGGATACTACTCACCAGAAAGTTACAGAAGAACAGACAGAATATAATGATAATGTCGAGTCGGTAAACTTTAACCAATATGGTCCCACCTATGGGTCTACAGACCAAAGTACAACCAGAGATGTACCTGACAAGGATAAATCAACGTTGGACACCCATGCCATGACAAAAGATGATATATTCTCCCGCTACAGCAACAATCACACAAACGAACAGTCGGTCGAGAATGTTGGAGATGATTTAGACGATCTTGTCTTGGGTGAAAGCGATCCTACCAAAGACACCAAGGACCATTATCCCGACTATTCCAATGATGTGTACAACAGCTCTTACGAATCCAATGCTCAGCAAGACTATTCTACAGCCTATAGTCCCTATAATCCTACTACGACTTCTGCATATGAACACTCTTATGAGACCCAAACTCATCAGGTCAGCTCAACACAATACGACACCCATGAGACTCAAAATAGCTCTGATATTACCAAGAACGAATCATCCCATGAACCTCATACCCAACAACAAGACTATTCTTCCCAGTACGACAATAATACGACAGATTCAGCGAATTACGAAAAAACATATGAGCCTTATGGCCAGCAAGACTATTCTGCTCAATATGATAGCTATAACCCAAGTGGAGAGGAAACAAAGAATTATGATCCAGAGGCATCTTTTGAATATCAAGACCAGCAAGATTACTCTGCACAGAAAGATATTCGTGACCTTGGCTCCTCTGAAAAGCAAGAGTCCTATGAGCCACACGCTTATCAAGACAATTCTGCACAATACGGAGCATACAACACTACTTCTTCTGATAGGGCTGTACCTTATGGGGGTACAAATTCTTATGAGCCTCAACCTACCCAAGATTTACCAAACCACAGCGAGTCTGATAAAACCCACTCTCAATTAAGCACATCACACCAAGAAGAGAGGACAAGCTACAATTTTTCATCTTACAGTCCAACCGAGCCTCAAATTTCTAATACTCACAGAGGTAGCTTCCCTGGAACTACTCAAGGATATGGTGCACCATTTGAAGGCTACAACCATATGCCCTTGGAGCGTTCCTCGACTGTTCCTCCCCCTCCTATCTCAAGAATGGTTACACCTCAGCCTGATATTCCTCAACGTTGCCCTCATCCCGCTTGTGAAGGTGAAAATAAGGCTCGAGCAAAGTTTTGTTGCGAGTGTGGACGTCCGTTGGCTGGAATCTCACGGTCGACCACACCAGCTGCTCCTTCTACTCAAGGATTCCTTTCCTACACTCCATTGAATGCTGGTCTTCGTGCATACACACCACCAGTAATTGACGCGTATCCTCCAGAAGTACAACGCTATACGCCTAACCATCTTCACCAGAATGTACAGGAAAGCCATGAAACTGCCGTGCGTGCTTTTATTCCTGAACATCATTCTCCATACGATAACTCGTATGTTGAAAACTCTATGGATAATGCTTACGGAGAAGAACCTATTCCTCAGTCCCTCGAATTACCTCAAGATCCACTCAAGAGATACGGTGGATGTCCTCTAATCTCATTTGGATTTGGTGGAAAGATGTGCCTAATGTTCCCTCATACTGTCCAGCGCTTCACCACTGCAGGTTATGATACGAGTGCTCCAATTATCAAGAAAATGCCAAGTGCTATTAAGATCTGTCACCTACGAGATGTAGTTGGTGGTGATCAGGATTCGACTGTCAGAAGCATGTCCAGTTTTGTTGGTCCAGTTTTGTTTGATGCCAAATCAAGCGTCAAGGCCAAAAAGAAGGAAGTGTTGGCTTATATGGATAAGCGACTGGAAGAATATGATTCTCTCTTGAATGCTGCGTCAAGTAACGGGGAAAGTCTGGATGACATTGAGAATAAGTCGCTTTTGTGGAAATTAGTCAAGACTTTGATAGAGCAAGAAGGTTCTCTTGGAGATAACGATAAGATGGACGCTGCTGTGCGTGGACTTTTGTGGCCTGTATCTGCAACAGCGGCTGAAGAAGATAATACCAACTTTAGTGTACCTGCTTACGGACAAACAACTATGGCTTCTGCTGAAGAGGAGGAGTCGGATTACTCGGAGATTGTGTTGAATAAGCTCCAAAAGTTCCTGGAGAATGGAGATCGTGAAGGTGCTGTTGACTATGCAGTACAGGAAGACATGTGGGCCCATGCTTTGGTGATTAGTAGTTGTGTAAACAAGGAATTATGGAAAAAGGTGACAAATGAATTCATTGAACGGGAATTGTGCGCAACAGTTGAAAGCAAGCAGACCCGCGTCTACCATAATGTTATGGGTGATAAACAGGCTTTGAGAGTACTGTATGCGTTATTTGCTGGCTCAGGTCCAGGAGCAAGTAAGTAAAGCACATGTTTTCTAGGGTATGTTTATGATTTTCTAACCCTTTTTTTAATTTTATTTTATTTCAGTGACTGAATTTGTGAAGAGTTCTGAGAAGCATGTTACATCTCATTACGGAGCTACGCCCACGACATCTCCTGTGAGCGTGGAACAATTGAGACAATGGCGCGAGACATTGCTGCTTATTCTTGCCAACAGAACTCCAAGAGATGTAGAGGCAATTACTGCTCTGGGAGACATACTGAAAGCCCAGGGATGGACTGGAGCTGCTCATTTTTGGTAAGTGTATGGGGGAAGAAACCCAAGACTAGATCTCGTATTTCTAGTGGTGTACAAATTCTTGTATGCACTTGGCATTTTACTAAAGAAAAAACTGGCCGTATATTTAGTTATGTTGTCTCACCTCAGTCTTCTCTGCATTCTGGAATCGATGCTCCACATGTCCGCTTTACACTCTTGGGTGTCGATGGTAACAATATTTCCAAGGATCTGGACGGTATTCATCTTAGCGAGCTATACGAGTATGCTCTATCCAGCAAGCAGGCAACTGTTTCTTCTCTTCCATTCTTGCAAGCATATAAACTTGCTTATGCATGGCAGTTGGCAGACTATGGATTTACTGCTTTAGCTCAGCGATATTGCGAGGCAATTGCTGGTGCAATCAAAGCAAACACAAAGAGAACACCTTGGATGCACCGACAGTTTGTGGAAAGACTGGAAGAATTTGCTGAAATTTGTGAAATTTCCAGTGGAAATTCTCTATCGTAAGTCTTACTGCAAATTCTCTTGGAATAGAGAAAGTTGGGCGCTGTAGGATCTGTTAAAGTTTTAATTTTATCATGTATTCTATAGAGGTGATGCTGGCTCTTGGTTAAAGTCAAAGTTGGCAAAGAACTCGCTTGATTCCTTGTGGGGCTCTCTGGAGGGAAGGTTCAACAAATTCGTGAGCGGTGATGATGCACCTGCTGCTGAGCCTGTTGGCAGAAAATCTACAGAGATTATGGCTGATGGTTTGCCAGCTCGCAGTGTATCTGCCTTTGACTTTAGAAACAGTGGTCGCTCAAGCGTAGGACCCGAACACATGAGACGCTCTGCTACACCAACAACTACCGTAACTGCAGAAGGAGTTGCACTCGAAAGGCAAATGACATCTTCACCTTATTCTAGAGGTCCTTCTAGCTTTGAGGCTACACGCAATGCTACCCAAAGCCCATCATTTAATGGTCAAGACAAGCTCAACCAGGGTTACGGTGGTTATGGAACTCCTAATTATGGTTATGGACAAGATTCAGCACGTCTTTCTACAGCCACTTATTCTCCTTTCCAACAAGGAGGTCAAGCATCGCAGGCACCTGGTCAAGCTCAGAATGAGTATGGATACAGCCCTCAGACAACACCCTATGGAAACAACCAGAATGGTGGGTGGTGGGGAGCTGATTCAGGTACAGACCATCCTGTAGAAGCATCAAGTCAACAACCTGATTATCAGCAGCAGCAACAACAACAGCCACTGCAGCAGCAGCAGCAAACCCCTTCAATGAACACTTCTTCTAGTTACCAACCTAGTAACTACGCACCTTCTAGTACGGCTGCTACATCTACATGGGCTGGTGGAGATGATGATGATGATCTTGGTTTCGGTAACTCTAGCCTGAGAAAGGATAAGCCTGCTTCCAACGGAGCTACCGATGGTGATAATAATGCAGCAACTCAAAATGAGCCTGAAAAGGAAGAAGAGAAACCTGAGGAACCCAAGCCAGAGAAGCATGGTAAGGAGTTTTTTTTTTTGACTGTTGATAAATATCTCTCTAATATATCCATATCTCCTGATAGGATGGGGAATTTTCTCTATTTTCTCTCGCTCTTCTACGACTGCCAAGGAAGATAAGAAAGCCATCAAGGCTAATCTTGGTGAGCAGAACAACTTTTACTATGATGAAAAAGAAAAGAGATGGGTCAATAAGCTGGTAAGCAACGCAAGTCTGTATATTAGAAGTAAAGATCAAACAGTTAATCGCTCTTAACTGTACCTATAGGCTGAGAATAATACGCCTGCTCCGGCTGCATTACCACCACCACCAAAGTCTTCTTCTGTGAATACAACTCGTGTATCTTCCCCTTCAGGCCTTCCAACTCCAGCTCAGAATGGAGGACCACACTTTGCTCCCCCCAGTGGACCAGCACGTATGAGTTCTGCTCCTATACCATCAACCGCACCTCCTCTTGGTGGGTCAAATGGAATGCCTCCACCGGTTTTTGGTGCGCCTCCACCACTTGCAGGAAAGAGAGCAATGACAACAGGTGGAAGAAAGCCTATGCGATCACGATATGTAGACGTTTTTAATCAGCCACCTTCGAGTTAAAAATGAAAAAGAAAAAGAAAACTGGAAAATATATCACTAAAACAGAGTGTTAGTGTGAGTAGATCTAATTAATCCTAAAGTCTTATTTTTTATAAATATGATAATAAAAGCATCGTTTTTAAATCCTATAATACATTTGACGCAATACTTGTGGTCTAACCAAGCTGTGCTTAATATCCTTTGCTCTTGCCCTGGATTTCCTTCTATAGTTTGATGCTTGGAAGGTATTATTATTTTATTTTTTTCAATGTATTTCGTATAGTATGTTGATGAATTGACTAATCTTGTAACCTTTTTGTCAAAAGATCATATTAGATCTCATTCTCAGCATTAATCTTATGTGGATAAAGTTATACATCAGCTCTAGTGCTTTTCAAGCTAGAATTCATTCTATTGTATATCTTGAAATCCCTCTGTGTAATTAGGACATCCTTGAAGAGCTACAAAGCCGTTGATGAAAAGTTTAGAGCAACACAGATATCTACTTGCGATTTTCTGCTTATTCGGCAGTAGTTTTGTCTGTTCATGGCAAAACTAATCCTGAGCTTGACATTCTTTAAAAATCTCATTTTTTAAAGTATTTTCATTGAAAATAAAATGGAATGGGATATTCTTTTAGTTTTGACTAGTCTTTTGTCTTGTTCGCCCATTACATGTACAATTCTATCAAAGAATATTGATAATATGCAAATAAGTAATTACCATATAATATTTTGTTTTATTGGTTAAGTCTAGGCAATATCCAAGTATTGTGAAATTCAATATTTGAATCAGTGCTGATTGCGCATAAAGATGGATAATAAAATAGTTACTCGACATGCTCATACTGCTTTACAGGCACGTTTATAAGATTGTACATAGTCTGCATGCTAGATTCCATGCGACCATCATCACGTACAATACTAAACACCTTGCCTTGACCGAATCCCTTTGGACTCAATCGACCTGTGCGTCCAGCCATGTGGAGATAGGCTGCTACAGAAGATGGTTTTCCAAGAATAAACACATGAGAAACATCTGGGATGTCCATTCCGCGTGCACTAAACTCATTGGCAATCCACAGTGTATTGGGAGAAATAGGCTGGCCAGGAATATACTCTCGAATATCTTTGGCTTCAACTTCATGTACTGCCAAACGCCTCTTGATATCAGCAGTACTGGTTAATGCACCGACGAAAAGAATACCATTTCGAACATCTTCAACTTGTTTGAGCACAGCAATGTTCTCTAGCATACGGTCATCATTGTCTTCAAAATCGGCTACAGGTCTTTCTACCTCGCCAGCTTCTTGGCTGTCTTCAAAAGGTTTGATGTTGCGGATCGTGTCTTCAGAAAGAAGCAAGCAATGGTGACTTACGGTGGGGTTCTCGGCATCGTCATCCAGCTGGGTTCCTTCTGTGATGTCTACAAACACAGGATCGTCCATCCATTGTCTTTGAGTGAGCCAGTGACGAATGGGTCGATTGAGGGTAGCTGAAGAGACCACCAATTGAGGCTTTTCTAGATCCATGGGAAGGTTCTCAAAGATGGATTCGATCAAGATCTGGGCTGGTTTTGGGTGCTGAGCGCGTCGTTGTTGATCACGCAAGGAAGCATATCGCTTTGGAAGACGTAATGCTTGATCTGCCTCGTCGAGTATGATGGAGTCTAGTCCATTGAGACCCAAGTGGCCTTGCTGGATAAGTTCGAGTAGATGTCCAGGTGTTCCGACCACCGTGTTTGAGGTTCTAAAGACGTTTGACTCTATAAGAGAAGTGCTAGGAACAGCTGGAAGAAGACGCTGGAGCCAAGAGCCGATTTGAACAGCCAGTTCCTGGTTAGGTACGATGTAAAGTGACTGTGTTGTCTTTGGCGAGGGAGTTTGCTTGTCGAGTGTGGACAGGGCAAGTGCGATTCCGAATGACTTTCCGGTTCCGGTACGATCGCGGATAAAGAGATCTCGGCCTTGAAGGATCGGTGGAATGAACATTGACTGGGCCTTTGTGGGGGATTCAATGTTGAATTCCGAATGGAGTTTTGTGCATAGTGTATTTGATATGCCCAATTGCTATTTGACAAAGGTTAGAGAGAACAAGGGGACCAAATATGCACAACTATTCAAACCTGAAACGATGGTTTGGTGTAGAACCTTGTGCTTTTGCTTGTGTTTGTGCTTGTGAATCTGTGCACAACATTTAGCCTCTGGGACAGCATTTTCAGAGATTCACTATGAATTGTATACATGTGATGGTGTAATTCAAAAATTAAATAGAATTTCAATTGCTAATAAATTTTTTTATCAAGAATTTTATATAAATATATATAAATATAAAGGCCTAAGACTAGATAAACAAATAATAATAATAATAAAAACTTTTTTCTTCTTGTGATAATCTGTATATTTATATTTACATGTAAAAATTGATGTTTTATTGTAAAAATGATAATGTATAGTATAGTTGTAATTGTTATATGCTTCAGTAGAGGTAGAGAGAGATGTATGCTTGTAAATCAAAATCAAAATAAAATTAAAATAAAAAATAAAATTAAAATCAAAGGCTTCGGCCGGCCAATGCCTTGTGGGCTTCGGCAAGCTGGGCTTCCAACACCTTGATGCGACTTTCGTAAGAAGATTCTTTGATCTGCAGGTTGGACTTTTCAGAATCCAACACAGCTACGCGCAAGAGAAGGCTGGTGTTGATCTTTTCGAGATCAGAGACGCGAATCTCAAGAGACTCCATCTTCATGACCTTCTTGAGTCTGGACCTACGAGCGGCATCGGTGTTCTTTTGGCGCTTGAGGGCAGCCTCACAAGGAGAGAAACTGCCAGTGTCCTCGTCAATGGTGTCTCTGGGACGCTTGGTGGGAGAGTTAAACACAGGCGATTGGGCAGCCACGACAGGGGGCTGTGGTACACCAGGCATGGGAGCATTTGCAGCAGCCAGTGCAGCCAGTGCAGCGGGGAAACCGCCGAGATCTGAGAACAAATTGTTAACCTGCTGAGCAGTGTCGATGGCCACCGGAGCTGGTACAAGCTGCTGGTTGACTACAAGTGGATCGACGACTGGGCCGGCCTGGAAGGAAAGATCGGGAGAAGCGACATCAAACAATGGAGAGTTGAGGATGTCGGACATATCCAGGTCGAGACCAAAACCAGCCTTTTCGAGGCAAATGTTATCCTTGTCTTCAAAGGGAGGAGATCTGAGAAATGCATCGAGAGGAGTGGCAATTTCAGGGCTAGAATGCTCGCTTGTGTTTGGAGATGGGAGCGAGGGAGGGACAAGCCACTCGTCAAAGACGGCGCTGTCAGACATTGCCATATCTTGCGGGGTGGCAAAGGATTCAAAGAGTTGTTGGAAGACGGTGTCGTTCATGGTTGGTTTTTGTTCAGCGGGGTGTGAGAGCGCGGGTGCGGCAGACATGGTTGTAACTGGGTTTTCTTGGTTTAGATACTTTGGTTCAGGAGGGGGAGTTGAGTTTTGGTTTTCGAGATTTGCACGTCTTTTTGTTGAGTTTGCGAGATTTGGAACATCTTAAAGAATGATCGAAGGCCATGGTGGCGAAGTGGGAAATATTTCTGGGTAAAGTTGTGGTTGAATCGAATGTAAATAAATCGTACAGATGTACGAAGGGCGCTTAAGCGGTGAAGGAAGCCATGTTGGAAAAAATTAGGGTGTAAAAAGTGGGAATATAATAAATAGTTAAAGTGGGCTCAAGGTAAAAAAAGGAAGTGGATTAAAAGAAGTGTGTGGTAATTGGTATTTACACACACACACACACACAAAGAGGTAGGTAGAGGCAAAGAAGTAGGAAAACTTGGGAAAGTTAGAGAACAAAGGTGTCTCAAAATAGTGGGTGTTATATAGCCAGAGATCTCTGGATTCTCATAGGCCAAAGATTATCCTCTGTCTATGACTCATTCGCGGGATTTCCTGCCTTAATCCCTGGCTTGGTATTGGTTTTTTGTTATTGGAGATCTAATTGGCGGGACTAGATTATATTTTCAAGGAGCTCAGTTTGGGTAGATTCAGCAAAACACTTTTATGTACCTTTGTCGTACATTAAAAATAAAATTTTGTAAGCAAAAAAAAGAAAAGCCAATCAACTGGTGGCTTGTGAAAACTGTACCCCAACACATGCTTGCTCAATAGAATTCCTAAAGGCCACAATTGCGATATTGTAACATTCAGTGATTACAAGGCAGTCTGTTGGTGAGGTATTGATGAGATTTACCCCTATTTTTCATTTTTTATTTTTGTATTTCATTTAGTTTTACTATTTTCCGAACCAGCGGGGCTGATTTTGCTAGCCAACAAACCTTTCTTGTGAAATGTTACACTCGATGTCTTTCTTGTCTTTGTTGTTGTCGTTTGTATGATTTGGCGTGAATTCCAGTCAATTCCAATCAATTCCACTTGGGAATCTAGAGGTATTGTGGGGGGCAATAGAGTGTAATTCTTGACAATTGGGATTTTTGATGGCAGAGGAATAAGATTATGGGTTGATGACCGCCGATAATCATCTTTTATCCATCTCCATACCCAAAAAGAAATAGTAACATCAATGCTATTGGGTGCGATAAGGTTAAGGAAATAGAGCAAAAAATCATTATAGCGCTCCTATCTTTTTCTTTTTCTCTAGTGCCACCACCGGGGAAACATGAACCCAGGATGGTGAGCAAAGCACTAGAGTACAAATTTCTGGTTTAGGAAATAATTTTTGCCAATATTTTAAAGTGAAACAGAAATATTGCCTTATATGGTCACTCTTATTATTATTATCATGATTTATATGAATAAGAAACACAAAATAACAATAATGGTGATGGTGATGCTCAGCAGTTCTTCAAGTGTCCCAAATGATTGCTATTACAAATGAAGCCTTTTGTGTGTCCAATTTAAAACAATCACACACCAATGAGATCTATCCATGGCTTTCCTATTTCTTCTTATTTCTTCTCATGGCGGGGAATACATTCTAAATTATGATTGGCTCATTGACGCGTTTATTGTTTACAAAATTTAAGACCCAGAAATAATTATATTCTTTTTGAACTTTGGATATAGGCCAATCGTTATTTCAATATCCAAGTGGTTTGATTAGGTATATTTTCAAAAATGAGCTATAATCAATCAATCAATCAACCAACCAATCCAAAATATAGACATTTATTATTTTCAATTAACAATGCTCTTAAAGACACCTTGAGGATCCCACTTTTGTTTCAATTCACAAAGCTTGAGGTAATTGATGCCAAATTCTCTTGAACTAGGGCCTTTGAAGTCACTGTGGTTACTGTACATCCTTTCGCTATTTCCATTCTCCAAGACAGCCTGTTGAAGTTTGGATCCCCATTTCTCCATTGTCTGTGACTGACTGGGGTCTTGCCAGCGTGCTCCAACACCAACATCGAAATTGGCATCTCGCCAGCAGAATGCCATATCTGTACGTTCATGTTTTTGAACAGCATCAGGCTGGAAAACTGCAAGGACTACGTTTGATTTGTCTGATGTAGGCACAGTTGCATAAAGTTCGTCCAGCAAAGAGAGCAGGTGCTTAAGATGGCCATAGTCAAGATGTGGCTTAACATTGGCCGATTCGAAACGAATATAGTCAGATGTGTATGTTCCTGGTTCGTTTCCAAGAGTGCATGATTTCCAGTAGGGCATGGAAGATGTGTCTCTCATGGCTGGCTCAATGGCCAAGAAATCTGCAAAACTGGCTTCTGCTTGTTCTTGGCTGCCATTGTAGAACGGCAAGATAACCACACCTGCCTTGCCATCTGGACCCTTTCCCAAGACCATGATAAAGGCTGCCTTGGGATCTTTCTTGGCGTACCATGTGTTTATAGCCTTTACCAGAGATTCCAGCTTATCTCCAGTATATGAAAGAACGCCACTCCACACAGAGTCGGAAATCTTGTGAACTTTCAAGACAAACTAATCACGTATGAATTATGAATTATGAATTATGAATTATGAATTATGAATGGCTTGTTTTCTGTAGTCTGTCCATATTATTTTACCTTTGTAACCACACCAAACCGATTTCCGGCTCCACGAATGGCCCAGAATAGATCTGGATTGGAACCTTTGCTTGCCCAGACAATCTCACCATTGGCTGTAACCACTTCTGCTGCCTCAATATTGTCAACTCCCAGACTATGTCATTTATACCATGATTAGAGTCTAGCATGTCCATTCAATAGCCTACCCATATTCTCCTGCTAGCTGGCCATATCCACCATGGAGTAGGAAGCCTCCGATACCAACATGGGAAGAAGATCCAACCACTTATTATTTTTTTGAAAAGAGAGAGAAAGGTGAGTTTTTGGTAATAGAGTCTGGATTTTGTATTACCACAGGCAAGACCATATTCTCCTGCTGCCTTTACAATGTCCTCAGCAAGACATCCACCACCAGCAATAATCGTCTTGTCGTCTGGATTGACAGTCACTTGTTTCAATAATCCCAAATCAATCACAATACCATTATCGATATTGGATTGGCCACTTGGAGAGTGGCCGCCACATTTGACAGTAAATGGAACAGAGTGGCTCTTGGCCATGATAATCTAATCCTGTGCTTAATAAACCTGTTTTCCTGCCTTGTGGACTTACTGTCTTTGAAACATCGTTTGCATTTCCAACCATCACTACAGCCAGAGGTTTCTTCTCGGCTGCCTTGGTCCATCTCTTGATTGCCTTGTTATAGGCCTCTCCGTGGTGTGCCATGATAACCTGGGCACCAGGAGACAGAGACGACGCGAATGTGGTAAGCTGTTGAGTGGTCAGGCCAGTGTAACGCTTATTGGATTTCTTCAACCGGAAGAAGCTAGGGGCATTGGTGTTCTCTTGAGTGGTTTCTTTGGTTTCTTTGGGCTCTGCATTGGTGTCATTGGATTCGAAGCTGGCAGCAAATACGGGGTCTACACCACAGAATTGGCACATTTTAAATAAATAGAAGAAGAAAAAAGAGTGGAAAAGATGTGATTGTAAAGTGCGACGTGTTTTTGGCTTCTTTTTTTTAATGCTCAAAGAGACTAGGTCGGGACTCAGACTCAGCCAGCCAAAATATATGCCAATTGATCATTACAGATTGGAATTGGTAGATATCTGTCTCTACACATTTTGGGCTGGGAGCTTATAATTGGCTTGAGCCATAAAGAACATCTCAATAAGATATTGAGTCCAACATCCAAATATCAGCCAGCCAAACCTTTTTCTGAAAGCCAATGTTGGAGAAACAAGTTTGAACCCTTATATTTTCCGGTGCTTCATCTTCATTGGCAGAACTACAATCTCCTATTTCCCTTTTCCCACCAGAAAAAATAGGAACCTAAAACCCATTTATTCTTTTATGTCGATTTTTCAATATTAAACACCTTCTTTCTCATGACCGATTCTCGTATCCCTGTCACTGTTCTCACTGGTTTTCTAGGAAGTGGAAAGGTAAGCTTACTATATCTAAAAGGCTGCCCCCCAAATATTACCATTGCTGATTTCTCTTTTGGCCAGACAACCCTGCTCAACTATATCCTCAAGAATAGCCAACATGGAAAGAGAGTAGCCGTCATAGAAAACGAATTTGGAGAGGTGTCTGTAGATGATTCTCTTGTGGTTGATGCTGGCCAAGAGATATTCGAGACCCAAAATGGCTGGTGAGTAATGTATGCAAATCCTGTCAAGCAAACCTACTGTTTAGTAACTAACAAAGCTTTATTTTTTTATAGTCTGTGCTGTAAAGTAAGCCCTTTTTATATATCTTGACCATGGTCCACAGAACCTGACAATCTTTTCAATTATCTAGGTCAGAGGAGATCTTATACGCATCCTACACCAGTTGATTGATGAGCGCAAAGGCCAATTTGACATGGTGTTGATCGAAACAACCGGAATGGCAGATCCAGGGCCAGTAGCCCAGTCGTTCTTTGCAAACGAACGTATTCAGGACGCATTTAAGATCGATGCCATTGTCACCATGGTGGATGCAAAGCACATTGCTCTTAGTTTGGGAGATGCAGAACAAGAGGCCAAGATTGAAAAAAGAGAAGAGGCATATCAACAGATTGCATTTGCAGATGTTGTCCTACTCAACAAGGCTGATTTAATTACTCGGCCTGAACTCGAGGCACTGGAGAAACGTATAAAGAGAATCAATGATGTGCCGATTATTCCCTCTATCTATGGAAAGGTGGATTTGAACATCATTTTGGCAATTGGAGGGTTTGATCTGGATCGAGTTCTCGAACGTGAGCCTGGGTTTCTACATGAAAAGGAGGAACATGGCCATAGCCAAAGCCATAGCCATGTAGGTTCTACAGTACATCTGGTACTCACAGCTCATCTCTATATACAATTAGGCTCATCAGGGACAAATCACTTCTGTGGGGATATGTGAGGTTGGTGAAGTAGACTATGATCTTCTCAACCGATGGCTCCAGAGTGTACTGGCTTCAATGGGAAAGGACATTTATCGTATGAAGGGTATTCTGAATGTGCACGGAGAACAAGATCGCTATGTATTCCAAGGTGTACACATGGTATGTGCTTGTAATATAGACCCTAGAATGCTTGATTTAATTCATTTGCCTATTTACAATGTGCTTTAGATTATCGATGGTCAACAGGATAGAGCATGGGGTCCAAATGAAGATAGAACAAACAAATTGGTTTTCATTGGAAAGAACCTCGACCGAACTGCACTTGTCAGTAGTTTTCAAAAATGCCTTGTCAGCAATACTCCTATTACACTCTAGATAACAATACAATAATATTACATTTCCTCTAAATCTATATAATGTAAAATGGCATTAATCATGCTTTTCCTTCGACATCGCTTTGATCTGAATTGCTGGTATATTGTGGATTAGCTTCAGACTTGACCTTTGGTTTCTTTTGCTTGGGTGGTTTGGGAAACTTCCACAACTCGCCTCGACCACACAGAGTCTCTAGGCCCAGACCGGGTCCAACATCCAGTAGAGGATAGACCTCTTTTTCGAGTACACTCATCTCGGAGCTAGTAAACCGACTGAGGACAAAGTCTGCTACTGCATCATGCGATCTATCGCTAGGATCATCAGGAGGTCGCCCGATTCCAATACGCACTCGCTTAAAGTTATCAGAGCAGAGGTGTTGAATGACAGACTTGATTCCATTGTGGCCATTGGCTGATCCACCTGATTTCATTGACACCTTGCCAAGAGGTCTCTGGAGATCATCGTGGAGGACATAAATGTTTGAAGGATCTATAGAGAACTCCCGTACTTTGACCAGATTTAGATCTCTTGTTAACTTTTATTTTGATAATATGGTCCTTACCAGCCTTTGACACACTTGGTCCACTGACATTCATCAGTAGACGAGGCTTGAGCAAGGTGACATTGATCATTGTCCGGGATTTGTCCTTGTTTTCAATGTCAAGCAATGTCTGGGAAATCGATGCTTTCAAGGTACGGTTTTGTGTCCAGGTAAGATCAAGTTTATTGGCAATCTGATCCAAAACCATCATTCCTACATTGTGCCTGGTATTTGGATGAGTGTAGTTTCCCAAACCAACCAACTAAGAAAGTCATTATATTGCAATGATAATCATGGCATCTTACGAGGACCCGGATCGTCTGCATAAGTATATTAAATATTGCTAATATATATATATAAATATATATATAAATAAAATAGTATATATACTTGAAAAAAAAAAAAAAAAGGCGGACATTGGGTTTGCAGGTGCACTTTTTGCGACGTCATTGCAATGGAAAACGAATGAGCGTGTTTTGATTCGCCTGTCAAAAATATGTGAAGCCTATATTTTTACTGCACGCACGCGCGCTTCCCCTCCTTTTGCCAACCTACCTTTCCCTTTCCCCTCCGCCTCTTTAAAAAAAAATCATCATCAAGATGCAGCAGGCACCCGTACTTGTTATGAGTAAGTTATTACAATATGTTGAAGAGGTCTGATGATGCCCAAATGATGCTCACTGTTTATTACTTGAAAATCAATAGACACCAACATGGAAAGAGAGTCGGGACGTAAAGCCCAGCTCTCCAACATCACAGCTGCAAAGGTAATTAAGAAATAATTAAAGGAAAAGGAAGAAGAAGAAGAAAAAGAAGAAAAAAATGGGCGATTGAGAGATGATGAAAGATGGATTGTTGATGATTCTGGTTACTCATCGCATGTTGCATTTCATCAGACCGTTGCAGATGTCATCCGTACTTGTCTTGGTCCTCGATCTATGCTCAAGATGCTTCTCGATCCCATGGGCGGAATCTTGTTGACAAACGATGGTAACGCGATCTTGCGTGAAATCGAGGTCGACCATCCTGCTGCCAAGAGCATGATCGAGTTGTCAAGAACACAAGATGAAGAAGTTGGTGATGGCACCACAAGTGTCATTATTCTTGGTAAATACATTACCACCTTTTTTTTAAGAAAAAATATAATATTCAATGGCTGGGTATACGTACCATGTCTTTGCCTTCTCATTTGGTGTTTCTGACGCGTGCTGTTCCTTACTATTAGCCGGCGAGGTACTTGCTCAGGCCCTTCCCCATATCAAGAACAACATCCACCCCATTGTGATCATCAGTGCCTACAAGAAGGCTCTTGAGGATGCATTGAAGATTGTCGAGGAAATCTCTAAGCCTGTGGATGTGACCAACAATGCAGAGATGCTTGCCTTGATCAAGTCTTCCATCGGTACCAAATTTGTAAACACCTGGAGCGACTTGATGTGCAAGCTTGCTTTGGATGCTGTCCGCACCGTTGCACGAGAGGAAGAGGGTACCGGTAGAACCGAGGTCGATATCAAGCGTTATGCTCGCGTCGAAAAGGTAATTGATTTCTGATGCCAAAAGATATTCAATCTTGAGCTTGTAGAGAGAGAGAGAGAGAGTAATGATTTTGTAATCTGTCAACTAAACATGATCATTGTGTTTAATAGATCCCTGGTGGTGAGATTGAGCAGTCCGAGGTCTTGGACGGTATCATCCTCAACAAGGATGTCACTCACCCCAAGATGCGTCGTAAGATTGAGAACCCTCGTATCATTCTCCTCGATTGCCCTCTTGAGTACAAGAAGGGTGAGTCCCAGACCAACATTGAGATCTCCAAGGAGGCAGACTGGAACCGTATTCTTCAGATTGAAGAGGAGCAGATCAAGGCTATGTGTGATAAGATTATCGAATTGAAGCCTGATATCGTATTCACCGAAAAGGGTGTCTCTGGTAAATATCCAAACAGTTTATGTATTTCAGTGTTCAATTAATGACAAGTTTCCCCCTTAGATCTTGCCCAGCACTACTTTGTCAAGAACAACATCACTGCCATTCGTCGTGTCCGCAAGACCGACAACAACCGTATTGCTCGTGCTGTTGGTGCCACCATTGTGAACCGTGTTGATGATCTTAGAGATACTGATGTCGGTACCCACTGTGGTCTGTTCTACATTGACAAGATTGGAGATGAGTAAGTTTTATAGCTTTGAGCAATTGAACTTGGTCGATTGACGACGACATGCTATCAATTTAGGTACTTTACTTTCCTCACAAAGTGCAAGGACCCCAAGGCTTGCTCCATTATTCTCCGTGGTCCTAGCAAAGATATCATTAACGAGGTTGAGCGTAACCTCCAGGACGCCATGTGTGTTGCACGCAACGTGTTCTTTAACGCAAAGCTCGCACCTGGTGGTGGAGCAACAGAAATGGCAGTATCTGTCAGACTTGAAGAAAAGGCCAAGACTATGGAAGGTGTTGAGCAATGGCCCTACAGATCTGCTGCTGAGGCTATGGAGGTTATTCCCCGTACTTTGATCCAGAACTGTGGTGCCAATGCCATCAAGGTCTTGACCCAGCTTAGAGCCAAGCATGCCAATGGAGAACACTCATTTGGTGTTGATGGTGAATCTGGCAAGGTAGTAGACATGAAGGATTATGGCATCTGGGAACCCAGTGCAGTCAAGATCCAGACCATCAAGACCGCTATCGAGGTAAGGTGTAGAGATATCAAGATCAAGATGTGAAAGATGACTAAAATATCTATTGCCATTATAGTCTGCATGTCTGCTTTTGCGCGTAGATGATATCGTCTCTGGTATCTCAAAGAACAAGAACCAAGGTGCTGGCCCTGGTGGTATGAGCCATGATGCTGCAGAGGTAAGTCATTATCAAACCATGAAAAGATGACAATATTAATCGCCTTTGAATTATAGGAGATGATTGGTGATCGCGAGTAAAGCACAAAAAAACAAAAACAAAAGATGTTGATATATATTCCAAATGTCCAAAGAAAACACATAACAAAAATAAATAAACCCTCGACTTGAATATGTCGAATCTACTCAAGACACACACATACATTTTTATATCTTTGAGCATATTTCACGCACACACACAAAAAAGTACGGCCCACCCTACTTCTTTATGTGTATCTTGTGCACAGACCTCTTTAGATTACTTACTATTTACACAACCAGAAAACCAAAAAAAAAAAACCAAAACGAAAAGAATAAACAGATAGACCCCCCAATGGAGGAAATGAAGATCTATTGATTCTAAGCTTGTCATGTTTAACGTGCGGATGATTTTGGTATTGATTTCTTTCTTTCTTTTTGCTTTTAATAGTTGCTCGACTGTCTGTCATAATTGGCACCTCCTGCACGTCGAAGTCTTGTCAAGACTTCCTTTTCATCGATATCATGAACATGGGATGCAGGAACTTCGATATGGAAGTTGCGAATGATGTTCTTTACGTCTGACATTTGAATGCCAAGCTTTGCCTTGCGCATCACACTCACTGACTCACCGCACCAGGGTACCAATACAAACTTGATGCGCTGTGAATACCTTTTAGATATGCAGGCATGCAATTGATTAATTAACATGTACATACATTGATATCCTCGTAAAGAGTCTATTACTTACTCATCATTGCTCAAGTTGATTCTCAAGTAACCCCAGCCAGCAACCTCAGGCTTCAATTCCTTTGTAAATTCTTCCAGTCCACCCGAACCAAAACCAGCAACGATGAGACGGTCAGGCTTTCCATCTGCAAAAGTAAAGAAGGACCAGTTTGTTTCTGTCTTGTCATCCCGAACATCTTCGTATACATTGTAAAGTTCGGGATCAGAAATGTTCAAGGACATGATGAGCAGATGAAGTATAATACACAAAGAGAAGAGGTGTAAGAAAGGTACGTAAAGGTAGTGCCTAATATTTTTATTTTCCTTTTTTAAAAACAACCAATGATATTATGGCGGAGTGCAAAATGTAACCAATATATGTGAAAATTGTTCTTTTTATAAATTTGTATCGAAATGCCATAGTTACAGACCCATCTTTCCTCTCTAGCCCCACGCCTCCTTTATAGTCACTGCTGGCGAGTGATCCCCTTTGTTCACCAAGGGTAGCAATGCTATATCAAGAGAGTAGTCTTGAGCAGAGTAATAAAAACAAAAAGTATGGTGCTTTTTTATCTATTTATTTATTAGATCTAACTTTTATAGTCTTGATATTATTTTCATTTGCGCATTTTCCCGTGGTATTAAATGAATGAAAATATGAATTGGTTATTTGTGCACATGTATCTATTTACGTCTGGATCATTTTACTCGTAGGTGGCTCAAGGAATAAGAGTTGAATGACCTCTTTCTAATGGGTGTATATTTAGCCAATCCAAACTCCACCAAGAATATAGACACATATACATATACACATATATATATGATAGACAACAAGACAGAATGTAACAGGTTAAAAAAGAAACAATCAGAATTAGAAAGTCGTGATTTTGAAGCATATTTTGGAATATAATCAAATCTCCCATTTTTGATAGTAAACATCAAAGGGGAGGATATCAAAAAGGTGTGTGAATTATTATAAACATTCTAAAAATAAGTGTATAAAAGATTTATTTATATACATACATATACTACTAATAAAAAATGATAATTGCAGCCAGATAATACATTGGTTCCCATTTGTCGATGCAGGCAAGGTTCAATCCTTTGGACACGTTTGTGAATCTATAGAAAGCATGTACAAGAATAGGAAGTTACATGTAAATTGAATAGCCAGCCCATATTCATACGCCCCACCACCGTCATCGGCCCCGTTACACAGCTTGCAATGGTATAGCCCAGTCAGCAAACCTACTACAGAACTTTTTTTATATAGTTTCTCTTGCATTCATATACATAAATACACCAATATTATTTGTATTTTGTATTTTTTAAAAAAAGGCTAAAAAACCAATAAAAGCAAAACCTTTTTTCTCCAGAAACACCTTTCTCTATAAAATATAACCCTTTTTTATTCTTATTCTTATTCTTATTCTTATTCTTATTCTTATTTATTTCCTGTCTAGTTTTTGTCCTGTTATTTCCTCTATTTAAATGTTAAAGCCTTTGGTTATCAAGATCTCCATACTTTCCCTGGCCTTAACATGTCTCTTGAGCCAAACCCAGGCACTTTCTAGCCCCCTCAGATTCCCACTTACCCAAAGACAACGACCCGGTAACACTCTACCCAAAAGATGTACTCGGCACCTCCATGAGTCCCATCAAGACACTTCTGCAATATCCCTCATTGAAGACAAGGAGCTTGAAGAATATGGAATCACTGTCTCGGTTGGCACACCTCCAACAGATTTCCTTTTAATATTCGACACCGGCAGTGCAGACACCTGGCTTCCCTCCTCGGCCTGTACCCCTAAAGCAGGCTGTCCATCGAACCGAAAATACAACCCAACAAAGTCCTCGACATATGTTCGCAGCACTATTGATTATTCCATCGACTACTACAGTGCCGACGTGAATGGGTCCTATTTCAATGACACTGTCAAGTTTGGAGGCTTCACCTTGGAAAATCAATTCATTGGTCTGGTAAAAACGATGACAGGCTCACTTACTGATCAGACAGGCGATATTGTCCTTGACGGAGTGTTTGGTGCCGGTATTCCCGGTTCATCTTCTCTGTCAATTGAAAGGAACGAGACCTATCTGACTATGCCCATGGATCTGTATGCAAAAGGACTGATTCCCGAGCCTTTGTTTTCAGTCTTTCTCGGCCAACAAGACTTGAATGGCGAGGTCATTTTTGGAGCCATAGATCATAAAAGGGCATCTACTCCAATCATCTACGTAGATGTTGCATTGTTCGAAGACGTAAATGGCTACACTTACTTTAATCGCTGGTACTCTTCGGCTTATCATATCGAGGTTGGCAGCGAGCATATCGAAATCGAGAACGCTCCATCGACACCCTTCGTGTTTGATACAGGAACTAACAGTATAGCTCTTCCAACCTATCTTGCCGACAAAGTAACACAAGGCCTTGTACCAGATGCTGTAAAGAATGGTACCATTTATAATGTGGACTGTTCCTACCTTAATAGCACGCGTCCCTTCCGGATCGTCTTCCCTGGTGCAGAGTTCGCTCCTCACCAACCAAAGAACCTGAATGTGACACTAGAGTTACCAGTCAGCAAAATGGTCGTTCGCTCAGGCTCAACTTGCAGGCTCATAGTTGAGAGCGACGATAATTCGTTTCCTGTTCTTGGAAACCTGTTCCTTCGACACTTCATTACCGTGTTTGACTTTGGAAACTACGTTATCGGTATCTCTCCACTCAAGCACTAGATAATTAAACGGATGTTGCAATTCATAATATTTTTATTCCTATAATCCTGTCTGTATCTGAATATATGTACTCATTTAATCTAGATTTTCTTATAACATTTAATGGTCCTTTTATACATATACATATATATATATCTATATATCTCTATCGATGTATATCTTTATCTCATAAACTCTCTCACTCTCTTAACTATTCCATGATAAAGAAGCTTCACAGCACGAGTGCCAATCTACATTAATTACTGGTTCAATTAAAAGGTACAATTTGAGATTAGAAAAAGAGAAAACTAAAAACTCTAATTGGCCTATAAAAAAGAAATTACGAAACCTTGAGTCAAAGTTAAGTTTAGCACCAAGAAAACGCGTTTCTTGTGTTCAATCCACTTATTCTCCTTATTTTAATGACAGATTTCACAGTGAAAATCAAGACTATAAGCTCCCCCTTTTTTTTCTTTCTTTCTATACACATAACAAATACAGATCCTTCCAGGCCCTTATTTTTTTTAGTATTATTATTATTCCTGTTAGACCAGGAACTCTCGTCCCACCAGAACATCGATCCAATATCTCAAAGGTCCTTTGATATTTGACCATATTAATCTTATATTGTCTATAATCACATTTTAAAAAAAAAGGGACCTCTGACAATCCATGGTCTCCATTACTGTCTCCAAAACATCTGCAATACACATCGTCTTTAAACCTAATTATGCTTTTTTTTGCTTTCGATAATCAAATTTGAATAAAGAACAAAAAAAGAATGGCTTCTTTACCGAGGATACGATCAACCGGTCCCGAAATGTCCAAGAGCGTAATGAGGAGGGTAGTACCTTTGCTTTTTTAGAATGATCCGTGGCATGTTACAGAAAATATTAAAGAAACGCGTTATCCACCAAGGTTACATTGGGACTTTTTTTTTGGTTGGTTTATTTTGGAGTTATCGACATATTTGCTCTTGTAATCAAGAGATTTATTATTTATTTTGCATGGACAAAACTCTCCAGTGCTTCATTCACCAATAAGACTTCAATTGACTGTCGTTTGATAGAAAACAGTATGATAAAGAGTGGGCCTGCATATGGGAGGTTGTTAATTATGAAATCCAGTTTCTTTAATGACGATCAAAAAAAATTTAAAACAAAAAGAATCACTCTCCTGGAGGCTTGATAATCTTTAAACTCTGAAGATGAACTATTGGCATTGTTGTAAAACACACGGCTGATTTCTTAAATTATTGCCAATATATGTCTCTTGAATGATCACTTGCAGGTCCATAAGAATGTCCAAGTTCGATGATCTTGCACAAGTATCTATTTAAAGACCCTTGAGCTTATTTATGAAAGAGTATGATTGATAGGAATACCTGAGATGTGATTCTGCTTACCATAAACTATCCCAGACACGATGCTTTTTTTTTTGTGGTTTATAATTACACAGTGTGTTTTCCGTGCAGTTCCAACTCGAGAGACCTCTACGGATCCTTTAATTGAAAGCTACACAGAAAATAAGAAGCTTATAGCTCATTTAGAATCAAAATAAATAAAAACAATTGGCTTTACATATTATTATTATGTGTGTGTGTGTGAATAATATATTTTGTTTATATGCGTCCTTTTTCTCTCTATTAAGAAAATATATATAAATATAACTTGTGTTTTTTGTGGCAACTGGTAATTGCTTGTAGGACTTGATCAGGTACGAGTCTCCTTGACCATATAAAGGAGGTATCGTATCCTTTTGATGTGCCTCGACAAGTGTCAATTGCTGCAATTAGAGGATTTAATATTGTGTTTTCCCAACAGTAAAGCCACAAAACTTCACCTTTGTCTTTTTTTCCCCTTTTTTTTCGAACCAGATCAGCTCCTGAATTTTACAAAATGACAAATGGTATTTGAAATTTATGCTTTATTATTACTATTATTTTTAACACTGATAGTTTATAGAAACATGGTCCCTCTCGCCTCAATCAAAGTAACATTAATTATAATTTAATTGCCACCAGATATATCAAAGAACAGAAGGAACAGAAATAGCAGAAATAGCAGAAATTGAAGAATTGATGTGCAATCTAGTCAAACTAGACATGTAGGAAGCGTATGATGCTCTATATGTGACTATAAAATGGTTTTATGCCATTTCTGGTTCTCCATCTATAACCACATTAAAGGTACACTTTGCCGATCAGTACATCTAGTTGTATAGATGAAAGCATTTACACTGTCTAAACCCCAAAACATTGACTGATGGTTTAAGGAATACCTATATATTACACAATCTTTATATCATACTAGTTAATATATATAATATTATTATTAGTAGTTGGACAAACAGGAAAAGAAACATTCCGTATTCTTTCTAGCAAGACAGATGACAAGGCACCAGAAAGGCTTTGGTGGTGTCTTGAATTGGCCAAGACCTCCTTCTTCAAACCCCAATTTTTTCTTTTTTTTTTTTTAAAAAAAAACCCCCTTGTCATATCTACTCTTGGGCTTTGACTCGACGTTTCTACATGTCATACCCAAGCCTGTTTGTATAGATACAAACATTTGTCATCATGTAGTAATAACGTATACATCTGGCTATAATAAAGCCTGTCATATGGCTAATTTTGGCTTTATTTTTGGCATGTAAATGGCTGAGTGAGATAAAGAATTGTTTTTTTTAACAAAAGAAATCAAGCCAACAGATAATACCCATGATGAATACCAAAGGCCATAAATCATGTCAGATGTATATACACAGCCTGATATTCATAAAGTGACAAATTAAGCCACTTTATAAATTTTGGCGCGTTTATGACTACATTTACTAGAAGAAGAAGAAAGCCCACAAATCCATCTTTCTGAAATATTGTCAAAAAAAAACACACACACACACACACTGGTCTCTATTGTTCAGAAACTAATGATAATAAAATACCTAGCTAACAATCTGTTTATTGAGAGTAAATAGAGCCTACAAGCTGTAGTAGGCTGAAAGCTTCAAGTGATTATGCATGTGCATGTGAAGAATACCGCGGTTCTTTACACATGATACAGTTGAGCTTTGAGGCAAAATCACTATTAAATTAATTATAGTTTTAAATGGATTTGCGAGGCTTTATGTTTGAGTAACAATGTTGGAGCATCAATGTAAATGTAGCCTACTGAATCTTGAGAAAGCAACTAGCAATTCATTTGCGTGTTCCTGAATTTACATGAAATAAAATCCAGTGTTTGGACTATCCAATTTATGTGCTCATTGTTCGTAGATATCAATGTCTGTACTGGATTTTGTCTATATAACAATGAAAAGATAGACTTTATTTCCTATTTTGTGCAGCATTTTTATATTTATAGAGAAATGGACGTTTCCAATCAACATATTGGCTATCAGGAAACAATTACACTGATTTATATATTTATATATATAAAACGATATGAAAAGTCATTAGTGATTTCTGGAATTTTGCTTATTGGAATAAACAAAACAAAACAAAACAAAACAAAAAAGACTTTATTCTTTATGTAAAAGAACCATTTCCGGTTTCAGATATTGTATCGTACAAGACATAAATCAAAAGCACAGCTTATTTGAAGACATTCTTTTGTGAACACTTTTGTTGTACTAAGCAATATAGCCATATAAGGAATAGAAAAATGGCTGAATTGAAATAACTCTAGGTTTAAAAGATATATATTGAAAGGAATATATATTTTTAGAGACGAGAGTACACATGCCCTAAATAAATATGCTCTTACAACGTTTCTCATACAATGCCATATAATCGATGAACCTTAAAGCGCTCACTTTGTGGCACTGTTTCCTTGTACGCTTTTTTTTTTGTCTTTTTATTATTCACGGGCGGTCTTGGCTGTCCAATAGACTGTGTTTCCAGTCATCAAGTGTTCGCAACTGATGTATGATTAAATTCAAATATTCATGACATAATCATATTCTGTATACCATAGTTACTCTAGTTGAAAAAAAAAATCATAATGATTCTAGATGCCACTGGTCTGGATAACTGTAGAGGGCTACTAAACCAAATGGGCCCCATTACAGGTCATAAAAAAACTAATATTTATTGATGCTGTCAAACCATCTACAGCAGGTCACCCAATATATCTTGGGTTAATTCAACGTAATCTCGGGCATATTTTGTAACCGAAATACGCCCACATACATATACCTCATATGCTGTGCAGATTGCAGACATACAAAAGCATGAGTTGCTTATAATTCGTCATGGACCCGCAAATTCTCTCTGCTGAAATACGGCTTGGGGCTTACAAAAGCAATGCAAAGCATCTGCTCTTGATATTTCTGCATTGCTTTTATTTTTATTTGGGGTTTAGAGGCGTTTCATATGTTTAATTCAGTGGTATCCTTTGGTGTATTGGAAATTTATTTTATCGTCTGTTGATATTCTGAGTGCAGTTTGCTAAAAAGATAAACTCTGGTCTACACACACACACACACACACACAAGCATTCCCATATATTCATGGGTATGTGTATCTAACATTGATCAATAAATTAAGAGTCTATATTCAAAAAGACAATGTGATTTCCCAGGTGCCAAACCATTTGTGATATAGTAAAATACCCTTTAAGAATAATTATAATATCCATCTTGAGTACTAGCAGCCGCCATTCCCTCACTTTTCGTATATATCTCAACAAAGGTTGCATGTAAAGCAGTAGGCAAAGGAGAATGCAAAGGAGAATGCAAAACAGTATGCGAAACAGTATGCAAAACAGTATGCACTCTGACAAGCCAGATTACTATCTGTAGAAAAGTAAAGCCTATTCAACTATAATGCATCACTAATGGAACATTTGGCTGGTTTCCTAGACCCAGTCCTTTGGACCTACAATAAGTTTTACTAAAAAAAAAACAAAGAAAGCTTTGTGGGGAGCTTCTTTTTTGTAGAGAAAGCCTATTACAGCGATTAAGCTATTCGTATCCTAGAGTTAACATTAATAATAAAACTTTAAAGAATTGACTTTTCGGCACTGCTAGATTGGAAATACATCATGGAACCAATTGTCTCGAGTAAGCTTATTTGGTTTGTTAGAGAGATTAAAACAAATAGCCAAAAAAAAAAAGAAGCCAGGCGTATCAACCATTAGAGTCGTATGTTGACCTTGTATTCATGATAAAATCAATTTGTTTAGACAGAATATGTTGAGGTGTACGAGTATTTCATATTAGAACCATTTCTATATTAAGTGAGATTGAAAAAGGTAGAGATGTACGGTTCAACTGAACACAAATATTGTCTCTGTGAACAATATTTGTGTTACCAAGCAATATAACCATAAAAGGGACAAAAAAACAAGGACTGAATCGAAATCTTTCGGAAGACCTAAAAATATCAGGGATGAGTATATATATATATATATATATTCTTGGCAGTTGGACAAGCTTACAAATCTAACGCTGATGCTATTAGCATGTAAGCTTTGTGTCATGGTGGTCTTTATGCTACCAAATGATTAATAGTGGTCTTTGCAGAGTTACTTTTTCAATTCAAGCCCTTTTTTTTAAAATAAAATATAAATAAGGATAAATCGACCGACTTGTGAAATATTGAAGCTTCCAAGGCGTGATTAACTTGTATTGGACCTCAAGTTCCCAGACTGCCTCAGACTTTGGTCTCACCTTGGGATATTTGCCCAAAGATGTACGCCTTTGGATTTTAAAAAACTCTAGGTTTCTATTATAGTGTAGAATAGAAATACCAACCTGAATTATACCATTATATCTTGATGATTAAAATTACATTTGGTAGAACCGATTACCAATAAAAAAATCTTGTTTGGTACATGTATTCATAATATTAGGATATTGGCTTGGGTACGTGGATAGTTTTGTAATATTCAATAGTATATTCTACGGGCCCTTGTTTGAATAATCATGATAAATTACATACAATTGGAATCTGTATTCTGCCTTGCCACAATTCTGCATGTCATTGTCTTTCCATTGTCTTGTGGAAACAACTGCAGCCAATATACTCAAATTGTCTTGATCCTTTACACGATGCACAAAGTGCTTTATAGACCATAGTCGGGGTTGTATTTTCCAAATATTTTAGGGCCAATACAAGATGGACTTTAAAAAGCCATTTTAACGTTTCTCTTTACAGTGCCATGCGTCAAGATGTTCACTAGTTATTCTGTGGAAATTTGGAAAGCTTGAAAGAGATTAAATCTATCTTTGGTGGTATATTGACTGTAAAATCTAAACAGCACGTCTAGGCGTGTAAGAATACCCTTGATATAATTAGAGAAGGGGATATCTTTTGAACATTTATATAATTTCTATATTTGTACTACCTATTTAAACTCAAAAAAACATTTAATATCTCCGATAAGTCATAGAATTATGAAATTTTCGTAAAACTGGATGTCGTCTAACACATATCTTATTTTCTTACGAGAATTTGGCTCGAAACTTACGTAAAACCATGTAAATTCTCAATGATTCTTTCATAACTTGGATCTAAATTTTCATAGGACTTTAAATATGAAGTGATGTCTCACATTTAAAACCCGGTTTAATCACATACCCTTAAAATTTATAAATTTTCAAAAGATATCCCCTTCTCTATTAAATTGGACTTGGAGGAAAGGGATAAAGATAAAAGGACAATATAGGTGATAAAAAAAGAGTAGGGAAAATAAGTAAAAGAAAAGAAAATAGAAAAGATCCTTAAGCTAGTATAGCTCGCTGTCTCTCTATAGTACTGGAGGCCTTTGTAGCCACTACTCCAGGAAGAAAAGGCTGATTGTCAAAGACAAGCTTCCAATGAGCATTCCAAATTGCCTTGGCTGTTATAACCACCAGCAGAATCTGAGTATCCCGAGTGGGAGAAACAGAGAGGAGTTGACAAGATGTCAGCATCTGCCGAACATCATCCAGAGTCTAGCTCCGGCAGAAACGAGAGAGGACTACGTTCCACACCTGGCGTTTCTTAGGACAGAAGAAGAGGAAATGGTCTTGGTCTTGGTCTTCGGTGTCGGTGGAGCACACCAAGCACATGGGGTCAGACACGGTATGAGGCATGATGGTGTGGATGGCCAGTCGGGTGGAAATTCGCTGTCATATCACTTTCCACCACAAAGTGCGTGGCACTAAATACTGATTTTCTTCAGGGGTCAATAGAAATTGGAGTATATATATATATATATCTTGTCAATTTCAGACATGTTAAAGTCATTCAGTTTCAACTCGAGACTTTGGTTAAAAGAGCCATAAACTTGACGTCAATTGTGCCGAAATTAATAATCGTTAATGGCTGTCCTTTTCGACGGATGTATTATCAAATACTAGAAGCGATCCCTTTCCAGAATAATGAATAAATTCCAAACGTGTCTCAATCTCGAGTAAAAACACTGTAATTAATTTGTCGGTTTATTCTACTTGTAAAAAAGGGGTATCGATACGGCTTTTGGTGCTCATCTACGCCTTTTAATGATCTCTCTTAAAATAAGGCCTTCCAACCCATATACAAATTGTTCAAAGCCAGAAAGTTATTTCCCAGCAACCAACAGAGAGGTAAACAAGTCCAGAGCACAATATGTTTGATAAATACTGGTAATAATCATGTAATCGCCTTTCTTTCACTCTTGGGTCTCTATTATTTTCCATGCAAATATCTCGTATTGGAGCAAGACGGCTGCTTCCTGCCCAGAAACCCAACCTTTTCCAGTACCAGCGCTACCTGGCCACTCAGAAGACCAGCCCTGATATCAAATGGTCCAAGATCATGCCTCGTCCTTCTGTGTGGAGGGCAACCATATTTGACCATTTCACCAAAGGACCTCCTGCCAAGTCATGGACCCTCCCCTATCACTTGCTGGTTTCTACCATCCATGACATCGTGAACAGGGCTCATGTTTTGACTGTGGAACAAATCCAATACCTGACCACTCGCAGAAGAGAACCAATTCCATCCGGATTCAAGGCAAATATAGTATCAGTGCCCGCGTCCTACAGAGAACAGGCCGGGGAGAAGCTGAGCCAGATTCTGTCCCTAAGAGATCAGCGAAAGATAGGATGGGACTGGCAATCTGACCGAAAAGATGCACCCTTACTCGAAGGAGAGTGGATGGAAAAGGACGGCCCGGAGAATGAAGATGGGCCTGTGCTCTACTACTTGCATGGAGGAGCGTACTATCTGTGCTCTTTTGGAATGTACCGTCCGCTTATTCCTCAGATAATAAAGGTAACCTACAAAGCTCGATATTTATTTCCAGGGGGTTGCTGTTTATTGATATATATATATATTACGTATACGTGTACGTGTTACAGGAATCAAACGCACGTTCATTTTCTATTGACTATCGTCTGGCTCCTCAGCATCCTTTTCCTACTGCAGTAGAAGATGCATTGGCAGGTTATCTTTACCTCATCAATCCTCCTCCGGATGCTGGATTCTCTCCAGTTGACCCCAAGAAGATCGTTGTAGCCGGGGACTCAGCAGGCGGAGGCTTAACGTTGGCCTTATTGATGGCCATCAGAGATGCCGGTCTGCCACCCCCTGCAGGTGGAATGCCATTATCACCTTGGTAAGCCAAGATCATTGACCCAAACGTACTCAAACCATTACTCTTGTTAGGGTTGACTTGACTCATTCATTGCCATCTATCCTGGCCAATGAACGCACAGACTTTCTCCCAAGGCTGGGATTCAAGCACACAGACTCTCCTGCACTGGACTATTCTATCCTTCCAAAGCTTAAATACAATGAAGATGACCATGAAGAAGTGTCGATAGGTCCATTTGGAAAGACAATTGATCTATCCAATGTATCAGAAGAAGACATGGAGCGTGTTCAGTTCTATACCGCCAATGAATCTATCAAGCTGCCCTTGGTTAGTCCTGTGTTTGACAAGAAGAGCCTCCACAATCTTCCAAAACTGCTCATTGTAAGTTTGGACTGCTTTAAAGCATAAACCCCCCCCTCTTATTGACGCCTATGCATTTTTGAGTAGCAAGTGGGTGATTCAGAGCGTCTTCGCGATGAGGGCATCTATGCAGCCCTAAAGGCATCGGGTAGATATCCTGGGGCACCAGATAGCAAAACTCTTCCTAAGACGCCGGTTATTCTCGAAATCTATCAAGACCAGCCCCATGTATTTCAGATTCTTTTACCTACCAAGGCCACCAAACGTGCTAATGGTCGGCTGGCAAAATTCTTGGCTGAAGAGACACAAGTCGACCAGGCTGACAAAAAAAGTAAAGATGAGTCGTTTGTGGCCCTTTGTATCTCACCAGAGGGTGAACACAAAGACGTTACACAGGAAATAATAGAGCGTATGACGCTGGGAGAATGGAACGAATGGGAAGCACGCCTGGCCAGACCTAGTTTAACTGAGCGCCTAAAGGAGATCCGGAACAATTTAACTTGATAGTTTAGGATATAAGAATGGCTCGAGAAATACATCTCATTAAAGTGCGTTGGCCCCAAAGATGAGAATCTTCTTTTTTAAAAAACAGAAAAATGCACGGAGGCTGAGGCCATCCTAGGCAGATAATATGGGGTTGTGCTCAAATACACACACATTTTTTGTGGTGCTCGAAAAAAGAAAAAGATTGAGAAACTGAGCAGAAATACAGCCCATATACACATTTATATTTAGGTCCGCAGCTTAATGGATACAAGTGTTTTTCTTTTCGCTTTCACTTTTATTTCTACACCTCTACACCTCTAAAGAATGGCAGATATGGCCCAGGAATTTAACCCAGAGGATTACTCCTTTGTGGTTGGAGTAGGTAATAAAGCAGTCGATCATACCACAGTTGAATATTCAAGTCTATCATGCATTTTTAAGATTTCGGTACGACTTTCTCTGGTTGCTCCTTTGTGTTTACCGGGGACGAGACAGAGGAGATAGTCGACATTACGGATTGGTAATTTAAAGTCTTGACAATACAGTCCATCGTAATAACGATATTTGGAGTGTATCCTTTGAGGGGGGTAAAAGGCCAAATCATGGAAGCCAATATTCAAAAGTACCTACTGCTCTACTTTACCAAGACAATGGTCATAATATTGTTGGCTGGGGAGACGATGCAATAAATGATCCAGACCAACAGGAAAATCCAGACAGCTATTTATTAGAACGATTCAAGCTATACTTGGACAAGAGTGTAGAAAACATGCCCCAGCTTCCTTTTGATTTGACTGCTCTCCAAGGTATAAGCATCTTTTTTTTTGGACATCGGCTTCTAATACCAAACATATATATATATATATCTAGTCATTACAGATTATCTGACAGAATTTCATGAATATACCCAGACCGTATTTGAGGAATCATTTCCAGACCTATATGATGCCTCAAAATGCAGATACTGTCTTACTGTGCCAATTATGTGGGACGACATGGCCAAGGCAATTATGCGTAGAGCAGCAATAGAGGCTGGATTAGTTGATCCCGGCGATCATACTGGCCGACTGTTGATAACCAGTGAATCTGAAGCAGCAGCACTCTATTGTGAAAAATCATGTCCTGAATTTGATCTTTGCCATGGAGATCGATGGCTACTATGCGATGCTGGAGGTGGCACAATTGATCTGGTTGTATACGAGGTCGATGAATCGTCAGGAGAGAGACAGCTGTGTGAAGTAACGATGGGCTCTGGAAAATCATGTGGATCGACTTTTCTGGATGCAAATATGAAAGTGTTGATCAAAGAGAAGCTTGGAGATCTTGTTGAACTAGATGGCCCTATAATGCTTCAATTGATAAATCAGTTTATAGAGACTATAAAGGTATGTGTATACTTTTTGGTTATATATATATTTCAGTGTTAATGCTGTCTATATAGCCTCAATTTGACAACGAAGAAGATATTTTTATGCCTTTACCGATATCCATTGTGGAGGCTATCGATGATCCTGATTCTTATCCTGGGATTGTGGATGGCCAATTGGTATTCACGGCCAGTGAGCTTTGTGAGCAGGTTTTTGAGCCGGTTGTTCTCCAGGTTCTCGAGTTAATTGAGGAACAATTTGAACAATCATCTGGAGATATCAAGGCCATGTTTCTTGTTGGAGGATTTGGACAATCAAATTATTTGCGCCAGCGTATTGAAGAGACATTTGACGGACGCTTAGAATTCATACATGTACCTCCACGCGGTGATCTTGCAGTGGTGAGAGGAGCAGTAGCCTATGGACTGAACCAAAAAAGAGTTACCAAGCGAATCTTGAGGCGTACTTATGGAATATGGTCTGCAATGATGTTTGATCCAGTGCTTGATTCGCCTGACAATCACGTCGTTGAGGCTGATGGAATGTCTGTTTGCAACAACCGCTTCTTTGCATTTGCCAAGATGGGAGACACGGTTGGAATAGACGAATGTGTGTGCAGTGAATTCCAATGGTTCCAAAGCGAAAGTAAAACACTTCGTAAGTACCAATTGTGCCTTGACATTTTAATTAAGCGTTCTTTACCAAGGAATATACACCTATGGAAACTATGGAGATGCACCAAGATACATTGACGACCCTGATATTAAACTCATGAGCTCTTTTGATATTGATTTTCCTCTCGATATTGAACGGACTCATGATGAGGGACTTCCGGCACTTGTGGGAATATACTTTGGATCGACTGGAATTCGAGTAGAGATCAAGATCCACGAAAGCATGTTTACCTATACTGCAGACTATGACAGTATTGATAACTCATACGAGGTTGGGTACAGTGAAGTTCCTCTGAAAATCAAACCCTCGTTTAGAAAACGAATTATCCATTCGTTTGGAATTGGCAAGAAATACAAGGCCTTTAAATCTTTTATTCTATAGGTTTAGCGGCTCTACCCAGCTTTTTAATAGCTGGCTTAATGACCAGCAAGGTGTAGGATAGATTATAGAAAAAAAAGTGTAATAAGATTTTTTTTTTCTTGTACTTTGATCGTCGGTAACACATATTTCCAAATAATCGGTAGTAAATATAAAGGCATCTTGGCTCGAGCTCTTTAATCAGATTAACTAATGTCTATATATACATACACGTGGGTCTTGTTCCACAGACGCAGTAGATGGCCTCCAATGAATCCAAGGCAAACCAAGGTGCCTGGATATAAAGACTGCTTGGATATGCTTATGTCCAGGCCATTGGTTAGATGCCATTGTTGTAGTAGATATTCGGCCCCAATTCAATCCAAGAAATAGTTTTGTAAAGTAAACCAGAACCCTTCCGCTCTTTCTAATGCTTAGCCATTGTCTGGGCAACGGGCTATTTCTAGGCCAAAAGCACTCTGGAAACGCTTGGCAAAAAAAATAAAAATAAAAAATAGAATATTCAGGGGAATTAAAAAAATAGAAGTGTCGGGGTTTTTAATACACGATGCAATTTGGCATTTATTGGCGCTTCTTTGAGGTTGACGTGATCTCTCTTTCTTAACATTCATCATGACCATCCACAAAACAGCACAAGAATCTGACGCAATCATAAAGGAGCTTCGGCTCACTCTGGGCCCAAAGTCAAAGACAATGAAAGACGAAGTAAGCTGCAGACCCCACATATCTTGTATGACCTAACATTCAATGCAGTACCTCGTCCAATTCCTGGTTGCCCGTAGCTGGAGTGTGGTAAGTCTCTTGTGCTATATAAAGTGGTCTTTGATGGCTAAAAAAAACAATTCAATTAGTCGGGTGCAAAGGGTCAGATTGAAAAGACGTTGGCATGGAGGAAAGAACACAAGGTGGACGAGCACCCTGTTGCCACAGGAGAGAATAAATTGCCATTATTGTATCCTATCCGTGGTTACAATAGTATCCCTGACGGTAATCTCGAAGCTGCACCAGGTCTCTCCGAATCTGTATTGAGGATTAACAAGTACATGGGAGGCAGTTGTCTCCACAAAACCGACAAGAATGGTTGCCCTGTCTATATCGAACGACTGGTACGATATCGAAAAAAAAGGTTGTCAATATGCTTAAATTGAGAATGAATTTATAGGGATACCACGCAGCAAAAGAGATTGCAAAGTATACAACAGTAGAAGAAGTGTCCAATTACCACATTGGCTGCAATGAGTTCCTAAACCGAGTAATCATGGAAGATTGTTCTCGTGTGGCTAACAAGACAATCAACCACGAGACGGTGATATTTGACTGTACTGGAATGGGATGGCATCGTATGTTGTTAATATGGCAGATTGTGAATAATAGATATTTACTAATGATAAATGACATGGATTACAAGAGCTTCACATGCCAGCACTCCAATATCTTCGTGCTATCTCTGATGCAGATCAAAACTATTATCCAGAAACCCTCAGCAGGCTATTCCTAGTTAATGCACCTTCATCATTTGTATTCGTGTGGAAGATTGTAAAGGCCTGGCTTGATCCCGGTGTAAGTATATATAGATAACGTTTTAAGAATATGATAATGATAAGGATAAGGATGCTAATTTACTTGTAGACCATTGACAAGATCAAGATTCTGGGTGCTGACTACAAGGAAGAACTCTTGGAGTATATCTCTGCAGAAAACTTGCCAAGTTTCTTGGGTGGAGACTGCAAATGTGCCCATATGGCCGGTGGATGTGTACCATCGCAAAGTAAGTACAATCAATAGCAAGATTGCCTGGCTAATATTTTTTTTGTAAAGTGGTCAAGAATATTCCTGCCATTGTACCCCAACCTCATAACGAAAAGGTCTCTAGCCCATACAACACAGACATCATGCAAAAAGGAACCTCTGCTACTATATAAATTAACTACAATTCATTTCAATACATCACTCTACATTCAGACTTGAACCAATTCATTTTTGTTATATTTCCATTGCAGGTCGCCAAAGCAAGCCAAAAGATTATTGTTTGATTTTATTAACATGATAGAATGTTTAATCAAAGAGACCTTTAATAAAATCAATATTAGTAACTGTCGGATCAAGTAGTAATAAATAAAATAAAATAAAAAAACTTACCGAAGCCCATATCGTCATCGGACTCCTCCTTCTCCTCAACAGCCTCCTCAACAGCGGCCTCGGAAGAGGCAGCAGCACCAGCAGCACCAGTAGCGGCGGCGGCACCACCGGCACCAGGGGCACCGACGTTCAACAAGAGAGACTTGAGGTCCTGACCAGCGAGGGCCTTGGCGTAGAGGGAGAACCAGACGGGCTCAACCTCGATACCAGCAGCCTTGACAAGGGTCTGGAGCTTGTCAGACTACAATAGATAAAAATTAAAATCATTGTCCACACAGTCCAGAACTCCGAGAGCTTACGGTGATTTCAACGTTGTCATCCTGGAGGATGAGAGCGGCGTAGACGACGGCGAGTTCGGCAGACATGCTACAAGGAGGTGTGAGGATGCTATTGGATGGATGGATGGATTGATGGTAGACTTCTACATACACGCAACGGATGGATGGAAATGAAGGAGGGACTCTTGCTGCCATCCATCCTCTTCCCTAAGTGCTCTCCTTGGGCACACAGTCACAACTTGGACTGTGCCGTTGGATCGGAGTGGAATAGACTTCTTGAAAGTAAATGGATTTTTTGCATAGAGAATATTTGTATCGACATGTATAAACAAGTCTACTCTTGGCTCATATTAAGATCTAGCTCAAGTCTTTGGACCAAGAGTTATTCTAGATTATCTAGAGCCAAGCGGGTCTTTATATATATATATATTTCTTGCTAGGAACCTCATGGATATCCAACGCCAGGTACTCTTGAGCCATTTTGTATGGCAGATAATAAAACTAATTACTGAAAATTACACCTCTTTGTATCATTTTTTTGTATGTGCGATGATATTTTATTCGATTCTTTATAAATTACAATTTTATTTTTATTTTTATTATCATTATTAGTATTATACACAAGAAGCCTGGATTGATTTTGTTATTTTACAGTCGTTTGTCGTTGGTGGCAGATGGTTCCATTGGCCAACATTTCTTCTAGATCAACGTCTTCTCTTCGTCTCTTCATCCGTGCCTTGATTTGCTGCCTTTCGCGCTCTAACATGGCCAGAACAGTAAATTGCTCGGTGCGTTCCTGTTCAAGCTCGAGTGTCTTTAGCTTTTGCCAGCCATTGTGCTTGACGCATCGCCTGCTCTGGCGACACACCATTTCAGGGTCTAAAGATAAAGGTTCTGGGGATTCCCATTTGGTTTCTGGCCAAGACAGACGACAATCATAGCCACACACATCGTCGTCGGCAGTGGGCTGAGTAGAAAGTGTGGCAAGAAAGGTTGTCTTGCGTTCCACGATACCAATCATCTTACGTGCCCGTTTCTTTTCATCTCGAACTCTCAGCAAACGTTGGCCATCATCACGATCAGCAAAGGAGCTCAGTCTGCTCTTTGTGAGATAGCTGTGGCGGTCTGAGAGTGATGAGGATGCACCAGATGACCTGCGCTTGGATTCTGCGCAGGCAATACGTGTCCTTGCCACTTGCATTCCACATGCATCACTGCAGTACTTTGACATTTGTCCTTTTGTACCCATCCGAGCTGCTCGCTGACAGACAGGGTTTGCACAATGGGCTTTCCAAGATGTCTTTTTGCCTTCGCCTATAAAGATTGGCATTATATCATAGAATGGTTTAATTATTGGATATTCGCAAAGGGGGGAAGGAAAACTTACGTTTTGCACAGCTGTGACAAAAGTAGTGGCCAATAAACTCGCTTTGCTTTTCGCTAATCCCAATGCACTCGCCATGGAACCATTGATCACACAGATCACAGGCAATCATAAAGCGAGGAGCATCGTATGGTGTTCGGCAGAAACAGTAGAGTGTGTCATCTGCAGCCGGCCCACTCCGGCCCACTGGTCTTTCGGGTAAACTTTTTGCGACAGTACTGGTCTGTTCTACTTTTGGCTATTGTGAATATGAAGATTGATATTAGAATGTGATCATTTCAAAATGATTGATTGAGTTTGGTGTAATCTAAATGATAAACACACCTCTTCTTGCATGGGGGTTTCGGTTGGTGTTGTGCGTATTTCTCGGTCGACTCCATTTTCATACTTCCAAACCAGGGCTGTCGTGTCTTGGGGAATCTCTGGACTAGAGGTCTTGCCCTTTGTAATCCAATGCTGAACCTTTTTCAATGGCTTCTTCATCATCTCTGGTGTGCGTGTGTCGATTACTGGTTCTGGACTCTCTTCGATTGCTTCCCATGATTCTGATGGCCGGGAAGATGGTCGGGGAGGACGCTGATCTGCTGCTGCTGCTGCTGTTCGATCGGGCGTTTCTACCGGTTGCCATTTCAATACAGGGCAGCTTTGGGATTCTTTTGAGAGACGCTTTCGAAGAGGAAGTCGTTTGGAATTGCCAGTTGCATCTGTTTTGGGGCGAGGGAGTCCAAGATCTAGACATGGTTTCTTATTGTCATTGTCTATTTGTGGTTCAGGATTAAGCATAGAAGTGATGTCTAGTGCGGCTGAATTGCGCTTTAATGCTGCATTGGAAGAGCCATCTTGAATGTAAAAGGACATGATGTATTTGGCTTTGTTTATGAAAAAAGGAGAAGAGAAAGTGGATAATAAAAAAGAAAGGTATTATTATTATTATTATTATTATTATTATTGCTATTATAAATATATAAATATATTAATATTAATATTAATATAGATATTATTTAAAAATAAATAAAATACATTGTCATATTCTCTCTCTTCACAAGTTCTGTCACTTTTTTTTTATAAAAAAAAAACATTCATTACCTGGAGAATCCCAACTCCTCCTTTATTTTGTCCCGTTGCCTATATATATTATATTATATTATATTATGATATTCATACATGATATAAGGCTCCCATTTATCACTTAATCTACAACAACAGCAGCAACAGCAAGAACAGCAAAGACTTGTAAAAGTCCCTCTGGTGCCTAGCAATCGATATAATACATGCCCTGGCTTAGATTTGCTGTACCTTTTTTTTTTATTTACTACTGAAATATCTCTTTTGAAATTATTATTCTTCCTACGGACAATATGTAGATAGGTGGATGAATGGATAAATAAATAAATAATTTCTGACTGTCCATATCTTTTTTTTTTCAAAAAAAAATAAAAAATTCCCTAGTTTGTACTTGCAGGCAAGCTGTTTAGCAATGGACTTTCGGGTGTTGGGTGAAATATCAATATCACAATCACCCACACAACAATCGAAGCAACATTGACTAATCGAAAACATTAAAATAATAAACATCTCATCATTCCAGTACTTACTATTGCTTATAAGAAAATCAGCAGTCAGCTTATTACCATTCAGCATCTGCTTTCCAGTCAAGCCATCGACACTCAGGATAATAAAACACAAAGAATCGAGAAAGATTGCAAGCGACAAGAGCCGATTCAATTCCTGAACAAGACAATGAGATGAATAATCAAATCCGTTTTTTCAAAACCTACCTTAAAGTAACCAATCTTTCGAGTAATTGACCTTGCATGAGAAGAGAAGCAAGAGTTGACTAGCAGCTTATTAAACCTACAATGAGACACGACTCCCAATAGTGATAAAACAAGGAGTGCTTACACACCAAACAGACCAATTGTTCTTTTGTCAGTTCTAGTGGCACAAAAAACCCCCAACAATATTAACAATAATAATCTCTCTGGATTCCTAGTACACTACCACAGCCATAGACAAGTTGAGGCATCACTTCTTTGTAGGCAGGAGTATATACTTTTCGGGAATAATTGTACTGGATCACTGGAAATGTCACTATACTAACACACGTCCTAAGACAGCAGTTTTAGTCTTTGGGGGATCTTGTCGCAAGGGTCCAAATGTTGGTCAAGAAGCCCATTTTTACCCATCTCTCTTTCTCACCACACAATGTAGCATTTGAACTCCTTGCTACTCATGAATTTTGCACCAGCCACCAGGTTGGCCAAGTAATTCCAAAAGCATTGGAGTAGTAACAGAGTGCTGCTGCTTGGATCCAAGTGTCAATAAAGGGCTGTTGTAATCTGACTTTCTTTGACCTACGTCTGCAGTGAGAATCCAATACAAAGACTGTAATCTGCAAATGGTAGATTAGAAGATTCGTGGCAATAGACTCTTATAGTCAATCTAGTTACCAGTGGGCACAACATAGTCCTTGTTGGACTGACTCCACAGGATCTCTGGCTTGGTAACAAATTGTCCCTTGTGCGGGATGTACCCTTCTTTATACTTTACTGTGCTAGACACAACATCTAGGCCAATAAAAGGTATTTTAGATTCAAGATTCCTCTAGGAGAAACGAGCTTACCATAAGTCAATTGAAAGGGAAGCATGATCAAGATCAATAGTGATACAATTGACTTTAGCTCTCCTTTCCGAAGACGACTGGGTGAGAGGCATTGGAATCGATCCAGACGACAGAGGCGGTAGATGTACCACAGAGTGAGATATGATATTGAAACAACTCGCTCTATTGGCGATTAAAAGAGCTGTTAGCAGCCATTGTTTGGGATTCCTCTAGCTTACGAAGAAAACTAAAATCGCTTAAATGAGTCATGGTAAACTGATACTCTAGGTGAACTTAAGGAGTGATAACGAAACAAAATAATAATAATAATAATAAAGATTGGGTGAATTGGGGTAGGACTTCTCAATCCCCTGAGGCACCAAGACTTATAGCATTGTGGGTGACGTGCGCTTGTGCATATTCCAGTAGTGTCCTTTTGAAATAAAGAGGATCTATACACACAACATTGAACTTCTTCAACTTGATTCCTTTTGGCCCTGAAATGCCAGGTTTGGATTCCTTGTACTCATGAAATCAAGAGTCACTTTCATGTGAAATTATTGGCTGACATGGAAAATATAGATTACTGTATTTATATTTCATAATCAGAGAAAACTGTGTAGTAAGCAGGATTGTGGGCGCTGTACAAAATCTGAATTGTAGCGCTTTACCCCACACATACTGCTTTATACCTCTACCCTTAGATTCCACTGCATCACAATGGCCAAAGACGAAGGACAATCGACCTCTAATATCCGTACAGGGTATGTTGATCCATGCTTTACTCTTGGCTAAACATATTAATGGTTATATTGTCAAAAGGCACGAAATCAACCAGGCTGTCCTAGAGGCCTATCTCGTTAAAAACGTGCCTGGATTTATTGGTCCTTTGGAAATCAGCCAGTTTAAGCTTGGTCAGTCAAACCCAACATACCTCTTGAAGGATGGAAAGTAAGTCAACCAAGGGAACCAAGGGAATCAAAGTCTGGAATTAAGAATGGTCTAGTAAGCAGCAGTATGTGCTCCGTAAGAAGCCACCAGGCGCCCTGCTTTCGAGCACTGCCCATGCTATTGAAAGAGAATACCGAGTGATCCGTGCTGTTGGTATATCGTCTGATGTGCCTGTTCCCAAGGTCTATTGTCTCTGCGAGGACAATTCTGTCATTGGAACCCCCTTTTATGCAAGTATATTTCATGTGAATTATATAAGCACAGATTTAAACATTAACGCTAAAAATATATGTGGACTTTAGGTTATGGAATTCCTTGCAGGCCGCATCTACTCTGATGTCCGTATGCTTTCTTTGCCCTATGAGGACCGGAGAGCATGGTAAATAATTAATTGACCACCAAAAAAAGGCACATAGCATTAAAGTATCTATCTATAGCTGGATCTCTGCTGTCGAGACTTTGGCCAAGCTCCACAAGCTGGACCACAAGGCCATTGGTTTGGGTGATTACGGAAAAGATTCTGGATTTTATGCTCGTCAAATCAGATCTCTGGCCAAGGTATCTGCAGCACAGGCTGATACCGAGGACAAGGAGACTGGTGAAAAGGTTGGGCCTATTCCTCGCCTGAATGATATGTTTGCTTGGTTCAAGAAGAACCAGGTCCCTGACAAGGCCACCATTGTACACGGTGATTTCAAGGTAGGTCTTGATGAGAGAAACAAAAAACAAAAAGTGTAGCCAAACTAAGTGTCTCTTTGTAGATTGATAACATGGTGAGAAGCACAGTTTGATTACAAACCAAATTCTAAGAACAAAGCATGTAGATCTTCCACCCCACTGAGCCCAGAGTTATTGGTGTTCTTGACTGGGAACTGTCTACAATTGGACATCCTTTGTCTGATCTTGCAAACCTTTTGCAGCCATTTTATGTCTATCCTTCTGACAAATTGACTGGCTTCAAGGGTTTGAAGGAACTTCCTATTCCTGGTGCTGATGAGTTGATGAAGGCCTATACCTCAATACTCGGACAGCCCTATCCCATTGACCGTTGGATGTTTGCCGTTGCATTCTCGTTCTTTAGAGTAAGTCGTCCTGGTGGCTGTTATATCTATATCTATATTTATTTATCTTTCTTTTTTAGCTTTCTGTTATTACACAGGGCATTGCAGCTAGAGTTGCTCGCAAACAGGCTTCTTCTGCACAAGCAATGCACTATGCAGTCATGTTTAAACCAGTAGCAAGAATGGCTTTGGAAATTGTAGATGAAGGTGATTTGGTCCAGAGAAATGTCAGCAAACTCTAAGCCATTCCCAATAAAATAAAATAAAAATAACAATAAAAATAACAATAATGCTATATTACCAATTCACATTCCCAGAATCAAATTTTATTAATTCTACAAATGTTCTATAGGCCTTTGAGAGCCATTGCACCGGAAACCAGTTGCATAAGTCTGACTGGATCTTCCTTGACATCGCCTGTTTGATAATACTAGCAAAATGTAGACCGTGTCCATTTAATGACCACCCCTTCCCTTGTAGCACATTTACTAGCCTTACCTTTTGAATGCGCTTCAGATCCCGTATTTGCTCCAGTTGATCCAACCCCACCACATCTCCCTTGATGTTGTTCTTCATAAAGGCAATTGCCTGTGGGTGTCCAAATTACATGATTAAAAAAAGGCCAACTCTTATTTATAAGACCCATTTACCTTTTCACCAGTTCCACCGAGCTTGATAGCAATGATATCAGTCGTAGTGTCTTCGATACCAAATCTTTTTAGGGATTGAGAAATCTGCCCGGTTCACAAGATATTAATATATTTGTAAAGACCAACTCATTTGTATCATACATGAATAGTTGATGAGAAATCAAATACAATCTCGGAATTAATGTTGTGTGTCTTGAGCTGATTGTGTTTCTCATTGTGTGCAGCCCTGTTTGCTGCCAACATCACATGAAAAGGACTAATGACCTTTGAGTACAAATCAATATAATATAAACATCTTGACATTGTTTTTTAAACTAACCAATTCTGCATTGACAAGTGCGCATTCCATTGTGGCATCCTGGTCAATCAATCTTTTACGTAATTCTGATGAATTTGTGACATTTCGAAACAAACAGACATGAGCTTGGCCACGCGCAGGATGTAATTCAAGCTTGTAAGATTCCATTTTTCTATAGAGTCAAGCTTGGAACTGAAAGGTAAATGAAGTGACTGAAGTGACTGGCAAAAATGTGAGAGAGGCTGGTTGGGGGGTTTCCAAAAGATCAATCTACATGGAGAAAATTATGGTGATTTGTTGGTCTTGTTTGTGATTTCTACACCTCTGTATTATTGAATCTGGATACAAAGTGTACAATTTATCAGATAAAGATAATTATAGAACTAAGAAGGGGTGGGTTTCACACTCTAGATAAGAGTACGGAAGTATCCGAAGGTAGCATAATAAACAAATATTTATTGATTTGTCGAATCCATTATTTGGCTAATAAAACATTCTGTGTAATTCGAGTCATTTGGCAATTATTACCTTGTTCTGAGCAAGTTTACCGAGAGTATTGATACCAAGAGCCTGTTTAGATCAATTGCCTGCTAAATATCGTCAGTAAAGTTGTACAAATGTTTAGAAAAATGTTCTTTTGATGAAAATAAATAAATTTGTGGATCCCTTGGTCCCCAACTTATTTTATTTAGTTGTTTGTTTGAGCAACAGGCCAATCAATGTATGTATATATATATGTATTTTTGCAATTAGAGTTCTTGAAGCTCTTTCTCTTGTCCGCGCTGTCTTTCTGTATTACTCTAGGTGCGTGCAAATATTATTTCCAATTGGGTCCTTGTTCCGTTTGACTCACTCATTTAGGGCCGTCCGTGAGCCAGACTTTGTTTGGCGATACTTGTATTCATGAGGAACATTTAATTAAAAAGTCATGGTCTGGGCCTTTATTCATTCTTGCCAAAAACGAACCTTTTTTAACTTGTTTGGATCCGTTTTGTATAAGCCAAGCATGATCTAAAACCCCCATTGAATGAAGATGATTCTTCTCTTAAATAGTCTGAACTGTGTTTGGGTTAGTGTAGATGCATAGATGAGCACAATAATAATACAGTTATAATATTCAACTGTGATGCACTGCGCCTCTTTATTTTTATATGTGTGATACATTATGTATGCCAGACACCCATGTACTCTGTAGTCTGGTTTTAATACAAGGGTTGATATACTAGTAAAAATATTATCATCAGACAATTGGTAAATAAACCTAGGATTATGTATATGCCTTGCCCTTCAAAGGAAGTCGAGTGCATCTCAATACACTTGGTTCTAGTTGTTTAACTAATGTTTTTTTTTTCTGTACAACCAGAACAATCTTTATTTGATTCATTAATAGAATTGATAAAGGTACGTGCGCCATGAGCTTGTTTTCTGTCAATAATTAGCTATATAAATCAAAATAAAAATTAAATATTTGTTCTGTAAAGAACATCCTTTTTTTTTCCTTCTTTTTGCACTATTTTCTATTATGGAGATTATCGAACTGCTTGCTCCCAGTGATCCGACCATTGCACGCGGATCAAAAAGGTATCCTTGTAAATGGAAGGATTGCCTTAAAGAATTCAGTGAGTAAGGTATAAATCTAAATCTACTTTTATTTACTTGCAAACAAAAAAAAAAGGTCGACCGTCCGATACCGCCCGCCACTATCGCATTCACATTGATGACAGGTAGATATTAAAATTTCATGACCGAAAAAACTAAGCCAGGAACCACCCCTTTTTAGACCTTTTAGATGCCATATTCCCCAATGTGAAAAACGGTTTATTCAAGTGAGGTCCCAAACGTAGCAGAAAGAATATTACAATAATAATAATGGCCTTTTTATTTCTTAGAGATCAGCATTGACCGTCCACCTACGGACCCACTCTGGAGAACGGCCTCATGTGTGTGAGAATTTCAGTTGCAAAAAGAGCTTCAGTGACAGCAGCTCTCTTGCTCGACACAGGTTGGTGGCGTACTCGAACGATAGAATGCTAAGACATAAATTAGACGTATCCATACTGGTAGTAGACCGTACAAATGCCACTATGAGCACTGTCAAAAAAGGTAATATATGAATATTGAATTATTTCCAATAGAAACAGAAATAATAAGTCTGTCTAGCTTTACAAAGAAAGCGTTGCTAGTACGACACAAGAAGAAATGCCATCAGCAAGGAGAGAAGAGGGCCATTGGGTCGGTAGATTTACAGCCAGGCCAACCCGATGGCGATGTACCCTGCGATCGTTTTCAACTCATCAGTTTATATGACGAAAGGTCACCCAAGGATGAATCATTTGATCTTGGTTCTCACGGAGACAATTATCGCTAACCCATCTATTGTTGCACTACCAATCAACATCTGCTTTCTTTTTGATAAGTAAAAAAAAATCTTTGTACTATTTCCCCACATCCAAATATATTATAAAAAATTAGACACCCACACATAGAGAATTCCATGGCAAACAGCGTGGTTCTCGAGTGTAACAGATGTTTCGGTTTGAACGAATAATGGGAACCCAGTCAATCTGTTTAAAAAACTTGTGGTAAATTTGATGTTGATATTTTCCCTCTGTATACCCAAGTGTGGGACAAGTAATAATTGAAACAAAATTGAAAGCGTTGTCCATTAGATTCGTATGTTTAAACCCTACGTCATTGCTCAATGTTCAATAGGACAAAAGATGTTACGATGATATTTAACAAGATTGTTACTATTTTATCATAATTTCTATTATATTTTTGACCCCGCACAACCCATGAGGTAAAGTAGAATAAAATTCAGCAAATAATTGTAAATTGTATTCCAGATTTAAGGCCAGTTTGATAATAATAATAATAATAATAATTTGAAAAATTATTTTATTTCAAGTCTGTCGCAGTAAAATGGAAACGTATAAACAATGAGGTGTACATAAAGAGTATCTTGACATAATATGTATGAATTTATGAATGTATACATATGTAAAAAATAATAAGAATTAAAAGAATTAAAAGGTCTAAAGAGGTGTCATATGAAGAAATAATAATAAAAAAAAAGAGTAGTTGAAATGATAATCTGTGATTATTTTGCTTATGGAGTCCAATAAATGATTGATTTTCATGCTTGTAGGATGCGATGATTGTTGTGTTGGTTTGTAATGAAGGATGCTGATTGTTGACTTATTCTGCAGAATTGGGTTTCTTTGGGCACATCCTAATGATCAAAAGATTAATAACTATCAAACAATTGGGCTGGTGTCTTACATTGAGTAGTGGCCCTTTTGACCGCAATGAATGCATCGTCCGTCAGACATAGTGTAGAGTAATGTAGAGTATAGAGGCGTAGTTGAGCAGAGTCAATCGATGGACTTTGTTTGTTTCTTTGTGATTCAGTTAAATAGAGAAAAAGAAAGGCATGGGGTTTATATAAAATTACATGGTTACACGAATATGTATATATGGAATTCCCTAAAAAGGAACGCATTCTTTTTTAGCTCTCAACTTGCGATATAAACATTTGCCGATCTTTCCCGGCACGTGGCAGACGTGTCTTACCAAGATGGGCTTTATTGCCTAGTAACACACTCCATCCTTGCCCAGAAATTTATTGCTTGGGAGATGTGACTTTTTTGCATTTGTTGCCATGGAGATGATTGTTGGAAGGACGAGGATTTAAGATTGCTGAAATTCATGGTTTGATATATAGCAACAGGTATCAAAAATATCCCCTTGGCAATCAACTATGAATCTCCGACTTATTTAGAATTATTACATTAACAAGCTATTGTTAAAATATATACAAATATTCTTTAATGATGGTGATGATGGTGATGGTGATGATGGTGATGATGGTGATGATGAGGTGGCTATTTAACGGAGTTGCTGGTCTCCAACGTGGCTAAATGTAACAGATTAAGAAGAAGGAAGGGCTGTCAATGAGCGGAATGATTTCCATTCTATAAATTGGACACATCAGCTTAATTAAATTTATAATAATTATTTTTAAAATATTGTATAAATATATTTATATACTTATTAATATGTTTCTGAACCGATAGCCGATTCAATGTTTGGGTGTCCAATCCTTGTCTGATCCGATCAAAAATAAATATCTTTTTTTGGATTAAATTGTTCAGACAAGAATGATAATAAAATAAAATAAAATAAAAATAATAATAATTAGTACCTCACAGTCCGCAATAACCCAAAGAATAACAAGACGGTAGTGATGATTACTATAAAAATATTCTTATGTCGTGTATTACTAATCGACTAATCTATAAATGAGTCCTACCAAATTAGGTATCAAAAGAATACATCAATTCTTTAAGAAAAATCACTGCCATAAATAAATAAATATTAATCGTTTTCTTGTACTCAGTATCTCACCTGTTTGTGTCATGAGTTTATCATTACATGTTTATATATATATATTCAATTGGGTCTCTGTAGAACGAATCTAAACATATATTGTTAAGCTAATTCCAATCACCTGGACCATAGCTTCGTTTTTTTAATCCTTGGCTATTGTACTTTGGTACGACAAAGGCACGGGAGGTATTTAATCCAAGTCAACCTAATTTACACAAATATTTGAATTGTAGAATCCAGATACATATATACACCTTGAAACTCCAATTGACCATTGTCTTTAAAATATATTAGCAACATATTACCAATGCCAATTCTTCCCTTACAAAACATATTACCTTAAATTTGGTCACGGAAAAAAAAACAGATCATTCTATAGACTTCAGTTGCACGAACCTTGTTACATTATGATCAATAAAAAAAATCCAGTGTTCTATAAAGCAAACACACATGAGCTATACTCCAGCTGTTTATTACAATTAACTCTGCAGAAATGTGTTCTTGAACCCCAGTTGGGATATCCATAATTTGTGTCATAATAGCCAATATGTCAAGCCCAAATACTTGGAGTTTTTGTAGTACAAAATATGCGTTGAGAGGTCTGAGATTGTAAGTCTAAAGAAGGAGTGGAAGAAAAAGGGTGCTTATATATATATATTGCAATATAAAGAATTTACCAGTCAATCTTGCTGTTGTTGTTCAATTGTGTCTATTGTTTATATAGTGCCTTGGCATTTTATCAAATGAACATTTTAAATTTATATATAATATTTTTCTTTCGCTTTACTTTTTTTTTATGTAGACCAAATCTTGTCTATTGAGACCGTGCACCCACGCGCTGTACATTACACGTGGCTTCCAAAATGACTAGCTAGTGTCAGGGTAAATTGAAGATCAGCAAAGATAGAGAAGCCACAGGATATCTTGTGGGGTCCCTTGGTACATATCGGTCTTGGAACAGAACAAGCAAATAGAAAAGGAGAAGAATAAAAATCGGCCGTCAAATGGCGTACAGAGCCACAGATTGTCTGCGTTACTCGAGTCCCATTGGATCAACAGTATGCACCCAAACACACACATATAAATATATACATATATGTAAGTATTTATAAATATATAAGTAAGTAAGTATATATGTATATGTATATATCTATACACACACATATATATATATTTGTGTAAGTGTATTGAGCCAACCGGAATTAAATACAAAAATGGTGTATCATATTAACAATAATGAAACTGATTTGGTATGAAAAGTGTATTTATAAAGTTTAATTGGTGCAGATCGATACAAATAATAAAACCAAAGTATATTATGTCTAATGTGCCTAAAGGTGCTATATATACATATACTATATACAACTATCGCCTTTTAGTTGTACTCTTCAAAAGTATCAGGGATATTTGCCTTTTTTTTTTAAAAGAAAAAAAAACTAGTGGCTTTTACCCTATAAATACGGACCTATAGACAATACAAAATACAAAATACAAAATATATTTGTGTTCATTTTTCTTTTAAAAAAACAATTAGTAATCTAAACAATTGAAGCTGTGGGTTTCTTTAGTAATCATATATTTAATAGTATGTCAAGCCCATTTTTTTCTATTTTTTAACAATCACAAATAAGAACTTATCTAAGCCTGTTCCTCATCTTCAAAAAAAGAATTCTTCAATATATATTTTGAGGTATATACATTTTTAGTATATATCTTTGGATAATTGGTTTTCACACGTGTATGTGTGTGTGTGTTTTTTTAGATATCGTAACATGGATGTGCTGTGTACAACCGCTGAGCAACACGGAACATACTATTGTTTCAAATATCACTATCATTAATTTCTAAAATATAAATGTGTGTTGAAAGTAATAATCTCTAACAAAGCCATCCGTGAATAACTGCGCTTTTTGTGAATAGAATTGTAGCACGATAATCCAAACCAAGACTTGTGTACCGTATTAAAAAACAAGGGTCTGGATGTCGAGGATAAAGAAAATAGAGAGAAATCAATTTTAAAATGTACCTATGCACCAAAAGTATCTGACCTTTATAAAGCCACAGCAAAAGATTCTACACTCTTTAAAACAATATATTCCACCATCTAATTTCAGCCATCATTAAAGGCACTAATCTGGCAGGTGCCGTCATTCATGTCTGGTTACAATCTAAATAATGAGTACAAGAGAATCAAAACAGCTCTAGCCCATTAAACAGCCCTTGAATAATCCTATGAACCATATCAACTTTGAGTATCATCTCTATCGCAGAAATCACAGACCAAATAATAACTTCTAGTCGATTGTGTATCCAATTTATTTTTTTCTTTGGTTTCTTAAAATCACCTTTTTATTTCTTGTCTACAAAAATGTATCTTTTGTGCTGCAGTACACGAACCAAGTACAAGATATTCAAGAAAGGTAGATGCATAAGCTCTTGTTTTGCGAGCAACTTTGTCGATATACTCAACTGTGCTTCAGCTGATCATTGACCGAAAAAATATATATATTTCTTTTGGAAAATCCGCACAAGACATATCTTGACTCTTATAAGCATTATCGTAATCTTAAATATCTTTTTTAGACAAAGGTAATTAATTATGTTTGAGAAGACTAATGGTATACCTTGTGGGAAAACTTATCTCCACATTGATTGTTATATTTGTAGGACCAACCTTAGTCAAGTCTGTACCAGTGCGTGTGTGTATGTGTACATCATGGTATCATACATGAACATGTTTATCATAAAGAGAACAACTGTTTTCTAATATACAGCACCCAAGCTTTACCTAATTAATTTAAGCCATACGTATACCCTAATTTGATTTAGCCATCGCTAGATCTTTTTAAGAAAGTGCCTTTATTATCCTCGCAAAACACTTGAAATATATAATTTCACAATTATCATGGAAAAATAATTAATAGGTTTGGATAGTTGGTCTTTGTATAATAAATGATACTTTATTTTTAATTAGTTCATATATCCGAAAATATAATCTATAGAAAGAGAAGAAGAAGAAAAAAACGCCAGAAATAAATCTGATCATTTTCTTTGCCACTCTAGTTTAACCAAAAGTCCCGAGAAATTTGTGTAATTATGTGGATATCCTTTGGTTTTTGTCGTTTGCTTTTCCATAGTCCTAACAGTATTTTAATATGATAATCTAATATATATGTTAAGGAGAACTTTATTGGAATCAAGAATCATTAAGAAAAGATGTTTAAAACGAGTATTCATTCATCTAGTACAAGACAAGAGTAATAATATTTCTAAATAAAACACAGACCATTGTATGTATGTTTCTCTTTGGAAACTTGGAAAATAAAAAAAATTGTCCGTAAAAACTGTAAAAGTCTATCTCTTGATAGAAAATAAACTTTTATCCGGATATCCAATCGTAAATACCTTTTTCTTTTTCTCTTTGGATTATATATATAAGTAAACTTCCCCTTTTTATCAAAGCATATATTATCTAACAAGCTTGGTTTGAGGCAGCTCTAAAACTATTGATATTGTCTACAATTTAGTAAAAAAAAAACCTAGATTCCACAATCTTATCTTGTTCCTAGAGTGATGGAAATTGGACTTTATTTTCAAGACTTATCTTTCCTAATAGAAAGAATGCTTTGCTGAAATTAAATATGCCTGTACTATCAAGTAAAGTCTTTATAAATCTACCAAACGATCAAGTATTATTTCTGGTAAAGAGTCCATATCTAATATCATTAATTAATGTACTTGTAAAGAAGTATATGTAACCAAGGCTACATTGTACAAGACTACAAATCAATCAGCACAAAACAAATAAGCTACCATTCTCTGCATCAAGGACTCCTTCATGATATCTATAATCATCCTCTTATCAATAAGCGCTTATATGAATTGTCATGACAATTTGAAATCTAGCCTAAATGTAATAGACAGATTGAGATTTGATTTTCTGAGAACTATAAATATGAAAGAAGCTTCGAAATAAAAGTTGCTTATTATACTATTTGGAACTTGATAAAAATCCTGGGCATTGAAAATAAATTACTATATAATCAAAGTTAATGCATTTTTATTTTGTAAACTGAAAAGATATATTATTTTGATAAAGATCAACTGGTTTCATCATCAATTTGGATGAACAAGGCACTTTTCCCTTTTGGTTTAGCCATATTCATGGCATACATTAGATATTCTCTTGAATTGAATTAATTGACATATGGATTTATATAAACATCTTGACAAGAAAAGATGATAAATACCACCCGTATATGTCTATATGTAACATATGGTACTTCTAATATTATAAATGACAATATACACTATTTCATTTCATTATAAACAGATTTGTAGAGGATGTCCTACTTTCTTTATGACAGCAAGTAAAGAGACGTCGGACTTACTGTACAAAAGTTGGAATAATCAAAGTCTGGAGGAGAATATATTTTAAACACTAATGCCTGAATATAAACACAAGCAACTTTCGAGTTATGATACATCCAGTTAAAGATTGTATTTGTGAAAAGGCCACTAAACAAGTATTTCAATAAACTTGTTTTTTTAAGCTCCCAATGTAGAATATATTCTTGTTCGAGAATACGAACAAGCAAAATAAAACGACTGTGCGTAAATTTCTTTTACCAGGATCTTGAGTTCAACTTGACGTTTTTTTATTTAGGTATATCGATGGTTTATATTGACCAATTAACTTTTTATTATTATCTTGAAAATGGTTAAAGAAAATAATGCTATTATTGATCCAAGATTCATATTCTCCTTTAGTAATATTCTTACAACATTATCATATGGACTCTAAGAAAGCATCACTATCCGAACTTGGGCGTATTTTTGTCATGATACTTTGCTTATATATTAAATAACTCTTTGGTGCATTAAAAACTATGTTCTATTAAGTATTTCTTAAAAGCTCTTGATTATCAACTCATTATACTATCATTTGTATTATCATTAAATAAAAATCCAAAAAACACACACACAAAGTTCAACTCGAAATTTCGTATGCGTAAAAATATGAAACCCGAATTTTACTTATTCATATAAAAGTTATTTTCAAGCAACCCAAGCCTTAAATGCCAAAGATAGATCCAATACTCACAGATCAAATGCTCAGCAATAGGATCATAGCTAATGTAAGATTATTGTATAATTATTTTGGAAGTTGAAACAATTTCAAAATCAATTTTTTATTTTCTAGTATATAAGCTATATAATCAGATGATTTTTTGTCCGTTTTTCAGAGAATATAAAGGCTTTCAAATTTTGAATAGAACATGTAATGTTAAAGATGCTCCCATTCGATAGCTTGGCTAGATAAACCAACTTATAATATATTTGTTTTAATTTTTCTAATTACGCAAGTAGTTTAATGAATACATGACTTGATATTAATAATATAAGCTTTTTTGTAGCAATACTATTTCCCTGCTGCATTCATACTCTCTAAGCTTAATGTTATATATGGGACAGTAGTTAAATATCAACGCTTTTTTTATTTAAACTAATTTTGTTCTACAACTAAAAAAAAACAATAGAAATTTTTGTATTTTGAATATCGTAGTTCCCAGAAACCTGACTTAGAAACAGAGTCAGGGCAATAAAATCTAGAACTAAAACATCATTAACTGCGACAATTTAAAAGAGCCAATATACTTCCCTAAATTATTGCGGACAATGTAGTACATAATTTTCCCAGAAAAGAACAGGTGCATTCAGGAACAGCAATTATAGGATTTCTATAGGAAAAAGATATAGAAATAGGTGAAAACTATATACCGAAGCAGAGTATTAATTGATATACTCAAACATATTATTAGAAACCACCGTACAAAAAGGCTGTCTTTACTTTTGTATCAATTACAGCTATCCCCAATATTCCGTACATTTATAAATCTCCAACTCCAAATACTTTGGAAATAATGAATCATTCCAAACAACCCCTTTCTTGTGTTTGCGGGATTTTCTTAATTGGAATATTATTTCAACTATTATTTTTGTTTGTTATGGGTACTAAAAACATGTTAAAAGTGTAGTTAAATCCGACTTGTTTGTATCAAATATAACCTTTGTGAAAAAGGTTTTAGAAAGGGTTTTCGGTTATAAATAGGCATGTAGAATCAATGACTACAAGGTGGCATTTTTTTTCAGACGAATCGTGATTTAAGAGATAATTGCCAAGAAAAAACTTAATGTCAGCCTTGTTGGTAATAAATGTTAACATTTTGTGAGTATGCATATTGTATTGATCATCTCCATCTACATTTACCAATTTGTAAAGAATACCAGTATTTTAGTTCATATCCCTTAAGAAAAAGGTATCGGCAGTCGGGCAAGATTATTCAGACATGTTTCTATAGTAACGGATTGATATTTAAACTCCTGTAAATAGTATATCAATACTACATTCTTATTATTTTCTTTCTATACCATTTCATCAAATCAACAAAACAAAATCCCCATTTACAAGCAAAAAACAACTTTTAGATTGCTAAAAAATCTGATCATCGGAAATGGTTTTCACATCTCACATTCTCCCATTTCATCCAAAACTGGAATACTCAAAATAACTGTCCAAAGAACTACACAAAGATACAAGATATGCGCTGTATTTACTGAAAAGCGAGAAAGACCCTCAAAGATTCTTAGCAACCGCTCTTTATGCTAACTTAAGAGTGAAATGAGAATGAATCGTAGAATTACACTTGGGGATCTAACAACCACAATGAGAGAAACAATGATCTACTAGATCTCCAAGACTGCAATACCTCGTGCCATTTGTTTAATCTGAATGTCGTCCTGTAAAACTTTATTTAAACTACGGTTGTTGAAAGGCCACAAAAATAAGTGCTTAACCTTTGTTCATCGCTCCAAAAATAAACAATCGACAAATGTATCATATCTAGAGTGACGGATTTGGATTCATGCCTTTTTCTATGGAAACATGCGAGTATGGCACTTTCCGGTGGAAAGGTTCAGGAAAGCCTGGATTATTCCAAGGATTCAGTTTGGTGGTGGTACGGTAATGGTATGGGGTTTCTTGTGAACAGGAAGAGTCGATCCTTTGAAGATTATAATCAATACTCTCAACTAGTATGTCTATAACAACATATTGGAAAGAAAACTTGTTACTTTCTTGGACAGTAAATAAAATTCACGATGATGAGTTTATTTATCAACAAAAATCTCCTTATCATAACTTAAATCCGAGTAAGGACTGGAAGAAGTACAAAGGTATTCCAGTAATAGTGTGGCCCCAAATAGCCTATATTTCCGCTCTATTAAGAGCTTATTGGGTTACCTTGGTCATATGTTATAGGAAAAAGTACCAGATCCAAGAAAGATTAAGGAGATATATTCTGTAATCCAAGAAGAGTGGAAAGAAATACCTGTTAAAGTATGTAAAGGGCATTGCCTGGCAGTCCCAAATTGTGTAGGTGAAATTAAAAAGGCAGGGGTTGGCACAAGATATTAGATCTATTTAACAAAGATTGTTTTTATCCTTGAATATCATATGTTCCCGCTAGTCTATCTTTATACATGCTCTACTAGATAAAAGTAGGTAGAATAAAACGAGAAAGTTAAAGAAGTTATTTTCTTGATTTGGTGGATATTGAATAGACTAGTTACTATGGAAAGGAGCCTATGGCTTGAATTAAAGCCTATTTTTTTTAGAATCTGTAAAATATATTATTTGACCGCTCAAATTGGATAATAAGATTAATTGAGGCATAATGAGAGGAATATAGAATACTAGTTTAATATATCTATTTTTTTTAAAAAAAAAAAACTGAATTGAGTCTACAATGATCATCCATGATGAAAAGTACATCTTCATATACATTTAACACTTCAACTTTTTACAATGTGTTATTACTCCTTTGGAAATAATAATGACTAAACCCATTGTGTGAAAAAGATACTATATATGGCCTTGAATTTGTTTTGTAATATTTTGATATTTTCTTAAATAAATGATACATTTTTTTTTTAAAAAAAATCAAGGGGTTAAGCACTTTTGGAGTAGATACGTCAGGATACAATTATTGGTCTACTGTTTTCACAGAATTTGCATTTGAATATATATATTCTGTGCACTACTATTGACTCGAGTCAGAAAACCTTTAATCATTGGTGTACAGCGATCATGGTCAAGACTGTTTAAAAACCTACAACCAGTCTCTTTCAAGACAAGTACTCTGATAGTGTCGTTTATATATTCTTGATGTTTGCTTATATATGATAGTGCACTATCTTAATAGCTTTTATAAGTAGCTTTTGTATCTATGGGGAAGAAAATCCAGTCTCAATAAACCAGATTCTTCTGTTGTAGATACAGTCTTGTAACATCTCGTATAATGATATATATATTCACCAGTATTGCAGTGTATGTCAATTTAAGCCAATAATAATGCATTTATATACAAGTCAATAATTACCCATTCTAAGAAGGTGAAGATCTCTTATAGCTATACCAACTAATCTCTTTATTCCTCTATTGAAAAGATAATACTTTTATATTATAACTTACGATGTTTGTTCTTAAAGATATTTGACCTGAACAAATGTGAAATCAAAATATACATCTAAAGCACCAATCTAAATTTTAATAAAATACTCACAAAAGAGCCAGGCATAACCCTTTATATTAAAACAAGAAGATTGAGCAGATATTCAATGTTATTATTAAAGAAATTACTTTGACAATATTTGATGGTATGATTGCCTATTGAAATTCGTTTGGCTTAATACCCAACTATACAAGCTTTTGACAGATTAACCTTCTTTATGAGACTGTGATATAACCTTGGGATATTATTATCAATCGCATCCTCTACTAAATAGTATTATATAATTATTAATTAAATAAAAAAGGACACTAAAGTATTATTAAAAAGTATCAGTTTATTTATGTGAAATATATTTGACCTAAAAGAAAGTTTTTCTATTGTATGATGGATGCTCAAGTAGAGGCTATGGAAATAAAATAGTATGGGAAAGCAGTTGTTGATTTTGTTGTCACGTTTCCAAAGCCTATGAATCACGTGCATATATATTGACTTGGCTATTTAATAGGTATCTAGTTGATTATTTAATAGTTTCTCTCTTTCCCACAACCCAACGGCTGCTTATAAGCATGAAAAGTAAGTAACATTCATACTGCAAACCAAGTCTTTCAAAGCATTCAGATTGGCTAATGCTTATATACCATAGCCATGCGTAATGCAATTACCGTCATTAGGAGACATTGCAGTGTCAACCAACATGGTAAACTTCATTAGTGCAGCGGGTCATTCAAACCAAGTAAGCCACGTAATGCCAACACCAAAACTTGCAAACCATTCAAAATGACTAATGTCTACATGTCATTGTCATTTGTATTGGCATCTTTGCAATTAGAGCAGTTTGAACATCATTCTCAACCATCGTGTCAAACTACATGAGGTCACCTCATCTCAAGTAAGTAAAGCCCATAATACTCCCAAACCAGCTTATAAACTATAAGCGTTTACCAGCATACACATGTACTTACCGTCTGTGCCGTACCTTTTAGATAAATGTCAAACCGAGAGGAAGAAAGCAGCATAAACGCGGCTTTTCAATACACTCACTGTGTGCCTCTTATTGTACCCATATTATGTCTGAACGGCGAATATACTACATACTGTTTGCAAACTGAGGCGAAAGTTCTTGTATTTTACTTGTAAGTTGACAAACAGTATTTCTTCTTCTAGCCCATCAGGTATCCCAAGTAAGTGAGCTAATCATTCTTCATTTTTTATTCCCGCTCAAGTCAATCGGCAATATTCCTTGGTACGGCGGCCATTCCGGTGGCGGCGTGGTTCTTCCTATGGACCGGCTTCGTGAGCCTGGTCTGTCGGCCTAAACCACGGGGTTTGCGTCCCAGCTAGCAGGAGTCGCTTCTTTCTGAACGGGCGGGTGACACTTCTCCTGAATAGTGCGGTTTGTCCACCGTCGAAGGCACGAGTGTTGGTCACTTCAAAAAAACATGCGTTGCTCGCTACACCAGCAGGTTAGCCTATCTTAATGGCGGTGCGGCCTCCAAAGCCGTCGGCGTGGTTCCCCTTTGAACTGGCTTCGTGAGTCTGATCCAACGATCTAAACACGGGTTGGCCTACCTTCAGGGTCAAATTTCTGGTGCCGAAGCAGGCTATTTCATTGGGGTAGTGCTGATCCACTGGAACCGAAATGACAGAAAAGCTGACAGTAAGGTAAGTAACATAGTACAAATACACAAGCTTGCAAATTATCCAAGTTTACTAATATATGTATCTATTAGATAAATATGAACCTATCCGGAAAATGGTAAAAGAAAAAGAATCGTGAACACAGTCTTTTGACATCTTTGCTAATATATATTCTTTTTACAATAGGTCCATTCTGCCTAACCAATGGATGTGATGTACACTTTTTGGAAACTCAAGCGACAGTTCTGTCATTCTCCATGTAAGTTGACGAAAGGTTTTACTCTTCAATTCCATTGGGTATCCAGAGTGCGTGAACTAATCATTATTCATGTTTTATTTTTGCTTAACTAGACTGGCAATCTCCCTTGGCAGTGTGACACATTTTATGGTCACAGGCAGTTGATTTATATTCATGATATTGTCACGCGGTGTGTTGTCTTTAGACAAGAAGTGTCCAAGAAGATATACGAAGAGAGAGAGAGAGAGAGAGAGATTCTGACGTAAATATCCAACAATTCGTAGCTTAGCAAGCAAATGGAATTGTTCTTCAGGAAGAAATGTAGAAGCAAAGGTAAGAGAAAGTTGTAAAGGGTTTAATTGAATAATTTATTTCATTAGATCTTTGTTGGTATTTATATTAATAAAAATGGAAGAAATCGGGAAAGGTTGCTTAGTAAAAATATGGAGTGCTCACTCTTGAAAAAGGGTGGCATACCAATTGCTAAGAAGATGGTGTGCTTTCGATACGGACAGAAGACGGAGAACCACAAACACGGCGTGACAATATAAGTCTCAAGTTTTTATACCTTTTTTTTTAAAAAAAATAAAACTCTTTATTTCTCAAAAGAACATTGTAATTTAACACTCATAATATAATACACCTGAGTCATATACAAACCATAAAGACGAAAACTACTGGGGTGTATCCTTTGTTCGCAATGCCAAAATTCTCTCTGGCAGATTGTGGACACGGCTGAGATGCCAAGGTCAAGTGTACAAACAATCATTAGATGCATCAAGACTTTTGATTTTCCATTCTGTCAAAAGCAACCTGGAGCTAAAATAATACTAGATGAAGGAGCAGATGGACATTTGGAAAAGTTCATTCGAGAGAATCCATCTACGTTTTATGTTCATCTCAAATTGTCATTAGGTAGTGGAGATTAATGAATGTAGAAAACGGTAATCGCCTCTGTCAAGGGATTAGACCTCCAATCCTTTGTTGCGGCACATAAGACTAGAAAGACAGGTAAATATGAGACTGGCTTTTGGTGGGATGGAATGAGTAAATTGGTCGATAATCAATGGGTAAATACGACCTGGTCAGACGGTTTCTGTTTATGGCTGGAAGAAAGTGATGATGTCAAAATAGTTCTTTGAAAAGTCTGCTAGAAGTATGAGAAAAGGTATACCAGCTTGTCAGTGAAATTGGGTGATGGGGGAGCTATGGTTTTGGGATGCTTCTGGGATGTGGATTTTTGGCCTTTGACAATCGTGGAACCATGGACTGTAAGCCAAGATAGATAAATTGATATCTTGTCAAATAGATTTCATTTATAATTTATAAGAATTATCAAAAGAGAAGGGAGAGACTTGATCTTTCAGGAATATGGTTCAAGTGTTTTTTTTTACGGGAAGATTTTCTCAATGGTAAAAAGATACACGTTTGATTAGAGTGTTCTTCCATAGATATTACTAGTACACTCAAAAAGTGTGTATAATTGAGCTGTATTAACAAGAGTATATTGATAAATAAGTAAATAATATCTTTAGACGGAATATATTTTTGGAAATAGAGTATGGTAAGACACCTTTTCTTTAAAGGACCAAAGGGACTATCCCAATACCTCAAACCCCTCAAAAAAAAGATACAATATATATTCATTATAGCTTTACACACCAACAGAAACTTTATTACATAAACACTACTAGAGAGCCATGTATTTATGAGTGTTTAATATACAGAAAAAAATATCAGTTTATTGGACATACAATGTAGCTTGGACAGTGCGTAGGCCAGATATTATACAATTTGACTTATTGAATTGACTAATCTCTGTAACCCTGCTTCTCAATGTTTGTATTCAAAATTTATACTGATATACTAGATTATCTGAACTAATTGATGGTATAAAGGGTATATCATACAGGTCTAAGTTAGAGACGCACAAACTCATGAATATATATATATATATACAGGATAGTGTCTGATAGTATATTTTTCGATTTTATTTTTTATTAGCCAATAAAAATATTTTGGTAATTTATTTTAGAATATTTCCTATACTTTAATTGGGAGACAAATAAGTGTTTAAGCACAGAGGGTTCGAAAAGACAAAAAACAAAATATAGAATCCTGGTAAATCATTCGCCTATATTGCATCAAATGTCTGTATTTTATCCAATTATATTTGCATATACAATACTTGGCAAATATTATTGGATAATTTTTGTAGATATTCATTTATTGATTTATGAAAAAAAAAGTAATTCAGACTTTAGAAATTAGCGAGCAATATATATATATTATATATTATATATATATAATATTTGCATACTGATGGTACAAAATTCCGATGCTAGCCCCGTCTTGGTCTTTTGTCTCTCTTTCCCTCCTTAATAGCCTACCTTGTGAGTCTATGTGTAGCAAGAGCACGCAAACAGTCAAAATCATCAATCAAAGTACCATAAAGTACAGCAGAGCCTCATGAGCAAGATATTACTGAACTATTAACAGTCTTTTAAGATTTGCAGTAATGTATCCTGAAAGACAATTGTCACCATCAATACCAAACTCGCCAAGATACACGTTACCACCAATCACCTCACCACACTCTCGACAAAATATGCATCCTCCACAGTCTCCATTCAATCCAAACAATATTCATCGTCGACCAATGGACCGTGAACCTGATCCAGCTAGTCTGTACAAGCAACACACACCTCAATTCTCATCGACATCATCAGAATCTTCAACATTTGTACAGATGTTAGCCTACAATAACTCTCACCAAAATAATAGAGGAGAAAAGACAGGCCACACCAAACCACCTGCATTTAACACTCACCCACCACCATCTTCTATACAATATGCAAGCACAGTACAGAATACATACTCGTATCATCCTTACCACGAGTGCTCTTCTTATGCCACACATGAAACAACCAAACAAGCAGGAGAAAGTGAAAAGGCTCATGTGGCAACACCTTGGCCGCCTCAATATCGGACAAACAACACAGCCTTTGAACAGCCATCTTCAGTTTCAATTTCAACTCGCTCTCCAACACAGACAGTGACTCCTGAAGAAGGCCAGCAGTATGGCTATAGCAATATCAATCATTATCCCAGAGACAATCGATGGCAGGAAGGTAGGAAGATATATAGAAGCAGGTGATGGTTTGATTTACCTTTATCTAGGTGAGATCATTCAGGCCACCGAAAATACACGGACAAAGAAAGAACGAGAGTACAATGAAAGAGTTCAAGAGATAGAGCGTGAGTTTATGGAGAACAGAAGAATGTAAGGCATCTTTTTTGAAAGGAGATGTGTTGGATCCAGTCTCCGATCATGCTCTGACAACCACAGTCAAGGCATTGTTGGTTGGATTATTGAAACACAGAGCTGATTCGTTGCAGCATTTATCAGGAAAAAATGGAAAAGGTCCAAGAAGAGCTAAACGAAGTATACAATGGCAGGTTTGATACAGAGTGAAACATACAGCGAGTATTTATACCCATACAGGAGATTATGCTTTATTTGACGAGAGATTGGCTGATCTGGAGGAAAGCCGGGAATTGATGATAAAGAATGCCCGGTTGATGATGGACTATCAAGTAAGGTGTGTTGATAAACAGCATGATACAGACTCGCATATCCTGGAGAAGGAGTCCATGGTACGTGTCTAGACAACAAGGACAGGCTGTGTTGTTGATTTTCTTGGTAGGCAGAGAAACGGGAGCTGCAGAGAGCAATGTATGTCATGCTGGAAGAAAAGAGAAAAAAGCTAAAGGAAGACAAAGATGGCGAAGTGGGGCCATCCAAAGGTATAGTGGTAAAAAGAAAAAGAAAATGGGTGCAATATTGTCTAAACTCGTGTTTAGAGCCTGCATACTCAACCCACCACACCCGTAACCGCAAAAGGATGATGAGGAAGCGAGGGGATCCTCCACTGAAGCTGGACAGCATACCTATTACCAAGGCAGGAAACTATACGTCCAAGCGCCGGCATGCCACAGACCATATCCTTTTACTTATAGTGTACCAGACAATCCAAAAAAAACAAAAGACCTGATCATCAGTGTTGGTTCTTGACTCTCTTTATGTAATTACGGATGAGAGATCTTACTACGATTGGACACGCATTAACAGCTCGAAATGAAGATGAACTTGACGCTGATTTATTTGTAATGCGCAAGGTTTGTATGAATATTAAACGTATTTCTGGATAATCTAGACAGGAGATCAACCTTACTTCCTTAGGATGATCAATCCAAGTCCCAAGCTAAATCCTCAATAGCAGCCCACACTTCTACCCCAAACACTACTAGCCAGCGATTGCCGACCAAACGATAATTACTTATTTTCACATCTTTCAATTCTTATTTATGCTGCTACATATTTATCGCTACTTTTGTTCGTTTGCGATGATTCATCATTCGTCTGTTTGTTAGTTATTATTTTCTCCTGTACAAAGAAGTACGTTCTATTCTCTCTGGATCTCTCTTAATCCAATAAGCCGTCACGACGCAACCATCACTCTAAAAAAAAAAGACGGTACAAAACAATTGTATTTTCTCATTGTATACGTGTCCTTATACTTTCCTTTCAATGTCGATTGTTAATGGACCAGCCAAAGTACTCTTTATACCTCCTGTGGATGGCAAAGATCGGTTTGCCAGACTCCACTGCATTGTCGAAACAGATAACTCAGTAGTTGAAATTAATGGCAAATTGATTGAATACACCGATCCAAATCACAATGACTGCATGGTCCCTGATTCCTTTTATGAACTATGTGTGGTTGGAAATGATAAGCAGACGATTATTGTCCGTCGGAATATTGGAAATGATGCCGCAGGATTCTTTACTCATCCTAATGAAGATCACTTGAACCAGGGTCTGACCTGTGAATTCGAGACACACTATTTCATCCCAGACCAAAAGGCATGTGAACATGCCCAAAAATATGTACCACAGATACTTGTCAATATGAGCAAAGACGACACACGCGACATGGTGTTGTGTGTAGGAGAACTTATGGTGCCTGGTCCAAGATAAATACTTCTTTTCTCCAAGATGTTAATTTATTAATGCATGTTACGCTCAGTAAGACAATGTAAATATATACACATGCACCCCCCACACACGCCTTGAGATTTCAAAATGATGCGCATGTGCCACACAAACTACATAATCCAATAACCCCACTGCTTGTGGGTTGATATGTATAAATGATAGAACCAATACAGAGGGTGTTGTGTTCTTGAATGGACTGGATCATCTATTGAATTTGTCAGAATACTCTCGAGGTTGAATATGGGATTTACAGGGTATCTTACTTGAAGAGTTGCATAGAATCCACAAGATGGGCATTCGAGAGTAGGAATTGAACAGCCTGGGATATAACGAAGTACTGAATAATGGCAGTGAATACAAGTTATGCTTTCAGGGCGGTCAACAGAGACTTCAGATATATTTGGCTTGGTATTCTCTAAAAAATACTGAATCAATATATGTGATTTATGCCTAGGTCCTCAAGGCATCTACTTTAAATTGAGTTATACTCTTGGTACCTTGATGTTGCCACACCTGTGAGTCCCCTTCCTTTGGTTCCTGGTGCTGTTGACAATATGATACCTTTTCATCTTCGATTTCTGCATAGTCCCGTATGCCTACTCTCTTGAGAGCATCTTGGTGACTATTTTTAAAATCTTCCCATTCTTGAGCAGCCGCCCACTGTAACCACTAGGATCAATGCATAAGAGAATGATGAACGACTTGACATGAAGCATCTAACTTGTAGCCCCGCTTGCCTGATCTTCTCTACGACGATGAACAAGATCCTGCCGTGCTGATTTCGATCGATCAATGGCATTCTGTCTGAAACTTTCTTTCCAGATCTTGTGACGCTCTTCTGGGCAGAGTTTTTTACATTGACGGCGGCTCATGGTCGATCACCAAGGAGTTGAAGTAGTGCAAGAACCAATGTGAGGCCAATGGGACTGCGACTATGAGATTGCTGGTTTTTTTTATGAATTATCTGTTATTAAAATAAAATTTGCGGCAGATGAAAATAAACTTTGTCTTGCACTAAACCAATTTATGCGTTTATTGTGCCTAGTTTGGAATATGTATGTAGTCTCCCCTATAACTTGTTTTTGTATATAGGTTAGAAAGCTCTAGATTTATTTTCATTTCATTTCAATTGACATTATAGACTACTATTTACTCGCTTGTAAGCTCAGAATTTTCAATTGACACGGCAAAATAGGAATTAATAGAATAATGGAGAGAAATAAAGGTAGAATATCGAAACAATTCCAACTTTTAGACTGTGTATAATGTGGTGTCAATTGTACGGCCAGACCATTCCCACCACCATTGATGTGTGGTATTTTCTACTCTCAATACGCTCAGAGTTTGGTATGCCTCGTTTAATAATTGGTCTAGTTTAACCCTCTGTTTATTAAAATAGACTCAAGTATTCGTGTTAGCAGGCCACTTTATACTTTTAAACATGACAATGTAATCTATGCTGGCTTGAACTCTATATCCAAACAATTTTTTTTAAAAAAAAGGGGACAATTTCCATGTCGCAATATCAATTTATTTTATGGCGCCGATTTATTATTCATTTATTAAAGTTAAAATTGCGCTTTTTTTTGCCAATTTTGGATCTTGACAAAAAAAACTCGACGCATAAAATAACAAGTGAGCTTTGACTTTTGGTGGCTTTACTTTAGCTGGACTGTTAGTTTGGCTTACCAATTCAAGTACCTTTTTTAATGTATACCCAAAAAAGATATTGAAATCTAGAGTGAACATGGCAGACGACAATCAGCCATTAGACAATTCCATGCCATCTAAGCAGGCTCATTACGCACGTTTGAATGTACAACTCGGCGAACTAGAAAAAAGCATAAAGAAACTTCAAGAAAACCTTCAAGTCACTACAGAACAGATTCCAGCTTTTCGTAAACTTGGCACTCTTCATTCTTCAATGTATGTATTGTGTAGGTGCCTTGGTTGCTACATTCTTTTTTTTATATATATCCTAGCTAATCATATTCAATAGCCTAATGGCTTCCTCAAGAGTATTGAGTGAAAATGATATTGCAGAGACACCAAATGGCCCTGACAAGGCTTGATACTCGAACAAACTCACAGTTGGACACACTTGCATATCGTGTCTTTTGTTTTGTTTTTTTGTTTTGAAAGGATTGTCGCATTGGTTCCTATGGGTGCCCATAAAACATATGGTTTGTATAAACCCCTCGCAGCTTATACAAAAAAAAAGTACGGTATCTACTAGCTGATTATTAAAAAAAAATTCGTTGTGGATGATGAAATAATCCGTGTTGGTTTGGGTAGATAACTATAGAATGTTAAATGTAGCTTGAATATTTTAATGCTCCTTCCAAACGTATAATTATACCAAAACCAACAATGATCAAAAGGAATTAAATTGTTTATATATGTTTTTTTAAAAGAGCAACATGAGATTGTCGGTTTATTTGAGCCGAGTAATTTCACGGTGCCTTTTTGTTCATGATATGGGTTTCATTCATTTTTTCAACTCCCACATTAACACGAACCTTGTTAGTTAATAAACAGGCCCCTTTCTTCTTCTTCTCCTTCTCCCAAAGTGACAATAATATAAGAAACCAACAAACAATCGAATTGAAATTTGTTTTCAATGAATTGACTTGTCATTCTGGCCTTTTTATTAGACTTTGGTGCCATGTATTTGGATAATGTTTTCTCTTTAACTTATATATGATAAGACGGACAATTAAAAAAAAAAGATATTTGTAAAAAAAAACACGGTTAAATAATGGGGTTTATTTTGATAGCAGGCCTCCGGATGATCTCCGATAAAGATATATGTAAAATGGCAAAACATTAGAGAGAAAAGGATCAACTATTACCGGAAAATAAGGTGTTCGGAATGGGCGTTGTTTGCCTGGTTGCTTTACTAAATATTCTTTGGGCCGAAATACCTTCAAAGTATACCGTGTAGTTAAAGGACCTGTAATACAAGCCATCAGACTCTATAGTTTTGTTATTATTAAATAATACACTTGTAGCCTGGCCCTCTATATTCTGGTAGACTATTCGACTTTGAATTATCAAAACAAACAAAAAACATCCTTTGCAGATAATAAAACGTTGGATTTTTTTTTATTAAACAAGTTAATAATAATAAAATAAATATAAATTGAAACAAAAAAAAGAATACTCATTATGCGAGTGACGTCACTTTCTTATTGGCCACCCGATACAATATCACAGAAAACAAAAACATCAAGAGCCCTTTACCTAAACCACAAAGTGCGCCATGTCTCCCAAGTTATCCCACAACGAAGCCAACGTCGGCACTCCCGTTTACCACGATCCCTGGGCCAAGCGTGAGGCCTGGCGCAAGCACCCCATCTTCTCCAAGACTGCTGGTCTGAGAACCCTTTTCCCTGGTTTGGGCATTGCCACAGTTGCCTTTGCTGCTTATTGCGGCTATGAGGCTGTTTTCCTCAAAGACAAGAAGCACCATTAAATAGATCGTATGTTTACAAGGGTAATGAAACACGCTTAAAATGCATTGGACGATTGGATGACTGACTGTTTCATATGGATCGTAGAACGGTGGTTTTTTCAGCTGGGACTGTAAATGAAGAGCACAAGAAAAATGAACTGAAAATAAATAAAAGGCTTTTTAATGGCCCTTTAACGAAACCAATCGAACAGGCCCATTCTTGTTTCTAATCTGTGTGTGTGTCTGAAGAATTGAGAGAAACAATGCTTGAAGAGGACATGGTCGCGTGGTGTGTAATGGATGAAGTGGTGGAGACCAATAATTGCAGGTCTGGAGTGACCATTGGTTTATCCATTACCACGTGCGGTCTTTGATTGGTGGAGTTGTACTCGTATTTAAATGGCGAGTAAGCATTTTTCGTCGTCTTCTTCCTTCTTCTTGAGCAACGCTAATTAATGGCAGACTTACCAGAGACAAAGCCAGAGACAGAGACTCCCCGTCTGATACTGAGGACTTACCGGGCGACCGATTATCCTCATGTGGACCATATGTTTGTCAGCAACTATTTTGCACTCGTCCCAGAAGGTGTTCGGCGGAAGCTTTGGTCTCCAGCGACATGGGTGATTTGGTTTGGAGTCTACTCGTATCTTTTGATGATTGTGCCAATTTTGCTGGATGGAATGGATTTTCCATCCTGGGCATCTACTGTGCTCAAGCTCTTCTTTACTTTTGCCTGGGCAGCCGTGAGTTTTGCTGCATTATTCATCTTCACCGACCAATTCGACACCCAAGACCGCGTCGAATATGGTCGCCAGAATGACATGAGGGATCCAGAAGTGTACTATCTCAACTGGACCAAAAGGGAGGTCGAGGTGGAGGATGCTCCAAAGGGAACCAGCGAGAAGAAGCAGGTTACTTTTGACAAGGATGCCAAGCCAGCCGTCGAGATTATCCGTGAACGCAAGCCTGAATCTGAGCAGACTCCTTCGCACTTTTGGGTCCTGTCGATGGACGGTGAGCCCTGTGGAATGGTTGGACTTGCGGTCAACAAGCAAGATGTACTTGACCAAAGACCCGTCCAGACAGCACCCTGGCAAAAGATCGCAGCCGGATTTCTTCGTCGCTACAACTTCTCTGTACCAAAGTTCCTAGAGACTCCTGCCAAGACTGAGCCAAAGGTGTTTGCAAAGGCCAATAAACCCAACACTGCCACCCTGACCAGACTGACAGTCAAGTACGACTACCAAAACTGTGGCCTCTCTACTCTCTTGATTAACCGGGCACTTTCTTGGGCAAACGACAATGGAATTCACCGGGTATTTGCCGAGACAAATGAGATGATGATGGCTGCAGAGCAGATTCTTGAGAAAAGACATGGGTTCAAGCGTATCGATAAGAAGAAGATTGGGTGGTTTGGCCAATATGAGGCCGAGTGGGAGTGCAATGTCAAGGAATGGGTGGCCAACTATGGTGATAAGACAAAGGAAGAATTCAAAAAGGCTTAAAGTGCAACCAAAAATAATAATTCTTGCTCTCCTCTTCTATTACATAACCAACCTAATCATTAGAATCCCTTCACATATCACTTCATCTAATTCTTGTTTTCGTGTCACACTTGAAAATACAAGCCAAAATAAAATTAAAATAAACGTGTTTCCGACTCTTTTTTGATTGTTATTAATAATGAAGATAAAAGAGATAGACCGGCCAATTGCCACAATGGAAGGCTGGGAAGACGGGGCAAAGTATAAAAGAGAGCTGTTTAGTCTCGATCGTTGGGAACTTCAGTCAGCAGATCAGCTAACGATCCATGTTGGACCTCATGACATTGTACTGGTCCAGGATCCCCATTCAAGTCACCTGGGAGGATATATCTGGCTAACTGCCATTGTGTTTTGTGCCTATCTCGAATCATTGTGTGAAAAGAAGGAGCGCCATGGGTGGATATCGCTTGACCGAACAAAACGATGGGTTGAGCTGGGGTCGGGTGTGGGATTGATTGGGATAATGCTGCGTAAGATGGGAATCGAGGATGTGATGATTACCGATATTTCTGAGCTGGTGCCTGTTATGGAGCGTAATGTTGAGGCCAATGGTTTTACGGTCAAGTCAGTCAGTGGGCGTCGTAAGAATGAAGCCTCACATACCGAGGTGTTGGTGGAGCCTCTTTTGTGGGGTGATGGAGATGCGATTGAACATGTAAAGTCTTCTGGAACAATTGACTACCTGGTGGCATGCGACTGCATCTATTCCGAGGCAAGTGCATTGGATCTGGTGGACACGATGGATCGGTTGGCGGATGAGACAACAACAATTATCTGTATCAGTGAAGTACGAAACCAAGCAGCCCAAGATGCGTTTATGGCTGAAGCCAAGTCACGGTTCCATATGGAACTTCTTCCACCATCGCAGTGGCAGGGAAAGGTAAAGGGAGTTGCGTTTGCCGAGACGTTGAATCTCTATCGATTACGGAAATCTGCGGCGCGTATCAGGAAGAAGAGAACAAAAAACACTGCATAAGACAAGTTCAATGCTTTGAGGGGGAAGGGGTAAGCAGCCTTGCGATGGATCTGATAATGAAGTTCTGACCGATACTGTGGTCCTTCCGATGGTTTGGATTGGCGTTAAATGTCACAATAAGACCTGTTTAAATTGAAAGCATGGATGATGTACAAATACAAGATATACAGACATAATATTCATTATTATATATATTCATTTATATATTATTTAATATATATTTAATATATTAACCTTGCACGCACAAGAAAAAAAAAGAGTGAGAGAAAAACTCCTACTCCAGCCAACCAAGTTTATTCGAGCCTCACCTTTACTTATTTTTTATTTTTTTTGGCCTGTCTTTATTTCTTTCCCTTCCTTTGGGGTCATCTGCAATTAGCACTTACATTCATTAACCAAAGCGTCATGAAGTGGCTGCCGCTTCCAAAGATCGCCCATGCCATCGCCATCCATCCCTTTACACCCTCAGCCCTGCCGTCAACTTCTCCAGCCTCGATAAACGGACGTCCATACACAACCTACTCGACCCTCCATTCTCCACTCCTTTCACCACAAACTGATACGGCTTCAATTCATACTATCGGTTCACTATCGCCCTCATTCAGCACCACCGACCATTCATCACTCAACCCATCCGACTATGCTCACCTTTCTTCGCTTGAAGTAGGCGATGAGCTTTTTATTTTCGAACAACAAGGTCAATGGTACCGAGGGTATGTTTTGAGTACACTCGAGGCAGGCAGAAAACCAAATACGGCACCCATCGGCTGCTTTCCTCGCTCACACGTGCAGATCAAAGAGTATCTGGACACAGCAGCCGGAGACCCTTCAACATTATGTCGTACGGATTCTATCTTGGACGACCGACCACTTTCTCCTACTGCACCCTGGCTGTCTCCTGATCTACCAAGTCTCACACGTTCTTTTTCTGACTCGTTCATCAAGAAAGCCCCAGAGTGCGAACCAGCGCGTCCAAATAGCTATGTCGACTTTCACTTTGATCTGGACGATACTGCCCGCTATTCATTTGTCAGCGATATCTCCAAACCCTCTCCACCTTCTCTACCGCTTGTTCGATTCGACCAGTCGACCATCACAGGTAGTTCAGAGCCATTGGTAGACGAGATTGCTGCCTGTGTGAGCGAGTGGAACAGTTTGCTATACACCTATCTCAACCAAAATCAATACACCCAATTCAATGCAGTACGAGATCATATAAATTACCTCTTCCAGGCACGGCGACAGCTACTCGATCAGGCCCTCTCAAGAGAAGAGCTCTCGAGACTACGCAAGGAAATCATCCATCGTATGATCACTATGAATATTGCTCTTGACCGTGACATGATCATCCGCCACCCAGAACGCGGCTTCCTCCTCGACGCCAATAATACCTCCCTCGCCACACTCTATCGTATGCACTGGAAATACACCATCGCTGACCCTCTTCCCCTCACCTCCTTTTCGACAATTGCAACCCCCACTCCACACTCCTTCTCTCTTCCAAAAGACACGGCAGACCCATCTTTACTCGATCCACAGCCATCGGTATCCCAGCAGAACAACAAGGGCGCAAAATTCAACCATCTCTTATTCGAACTCAAGGCGTGTGTTGCCCACATCTGCCAACCAGGCGAATTCACAGAGCTATACTTTTCTCTTTACAACAAGGCAGACTCAACCTTTGTCACCGAGCAATTTGTAGTCATCCTCACTTACAATGGAATGCCAAAGGATGAGAGCCAGATCGGAAAACTCCAGACGCTCTTTACTGATCTGTCAGCCCACGACCTTACTGGAAACCTTTATCTGATCTGTCGAATCATCAGACTGGGTGGAATGAAATTTACTGACAAGGAGAAGGATTATCACCTTGGGTCAATTGGAAGCCATGCGTCCATGATATTCAATACTGATAGTAGTCGGATGACAAACTATTTTGACCAAGGAAACAGTCGATACCAATCAAAGTCTATCCTATCACCCACTGGTTCTACTGCTAATCTCTGTAGGCGTCCTTTTGGGTGTGCAGTGCTACATATCGGAGGTCTTCTCCAAAAGACTGAGAGAGTAGGCTTTGAGACGATCTCCGGCACCAACAGCAGCAATAACAACAGCAACAATATCAACAGCACTCCTGCATTTTTCTTGCCAGGCAACACATCTACAAACCCTGCCAACAATCGGATAACCTTATCTGAACATGACATGCGAATCTTCACGGCCACATCCGAGTCAACATTCTCAACTCTCCATGAAGACATAATAAACAACTCCATCAAGGACATTTCTAAACATGCACGTGCAGAGACACTTAGAGTTGATCTCAAGATGTTTTATGGGCAGCTTGACCAGGTGCTCAAGACCAACACTGCCTTGCTGCAGGACATGACCCGCACTTCACGACTTGGTTTTCCAGACGTAGTATTTCCTGACGATGAACGTAACGAGCTTTATATCACTCTGATTTCAGGAGATTTTGCACAGTTTGGCCGATCGCGCAATATACAGGTTACCCTATGCGTCCGCGACAATTTTACTGGTGAGGTTGTCGAGAATGCCCTGTCTTCGGGTGCGAATTCTCCATATGTAACATATTGGGATAGCATGGTGTTTTATCATGATCAACGCCCAAAGTGGGGAGAGATCCTCAAATTGAAGATCCAACCATACGTTCTCTGGTCGCGATCTCACGTCTTTATCACTATTCGACACAGAAGTAGCCATCATATGACGACACAGGCACCACCAAGTATACCAATTGGTGTAGCCACAAATCCTCAGGCCAATGGCAACGAGAAGATTATTGCCATGGGATTCTTACCTCTCACTTTGCCTTCAGCCCATCGTGATTTTGTAGCTGATGGATCACATACCCTTTATCTGTACAAGTACGATCGTACCTTGGCTAACCAGGGTATATATCTCGACAATGTTCCATGGTGCTATCGGTCTTCAACCCCTTCAAATATGCAGGCCCAGGAATATGCCAATACCCGATACAAGGAACAGAAATTCAAGGTCGGGCATCGATATTCATCTTCAGGTGGGAGTCTCAAGAGCATGCATGGCACATTTGCCACGCCCTCGGTTTTTAGCAACACCACGGGAAGCAGCATCAACATCGTGACAGCAGAACCACCTAGCACCGGAAAGTTCACAACCTTGCGAGATACCTTGACCCTCAGTACCTTTTTGTGTTCGACTCGATTTACACAGAACAAGACTTTGGTTAAATTACTTAATTGGAGCGATATATTGGAACAAGGAGCTGAGGGTGGCGAGGAGCTTTTATCGATCCTGGATAAATTTACATTTGTGGGTGAAATGGAAGTCGTGAAGTTTCTGGGGGATATTTTTGATGTGCTCCTGGCTATCCTTGCCTGCAAACACAAGCACATGCATGGACGAGAAGATATCGTTGATCAAGCATTGGCAGCAATCATCTGGGTTCTAGGAATCGTACAAGACAGACGGTTCAGCAATTTCAGACCAGTGTTGGATGTCTACATTGACCAGAGATTTGCACCCGAAGAAAACATATCTACAGATCCAAAGACTCGCTTGTTACAAAACACCAATGACGAAATGACCTATGATCAGATTCTCAAGGGAATGCTTCGTCTGTGCACCAACCCAAGTGACCCAAAGAAAGCAAAACTACTGAGAAGTAGTATGAAAGTATGGGACTATCTTTTCCGGTTCATGGTACGCTCTCGTGATATGCAGAAACGTAAAGAGGAAAGTGGAGAACGCGGTCTGAGGGATATTATGTTCAAAGATGAGCTTCAGCAACTGTTGGATTTGATTGTTCAGATGATGATTCCAGAGCAGCCTAGTGTTATGATTGGTAGTCAGACACTAGCCCTTCAACATTTTGCAGATGTCCTGGGTGAACTTCGTGGTGTTTTATCTCCAAAGCAGTTGGTCGATATCACTACCAAGTTTGTTGATACCTGCGACCATTTCACAGGGAAGTTGGTTGGATATAAACTTTGCATGATTTTGGCCATTGTAAAGGGACCGGTATTCAATGATTACACATGTCGATCAGGCCTCGCAAAGCATGTACTGAGATGGATTCAGATGTGGATGAACTCTTATATGGCAGTGGCAAAGGACGTTATTTTTGCTCGTCATGATCAACAAGATGGCGACCATCAGCAGATTCGATTACCAAAGGCACAATGGCTAGAAAACCTACGACTTTCCTTGACAATTGTGAGCGAAGTTTTGGACAAGGCTAGAAAGTCTTGCGGCATGTCATCTTCAGGATTATCTTCTTCTTCAGTATCATCACCGTCAATTACCACGTTCTCTCGTCCTATTTCCATGGCAACAAGTGGGGATGAAGAAACTCTGGATGAATCTCATGTAGAGCTCATGTCTATTACCGAGGTGGTCCTTCAATTGGTTCCTCAGCTGTTAAATGCGTACAAGGAACTTCAGCGGTTAACACAGCAGGCGATCCAAGCCTTGGAGATGACTGATACTTCGGCTCATACTGGTGACAATGCATCATCAACAGCAGCGGCGGCGGTAGCTGCGTCTAGTCGTCGTAACTCAAGGCACTCTCTGGGTATGTTACGTGAGCGAAACAATTCGGTCAGCAACAAGAACACCCCAGGAACTTCTTCGGATATTTTGGAAAGTAGTTCCAAGTTCTCAGTCGTCTTACAAGCCCTGGCCACCTCTCCTTCGGTTCCATTTCCAAGCACTTACCCTTTCCAGACTACGCCTACAAAAAGCACGACCTTGGCCAGCGGTAGTAATGTGATTGCCATGGTTACGACCGGACTACTCGACATTACCATGGTACTTTTGGAGCTATTCTATCTTACACCCCAGCGACAATGGATTGGATTCCTCCAAGAGTTTCAGGCACGTGAAGGAACAGCGGCAACTGCAGTTTTCTTGCGAAAGGTCTGTCATACATGTATGGCAATTTTGTTTGGTGACGATTTACAGATTCTTGAGGAATCTAAAGGTACAGTTGAAGGCCGGGAACGCTGCGAGGAAGATGAAACACGCGAAAGTAGAAAGATCCCAAGCGACTGGCTCAACATGGACGTTATTGCCCATCAGATCGTGTTATGCAATATCCTAGCCCCTGCTGTCTCCGTGTTGGAATCTGATGCGTTCTTGCCTGTCACAATGGCAGATCATGGTGATACAGAAGTGGATATTGAGGAAGGGCCAGAGCTTATTTTGTGGCGGACAATGTTTGGCAGTTTACTTCAAACTATCTCAAGTTCCCGTTTGGAAACCGAGAACTTCTTGCCTCAGGTCCAGCGTGCAGTATGGAAGTTGGCTGGTAATAGTAAAGGAGTTGTTGGTGCCAAGACCTTGCTTCAGCTTTGGCGCCTAGCAGGACCACCACAAAGACCAAAAGTGGAAGAACCAAGCAAGGCAGATGTTATGTCTTATTTCGGTAGTACAATCGAGGAGGAGCCAATGTCAACAGAGTCAGAGAAAGATGCAGAAGAACAGATAACCGAAGTGCCAGTAGAACTACCAAAGAAAGAAGTCAAAGGACGTAGCATTGCGTCGTTTTTGGAAGGTGATCCAGAGATGTATGGAGTAAAAATCATGATAGAGAAGATTAATGATGAAGATGCAGAAGATAAGAAAGAGGAACTCCGGCGGATAAAGGAGAGAAGATCGACATGTTCTGCTTACACTGATTCTGGAAAGCTCCCTGCAATCTCAGTACTCCAAATCGACCTAATGTCCATTGTATTACGCCCTCTTTGCGCTGTTGCTCTCACACTTCACGAGCAAGCACGTTCTGCAGCTCTTGAGGTTATTGCAGACATTATTACTATTGAATTACACACGTTTGGTGAATTAACACACACCCGACATTTGCTGATTGCTACTCTTGATCGTCTTGTCATGTCAGAAAATAAGGGAAATGAGATTATTAGGATCAATATGATGGAAGAACTCAGTCATATGCTCGAATTCAAGCTCTTATCTCAGGATGCCAGCGAACTTATCCAGCCAGGAAAAGAAGCAATTGAATCACTGAGCCGATTTATGGAGATATTGCTCCAGATACGAAGCCTTCCACTTGACGATGATGAATTTATGGATGAACAAATCAACGCAACCCTCAAGCTGATGAAGTTTATCCAGGTGATTGAACGAGAGGAAATATATATCAAATATGTTCATCAGCTTGTCCAGCTTCATGTTGGAAGCCACAACTACATTGAAGCAGCCCTCACACTTCGATTCCACGCCAACTTACTCGAATGGGACCCATATGAAGAACTGGCATCGATTCCTGATCTCGGTTTTGTTTCCCAGACCTCATTTGCGCGCAAAGAGAAGCTTTATTTGACCATGATTTCTTATCTTGAGCAGGGCAGTGCGTGGGAGATTTCTATTGAACTTTGCAAAGAACTCGCCCATGAGTATGAGAATACTGTCTTTGACTATGTGAAACTGAGCGAAGTACTCCAACGACAGGCTAAACTGACTCAGGATATTGTCAAGAAAGAACGATACTTTCCGGAATATTTCCGAGTTGGATTTTATGGCCGAGGATTCCCAGATAGCGTACGGAGCCACCAATATATCTACCGCGGCTTGGAATGGGAAAAGATGTCTTCGTTTGTTGAGAGGATGCAGAATCGTCATCCAAACGCTCAGCTTTTGTCGGGTAAAGATGCTGCTGTGGCAGTAATGCATGAAGACCAGCTCAAGGTATTGGAAAGTGCATTGGATGGTCAGTACCTTCAGATAACTGCCCTTGTACCTGAGCCGGAAGGAGAAGCAAGGCAGAGATTGAAAAACCCCTTGGTCCCAGAATACGTCAAGAAGTACTCGATGGCCAATGATGTCTCAACCTTTTCATTCTCAAGACCTGTCAACAAGGTGCAGGCTTCGGATGAAGACCACAAACCCGAGACAGATTTCTTAAATCTTTGGACAGAAAAGACTATATTGACATGTGAAGACTCGTTCCCAAATATCTCTCGTCGGTCGCGTATTGTGCATGTACAAGTCAAAGAAGTGTCGCCTATTGAAAATGCAGTTGTGGCAGTGGAGAATAAGAACCAAGAGTTATTAGAACTTTATAAAAAATATTCTACTTACGTCAATCAGAAACGTCCACCATCTGGAACCAGCCCTGTAAATATCAGTCCGTTCTCAATGTCTCTCAACGGTGCTGTCGATGCCCCTGTTAATGGTGGAATACCGCTTTACAAAAAGGCGTTCTTCTCCAAGGACTATTGGACAAACAATATAGAGATGCGTTCATGGACCGAACGTCTAAGAAAGGCTATAGATGTTCAGGTAAAAATATCGTTTTTATTTGTTGTTTAAATATCATGTTTGATCGAGCAAGTCGTATCTTTATACTGATAAATTGTTTTTTTTTATTGCATTAGGTCAAGACTGTTGATCAATGCTTAGATGTGCATGATAAACTAGTCAGCCCAGAGATGCGACCGTTCCACACCACGCTCGTTGGCTGTAAGTTTATATATATATGTGTGTGTGTGTGTGTGCACTATTGTTTTATTAAAACTAAAAAATTGGGATATTACATATATCTTGTTGTATAGTTTACAAAAAGAACTTTGCTGAGGAAATTGCCCGAGTAAATCAGTCTGATAGCGGGATAGATGAACCCACAAGCATTTCATCTCTTATTGAATTGAACGAACAACGGCCGGTAATTTCACGACAGAATTCGGTTGCTCAGACCTTCAGTCCACTCTCAACTTTCCCTCCCCCTCTTCCAAAGTCTCCTGTCAGTCGAGCATTCTCTATCCGGTCACCTCTGACTGAGCAAGCTTTGATGCGGGCAGCCCTCGAGAATACATCAATATCTCGAGCAGAGAGCATATCACGCGGTTTGAAAATGACACTTCGTAAAAAGTCTCGAAAGAAGTCTCAAACTTAGAAAACACATAATTTATATCATTTAAACTAGAATGTAAATTACACTTTAGGTCTAGAAAAGCATATGTAATAATATATTATACAATACTCTATATAATCTTATAACCATCAACATCGGCATAAGTAAAACTGTTTGTGTGTATAATGATTTCCTGGGCAGCACTCTATAATAGAAAACTGGTCTGGGATGCTTATATATTGTATGTACATCGGTACCATATATTTGGCTTGGCAAACGGTTCATTTGTCAGATATATTACGATTATTTGCATAGGTACTGTACATCTATTTTTAATCAGCCCGTGTTTCTCCTAGATGAATTGAACTAGTTCATTTATTTTGTCAGAGCCCTCTGGACATATAAAGCATTTATTAAGGAGCCCTTCATTGATTCATGTCAAAAACACTGCCTTTATTACTTGGAGTACACTGACGACAAACTCAACGGTTACTTTTACGATTGTTTATAAAATTAGCCTCTAGGCATAAAACATTTCATTTCAATACACAACATATGCTGATTAAACATGTAAAATATACAGATCGAGATGGTTTGCTTTATATGACTCTACTTTTTTTTATCTAATAGCTTGGTTTGGCATGTCTTGCTACACTACCAAAAGAAGCCCAACACAAGAGTTTTTTTTGCATTTTGAGATATGCCCACCAGGGAACTTTCTACTGAAAAGGAGTTCTTCTTTGAAAATAATAATGTATATATTTATATTGATTGATATCTATTTAATAAAAGACAGCTTAGTGTTAACTACGTACAACTAGTACAAGATGAGCTCTACAGTTGTGTTTATTGCTTTACCCCTCTTGATAAACTGTATATACTTCCTGGAATATATAGATTAATCTTTTTCTTCTTCTTGATCTTCTTTTGTTTACAAAAATATAAAAAATATCAAACCCAATGCTTTTGTTAAGCTTAGGGATTTTTATTGGGATCTAAAGACCCAAAGTAAAATATATATTTTTTCTTTTTTTTTATTAATAAAAAAGAGAGTATTTTGGTTTGGGCCTTTAAAAAACCAGTTTTATTATAGGCAAAGAGACTCCAAGGTTTGAGAATTCTCAATGTAGTAATAAAATATCCCTCTTGCCCATCCCTACTTCTTTCAAATAATCTAAAGGAGTAAGCATAGTGAATATAAATAACTGGTACAATCATTAATTCATTACAGCTATTTACTATGCACCTATTTACTGTTTTTATTGCTTTTCTTATTGGTGCATCGCTTCCACCTGCCAAAGGCTCGTCTATTATACCAGGTGCCTATATTGTCGAGTATAATGATGTGCATGAATACCATGGGCATAACGCTCTGCTGGCATCCCTTGATGATGTCCGAGACATGTTTCGAGTACGACACACCTACTCAAGCTCATTATTCCAAGGCATGTCTTTTCGCATCAACGACGAAAATCCAAGGTCCCATTCGGCTAATCCAGCCAGTTTATCGATTTCGCCACAGCACCCAGTCCTAGCACAAATGCTTGGTAGCCCTGAGGTCAAGCGAATCTACCCAGTGTATCATATTCCACGCCCTCAGTGGGTCTCTAAAAGCGATGGTCATCCTTATTCTAATAAGCTGTCCCAAGTAAACGATGTCCATAAAAAACTCAAGCTGACAGGAAAAGGAATTACGATCGGTATACTTGATTCTGGTGAGTAACTCCTTTGATGGTTTATGTGTACCCCTTCTTTATTATCTTGGGCTCCTTGATATTCATAGTCTGGATAAAGGCGAGATATCATTTTAATTTTATATATTCTGACTCTTGATATATGAATTGTTGTGTTTGTAGGTGTAGATTATAACCATCCTGCCCTCGGTGGCGGATTTGGACAAGGGTATAAATTTAAATATGGTTACAATCTAGTTGATCCAGCCGAAGATGATGCAAATGCCGGTAGACACTTTCCAGAAGATGATCCTTTTGACCCATGTTCAGGAGCAGAAACTGGCAAGTCATTTATATATGAACATATTCTTATATTACCTGTTGTGTTTACAAGCCAAGATAAACAAGTTGTTAACAAAGTTTAATGTCTTATAGGACATGGTACTCATGTCAGTGGCATTATAGGGGGGCTTGCACCAGAACTGGTATGGATTGAAAGAAGTTTTGGTCAATTTGCTTATATTTTTTATTCTCTAGAACTTTTCTGGGATTGCTCCTGATGCCACGTTTGGCATGTGGCGGATCTTTGGGTGCTATAGTGGGGCGAGTGAAGATACAGTCATAAAAGCTCTAGAGATGGCATATGAAGCAGGTAAATTTATTATTACATACATATATTATCACAATATTGACACACGCTTTCAAATTTCCCTAGGGTGTGATATAATCAACTTGAGTCTTGGTGTTGAAAATGCATGGCCAGAGGATGCAATGGCAGTAGTTGCTGATCGTCTTGCAGAAAAGGGTGTGATCGGTACGTGTGTCAAGTTCAGAATGATTGTGCCTAATCTTATTAAACTATTGTTTAGTTGTCGGTGTTGCAGGAAACCAAGGAAGCCAAGGTGTATTTATGCAGAATACACCTGGATCCGGAAAGAGCTCAATATCCGTGGCTTCTGTCGAAAACGCATTCTCAACGGCCCAAGTATTGACCGTCAGCGCATTGCACAATCGATCATATCGTGAGTTGCATACAGCATTCTTATTCTACACCCTATTAATCAATCGAGGCTTATTGTGTAGCATACCAGCTGTCTGTATCAACTCTGGCTTTTCCCGACGGTCTTCTAACAACCATAATAGATGGAGATGAGGCTTTGACTGGCTGTGATCCTAGTAAAATACCAAAGAACAAGGTCAAAGGAAAGATTCTTCTTGTTATGCGTGGAGAATGCACATTTGAGAAAAAGGTCGAAGTAGGGCGCTCAGCTGGAGCAATTGGTGTTCTGTTTTATGATACAGAGTCTGATATTCCCGTGTCATCTCAAACGAGCAAGGGGTCGATTCCGTGCGCAGGAATATCTTCTTCTCTAGGAGAAGAATTGACCAAGATTTTTATAAAGAATCCTAATACATTGTCTGTGGCGATTTCTTTTCCGAGCCAACCAAAAGATTTGAGAAAAGACACGGCTGGACAGGTATCACCATTTTCCAGCGTTGGGCCAACATACGAGCTCGATTTGAAACCTGGGGTTTCTGGAATCGGTGGCGATGTCTATTCAACTCTTCCTCTTAACCAAAATGGTGGATGGGGTGTCCGTTCAGGCACATCTATGGCGGCACCACATGTTGCCGGTGTAACGGCACTTATGCTCCAGGCATACAGGAAAGAGCACAAGGATACTAGTCCTATATATATTATGGAGCAACTTCAAAATCATGCGAGACTTGCAACCTTCCAAGGCGCTCCAGATCACCCGCTCAGGCAGGGTGCTGGTCTTGTTCAGCGTAAGCATTGGATACTATTTATAACGTATGGCCATCTATTCAATCTAATCCCATTTTCTGTACAGCATATACTTCCCTCAAAAATCCGATCCATGTATCGCCTGCTCAAATCAGCTTCAATGACACTGCTAGCCTGACAGACTACAAGACTCATACACTTTTTGTAACCAACAATGGCAAAAAACCGCTCAATCTGGCCATTGAAAACGAGTCGTCAAAGTCAATAAAGCCGTATGGAGATGGTTTTGGGTATGTTCCCGTTGAACCTATTCAGAGAGGTGATATCGAAGTATCTCTTGCATTCTCTCCGTCGCATAATATCATTGTATCCCCGGGACAAACAGTATCTATAGAAGCGTCCGTTGAACTACCAAATCCTGAAAAACATCACTATCCTATCTACGGTGGGTTTATGTCACTAATTGACAGTACTACAAAGGAATCACTTGCAACGGTGCCATACTTTGGAGTGATTGGTAAAATGGCAGAGCTTCCTATCTTTGACCAGGGGTATCCATTCCTCATTGCATCTGACAACGCTTCGGCAATCTACTCTTCCTCTGATACCTTTGTGTTTGATACCACGTCAGACTCGTCGCCTTTGATTGTCTGTCGCCTTTTGACAGCCTCTCCCCGGGTGGATATTGAGATAATTGATGAACAAGCAGAGTCTCTTGGAACGATAGAGGAAGGCCCGAATGTATACTGGGAAAGAAATACTCTGGGCGCTGAGAACCGTGTGCGGACCGTCACCTGGAATGGAAAGGTTGTGTCGGCCAAAACCAAGACCGGGAAAACAGGATACCCTTTTACTGTTACCAAAGGTACATATTATCTACGGATCCGTGCACTCAAGTTATTGGGAAATCCGACCTTGGATCGTGATTGGGAAGAATGGACTTCAGGACCGATCCGTATAAAGAGTTAACAAACCCAACACATCAGGTTGCTGCTGTCTTTTTGGATGTATATTTTTTGTTGTGTTTAACTATCAATCCCATTATACTTTTTTGCTCTTCTTCTCATGGGTTATTTACTTTTTTTTTAAAAAAAATGCGAGGATTTTCCAAATTATTTTTTAACAGTATTATACTTTTTCTTTATCTGCTTTTGCTTTGTTCTTTGTTTTTTGTTTTTGAAGGTTAGTAAACCCAATATAATAAAACCAAATCAGACCCATAAAAACAATGTCGGAAAATATCCTTTGGCCAAGACTGAAATATTATGTTCTTTCCTATCGAGGCAGAAATGTCAATATTTGTTAAAGAGGAGCATTTGTTGTTAGGTATTAAAGCATTGTCTCGGTTGAAAAATGAAAGCTTGCTTTTCCAGAGTGAGCTGTTTTCGATACATAAAGCCCGCTCTCATGCAGTTTACTAGTGTAAAGAACAAGTCCAAGCCTTGGAAGCTCGCTCTGATTGCCCTCAGTCTTCTTGCCACACTCACTGCTGCTCTAGAGGATTCTCCAATCTTGCCCCAGGATATTATTCGAGATCCAAAGTTTCAGGCTGCAATCACTGGAAATACTGTCGCTGGTCGATATATTGTCGAATTTGACGATAAATACAGTGGAAGTTCTTCAGATTTTCTAAAACGTTTGACAAACGATATCAACAGAGATGATCCAAACATTGGTAACAAGCTCAATATGACGATCTCTCATGAATATGACTCGACACCATCCATATTCCATGGAGTTTCTCTTAGTATCCAGCCAAAGAAAAAGGAAGCTGGGCTTGGAAAGGTCCAGACAGCATCTGAAGAGAACATTGTATTCACTGCCTCTCAAAACCATGTCGTTAATAAGCTAGTCAAGAGCAACTATGTTAAGAAAGTGTATCCGGTTACTATCATCCCAAGGCCGGAGTTTACCCGCACTAGTCTGGCATATGATGAATCGATCTTGCCGATTATTAACAGTGCAGGACTTGAGAAGGCCTTGCCATTCTCTCATGAAATGACTCAGGTTTCCAGGGTCCACAAGGAACTTGGGCTCACAGGAAAGGGAGTCTTGGTTGGAATCATTGATTCAGGTAAGTTTTCTTGCCCAAAAAATATCATGATCATCTCATCTTACTGGCCTAAAAATAATAAAGGAATTGACTATACCCACCCATCCCTCGGAGGTGGATTTGGCCCTGGCTTCAAAGTTAAATATGGAGCGGATCTTTCTGGTGATTTCTTTGATGTTAATAATCCGGCCAAATCCAAGAAAGGGAAAACTCCCCTGGATACTTGCAATGGAAAGTTTCATCAAGGAGGTCAGTACTTTGCTAGGCAATCTTATTGTGCAAGCTGGTATTAAGTTTATATTTCCTTAGGCCATGGAACTCATGTGGCGGGAATAATTGCTGCAGAGGATACTCGTTATGTAAGTACAAGTGCTGTGAATATCTTGCGTTTAAATATATTTAAATTTGACTTTCTTGGGGGGTCCAGAACTTCACTGGTGTTGCTCCAGATGTTTCTCTTGGAATGTGGCGTGTGTTTGGGTGCCAAGGTTCTACCTCGAGCGATTTAGTTATAAATGCACTTATATTGGCATATGAAGCAGGTAAAGGCTTTTTGCAAAGGCAGTTAACAGATTTGTATATTTACAAATTGCATATATCCATAGGCTGTGATGTAATTAACCTCAGTCTTGGAGGGGCTACCGGGTGGGGAGAGGACCCAACTGCTGTAGTGGCAAATCGTATTGCAAAGAGTGGCGTTGTTGGTAACTATAAAATATAAAGGATACAACATGATATTTGAAATCGAGCTAAATGAAAAGGACCTTTCTAATAATATTTTTTTAGTCGTTGCTGCAGCAGGAAACGCTGGTTCAGATGGGCCATTCATGGTTGCATCCCCTAGTGTGGCAGACAATGTCATATCTGTAGCCTCGGTGGATAACGACTATGTTCTTCTACCAAATGTCCTTTTGGGAAATGGAGATAAATTTGGTGAGTACTGTTTTAAGAACCTTTGTTTATATATATAAAAAAAGGTACAAATACTCACAGATTCTTCTTTAGATTACTCTTTATCAACCTCGACAAAAACTTTTCCAAACGGTACAATTGTTGCCTATGCTGACGAGGAGCCAGAACTCCTTGCCTGTGGACAATCGGAACCAAGCCGTTCCCTTACTGGCCAAATCGTGCTGATCAAACGTGGTAATTGTACATTTGATGAAAAATCAGCTAATGCGTACAAAGCTGGAGCCACTGCCGTCTTGGTGTTTGATAACGAGCTCAATACAAGCTCGCATCCTGTCACGGCTCCAAATGCGCAAATTCCGGTGGCTAGTGTATCAAATGCAGCAGGTGTCAAAATTATGGAGCTTCTTGGAAATAATATCGAAGAACTTGAAGCGATTTTTGAAATTGAACTTTCGGCCAGTCCTTCTCTAACTGCTAGAAAGATATCTAGTTTTTCTAGTGTAGGTACTTCTTTCGAGTTGGATTTGAAGCCAAATGTTGCTGGTGTTGGAGGTTCAATCTTTTCGCTGCTTCCTGTGTCCCGTGGATCTTATGGCGTTCTTTCTGGAACATCGATGGCATCTCCTTATGTTGCAGGCGCCGTTGCTCTCTACCTCCAGGCTCATCCAAAACATAATTCTTCCTTTATTGCTCAGAAATTCCAAAATTTTGCTCTTCCTTCTTTCATAGATAACCCTGCAAAACAAGGTGCTGGACTTATTCAAGGTAAGTTCTTTTCAGGCAAAAAAAAAAGAAACATATACCAGACTCCTAAACCTTGGTGTCTAGTGTATGACTCTATTAAGCAGCTGAGCTATGTATCACCAGGTCAATTGAGCTTCAACGATACAATACACCGTAAAGAAAAGACACTGGCAATCACAAACAAAGAAATCGAAGCAATGACTTATACCATCAGACATTTCCCTAACCGTGCCATTGCTCCCTTCAACATCTCGCTCCATGGCTATACTCCTATCCAACCGACCGTCTACACAAAAGCCAACGTTACGGCCGATATTGGTCTATCCTTGAAGACCGTCACTGTCCAGCCAGGAGAGACGGTCGAATTGACTGTCAATGTCGAAAGCGTCAGTGAATCCCTCGATGATGAGCCATTCCCTATCTATGGCGGGTTTATTACTATTGATCCTGTTAATGATAATTACAGTGAAGTAAGGTCAATGAAGGTCCCTTATGTTGGTGTTTCTGGAAATGTTGCCGAAATACCGATATTTCCTAAAGGGTTCCCTATGATTATTGATTACGCCGAGATTGCTGGAACGCATGTGCCCGGAAAGCCCTATCAACTCAAGAGAATCCCTCATGCCCGACCTTCCCTATACTCTGTCTTTCGTCTACTGATTGGCACTGCCCGACTAACGACAGAGATTCTGGACGAAAACCATGAGTTTGTCGGAAATGCTTTCAGCTCAAGTTATATGTCACGCAACACTCTGAGCCCCGGGAACTTTTTGGTCGTCAATTCATGGAATGGGTCGATTATAGATGAAAAAAGCGAGGCCTTGGGCGAAACTATTCCTCTTAAGAATGGCACATATTACATGCGCTGGAAAGCACTGCGCTTGCTGGCTGATCCTGACCTTGAGGATAGCTGGATGACTTCTGTTTCTGACCCCATTGCTGTTTCTTGATTCCATTTGTTTATTCTATCAAGCTGGTCTTTCACACCTATTACTAATTAATAAATACTCTTTACATAATACACGCTGATATGGGATAGAAAAAATAAGACATTGTTCATCTCAATGCCTTTTTAATGATTTGTGACTTTGCATCGTCCGTTGAATCCTTTGCTATTCATTCATTTTTATTCAAGATCATAAAGGTCGTCTTTGACAAGATGCATTTAGAAAATGAAGATGCAGATGAGAGTAACCTTCATACAGAAAAGAAATACCAAAAAGACTTGAAGGTTGGAGAGGGTACCTATGCTGTTGTTTATAGAGGTAACGATCGTGTGGTTTTGAAGATTGCAATGATGTTGATCGTCACTTTTATAAAGGCACGCAGCTCTCTACAGGAAGAAAGGTTGCTATCAAGAAGATCAAGATGGGACAATTTAAAGATGGTCTTGATCTGACTGCGATTAGAGAAGTTCGATACCTTCAGGAACTAAGACATTCCAATGTGATTGAGGTTAGGATCCCAAACTATATCACAAACTCGACGTTAATTTATAATTATTAGCTTGTAGACGTGTTTTCGCACAAGACCTATTTGAACTTGGTTCTTGAGTATCTGGACTCTGATCTAGAGCAGGTTATCAAGGACAAGACTATATTGTTTATGCCTGCAGATATCAAATCCTGGCTGCTTATGATTCTACGTGGTCTTGATCATTGCCATCGTCACTTTGTTCTCCATAGAGTAAGACACATGGTTATTTGATAGGAATTCTGACTGTATGATCATTGTAGGATATGAAGCCAAACAACTTGTTGCTTACCCATGATGGAATACTCAAGATTGCAGATTTTGGCCTTGCGAGAGAATGGGGAGATCCTGGAAGACAAATGACATCTCAAGTAGTGACAAGGTAAAGGGTTATAAGGCTGCTATGTGTCTGCTATGTGTCTGACATGTGTATTAGATGGTATCGATCCCCAGAACTACTGTTTGGTGCCAAGGAATATTCGTATTCGGTTGATATCTGGGCAGTTGGATGTATATTTGCAGAACTCATGTTGAGGACGCCATATGTAGCAGGAGATACTGATATGGATCAATTGACAAAAATCTTCCATGCGCTTGGAACTCCAACCGAGGCAGATTGGCCGGTAAGAATGAGTGAGAGAATTGGTTGGATACTAAGGGTGTTTTAGGGAATGACCACCTTGTCAGACTATGTTCAGTTCAAGGTCTTCCCAAAGGTTCCTCTGAGACAATACTTTACGGCTGCTGGTTCGGATGCGCTTGATCTGTTGGACAAGATGCTGGTGTTTGATCCCAATAAGCGATGGACAACTGAAGAAGTTAGTATGAACCACAAAGACCCAATGGCTAAAGTTCTTTTATAGTGCCTTCAACATTCATACTTTAGAAACTCGCCTCTTCCTACCTCTCCTGAAAAACTGCCTCAAAAGGCTCCAGATGTGGAGCAGGTAGCCCAGACCTTGAAGCGAAAGGCAGGGGCCAATATGGATGAAGAAGACTTTAGAGCAAAGATCCCACGTAAAATCGACTTTCCCAAAGACTCATAAACCAAAAAAAAAACAAGATCCTTTGTATATATATATATAATCACTCTCTACTTACTATGACGTTTATCATTGTGAGCAAAGCAAGAGTCATGCGTCGATCATGGTCCTTTCAACCACCGCCTTCTTTGTATCATTTTAAAAAAATATATATATATATATACATATATATATATATACATGTATATCTCAAAGAGCTTTATTGATTATGGACTTTTCATACTGTCTCACAAGGAATGTCAATTTGCCAGTGTCCATAAAGATGTATGTAGACCAAATATACAGAATCCTAGTTATTCACATACCCTCAGCTCTTCTTTAGAAGGCAGACACGAAGCCAATCCAGATTTCCCAACGTAAGCAATACATCATCACAATCAACAATCAACAATCAACAATCCTAAAAAACAGCCAATTCTAGAAAACACTCGGATTACTATGTCACAGTTCAGCTTTATGGTGACAACAAACCTTTAACAGTTCCTGTTCAGACAAGCTACAAGTCATTCAAAAACCACTGGAGGTAAATAAGGCTGCCAATCACAAAGCTGTCCTTTTGCTAATTCTCAATTGCAATCTATTTACTATTACTATTACTATTATTATTATTATTATTATTATTGAAAAATAAAAATAAAAATAAAAAAAAGCTGGAACGAATGGCTGACATTGCCTATAAAGTACTGCGATTTACCTGCATCAGCGCAATATGCCATTACTGTCTGGGATACAGTTGGACCACGTAAAGCCATTCCAGTGGGTGGAACGACCTTGAGTCTGTTTGGAAAACACTTGTAAGATGAACATATCATATTTGATTATAGTTTGATTGATTAGCAGCCTAAAGGACACTTCGAAAGGGAAAACACAAGCTACATCTCTGGCCAGGGCGCGAGGCAGACGGACAATCAAAGACAAGCACACCAAGCAAAGTGAACACGGATAATGATATGGATAAACTGGAAAAGGTAAATAACATCCGATCTGGCTACAAGGCCAAGGGATCTCATTTTGGATTTCTAGCTTGTCAAACGGTACGATTGTGGAGATATCAGACCTGTAGAATGGCTCGACAATATGGCATTCCGGCAGATCGAGCAGATACACAAGGTAATAAAAGACTTAATTGACCAAGGTCTATATAATTGATGTGTATGGTAGAATGCGTCTCTGCAATCTACGGGACAAGCATTGTATGTCGAATTGCCACGGTTTGATTTTACAGTTGTGTTTGGTGAAATGGTTAGTAGACAATGATTACAAGTACATATTAACATATCGGGGGGCCTATTAGGAATATACCCTTCCTGATCCAACTGCGCCTCTTCTTGGCCAGCAGCCTCCCCAGATAGCAAATCCAGTCGCAACAAATGCTGTAAATCTGTCATATACTGATACAGGAGAAGATGGGCGCAATGACAATGCTCATCCAACCGAAACAGTGGCCCTTTACTCACTTATCCTTGACCCTGATATTGTACGAGATAACCCAGTTGAAGCCAAACATAGAAGATTGGTCCGTAGCCATCGAAACGGACCCTTGGATCGTGATCTCAAACCAAATCCAAAGATCAGAGACGATCTCAATGTAAATCTTATACACGTCAAGGGCTATGGTTGGGTTCTGATTTTGTGTTTACTGTAGAGCATCATGTCTTACCCACCCACCCAAATGCTGACAGCAGAAGAAAAGGATCTGGTCTGGAAGTTTCGGTTTTATCTGACTAGGGACAAGAGAGTAGGCAATCACTAGAGGTGTATCGCTTGTTAACTTTCTATCATTAGGCCCTGACAAAGTTCCTCAAATGTGTCGTATGGACCGACTCAACTGAAGTGCGACAGGCGGTTGATCTATTGCCACTCTGGGTGGATATCGATGTAGACGATGCCCTTGAACTTTTAGGAAAAGAGTTTGAGAATAGAGCAGTTCGCTCATATGCTGTAAATCAATTGAGAAAGGCTGATGATGATGTGAGTGAAAAGTAACAAGAGGACATTTTGGCTTATATCATCATTCTATATAGGATCTTCTTCTCTATCTATTGCAGCTTGTCCAGGCTCTTAAATTTGAACATATAAACGACAAGACTCCAAATTCCTACGAGTCATCCTTGGCTCAATTCCTCATTGATCGTGCTACTCGTAACCAAACACTTGGCAACTACTTTCACTGGTAAGCATCTATCCAATTATCCAAGGGAAATAGAACTAATGGGCACCATGTATACCAAAGGTACCTCATGGTTGAATGTGAAGACAAGGTTATGGGAAAGATGTATGCCAAGGTGGCATATAATTATATTAGGGCTATTATGGCTGTAAGTATGGGTATCACTATAGCACACTTGTCATTTTCTAATTTTCTAATTTCTATTTCCCTAGGTGCCAAATGGATGCCAACGTCGCGATACCTTGTTACGCCAAGGAGAACTTATTCAGTCTCTGGCAAAGATGTCCAAGGATGTCAGGATCATGAAGGATGTGAGATCTAAAAAGGAAGACAAGCTACGGGGAATGATAAATGATCCCAAAGGACATTTTGGATCGTTTCCACCGTGCCCATTGCCTCTGGATCCAAGTAAAGAAGTGTGTGGGATTGTGGCAGGTAAGGGTATAGACTGGGATCAAAGATAAAGTATTCACACTTCTTCTTCTTTTTTTATAGAAAAGTCTAGGATATTCAACAGTAACCTTCAACCTCTGCGCCTGACTTTTATGTGCACTGATACCACTGAGTATCCTGTATGTTCGTTGCTGCCTAGTGATTGTGCTCATGCTGTGAATGTTGTAGGTCATCTTCAAGACGGGTGATGATCTTCGTCAAGATCAATTGGTTATTCAGATCATTACATTGATGGACAAACTGTTGAGAAAGGAGAATCTAGATCTCAAACTGACGCCTTACAAAGTGCTTGCAACGGGACCTGAGCATGGATTGATGCAGTTTGTGTCTTCCAAATCACTTGCAGCAGTGTTAAATGAACATCAAAACAATATTCAAAGCTTCCTCCGTGAACACCATCCTGATCCAGGACCTGATGGAATATACGGAATTGATGCTCAAGTGATGGAGACATACCTTCGTAGTTGTGGTGAGTACAACAGACAATATGCCCATATATATATATACTCATGGCTGTCTAATATAATAGCTGGCTACTGTGTGATTACTTATTTGCTCGGGGTTGGTGATCGCCACCTGGATAATCTGCTGCTATCCCCTGAAGGTAAGGATGTCTATAAACCAAGGTGTGGTTTCTAAGCTTGCTTTTTTTTTTCAAAGGCCATTTGTTCCATGTTGATTTTGGATTTATACTGGGTCGCGACCCCAAGCCGTTCCCACCTCCAATGAAGCTTTGCAAGGAGATGATTGAGGCCATGGGAGGAGCCAATTCTCCTCATTACAACAAATTTAGACAGTTTTGTTATACTGCCTTTACAACTCTGCGCCGCAATGCAAATCTGATTCTCAATCTGTTTGCATTGATGGTGGACGCCAACATTCCTGATATTAAGATTGAGCCAGACAAGGCAGTTATAAAGGTAGATATAGAAATCGACTGTGTTGAGTACTAAGCAAGTCTATTAGGTCCAAGAGAAGTTTAGGCTGGATCTTTCAGAAGAAGCAGCAATTGCATACTTCCAGGGTCTTATTTCAGAGAGTGTGAATGCATTGTTCCCTCAGATTATGGAGACTGTTCACAAATGGGCTCAATATTGGAGACGGTAGGATCTCCAGGTTGAATTAATTATTGGCTGTCTTTTTGGGTACACCCTTTGGAAGCAAATAAACGTATACTCCTTTCACTCTATTTATGCTGACGTGTGTCAGTCTTTTGGACAGGACAATATATGTGGAGAAGCCAATGAGCCCAAAATAGAACTTTCATGTGATGTGGGGATATATTACACACTCGTCTTCATTTAGAAAAGTCCAAAGAGCAGTCAAATATTCACATGAATAATTCTGGATCCTGCTTTTAGTCAGCTTGAATCAAGCCCTTTAATATAAAGACCTCCTTCTTTCTCCCTCTTCCTTACCCCACATTCCTCCTCAAACACCATGGTTCTCGTCACAAAAGTCACAAAGATGCTCGGCATCAGACATCCCATTATTCAAGGTACATTACAGCCTCATTCGCAATCTCCCCAAGCTGATCAGTTTATTATGAAGGTGGTATGCAATACGTTGGCACGGCTGAAATGGCCTCTGCTGTATCAAATGCCGGTGCCCTTGGTATGATTACTGCTCTTACACAGCCCACACCAGAGGCCCTTCGTGCAGAGATCAAACGATGCCGCACTATGACCAGTAGCCCCTTTGGTGTCAACCTTACCTTTTTGCCTGCCATTGTCCCTCCTCCTTATGAAGAGTACACAAAGACTATTATTGAGGAAGGCATCAAGGTTGTCGAGACAGCTGGAAACAACCGTAAGCTACAATATACCAAAAACAATCGAAATGTGCTAACTGGATAGGATAATATTGTGATTAGCTGGCAAATATATCAAGATGTTCAAGGACGCTGGTGTTATTGTGATCCACAAATGTACTGCCATTCGCCACGCACATTCTGCCCAGAAATTGGGTGTAGATATCCTTTCTATCGATGGCTTTGAGTGTGCTGGTCACCCCGGTGAGGACGACATTACTGCCTTGATCCTGCTGGCAAAGTCTGCCAATGTCCTTAAAATTCCCTATGTCGCATCTGGTGGCTTTGGTGATGGCCGTGGTCTGGCCGCTGCATTGGCATTGGGTGCTCAGGGCGTCAACATGGGCACGCGTTTCATGTGCACCAAGGAGTCCCCAATTCATCACAATATCAAGGAGGCCATTGTCAAGGCTGATGAGCGCTCTACCACTCTTGTCTTTAGACCTTTCCGCAACACGTCTCGTATCTTTAAGAACTCGATTGCTGTCGAGGTAAACTCCCGGGAGAGAAAGCCTGATGTTCAGTTTGAGGATGTTCGTGAACTGGTTGCTGGTGCACGTGGTCGCCAGGTCTATACCACTGGAGACCCTGAATTTGGTGTTTGGACTGCTGGACAGGTTGTTGGTATCATCAACGACATTCCTACCTGCGACGTGCTTGTTAGCCGCATGGTTGCCGATGCTGAAAGCACTATCAACAACCTGAGCAGCCTTATTGCCCCCCAGAGCAAACTTTAGATACCATATAAATAAATAAATAAAGCATGTACTTACTTGCAGACATCTCTGACAAAGGACCAAGGACCATAAATCCAAAAGCACTGCAACCAAAAATACTTCTTTAATTGTCAGTGACAGCCATGTAAAACTCCGTCTAGACAGGCACAATTTTTTTTAGTATCACCGCAAAGTGTCGGATGGTGATAAAAAATATCCAATGAGTCATCCCCGGGGTTGTGGGTCTTCTTGTTGACATACAAGGGCTTCCAAAGGGCTCAAGCACATCCTTGAGCACTGGACATCAATAGTTAGCCTTGATGTGACTATCTTGTATATACAGTCTCTTGGCCTATTGAGCCATTGTTGCTAGTAGAGAAAGTAAACAACCAAACAGTCTTGTTTTTTCTTTTTTAAAGACCGAAGAAAATTATTTTGCTTAAACTGCAGTCCAGGGACCCTTTTGCTTGTTCTCTCTCTCTTCCTTCTTTTCTACTCTTGACAGCCAAGACCCAACAGTCCTTCACCTGTCAACATGTCTCCCATTGCATCCGGAAAGAACAAGTCCGAGTCCCTCGGTGCTCGTATTGCTGGCAGTGCCAGTTCAGGTATCCTCGAACTGATCATCTTCCACCCTGTTGACACTGTCGCCAAGCGTTTGATGAGCAACCAGGCAAAGGTAACTAAATAGATGGGTTATTGATCTTGGATCTTGGTTAATTGACCCAATATCTAGATCCTCCTCCCCGGAATGACCTTTGGCGAGAAGAAGGCTGCCTTGGACTTGGTTATCTTCAAGGTACATCGCTTTACACGCATACTAGCCTTTGGCTTCTTTATCTTTATCTTGACCCCTAATGCTCTTTGTTTTGTGTGGAGTAGGATGCTGCCAAGCAGTCCTTCTTGAAGAAGTACGCTTCCCTCTTCCCTGGTCTTGGCTTTGCTGCCGGCTACAAGGTCGCCCAGAGAGTCTACAAGTTTGGTGGACAGCCCTTTGTTAAGGACTACCTGAACACCTACCACCAGGCCACCTTCACCAATGCTTTTGGCGAAAAGACCGGCAAGACCGTTATGCATGCCACTGCCGGAAGGTATGTTGTAAATCTTGCTGAATGGGGCGCATAGAACTCATACGATTCTTTTTAGTTTGGTCGGTATTGGTGAGATTGCCTTGTTGCCTTTGGATGTCTTGAAGATTAAAAGACAGACAAACCCCGAGGCCTTTAGAGGTCGTGGCTTCTTGAAGATTGTTCAGGACGAGGGTATGGGTCTGTACCGGTAAGTCCAAGAAGAACAGCATATTGCCTTTTGGGGGCTACAGACAATAGGTTTCCTAAACATATTCTACAGTGGTGCTGGCTGGACTGCTGCTCGTAATGCTCCTGGTTCCTTTGCTCTCTTTGGTGCCTCTGCATTCGTAAAGGAGTACATGTTCCACCTTGAGGACTATAGCAAGGCCACCTTCTTCCAGAACTTCTGTTCTTCTATTGCTGGTGCCGTTGCCTCCATCACCGTTGCTGCTCCCCTCGATGTCGTCAAGACCCGTATTCAGAACCGTAACTTTGACAACCCCGAGTCTGGTGTCAACATTGTCAAGGATCTTATCAAGAAGGAAGGCTTTGCTGGTTTCTTCAAGGGTTTGACTCCCAAGATCTTGGTGGTAAGATAAAGAGAGATAAAATGACTAATCTTGATAAGAAAAGAATTAGTGAATATCAATTAATTTTCCTTGCTACATAGGTTGGTCCCAAGCTGATCTTCAGTTTCACCATTGCCCAGCAGCTTATCCCTGTCTTTGATCGTGCTTTCAGCGGTGCCAAGTAAACCCGGTGTACTTTGCCCTGGTGTGCCTCTTTCTGTAGAGACAGATAGAATAAAACCCTCAACTCTCATATTATTCATCATTCCCTGTTTATACGATTATTATTTGTCCATTCAGTGCTCAAAAAATATAATAAAATATGCTTTAACAGCCCATCAATTTGTCCATGGAATTGAATGATTAGATGAAAGTCTATTTGTTTATCAGTTGGTTTTCCAGTCTGTTACCGCAAAGTCCAAACCACTGGTCTTTAAGTATTTTCTGAGTCATTAATATATTAGACATGCACATCAACTACTAGCCCTCGAAACTAAACCAAAGAAATCAAATCTAATAAAATCAAAATCAAATCAAATCAAATCAAATATACCCTATATCTCTCTCTCTAGAGATGTTTTCCTAGGCTGTTTGACTATATCCCTCAATTGTGTAATCACTGACTGGAGAGCTGATCCGGTCTAGATATCAAACCACCTTGATGTGTAACTCCAACCTGTCCTCTCTAACCTTTACAAAACAGTTTGGTTGACCGTGACTCTCTTTACTGGGTCCGGAGGTTACCGTAAGCCTCAAGGGTACAGCTTTTCATGCTCAATATCTGGTACCACCCAGCTCAAGGGTATATCTTATTCTCAAATCCATAATCTTCCTAGACATCTTTATACCGATTACTCCTCTGGTCTCTTGAGAGTAAGGCTAGAAGTGTACCCACAGATGATCCCCAACAGAATTTTTTTTGCCAGGTTCAATGGTTCAAAAAGAAAAAAAGCCTAGAAAGTCTAAGATACTCATTATATCCTCTTGGTTGACTAGAATTAATTTCCAATGTAATACACAAGGAGCAAAGTCCTGGATGTCAAGATTAATTGTTTTTTTGGTATTATTTTCCCTGAATAGTATCAAGAGCTCCAATTGATTCTTGTGTCCTTTTAATATGCTGATATAAAACCAAGAGAATGTTTTATACTGCTTCCCATGTATTTACACTCGAACATGTAGTAAATATCAACAGTGGTTTAAAAGGTCTAATTTTGACAAGATAAACCTTCTTGGGCCATGATATCTATAGTTTTTTTTTTTGGTATCATTTAAACAGTTGTAAACCCACACTCTTTATTTATTTATTTATCGTCATCATGTCTTGCGCACTTTACAATACCATATCTTTGCAATTGTCTCCCAAAAAGACTAATAGATTCAATGGTTGTTTTCAATTGGGGGTTTTATGTATATAGTCTTGATGCCGAGGGGGTCATGATAAGTAAAAATAAAAAAGGTATATATATGCTGCAAAGTTGACTTTATTTTGAAACCTAATCACTGTTCCAAAGACTGTCTATAAACAACATTTTAGAGCTGGTTTCAATATATATATATATACTTGATACTTTCTTTACAGTGCTTCCAAGCACAAAGCCATTAATAAATGTCGTTTTGTACCTTGATGCCAAGGTGTATTGATTTCGGAAACAGCGATCTTTAGGGCCCAACGTTTCTGTTTTACTGGACTTTCTGAAAGTGACTTGTGGTCCAGCATCTAGTGCCTGTTCCCAGTTTATGGAATAAAATGTTGTGTCCTGAAAAAAAGATATTCAAAGACTTTAAATAAAACTTTCTTTTCTTTTGTATACTCATCTTGTAAGAACTAATCATCTATTTTCTCCATTAGTCATTTCCCCGGAGATTACAGCAAGATCACTTTTTTCATGACCAACTTGAAATTACAAATACTTTATAGAACTCACTTCATTATGAACCCTATCAATAAAGAAACTATTTTTATCGATGGAAAGGAATAATATCCTGTTCATCAAGCCCTCCCAGCCCCACCTGTTAATGGCTACCATGACATGACCATGACAATTGGAAAGATTCAAGAGTATGCCCTTTGCCAATGATTTTAGCCTGACAATCAAAGACCGTAAGCCAACTCGAGTTTACTTGAAATGCTCCAAGGGTGGACAGTATAAGAACACCCGCAAAATCAAAGACAAAGACAGAATAAGGATTCCATCGAGTGGAATGACTGGCTGCCATTATCTCTTGAAGGTTTCCTACAAGAAGGGCATCAAAGGGTATCTTCCTTTGAAAGCCACTCATGATATTGAGGCATATCACAATCATCCTCTTGACAATGAGTGTCTAGAATCGACACTGAAAGGCAGATTGTCAAATGTGACTATAGACGATTCCAGAGATATTCTGAAGCTTATTGGAGCAAAGACAACTTCTTGCGAGATCCAAAAAGCAATCAACGATGACACCACCCCTGGCCATAAGTTGTACATAAGTGACATTGACAACATAAAGGCTGCATTTGCTCGGGTTTCTGCTCCTGTTGTTGAGAATGCTGGAACAAAACTTGTGATGGCCATGGAAGCAAAGGGATATCAAGTTCGCTACGATGTGAGCAAGAATGGGTCCCTCGAGAGGATTATGTTTGCCCATCCAAAGATACTGGATAGAGCCCGTTGTTTCTCTGAGGTAATGGCTGTAAACGCAACTTACTCCACCAACAAGCTCGGAATGCCGCTCATTTGTGTGGAAAGAATCTATAGTCTTGGAGGGAAAACTCTTGAATCCTTTCCTATTGCTTTTGCTTTTGCCTGGGTTTTGAATGAACAGCAGGCTTCATATCTCTGGTTCCTCGAACAGGTCAAGTCGCTTGTTTTTGAAGGCAACAAGTCAGCCACTCTGTTTGTAACAGATACATATGGTGCATTGATGGACTATCTTGATATCGTGTTTCCGGAGGACATAAAGCTGCTATGCTACTGACATATGCTAAACAGTGTTGAGAAGGCAGTCTTTGGGAGGTTCGGGTCTGTAAAGACCAAGGAAATGCTAATGGAGCATGTCAGCAACATGATCCATAGTACAACAAAAGAGGATTTTGACCTGGCGCATAAAAGTTTGACAACATTTCTGCTGTAGTAGATATTGAAGATGGGAAAAAGAGTGTTGCAGTATCGGTATACTTTACCAACAGGTGGATCAGATGCCGTGAGAAGTGGGCGGGCTATATGACATCTCAGTATATACACTTTGAATGTTCAACTACTCAGCGAGTGGAAAGTGGTCATCAGGTTTTAAAGAAGGTCATATCCTCAATCTCTTCTCTTGAGTCGGCTTTTGAGAACATAGCCAAATATTTTGAGCGGTTAGAAATGGATTTCCGGGCCACCAAGATAAGAGAAGCCAACAAAATTGATGCTCTTGTTGGAAGAAACCAATTGCTGACCCAACTCTTCATGAAAGTAAACAAGCGAGCCTTACTTGTAATCGATCAAGAAATTCGCTTGCAGGATAATAATTACAGAGATTGCCAATGCAAGGCAAAGATCCAGTACGATTTACCCTGTCGCCATGCATTGCCTGTTGGAAGAGATCTTCAAATCTCTGATATTCCAGAAAAAGGGATTATAAGTCCAGGTACGCTAGATACGTCTTCCAATGGAATCAAGGCGACTAGTCCGGCTTTTGAAAAGGCGGAGCCATGGATAAAAGAAGTAATTCAACTGGAGAGCCTCTTTCGTTTATGTGAAGGTGGCCAACAAGTCCATGAACTTTTGGAGAAGATCAGGACTGTTGTGGCTGGCTACTGTGGTATACACACCACAGTTGAGTGAAATATAGACTTCACAACCGATCTCCATTTACTACTTGCTGATGAACCTGGCAAGTTAACATCTCAGGAACAGCTACACACCAGGCACCCGTACACTTCATACTGCTACAGTGATAACCAACCATTACACGACGGGGACTTTAATTACAAGGGAATTTGAATAATAGTATATAAGCAATCCTAATATTCTTTCTTCAATAAATAACACTCTCACAGTGTTCTTATTTCCCTTACAAGATACTAACAAACCATATACCTCAATCTCATACTCTGTCATTTCAACCAAAACTGCTATACGTAAAACAACTAACCAAAGAACTTCACAAAAATACACGAGACACCCCATTTGCCGAAAAGCAGAAATATGTGCAAGGATCCTTATTGAACTCAATATATTCTATCTTGAGACTTAATCAACATATTCCCTTGGGATTACAGTTGAAGATCTACGAGATACCATGAGAAATATCATCGTCAATTACATCTCCAAGACTACCATCCGCCGTGTCTTTTGCAGAATTGAAATGTCGTCTCATCGCATTATATTTATGCCACAACTATCCAAAGGACATAAAAAGAAGTAATTAGCTTTTGCTCAGCACTCTAGAAAATCAACCAATGATTAGGTCATGTCATTGCAAGGATGAATCTAGATTCATGCTTTTTCCCAAGGAATGTGAGGTATATGGTTTGTTAGTATCTTGTAAGGGAAATAAGAATACTGTGAGAGTGTTATTTATTGAAGAAAGAATATTATGATTGTTTATATACTATTATTCAAATTCCCTTGTAATTAGAGTTCCCGTCATGTAATTGCTGGTTATCACTGTAGCAGTGTGAAGTGTACGTGTGCCTGGTGTGTAACTGCTCCTGAGATGTTAACTTGCCAGGGTCATTAGCAAGTAGTAACCGGAGATCGGTTGTGGAGTCTGTATTTCACTCAACTGTGGTGTGTATACCACAGATCCCATCTCGCACTCAAGCAAAGACTCTTAACATATTTGATACTAAGTTTGCTTGGTATCCCAAAGCTTGTCTTCATATTTGCTATACCACTTTTTTTCTAGAGTTTAATGGTACTATTAATTGTCAATCGAGGGCTGTTTAAGCATGTAATATCAGTTTGGCTATGGTTGGCAATAAAGAGCCAAGTAATACCACCACGGTCAAGCTCAGATAGTTCATGTTTAAGAACTAGGCATCCGGTCCTTTTTTATCTTGAAAAGTGTAAAGTTAATAGAAAAAGTCTTATTTTTTAATAAAGTGCTGGTAATTTCTATGGTCTGAATATATACCACTTAATCTTTTTTTACAATTATTGAACCCACTACTGTACATAGTTTTGCCTTTCTGCCGTACATGTATACATCTGAAATAAAGCGAGTCAAAGGACATTGAATATGTGTCTCATTTGTAATAGTGTACGAGGATAAGTATATTTTATATACAATGTGATATGCACTGCTGGTCCCCCAAAATGGAGGGAGTTGGACATAATGTAAAGTGGTTGGGAATACAGCGATCTCATGGGCACGACATTTTAAGCGGGCTCGACGTTTCTTGATGGGGTCTAGTATTTCTAGATTCTATGGTGTCTGGACATTTCCGTAGAGCTTCATGTTACAATTTACTCTTTTTGACATCAAAATACACCAAGGGTATAAGCTACATTTAATATATCACCTCCATTACAAGCTAAAATCGTTTTTAAAGTATGTCATTTATAAAGGAAATGTTGAAGTCTTAGGGACCAGATATATTTATCAGACACCGGACAGCATGTCACAATTAAAATGTCCGGTGGAATCAAAAAGTCGTGCCTGCTCAAAAACGTCGTGCCCCTAAGTTTAGCGTTTCGGAAACCCTTGCAGCATTATACTTTTATAGAATATTCAATGTCCGAAATAGGGACGGTTCTTTTTTTTTTATGGTCATTTTTTGTTTTTTGCTGCTTAAAAAGGGTCAATCTTCATCACTACAAATAATCTAATCCAATGGGAAAGAGCGAGAAAATCATCAAGTCAGACATCTCACCTGCAACTGTGAGATCTGGAGAGACAGAAAAGGTAATTGATTCTGCTACAAGTATTGAAATGAGTCTGACATTGGGTAATAGCACAAGAAGAGTAAAAAGGAAAAGAAAAACAAGGACAAGGATAGCAGTAAGTATATGATTATGGGTATTAAAGAAAACTTTGCTGAAAAAAACAAACAAACAATGCGTAGGCAACAAGCGAAAGAGATCTGCAGATGAAGAGTCAGAAGAAGAAAAGGCTGTAGTAGAGACCAAAAAGGCCAAGAAGGAAAAGAAGGATAAGAAGGAAAAGAAGAGTAAGAAGAGTAAAAAAGACAAGAAGGAGAGTGATACCAGTGATTCGGATGACACTAAGAAGGATCGAGATCATTCCTGTAAAGCAACCACAAGTGTGCCCAAGGTAGAGGAAAAGAAAGAGGTATATCAAAAAAGCAGATATATATATAATATAGGATTAACACTGACATTCTTAAAGGAGCCTGCAACAACCACCGGATGGAATGACTGGTCAAAGGCTTCGTTTGGTGGTGATCAGGAACAAAAGAGTAAATTTATGCGTTTATTGGGTGCCAACAAGACTGCCAACAAGGAGACTGCAGCTGCACCCAAGAAGAAGGGAGGTTTGTTTGGTTCTTTGAAGAGTGCGATAGATGAAGATGAGAACCAGCGTATTGCCAATGATCTCGAGAAGCAATTCAAGGGCGGCTTGCAAATGAGAAAACAGCAGTACACTGGACAAAGAGGTGGACTCGGATTCAGCCGATAAAACATAAAATAATAAAGCATTTGCATTGTATGTGTTTAGTATGCTTTGTTTCTTTATTGATTAGAGAGCAATGAAAACAAGATAAAGATGGGGCATTTAAGCAGACTTGGAGGCAACGGCTAAAGACACACATTGATTAAGGATTATTATCATGATCCAAGTCCATATCTAAAAAAAAAACACTTACCCTGGATGTCCAAGACAGCCTGGTCGAGAATCTGCTGCTGGACCTTGGGATCCTGCAAATCCTTCTGGATCTTCTCGATCAAGAAGGCAGCCAACTGCTTCTGCTCACGCTCACGGATGCTAGCCTCGTGGCGGACCCAGGAGTCAAGGGTGGTCTTGAGCTCATGGGCAACAGCAACCTGCTGCTTGAGGGTAAAGGCCTCGGCCTCCAACTCGGCAGTCTCACGGGAGATGGCAAAGAGAGACTTGGTGACATCAACCAAATCCTTCATCTGGCCAACTTCCTCGATACGCTCCTGGACAGCCGACTTGTGGTCCTCACGGGCCTGAACCAAGATGTTCTTGATACGCTGTTTATCCACAACACAATAAGTATACTAGTCATGAAATTATATGTATATATAAACGTACGGCAATGTGGTCGTTGGCCATGGTGGTAAAGGGCTCGCGAACGTACTTGAGGAGTACGCCGAGGAGACCGAGAGAGGCAACAAGGACAAGGGTCTCTTCGTTGAGGATATAAATTTCCTTGGAGATCAAAAAGGTAGCAGCTCCACCACCGGCGGTAAGGAAACCAGCCTTGGAGACAATGGAGTTACCAGGAAGAGCATCCAAGATAGAGGCCTTCTTGGGTTCTTCGACTAAGTATTATTCAAAAAGAAGAAGATTAATTTATCCATCATACAAAGTGACTTAATTTTTTTTTGGAGGGGGGAGGATCCATTACCCTTGTTCTCGGTAGTGTAGCTACGCATACTATATAACCAAACGTGTAAGAAATATGTGTTCCCATGGAATAATTGGACATTAACTCCAAAACTAACAATGACTATTATGCTTACGCAGTGGCACCAATGGTCTGGCGAGTGGCCATCAAAGTAGGACGGACGGCAGAGACTAATGTTGATTTCAAATAATAATAATAATAACAATAATTGATTTAAATATTCTGATATTCTCATGATTCCACATTCCACATTCCAAGCGTTGTGAGCTGTCTACTTTTGGATTCCATGTTTACCTGCAGCACCTTTGGTCAACAAACGGAAAGCCATTGCTAATAGAAAAAGACCATTATTATATGTTCATTAAAGGCTGCCATCGCGTCTTTTTATTATTATTATAGCAGTAAGTTTTTAATACTTACCGCAGAGTATATATAAAAAAAAAGTCTATGAAAACAAGGATTAAAAAAACAAAGGTTGGTTGTGAGCCCGAAAAATTTACAATAACAGCGAATCACTGTCAGGGGTGGAAATGCTATTTACACATCTAGACTCTGCTGAACGCAAATTAGAAAAAGGAAAAAAAAAGAGACAATTATTCAAAAAACAAATGCAATGCAGGTCTAATATGTTTCTATAAAGAATATATTATATATTTAATATATCTCTACTAGATGGCAGAATATTTTGAAAATAATGAACAAAAATCGTATCAATTGAGACCAATTTGCGATTATTTATCCTAATGTTTATAGAGTAAGAGATGATAATTGCAAACTAGACTCCAAATTCTTTGCAGAAATCCATCATGTTTTACATACTCTTTCATTTGAACTCTCTCAGTCTTTGGATCCACTCTATACGTCACGTGAAATGACATCACACATAAAATAAAAATATTTAATTTTATTAATGGGGGTATTCAACTGCCATTACTAAAAAAAATTATAATCTTAAAATGTCTGGGATTTAACAGAGCTACTCGGTAACGATATTTTATCATGTTCGCCTTGATGGTATTCCAGTCTGACCAATGTTGATTGCTACAATGGATTGCAATGTATGAGAGAATGTGCGGCTAAATTTGTAGACAATCATTTATAGATAGAAACATATAAGTCAATTGGTTTATGTTTTGGCTGTTGATAAAATACAAGGATATTTCCAAGGAGTCCACAGATGCTGTAATGCATTCAAGTACAATTCATCTTAATCTCATTGTGTTTTCATTGGTTACAATACTTGGTTTCTACGTCTATGATCACAATTATTTTTGAAACAACGTAAAAAAAAATTGATTTTCATCTATTTATTTATTTATTTATTTATTTTACTTATGTGTTGGTTGTCTCCTTTTTCGTCCAACCATACTTGATTGTCACCCTTCAACCATCAATGCAGAGTCACTTTGTCTCGCCTTCCACTGCCCACATGCGACAAAATTATCCGAATCACCAACCACCTCCAGCCATCACTTATGCTGTCGTGTGCTGTGATAAGCAAGGCGCACCACTTCATCTCGCAAGTCTGTAAGTCTTTAAGGATTCTCCATGTACAATCTGCTCTATTTTACTTTCAATCCAACAAATCTACCATGCATTTTTTTTTAAAAGAAAAGAAACCCCCTTTACTCATTTAAACAATATTCAAAACACACACCCAGATTCTCATAATTTTCATTTCAAAACAAAAATATATATATATTCACAAAAAGGAACTATGAAGCTGAAGAAGCCTATGCGAGTGCCCTGATGAACCAGATGAAGGCTCTTACACGGGCATCACTTGTCAGCCCATCACGCATCCTTTCCAAATGTGGGCCTCTTCTTGCCGGTCTATGTGCTCAGCTACGGTCAAGCGAACTGACATTTGCTCAGCGCTGGAGCTTATTCGGACAAGAGACTATTGGATTGGTTGACTTGCTGGATTGTAAAGTATCACATCATGTCCGTGCCTTGCCAACCCCAATCAACCCAGAGCCTGTAGAACCTTCTTTTCAGACAAGTCTAAAGACCTTTGCGGCCCTGTTCAAGGTTGGCGAGGTTGTGCCTGAAAGCGACGACGATGAAGAAGAAGAGGAAGAAGAGGAAGAAGAGGAAGAAGAAGAAGAAGAGGCCGAGGCCGAAGCCGAGTGCTCTGACGACGAACTGAATGGAAATAGCCATCTGATGGACTCTATGGAATTATCGTTGAGAGAAGACGATCTTGAGCTCAGTGAAGATGACAAGAGTGTGAATAGTGATAGCTTTATGAATATTTTAGAATCCTTGGATGAAAAAAAAATCCTAGACACATTGGTGCCAAATGATCTCCTGCCAGAAGAAGAAGGGGGGTCAGTCTTGGAACCAGATTATGAAGATGAGGAGGAAGATGAGCTTGACGAGACAGAAGTAGAAGAGGCAGGGCCTAGATCAACCACAGCAACAGAAAAAGATAATAAGATACCCAAAGTTGTACTTACAGAAGAAGAGGAATTGATGGCCCTTCAATTTCTGCCACAAGTCGACATTGCTGATAATGAAGATCATGCCGATCTGGCCAACAATAGTAAGCAGGCTGCCTATGCTGGATACGAAGGGAGTGATTATAGTGGATCGGCTGCATCAAGTCCAGAGCGAGATACAGGCGAAAATATAGAAAACTTAAAACGTCCATTTGATGAGGACGAAGTCGATGAATTAGAAGACGATGAGGAAGAAGAGGTTGCGGATTGCCATTCGACCAAAAGACAGTGCCCTGATAAATAACAGTAAAATTTATCCTATATTATTCTTTCTTGCATTCTTACAACATGTAAATAACCTCTTTCTGTACATAATCTACCTTAACCTTCTTTAAGCCATGATAAAGAAGTATTCAAAATACCAATCGTTTATTTTTGTCTACATTATTATATATATATATTATATTTTATAATCGTCCCACAAAAATACATTGTTAATTGCCATAAACCTTGTTCTGGTCTTTTAATAATAATAATAAAAACACAAAGGCAGTCAAAGGTCTATTTCCACATATGCCTTTCTTGATATTCTCTAGAGCCACAACTTTTATTTTCCCCTTTACGTCTTTGTCATGCCCATTCCGGTTCAATGGCGTGCTTCATTAGCAGCCTTTAGAGCCTTTCGACCAGCTCCCTCTCCTCTACTGACAACGCGTCCCTTGAATCATTCTCTCTCATGGTCCAACCGATGCAACGTATGCCAAAAGTAACAAGAAGAAATCAACTTACTCATCTACATTAACTAGCTCACTACCCACCAGGCACCGTATCATCCAACAATCCTCTTACCACATCATATTCCACCCAGAACCAAAGTCTATCTGCCCTATCGACTTATTCAGACCCACTCCAGACCTCGTGACCCAAGGCGACTTGCCAGACTAGAAAACGAAGCGCGTCGAGCTCCCAATGACCCTTCACTTCAAGCAGCCCTTTATGCAGTAAGCTCGCATTGTATATCTTTAAATTCCTCTTCTTCTGGGTCCTAAAAGACATTATAGGAGTTACGTTTATCTCAACGTCCGCAAGATGTTATCACTCGATTTGAGCAGGGACATTATGCACGGAACGAAGAATGTGCTCGTCAGTACTTGGCTGCTCTAGCAGAGACTGGCCAAGAGAGCAAGATTATGCCTCAGATTTTAAAGCAATTGGAGCAACAACAGGGCCAGGGAAAGCAGGGATTGTCTGCGGATCTCTTGGGAGGAAAGATAGATCCAGTATATGTCGTGGTGGAGGAAGGTAATTAATTCACACAAAATTGCCCTGCTTTTTAGAAGAAGAAATATAAAAAACTCTTGTATGATTTCTAGCGCGTGGGTATATGTTCTGGAGAGTGCTCCGTTGGGTCGGTACGACACTCACCTACACATTTATCCTCTTGACCGTCTTGTCTTTGGCGATGGAGAATTCTGGATTACTCAAGACTACTTCTGCTGCCCAACCTGAATATGAAGTATCAGCCGATCAAGCTGTTCGTTTCGAAGATGTTCAGGGCTGCGATGAGGCAAAGCAAGATCTCCAGGAGATTGTCCAGTTTCTCAAAAACCCTCACAAATTCACTGAGCTGGGCGGAAAGCTTCCCAAGGGTGTACTGTTGACTGGTCCTCCTGGAACCGGTAAGACCCTATTGGCAAGAGCAGTAGCAGGCGAAGCAGGTGTTCCATTCTTCTTTATGAGTGGAAGTGAATTTGATGAAATGTACGTTGGTGTGGGTGCTCGTCGTATACGAGAACTTTTTGCTGCTGCTCGACAGAAAGCACCTAGCATTGTATTCATTGACGAATTGGATGCTATTGGATCCAAGCGTAATCCAAAGGATTCCAACTACACAAAACAGACCCTTAATCAGCTCTTGGTTGATTTGGATGGATTCTCGCAAACCGAGGGAGTTATTTTCATTGCTGCAACAAACTTTCCAGAATCACTTGATAAGGCCTTGATTCGTCCAGGGCGATTTGATCGAATGGTCAATGTACCCTTACCCGATGTCCGTGGTCGAGTTGAGATCCTCAAACATCATTTGAAGAATATCAAAATCGACCCAAAGATTGATATAAGTTTGATTGCTAGAGGTACACCTGGTTTCAGTGGTGCTGAATTGGCCAATCTTGTGAATATTGCGGCTATCCAGGCTAGTAGGGATGGTGTACATAAAGTACAGCTGAAGCATCTTGAGTTTGCTAAGGACCGGATTATTATGGGAGCTGAGCGAAAAAGTGCAATTCTCACCGAAGAGAGTAGGCGGCTCACTGCGTACCACGAAGGTGGGCATGCTTTGGTTGCTTATTACACACCTGGGGCCATGCCACTCCACAAGGCTACTATTATGCCTCGTGGAAGTGCACTTGGAATGACAGTACAGCTTCCGGAGATGGATAAAAACTCGTTTACCCGTGGAGAATTTCTAGCCCAGCTAGATATATGTCTTGGTGGACGGATAGCAGAAGAATTGATCTATGGAACCGAAAGTGTTACGAGCGGTGCTCACAGTGATATTGTCAAAGCCACAGAGATTGCTAAGCGCATGGTACGCTACTATGGTATGAGTGAAAAGGTTGGACCGGTCCAATATACAGATGAAGATATGGTATTGTTAAGCTCCACTACCAAGCTGGTGATTGAAGGGGAAATGAAGCAATTATTATCGGTAAGATATACAAATTGTTTGAATATTAATATAGGCTAATTACAATAAAATCAATGTTATAGAGTGCAGAAGAAAGGGCCCGTAAACTGCTAGTGAAGCATATGGATGAATTACATCGTTTGTCAAAGGCACTTTTGGAGAAGGAGACATTAGACCAGCAAGAAATGATTGATATTATAAATGGAAATGCATATGAGAAGAACAACAAGTCAAGTTAATAAAACAACAATTAAATATACCTCTTGATTTATTATTATACAAGTTCTAATATCTTGCTGTAAATTTAATTTGAAGTAGTGGTAAAATATTGCTAATGAAGCATAAACTCCAAGTAGATTAAGAATATGTTTGGAATTATTAAATAAATACGAGTCAGAAAATAAACAAGACACTTGTATTCTTTATTTTTGGGCTAAATATTGGTATATAAGGACATCCGAGCAAGAAGATGCATGTCAAATGTATTTGACACAAAACCTAAATCTACTGGCAATGGCAACTACGTATTCAGACATGAATAAATGTCTTGATGAATAGAATATTATCGTAGGTCCCCTTGACAAATAATGTCAATATCACGGTCATATATTTACAGCGAATTTATTCATGATAAAGCCAGAATCTGCACTTGTCAAAAAAAGACTGGTATTGGGTATGGCCACATTTAACACGAGTCGCTTTATGACACTTCTTTTTCCATACTGTTCACCAAACGTAAATAAGACTCTAAACCAAAAATATTGACGTACTCATCTTGGTTTATGGTGCCTGTAAGAAAGCTCAAATGGCCAAAACCACCTTTCCGACAGCAGCTCTAGAGCATAGCACCACCCTTGTCCCACTTTTGTTTTATGTACAATATTTCTCTTTTTTTTATATACCTTTATCCAACTCGTCGAATCACTAAAACATTGCCATTATTCCCCTCTGATTTGAATTAGAACTCATTAGACCAAATTATGTTTCTTCATTAGTCATTCGTTCAATTGACATGATTCTTGGCCCATTCAGACTTTTGTGGTTTTGCCTCTCTGTTAAAACAGGCTTACGATCTGCAATACAAGAGCCAAAGCCAAGGGGGGTTTTTTTTTGAAACAGCTGATTACTGTTTAAAAAATGCAAATCTCCCTCTTTAATGTCAATCTCAGCTAATTATAATTGTAAAGTAGATTCTTCCATGCGAAATGCGCATAATGTCTCTTGGTCCTCTCGCCAATTATTTTTTGGTCGTCCAGGGCTCTTTCCAGAAAGTGGCAGTCTAGTTTTGAATCTCTTGATCTTTTTGACAGTTAAACTCATTTCTACAATTGTTGAAATAATCCTTTTAAGACTAATCTCAGCTAATTTTAGATACATGATTCCACCACAATTGAACTCATTAGCTTTTAGTATAAGCTATTAATATTTTCTAATGTAAATGTTACTTTCATTCTGGTGTAGATTATTAGAAAAAGAAGAAGAAAGATTTTTTTAATAAAAATTATTTTCCATGATTTTTGCAATAGGTCTATTTTTTAGCTATAGACCATATAATTAGTGTCAGATAAAAAGCTTATAAAGTTGCCTTTGGATTGACTAATGGTCCAAGCACCCAATAGTTGGACTTTCTCAGACTCTACATTAAAATATACAGCTTTAAGTTGTAGTATTGCTCGGTTTTTATGACATTAAAAACTTATGATTATTGAACCAATCATGTGAGGTCGCTTTGGCGGAGTGGTTAACGCGGTGCCCTGCTAAGGCATTGTCCTTTGGACGCGCAGGTTCGAATCCTGCAGGCGACGATCTTTTACTGTTTTTGGACAAATTTGTGTAACCTGGGTTTTAATCTTTGGAGTCCTGTCAGAATTAACCTCGCTAACCAAAATCGGTATCTAGTTGCAACCAGTAATGGTTATCTTTTGGTAAAAGATCATATACTTTGCATATTATTATGTCTGTATATTTCAAACGATAGATATTATCTTTTGGTGGACAACTATGTGGGTATATCTCTTTTATAAAGCCTGTTTATATTTTGTCTGAATGAAATATATGTATATATATTCTCTTATCTAAAAGCAAATCTTTCAATGTGCATAATTTACAATATCAATCCTACAACTTGGTTACAAAAGTCTTGGAATAAAAAAGGAACTCTATATAAGCTTGACCTTTCGAGAGTTGTGGTTGATACTAATAAATATTATTACTAGATATTTTATTTTGCTTGACTTTTTTTTTTCTTTAATAATAAAGGCGATGATATTATAGTAAGGGCTTTTTTATTTTATCAAAATTTGGTTTAAATTTGGTTTAAATTTGGTTTATCATTTAGCTGTAAATGTGTCTAGCTTATTAAAAGCCTACAGATAGTGATTTATTATTACAAGTTCTAGAATATGTGAAAAGAAAAAAAGGGTAATAGGCCATGCGGTTGCTATATGGTTATTCTTTTAGCTATTCATATCCTCCGCTAGTTGGATTTACTGCGAGAAATCAGCCTTGATCCAAGGTTATCTATTTCAAATCTAAAACAGAATGTATAAAACTCAAAGGAAAATCATCGAATTGTAAAGATAATAACAATTCATTTCAAATATAATGGTGTATTGGTGATATTACAAAACAATCATTATGAATCTTGTAACCAATATAGTTACGCTAAATACATTATTCAGACTTTGGGAAAATATCAAGAGTTTATTTACCAACACAGTTCAGTCGGGTGGATTTACAATCAACCTTTTTATTCATACAGCAATACATGATATAAACAGTTTAAAAAGGCCTATAAGTATATATAAAGGTAATCATTACAGCTCTAGTCGGGTTGGAGATTTTGGATACCATGTCTATTTAGTAAATATATACATGGTATCAAGAAAATGCACTGGTCAAGTTAAAAGCTGGTGTTTGTTCAAAAACAGAAAGAGGAATGCAACTTTGACGCACATTATGTTTACCAGTTATCATCTAAACCACATGAACATAGTGTCCCAAACCTACGGCTACAATACTCACAAAGATTATCGGCCTTTCCTTTTTATTTTCATAAAGAAAGGCCAACAGAAATATTTAGAACAAAAAGGCTTTTGTATATGAATAAAGTATGGAAGCCTAACCCCCAAAGATGGAAAGATAAGCGAGATTTTGTTTGGTTTACGCATCGTATTAGATACTTTTTATAGTAGACCAAACAAATGGAGCCCAGTCTATTTTGAAAAAAAAAGACGATACTTTTTTGACGGCCTTGTCAATCGCAAATGTAAGATGTTTTGGTAATTTCAAGAGGAATTGAATAGAGTTTTCTATATCTTTAATGGCCTTTTATGCATGTAATGATTTGTTAAATTATAACAGTAAACCAATGAACAATATCTTGGAGTTTCTCTTTGTATTCGGGCCTTCTTTCCGAGTAAAGAGGCGTAACATGGAGTGAATGAATAAATATAGATTCTAAAAAGAAAAAAAAAAAGAAAACAGTTTTGACAAGGCTTCTTACACAATCAAGATTGCTGTAATTATCAAAGTCAAAGCCAAAGCCAAAGCCAATACATAATCACACACACACACACAAAGTGTTATTTAGAATATATAAAAAAATGATATATAAACTGTTTGCAGCATGCCATTAATAGAGGCAATCAAGAATGACACAATGATATTCCTGGCTAGAGTCGAGACCTTTTCTATATCTTTATATATATGTGTGTGTGTATAATGATGATTGGATTGATACTAGTAAAATGGACTTTTCTTTTTTCAAGCTGTCTGTTCATATTCTGTGATCAAGTACAGATTTGAACCAATTCTCACACCACATCAAACATTTTTTTATCATCTGTGACTACTTTAATTCCTGGGTTCTCTTTGGACAAAAAGATAGGTTGGAATATCTCGGCCTATTGGACTAGAGGGTTATTGCTCATGTTGTCTTGCTGATCATCATGAGCTTTTCGGTGAATAACGGATGCGATGGACCAAATCGTTTCCTTTGGTTGAACAAGCCTACTTCCAAAAGAGCAATTATTTGATATGCATCCCTTATCAAGACTAGATAGGTCTTATACACAAGCAATGATGGGAATTTATGATTGATTGTAAATAAAAAGGTCAAGCCAGTCCATGGCCAATTCACGCCCTGACAAAATGGTGATACAGAAATATATGTAATCTTGGGGGGGTGTTACAGGAAAGATACCAGTTGTTCGATCTAGAATTGGATTTGGTGTCTTCCGCGAACAAAATACACCAAATAATTAAAGTGTCCCCCCCCCTCCCTTTTTTGTTTTATTTTTATTAAAACGAGCTACTTTTGGTGATTATGTTGGGGTTAGAGCCTAGATACAATGTGGTCATGTATTACTTGCCCAAGGTTTGTACAAGCCAATTCTACATTTTTTGTAACGAGCTTTCTTGAGATAGGCTACAGAGTAAGAAGCGTGGAATGGATAAGAATGTCTTGGTATTCATAAAGTCGACCAAAAAAAGCTACACACAAATGGTTGTATTCAATATATATGCTATATTTTACAATTCTTGTCGTTTTATTAATAATTATTTCTTATACGATTTAAACCTAGAAAGAAAGAAAAAAACATCCCCACACACACACACCATTTCTAGACACTCTTTTACTGCTTCTAAAAGAATAGCTATCAATACAACTATTGTGCTTGTCTTACCATACTACTTTAGTTAGACATGCCCATCACATCAAGAGGTCTTCTTTTTTGTGTGTAGTATTCCATCAAAATGGCAGCAGAATGATCAAGAAATTGGTGTTAATTGGCAAGAAAATCATAAATAGTATTTGTGGTGTTACATGTCTTTGAATACGGTTATGCTCAGTTATCTCAAGAGACTAGTCGTGGTATTTTGTGCATTGTTATTGTTTCCATACGGAGGAAAGACTGTATAGATGGCTCTTTGTACGAGTCTGGAAATTGCGAATTGAAGAGAAAGGCATTGCTGAAATACCAGACCCCTCTCCCCCCAACTCGACCCAATTAAACAAGATAATAAGAAATGGCGCAAATAATAACAATAATAATGATAACACAATTTCTAGTCGATGGCTCGCACCCAGGGCAGGCCCACCGATTCTCATTTTTAATTTTTTTTTAAAACGACCGGTTCTTGGCTAATGTCATTCAATGTAGGCTTTGTGTGAATTTGAATATAATTCTGTTTAACAAAAAAAAAGATAGCTACACAAACCACATAGGCTTTGTCGGATAAGACACAAATAGCACACAATATCTGTATTTTAGCGATCAAAACCTTTTTATTGTGGCTTTTATCGAGAAGCGATTGAATTCAAATTGGTAATAAACGTAAACTGCATGCTGGTAAAGAGAATACAAAATTATGTTTCACAATTAACGCCATCAAAGCAGGACAAGAGAGTCTTCAAGTCTGGTTTCCCTTGCCATTCGGGACACCCAAGACGAACAAAGACTAGAACTGAGGATACCATAGTTCTCATTCGTTAGTTTGTCTGTTTTGTATATATCCAAGTAATAATAACAACAACAACAATAATAATAATAATTGGCCGTTCAAACATATTTGTCGAGCATTACTCAAGCAGAACCTTTTTGTTGTAATTGTATTAAACTTGACGTTATCCAAAAGATCTTTTATCTTATTGACAGAATTTATTTCAAAAATGTCAAAAACGATCCAACCTTTTGGCTTGTTTATTAGCTAGATTGTATATACCAGTAAATACTTCCACCTTGAGTAATCCCAAGGTAGCTTTAAGGAATTGTTATTGGAGACATGTTACCCGAGAAATACACACAGGTTTATTTTTGGAGCGTATTATGGTTGATAGTATACAGTAAATTGACGAAACACAATTCAATCCAAGAGACACCCCCCAAATAACATTAATAATAATAATAATAATAATATTTTTTTTTAGTTACCAAACAGAAACATACTGATTCGTGGTGCTTACAAGGGATACTTGACCATGGCATTCCAACTGAGAATCTCAATTGGGGTCATAGCAGAGGTGTAGATCAGAAGTTTTGATTGGCCTGTCTTCTGCTATGTGAGTATGATGCATTGTTTTTTAGTATTGGTAATTATATTTATTCAACGGAATCAAGTAATGAAACAAGTAAATCGTGTTGGATATTTAGGGGCCTGAAACCTTTAGTTCTCAAAGGGTGTATTGCATAGAGAACAAGGCATGCATTACATGTCAAGAGGAGACTAGAGATGTATATTTGATGACCTGATATTGTTTCGTGTGTGGTTTTGGGCGCCAGGGTTACTTTGTGAATCTTATGAATCTTGTACATCTCAAGGCTTAATTGGACTTCAAACACAATGCAATCAAACCTTGTATAAAACAGGGGGGGGGCGGGCGGGTTATTGGCTAGCCCGCCAAATGACAATAATAACAATAATACTAAAGGTAAGAGTAACACTACAAATCTCACGACCAGTAGAAATCTTAATATGCCTGTTGTTCTTGACAATATTGAAATGGACCTCGTTTCGATTGTCTATGATGTTTCTTTTTTTTTAAAACAAGAGATGCGATTTCCTTGCTCGTTCTGAGATCTTGCGTCTATCGATCGAGTCAGATGTATGATACATAGAAAAAGTAAACAAAGAGATACAAGAGAAATGTGGTGATCCCATGGTGATTAAATGGCGGGCATAGCTTTTAATAGAGGTTAAAAAACCTACAAAATAATAAAAAGGAAATCTGGTGTGGAGTAGAGAGAATGCACGCGAAACAAGGTTAAGGCTACTTTTTTTTTCTTTTTCTTTTTTCTTTGGCTTGTTGGATTCTACTCAATAAACATTTTCATTTCATTTGCAAGATACCATGGTTGAGATTTAGATGTGTGGATTCTTGGTATCAAACAAGAGAAAGTCCATGCAGGAGGTATTAATGGCAAATGATAGGCGATTATAATATATGTATTTATACATATTAGCGATTATCCACACTACCCCAACCACCTCGTTAGATTTCTTTTATTTTTTGCCAACAAACCTCTTTATGTAGAAAATGCACAACTCTATTTTATACATGGCCTCAAGGTGAACTCTACAAATCTGTCATTGCACATCTCGATCACTTGAGCTCCAAGAAAAAAAGAAAGAAGAAAAAAGGAAATAAAACCTGGGGTAATACATATTATCAACATTTGTAATTTGACTTATTCTCAAAGAACGATGGTAATTAAAATAATACTTGTCGAACAAAACCATCTGCCACATTTATATATTATTATTATTATTTTTAAAAAAAGAGAATCTTGGTGCTGATCACTGGATAGAAGATGGTTTGGAAAGGTTTACCCAAGGAAAAGAATATCCAAGATCTTCAAATGCATCAGAATCAAAGCAGTCTTTATTAGGCGCACTCGATATATGTATTGCCCAAGATTCAGCAATAGGCATCAACTGTACATCATATGCAACAAGAATGCTTTTCTTGGGGGGTGTACATGTCGATACTCCAAAGATCCAACTGCTGGCATGACTCGACCTATTGTGTAAACAATCACAAGACTGATTAAGAACCACGGGAAACTTGTATTTCCCTGGGCAAAGCAACGGTTTAGACGAGCAAATCCTAGCACAGGTGTGCGTGCAATAGAGCCTGACTCTCACAAAACATGCCATGAAAACGACTTGCGGTTTTTTTCTTGAATCAAATCCATGTCGAATTTCTAGTTTAGCAGGCCTGTGTGACTTTTAGCAGTCACACACAATAACAACAGTGTAAAGATGTAAAAGTCCATGTAAAGATGTGTATATAATCTTGTTACGGGATACTTTGGTCAGACCAACTACAGCCGCACATTATTCTTTGCCATTATTCTTAATGCTAAAATATGTAAACTTTTTGCTCAATACCCCAATTGAAAAAATAATCAAGAAAATTGCACAGAATTCGCAAAATATATAAATAATTAATATATATATATATATATATAAAAATGGAGTGAGGCCAGACGATAGTGCAAACGGTAAAGAAATATGTCTTTTTTTTGGGATTTTAATATACTATCTACTTGGGAGGGCTATTGGAGAAGGTTGGAGAGGAAAATGGATATTAAAAACACGTTTTTTTTCCCCGGATATATTCCCTCCAATACTTACTTGTAGACAATCTTTCTAGATTTGATGGGAGCCCACTTGAAGCGCTTGAGGTAGATAGACAAGAGAGTCAAACCGGAGAGGATGACGGTTGCCTTCATGCCCATCTTCTTGCGCTCATCGTGCTCGGGCTCAGCAGCCCAGGCAAGGAAGGTAGAGACATCTCTGGCCATCTGGGAGGTGGTGGCAGGGGTGCCATCCTCGTACTCAACAACACCGTCGAACAAGACACGGGCCATGGCAATGGCACCACCGGGGAAGTAGGGGTTGTAGTTGAGACCTTCACGGACCTCGACACCTCCGGGAGCATCGACGTAGCCGGTCAAGAGGGCAAAGACGTAGTCCTATGTAAAAAGAGAAAAAAAAAAGTCAGCATGGGGTTGCAAGGTACAACTTTTGACTTACAGCACCACCATGACGGGCCTTGGTCATAAGAGACAAATCTGGGGGAAGAGCACCAGCGTTGGCAGCGCGAGCAGCCTCATCGTTGGGGTAGGGTCTGGGCATGTAGTCAGAAGGCTGTTTGTAAAGTGGTTGGGTGATTAGGACATTTGATCACATACAGGAAGAATCCTTGAAGAAAGAAGAAAGAAAGGATAACATTGATGGTCTTTGCCTGTTGGCTCATCTTACCTTTCCGGGTCTCTGGAACATATCACCATTGTCATCGGGTCCATCTTCATATTCGCTCTCCTCGGACATGGCCTTGACCTCATCCTCAGAGTGAGAGACGTGAATCAAGTTTCTCCAGGCGATACGGTCAAGAGAATGGCAAGCGGAGCAGACCTCCTTGTAGACCTGGTAACCACGACGGATACTATTGAAAACATTGTCAATATATATACATATATATATAAAGAATCACACGTAAACAGCAAAACACATACGCAGCGTGATCGTAGGTGTTCAAGGGACCGTTGTGGTACCAAGGGTGCTCTGGGGGATGAAGACCTTCATCAGCCATGTTGGCATGGACACTGTCGTTGGCGTACATGTAGCCAAGAGCGGTGGCACCGACAATAGCAGCTGAGACACCAGCAACCTGGGCAGCGTTCTAGATAGATTTGAATAAATGAATAAATATAAATGAATATGGAAACTAATAAACCCCACACTTTTATATACAAATATATGAATATTTGTACATCTCGGTTTATGTATATTTATCTATACGTACAGCAGCAGCAGCAGGCTTTGTGGAAGCAAAGCGAGCCTAAATGGACAAACACATGACAATGATAATAATAATGACAATGATGATGTTTAGTAACTCTTTCTTTCTTTCTTTTCTCTCTCTCTTTTTTTTTTTGGTTCGTGTTAAAGTAGTGTCGCGATAGATAAAAGGCGATTGTTGTTATTGTTGTTGTTGTTGTTGTTGTTGGTGTTGGTGTTTTTTAACAATAATAATAATAATAATAATAATAAAATGTCGAATTTATTTTGTTTTCTTCTTGTTCGTCCTGTTGAATAATGTAAGCCAGAAAGTATATATTACCTGAACGGCAGGTCTAATGGCCTGCTGAACAGAGCGTCTCGTGGCTTGAGAAGCAATCCTGGAGAACATTGGTAGAGAAGGGGGGGAAAGGGAGTAGGGGGGGTATGTTCAATAGGCAAGGAAGAGGGAAGCTAGCCAGAGTCAAGGTTGCGGGCTAGAAAAAAAAAAGTTTTGTTGACTCCTCCGTCGGTGGTTTGCCTTGTCAAACAAATTTTTTGCAGGCCCCCGAGTCCCTCTCAGTTGATGACGTAGACTGGAAAAGATGTCAGAAAGAAGATGTGAATTTATAGAGTTTTAAAGCATCCAGATAATAGAGAGTGTGATTGTACAATGGGAATTATGATGATAATTATAATATGCTTCTATCCATAAACCCATATTTATACATCATCTAAAGATCCCTTTATCATCAGCGGCCAAGACGGAAGCCTGATGAGCTCCACGGAGAATTTCCCAGCAGGCGTGGGTTGGATGATCCACCCGAGAAGCCTCTGTTGAAGAAACGGACCCAAAATTCAGGCACGGCTACCAATTGTCTTCCACCCTGGCGAGGGTATTCATCCTTGAGATAGCAGTAGGCTCTAGAGGCACCGATTCCGACCAATGAAGCCATCGATATCTTGCCGCTTGTAAGGAAATCAGAAGCCAAGATCACCCAGGGCAAGTACAATGCCTTTTTTTATTTAAAAAAAACATTAAATATCTTGCTCAAACAGCCTACAATGATGTACCTTGAAACGGAGGCCGAGCATAAATGATACTTCGCGAGATTGATAGTGCTGGCCCCATAGATAGGCAATAGACATTGAGAGTCCATTGGTCATAACCGTCAGACCTAGTATGGATGCCGCGGTCTATACATACATACATAAATATATATATAAATATAAAAGAAAGGTTACGACTGGGAAAGTGTGCAATGGTTCTTACCAGCTGGAACACAGAGGTGACCAAGAGATAGTATGCATATTCTGCCCTCTTTGTCTCAAAGGCCTCTGTCTCGAGTTCAATCGAATGACGATAGAGATAATATGTTCCCATTAGCGACCCAAATGATAGTCGATTTGAAAAAAAAGTTGTAATGAGTCTCCAGACCTTGAGGCAACATTAATAATAGGAACATAAAGATATTGAGGCCATTAAGGATATTTTATTTTGGTATTAGTACACTCACTTGTCCTTTCTTTAGGATGGCATTCCAATCGAGGACAAAGGTTGATGTATCAACAAGACCGAGTGCAGGTACTACTGCTACTGCTGCTGAGATGGTGATGATTGCTTTGGTAATTGGGGGTACTTTGTTATACCATTGTTGAAATGATTGCGGAAAGGGCATCTCAGATGAAAAAAAAAGAGAAGAAGAAAAAAAAGAATGAAATATTTTACTAGTACACCGTGTTGTAGAGAGAGATAGAGAAAGAGAGAGAGAGAGTGTATGTATGTGTGTGTATGTGTGTGTGTTTGTTTAAAGGCGTGACGTTGGCTATATAACTTGAAGAGCTTTGTACAATATAAATTCGATCCATTCCATCCAACACTTGATGGCTTGTGATAGATGGGTGGTATGGTGCCCTAAAAATCGTAATCATCATCCTCAACTACCTCGCGTCCACGCTTAGTCTTGGTCTCTGGCTGACTAAACACTGAATCGTATTCTGTATCCATGGGGCCAGACCCATCAGGCTGTGTTGGTGATCCTTGGTTGGGCGACTGGCCCTTGTCTGTCAAGGAGCGTGGAGGAGGAGGGGCCTATGATTTTGATTGTAAAAAGGTGGCTAGTAAAGCAGGCTACATACGTCTGGGATGATGGAGAAGTTGAGGCCGGTCAGACAGTGCTTTTCGGCAGGGAGACGGATGCCGTATTTCTCTGGAATCAAGGGCAAGGGAGCCTTGTTCTTTTCTTGGGCGAGTTCCAAGAGAAACTTTTTGTTTTTTTTTAATAGAGATTGGGTGTTAGTGACTAGATCCAGACAAAGGACTGAATTACTTCTTTGGGAGGTGGAGTGGTGAAAGAGTGGTTGACGCGGCCTTGGATTGCAAGCTGAATGTCGTCAAGGTCTAGATCCGACTTTGCAGCGTGCTCAGCATAGATGAGAGCATCCTGGAAGACGTCGGTTGTGTAGCCTGTTTATGCGTGTAAGATTATATATACATGTAGAAACTTGGCGGTTTGTAACTCACGATGGGCGAATTCCAATAGCTGCTGAACCACTTTTGGATCATAGTCTTCGACGCCCAGAGACTGTAAGATAAGTGCAATGATTCTGGCGTCGCGTGGACGTGTCTGCTGCTGCTTTTGGAAGGCGTGGGATTCAATGGCCATGTTGAATGTTTGCAAAGCAAGTTGTTTGCAAAGCAAGTTTGATGGCAGCCAATCAAGGACGAATTGTGTGACTGTAAGGATATGTTGGTGGATGATAGAATGTTGATGACATGTAGGGTGCAAATATCCAGCAAGTCTGGAATGCGATATATTTCACTTGTGGAATTGCCTATTTGGCCTATAGGATAGTTATTGGGGGGAGGGGGAGTGTGGAACACGGTCTGTGCATCCTATAGGTAAAATGTACAACAAGATTCAGCCTAAAAATAAACCAGAATGGGGGTCTGGTGTGTGAAGATGAAAGGTTACTCAAACATCTGGTTTTATTTTTTATTTTTTATTTTGTGTGAGAATTTTATATATTTATATTTATATATATATTTTTTTTTTATTTTTTTTTGCATATATAAAAGACTGCATTTTCCCCAAACTCGCTTTCCTTTTTCATTCGTTTATCCCAGAATGAAAGCCAGTATCTCTGTAGACTATCTTGCGCACGATTGGCGACCAACAGAGCTCATTAATGCTCATCGAGAAGCACGAGAATTGACGGCAAAGAATGGACTGAAGCTCTTTATGGAGCCCATGGACCCAAAGCAAAAGAAACGACTGAATATCGAACACAATAAGCTCATCAGATACCAAAATGCACTCTGGAGACAGATGGCCAAGCATTGTACGGACCAATTGGGCCAAAATAACCGCCTTATTGCCCCATCCGCAGTCAACTGGTAATATAATAGAATAGAATCGCTTGGCGATTGCTTGCTTGATATTAATTATTTGACTATAGGCAAAAGGAATCAGACATAACATGTAAGCTTCATTATTCTATGCTTCCAATAAAAAAAACTGTCCTAACAATTATTATATAGGGCTCTATGGACCTCTTTACACAGATGCTAAACCTGTCGTCACTAGCTCGTCAGTGCCATCATCTCCGATTGGCCTGAAGCCTGTTCTCAAGCGAAGAGGCCAGTCTGACACCGAAAGCATCCAAAGCATCGAAAGCATCGAGAGACCATGCAAACCAAGATCAGAATCCTCCGTTCGGTTTAACCCCAAAATCGAACAGCTGGAATACCTGCCAGAATCCCCAATCCACCATAAACATGGCATTGATGACGATCTTGACCTTGGCCTTGACCAGGACGATGAAGATGAAGATGAAGATGAAGATGAAGATGCCCTCTGGAACCTATTGGTCCAGATGGGAGGCTACCTGAGATCGTCTGCAAAAGGCTATCTCTCCAGTGTAGTCCAGCCATTTAAGCCAAAGCGAGCACCAATTTCGTCCACTCTACAGAGCACATTGCAAATGATCGCAATTGTCATTTCGGTACTTCAATCCATTGCCTCTCTCACCACTACCTGGCTGATGTACCAAAGCCTGGCACCTGTGACCTGGTCAGTCCGACGACCGACAAAAGACCACCGGCCAGCTCACAAGGCCCGGCGGCGGCTATTGGATGCCCAGCCAAAGATTGCTCCCCCACCTATGCCCCTCCATGCCTAAAAGTGTTTCCATTATTAGAGTCCCATTTATTTATTTATTTATCTATACATATTTAATTGTCAAAGTAGGATGCTAAAAGCAGCCATCAAAATATGCCCAGTAATCCAGATATTATGATTGGAGTACTTGGCACCTGTAATTACCTCTTTATTTTAAAAAACCATATATATATATACACAAATACATACATACAAATACATATGCTTTCTTTCTGTACAATAATAATATGATATACATTTTGTGTGACTATGTAATTGCACAGGTGGGCATTTTTTATTTTTATTTTTATTATTATTAATGATATGTGACAGTTTTGGTCAAGAGAAAAGAGAAAAAGACTATTTGGCTGGCTGGCTGGTTGGTCTGACAGGATTGTTTCCTATCTTTTAATGTCTTGATGAGCTTGATGCATAAATCACATGAGGAAGGATAGGCATACAATATACTATATACTATATATTCTTATTCTTATTCTTATTCTTATTATTCCTATTATTAATTAAATTTATAATATAAATATATATTGTGTATATATATATAATATAATATAATATAATATAATATAATATAATATAATATATGGCAGGCAATAGTGAAGAGATAACGACAAGAAATTACCATAAAAGGAAACCGAGATAGCGAATGGTTGGCCATTTCAGTCTTGCTATTATTTCCACAATATCAAAAGGTGGCTCGATAACAATGGGTCTGGAGAGTATCTATGAGGCATTACGAACCGAGCTGCCTGCACTGCCGGTCCCAATAATAAAAAAAAAGCTAAAAAACAACAATGTTAAAGAGTGCCTGTGACTGTCTTCGGAACGAGAAGGAATTGCAATCTCTTGTCGGATCTTTTTTAGACCCACATAAATTATATAGTAAATTATTATTATTTATTTTTTTTACATTGCCATTCTTCCCGTTTCCCGTACTCTTGTTGTTGTTGTTGTTGTTGTTATTGTTAGTGTCGTTGTTGTTGTTTTTTTTATTATTAATAATATTATTAATAATAATATTAATTTTCTCCCTGCTCTCTTTCTCTCTCTCTTTCTCTCTCTTTATCGTCGTCGTCATCAAAATATATACAGCAAGATAATCAATTGCACATACACTGAAATGAAGGCTCAACTTCTTTCACAAAACAACCTTGCGTCCATCCAGCCAATCGACAAAGAAACCCCCAAGAAGAACCTAAAGTTTGTCTTTACTCCCTCTACCCATCAAACCACCCAACCCTCAACCAACAAGATCATCCTCGACTATCTGCTCTATCTCTCTATCCAATCACGCCTCAAACAGGCCCATCTGGAGCTGCTCGAACTGTCGCTTCCCTTGCCAGACAACGACCTCCAGTCCCGCAAACAAAAGTGGAAAGACACGGCCTCAAAGGCAGAACAGGACAAGAATGCTGTTGAATCAATTGTTGCTGGCATCCTGTCCAGCCACCAGAACAAGAAGCCATCCTTCAAGATCGATGCCAACTTTGAGCAGCGGCTTCATCTCTGCCAACTAACCAACCTTGTGTTTGGCCGCTTTGATGCCACTTCTACAGCAGCCTGTCACCACCTGATTCACAATTCTGCACGTCGAAAACGACATGAGACCCAGATGGCCTCTGTGATAGAAGACAAGGACGAGACCTGCGATATCAAGCGTAGACAGCAGCTATTTTCCCGTCCAGTAATCCCAACATTCTGTCGTCGACATCGTCGCCAGGACTGTCCTGGCTGCCACACTTCTCTATCTACAGCCCCATCATCATCCACTCCAGTAATTCCACCCCCAGGATTAGTAGAAGCCATCCCCTCTTTCCTCAAGACTAGTGCAGATATGCTCAGACACACCCTCGAAACAGGCGAAGAAGGCGATCCTGTTCCCCTCACTTTTGCTGGCCAAAAAGTGATGGGTGGTGGCATGCCTCCTCGTTGGTACGATCTTTTTCTCGAACTATTGACTCAGGCTGCAATCGAGAGCTATCTATGCGATGCCCAGGTCGGATTGGAGCCAATCTTTGAAATATTCTCTTATGGAGATGTCGAGGACGAAGAGGAAGAGGAGGATGAGGATGAGGACGAAGAAGAGGAAGAGGAGGATGTCTGGGGAGTTAGGGCAGCTGATCATCATCTCCTATTTCCCAAAACAAGGACCATGTACTTATTCAAGACCCAAGTCCGAGAAAGAGAGAAAGAGGTATTGATTCTACCATCCAGAGCGTTCATTAATATCTTGACAGTTCCTCATCCTTCAGGCTGGTACTGATCTGAGGCAACACTTTGAAAAATTGGCCCAGCGGTATCCTCTCGAGACCTTTGAGAAGAGCATGGGAGAATTCATCCAAATGACACTCAGCACCATGGAAACACCTGCCCTGGATAAGGTTAATATAAATAAATATGGCTGAAATAATGGTACGTGGCTAAAATATTTAACCCCTCTAGTGTGAAGAAGAAGAGGAGATACAGACACCCGAGAACGAGGTCCCAAACAGACTTCCTTCTCTTTACAAGTATCCAGGAGATGGCTCTCTTTTGATGCCAGAGATCCCAGACGTCGAAGAACATGACAGCGAGCCGCGTGGGATCAAGAGGTCCAACCCGACACCCGATAGCCATGATCCCAAACGATCTCGATAACAACCCAAATATTTATTCACTCCCCCCACCCCCATACACACACTCACACACACACACCCATACACCCCCACACACCCATACACCCACACACCCATACACACCCACCCCCCCTCTCTTGCTTTCTTTCTTTCTTTCTTTCTTTATTAACACATCCCCTCTCCTTGTTTCTCAAAGCCTTTTTCATCAAAACTCTCCCCAACACACACACACACAAAAAAAGAAACTCTTTGTAGTCAAGATAGTAGTTTTACATGCACATATATACAAACATTTCAATCCAAACAGTATACATCTTATATAAAAAAAATAATTAATAACCTCTATTTTCCCAATTTTGAAACATATTGTCCCGCAGTCACAACAAAAGGAAACTAGAACAAAAAAACTAGAACAGAAAACTTATTTTATCTTTCTTTCCTTATCTCAAATATGTCCTTGAATAGACCAGCGATAAGCAACACAGCCAAATTGATATTGGTTGGCGGCATGCTGGCATCAGGTATGTGGCTAAGGATGTTGATCTGTATACTTATCCACTTTAAAGGTGTCTGCAACACCATTCTCAACAAGTATCAGGATATGCAGTGCGTCGCAAACTGTGAGGATCCTGACCCAGCCAAACGCGAGTTCTTTGAGCAGCCCATCTGGCAAACGTAAGCAACCCTTTACCCCCACACACACACACAAAATAAAAATGTAATGACTGTCCTAGTTTAAACATGTTTGTTGGCGAGACTGGAGTCTGGATCGTGTATGCCTATCAAGTATGGAACCGCCAAAGACAAGCTCCTATTCCACCTTCTGCAGTAAACCAACTCGATGCTGCTGCAATTGTGGATGACGTGGATTCTCAAATCAAACCAGACATACCAGAACTAAAGGGAGTCAAGTCACTGCTGTTCTGGATTCCCACCCTCTGTGATCTCACAGCCACAACTGCAAGTGTCTTGTTGTTGCTTTGATTGTGGGTATTAACTGTTTGAAATAGGTTATGAATGTTGGTCTGCTCTTGACCTCTGCAAGTGTCTACCAGATGCTGAGAGGTGCTGTCGTCATCTTCACCGGATTATTTAGTTATTTGTTCCTGAATCGCCGGTTACGTGGCTATGAATGGTTCTCATTGGTGCTTGTGGTCACGGGTGTTGGCATTGTCGGGCTCTCATCCGTGCTGTATCCCCAAAAGAGACCGTCCACAACCTCAGAGGCAGATGCTGATTTCAAGGCACTTCTTGGTGTAGGATTAGTGCTGGGTGCCCAGCTGTTCACAGCCACCCAGTTTGTGATTGAAGAAAAGATCATGATGAAATACAAGGTCACTCCTCTAAAGGCAGTTGGTCTCGAAGGAACCTTTGGTCTCTTATCTGTCCTGATGGCCATGCCCATCCTTGATCTTTTGCTGGGCAACCAGCACCCATTCTTCAGCATCTCAAAGGGTTTTCATGACTTTTTTGACAACCCTGTTGTATGGCAAACCGGTCTGGCCATCAGTTTCTCGATTGCATTCTTCAACTGGTTTGGACTCTCTATCACGTCCAGCGTCTCGGCTACTTCTCGAAGCACAATTGATGCCTGCAGGTAAGTTGGAAGCAGGGAAAGCAGGGAAAGCAGGGAAACTAAGGGGGTGCTAACTGGTTGTGGCAGGACACTGTTTATATGGATGGTGTCGCTGTACCTGGGATGGGAACAGTTCTCTGGTATCCAGGTCGTTGGCTTTGTAGTCATGGTGATTGGTACCTTTTATTTCAACGGTGTCCTCCGATGGCCGTTGGTCAAGTCCGATGATGGTCTTGATGAGACTGCTCCGCTCTTGTCAACAGAAGAATCATAACATACAGATAAAAAAAATATTTTATATATATTTTATTAATGTATGTATGTATGTATACATCAAGTATGTATAGATTTGAATAAATAATAGTCGATGCAATGTAATGTGAGGGAAGAGGGGGAAACAGAATAAGAAGAAGGTAAAAAAAGGGGGAGTGTATAAAGATAGGTAAAATCAGGTTGCAAATATAACAATAATCAAGAGGGCTATTAATGCCACCAAGACTGAGCTGGTGGTCATGATCACTATGCCTCGACTGGCGGGAAAGTAGCCCTTGGTCATGGCCCCTTGGACATGGAAGTACCGTACGAATGCAAACATTAGAAACATCATGCCCATCAGAATAAAGCACAGTCCAACTGGCCTTCCAAACCACAACAGACTTCCACTCCTCACCGACTTGTCCATTCTAAAGAACTGTGTGATGGCTATACATATACATATACATATACATATGATATGGTCGGGTTAGATTTTGGAGCGCCTACAACCCAACACTTACCAACTCCACAGGAAATGGTAGCCAGGCTTGTGCGTAACCATGCCAGATACGTGCGCTCGTTCGCTGTTCATAATAAGATTGTGTATTTTTTTTTATCAGTGTACAATTGCGCGTTTTTAAGCTTTTATTGTATCATCCTCTCTAACACAAAGCCCAAAAAAATTTTTTTCCTTGATTAAATGACTTACCCAGATGATCCCTTGCCACACTGTTTGTATTCTCTAGATACCTAGATGCAGAATATTCCTCCAAGAGGTCTTCGAAATAAGACAGCCAAGGGTGAACGGCTGCGGGGACCCTGATGAGATTCCCGGCTGGCTTGGAAGATGAGGCCAAACTCTTATTTAGGTCCTGAGCACTGCTGCTGTTACTAATAGTCTTTGTGCTGTTACTCGTGCTGTCTACATTGGTCTCTGGCTGTTGGTCTTCTACCAAGGTCGAGTGGTAGTTTTGGGTGGGTTCTGACAAAAGCGGCTGTGTCTCGGTCATTGAGAATGGTTGTAAAGAGTGTCAAGGAATAAAGAAAGATACAATTTATTATTATATAATAATAAAATAAAATAAAGATGAAAAATCACTAGAGAGATCATACAACCTTGTTTCGATAGCCGCCATAAAAAAAAACAAAATCATATCATTAAGGGTTCTTAAATCAGAAATCTTTATTTCTCGTCTCTTTCTTTCTGTCCAGAGTACACATATCATCATTACACAAGAGGCCCATTCATTTAACTCTATTTGAAGCCAGAGGATATATAATATAATATAATATAATAATAAAAGAGTCTTTTTGCCTGTATTTTATTTTATTCTATTTATTTTTTACCTAAGCTGACAAAAATGTTATAGAATACATTGTAATTACCTGCCCTAAATTGCAAGATCGTTTTACATTTCTAGTTTAGCAGAATATATATATATATTATCTGTCCAATCAGATAGCGTATTGGGGCAGCCCACACACTGGATCTCGCTAGATAAATCAGATATTCAACAAGAAAGATAAACACTCTACTAGGATGCACATTGGTATCCTTGCAAGTAATGTGACTAGAGAATCTGCTGAACCCATCAACCAACCAATCAGAAACAAATAGCCTCTCGAGTTCCCCCTTGGGTTTATCTCTTTGGCCTTCCATATTGTTTCAGGCAAGGATCACGTAAAAACGGCGCCTTTAATTAAAAATAAAAGAGGGGAGCTAATGAGTTGCCCAAAGACAACCTCTTTCAAGTATATCTGTCTAGATAAATCTCATAAATCTCATAAATCTTATATATATATATACAGAGATACCTGTCAAAATACAGGCTCAATATGCTGGCACCAAACATTCCCACGCATACATAAATATTGACTTTAGGCTGTACCATTCCAAAGATTCCTAATAATACACAAGATTGTAGCTTGTTGGCCTTTTGTAACAAAAGGAGAGCAGAACCCCTGGAAAGACCAATGTATGCAATAAAGACTCTAATATTTGGACTGCCAATTTAAACCAAATTCGCCTTGGTCAAAGAGATGGATTTTATCATATATATATCTACAAACCACAGTTTTATTTAGGATACACTCCAAAAAGACACCTATTGTTGATCAATTCCATACAACAACAACAACAACAACAACAAGAAAAGGTCTCCAAAAAATGTTCAAACGAACAAGAGATAATATAGACAGCACATGGCCAAGAAAAGTGTGTCATTTGTAAGCACGTGGAGTACCCGCTCTCTCTCTCTCTCTCTCTATACTCCATCTACAACCCTCTTCAAGGTGTCCAGAGCAATGGTCAAAAAGGCATGGAACAGACTAGGATCTGGAAAAGGTAGTTGGCTGTATGCCATATAATGCATTATACATTGGCACTATTGAGCTGCAAGCATGTGAGTTTGCACAAGTGTCTAGTTACACTTGCTGAATTTGACAAATTTGCTTGTCCAGAGCTCCCAGACCATATCACAAACCTCCCCTTCTCCCCCTGGTTTGCGACACCATTGATAATGGCATGATACACTGTCATTACAGTGGCTCGGTCTCTGACACCTTTGAAGGATACCAAATGTGTCAAGATTTAAAAAGAGAAAGAGAGAGAGTTGCAAATAGCTCAGGATGATTAAAGGCTGATGTACTTTTAGATACCAGAACACTATGCAAGATCCTGTCTAGAGAGCGTCCTTTTGTACATCTTTCATCTTTGCCATAGAAAGTCTGTCTATATTCAATATTTAAATCCGGGCTATCAAGGGAAATATTCTTAAAGATCTACTGCCCATTTGTCAATAGTAAATAGACAGAGCCCTGTAAACTGGTCAGAAAGAGTTTTACAGCCATTCAGATTGGGGGGGTTTTTATTTATTTATTTATCTATCTATCAAACACTCATTTCAATACACTTTTCTATTATACTTCCCAGACCATTTAAACCAGTGCCAAATAATTGCTGGCTTGCAACAGAAGCCTCGAGTGATTAGTATTGAGCAAATAAACACATATCATCATTCACTTGTCGATTCATTAAATAAATGAATAAATGGCCCTTTAATCAGCCTCCATCTCCGACCTTCTTTGACCGTGACTGACGCGCCTATGTCGCGATCAACGGGCTCGATTTTCGCGTCGGTCAACAAAATTTTCGTCTTCATATTAATCTGCAATGTCACAACGACACTCGAAGCGTCAAGGGACCGAATCAAAGATTGAATTACTAAAGGTCCTCAAGGATGCCAGACTCAATCGAACCAGAGCCGTTCAGTACAAAGTAAGCCGGATCCGGATCTGCCCTGAAACTGATCAATTGTGAATTATAGAACAAGAGCGAGGACATTTACGAAGAAGTAGACGAGGATTATGATACGATTTTCAATGACGAAAACTTTGTTGAAGACGATGACAATGGTGGATACATTGACAATGGATTCAACGACGACCAAATGTTCTCGGATGAATACGAACAACAGGACCCAATGGGTAAGTGACACAGACAAGAGAATCTCGCAAACTGATCTAGAGAGCTGTACAGGCAAAAGAAAGCGAAAGGACAAGAAAAAGGTCGAGCCTAAAAAGAAAGAGGTTACCACAAAGCCAACCCAGGTCATCAACCGATTCTTTCAAAAGTCGGCTACTACAGAAAACCGCAAACCAAAGCCTGTTGTGGTAAATATGGTTCCTGTAGATTCCTTTCAGAGAGAGAGAGAGAGAGAGAGAGAGAGAGAGAGAGAAATAGGGGAAAAAGATCTCACAGGCAGACAATTGATTTCTTAGCCAGATGCGTCAAACGAAGACTTCATGGCAGATCTTTTATCTAGTCTTGGGGATGAACCAGTGCCTCCAAAGAAGCCCGTTAGCCATTCACATCCAAGGCTGTCTCGCCTCACACAAGAGAAACCCAGACGACTGGTGAAGCAGTGGGATGATGTGGTTGAGATCAAGGAAGAGAAAAAGGAGAAAGAAAAAGATGAGCCAGAACCACCCAAACCAACTCCTAAAGCAGAACCTGACAACTTTGGATATGATGCTGAACTAGACATGGATTTTGGCATGGATATGGACATGGACATGGATATGATGGATACCAACTTGGACGAGAGCCTTGATTCTGCAAAGGCCAATAAGAACATTACACCAGTAGAGTCATTGCCAGCCTCAAAGCAGACCGTCAACCCAAAACACATTCCAATCAAACTAGAAGGTCCTCGACCCGACCTGCAGAATTGGGAAATGGCTGAATCCAAGGTCATGTTGGGCAACACTGCTACAGATATCGTCAAGAATGAGAATTCAAAGAGTGTGATGGAAGAAGATGGCAGTTTGAGAGTGTGGTGGTATGATGTATATGAGCGCAGAGAAAAGGGCGATATCTATCTTTTCGGAAAGGTAACTTGCAAATGATGAAACGAAAGAGAAAAAAAAACAAGTTTCCAAGACATCTGGGATAGGTTCTCGAAAAGACCACAAACTCTTACATTAGCTGCTGTGTGAACGTAAAGAACATTGAGCGAAATGTGTTTGTTTTGCCACGAGAGTCTCAGTTTAATGGCAAGTCTAATGGTCCAGCCACAGCACATTCTCACCCGTTTGCCAATAGACCAAAACCAGCCCACAGACACACCTGTGACAATGGACGATGTATACACTGAGTTTTCAGACATATGTGATCATTTCAAGATCACAAAGTGGGGATCAAAGGAGTGTAAAAGAAAGTATGCGTTTGAGATACCTGATGTGCCTGCAGAGGCAGAATATCTCAAAGTAGTGTATGGCTATGATCGTAAGTAACCCTAGTGATGGTTTTGTGTAATTATTTGAAAATAATAATCTATTGCCATGATCTCTAGAGCCTACACTGCCCACAGAATTGTCAGGAAAGACATTCAGCCGTATTTTTGGTGCAAATACTGGACCTTTGGAGCAATTCTTGATGAAGCGTGATATTATGGGACCATGTTGGCTAGAGATAAAGGGAGCCAAACTCAGTGATGCCAATGTGAGTAACGAATGGACAAGGAATCCTAGGGTTTCCTGAGATCAAGCCAAAAAGAAAAAATAAGAAGCTCATGCTCTTTATCCTAGGAATCTTGGTGCAAGATAGAGATTGTAGTAGACAATCCAAAAACTTGCAACCCTCTTCGTGATGCACATGGAAATGAGCCTTTGCATATACCTCCTCTTGTTGTCATGTCACTCAGTTTGCGCACATTGATCAACCATCAAAAGAACGTCAATGAGATTATTGCTGCCAGTGCACATGTGTGTACTCAAGGCAAGTTTGCAGGTTTTTTTTTGGGAGGATTCTTGAATGTTAATGTGGTTCTATAGTCAAGATTGATGAACCTACACCTGTGGATAAGCAAGAGAGGATGCGGTTCACTGTCGTACGGCAATTGGGGAACAAGCCTTACCCTGCTGGATTCAATGACATTGTCGCAAAAGAAAAACAGCACAATGGCTTTAGTGTTCAGGTTGAACGAACAGAATTCTCTCTGCTAAACTATCTGATCGGTAAGCTTAAAGATAAAGGGAGAGAAAAAAGAGTATATCTAATGAAGTCTGATAGCCAAGATACATGTGTGTGATCCGGATGTAATTGTTGGACACAACTTTGCTGGTTTTGATCTCGACGTACTATTGCATCGCATGAAGGCACTTAGGACACAAAACTGGCATAGACTTGGTAGACTAAAGAGACGCAAGTATGTAGCCTTGAATGCCATGGTCCAATATTAGTTCCCACCTAATAATGCCTATCAATCTTAGCTGGCCAAAACTTCAGAATGGTCCTGGTGGCTCAGGCGAATCGACGTATCAGGAAAGAATGATAATGAGTGGTCGCCTGGTGTGCGATACCTATCTGGCTGCCAAGGATCTCATTCGAAGCAAGTCTTATCGTATGACTGATCTAGCCCAATCCCAACTCAAGATCGAGCGCGAGGACATTAAGTTTGACCAGATGGAAGGATACTATGAACAGTCAGGATCATTGATCCATTTCCTAAAGCACTGTACCTTTGATGCCTATTTGGCAATGGCACTCATGTTCAAGCTCCAGATCCTTCCTTTGACTCGCCAGCTCACCAATCTCGCAGGAAATCTGTGGGCAAGGACAATGACTGGTGCAAGAGCAGAGCGAAACGAGTTTTTGCTGATGCACGAATTCCATCGTCAAAAGTTTATTTGTCCTGACAAGACATTTGGTGGCAAACAACAGACGGCCATAATCGAGGCTTTGGAGCACAATCAGGATGGTGACACTGAGGTTGTGCATACCAAAAAATCCAAATCCAAGCGCAAACCCGCCTATTCTGGTGGTCTGGTCCTGGAGCCCAAAAAGGGCTTTTACGACAAGTTTGTGCTCCTGCTTGATTTCAACAGTTTGTACCCGTCGATCATCCAAGAATACAACGTGTGTTTCACGACCGTAAAGCGCCATAATGCGGCAGTGCTCGAGGTATAATCTATTTTTTATTGCTCTTGGATCTTTGAGAGAGATGGACAGAGAGAGAGAATCAGGCCTAAAAATATCATTATGATATTATTATTATTATTTTTAAAAAAAGGAGGACCAAGTACCCGAAGTCCCAGACTCATCCATGGCTACGGGTGTACTTCCTCGCCTCATAAAGACACTTGTTGACCGACGTGGTCAAGTAAAGCGACTGATGAAGGACCCCAAATTGACAGAAGCAGAGAGAATGCAGGTAATCTTGAATTCGTTTTACTCACAGCCAAGACTAACCATCGCCATCGTACAGTATGACATTAGACAAAAGGCTCTCAAGCTTACTGCCAACAGTATGTATGGCTGTCTTGGATTTTCTCATTCCCGCTTTTATGCCAAACCATTGGCTATGTTGATTACCCACAAGGGTCGAGAGATTCTACAGAATACTGTGGATCTTGCAACAAGTCTAGATTTGAACGTCATTTATGGTGATACTGATTCGATCATGGTATACACCAATCAGGACAATATTGCCCAGGTCAAGGAGATTGGAAATCTACTCAAGCAGCGTGTAAACGATCTTTACAAACTGCTGGAGATTGATATTGATGGCATGTTCAAGCACATGCTGCTTCTAAAGAAGAAGAAATACGCTGCTCTGCTTGTAGAAGAGAAGCCAAACGGAGAGCTGGTTGAAACCATTGAGACCAAAGGTCTTGATCTTGTCCGTCGTGATTGGTGTGATCTATCTCACGATGTGTCTTCGTAAGCTGGTAGTTTTCAATTGGCGTTCGAAAGCTAACTCGTCCAACTAGACATATCCTCAACTCCATTCTATCCGACAAGGATCGTGAAGATGTTATAGAAGACATTCATACATATCTACGTGATGTTGGAGAGCGTATTCGCCGAGGAGAAATGACAATTACAAAATACATCATTAACAAGGTATACAGATATAGGATTCCATGATTCTTCAGGCGCTCTAACTATTGTTGATCATAGCAACTCACCAAAAATCCAGAAGAGTATGCGGATGCCAAGTCCCAGCCCCATGTCCAGGTAGCCATGCGGATGCGGAAAGCAGGACAGGCTGTCAGAGCAGGAGATACGGTTCCATACGTTATCTGCCAAGTGGCCGATGTTCCAAATGGCACAAAGGCGGGATTTGCGGAAAGAGCCTATCATCCAGACGACGTTATTAGTGGAAGCATGCAATTGGGTAGGTGAATCTAGAGGGGAATATAAGACGTGTATTGACGAGACCAAAAAAAAAGATATCGAATGGTATCTGAACCAACAGGTATTCCCTCCTATCGTACGTCTTTGTTCACCAATCGAAGGAACCACCCCAGGTCTACTGGCCGAATGTCTCGGTATGTTTCGAGATTGATCCTATTATTATCATTATCATCATCATGGAGTATTAATAGATCCATAGGTCTCGATCCAACAAAATACAACATTGGCTCTCGAACCAATTCAAATGGCCAAGACGAAGAGTTTGAGACTCTGGAATCTCAAATCAGCGATGAAGAGCGGTTTAAAGACTCTGAAAAATTAACTCTCAAATGCCCCCATTGCAAAGAAACCACAGTCTGCCCAAGCGTGATCACTCAGCTGGCAGAAGATGTTGGGACATGGAGTCTGGAGTGCCAGGGTTGCCAGCAAGAGTTCCACAAGAACATTATCCTTAACCAAATGGTGGCTGCCATACGGTCATATATTCGCAAATACTACCAGGGCTGGTTAATCTGTGACGATGCCACCTGTGGTAATCGCACTCGAATGATGTCTGTCTTTGGAAGACGTTGTTTGAATGGCGGGTGCCGCGGTCTAATGATGCGTGAAGTAAGTACTTGGATATTTGCTGTTGGAATTGAAATATTAAACATGGCTATTAGTACTCTGATAAAAGTCTCTACACTCAGCTGCTCTACTTTACCTATATATTTGATCCCATAAAGATCATTAACAAGGCAGCCGATACCCCGTTAGCACGTAAGCACATTTTGACTCGTTTGCCAATATCCCACTCACCCACCTTAACCATAGGTCTGACCGAGTCTATTGTCAAGGAGCACCAGGATACCTTGACTGACCTAAAGACAGAGGCAGAGCGCTACCTGAACCAGTCGAGTTACCGTCATGTAGATCTATCCAAATTGATGGCCGGCATTAAATTATACAGAGCCGACCAATAAGCACATGGTAAAAATATTATCAAGTCCAACTTGTAAAGTCATTTTAATTTGGTGATTTTCCCTCGTATATTACAATGATATTATATCAGCAATTGTTCAAAGATTATGTGGTGGTGCTCAAGAGATTATGTTATATATCAGGGAAATATGATACATGTACACTTGTAAATGTTGGAGATTGTTGGGAAATAGGCTGTTAAACACAGAGGACGAGTATTATTATTATTATTATTATTATTATTATTATTATTATTATTATTATTATTATTATTATTTAATTATTGTTATTCACTCTCAACCAAGAGGTTTTGAGCCCCAAGAACCACACAAATGTCTCTATTTTTTTCATTATTACAAGTCATGGCCAAATGAATTGTCAATGGTTTCAAGCCAACGTTTGTTGAAACACCAGAAACTGAACAAGAGAAATAAATCTCATGCAGTAGAATTTATCTCTTTTTGTTGAGAAAGCAAAAAAGACAAGCACAAAGAACTTGCAGAATTTGAAAGTTTAGGAATTCTGTATGTAAATCTGAATTCACTTGTTTGACTACCAACACTCAAGATTCCTCTTTGAAATATTAATATTATTATTAATAATAATCATGTACAAGTTTTAAGGCGCAAGGTTCTTGATGCCATTTTAATAATAATCGAGGAGTTTACCCAAAAAATCAATCAATCAATCATTTAAATATGTCTGTGCGACCACGCTCTTGGCCAATGTTGATGGAAAAAGCTTTATTTTTTATATACAATTGCTAACCTTACAAGGCATTATTTATCAATCTTACAACTTCTACTTTTTTATCATTATTGGCTGCCACTATTAATTATACTAAATTATATACGTATATTCATATAATATTCACCCATATTCTCTTTTGTTTAAACAAAACCTTCCAATTGATTTAGGGTTGGTGTGTACTCGAGACTCTATATAATTGCAATCATCATGACATTTCTTTTTTTCCATTTTGGGTTTTAAAAAAAACAGTGATCGCCCAGTGTATATATTTTTATGTTAACATTGGTGTAGTCTCACATTCCATTTTAGGAAATATCGCGACTTGAAAAAAATCTTAATATTAATATTAATATTATCATTAAAGACAGTATGTACAGTGTAAGCATATTAGAAAGACTTGGAAATATCACCAACTTGGCTTTTTGACAATGGAATTTCTCTTTACTGCCTTTGTCTTTGGTTTGTCATAGATGTGGCACTAGAAAAGATATGTAGTAAGGACGGGTGCAGGGCTCTCAAGCCTAGAAGTTTTTTGGGGGGAGGAGGAGGAGGAGAGGGGGGGAATCAATTTACCTTGTGTGCGTGGCGATACCACAGCACGCTGTTCTTGCGCTTGGCATTGCAGATTGGGACATATTGATGGCATTGGTGACATAGGCCCTCGATGACATCGTGTTCTCCGTCTCGCTGCTCTAATGGAAGTACAAAGGCCTTTCCAGATACCGATGATATACCATGGAAGAATTGTTTATGATACCTAAACAAACAAATGTTGAATATCAAGGAGACCAAACAAGAGTACCTTTTTTTTTACTTACCAATAGGCACTGTTCTTGAGCTGAAGCCATTTACCAGGCTGGCAACTATCACAATAGCCCTCCTTGGGCTGGCCTGTGTATCTCACCCATTTTGGCGTATAGTCGTCTCCTTCATATCTCAACTTTTGGCGACGGGGGATTGCACTTGAATCCTTCTTGGCAGCTTCGATATCAGCCTCGGTGATATTGGGATAATCACTATCCACATTCAGGTTAAATACCCCATCGGTACTTTCACCTGAATCATCTGCCGCAACGTCTTCTGTTGTCTGGCCAAGATCAAGTGACTTTGTGCGCTTGCGTTGGGCTTCTTCATCAAACCAGGAGTTCCATGCTGCAGACATATGGGGACTATCGTTGGAAATGGGGAATGTGGAATGGGAACGGGGGTCAAAGAAGCGCTTTCGCTGGGCGTGTGGTGAAATGGTTGAGAGGGTGGGAGTTGACAGACTGCCGCCAAGTGATATGCGGTGATGGGCCGGGACTGGCTGTTTTCCACCTGAGACCGAGTAAGATCTCACACCCTCTTTTTTGGGCATCCCGCTTTGTTTCCATGTCAACTGGGGACCGACTCCTTGGTCGTTTCCTTTTATACCGCTTGGGCCATCAGTAAGGACATTGATGTGTTGGTTTCGTTTAAAGGCGAGGTTAGGAGAGACGTTTGGGAGAGAGGCGCGATGGTGGAGCATGACAGGGTTCTCGGTGATGGTGTGTAGAGCTGTGGCTTCAATAGGGAACCGATGGTTGGGATTACCGACAAACGGTTTCACAGACTGTCCGAGCGGTTTGTTCAGATAGGTGTGGGCCATCGTGTCTGTAGATCTCAATTGTCCATAATCACTGACAGCTACCGAATGTCTTCGGCCAAATTCCATGATCTGGCTGTTTGACTCGATGGGCGAGTAGGACATGAAGTGCGGGGTTCCTCCAGAGATCCCAGACCCACTGTCCTTTTCCATGAGATTGAAGCCTAGAAAGTCTGTTTTGGAGGTTAATAATAATACTGATAATGATAATAATGATTGGGAAACCATATTTGTTTACCTTGTTCAAAGTTTGTAAAGTTTCCAATGACATGGGTCAGATCACTTCTTGGTTCGTGGGGATTGAAATTGATCTCGAAAGACGGCGGAGGGTTTGTAGAGGGCTGGAGAGGATGGACTGGGGACTCTATGATCATCTGGTGTTGATCTAGCTTGGAAGGAGCAGAGCATTGGGTGGTATACTGTGCAGGAGGGTTGGAGTGAATGGGTTGGGTCTGTTCTGGATCAAAGAAGTCGATGGGCTGGGAGAGGTTTATGGACGATCCATCTTCATTGGACAGCAGATCGAGGAAGTTGGGTGGGGCTGTTGTGGGCAGGTTATACATGAGGAAAAGTACGAGCGAGAGAGAAAGAGAGGACGGCCGAGAGGGAAACTTAAGCAAAAAAACCAAAGTCGGGATAGGAAATAGTTGGATATGAGACAGACGGAGAATATCAAAGATGAGACTGCAAATTGTATGTATAATACTATATTAAATGGTAGAAAGGAGACAGGATTGCAAAAGACTAGAAATAAAATAATATTAAGAACAGATTGCAAATAATAGTAATAAGAACAATTATAATAATTATAATTATAATAGTAATAGTAACAATAATATCAATAATAATATCAATAATAATATCAATAATAATAATAATAGTAATAAAAGAGGGAGCAAGGCAAGGCAGGATGATTGATATAAAAATAATTTTAAAGAATAGAGTGTGACTGTAGGAGCGGATAGAAAGCATGGCAAGAAGTTCAAGTCATGTGAGCCCAGAGTATAACTATGACCAAAGAAGAGGTAATCAAGTCAGCTCACGGCTGTCAGACTACCGAAATCCACATTTAAGATCTAGGAGCCTCTTTATCCCGTGCTGCCAGTATATAATCTCGGTGATCGTACGGTGTTTATTTATATATATGATATATATAATATATATTATTCTTAATACAATTATATAATCTCTAAATCTTGTTTCCCAAGGCTTCATTCCTCAAGGTGCCCTTGAACTCCCTATCGTCTCCGCACCCCGTTGGAGCGCACAGGCCTATTGATTGCCTCGATGCTTAGTAGGCCATACGAATCAATTACCCCAGTGCCGCCCATAGATCCTTGGTCAGATCTCATATAACACATTATGAATTATCACTTTACAACCACCACCACCCCCCTTTCATTTCATATTCCACTTGAGACTTTTGAATAGAGCGTCTGTTGCAATCTCGGCGAGATGACTTGTCCCTGCATTAGTCCAACCAACCAAGATTGCTACTACACTTTGGCGGCTCACCTTGAAGCTTAATATTAATATATATATTAATATATATTAATATATTTTTATATATATTTATATATTTTTGTTTTACAATCTTATCAAATAGCCAAGGGGTTATTAATAAATCCCAACACCATAACAATATTCCTCAAGTGATGAGATGGGTGTCAAGTCCCGCAGAAAAGTCCATGATCAGGATACGCTTGTCTTGGCTGGCACTGCAAGCAGACACGGTTACTACCAATCAGATTCATCCCGTCTTGCTTACCTAACCACCCTGTTCTTGTCAAAATGCACATCGAATACCCAGCTACTGTGTCCGCTCTGGAAATTCAGTAGAGAAGCCCCGGTTCTGGAGAACTTGGTTAGCCAAGGCCAACAAATAGCCTCAAATACTTACTTGATATCCCATACTCGAATACTCTGGTCATAACTCGCACTCACGATCCTCTGGTCATCAAAGTCCAGCGTCCTGACCAGATCTGCGTGGCCTACGATAATTAGTCTCCCTTTTAATCTCCTTCATTTCCTTACCCTTGCAGACCATTAGGCATTTTCCAGTCTGTGATTATCATTAGATCTCTGTCAATCATTATTGCACACTCACATCTGCATCCCACACCCGGATCGTCTTGTCGTTCGACCCGCTCACTATCCGATTGCCCTTGTACTGCACGCATGCCAGGCCGCGTGTGTGGCCGACAAACTGGCGAATACACGCACCCGTCGTGACATCCCACATCTTGATGAGCGCATCTCCTGACGCAGACACGATGTTGTTATTCTGGAGCTGTACCGAATTGACTGGGCCCTGGTGCGCCATGATGGTTCTGAGCAACGCCCCGGTTGAGATGTCCCATATCCGAATCGAGGTGTCCTTTGAACAACTGACAATGTACCGTTCATCAAAGCTGACGTCCAACACACCCGCCTTGTGTCCCTAGAAATGATGTGAGTATGATTTTATCGGTCAAATTAAACTCACCCTCAATCGCATCCTGGGTTGGCAGGTATGCATGTCCCAGACAATGATGGTCGTATCTGATGATCCAGAGACCATGATATTTTCATTATACTGCAGACACAGCACACTCGCCTCATGGCCTTCGAGGGTCTGGAGGTGAGAGTATGTCTCCATGTCCCAGAACTTGATGGTCTTGTCCCGGCTGCCGGTTACAATCTTGTGCTTGTCGAATTGGAGGCAATAGACACTGTCCTTGTGTCCGATCAAGTAGTGTGTCGAAACACTTCCCTTTCGCCATCTTTGCTCGAGTTGGTAGCGTTGTTTGAAAAGGTAGTACCAGTCGATTCGGTCCATCCGCAGTTCGGCTGGTATGCTATTGACCTTCCAGCTTCGTTCGATTGTCTTCATCCTCCATACGTCGCTGACTCTATATATTGTATTCCAGGCATGTGAAACGGTCGAGAGAATTAAAAGAGTGGGCAGATTGAGGTAAGAAATGATGTGAGACCCTAGTTCTAGAGGCAGACAGCTTAAAAAGTCTATTGGTTTGATTAGCCTATAGTTTGTGATTAGCACGATTAGTCTTGCCTATCCTATTGGCCATTTCACAGACGGGTTCGACTGGGGTGTGAGTTGGGTGAGTTGTGTGGATGGAGTGGTTGAATGAGCCTGTGGGACATCGTTTGATCTTTGTTCGCCGAGGAACCACTCTAAAGCCGAGTGAATGGCTGCCGGATAAACCACCATAGCCAGTCCATCGCTGATTAATTCTGGATTCGCTTGTTGATTGATCGGTCATGATGACGTCTCTGGAGATTGGAAATGAAAAGGGTGTGGGTCTGTTGTCGTGTTTATGAGATGCCATTGAATAGGAAAGTATTTTTTTAAAAAAATAAAATAAAATAGTAATAGTAATAATAATAATAATTGTAAGAGTAAGAGTAAAAAGGTGGATAGAGCGAAAGAAGAAATGGAGCAGCAGATAAAGAGCTATTCTCGGAAGGAGGACTCAAAGGGAAGGATCAATCTAGACTTTACTTCTTTTGCTAAAAAGTATTTATATGAGAATCGGCTGGAAACAATAAGGGGTCTATTCTATATCTCTATCTCTATCTCTATCTCTCTCTCTCTCTCTACCTATATATATATATATATATATATAGGTATGGGAGGGGAGGGGGGGTTTTCTTTTGGTGGTGTATTTGGTTTGTTTAATGTGACCAAAAACATTTAGATATTTATGATCCTTGTAGTTAATTGTCATCTTGTTGAAATACGATGGATGTTGTTTTCTTTACTAAATCCGGCTCTTTACTGTGTTCTTCATCAAGGATTTCCTTTGTTACTGCCAAACAAAGCTCTTTATTAGGATTCTCTATACACGTGAAATCCATATAGAATCCTTTTTATTTTATTATGGTGATTATTATTATTATACATTTATATCTTTTGCCACCACCAGCTGGTTCCATTCCTGGCAGACCCATTGTGGCTTTAAAGCAAGGCACTTGGAATTGAATAGCAAAACTACTCAAAAGGCGGAGTGGTAATGAAGGAGTTGCCCACTCGTCATTTGGTCTAATATGACTCCCTCATTTCACCAGAGACTGCTGGTACAACAATATCAGCAGAATGGTATTATATCTGATGAATGGTATGGTGCTTATGGGTTATCAATAAAAAAGCCTCAATTCCACAATACAAGGGATATATCGCATAGCAAGGCATATCTTAACATGGGTATGCAACAAGACAATTATCCAATTTATTAGACTGCGTCACAGATGATCCCAAACTAATCATACCATCATCTGGTATCCTTTATTTTTTAATAATAATAATAACAATAGCAACCCATTTTCATTGAACTGCAAGGGTTTGGTAATACGGCTATTGTTGTTGTATATATATATATATAATATATATATAGCGTGTCTCTATAATCTATCCAAGTGGCTCTAAATAAGTGTGTGTGGGCAAATGCTGTAAAGGGCAATGTTCTTTACAAGACCAAGAGGTGTAGTTTTAAAGCTAGCTATTCATCGGCTCTGGCTATCTACAAAGAGTTGGTTTGCAATACTTTCTGGCAGGACATGAACGGATGTTTGGAGTATATATGGATATTTCAATTGAGATCCAAACTGTATTGTTTCAAATAGCAGAATAGATTCATATCATTAATCGATAAAGAGATTAGCAATCTAGGAGCCGAGAAGACTACACAATGCCAACAGCCTCAAGACTATCTTGTCATAAAGACCATCAATGCTTTTATAAAGCCAGGTTATTTTTACCAGTAGATCAACAGGAATCATAATCATAGTCTCATCTCTCGATTGATTAGGGGCAAGTAATAAGATGCTGTGAATTAGTGGACCAATTGGACAGATCCCAATATATACTTGTCTAATATCCTTCCAACAAACACTTGCTATTCAACACCTGTTTGCCAAGACAGGACATATTTGCCCATCACATTCCTTTTTTGGGAATATGTGACAATGAAAGAAAATATATATATAAAAAAGAGAGACTCATATTTATAGAGATGGTCTTGTAGCGTTTATTATTATTATTATTATTATTGTGATTAATAGTGACATGGTTTGCATGCCAATCCTATCATGATCATGTCTATAGACCCCAAGGATTCATGCAAAAAAAGGCAAAAAATAATAGTCGAGGTTTCAATTCATTAGAGATATTTGTTGCCAAGGATTTTCACTAGTCACATCATTTGGACATGCTGAAAATTACGGCTGTCTTTTCTTGTAAAGCAATAATAGTGTATCAGGAGCAGAATAAACAAACAATGAATGAAAGAAAGAGATCCTTGGAAGATCTGCCTTTTGTTTTGAGTATTAGATTAGTGCTCTAATAAGGGTAACCACGTAGATTTAGATTTAGATTTGGATTTTACAAGGATTAGGACTATTTTTTTTTGGAATATCTAGGTAAATTCAGATCAAGAGGATCGAGACAGAATATCATGACCTGCAAGAGCTGATCAAAGATTGTACAAAATATACCGTGATGATCAAGGCAGATGATGGTGTCTCTAGAGCCATGTACATATGTACACACACATATATATATATAGGGTGGGCAAATAAACAAGTAGACGAGTGTGTGGACAGTCATGATCTTCATTATGATTACAAAAGGTGTCTAATAAAGATTATATTAAAAAAAATAAAAGTCATGGTGTGGAAAACCAAGGGATATTAAGAATGTAGTATTCTTGGGCTACAATCCAAAGTACAAAAGAATGAGTCTTGGTTTTTGAAATCAATGGCAGGAGATGCTTATATTGACTGTATCTTTTATTACTGGATAAAATAACAGATCTGGGAAACAAGGGGTTTCTTGCCCTCTAGACAGAAAACAATGATAAAAATACAAGCCATGTGAAACAAAGATGGGTACACTTTGGGTACACCTTGTCAATATACGATGAATTAATGAAATCCTAAAAAAATATAAATATAAAATATATAGTAATGTCTTGGCATGGCTAAGCAGGTACACAGTCTGTCCAGCACACTTCTTTACGCTTGATATCAGGCAACAGCAATCGCCTTGGAAATGCTTGGCAAAAATATTAATAAAATAATAATAATAATATCTTCATGGCACAAATGCTGTATGTTTCAAATTCAATACCAGTTTTTCTTTTTTCACCATATTATTTCTATAATGAATCCAAAGAAATGCATCTATTTTTCCCCCTTTAAAAAAAATAAAATAATTTTTATAGAACCGCCAGAAAATAATCTTTTCTTCTTCTTCTTCTTCTTTTTCAATTTCTTCCTTCTCTTCATCCCAAAATGTCATCTCAACCATTCTTATCCGAAACAGCACAGAGCCAGCTTGGTGCAGCAGCCGCAGCCATCGGAAGTGACCCTCGATTCTCTTTTATTGGCAAGTTACGCGAAGGAAGACTGGCCAACCTGCGTCCCCTGGGCGACTTTTTTGACAAGAACAGAATCCAGTTCACGTCTTCATTTCAAACCATTAGCCAGCGCTGGAAGTAAGATGACCGACCCACAAACCCCACCTGAAGAAAAAGAAAAAGAAAAAGAAAAGACGCCCTAACCGTTGTGAATATGAATAGCTATAACCTTCAATACTTTTCGGCCAACTACTTTTTAATAATCTTGGGTCTGGCCATCTATGCCATGTGAGTTACAGCCAGTCAAAAGGGTTTTTAAAAAGACTCATGAGTATATTATCTAGTATTACCAACTGGCTCTTGCTATTCACAATCGGCTTCATCTTTGGTGGCTTCTATCTTATCTCTCGTATGAATGGACCTGTAACAATCGGAGGCAACACAATCTCGGCTTCTAGTCTGTATGCATTCTATGCAGGCGCTTCATTTCTTTTGCTACTCTTTTCCGGGGCAACGGGTGCTATTTTCTGGATTATTGGTAAGTTGTTTTTTTTTGGAGTGCTGGCTGGTTATTTACCTCTTACTTAGGTGCGGCTGCAATGATTGTATTGGGCCATGCTGCCATACTTGAGCCTGGAATCGAAGGTGATTTTGCTGATGGACAGGTCTAAAAGAGTATGATGGGTTGTACAAAGATAATATAATATGTATATGTATATAAATATGTATATATATGTATATATATATAAATATTATACATCATCTATTTTATACCGTCAATTGAGAAAAAAAATACAATAAGCGATATTATAAGAACGAGAACAAGAGATCCAACCTATTTCTATACAATAAACCCCCTTTCTCTCTCTCTCTTTCTCTCTCTCTCTTTTCTCTCTCTCTCTTTTAATCTTACTCTATAACCATGGAACTCCCACCAACTTCTGAGCTTCCAAATACCCGTAAAGAAAGGCTCCTCCGACGCATACAAGGTTCTAGGTCATGGCGAGCTGCTCATGCTGCTGCAGCAATGGCAAGCTCTTCACTTCATTCCCGAGATTCCGATAGCGACGATGAGCCCGAGAACCCTGAAAATCTTATTGACCCCAGCCGACTTGTGTTGCGCGTAATGGTCACAAATGCAGTTGACATTAGACCTTATGGTGATGTAAAGTATCTCTTTTTCATTTCAATTTTCACTTCGGCAACTGGTCCCAAAAAAGAAAAAGAAAAAGGTTGAAAATACGCCGTCTTTCCAGTTGTCTGTGCACCCCCACTTCGAATAGGCGATTGAGACTGACATCACTTGTAGGACACCATTCTTGCCAACCCTTATGCTATTGTGAGTTGTGCTGGTCAAAGGCACCAGACTCATGTTGTCCAGCAATCTGCAGACCCTGATTGGTCATGTACCTTTGATTTGCCTCTGGTAGACAAGGAATTTGGTCGAAAGCAACAGCATCTCCTTTGGTCCAATGGACTTGTCGTGACGGTGTGTGACAAGGTTCGGTTCCGATCAACCTATCTCGGTCAAGTCCAACTTCCTGTCGAACACTTGTTTGAGCCCAAGGATGTGCTTGGCTTTGATGACGCTGGAAATGAGGTAAAGAGTTCATTACCCTCTCTCCAGACTCCATTTAACACTCTGGGCGTCCATTGAAGACACGCTGGTACCCTTTGCATTCAACCCCCCTTCGCCATCACCGATTCTCGGTACGTCTCCACACAGGCCTCTTGGACGCCCAAAGACGCCAAGGAAACGAAGCCTGGATCGGACTCAAGATTGGCTTGGTTGTATTGGACCAGCCTGCCTCGGAGCCACTTGACCCTCTTGTTCTTCAAGAGACTTGGGAGCTCTTCTTGGCTCTGAACCCGCTTTCTCCGACCCAACCAAAAGCCAGTCTGCCACCCAAAAAGTCTGTAAAGGAAGAGCTCGAGGCGCTTGCAATCAGCTACAGAGAAAAACCGCTCGTAAAGTCCCTCAAGAACAGACTTGAGAGGGCCACTGGAAAGGCTGTAGACTTTGACGCGTCGACGGTGGGTGTGGTGTTTATGGAGATTATGCACGCCAACGATCTTCCACCCATTGCCAATTGTAAGTCAATGCGAATATATAAGCCCAAATACTTGTATACTTATACCCTTTTTTTTATTAATATTAATAATAAATAATAAAGCGGCCCACACGCGATTCGATATGGATCCGTTTGTGATCACTTCATACGGAACCTCCACCTTCCGTACCCAAGCAGTCCAGCACAACCTAAACCCCGTGTGGAACGAGAAGCTCTTCTTTCACGTGCGAGACAACGAGAGCACATTTCGCCTAAAGTTTAGTATCTATGACCAAGACAAGTTCTCTACAAACGACCTGGTGGCCTCTCAAGAACTTCCGATTGCAGACATCATCAAACTTTGCACTTCTGATGCAATCCAACCTGACCCTAACCAAATCATGGACACTGACATGCAGCAGCACACTGTCAGCTTGAATCTAGTCGATCCTTCCGATGAATGGGCCCACTTGAACCCCTCGCTGACAATCCGAGTCAAGTTTGTGACAGAAATGTCCATCAGAAAGACATTCTGGACAACTCTGGCCAAGACGTATGATGCAGATGGAAACACGACCCTGAGCAAGATGGAGGTCACTACAATGCTAGAGAGTCTGGGATCCACACTTTCAGAGTCGACAATAAATGCATTCTGGGGACATCACTCAAAGGATCTCGATGAGGACCTGACAGTCGATGAACTTGTGGACAGTCTTGAAGGATTTGTGCTTCTGACCGACCGATCATCTCATCAGGATGTACATGGTCTGGAGGATGGGTATGAGTACCCTGATCATCACACCACACCAGAAACAGATGTGCTCCAAGAGGCCACGGGTATTCAATACGTGGCCGATTCCGAGTCTAGTCTTTTGAACGAGGACCTAAAGTCCGAAGAAGAGCAAGAGAAAGAGGAGCAGGAGCAAGAGCATGGTGTGAATGAGGAAAAGGTTATCCATATCTCAAAGTGTCCAATCTGCCATCGACCAAACATGTCTGCCCATGGCCAGATGGATATTCTCACACACGTAGCCACCTGTTCTGCCAATGACTGGACCTCGGTTGACAGATTCCTAATGGGTGATTTTGTGACAGAGGCCTATGCTCAACGGAAATGGTTCGTGAAGCTTGCTGCCAAAGTAGGCTACGGTACCTACTCCCCCGGAGCAGTAAGTAGTGTAGCAGGCTAGAAAACTGGACCGACCACCATTGACATTATTTTGTCTAGAGCAATGCCAACATCATTGTCCAAGACAGGGCCAGTGGACAATTGGTCGAGGAGCGGATGAGTGTGTATGTGAGAGTTGGAATGCGTCTGATGTACAAGGGAATGAAGACCAGTGTCCAGTCCAAGACAGGTAAGATTGAATAAAGAAGAGACGTGTGGATGGATATATACTGACAATCCCTGAAATCAATATGTAGCCCAGCGTATTATGCACACCATGTCCATCAAGCAGGGAGAGAGATACAATGCCCCTCAGTCTGCTAGTGAGATTGAGGCCTTTGTAAAGTTCCATCAGTTGGACCTTGGTGAGATGAAGGAGAGTCTGTCTTCCTTTAAGACCTTTAACGAGTTCTTTTACCGGGAACTGAAGCCTGGATCTCGTCCATGCGACTCTGCTGACGATAGTTGTGTGGCCGTGAGTGCTGCCGACTGTCGCCTGATGGTCTTTGCTACGATTGACGATGCGACTCGGTTGTGGATCAAGGGAATTGATTTCGGGATCCCCAAATTGCTCAATGACGCTCAAAGGGCCAAGGCGTATGACGGAGGTGCTCTGGCAATCTTCCGATTGGCACCCCAGGACTACCACAGGTAAGAAGGACAAGACAAGACAGGACAAGACAAAAAGGTTATTTATTTATGGTTCGCTTTTATAGATACCATTCTCCGGTAGATGGTGTGATTACGGACATTAGCTATATCGAAGGCCAATACTATACGGTCAACCCAATGGCCATTAGGACCACGTAAGTTGATAGATTGATCTCTTGATATTTTGATCTGGCTGGCTGACTGACTGACTGACTGACTTGGGGCGGTTGCTAGGCTGGATGTCTATGGTGAAAATGTGCGCTGTGTGGTTCAGATGAAATCCGAGCAGTTTGGAAATGTGACAGTTGTGTGTATTGGTGCAATGATGGTCGGTTCGATTGTCTTGACAGCAAAGGTTGGCGACAGACTGAGCCGAACGGATCCTCTTGGCTACTTTGCATTTGGAGGAAGTACGATTGTGGTGCTGTGGGAAAAGGGCAGGATTGTATTTGACAATGATTTGCTCGAGAACTCGGCAAAGGCCCTAGAGACCTTGGTAAGTCAAACAAAGTCTTGGCTGTGGGTGAATTGGTTGGTAATTGAATGTGTTTCTGTGTGTTTTTTTTTTGGATAGGTTCGTGTTGGTAATCATATCGGTCGCTGTTGAATTGGGATTTACTAAGATGCCCTTTTACTCATTTCTGAATGGCATTGTTACAAGAATAAGATTAGAGAAAGCATATGATTTGGTATTTTGTGATACAGGTCCCTTTTTTTTATATAAATATTAAGCGGTATTCTGGGTGACTCAAGTTGACTCGGACGCTCGTACCTTTTGTTTCTTATGCCAACAGTGTAACCTTGGTGTGGTCGGGTAAACCGCCAAGATCAAAATGGCTCAACGTACAGAATTATATTATATTATATTATATTATATTATATTATAATATAATATATATTATATCTGTGTGTGTGTGTGTGTTCAAATTGAAACACCCAGATATTGGTGGTTATAAGCCAAATGTCGGACAAGAAAAATAATAATATAAAGTCTAAAAGAGACACAGATCTCTAGAGATTTCCTATTTATCTTATCTCTAAATACCCGCTTTGGCTTTTTTCTATTCTTTGGTTGGCTGGTTTGGTTTGGTTATCAGCTTATTTTTATTTTTATATTATTTTTCTCCTTCCCTGGCCAATGTAGGCAATTGCTTAAAATGACAGCAATTTGGACGAATTATGTACCTTTTTGATATTTATTTATTTATATAATAGTGTCTCTTTCTCTTCTTTCTCTCATTCTTTGCCTCAATGATCACCATTCTACCCACCAAAGTCAAACTACTTCACTTTCCACGCTCTCATTTACCTCATGCCACTCATGCAATCGTCAAACAGTTGTTTGTCAAGCAAGTCAATGAGTATGTCTCCTCTGTTTTCTATCGACAGTAAAATTAATCGTCTGTGTGTGTGTGTGTGTGTAGCCCAGATCATTTCTTTTCTTTTACAGAAAATGCCTATGAAATATCGATTGTTGCTGACAAGGCCACGATTGACAATGATTTCATGCCTGTACTACTAGAAACCAGATGCCCTGACACCGGCACATCACCAGATACCTTTAGAGTCCTCCAGGTGGATGGAGAGGGAGGTCAAGGTGTGTATTGCCCAGCACTCTTTTCTTTAATAACCTATCCAAGATTCAAGTGGTAGGCGTATCAGTGATCTGTCAGGTCCATTGGCCCAGGGAAAGTTCTCCATCTTTTACATGTCCACGTAAGTAATGATCAAACAAGCACGGCAGAAAGGTATTCAATATATCCATCTCTAGCTACCAGACAGATTTTGTTCTTGTAAGATGAGTAGTAATACATTGCCACTCGGTCTTTAACAATCATCTTTTTTCACACAGATCAAAGAACGTCGTCTACGCCGTGCAGTCAATCTTCTGCAAGAGCACGGGTTCGATATCGACGATGAGAATATGGAAAAGAGCGACACTGACCAAGCGCAGGACAGCCAACCTAAATCCATGCGCAGCCACAATGGGTCTGAAGCAGGTGTCTCTCTATCGGTCGATTCACGGATGTCCAACATTGCTCCTAGAGATCTATTCGAGACCTGTGTCCTAGAAGACGAATTGAGATGTGTTGGCCTGAACCCACACTATAGATCGCATTATATCAACACCGTGCTCAAGATCATCTGCTATCCCGAGACGATCCTCAAGAACTACAACAACAAGGAGACCCGGTTCTTCTCATACACAACCAGCAGTGATGGAATCTCGCTTGTTGCTGACCGACGGATCCTGGACCTATTTGAAGACGACCATGTCTTTCAGGATGAAGACACTGGATCCTCATTTCGAGTGATCCAGGTGAACCTGGCAGGATCCAATCTTGATCGGTGTGGTATCGTGAGGTCGATTTCCCATCCACTCGTGACAGAGGCCCACATCAATCTGCTGTACTTGAGCACTTTTAAGAGTGCCAATATTCTGGTGAGTATTATGGCCAGACTACTTGACAACTATCATCTCATCGAGTTCCTAGGTTTCTGCGGATGAATTAGAGAGAGCCGAGAAGATCCTGGCTTCAGATTTTGAAAAGGTGCGCGACATGTTGGCCGAATTTGTGCTCGAGTCTCCCCAATAAATCATTGTAAATAAAACATAGATTAATAATAATATTATTATTATCATTATTATTTTTTACAGTGTTGCTATTTTATTGATATTCCTCTCTAGTTTTTTTTTAAAGAAGAAGAAGAAGGAGAAGGAGAAGAATAAATACAGTAAAGTGGAATATATATATATATATATATTTTCTAAATAATAATAATAATAATAATAATAAGGAGAATGCAATGAAAAAGAAAAGGGCATGGCTAAACTAAGAGAAAGAGAGAGAAAATGGAATTGGTATTGCTTCTGCTATTTTATAGACTGTCGATTCTTTGAAATGAACGGCCTCCCTTTGGCCTCTCGTGCAGCTTTGGATTGTTCTTGGCAAGGATGTCTAGAGAGCTTATTAGCCCAAGAACCCTCTCCATGCTCACTATAATATCCTATACTTACTCTTGTCCAGTTGAGCAAAGTCAATGTCGCAGTCATGGCGGTCAGGGTACCGATGGGAATCACAGAACACATAGTCACATCGACACTTATTGGCAGCTTGCTTTCCAAGTGGAACCTGTAAAGATATTTAATATCGACCAGCCTGTCTAGTCAACTTGCCTTGACTCTGCATTTAAAGCATCTTCCTTTCTTTTCTTGGACGGGCTTTTCATTTGATGGGTTGGTATTATTGTTAACTGCGGAAGGTAACGGGTGCGGATTTGTGTGTTCAGATGTTTCGGGTAGTCCGGGTGAGGAAGGTCGAGGATGTTTGCGTGACATGGTTTCTGATGATGGTGATGGAATGGAGCCCTTTACCACAGAAGGTGTAGGTGATAGAGAGGTTCTAATGGGGTTGGGGGCAGATGGTATTTTCTCGGGTGTTTCGTCATGAGATGCTGTTATTTTTTTATTGTTGAAGGATTGGATGAGTTGCAAAGCTCATTTGGTTTGGTTTGGTTTATATATGTATAAGCAGATACACACCCACACACCCACATACCCACCCACACATACCCACACCCACCCACATAGATTATGTACATTCGCGCATGTAAAATACACATTTTGTTTTCAATTTAACCAATTGTAAATCTTATTGTCATTGGACCATCCTTTTATCTCTTTTTTATCTCTCTATTTTATCCTTCTAGTCTTTTTTTCAACTTGCTTTAACCAACATGTGCTCATGAAATATAGATTTAGAAATGTATCAAAACTTACATTTCATCTCATTAGTCTTGTTGGCTTTAAAGCATTTAGAGCACATGTTGTTGTAAATCTCATTTCCATAAAAACCGCAGCCGGCAGTACAAGGCAAAGGCATTTTCTGGCTGGTATTATTGTCCATCCAGAACAAGAGAAAAAAAAAGAAAGAAAAAAAAAGATAGGGAATTAAATGGTGAAAGAAAGGGGAAATGCGATATAAATATATAAATATACTTGTATAAAAAACCCACAAATCAATTGAACCCAACGATTTCTTTTTTTTTTGACACAAACGTCACCCACAATTCCCAATTCAAACATTTATACTTCTTGTAATTGTACCTCTTTAATACGACCAAAATATACACAAAAATCATTAGATATAATTAGAGAATTTTTATATTGCTAAAAGAAGAAGACGAAGAAGACGAAGGAGAAGAAAGGATAAGTAGGTAAGGATTGCTTTTGTGAGGGTTTATCTAGAATTGAGTAAGATAAAAGTAAATAATGGCAACCAGGCACACAATCACAGGAAGCAGGGAGGTCTGGGATTTGACGACTGCCTTTTGAGTCTTTGTGTTGTTGACTATCCATTGTTCGATCTAGAGACAAAGGTCAGTCAGTCAGTAGGTTTGGTTTGGTTTGATGAATTGCTATTTTACCTTTCCAAGTGCCATTGAGATTTCGAGGAAGTTTGGGTCTGTGGGATCATTCTTTTGGGAAATCACCTTGAGATACTCTCTAAAGATCTCAATCACATTGTCCATGTCTGTGCTTGCTTGTATCAGTCTAATAGCCTCTCCTTTACGGATCTTGATGTTGGTATGGTAAATGTCGAGGTTGTTAAAGACAAGGGCCAAGGTGGCAATTGCCATGACCTGGGGAATAGCACAAAAGTTGAATACAGACTGGTTTCGCAGGTTGGCCAGATAGCTCAGGACATCTGGAACGAGGTTGAGCACATTGAGGACCATTGCACTCAAGCAGGAGCGCGCCTGGGGGAGAAAAGTATTAATATATATATATAAAGACACGAGAATTGAGTACTATTTACTTTTTCAGCGTTTGAAGCAAGCACAAGGTCCTTGAATTCAGTGACATAGTTTCCCCAAATCTCCTTTGGCCAGAACTGGCGTCCATCGTCAAGGTCTTCGCGATAGTCACGAATGATGTTTGTCTTTTGGAGAAAGACGCCCATGTTGTTGGCCTTGACCTTGTCCAGGGTAACTGACTGGTCTTCCAAGCCAGACTCAGCAAACAGATCAGACAGACCGTATCCAACCAGACCAGCCACATAGTGACAATAGAGATCAAAGTCCTTTATGGTGGCTACAGATGTATTCTCACGATGTTCACCTGCCGCATAATCTGCCATACCATTACCCATCTTTTGAGTGATATCCGCAATCACTCTCTGGAAACCTGGCTTGAGGCGAAGGAACTCGTTGATGACAATGTCAAATTCGACTAGCAACTGACGATCCTTTTCATTTGGACCATCTTGATCATCATAATGAGTACACAGAAACAGAAACAGACGCAGAAACAGAAAAAGATTTTCTGACATGTATAAAACCCTTACTCTCATTAAAGTTCCATCCACTCTGAAAGATAATCTTGTCAAAGGACCTGAGGAGGGTCAGTTTTCTGTCAAGGTCAAGGCTCATGTCATCCTCGATCGTGTCCAGTCCTCTCAAGACAAGGTAGAAGATGCAAATCTTTTGTCAAACAAGGCTCTTTATATTATTATTTGCCATGCTTGGTTTCCATGATATAATATACTTACAGCATCTCTCAATTCATCATCGAGTTCTTGAATCACGGCCGCAAAACTTCTAGAGGTCTAGAAAGGGGGTGGTGGTGGCGGTGGTGTCAGGTTTGATACTCAAGGGCTCCAAGGATATCCCCAGTGTTTGGACTTACCATGTCAAGGAACTGATAGCATTGTTTCTTTTGTTCGTCTTTGGCCATTGTGCTTTTGTGGTTCAACTTGTTCTTTGATTCCGCCGAGAACTTGTAGGTCAAAAGAGCCTTTAACTCTGCGGGATGTCCCAGGGATTTCAAAAAGACATTCATGCTGTGCAAAAGAGGCTGATGATGATGATGATGATGATGATTTTTTTTGTTATTGTTGTTATTGCCCTTTATTTTTTGAAAGGGAAAAAAACAAAAACAAAATCAGTGTTCTGGGTGGGTTATATTCAGTGGTACTAATTTATTAAAAGGGCGCAAGAAATACAAGAAACATGAAAAGGGAGAAGAACAAGGCTTTATATTCACCAAAGATCCTCATAGGAACAATGGTACTAGATGAGCACTCCTTTGGAATCCAGAAAAAAATAAGGGGGGAGTGAGGGGATCAGGGCCACTATCTGGACATTTGGGCATTTGGACATTGGGGCTTAGTGTTATTGTCTTCTAATGCATGTAGGGTGGAATTCCAAAGCCAAAATATATGTAGTGATTCTCACGACCATTTTGCGCCATTCTTTTCAACCAGAATTTACACTTTTGAACATAAGCTTCACAAAAACACATGTCAAGATAAGAAATATGCCCCCTGAATTATTCTTATTCTCGTTAATCTTGTAACTATGGTTGATCGATACTTGACAGCAACATATCCTAGAATCCAAAAGGGTAATAAAGCATTTGACGCGTACAAGCAAGTGATTGCAGAGGGTCTGCGAGGACTGCCGGGCTGTATAATTAATTGTTTGTAACCCCCACCAGAGAGACTTGCACAATCAATGATTATTTCTTTCTTTCTTTTTGTCTTTATAAATTTCCTTTTTATCATGGCAGCAAAGTATCCAAAAAAATATTTGGTATTGGTGCAACTTGGTCCTCTTGGCACCGAGGTCGTCAAGGATGCCAAGATCAAGAAAGTTAAATAGCAATATATCCAATACACGGGGATTCTCTCTCTCTTTATATATATATATATTTTAGCCCCAATCAAGTCTGCTACTGTTAATTGATATTATTAGATCCATGATAATAAAATCATGGCTATTTTGAATCTTTACCCCACACACACATATATATATATTATATATATATATATATATATATTACTCTGGGATCTGACGATAATTTATATTTGGCCATCATACTTTATGGGGACTGGACTGAATGAACGAATGAATGAACGAATGAACGAATGAATGAGTGATAGATCCGGGTAATGTGCATTAGACTATACAGATCTTGTCTAGACTAGATTAAGAATAGAGAGCTGCTTTGAATAAAATAATAAAATAATTTATACATGTATATAAAATAAATAAATAATTGTATTCGACGTCATTGACTTTGCTAAAGTCACACAATCTCTTTATCTCTTGTCCTTTCTTGATTTAAGTACTCGATTTCTTTATTTGTTTGATTCTTCCTTCTCTTCCTCTTTCTTTTATGGCTCGATTTGTGTCCTTGTTGATTGTCTTGATGGTTTTGCCTCTGATGGCCTATGCTTCCATGCCATCTCTTGCCACGGTAAAGACTTGCTTCTCCAAACAAGAAACCCTCCAGAGGCTAATGTGAATATAGACAACCAACAACACAATCACAAAGACTCCACTCGAAAGACCATCAGTTACACTCTATGCCATGATGGACTACTATAATCCAGTAAAACCAAGCCTGACGACCAACCAGACCCTCAGTCGATTCTTTCTACTCCAGACAGCTCTCTCGTCCCTCTATTTACACCAACCATCTAAGAATTCATTTCACATTAGTCCTGCGCCTGATCGAACAACCAACGAGCCTTCGACATCAGGGCCAGTATTTGCGCTAATGATTGTCCTGATACTCAGTGCAATTCTGTTCTGATACCCTTTTTTCTTTCTTTTTTTTACATACCTACCTATTCTACCAAAGAAGACTGCATTTCTTGTATATTATAATATTTCATTCTCCCATAGACATTAAAAATCTTCTTTTTAATTCGCGTTTTTATATGCTCAATAATCACAATCTCTTTATTTTTGACAGCCTTTTTTTTTTAAAAAAAAAGTGTCCAGTAATAATAATAATAATAATGCAATGTTGATAATATTTGGTATCGTGGTTGATGCCAAAATATCCAAGTATCTGTATCTATATCTATATATTCTACATTCTATATTTACATTTGCTCAGCAATACTTTACCTGTCATGGAAAGTAATACCACTACCGTGAAATGGTCTTGCTTGTGACATGTTCCCTCTCACCAACATCGATGATTCAATCGATCTGTTTCTCTGGAAATCGGGAATAAGATTGGCTTTCCGCCCTTGAGGAAATAGAAAGAAGAAGAAGAAAAGACATTCATTATAAGAATTCAAAAAAGTATCTTTTGGATATAAAAGAATTAACTTCTTGTAAGATTCCCATTAAAAGTGATACCTTGCACTTGGCACCTGTTATCCCGGTTTGCCGCTGGTATCTCTCTCTCTCTCTCTCTCTTTGTGCTAAACTTCCCATTGGCCAATGTTTAGGCTTTGTCAAACTGAGCCTTTAAATCCCATTTTGGACAAAACATAATACATGCCACTCACTCTCACACCAAATAAAAAAACAAGGTCTTATAATAAATATGCCCCAAGGCTTAGTCCGAGAGACAACTCATCATCGTGGCTTATTGTTCTATACCACAGATATATATATATATATTTATATATATATGGTCCTATGATGAGAAATAGACTGTGGCGTTGCAACAGAAAAGTGTTCTAAATACGGGATATTTTCCATTACAATAATCGTGTTTTATCAATCTTTGATCATCTTACTGTCAATCTTAATATCTACGCCACTAACCACTCAATGGGCTCAGGACACCATGGTTACTGTGCTTTATCCAGGCACATTAATAAACCTCTTTCTGGCTACTTAGCAATAATAACAATAATAATAATATTAATAATTCATCTATTACTTTAAACACTTATTGTGACCCATCTCACTGGACCGGAATTCACATGCCGTGCAGATATGTATTTTGGCTAATCCTAAATGGCGGTTAGGCGGTATTTTTTAGCCGAACAAACCTTTTTAATCCATGGTCCATCACAGTAAAAGATGACCAAAGAGGGCACAAGTCATGGTCCTTGCCCGGGTATCTATTCTCTTTTAAAGCCGCAAAAGTCTGAATGCCGCCAAGACCTCAGATCACCAGTATATAATTTCCATTTGGGTGGGTTGCTTTTATTCATCTGCACATTTGAGAGGGGGGATGGGGGGGCTTATTTGTACATGTTTCCCAGATATGCTTGTGTACAGTACACAAGATGGTCCGGATCGGCCCGATGCCTTGTTCGACAGTAGTTTATTGATATTTGGGAAAAATATATTAGCCAACCAATTTACATAATTCCTTTTTTAACGCATCTTGTAGACATGTTTTTACGCTTTGTAAAGTCTAATTGTCCTTTGCCTGTGCAGTGCCTAGTTAAAAATGTTAAACTGGCGTATGTGTTTGTCTGCTCCGAAGGTTTCTGCACATGATGTAAGCTAGTCTGCAGCACAAAAGGCACCCGCATCAATAGTGTGAACTGACGTGTGGATTCCAACATGGAATCAATGTATTTCTCTGGATTGGACAGAAAGAAGTTTATTGGCATTCTAGGCCAGATTTAAGAATGCTGTGGCTAGTCAGTCTATATATCTTTAAAATGGGGTGATTGATAGACACAGTTCCAAAGGCTATTAATAATGTTTCTATTACGATTGGGATACTGTAATGTGGAAAGAACTGAATCCCAGGCAAATAACCAATAGTATCCTTCTTTTTTTTTTTATTAAAGCCTAATATTTATATAAAATGTCAACCTGCAACCAATACTATCTGGATCCTCGTTTTATCTCTCTATCCATAAATCCTGGTAAGACTTTAATTGCACTAGAGAATCGAAAATGATACGGAAATCCAGCCTTCATCAAGGTTTGGATCCCTTGAAAATCATTTATCCTACATGAATCCGCCTTTATGATCATTTGAGGACAAGAGAACATGTAAAGCTCAACACTTTAAGAACCAAAAAAAAATTGATTCTCCCCTGTTCCGATTGTATGGATCAAGGCAACCACAAATTAATTTACACAACATCTTTGATGTTGAGTACACCGTCTGTATTAAAGAAGAAAAACACAATTCTCCTGGAAAGGTGGCAAATATTGTGCAATTAGAAAAACACACACACACAAATGGAATACAACAAACTTGAACAGTGATAGATTCAAGATGCATACTAGAGAACTACTATTCTGGTGTCCTAGCACTTTCTTGGTCTCCAAGGACAAATACCATACCAAATACTTGTTGCCTTGGACCGTATTTCTATCAAACCTACAATTGGTTGGATAGCAACATATTGCATAGCAACATAGTGCATAGCACATAGTCGTCTGGTAGACCTCTAGAGCTAGTCAGTTGGATAGCAACAAGTATGTGGTTTTGCATACCATGGTCGATGTGATAAAGTACACAATCAAAGGGGGCGAAAGAGGGAGTAACAGGTTGAGGCGCCTTGTTTCTCCTTGATAGCGCATCATGCCCATATATCATCGTTTTATCTCTCTCTCTTTCTCTCTCTTTCTCTCTCTCTTTATTTCGTGGAATTTTGATTGGTGTTTTATCTAAACTTTCAGGCACAGTAAAATAGCCAATTAGAGAATCATACTTTTGTACACGCATATATATTATTATATCAAATGATATCAATCATATTGTATCAGAAACAAATAAAGCCACCCTTGACCGAAAAAAAAGGTCCAGGGGTCCTTGAAAGATGCTGTAGAGGTATGCAGAGAACTTTAAGGCGTACGTAAAGAGGAGTATGTTTTCTAAAGACAAGGCTTATAAACCCAATAAAATAAAAAATAAAAAACAAGGTTGCAAAGGAGATCAGGGAACATAAAGCTCTGCAGACAAGGAAAATCAGTTATTTTTTTTTTTCTTATTTGTAGGAGTACCCTGTAGAGCTCTATACTATTATATGCTCGCTGGACCGATTGCTGGACTCTGCTTTTATATATATATATATATATATACGTGGTATATTCTTATGGCTCCTGGCTTACTGAAAAGTATGCAGGTATCCCTGGTAACAACCAAGGTTCCTCTCGGAGCATTTGATATACATACATATATATAAAAATATATATTTAAGAATTCAAGAGGAACAAGTATACAATCAGAAATCATATAAATACACAAGTATTATGATTTTGTCAAGGGCATCTCAAACAGTTCAATTCTTTTTCCACTTGTCTTGCAATGCAAATATTCTGTCTAGTGGCTGCCCTTGTCTTTTTGATAGCAATCACCGTCCAGGCTGCTCCTCTCCCAGGCAAAGCACACGGTGACCTTGTCGAGAAGCGTTCTGGTGTGACTGTCAACTCTTCCCCGAGTATCCACCAAGAGTTTACTTCCACAGATGCCTCTACTAGACCAGCCAAGGAAGAGGCCCCGAAGACTCATGCAAAGCGGTCTGGTGTCACAATCAACTCTTCTCCAAAGATCGATGAAAAGTTCACTTCTATTGATTCGTCTACCCGAACTGCCAAAGACAATGCAGCCAGTGGTCATGCAAAACGTTCTGGGATTACCATAAATTCATCTCCCAGTATCCATGACGAGTTTACCTCGACTGATGCATCCACCAGACCTGCCAAGGAAGATGCACCTAATCCGCATGCCAAGCGGTCCGGAGTCACTGTCAACTCTTCGCCTACCATAGATGAAAAGTTCACATCCGTCGATTCCTCGACCAGGACTCCCGCAAAGAATGGTAAGACTCAAAGTGCCAAACCTGCCAGCGTAAACATATACACTGGTCCAACCATCCAGCAAGAATTTATCACAACTGACGTCTCTCCTTATGATCCTCAAGACAACGAACCAAGATCCAATTATCCATCCTCTAGAAACCCTGCCCCAGATGCCCGTAGTCTAGTTTCACGGGCAGACCAAGCTCCCCCTCCCACTCCTCGTGTCCCTGGTATCCCTAAGATCCCAGATATTCCTGATGCTTCTAACCCCAAGCCCCCCAAGGTCCCCGATGTCCCCGATGTCCCCGATGTCCCCAAAGTCCCCGATGTTCCCAAGGTCTCCTATGTCACCGATGGCAACGATGGCAACGATGGCAACGATCTCTCCGATCTCCCCGATGTCAGCGATATCACCGACGGCAACGATGGCAACGATGGCAACGATATTCTCGATAACATCGATGTCGACGCTGTCGACAATGTCGCCAAGGTCCCCACCACTCACTCTTCCACCCCTGCAACCTTTGGTGATGCCCAAGTTATCTAGAGCTATCAAGGACACTCGCAAGAAGCACTTTAGTGGTGGTTTTTAATACTTTCTTTTTTTCAAAAAAAAGGAGATCTTGATCCAAATGTTTCGTAGTGTAATACAATGTAAAGAAGAAGAAGAAGAAAAGAAATGTAAAGACTTGTTCTTTACGTTTTTTATTTTTTTGTGAAAATGCCATCAAGATTTTTTTTTTGTCTTGTAACATACAGTTGGCACTCTGTGTCAATCAAATGAATCAATAAACAAATAAACAGGGCTAAAATGTATTGTTTGGACTATTAAGCTATTTTGTACTTTTGTTGATAAAGATCCAAAGAAAAGAAGAAAAAAGGTTATCTTTATTGCTGCCATTATAAATGTAAAGAATATGTACACTTTATATATATATATATAATATAATATATATATAAAGGAATGCCTAGTGGTAAAGAATGTCTAACGGGGGAGGGCTACCATTCTTCGTCTCTAATGTCAGTCAGCACTATCGGGTCGCCCATGTCAGACGATACGCCAGACTTGACCAGACGGCTTGTAAACACTGTCCGTTCAACGCGTTCTTTACGCATCAATTGAGGTGGCAGACACGGGATGCTAAAGTAGTTTGGAGGTGAGGCCGAGGGTGGGGTTGCTAGGGCAGCCGTCAAAGGACCCCAGAGCTCGCTTGGAATGCCAGATTGGGCCGGTGGTTCACTCAGAGAAGGATCAAAGAATAAGGGTGCTTCCTTGGAGTTCTCATAGGAAACGACAGCCGTGAGGTCCGGAATGCGCAAGAGATGATCATGAGGCAAGTTTGCAATGCCAATCGGTACCACCAAATCTGCGGTGTGTGTTGACTTGAGAATCGAGCTTGGGTTTTCAAACTGGATCTGGAATACCAGATCATAGTAGACCCGAAGGTGTCTAGAGGCAAATGAAGGCGACACAAGACGAGTGGGTATCTGGAAATGTATAGGAACGCGTACTGAGCCATTGTTGCCAGGCACCGAGACGGTTGCCTGGAGGATTGTACGGACTGTAGAACGATGTGCGGTGCCCTTTTGGAGGAGGAGCTTTCCTTCGTGGTGTTTTCGAAGGCTAAAAGACACTCCGGTTACGACAAGATCACTCGGCAGACATTCGACGTCGACTGTCAATGAGACCGCCTCATCTGTATTATGTGGTGAGCAATTGATTAAAGACTAGACAACCCTTACCTGGACAATAGACTTGCTTGGGGAACCATGCATTGACACGACCAGAAGCAGATCTCTTGTCCTTGTAGACAATGTCTGAGAACGTCCATTCTTCAGGGGGAGGTGCGCATAGAATTGGACGGTAGGGAAGGACATGGGGTTTGCTACGTAATCCTGGGTGAAAGGAGGGTGCATCGAGGTGAGCTGACCATATGTACCGAATGCTGAATCCAGAGGGATCGTCCGTTGAAGGAGGATAGTTTACGTTTGGAAACTAGATATCATATGATGCAATCAATACAACTGAAACCCACCCTGCCTTCCATACCTTCATTGCAAACGGATAACGATGTTCTCCAGGCTCAATGACCTGCCATGGATTGAGTGAAAATGCTAGAGAACCAGACTTAGATCAAGGACTAGGCACTCTTTTGCTTACCACTAGTTTCACTTCCCCAGACCTTGGAATCGAGTTCAAAGTAGGTGGTCGTCATTTGGTCAATGCGATCAACCTTGACATCCAATCCAGACTCCCGCACCTTGACTGTGGCTGTCTCTTCAGCTCGAAACTGGGGATGCTTAGCAAAAAGTTATTTGTGAGACAATGATTTTACCTTTATGCGTATCTGACTGGCATATATACGCGCCATGGTTATCAATACGACGTGGCCTGTAGGATAACGGTTATTTGGAGTCTACAGATATGCTAGCCTACCTCTCACTACTCTATTTGGCCGGATGATAAGTTGGTGGCCACCTTCAATCTCTATAGTCATCTCACTCGGCTTTATTTCCGAGGGGTTTGGTGTGGGTGGCATGGAGTGGTGTTTGGTTCGATTGGAAGAGTTTCCAGACACAATGTCTGTGATATGCTGGGATATCCTTCGAGAGGAATTTGAGCTAGAGGTAGAGTTATCTGAGGACGTCATCAGGGTTGCAGAGGAAATAGTGTTCATTTGTTTAAAGGATAAAGAGCAGAAGAAAGGATGATGATTATATTAGTGTGTGCGTTTTTTTAGTTATCACCTCTGGCGGGAAAAATACTAAAATAAAATATATAAAAATAAAAATAAAAAAAAAGGTCCTGAATAGTGAGATGGTTGCTTGACAACCATGACGTAAATCAAGTTGCCTGTTATGGATGCACTTGGCGTCATCAGCTGTTGTACTTTTTTCTTTCAACTCTAGAAATTGTTTGGGCTGTATATTCTTTTAATACTACTAATTTTGACCTTGATTACACAAAATACGCTTCATTGTTGGCTGTTTATTACAACACAATTGTATGATTGGCCCAAAATGTACATGTCCAGACTGTATATCTTGACATTTGAGGGCATAAATGGCTAAAATCTTTGGTCACTATGTTTTCCTTGCCATTGTATCTCTTGTCTGCCAAGGGTGTCCAGCCACTCTGCAATGACAAATTACCCGAATGCTTAATTGGGGAGGCCTATTCTGATTTTCACGACTAATTGTTGATGATAACCAGCCAGAATTACAGCCGACAACCTTTTGGCAAAGATTGGGCAAGAAGTCTGGCTTGTTTCTAAATACCTTTACAAAGCATTAAAGAAGTTGGGCTTGTAGGTAGAAAAAAAAGGGGGGAGGGGGGGAAAGAAAAAGAGAACCGGAGACTTGGTAAATTGTGTGTTGGTTTTTATAATTGCAACTATTAGCCGAACGATGATCTGCTTTGGGGGGAGGCTAAAGTTTCAAGACCTATTTCCCTCTATTATGCAATTGAAACATGTCACATGACCACTATTTGATAGTCCGCCAAGTCAATTTCTACAATCATTTTGTTGCCACTATTATTAACACGAGCCTTGCTGGCCAAACATACTGGATATCCATCAATCGACTCTGAATCAATTCTACAGTCACAGGTTAGTAGTACCAAAAACCAAGTCAGACATTGTTTGTTCTGCTACGGTCTCAAGAATACAATAAAACTAATTGGCCATTGGAACAAAATATACGACAAAAACGGAGTTTTAGAGCGTAAATTTTTTATTATTTAAAAAAAAATGATGAATTTAAATTTACCACAAACTGTGTGGTTTGTGATTCTTATTTGCGTCTCCGAACCGCCATTGCTTCCCCTCTCTTTTTCTTTTATTATTCCAAAAATTATAATGCCCTTCTCATCCACCACACCTAATCAGCCAAAATCACCTACATCACAGCCACCAGTGAGACGATCGACCTCTGCATTGCCTCGCAAATTACGACGAAGATCTTGGTTCCAAAACTCACTGTTTTCATTATTTGCATCCGCACCTCCTTCGCCAGTACATGAAGTTAGCTGTCAAAAACAAAGATCCCATTCACTCGATCCACAAGCAGCCTACCACAAACCAGTTCGGTCCCCAACACTGAATCTCGGCAAGTCAACCATCCAATCCTTTCTCTCCAAAGCCAAACGGACAAACACCAAACGCTCACCAACTCAAATCAATGACTCTTCAGTCTTGGATGAACCCCAAGACTACTTTTCTATCAATCCAGTCGACCCCATAGGAGGCGATGGGGCCAGGAGATCCAATTCACAGCTGGTTCTCACCGAGAACATCATTGCGTCTGTCCATCCTCTCCAACCCCAGAAACCACCGCACAGATACCAGCACCAGAAACATGCCTCTGAACCAAACCATTTCCTAAAGTCTGATGATGATGAAGTCGATCGAATCCAGCTCAAGAATGATCTGGTCAAGCTTGCATTTGAAGGGTAGGGTTATATGGCTGTCGGATAATATAAAATGACGTTTAGGTTGTAATCTTCCATCTACACTAAATGTAGAGAGTTTAAATTCCCATTTCGCTTCCAGGATCTAAAGAACGGTAGAGTGCTTGATGTTGGCTGTGGTCCTGGATCATGGTGCATTGACATAGCTCGCAAGTATCCGTCTGTTCAGGTCATTGGAGTGGATAGTGAAGACATGTTCCCGGATCCCGTAACAGTTCCAGAAAACTGTCAGTTGGTGAGGTACAATGTGCTCGATGGCTTGAGTGGGTTTGAAGATTGCTCCCTTGATTTTGTCCACATTCGCTTCATGGCCCTCTCGTTCACTGCGGACCAGTACAGCAGAGTAATCAAGGATTGTTGGCGGATCTTGCGGCCAGGAGGATACCTCGAGATGATGGAGGCAGACATTACTATATACTCTCCTGGTCCAGTTACGGCCAAGATCAACAAAGAAGGTAAGCCTTGCACTTTTTGATATGGATCAACATTGCTTATGGGACTCCTTGCAGTGGCAACCGTGGCAAATGATCGTGGATTTAAACCGTGGCTGGCACGGCAACTGGCAGAGTTGGTTCCACAGGATGCTCTGGATAGACAAGAGAGATACCGGTCTTTGCCCTTGGGACTCTGGGGAGGGCGTCTGGGGGTGATGTTTAGGGACGACATGATCCATGTGCTGACAAAATGCAAGTCTTCTATTCGTGACTATTATAACCAACCATTTGAGCCCGAGAGCCAAAAGGCCTTTGAATTGGAGTTGGCAGAGATTTCCCGGGAAATGGAGCAGTATCACAGCTACAGCAACTTTCACTTTATCACTGTACAGAAACCAGAAGCCATTGTGGTGTCTAATGATACTCTTAATCACAATAATCATAATCCTTTAATAAAGCAAACCAATATGCGGTGAAGTTGGGATTTCCTAAAATAGAAGGAGCAGTCATATTGAAATCCACATAAAAGAATATCTTCAGCATAAAAGGAAAATTCCAAATCCTTTTTATTCTTCTCTTTCTTGTTGTTACTACTACTACTACTACTACTACTACTACTACTACTACTACTACTTTTCCATTCAACTCATTCCCCCTTATGCCAACAGAAGCCAACCAAAGGACGCCTCTGCTGGCCGAAAGTTCAGGGGCCAAGTCAGCCAAACCACCCGTCAGTCGGCCCCGTGTCAGACGCCGACGGTCTTCGTTTGAAGCCTCCACTTACAACTCTACCGGACAGCTCTTCCAGGCCACCCCAAAGGAAGACCCAGGAACAGAGCCTGGCCTGAGTCTATTGCAGATCCTTGCCCTTACGCTCTGTATGGCCGGTGTCCAGTTTACATGTAAGATCCATACAGAAAGAGAAAGAGAAAGAGAGAAAGGGGAAAATAAATTATCGGTGTGCCTGACATCATCCTGTCCTTTCTTGATATGTGTGTGTGTGTGTTTCTTTCTTTGTGATCTCCAACAAAACAAATATCGCTCATTAGGGACGGTTGAGCTCTCGTAAGTTTATTGGCTTTTTTTCTTTTTTGTGTAAATCAAAGATGAGAAGCTGATCTTGATGATCTAGGTACGGAACCCCTTATTTGCTTTCACTGAATCTCTCCAAAGATCTCACTGCACTTGTGTGGCTGGCCGGTCCATTATCTGGTCTAATAGTCCAACCGGTAAGATCCAAATGATTCTTGGCCAATACTCATATCCATCTGTAGGTGATCGGTGCCTTTAGTGACAAGTGCAATTCCAGGTTTGGCAAACGGCGTCCGTTTATTGTGATGGGTGGCATCTTGACCTGTGTGTCAATGATTGGTGTGGCCTATGCAAAGGAAATTGGTGCCTTTATTGCCATCCACCTCTACCCTGATGCAACCAACGACAAGCTGTTGAGAGAAGTAAGGGAGGGACATTCAATAGATGAGGCATAAAGGGGAATCACATGACGATTGAATTAATCGTTTTCAAACTCATAGGTTCAGCGTTACTCCATTGTAGTGGCAGTGACCTCATTCTACTTTCTGGATTTCACATTGAATGCCGTACAGGCCATTTGCAGAGCTCTTATTCTCGATATTCCCCCACTGTGGCAACAGGACTATGCAAACGCATGGAGTGCACGCATGAGTAATCTGGCCATGGTTATTGGTTACTTTGTTGGATTTTTGGATCTTGTCAAGTATTGTCCTTGGTTGGGTGACTCCCAGATAAAGGCCTTTTGTGTAGTGGCCATCGTGGTCTTCCTTTCTACCCTGGCTGTAACGTGTGTGACAACCGACGAGAAGAAGCTTACCCGAGAAGAGCCCGAGGACTTGTGAGTAGAGATTGTAACCAATGAAGTGTGATACTAAGTCTTTCCAGGCCATGGTACCATACCTTTCTTTACATCTGGCGCGCCTTTCGTTTCTTACCACGTCCTATCCAAACCCTCTGCAATACCCAGTTCTTTGCTTGGATGGGATGGTTCCCTTTTCTATTCTACAGGTAAGCCCAGACAAGCATATTGCTTGTATTCACTCAATCTAATCTATTCTATATTTTATTATATTCTATAGCACCCAGTGGGTCTCGGATCTCTATTTTGTCGCAAATCCACCGCAAGAAGGTGACGATTGGGCCGAGGGTACTCGGGCAGGGTCCTTTGCTCTCTTGTGTTATTCAATCGTATCTGTCTTTGCCGGCATTGTGGTCCCTGACCTATCATCGAGATTCGAAAAGGTCAAGCTTTTCTCGCTCCTAAACATCTATACTGCCTCGCATCTCATTGTAGCCGGTGCACTACTCTCGGCTTGGTTTGTACGATCAGTTACAGCCGCCACTGTCATACTGGCAATCATGGGTATCCCTTGGGCAATTGTTCTCTGGGTTCCATTTTCCTTGGTGGGTGAATATGTAAGCTTTGAAGACGAACGCCGTCAAATTGCTGCAGTGACACACCCTGCATCATCTTCCACTGTTGTACGACTTGAAGACCAAAAAGAAGAGTTTGATGCTGGCATGATTCTGGGTGTGCACAACATGTACATCGTCTTTCCTCAGTTTGCAGTTGCTATAATCTCCTCGGCTATCTTTGCCGCCGCAGACTCCATTACTGACGGAGACAAGGACTCTTCTAGTATTGCTCCTGTCCTGGCATTTGGTGGTCTGATGGCTATTGTTGCAGCGGGTTTCAGTAGATATATAATCCGTGTAGGATAGATTCATTTTCTGTCCAATGCATTCTTGTTTTTGTATTCATTCAAATATATATATATATATATATATATATATACCTTTGCAATATCCCATTTGATAAATAGCAAAATAAATCGTAAAAAAAGAAAGCAATAGATAGACACAATGTCACAAGCCAATTAAAATCAATTTAGCCTTTTTAGAAAGGGAAATCGTATTCTTGCGAGATTATATTGCCTGCTAAGAAACCATTTGTTTTGTATTTATTACTCGGCGTCAGTCCAAAGACTTTTAAAGAATAAAGGGAAAAAAAAAGTTTGGTTTAGAAAACGTCTGGTAACCACGAGTGCCTTGGCCGCAATTCCACCAGGAAGAAAAGGTTGGCAATTCATAACGTAGACCCAGTGAGCCTGCCAAATGGTGTGTACGACAGAGGCCACAACAAGAGCTTGGAGTGTTCAGGAATTTGCTGGTCTGTATGTTTCAAGGTAACAAGAGTGTTCATTTGTGCCAGGGACCAGTTTGAACACACTTTGGATAATACTATACTCCATACGAGTTATTTCCGAGAGCAAAGTAATCAGACCACTGTCTGACGTGTTTTATCTTGTCTAAGAGATAGTCCAGAGGTCAAGAGGATATTCTAGCGGTAGATCGTTGGTCTGGAGGGGATAGATAAGATGGTATACAAACCATGCCTGGTATTCCATGGTGTTTTCAGCGATCTTTCTCCGGAATCTCTATATCTTGTTTTTTTTTCCTCGCCCCTGGAGCTTGTTGGTCAACTTGGGGATAGAGGAAATACATACGAGATGCAGAGGTAAACAAAAAGTACTGGCCCAGGGAATATCAGGGCAATTGAAGCAGAGGGGGGTTGGAGGTAAGGAAATATAAAGGGTTTGTTTGCTTGGGCGTGTGGATGTAAAAGAGGATCAATCCATCCTAGTTAAAGCGCCCGTTGTTGGGATTGAGGATCGAACAAACCTAATCCACCTACTCCTTTGAATAAACACAGGGCAACCCAGCCAGAGCTCTGAAATTCCTGGGACAAGTAAGTGCGGGAGTGTTTCTTGACAGTGCTTAAAAAGTGTTCATCGGTATGTAGCACGTACAAAACATACAATAGTAAGCTAAGAAGCAGATGGTTGATGACCAGGCCTTTTCCCCCAAATAGAGAGACATCGTTGGGTAGGGGATTGAGTGTGTCTCTAGATCTTATTAAAGGTATCCTGTTGAAAGACTCCAAGTTGGCATGGGTGAGAGTGGAGTGGGAAACCCAGATACCGTACATAATTAGCCGGGTTCTTGTCATAAAGGCGTCTAATGTGAGCTTTATTAAAGACAGGACCTCAATCAGGGACAAATGGCTTGAATAAATCTACGGCAACTGTATTGCCTGTATTGCCTTTTGCGTTGGATGCCCGTCCAAAAATCTTGAGCTGATGAAGGAAGGGGGGTCTAAATCTCAGAGAGCCGAGAGATACGCTACTAAATTGTCTGCATATGCCAGAACCTTGAGAGGCATGGGAGAGCAAATGATATTGGTAATCGATTCAGGAATACAAAAAAAAGAAAAAGAAAACATACACCATAGGTAATGTAACTAGACAATATAGTGGATCTTCTCTTGACCCAGAAAGAGGGTGACTCTAGGGTGTTTGGGGAGCTGTGCATGGTACATATATCGTCTGTCGAGGGAACCTTTATCACCAATAAATTAATTTGCCGTGAGACTTGTCTGAAAGGCGTTAATGCATCGAGATATTCAGGCAAAAATACGAAAAGTCAAAGGTTTGGTGAATATATTTGCATCGCAGTTGATCAAAGATATGAGTTTTCAATTCCCAAGGCTGGAAATGTCCCCAGATTTAGATAAAAGTGCCAGCACAGTGTTCAACCACGACAGAAGAAAGATTCATTTCAAAGCCTGTCGGTAGACAGATATTGCCAGTTTTCCTGTATTTGTAGTCCAACATGATGACAAGAATAGGATGGGGGAAACCATCAAGTCCAGGACAAGAGCCTCTGGGACAAGTAGTTAACATATCAAGTAGAAAGTCCAGTTTGTCATTGACTTCCAGTTGTTTACTCTGTTTTGCTGAGATATTGGTGCCAAAGAGAACATTTTCAAAGAGAATATCTGCGGCTCTATCATTAATGGGATCAGCCGTGTATAGAGTGGCGTACAGCGCTCGAACGTATCCTAACATTCCCACTATAGCTAGAAAGTCTTTTCCTGACATGCGATTAGGGAGCGATGTGAGAGGACATAAAGAGTTGCCATGGCGGATAACTTTAAAAAAGTATTTAGAAAAAGTTTTCCCCCCTTGTTCAAACCAATGAATACCAGCCCAAAGGGATAAAGCTTCACTCGTATGGCATTACACTCGAGACAGTGGGGTCTTAAGCCTAATAATCTCTGGAATATCATCATTGAGTATGAGCCGGGATCGTTCGCATTACAGGGTACGTTTGCTGTGAAATATGCGACAGTGATCCTTTGCTGTATACGAGAGTTCAAGTAGTTTAATCTTATGTTTTAAGGCGTCCCACTTGAGGTGTGGTTCCTGTATAGATAAGAGAGAAGAATCTGATGCGTTCAAGACTTTGTAAAGGTCAGTCTCAAAATAATCATCTGCCAGCTATCTAATGTTGAACCCTCAGACTGGATAATGGCATTCAGATATATAAGTCTCCAGTCCAGATGTTCCTTTGTCCATTAGAATAGCTTCTTTCGATTAATTTTTGAAACCATTCTACGAAAATAAATACCAAGTCCACGTAGAAACTTTTACAGAATCTTGTCTGTTAGATAGTGTAGCCAAGTTTTTATAGATCTAGGCTAATCTCATGAATTATTTATCTTTGGTTTCTTTTATCTAGCTTTGTTGCTCTACCGAATTGCGTAGAAACCTTATACGAGTCTGTTTCTCTGTAGACTTTAAGGACACGCTTTACAACGTCTTTATTCACATTGACTTGCTTTTTTTTGGTAATGTCAACTTGGCTAGTTTCATTCTTAATGCTCTCATGTACAATGATGGCTCAATTTGTATCATCAGTTTGTCTATAACCAAAAGACTAGACCTTTTGAGACTTGTCTGTGCATTTACATTCATGCTTTTTTTGTTGTTGAAATGAAAGGGAAAGAAATATTTTTTTTAATTGTGTTGCAATAATAAGCTATTCTACAATGAGGCGCTAATTTCTTCTGGTCCTTGTTTATTAACAATCTTTGCGGCACCATAATCTCTCATTATACGACATTACTTTTTCAAAGGCTGTATTGGCAAAAAAATAATTTATTTTTTTTCAGTTTCCTTTTCATTCTTTTTGCTACCATGGAAACCTTGCATGCACCAAATTTAACCCCAGATCCCAAAGTGGTCCAGTCACAGCAGGAGAGGGGGGCGTGCTCACCAAGACGGTGAGCAATATGCGAAAACCGGAATACGTAAATTACCATGAATGGGAGATGCCTTTTTGATGGATTCCTACTTACAGTTCATTAATGGCAGACATTAAACGATTTGTCTTTGTTGAACGCAAACGAGTCCTTACCATAGCTGCCACATGTGGCCTAGGTATTGTCTCTGAAAAAGAAGAATTGCAGGGATACCAGATCTACATTGTAGAGCAATGGTAATAAAGAAACGAGTGCTCATTTATTGAACATTAATGTAAAATACTGATAATGAACACAAAAAATATGCTTTACTAGGATGTGCGACCGTACAATGCCATCAAATACGGTCAAAGTATTTACAGGAGACCCAACGCACAAGGTACATTTTAAAAAAGAATGACCAAAGCAACATTCTTTCTTTATTTTACCTAATCGAGAATCGATTGCTTTGTAGATTGATGTATGTGTTATTGCCATGACCTCTGCCGATCTTCAACATCCTAGATCGGAAATCAAGCCGTTTTTTGATACTGGAATGCCTCTAAAGTTCAAATCTGTATGCATTTTTTTATTTAAAAAAAAAGAGAGACCAAAAACTTGTTTTGATAACAAACATGTGTGTATACATTCTAGACACCCCAAGGAGACATTACATTAACTGATCCGAGTGAACTTCCTTATGATATGGATATGGTTCTGGTACCAAATGGAGATTTTGATGGCAACGTCAAACAGGCATATGTTAATATCAATCTTCGACGATCGAATTGTACTGGTCGAAGTGCACTCAATCTACAAAAGCCAAAGTAAGGATATTTCTGGACCAGCCTCAATTAATATACGGTCTTGATGATGCAAAACAACCATTATCTTATTAACATGTATACACATGTATAGTCCAGCATCCGAAGAGAAGTTTAGATCAATCTACAAAATCTCTGATGCTGTCCACTTTGAAGACGCAGTTATAAATCTAGTGATTCTTGCCCAGATTGCACTCTATCTTTTCAACCTTCTTCCAAGAGATTATATCGATGGATTGGTTTGCAATGACACCATTCGTGCCTTTCGAGAATTCTACTTGAACTACCATCCTTACAAGTCATCAGAGGTAAATATAGACACAAATCCAAAGCTGGTGGAATGCTGAAAAAAAAAAACTAAATATATATATATATTCTCAAGTATCAAATCAAGGAGTTTTGGATGGAACCACACCTCTTGACAGCTCTCATTACAAAGATTATTGTATGCAGAAATAAGCTCCAGACCTATGGATTTACGGTAAATATCCAAATAGACCACTTGTCTGCATTGCATTATATTCATCTTTGTATCTTTAGGCAGTAAAAGATCCATTTACTGAATTCGAAACATTTAGATATGACATTGGAGAATTTCAGGTATAAAATGAAGCTCAAACACACGGTATGATCACTCACATAAAAGTCCCAATTGTCTATCACATGGCTATAGCGAGTCAAGGGTCTGAAAAGGTCTCGGCTGATCGATCTAGAGACTCTTGAGAAACTAAATGAATATTCCCTTGGTCAACTAAAGGTGCGAAAAGTATTAAAGTCCAAGTTGGAAGACATTTCTGGTGCAAACAATCTACCTCTGTTTGTCGAATCATCGGATCCAGAAGTATTCCGTCGACATGCCACCCTTGATTCCTTGAGACTCGTTTGGAGACCTCGTATGAAGAATGGGCTGGAGAGTGACAATGAGCGCCCATCAAATGAAATTTTTCATAGGATAAAAGGCGTATCTGCAAGAACGGTAATTGATCTATTAATCTTGCAAGGTCATAAAAGCAAGACCACTAAATGTTAAATAGAGTAGGACTACTGGGGTAGCAGCAGAGATCTTGTCAAAAGTTGCAAAGTAAAATAAGCATATATATATATATAAACTGAGAATACTAATCCATTGTAAAATAGCTCACTACCCTGGACTACAGGAGTCGAACAGAAACAACAAAAAGTACATCGTAATCGTTTATCACAAAAGAAACAAGCTACAAAAATCGTGACAAGCTCGCATGGAAATACGTTGACCAAACAAAGTACCAGCAGCTCTCAACCTCCACCACAACCTCATCTAGTAAAATCAGCAAGTACCTTGGGTCAGATAATCGAAGAAGAATCTGAAGTACCAAAATCAGTACCAGGAAGAAAAGCTTCTCCTTTATCAATGGAAACCTATCTATCTTCTGACGAGGATATTTATACGTACAGGTAAATTACGATTTGATCAAGAGTAGTTACTCATACAAGTATGCCTATTCCTTATAGCCAACAGTCTACTGGACATAATACTCCATTAAAGGCTAATTCTGAACAAGTTGACCAAGGTATATTATACATCAATGGACAATCTAAACATACACAGGCATAAATTTGCTTACATGTAAACCTAGATCTTCCTTCCTTTGTCCGCGCTCACCCTCCGCATTTTGTTACCCAAACAGATAAATACCCCAAGAACCCTTCGTTCCAGCACGTACACTCTAGCTCTGCTGATATTCTCCACAAAAGCACCTCTTCTAATGATCCTCCTAAACGCATGCGTTCAGTTTCTGACAGTGCTATAAGAGCTCATACTTACACTCATCAAAATTCTCAATCTTCGACTTCCATCACATCCTCGCCGATATCTCCCCAATTCTCTTCTCCTGTCCTCTTGCACCAACCTCATCATCCGCTTTCTCGTAGTCGAGCCTATTCTCTTATTATTCCATCACCTAATAACAATAATATTACCGAAGGCTTATTATCCAATAGGCCGTCAATCTCCATGGATGTCAAGACTTATTTATCTTATGAGCGATTGAAAAAACAGCACACGGCTCTTGAAAAGACCTATCAACAGTTACAAGGCATGGCACGCGAATACGAAAAAACCGCACACCAACTACGAACTACGCATCAGCGTCGATTTAAAGAGTTTGACAAGATTCAGTCTAGTGCACGCAAAGTGATGGACGATCAACAAGAGACAGAGCGACGACTCAAATCCGTAGAAGAAAACAGTGCTAAACTTCATTATGAGCTCAATGTCTTGAATGACTATCTAAAAGATATAGAAGACAATGTCTCTATGTTTTATGGCAAAATAGGACTATTGGAACGTAAAATGGATGATTCTCAACAATCGATTACAACAATGTTGATTATTGGAAACTACTTTCGGTATTACTGGCGAAAGGCATGTCACCTCTTGGGATTAGACTGATTGACGATATTTTGAATTTTAAACAATACCCCTCTTAGAGAATGATACTTCATTCTTCTGGATATCATTTCTGCAATATATAGATATAGATATCAGATATATAGATATACTGGTAAAGCATCTTATTAACATTTCCCTAATTCATTGATAAAAATAATAATAATAATAACTATAGCTTCTTTTTCTTTGTGGCTCTGCTTTCATCCTTATCCCCACCAGATCGTTTCAAAACCTTTTCTTTTCGCCATCGATCCACAACATTCTGAATACGTTTACTTTTATGAACATGGTTTTGGTGAGGGGCCTGATTTGGTTCTTGCTCTAATGGGATAAGAAATCTGCTCATAGTAGACTGAACACCCAATGTCTATAGATTTAGATATTTAAGAGTAAAGATTAAAGATTAATGTCCTTGCGTTTATCTATTAATGTACTCTACCTCTCGTTGGTTCATTTGGCGTATAACAGGAAGTAGAACCTCGTCTGTCTTGTCTTCAGACCATCCAAATGCTTCCATAAGAAATAAGCGTAGTGAATCTAATTCTGGCATCTTCCATTGAGGAATATTTGGAGAACGATCGACTTTTGGGTTGTAATATGCTTCCTTTACAGACGGATCAGGAAAATTATCTGGTATTTCCAATTCTCCATGCTTCTTTCTCTGTATGGGTACACATGTTTTTTTAAAAAGACAATTAATATAATCTGTGGATAGGTTAGACTTACGAATCTGCGCTGAAATGTTGTGGTATCATTGCCCTGACGATACCAATCTCGGAACCTTTCAAGAGGAGCTTCGAGTGGTTCATTTTCGTCAATTAAGCCATCAGTACTATTAGAGACCGAGAACTCGTCCAGGAGTTCCATGGCCGTAACAGGTCCAATCCCAGGAATTCCAGTTGTATAATCACTCCCAAGAAAAAAGGCAATTTGAATTAGCTTGCGCCTATCGAGCTGCATTTCTCGTGCAATGTCTTGCATCTTATAAAGTTCAGCATATTTTTGGTGGCTAAAGAGGTTCTTGTAGACACTTGATCCTCCAAAAAGAAAGACATCAGAGTCATCTGTAATGATTCCTTCAATCATTGATGACTCGAGAAGCGCAGCGCATTGGGCCTCTGCTTCCATAGGAGATATTATAAAAGGAACTCCAAACAATCGTAATAATTCCTGGTAACAATCATTGTAAATAATAGGCCAACATAATGTGTATTTGATAAGTTTGTCAAGACTTGTATTGACTTGTATTGACCTGCCTGTATATCTTGGATCATATTTTGGGTAATTTCGTCTGAAATGCTCTTTTGTTTGTTTAATTGAACATTGAGGTTTTCCATATCTTCATCAAGCTCTTGACGGACACTTTCGATATCCTTGGTCTTTAGATCAGAAATAAACCGGGCGTACTCGTATTGCTCATCGTTCATATCAGCAATGTTTTCTTGATCAGAATCGTACTCGTCACTTTCATTTAGGTCGAAAAGAGCTTTTACTTTCTCCTCGGAAATATCTGCCAACTCTTGTTTGGAGATTGTCTCGATATTCTTTGTAGGTTGAGATAAGTCTAAACTTGAGATGGGATTGAGCTCTATTTCTTTAGCAATTAAAGCCTCGGGCAGGCTAGTACTGTCCGATAATAAGCAATCCTGAGACTTTGGGTCTTCTTCTTTAGGGCTCTTGAGCTCTTCCTTGAGCTGAGGATGTTTTTCCGTAGACTCTTCAGTTGTAGTCTTTTTGCGTAGCATAGACGAACTTAAATCGATAGAACCTTTATGTAAAGTATTCAGTTGGGTACCAGTGCTGCTCTTCACTGGCAAATGTATCACTTCTTCGAATTTCATTTCGTTTTCTTCATCTTCATCGTCATCTAGTATCATTACCCCTTCCTCGATTTTAAATGAGTCCTGGTCTAATGGTTCTGGGTATTTGGGAAGCGATTCTAATTGCTCCTTGTCTGCTTTCCACGCCATTATAGATTCTAGCATGCGAATATAGAAAGTATTGGCCTCGATGGATATTTCATCGCTTTCCTTTGTCTTTCCAAGAGACTTTTGGACTAAATCTCGGCGAGATTTTATAGTGGCGACTGGGTCAATGAATATAGCATCATGAATCAGTCGTTTGTGTTCATCATTAAATGAATGGATGTATACGAAAGCATCTGGAGCCCGTGTCAACCACAGATCGTACAGCTCCTTTGAATTTAGGCTTTTCTCATCAACCTCTGGCTTGCTTTCTTTTTCAAAAGTCAATGTGTCATTTCCATAGATTCTCTCAAGGACTTGTTGGATTGTCTCATCATCTTGTGCATATGCTTCCATATTCTCGAGAAGAGATGCTTGTGATTGTGATTGTGATGTAAGATTTGAAGGAATGGCAAGCAGAGGTTCATCATCGTTGTCGTCTACATCCATTGAACCAGGGTTTGTGTATATCTCTTCAGAAAAGACCTCTTGGTTCTTTTCCTCCTCTTCATCTTCATCTTCATCTTCACTCAAAAACCCTGCCATCATGGCAGAAAGTGCTGGATTTGACATTATGGCATCTTTTACTTTGTCTGGAGTACTAAGACAAGACATGCCATTGTTGACTCTTATTCTTCATTAATATATACACATATATATATTCTTACCTAGAAGGCACAACCTCGATCATTTCCTCGTCTTCTTCACCCTCTTCATCTTCATCTTTATCAGATTTCATATCGACAGATTCCGTTTCTGTAGTGGATAATCCAGGCAGCTTCCACCCTAATCCTTCATCAGAATTTTCATTCTTGTACAAAATATAGGCACGGCCTCGTTCACTTGCAATACGCAAGGGAGCTGGTCCACTCTTGTCAATTACGCCCGCGGAATTCATCGAAAGTAATCGCTGTGTCATTTCATTCCTATGAGCCAGCTGTTTGATCTGTTGCTTTGAAAAGTCTAGTGGATCATTTGAATTCTTCAACATTTGGTCTAGACGATCCCACGAAGTTTGACGTGATCTTATCATAATGTCTTGAATGATTTCGTACTGGATTTCATGTGGAAGGGATTGAAATACATCCGAATCAAAATCAATTTCTGAAGGTTTGAATTCCTTGACAAAGGATGCAATCTCTTCTTGAGTCGCCAATCGATGATCAAATCCAGATGTCTTTGTGGACTGTGGAAGATCATAGGGATCAGCCAGATGGCGTTGCTGGAGCCCTTTTAAAACTGTAGAATTGACTTCTGGAGCTTGGTCTGATCTTCCCGACTTTTCGTTGCGCCTATAGAGTGAGGTGAGCCTTACTTCTTTAGCAAAGAAAAACTTGCCTCTTTGCCTCTTCTAGCAATATTCTAGACTTCATCTGTGCACTCAATATCTTTCCTGCTGTCTGCTTCATGCTTGTCAAGGCACCCTCTCTCCGTAGCCTTCTTTCTTTCTACCATTAAAATAGTACGGGATTTAAGCAGAATGATCCATACTTTCTTGGCATATGGATAACTTACAATGACATTCTTCTTGAGATCAGGTACACCTCCATCAAACACAAAAATGGGTTTAATATTAAAGAACAAGAGTTTGCATATTCGACGAAAGAATCCTAATAGATGGGCATTGTGCATTGGATTGCCCTGTTTGTCACGCATCGATCGTACGAATTGGTACATCCAGATGCTTGCATCGACTGCTAATTTGCGGTTGCGCAGTGATTCGAGCTGGCATGGACGTGCTGCTGGGGCAGTGAGTGTCCATAGATTCTGAACTCCCATTTGTCTTGGTTGTCTTTAAGCGTGATGATTGCCAATAATCAAGATGCTAATTGGCAAATGTGGTGGGATATTCGCAATAATTGTTTCAAAAGATGGCTAAAATGGATCCACTTTTGGAAATTATGGTGTGTGGACTTTTTTTTTATGCAATGGCACAGATGGCTGAAATTTTTACTATTATCCATATCACCATGGTAATCATAAAATAAGCCTCTTGACCTCTATTCTTTCTTTTTTATCTATTATTATTGACCTTGTAGATATGTTTAAATAGATAAACTGTAGACTGACATGGAATGGGTTTTATGATTCTAATATTTAGAGCACCATTCCTCTTGATATTATTATTATTATTATTATTAAAAAGTCGGTCTATAGCTCTAGTAAGATGACATCTCAAGAAGGGTACTTTGGCACCAGGGCCACTGTATGCCTTTAAGATTCTGTGACAATGATTGTTGAAAAGTTGGCGAACAATTGACCAAGAACAGGATCCATTGGATCAACTCTCTTTTTACAACATGACCTTGTCCTACTACAAGAACTGTACATAAATGGCAATTATCAAGCAACAGATAAAAATAAACAAACTTTAAGAATTACAAGGCTTCATTTTTGGAAGCCTTTAAACTGCGAATTTGGTTATCTGTAACTAGGGATCTTGGCTTGGGATCTAGCACACTTCTTTTTCTTTTTCTTCTTCCTCTTTTTTTTTGGTGTTCACCTTTGGACCACGTGCCTATTCAAATGCCAAACAGTATAGAGTACAAGGTTGCTCTCTCTCTCTCTTTAAAAAAAAAGAATGGGATCTAGGTAGCAAAAAGAATACTTGTTTCCAGAGCCTATATTTTGTGCTGATAAGACAAGTTTTCAAGAGCACTACCTACCATTAGTGCCATTTAGCCTTTGAAATGTCAAATTATTTCTCCTGCAAGGTTTCAGCCAAGAGGTCGAGCACTGTTGAAGAATATATATACAGGGTCCTTTGTATATAAATCTGTCTATAGGATCGGAGCTTTCATGGATTTGTCATAATCGCTTGTCGCACGCACACCAAAGCGGTAAAGAGCACGCAAGAAGCAGAGAGTTTAGTGGTTCAAGAGAACCGTCAAAAGAATACAAAAAGTTTATTTATTTTTTCCTTTATATATAACTCATTAGCTTTTCGTTTGATCTTGTTCCTTCTTGTCTTTTTTTTTTCCTAATATTCAATATGTCTGGAGAACCTACCGATGTTGCTGTCCACACCGAAGCATCTGCCTTTGAGGACTTTGTTGCTGGAAAGTAAGTAGGGCAGCTCAAGATCATATGGGGTCTGATAACTCAACATATATATGTATATGTATATGTATATGTATATGTATATATAGTTTTGGAGGTATGGCCAATGTGCTCGTAGGACAGCCCTTGGACACAATCAAGGTTCGTCTGCAGCTGGATAATGGGCGATTCAAGGGTGCGTGGGATTGCACGGTCCAGACTGTGAAGAATGAAGGATTCCTTGCACTCTACAAAGGTAAGCAAATATATATATATATATATCCTTTGGTAACCAAAGGCTAAATTTGTTATCCAAAAGGAATGGCTAGTCCGTTGTTTGGTATCGGTGCAGTGAATGCACTTTTGTTTGCAGCAAACTCTTCTATCAAAAAGAACATGCAGGAATACCCTGGCCAAGTATTGTCCATTGGACAGATTGCCATTGCTGGTGCTGGTGCTGGTAAGCGTCAAGTGGTGTGGAATGATTGGCCTGACCAGAGTAGGTATTGTGAATAGTGTACTGGCTTCTCCTGTAGAGCTGCTGAAGATCAAGATGCAGGCTCAGTTTGGGTCCAAGGCAGTTGGAAAGGAGAGATATTTTAGCGGACCCATTGACTGTGCAAAGTACCTTGTCCAACAGCATGGTGTTGCCAATGGCCTTTTCCGTGGTATGTGGGCCACTGTATTGCGTGAGATTCCAGCCTATGCTGGGTTCTACGCTGGATTTGAAGCCACGAAGCGTCAGTTAGTCAAGGACCAGGAAGAGCATGCCAATATTATGCAGCTAATGGCTGCTGGTGCGGTTGGCGGCATTGGATACTGGGTTTGCTGCTACCCCTTGGACGTTATCAAGTCAGTTGTAAGTCAATATAAATAGCTTTATATGGGATCTGGATATGAATGTTTGTGGTATATTTACAGGTACAAAATCAAGCCCTGCCACCCACCGGGTTCTATGTTACGCGGGTGATGAAGCAAATTGTGGCTAGAGATGGCATCAGTGGTTTATTCCGTGGCATTGCGCCTACTATCCTCAGAAGGTATGTTGGGTTGCCTAGTAACCATAAGATCTATATATATATACTAATACATGTCATAGTATTCCTGCTGCTGGTGCTACTTTTACTGCCTATGAACTGTCCATCAGAGCCTTTCAGTCGAATGGCCTGGGATGGCGTAAAGAAGTCGGAGTTCAGCTGTCAGAATAGGGAGAATGCTGTATTTTTTGGCTTGTCTTGAAAAACCTTGGATTTCTGGTTCTTTTTTTTTCTCTATATATATATAATGTATATCTTTACAGGACAAACGTACATGTCCATATATCTCTATATATACTTTCTTTATCAATAATAATTTAATATAATAATAATATACATATATATACATATATATATATAATACACGCACATGCATGCATAGGGCCATATATACATCAGTACATGTGTAGAGTGTTCTTATTCATATGATGATTATAATTATTGTTATTATTATTATTATTATTATTATTATTATTATTATTATTTTGTTTGAAGAAGAAAAAAGAAGTCTATGGAAGTGACATGTACAGAAAAATTGAAATAGGAAATTGAAAATTGCAGTTGCTGCCATTACAGTAATTTGTTGTTTTCTAGATTGTTGTAGAATTATATATAAAATATATATTTATAAGAAGAAGAAGAAGAAGAGCAAGAAAGGCCTATTTTTTATAAAAAAATAAAAATAAAATAAAGAGAGAGAGAGAGAGAGATAAAAAAAATCAAGGTAAACAACTAAACCCTTTTTTTTTCTTTTTTTTTTTTACTCCGAAAAAGCCACACACACACACATGTAAGAAAGTTGGCTATGATTGAGAGTTGTTAGACTCGGTACGTGCATGTTCACTAGTGTGGTGCAATGCGGCTGAACACAGCTGTGACAAGCGAGCAAATTTGGATCCTTCTTCTTCATCGCCAGTTTCTGGTGGTGTGGAGGTGGTGGAAGATGTGGATGTGCTGGCAACAGGTGTCATTAATTGGGGCTTAATGAATGCTTCTTGGTGTTCCTTGACTTCTTGCTGCAAGTGAGGACTTGCTCTTGGCTGTTGCTGTTGTTGCTGATGCTGTTGTTGTTGCTGTTGCTGTTGTTGTTGTTGATGCTGTTGTTGTTGTTGCTGTTGATGATGTTGTTGCTGGTGTTGATAATAGACCTGGGCGGCTTGTTGTGGGCTTGCATTCTGGGCTTGCTGAAAGTGGTCTCCGTGCATCAATGGACGAGATGTCTGAGGAGAATGGTGCATGATGTTGCTATAATGCTGCTGGGTCATGGCAGAGTGTTGCTGTTGGTAGGGATGCTGTTGTTGCTGCTGTTGCTGCTGCTGTTGCTGCTGTTGTTGTTGACCATTGGCACCATCTGTCTGGCCTGGAACGAGCATAGGATAGCCCATGGGGGGATAGACGGGATTGACCACATATGATGGCTGCATCATTTGGTCCTTGTGGTAAACGGCTGCGTATTGACCATAGGGATCATAGGCTGGCTGGCCATACTGGTTCAGATTGCTGGGGTAGCCAAAGGGTAGTGGGGCAGCACGCATTGCGGGTGGGGCATACTGTCCTTGTTGCTGTTGTGCTTCATTCATCCCTTCGTGTTTACGCGCTCCAGGCTTTTCCTCTGGACGATAATAAAATATAAGACAATGCTCATCCCATCCTCCTCCATCTCTTTTGACGTACTAACCTGGCTTTTGTCTGCGCTTATAAGGACCGCGCTTAATTCCCTTTTTACGCTCCTTTCGCACCGAGTTGACACATGTATCGGCAATACCATACTTTACACAACGAGGACATGGTCTGGCATCATCGCACTTTTTGCATGCCTTTTGGCAGTTGGCTATTATAATGAAATACACGCTCAACACAAGCCATCAGAATTGTCCTTTACTTACTGCAGGCGTTCTTGACTTGTTTTCTCTTTTGGGCTTGGGACTGGCCGACAACTGAGGAGCCTGATTGGTCTGGAATACCTGGGTGGAGTGGGGGAAGTCCTGCTGGGTGGCCTAGGATCGGAGCATTGTTCATTACAGAGGTGGCTGGTGTGCCAGTTGCTGGATAGGGAGAGGCTGTTTGGTAGCCTTGTTGGTAATATGGCATTGACTGCATTGGATAAGCTTTTTTTTTTCGTTTGCTATTGAAGCGGAGCAAGATGTTCTTTGAGGGACTTTGTTTTTTTTTCTAAGCAAGTACAAAAAACATATAATGATAAGCGCTCTTGTTGAAAAAGTTCAAAGCAAGAAGTAAGGGAATGCAAGAAATGGGAAGAAATGCAAGAAATGGCTTACCAATAAATATTATGAATCAAGACAGCTATATATTTATATGTATATATATATAAAACAACAATAATAATAATAATAGAAAGTGAGAATTTGCTTTATGTATTATTATTATTAAAAGAAAGAAAAGAGCAAGGGCAAGGGAAAGAGGAAGAGGAAGAAGAGGAAGAAATTATTATTATTATTATTATTATTATTATTATTAGAGGGAAAGAGACAGAAAGAGAAAGAGAAACCAAGATTCAAGTCCGTGGATCGGATTGAGACAGGGTTACGAAAAAAAAAAAAAAGAATACCAAAAAGCGTAAATAACTTGTATTGGAGTTCGGCGACCCAACCGGAGTTGATTGACTATTTCCTTTCTAAACCAACGAAATAAGATGAATTCCTGGATCCAATGACAAGATGGATGTGATTTACTTTGTAAGAAACAAGGTACCAATGAGAGAATGAAAAGATGGAACAGAGGGAAAAGCAGAAACAAGAGACTTTATGAAGAAGAAATAGATTCTAATGATTATTCTTATTTTATTTTATTTTATTTTATTTTATATATTATATATATAATATTATATTATATAATATAATATAATATATATAAATATATAAATAAATATAATTAAGGCTATATAAATAAATAGATGTATATATATATTTATATAAATTATGTTTTTATAAATATAGAAATAACGTATTAAGCCAAAATATCTTGTTCTTTCCCTCTATCAGGCACCAATCATTCCCCCTTTTTATGCTGCGGAATGCCTTGGTGGTCATAATAGTAAGCAATTCAATCAATTAATGGTCTTTATAGATAACAACCTTGGACGGAAATACGATTCGTTTATCTGAGTAGGAACGTGGCCATAAGACTTAATAGCTCATCCAATTATAATTGGTGCGGATCCAAAGCGGACTACAAATCAACACGCCATCTCCCCGACAAAGCGCGTGGGACCTTGTCCAGGAGCCGATTGCCGGCAACCCATACACACACACACACACACACGTATAATATTTGTTTATTTATTTAATAGTATTAGTCCGCGGTTAATAACCAATTTCATACTACGTCATCCTCAATTATTTATTTACAAGCATTTTATACAAACACTGGCTAGATACTATATATAAAAATCTCATTTTAATATTTTTTTAATACAAATATATTGTATATTATATATTCTGTATATTTTTCAAAAAGTGTGACCATTCATTCAAATCACAATCACTCTATAAAACTTGTTTATTTTCAACAGCTTGTCAAATTGTATTCGAATATCAAAGCTCATTTTACTGCACCGCTTCTACTTGTCATTTTTATGCCGCTTCAAGTATGGAGATCTTCTCCCCCGCTTTCCTGTAACTCGGGCCAGTATACAAGATATTGTCTTTGGTCCGGCGCTTAATTCACAAGAAGCGGCGATGCATTTAGCATACTCTATCCTTTGTTTTAGGACGCAAAAAGCACCAAGAACCAAGGTTGCAGGCTTTGGTGAGCAGCACAAGGGCCTGCTAGATACATACGAGCAATTTCCCAGCGTATTCAGATACAAATATGTCCTATATATCCATCTAATTGTGAAGTACAAGGTTGGTGCGATGTTGTACATTTGCCCTGACAGATATCAATATTAACTCTATATTGGTCAGTGGAATGGACTATCTGAGTAGGATCCAAACAGCATAGGTTCCTGGCATTGCCGTAAAGATGCCTAGGACTATTTCAATTTCAATTGGAATCGTCCAAGGCAAGAATGGCACAACTCGGGTAGTCTTGGCTTTGTATGTCTTGCTGTTCCAGAGGATTGTGATTTTAAAGATGTCGATTGCTCAAAGTAAAAGAAAAAAAGGGGGGAGGAAGATGAGGAAGAGGATCTATTGCAAGTACTGGCAAGGCGAATAAGGGGATTTGAAAAAAAAAAGGCAAAACTAACCAACACGAGCTCTTGCATAATTATTCTACTTTGAGTTCCAATCAGTACGAATAAAAGAAAATATTCTTCGTTTCAATTTGGAAAAGTTACTGTTTCAATATATTCATGTTTATTCTTGCACTACAGCAACAAGATTATATTGTGGCACTCCAATTCAAAACCATAATCACTCGTTCCTGGTCACCAACGGAGCACCTCTTCCGCCCCTGACTTGTAAATCGCAACGATCATTGAATTATTCCAGTGATTTACAAGATATATAGGACGTGTTTGTAATTATCTTATAATTATCATTACATTTATCCCCCTCTCCCCCCACCCCTCTTCTCACTCCTCCTTCTAGATTATATATATATATATATATATGTATATTTAAATAAATATATATATATATGTATGTACATGTATGTATACATTTATTTATTTTCTTATTTTAAAAATAGAATCTCTATTAAAAAAAAACTAGGTAGAATAAACCATTTTGCTCTCTCTCTCTCTCTCTCTCTCTCTCTTTCTTTCTTTTTCTTCTTCTTCTTCTCAAATTACCTATCAGCTAGACCATCTCCCAAATATATTTATATATTTATAAATATATATAGATATATGTATATATAAATATTCATATATACATACATACATACACACAAAAATGACTGACATGTACGTGACAAAGGCAGTAGTAAGGTTGCCAAAGAAACGTCAAGATTCGATTGAAGAAAGCATGAATTCCATATACCCCATGCCAAACACCCACCAGTCAATTAATTCTCTTCATCGTTCGGATCATTACTATGACAACCAGTATTTGGTATCAGATACACTCTATATCCACCGTCTACCTACAGTAGTCTCAGAGGCAGAAATATATGAACTCTTCAAAGGATGTGAACTGACAGAGTAAAATATCCATTCCATAAAGCATTAATCTCAGGTTCATTCTCAAATGCCTTTTTCTTTTCTTTTTTCCAAAAAAAAATAACAATCTTAGGGTCCAGTTAAATCATCATTATACAGACCATACTACAGGCCATCTCCGTTTTCCAAACAGAGAAAAAGGTACAGGACATCCTAGGGTATTTCATATTAATATATCCATGTCCTATAGCCGACAGAGCATACACAATGTTCAATGGGGCAATTCTAAGAAGTGGTGCTTGTCTTCAGCTCTCAATCTACTCATTCGAGAGCAATAGGCCAGAACCAAAACCATTGGCTGAAATACTATATGTCAGGAACCTGCCTCCCCAGACTAACAACCGGTCGCTTTATGACATGTTTCGACCCTTTGGTCCAATGAACATCTGCAAGGTCCTGGTCGAACAAGGGCATGAGTTCAAAGGTACTGCACTGATTTTATACTTTAAATCAGAAGATGCAGTTCATGCAGAGCAAACCATGGTAAGTTGCAAACATATCCATTTCTTTACTTGACTTACACAAATATACCATGACATGGCTTGCTATAGAGCAACACGACCATCTTTGGATCAACCATGTAAGCCAACTCCTATCCATTGATATTATTATTATTATTATTATTATTATTATTATTATTATTATTATTATTATTATTATTATTATTATTATTATTATTATTATTTGGATATCAATCTCACAGACTCTGCAGAACAGTCGTTCCCTATGTTTCCAAACAGAGATCCCAACCCGTATATGAGGGGAATGCCGCCAGTGCTAACAAACAACGGGAAACTACAATCTCAGTAAGTGTAACAGGATCCCTATTCGTATGTGCTCATAAACCGACCAGCAAGTATTAAAGAGCACCACCCCACCTCAGTCGAATTTGCCAGCCCAGGTAGATTTTACCAATCTATACATCAAAAACCTCGATCTCGATGTCACCAGTAAAGATCTATGTAGCAACTTTTGCAAATATGGTCATATCGTTTCTGCACGGGTCATGAAGGACAAGAACGGAGAGACTGAAAAGTCAAAGGGATTTGGGTTTGTCAGCTTTCTGAACCCCAGTGAAGCCCAGTATGCGATGCGAGAAATGAACAACAAGTACATCTTGTCCAAACCAATTGTCGTGGCCTTTCATGAACCCAAAAAAAAGAGGACCGACCGACCATCCCAACCACAAAACAACTTTAATTCTACACCTCCCTTGAATTCCCCAATCCCAAACAGCTCTGGTACACAAACCTCGTACTTTCAGCCCTTGGCAACCAGCACTTTTGATAATCAGCAGCAGCCAAAAGCCGTGGATAACAGAATACCTGATTCTTCACGAAGAATCTCTTCTAGACCAAGCTATGCCCCTGCCCTGGCCCATTCAAACCACAGTAGCACATTTCCATCAACACCAGACTACATCCCTGCAAAATTCACTTCATCCCAACCAGATCGTAGCCCCCAAGCGCAGTCTCAGTTTACAACCAACGGGTTCTTTAACAGCTACAACAACGTCACAAGTGGTCTAACAGCCAATTATCAACAAAACCTCCAAACCGTTTCAGTCGAAAAGGTACGCGAGATTAAGTCTAAAACAAGTATGCTCATATAAACCACATGATGATATCTGTAGACTATTGCTAGTGAATATCCAAATGCCATTCGAAAGAGTCAAATCTCAATGGCACATTTGCCTCCTGCCAAATCAATCGGAATTCCAGCCACACCTGTGGGAATCAGCACAGCTCAACATTCAAAGCACTCTTTTGGCCAGCCTATTGTGATGCCAAAAAAGCTTCCCAACACACCTTCCCTTACTACCCTTTCGCCTCCACAATTCAAACCCGCCTTTAATGGCCTAACCCTTCGACGCCGAGACTCTGTTGAATCGGTCTCGAGTGCAATTACAGTATCGACCTCGAGCATGCAGCGCATAAAAATGAAAAACGCCGTGGCACAATTCGGAGAGAGTCGCCATGTCGATGATATCGTCGACCTTTTGTTAACATTAAAAATTAGAGAGCGAACTCTATGTCTGTTCAACAGCGATTTTCTGCGCGACAGAATTGAACAGGCAAAGTCCGCACTCGAGGTATTCTCAGAGGAAGACGAGGTCGTTACACCTGTGGAGCAAGAAGACCGTAGCTACTGTCATTCCGTCGTCCCACTTTATTCCCATAACCCATATCAGCATCAATTGGCGCATCACAATCAATCTCAGTTCCAACACCAATCACATCAACAGAGCACATTGTGTCAACCAGACAAGGCGACAAAAATGATCGGAAGGTACACCGCCACCAGTCAATGGAACCAACCTTCTGTTTACAATGTGCCCTTACTGTACCCCCCCAAACCTCTCATATTCTCGGGAGAATTTCCGACAACGATCAATACCACGTTGCTAGGTGACCTCTCCCTTCAACCGCGTGGCTCACGTGCTATCCCAATCGTAGCACCCTCTGCCAAGCAACCGTCGTCAACGGACCCTAGAGACACCTCGGATAGTGAGGAGCAAAAGGTAACCAGTCTGTTGAATTCCATACAAGGTATGTCCGGAATTGTAAAGAAGCAACTGGTGGGAGATAATCTCTTCCCACTTGTCAAGGTTTGTCATTTTTTTATTATTATTTTTTGTTATTTGTTACACGTCTTTAGAGTTGTTCAGACTTCATTTATTTATTTCTCCATTGCAGGCAATAGGCGTAAGACAAGCGCCAAAGATTACTATCCGCCTTTTGGACACCTTTTCAGCAGAAGAGCTTTGTCACTTGATGTATGACGAGAAAAAGCTAAAGGCAAAGGTGGACGGTGTGATAGCTTCCTTTAATACACAGTAATTCTGCACATGCACATAAAGACATGTATACCTCATATATATATTCTTTTTTCTATATCTTTCTCACCCTCTTATTATATTTAATAAACGTACAATTTTCTTGCTTTTTTTATTTTATCATTACTATTCAGCTTGATCTACTAATGCAATCATGAAGCGATATTCTGGTACTTCTTGAAGTTCGGATTCCGCCATATTACTTCCTTTCCTAATTGCGGCCATGGCTAATTCGGCAGCTTCTTTTTCAGTCTGTCGGTTCATCCAATTCATGTATTCCAATCGAGGAATGTCATATACAGTGTGTGGGAGCGGCAGGGCACGAGAGGACGATTGAGACCGAACTGCGAGGTGGTGGATCAAGACAAGCTTTGAGATACCCGTAGTGTGGTGTGCGGCTGTCAATTGGGCCGAGTCCAAAAACAAAAGTGGTCTTTACATATATGTATAGAGTGATAATAACAATATGTATTGTTTTTGTTTTTGTTGTTTTGTTAACATAAATTCAAGACGTATTGCTAGACCTTACCGGAATGCTCGAAGCGCCTTGTATTCTTGCCCAATATCTTCCATTTTTCCTCCAAACTCACTCATCAATTGGCTCACGTTAAACTCGAGTTCGGCCATGTCGCCTGCAAGTTTCAACTTTCCGGCCTCACTCAGAGGTCTTACTGTACTGACTTGAAAAATAAAGACACCGATAATATGTTTGCTGATCTCAAGAGCCCATCCCTTTGGTTCAGTTCCACACGAGAGTCTGGAGAGAATGGTGGAATGGTAGTAGCGTATATGTCGAGCGAGCTCTTTCATGTAGCCACTCGTAGGAGACCCGTCATCTTCTAGGTCAAACGATCGTCTGAGCTGTCCCGAGAAATCCTCTTGGTGCATCCGAAGTAGGACACGGTCTGCGTCTGCTTTGATAGCCTCGACCAGGTTATGTCCAATGTCAATCATCAAACGTCGGCAATCCTATTAATACCAAGCGTATGTATATAAACAAGTTATCATATATAATGCAATGTGCTGCACATATAAAGTACCTCTGCTCCTTGTTTCACAACATCAACGGTTTTTTCTGGATATTCATCAAGAATCTTCCAAGTAGACTGGTGCATGAAATACAGAATATTGGCAAGTTCAATGCTCAGCTTTAGATAGGCAGCAATTGCATTGTTTGGCACTGCAGTGTAGATGAGTTGATCACCAGAAGGGACCTAATCCACACAGTTAGCTAAGCACCTAATGCTTTACTAAAAAAAAAAAGAACACCTACCAAACTCTCGCATTTCACACAAAACATACTGAGAACCTTTACTGCATTTTTGGCTACGGCCTGGGAAAGATGAGGCTCAAATGCAGAGGTTTCCAATTCGCTTTACCAAAATGTGTTATTTTGGATGTTTCAATTTGAACCATTCAGATCTTGATCAACATTTCTTACCTTCCAATAACTCGAGTGATAGATAACACATTTGCCTTGGTTGGTACAGATCGCTTGATACCAGCATGAGTAGGAAATGTGGCATTGACAGTATCATACATCCTAGTCAAGGATCTTGCCAGGAATCCACTTTCAAATGTACCAAAACTACGCAGCATAATCACATATTCTGGGCTAAAGAAAATAACATTTTTTTATTCATTAGATTGGTTCCTTTGTGGCTCAATGCTTCTTCTTTTTTTTTCTTTTTTTTACCTCTGAGAGTAATCGGATAGTGCTGTACCATTATTCATGGCAACACGAGAAAAGAATTCATATAGTAAACGTAGCAATCTTGGATAATCGCCCACAAATGTGTTTTGAAGAAAGGTAGATACTATATGTTATAATATATACATGTATGTATACATCAGCCATTCAATGGTATTAAATGTCTTGCTTTTTATTTTTTTATATAAAGATATATATATGGTCTATATTGGCTTTCACGCTTACCTTTGGTTGCTTCTTTTAATTCCTTTTCAAAAGTGGCAGACAGGACCCTCCAGAAATAACTCACTAGACTGGTAGAGTCGAGCACCTACCATTATCACTCAGCAAACCGCGCTTTTTGCGTTTAATATATTTACCTTTGATACTTCTTCCAAGAAAGAGATTTGTGAAAATGAATCTTTTTTTAGTTCCAAGACCTTTTCCAAGCTGTAAATCTACTTTTGCATAACCATGTGGTCAGTCAACCATAAATCTCATACTAATCAAGAAGAACAATGACCTTTATACAGGCATCCCCCATGGTCTGCATCAGTGTTTCCATACGACTCCATACTGCTTGAGTCAATGGGCTCTGGTTTCCAAACGCTGGTTCATTGTTGACTCTCCTTACAGACGAGCTGACTGTTTGGCCAGTCACTAACCACAACATTAGATCCATTAAATATCATGGATATTGGGGGAAAAAAGCCTTACTTCGTGTCTCTTTTTGAAGAGATTCCATATCTACCACATGCTTGATATCTCTTTTTAAACCATCAAGGACATCTGTAGTCATTGATTCCACCTTTTGGCTCATTTCCTTCATGTTATAGAGTACTTGCAGGCCAGCTGCCATCTTGGCCTGTACCTGGGAATCGATTCCCTCCTTCAACAAACGACTGGCTTCATCTTCAACATACTCTCGACTTTGTTGGATAAAAGGCAATTTGGTAGACACGGCATCAATTCCTTCAAAATCAGTGTCTTTTATGATTGTCTCTGTAACAAACAGTTTGAAATAAGCCAGGGCTGGTATCACAAAGCAATTTTACCTAGTTCATGGAGTGTCAATGCTGCTGCTGTCATGTCGCGTTCCCCCATGCCCTCTTCTTTGAGATTGGACAGATATGTTTCCAATCGACGCACCAAAAGAAGAAAACGACGGAGACGGCTTAGTAAGCTTGATGTTGCCTGCAAGTTTTCGAGTTGGATAGCATAGGTCTGCAACTGATTATACGGATCCCTGATCTTTGTAGCCAACCTTTGAGAAATGTTAATTTACATGCGCCAAAACATCCAATTGATATATATATATATACCGTCCAAGTGATTCGTTGAGGTCAGTAATGTTGGTATGCACACTCGAGAGAATGGTCTCGAGTCCTTTGATGCTTGTTATCTGCCCTAATAAGGCTTCATAGTTTCCAACAACCTAGGATTTTATTTTTTATTCTTTAAAAAATAGTACAAAAGATATTTCCAAAAAAAAGTAAAGAAAAGAAGAGGAGAGGAGAGGAGATTTTGGTGCCTTGTAGTAGTAGTAATTAAATGTACTTTGCAGATAATAGAAACAAAAAACAAAAAATAATAATAATAATTCAAACCTGTTCTTGAATCTGTTTATTGAGGCTGTCGATGCTAAATGATAGTTTTGCAAGCGCAGTGCTCACATCACTTCCATCACCCGTGCCTGACTGATTAACAATTGTGTTGGCATAACTATTGGAATCAAAGTCGGTCGACAAGAATGTGTCGTATTCTTGCATAGGATTCCGAGAATTAGATGAATACAAGATATAAATACAAATGCCCTTGTATTGTTCTTCTTGTTCCTGTTCCTGTTCCTGTTCCTGTTCCTGTTTATCTATTACTGCTATTTATCCACCCCTTTATCTCTCTCTTTCTCTTTTGTTGGCTCCAAATCAAAACCATTCGCGAGTCTAAAACTCACCAATATAACCATCTGCTTGTTTTAAAGCAAATGTAGTAGGTGTCATTATGAACTACTGAAATGCAGAACCTCAAGTAGATTATCAAAAAATTGAGAACCAAAAAGAACCACAAATATATATATAAAAAAGTCCGCTTCTTTCCTTTTCAGGCAATCGCTGCTTAACAGACGTTTGTGACGTCAAATCTGGAAAACACAGTCATTAATTCCTTCTTTTTTTTTTCTTCCCTATACCACCCCTCCTCCTAGGTGTATGCTGTTTTAGAAGAGAAAGATAGATATATTTTATCCTTTTTCTTTACATTTTACTTGAAGGAAAAAAAGACTCAGCTTTAGCCTCTTTTCACTCATAAAATATCTTGACATGGATCGTAAACGCGTTAATGGTCCCGAACTGAGTGTTCCTCCCATCTTCAAAAAATCCATGGAGATAGACACCACAGCTCTTGTCAATCAGAATAAGAAGCGCGCAGATCAAAGAGGCCTTGACGACATTCGACCAATTTGTACGTAGCGAGAAACATGCAGAAATGGATAATTGAGAGTGTGGAAATGTTGATCGCTTTTTAAAAAAAATGTGGATTAGATCTCAAAACTGGTTTGGTCACTCAGGCAAACGGATCTGCTTATATTGAAATTGGAAACACAAAAGCCGTCTGTGCAGTGTAAGATTGTTGTTGTATATTATTCTAGAAATATAAGGAATCAATTGATGACTTCTTTTTTTTCTCGCTGTATAATTTATATTCAATTCTCTTGTATTTATCCTTGATATTATTCTCTATAGCTATGGACCTCGTCAGTTGAAGAAGGCCGGATTCTCGAGAAACGGTACTCTTAATTGCGAATTCAAATTCTCGACATTCTCTTGCGCCAAACGAAGAAACAATATACGTGTAAGCCAAGGAACAATGCTGTTTTTGACAGACAAAAGGTGTGTTATAGATTGGTTTGTTGATGGATATTGTGCTTAGGATCCTCAAGAAAAAGAGTTTTCCCAAATTCTTGTCCAAGCACTTGCACCAGCAGTACGCCTGGAACTCTTGCCAAAGTCATCAATTGATATCTACGTAAATGTGCTCGAGAACGATGGAACAAGCTCTTGTTTGTCGGCAGCAATTATTGCTTCAAGTGTTGCATTGGCAGATGCTGGTATCGAAATGTGGGATCAAGTAACGGCATGTTCAGCGGTAAGAAAAACACATGGATAAGCACAAGTGTATTTATCTTTTTTATTAGGTCCTTTCGGATGGTCTGATCTTGATGGACGGCACTGAAGAAGAGGAAAAGAGAAAGAGTGGTGCACTTGTTCTTTCCTATATGCCTTCATTAAATGAAGTAACCCACATATTACAGACTGGTAAATCAGACATTGCACTTACAACACAGGTAAAGGAGAACATGTAGATTAAAAGGTTGGAATTAACCATGGCTGTTTTGCACATATATTTGTATAGACTGTAGAGCAATGTATCGATGGGTGCTCAAAGATTAGCAGCGTAATGTCAACTGCACTTTTGCAATCGCTCGACAGACTCACTGTTTCATAAAAAAACAAACCTTCACCTCTTATTCTATCTCATTTACATGGGATCATTCAACACTCACTCACACCTACACACAAATATATATATATATTCAATGGAGAATCTACTCTCAATGGGCACTTGTAAAAAAACAAAAAGAAGTAAACTATCTGGACTCATAAGTTGGAGTTTGCCAAATATTGGAGACTTGTGCAAAACATGGTTAATATTTTAATGCTATTAAAATTATTATTAATTTATTTATTTATTTTTTAAAAAAAGTGTATGTACATATGTATATAGAAGATGATTTCTAAAGGTAAAGTCCTTGATACAAGTTAAATAATAGATCTGTAATGTAATGCTATAGCTGCATACTCTCAAATCTATAAAGAGCCTTTTCATAGTTGGCATTATAACCTCGTGTCATCAAGTGGTGTTCTCGTAAATCACGTGACCGAGGAGAGAGATTGTAATCTTCGTCTTCAAATTGGTACCTCTCATACTCTGGGTCTGGCTTTGGTAGTGGAGGATTGATAGGATCTAGATCTGCTCTCATTTGTGCTCTCATTTTATCAGTCATTACAAAAGGTTGATCTCCTCTGCCTAGCATCCTCTCGCGCTTCTCGGGGGTTATGGTGAACGGATTGGGTTTTCCTCCAACAGGATTAAACAAGAAATCCTTTGGCAAACTGTAGGAAACAAACCGTACAGAAAGGTAGACGGCCTATAAGTATGATAGATTAAAGAATATTAGTAACCACATCAATATTTGGCCTTATTATTTATATATTACAAGAGGGAAAGAGAGTATCATTGATCCTGTAGTGACACGGATCACAGTAGGACTACAGTATCGAGAAATAAGTGGCAAGAATAGTCGTAGATAGAATAGAATGTTGTGATAGCCCTAATGAATATGTTAATAATCACAGTTATATCAATACGACATACAGCATCACTTACGACATAAATACTCCAGTATTTAACATCTCTCATGTCGAGTATATGTGTTCCGGTGATAAAGACATGCCAGATCCAATTTTTAGTGAGCATATAAGAGGCCACTACGAGCATGAGTGGATTATGTGCCGATGGGTAATAGCATGATTCTGACCGGAACAAAGTAGATATAGGAACGCTGCAGAGGAAGGCATGTAATGTATACTTTATGGCACTGATTGTCTGTTTAGCAATCCATATCATACAATCTCTAAACATGTCAGCCAGGCAATCTCCCCAGAATTGTTCATTAAATCGTTCAAGAAGATCTTCATAAACCGCCTGGAGCATATCCAATATCGTGTTCTTGTCAGCCTGAATCTTCTCCACAAAGCTTTCTGACTGTTTGCCAGTATCAAACGGCATGAAAATAAACACTAGATTTGAGAGTAATTTGTGAGATCTCCCCCCTCGAGTCTCCAATCTTAAACAAACAAACGAACAAAAACTCACTGTAAAGACAGATTATGATGGATACTGTATGGATTATGGTCCAGCCGGTTGCCAGAGCGAAATATGCTTTTGCTGTTGGTCGGTTTGGAATTGCTGTCTGGAGTTTTTCCATTGAATCACTACGCCAAGGCTCCCAGTCCTTTTCTTTACTATTTCCAATCGTCTTTCTGACAAGTCCATCACACTTGTTACATAATGGGGTTATCTTGATAAGTCCGGCATGAAATGCATCAGAGTCATAGCAATTAGCCTTGTAGTGAGGAGCCTAATTATTCGACCATTATTACCGTGATTACCATTAGCACCAATAACGCACAAAATAATAGCCTTCTTACCGATTCATCCGGGATATAATTCTTCATAATAAGATCATTTTCACTTATTGCCTGCATGCATTGATCACAAAGCTTGCCACTTTGGATTGGCAGTATGATGTTGGGTCCAATATCCTTGCTAGATATTGGGTTTTTAGATGGTCTGCAGGATCTTCTTTCTAATAATAATAAAAGGACAACCATTAGCAGAATTCTTTATGATTATCAATATGAACATCAAGGTCAAAAAAAAAATCCTGAAATTCAAATTGTACCAATTTTACTTGGTTGTTCGGCAAACATGGCATCTACTTGATCGACAATCGCTCCATCCTAATAAAAGGTACCGAATTAGACATTTGATCCCGATACTAGAGAACTTTTCATTTACTTCATCCAATAAATTATCATTCTCGCATAATCTGCAATGCCATCTCTCATATGTTTCGTGTCTGTCTTCCAATAAATAGCTTGTTTGATTACAGTACCAGCATTGTGCGGTCAATGGAGGGGTCAATCCGATCCAAGTCAGCAAGAAGATTCTGAAATCTAGCCAACTTGAAAAAGGCGATCGCTTGCTCATTATGAAGCAAAAGAGGAATGATTAACAATTGGGTTTTTATTTATTTTATTTAAGTGACGTGAAAAAAACTGTACCTAAAAAAAATTACAAAAAAAATAAATTAGAAATGGAATCCCCACTGATCCAGAGCATTGGGTTCCGGACCTGTTTTCACCCACAATTATTTATTTAAATATTTATTTAAATACATGTGTTTTGTGCCTAGTGAGAGTATAGTATATTGTGTCTGCTATTATTCATTAACTATTATTGTTGCTGTTGTTGTTTGCTGAAAATATAGTACTGTTGCCAGCAATGGATATATTTCCAATTGAAAAATCACCAATGCTTTATGGTCGTACACTGGTAGTGCTCTTTATAATTTTAATGGCACAAAAAATAATAATATCAGCAGACTTATTCACCTTGAATTGACGATACCTGATAAACCAGAGAGAGAAATCCATGGCTTATAAATCAATTTATATGCTTCCACTAGTTATTTGTAAGCAACAATCGAATTGATGGTAAACAGCAAGACATTGAATTCACTCCTATATTCCACCGAGTGTCTCTTGTGGGATCCATCATTATTGAGCCATGAATTTCCCCGGAGTTAAAACTTGGCAAGTCACTATAAAATTGGCAGTCTTGCGGATAATCCAAGGTTGTCCATTTACAAGACCTTCTTGTGAATAAATACGGCACCAGACCCACCCACTTATTAAACCCTAAATTATATCCATGGCTGACGATTCATGTACTGTCTGTCTCGAAAACTTCTCTGTCAGTCCTGTGTCGGTGCTTCCTTGCCGGCATGTGTATCACCACAGCTGGTAAGCCGCATTCTTCACAACCATCGACAGACTCCTCATCGGTGAACATTTCATCCTCTTCGTCTTCATTCTGCAGTATTCTATCCTGGATTGTCGGTGGAGCAACCCGATGTCCCAATTGCAATGTTGAAGTAGGCCCAATTGGAATCATTGGGCCATTATTTGCTAGCTTTGGTCAGAATAACCCGACCTCACCAGATCTTACTGAAGTCAACGAGATTTCAAGGATCAAGCACGAGTTGATGGAATTCAAAGGAGAAAGAGACGATTTGAAGTATGAACTGAGAGAACTCAAAGAAGAAAAGGAAAGAATGAAGCTCGAACTAAGGCAGATTGGAGAAATCACAAAGCAAGTCTAATTTAACTACAAAGAAAAAACATCACTTTCAATCCTGGCTAATAGATTATGTATATATCCTTAGAGCAAAGTCTGCAATGAACGAAGGCCTATTTAATGGCTGGAAACAAAGCAAAGATATGTGGAGATCTTTACCGAACGAGAGACTTCCTATTATACTTGCATCCTATCAAACAAAACTTGCGTTGGCGGACGAGTATGTAATCTCTAAAGACTGGCCATTTTGTTTAAAAAAAGAAAAGAGCCTTTTAATGTGTTTATCAACTGATAAAATTTATCTTGGAATTAAAGTGAGCGCAGAAGAGAATCAATGGCAAATCGAAGTGCCACATCCAGAATCCAAGAGCTCAAGATCAAGAATACACAATTGAAACGACAGGTAAAAGCATTAGATCTATCATGGTTCATTTGTTGATATTTATTGGACCTTGCTTAGGTTGCCATCTTGGAAAAAGGACACGATAAATCTCCCCCGCCTTATTGTCACTGTGGGCTGCCCAGCTGCACTTGCCCTGTTCCTCTTTCGGCACCTTTATTACGGCCAGAAACCGCAAAACCAGAGCAATCAGATTGGGAAAATGTGTATTCTTTCAAAGAACAACGCAAGAAAAACAATGGGAATAATGATTGGTGAGTTACACTGCGCATGGTATTTATGGACTTTTACTGATAGTCTTTGTGTACTACAAGCCATTCGAAATCAAAAAGACCCTTCAAGTCGGATCCAGACGACGTCTTGAGTACAACTGATGACGGCTCAGGATAGTAAGCTTTATTGGTTATTGATCCCAAACTCTACAGATTCTCAAAGTCTCTCACTAGCCCAACTTCGCGAATCCCACCAAAGAAGCAAATTATTATTGATAGCAGCTATGGTTCAGAGCCCAATATCCGAAAGAATTACGGCCGGTATGACGAGTGGTGTATGTTTCATATATCATTGTCTTACATGTTATATGATAGATCGACAATATTAAAAGGCAAGGCCAAGAAACATGAAAGTATTGCAAGTGATAAATCCTTGGAAGTACAGAGTCCAGTTGTCATGTAGGTTGCCTGGGATATCTAGGATATTCAACTTTGAGCTAATCAACCATTACTTTCAAGTGATGATGACGATGATGATTTTTTCTGGATAAAACCACTGCATGGTATGACAATCATTGATGGTCAAGGGGCAGGCCCAAGTACTAGTCTATCCAAAAGGTATAGATAATCTAGTTTTTTTTAATAAGAAACTAATTGCTCAATAACCTTTGTACGATCTTCAACCTAGGCAAAAAACCATTGGTAAGTAGTATGATGGCTTTATATGCTTATGGGTATTCTGGTATTCTGATATTAAGCCCGTATTATGTATAGTAATATCAAGTGATGAAGAAACCGAATGAGAAAAGAAAAGAAAAACCAAGATGTTCAACCCATGTTAAATTTTATATATTATCGACGGAGCATCGTCTTTATTACGCTTGCTATCCTTATGTACATTACATTGCACATTCTGTTATATCTCTGGCCCCAAAGCAAGATAGCATGCTCAAAATGTGGCCGTCCCTATGGATAAGATTAGAGCCTTAACAGACATTATAAATTGGTATCTTTAAAAGATACATTGTACACTGAGACTTTATTTAATCAGCAGATTGATATTATACAAGAATCATTTCATGTAAATACACTCTATAAACCGTTACTTTCAATCTTATTTAAAAGAAGTCTATTACAAACAAATGATTTGCTTTGTATTTTTTTTAAATTTTTGTTTTTATTGATCTGGTATTTTGTAAAGCATCTTTTAAGAAATCATATTTCTCTTTACTCTTTAATACATACAAGATATAGTCAAGTAGAGATAAATATACAAATAAAAACATGAAAAGATCCTCATATACATGCGTATTAAATTAAACATATTCAAAAATGAAATTAATTCGTACAACATGCTCTTTACATAATACACCAATATTGGCCAAAACAGCTTATCCAGTTCTCCTCAAACATGGAAATAAAAGAGTCAAGAGGATCTTTCTTTACCTTTACCTTTATCTTGTCGTCTATTCTCTTGTGTATCTGGAAAATGCTTCTTATTGGAGATATCATCTACGGACTCGGGTTCTCTCTTTCGTTTTAATCCACTGGCACCTGAAGATATACTATGGGTGTCATTTTGGACAGGCGTCTTGCTTGAATGTTTTGTTTCCAAGGTTGTCTCGGACGCCTGTTGAGTATTCTGGTTTGAGTCCGAGTCTGGTTCTTGGAGTGTAGGCTGCAGAGCTGTGTTTGAGGGTGAATTCAGGCTGTTTCTTTCAAGCATGCGGTTACTACTCTCTGCAAGTTCGACATTGGCAAGTACATATGCTAAAAGTTGGTTGGATAGACTCAATTCTGATAAGCCAGCCGACACCTGAGCTCTCTCTGTAGATGGTTCAGATAAACTCTAGATGTATTGAACAATGGTTAGAAAAGAATACCTTGACATGTATGGGCAGTTGCATAAGCCACGAAGAATAAGAGCAACATGTAGTACCTCGGATGTTTCTCCTATCTCCTGTAAAGAATCTCCTAGGCGTCTCAGATCGGGTATCGCCAGATTCATAGCCTGTACAGTTAATCTAAGGGTTTCTATAGTTTGACGAGCTCTTTCGCGGTGGTTTTGGGCATATTCATCAGACAGAAAGGTTGGATCTTCAGTAAATGTGCTTGGGCGGTTTGTGGTATTACTTGAAGCTTTTATTCTGAAATCAGTCTCTTGTCTCCAAATAACAGGCTTCTTCTTTTATTATTATTATTATTATTCAGACTTACATCGTTCTGCTGTTGATCCAAAAGTCAATTGGGCATTTTGGGCATGAGAAATACTTTCGGCTAATCTCATTTCTATGGATCTCTATAGAATTGAATTCATATACATATATTCCTTGCTAGACTCTGGTAGTTGTATACGTACCGAGTAAGGCCAGTATACAACAGCAGACTGGCGCGCAGATCTCGGCATAAACAGTGAGAATCGTCTATTTCCACGCCGAGTTTCTGGCATGCCCTGAAGTGTCTGCTGAAGGTTTCGAAGAGAGCGCCGAAAGCGTACCATTGGGGGCTCTCTTTCTTGAAAGGTAGCTGCGAGACCCTAATAGTTGAGGATGAGATCTCTCATACACACACAAGACTCTCGTTGGTTGGCATACATTAGTCTCATTATTGTTTGGCCACAATCCATGTATCATCCTTCGTAAACGAGATGTTGAGCTGAATGGGTTGATGGAAGACAGACCGTCGAAAATAGAATTGATCATCTAGAGATGATACCAATTAAGTGTTATCATTATAAACAGTTTCATGTTGCCCTTTTGTCTTACCGGAAGATTCCTTCCTGTCTGGTTGGCCCAGCCAGGCCTATTGGCCATACTGTTGGGTGGGTCTATCTCTCGCGTTACTCTTGAAGAAAGTGTATTTATCCGTGGAAGTCGCACCATGACAATCTGGGTGGGAGATAAAAACTGGCGACGACGAAGCCGAGGCCCATTTGGTATTGAGTTTGGTGTATCTTTTTTTTGCATTTGTTGTGTAGAATAGCAAAGTTGAGTTTGACAATATTGAGAGTCGTTTAAGAAATAAAAACGCACCGTTCAATGGATTAGAAGGAGAATTGTCTGAGCGAACAACGAGATGGATGACTTTGCCATTATCAAGGTTTGCTACAATTGTACTTGTCAATTGAGGGTTCTTCAATAGATAAATGCAATTTTACCATAATCCAAAAGACTCTCATTGTCCTTTAGGATGCGCCCTTGAAATATCAGTCTCTGTCGTTCAATGGCCACATCAAATACAAATTGAATCTCTTGTTTCAAAAGAGGTACTGAAGAGTTGCGTGCTATAGTGACAGAGCGTGTTTCCTGTTGTTGAGTTCGTATATTGAGTTTGATAAGAGCGGACGGTATGTCTTGGAACGAATTATGCTGTGGATTGTCCATCTCGTTTCAGCCTGATGGAATGTATTTGAACAAGAGCATCTGTTGAATGAGGTCCTTTTGAGTTGATGTGTGACTTCAAACTTGGGGCCACTAGACGATGTATAGATATGCTATATATATATTTGCACTAATTGTCTGCAAATACTGAATTAATTTGAAAATCAATCAATTTATTTCCACCCAAACTATTCAATCAAGAATATATTGTTAATATCCCACAATACTATAGATTGAATATCTGAAAGATGATAGAAATATTTAAAATAAGGGTTATTCATATATCAGTTTTCCTATTTTACAAAAAATTAAGCTATGCTTTTTTCAACCCCTAGTGACCATAGCAATACTGTTGTATGATTTCTCTCTGTTTCTGTCCGTCCGTTTGACTTTAAGTAAGGAGGGCTCGGAGGGAGGGGAGGAGGAGGGGGGAGGGTGCATTTTTTAGTGCCAAAGCTTGTTAAAGAACCGGCCAAATCAAATATATTCAATTAAGATGGATTCCTAAAGTCTAAAGGGAACACTTATTGTAGAGCATATTTGTACTTGAATATTTTTGATGATAGTAACAGGCTCTTTAAATTCTGTATAAGAAATGCAATTCGCCCTGGATTCTATTGAATCAAATGTATTTTATATGGTAAATTTAGAAAAATAGAATTATTAAAACACGGGGCAATACACGTCTTGGTATAATGAAACCGTGCTATTCTCCGGACAGACAATTACACATTATTTTCTGCAGTGCAATATTACAGCATTTTTTTTACAGCAATTCTTTATATCAAATATCTTTATTTTTCACCAGTGTAGCCTAGGTTATAAATGAACTTGAGTAAGTACGGTTGATCGTAATTTTTCAAATCGTTTTCTATACACTCTCCAAATTGCGTCGATTTAAATTATTTTAGAGCCAGAAATAATTTAATTCCAATACTCTGACATTTAGAATTTTGCGTTTATTATGTGCCAAATTTAAAATCTCCGATGACCATGTTTCTTTAGAGACATAAAGCATACTCTACTGTTAATTTAAATCCAATAAACAATACAAAAAAAAATAAAGCATACTCTATAGCCATTACACGCAATATCAGATTACCAACCTTTTTTAAATAATAATAATAATAATATAATTCAAAGTGTCTAAAGCAAACATATGATCTGACTAAAATATTATATTTCTGCCTCTATTTTTGTACTTGTTGATCTGTATCTGCAGTAACTCTCTAGGACATTTTGCCTTGTTTTTTTTTATGTCCTTTTGGGTTTAGAGACAGGGAGACAAAAATTTTGATTGCATTGAAATGTAGCAATTTTCAAATAGTGTAATTGTAGAATCACATAAACTGGGGAGATGGCCAATGTCTAAAAGTAAATTGGAGAGAAATGCCATGCAAAAACATTGTACTGGTATGCTAGTAAAAGAGCTTATTTGACCTTTCAGGGGTCCATTTTTATTTTATTTTATGTTAGTTGGCGGGAACATGAAAGGGAAATAATCCAATTTTTTTGCCAAATGTACCAGACTTTCAACGTAACAAGGCTGGTTTATAGAGTGGCTGCAATGTATTTATGCTCTAGACAAACTTTTGTAGAGAATATGAGTATTCCTAGGTGGGATTACATGTTAAAACCCCAAGAGATGGAACTTCCAAAGAATTATTAGAGGTTTTAATGATAAAGTAGCTCTGTATAGTATCCAATACCCAAACCAATCTCATGTTCCATCAACCAACACAAATCATGCAGAGATTTTTTGCATTGTTAAAATTTGAAGACCCAAAATATATGACGTCGTAAAAATAAACGCAGAAAATAAATTAAAAGACCGATTCTCGACGCATTTTCAACGGCGCTTATATATCAAAGCCATTGAAAATCGATTTTGGTATTTGGACACATTATTATCTTTAAAGACGTGCAAGATTAATAAAAAGGATATATAAATATAAATATAAATATAAATTATATAATTATAATTATTAATCTGAAACTAACGGGCGAGACCTTTGCGGGTCTAAAAAGGGAATATAGAATGAACTGCAATCAATAAAATATTGCTACAAGTAAAAAAATAATAATACTTTTGTGTAATGGTTTTAAAGAATATAGACCCTGACGCTTTGTGATTTATTGACCTGAATATACCATACCACAATTGGATCTTTGGAGGGCAAATATATAACAATATAGACAAGGCTCTCTTGGTATGGCTGGTTGCTAAATGACACGCTAATCCAGATCCAGATTCGATCTAGTGATTTCTATTCGAATACTTGATATTTTAATAATCTTTTATTGTCAACCTTGGCCAATTATGAATTTATTCTATAGACTAAAAACAATGACACAATAGACCTAATGTATATTATCCTGTACACTCATTAACCAAACGTCTGAGGCCTGGTTAGAATAAGATTGGTATTGATATTGGTATTGGTATTGAAAGATTAGATAAGAGAGGACCTGTGGCTGGACCTGTGGTTTTTCCATACATGTCTTATTTGTCTAGTTTTATCGAGTAAATTGTGAAAGGGGAGTACAATAAAAAAAAGTCTCGGCCAGAGGGATTTAAAGAGGTTATGTAAGTAAGTAAAAAATAGATTTTATCAGGCTATTATTGGCTTGAACTGTCCTAGTCTCCAACCACCTAATAAGACATTGGGAGGAATCAGTTGTACATAGAAAACATTTACCTTTATTTTTTTCACTCATCAGCCGATTGTCCCAGTAAATATTGTTCTTATAAAATATTCTTTGTGTGAGCAGCTGGCCCTACCAGAAGGAAAGAAAAGAGGAAAAAAATCAGTCCGTATCACTTGTAACTTTATTGTGCGAATCGTAAATAAAATATAAATATATATAAAAACGTCGATCCCTTGTCGCTGGCTTGTTAATTTATTATAGATCCAAGGGACAAGGGTCTTTGATGTCTAAGCGGCCTGAATTGTTAGGTTAATTGGAAGAGAAAGAGTCCCCTCGTTGACGTGAGCGGTTCAGGCATCGTAGCCGCACTGCCCAAAGTGATATGATTGTCTTGAGAAGGGAGGATTCCCAATAGTGAACTGTCACACAAACACGCACCTCGTGCCCTTTACTTTCATAACAATTTAAGCGGTCATTTAAAAGATCCTCCTCGAGTTTCTCTATTTTGTTGTATCTTTGCTTTTTAGATTAATTGATTCCACACCAACAATGGGCATGCAAGTTGTAGACTACCGAGTATCAACACTCGTCGTACTCTGTAAAGATTGTGGCAGTGATGTCGGTCTTTACCCAGCTAGACACAAATGTCAAGACGTGATCCGTCCTGCAATGCCAACATTACCAACAAAGTATGCCAACCTCCCGGACTCATCCCTTCAGGTTCCCCGAAAGACTCCTCCTCCTCTCGAGAGTAGCTCCTCCTCCTATGGTAGCTCGTCTACGTCCACAGTAGGATTTCCTCCTAGCCCTAAATTTTCGTCTTCCGCTACCTCAGAGACCACAACTACCAGCAAATGGTCTCGCTTTGGAAAGTCTACTGCACCAACACCACCACCACAAGAAGAAGCAAAGGAAGACGAAGAAGAATCAATTTATTTCAACAAGTTTGCAGCCCATTTGCCAGACTCGCATTCTGATTCTCCCCCAGTTACTGGAAAGAAGCTGTGGGGAAAGGTCAGGACAAATGAGAAATGGAAACAGATGAACGAGAGTGGTAAGGATTCCTATACAGATTCTCAATTCTCAATTGGACTTTGGTCGTAACCTATTCGATTCTTACAATAAAATAAAATAAAATAATAACAGTCGAGAAACCAAAGGCGGCAGGAAAGCTCTGGGGGAAAATCATCCAAGCTACTCACAACATAACTGAAGGCACCATTGTGGACGAAAAGGGTCCAGGTAAGGAGTAAGAGCAATTAACAACACATATTAAAGCCAATTGAGTAGAATCGGATGATTCTGACTGGGAGGGAGAATCTCATGTGTCAAGAGTGCTCCGAGAGCATTATGAAAAGAAGCGAGAAGCTCTTCCTGCCTGGCTACGAGATGAACGTACGTCAAACCGTCGATTGGTAGAACCAAGCTCTCCAGAAAGACGTCCTCGGGAAGCAGAGCCAGTAAGGGCTGATCGAAATTCGGTTAGTAGACGCCAACGTCTGTGGGCAAGTACTCCCGAAAACGATCGCGTGTTGTCCAAGAGAGAACAAGAGCTTCAGGACCTGCGACAAGCACAGGCAAATGTGCCAACTGTCTATGAAGAGACCCCTGCTCCACATGGAAGAGAGGACCATTACTCAGACAAGAGCTACGGTGGTCCCAAGGGTGGTCATTCTGGTGATGGCTACAATCGCCAGCATCAGAATTATAATCCTACAGACAACTATGAGACCAAGCGTTCCCATAAAGCATCAAGGGAGCCTCTACAAGAAGACTCTTATCAGTCTTATTCAAACTACCAAGATCAACGCCCAAACCATCGCCCACCTACCCACCAGTACCAAAAGCAGCATCCACAATACCACCAACAGCAAGGGACAGGTCGCTATGACAACTATCCCGAACACGAAAGACATCAGCCACAGCAATCATACCGCCATCAGGAATACGCCAATTCTCGGGAAGGAAATCACGGTTCAGCTCCTCGCCAGAGACCACAGCAATACATTAATGACAATGACTTTAACCCCTCGATCCCAACCTACGGACGCCCTACTCAGCGCGGCCAAAGAGAAATGCAGAACCGCCCTGGACGATATGCTGAGACCGCTGGCGGATACTTTTAAATTAAATTATATATTTACTACATACCTCACCTACATCTCACATATACTTACATGCATTACATCCACTCTACCTCGAGAAATTTTAATAAAAAAAATACAATTTCATATAATTATAATACAATTTCACTTTTGCCCAAGCATTCTTTAGATTCATTGTCCGACAAGGCCTATCGCTCACAAAAGACAGGCCTAGAATTTTGGCTTCTCTTGTGCATTCAACAATGACAGTAAACTGGTCAACCGTATTTAACCACCAACTCTTCAATGTTGGAGCCTTTTTCTTGATTCGGCAGATTATTAAGACCTTTAATTGGGATAATCCCGAGTATGTGCCATTGATTCGTGCCATCTACCTTGTAACCCAAGTGTCCATCATTGGCATTGGTTATTGGCTTATTGCTCTAGTCCGCAAAAAGAATGGTAGAGAAACGTTATCCGAATACCACAGTCAAAAGATATGCATTTTATTAATAGTTTTTTCTATAAAAAATAAACACAGATCATACTATACTGCGCTATGTAGAGGCCAGTAACTCGGGCTGGGACGGTACTGGTGGTGAAGATCAGCTTGTGAACACTACAAACCTCGGTAAATGGCTTATTTTATATTTGCTTATTGTCTTTTTTTGCTAATATATTTGAGCAGACTATGATATAGCTGAAATCAAAAAGAATATCAAGCAGACCTTTACGGGTATTGCGATTGTTGCCTTTTTGCATCTCCAGTTCCATTATATCCAGCCAATAGTCGTCCAATCTCTTCTTGGCTTCAAATCGTTTTTGATGACCAAAGAAGCCCGTATTCACTTTTGGGGAGAAAAGCCAGTAGGCGAACTTAGACGGCCATTCAGAATAGACTCTCCACTTGGAATCTTCCCCGAGAAAAGACAACCAAGGGTTGACCAAGGCTCAATTAAAAAGGCAGAAAAGGCATTAAAGGGAAAATAAGGGAAAAATGCCTGGATGATTGATCAAGTACACATTTATAGAGAAATATACATTTATTGGAGCCTCTCAACAATAAATAAAAATAAATATCTAACAAATCATTAGTTAAACTTTCTTCTTCTTCTTTTTTGTATAGTATTAGAAAGCCCATTGTTTGGTGTTGACTAGGATTAATAGCGCTAGATTTGCCACCCACTGTCTCTTGTACAAGTGAATCAAGTTTGTTTGCCAGTTTTCTTCTTACGCTTATTAGTCATTGAATTACCATCGTCTGTCTTTTTCCGTTGGCGTTTGACTGTAGCATCATCTACAAAAGACCAGCATTTCTTTAATACCTTTTTTTTCGCCCTTTGGTACTATTCTCAACGTACCTCTTTGTGGAATCTACAATCAAACAAGCCCCAATTGTATTAGAAAATATGTCAATAAAACTCTCTTTTACTCACTGGAATTGTACTGCCTGGTTCCATCTTTGATCCTGGCTTTGATCCCTGACTACTCCCCTCTACACTCTGTGAGTCCAGTGAATGCCGGGTCTGGGCAATCCTGGTCGCTGATGCCTCAATTGCACAATCCATCCAATGTCTAAAGGCCTGGTTTTCTTGTGCCCTCAACTTGCTTGGCTGTGGTCCTTTAAAAAACACACACACGTTTGTCCAAGCTCTTTTTATCCCCGAGAACTATTGATTTACCTCGTGTCTTTTCTGGGGTACCAGTTGTGGATTTCTCATTAGTTGGATTATTTGCTTTCCAACTATATCCCTTTGCTGGGTGAAATTCCATCATTGCCTGAGTCTCTTTGAATGCACTGTTGACATGGAAAAGACTAGTCAACTGTAAAATTGAAAGTGAATGAATGAGAGAGATATTGCGTTTCACAGAATGACAGGTTTTGATGCTTTACCAGCCTGTTAGCAATCACAGAATATATAGTGGGCGATTGGTAAACATTGGCTCCAGTAATATAATAGGTAGCAATAGGATTTACTATTGTATGATGAGTAGGTGCTCAAGATATAAGCGATCGTTACCATCATCAGGTGCAGGTCCTCTGCGAAATCGCTTTTGGATGACCCATACAGGTGGCTGTTCATGAATAACTGCAAACTCAATGCCAGTCATCTTTCTTTAATTTAGGAATCTAGATTAATATATAATCTCTATTTTTTTGTCCTGTGCAGATCTTTGCTACCTCAAGGCTTCTACAGTTGCTTCATAAGGCTGCCTGAGATCGTTATATTGTGTCTGCATGGACAAAACTTGATTATTGCATTGTCTATCCCAGAATGGCGACATTGCAAAATAATCGAGAACCATCTGCTGATTCTGGAATCCACCCACACGCTTTTTTCTCAAAGAATCAATATCAATTGCTATTGTGCGGTATAGACATTTTTATATATTAATCTACCTCTAGCCAATTAGTGTCGCGCCATTCAACACTAGTCAGATCCTCAGTTGGTGCAAATCTTTGCATTTTTTTCAAGAGGATTCTATTTCTTCAAGTACAGAGTAGAACTACTCTAGCGGAAATTCAATTTAAAGACCTAAAAGATGTCATCGTTAAAGTCAAAAAGATATCCTAATACGGCAAGGTTTGCTAGCAACTCGTTAGCTTCAATTATATTTCCAGGGCAACGAAAACAGGGAAAACAAACCTTTTATCACCATGACATCCGCCTACAACCACCTCCCAAGCCAACTCAAGAACCATTACATCCTTGCAAGACATGGTTTTTCTCTCGCCAACAATGCTCACTTGATCTGCTCCAATCCCGACATTGCTATTCCTGAGACCGGTGGTCCACTTGGCACTGGATACGGTCTTCATGAGACTGGAAAGACACAAGTTAAAGAGGTATTGTTACTCAAGTATAATCCGAGATATTATGATCCAAGATATTTATGCGCACAGTGCCTCTAGTCTGCCAAGTTGCTCTCCAAGCACCTCTTCCCTGACCAGAAGGCGCCTTCTGATGACGAAGAGCCTGTAAAGATGTTCTGCTCTCCTTTCTTGAGAACCCGCCAGACTGCCGAGATTATTCGTTCAGTGTTGAACGAAACTGTCTTGAATGGAAAGGTTGCAGAACCTACTCCTAATCTTGCCCTGAGAGAGCGCTGGTTCGGTGTATTTGATATGACTGACGATGAAAACTACCATCGATGCTGGAAGGAAGACAATGACGCACCTGATCATGGTGAAAACAGCGAGTTTGGCTGTGAGTCCGCTAGCAAGGTTGCTGACAGAGCTACTCGATTCATTGTCGAGGAAATTGAAAACAAGATGGAGGGCAAGATTGTTATTCTTGTGGCACATGGCGATATCTGCCAAATCTTACAAACTAGTTTCCTTGGCATGGAGGCATGGCAACAAAGACAGATCAAGCATGTCGAAACTGCTAACTGGAGAGATATGGAGGTTGAGAAATAGAGAAAAAAAGGCACCTTGTACAACATTTGCATACTTTAATTTATTATTCCTGTTTTTTATTGTATATAAAATGTCTCTTGAATATCATTCATGCTCTTGATATTCACCATTGAATATACCCTTTAAAGATTCAAATGACCATTGTCAAAGGTCTTTAAGAATACCGTACATCTTCACACTGGTTTTCAACATCTAGAGTACAATTGCGGCACCTGTGATCTTTATTGATATTTTCTCGGTATTATGTAGGTGCCTTGAGGTCTTAGTATTCCAGCTTTGTATACATGGCTCTAAGGATACCAATAGATTAAATCTTCAAAGTACCGGTTTCCTTTTCTTTACTATTGCCTTCCAAGAACAGCATTATGGCATTTTGTCCATTAATGAAACACTGCTTCATACAATAGAATATAAAGTAAAAAATAAAAAAGACGTTGCTGTAAATATCACTTTGGAGCTCCTTGTCTTGCTTCTTGGCGAGTTGATTCTTTAGAACCACCAGTTGTTGCTCCAGATCTTTAATGGTGCCATTCATTTCTTTGGAAAGTTCTGATTTCTCAACCTGGAGCTTTTCGATAGTCTTGGACAGTTCACCTACTTGTAGTTCGAGTGACTCAACCTTTGCCGAGGTCGAATTCCTGCTCGCCATAATACTGAGCTGGTTAGGCTGATCAGAACCTTGTGTTGCAGAGATTCCGGATTGCGAGCCAGGATAGTTTAAATCGTAATTATCATCTCCTATGCTTGATGCATCTTCCATAATGTCATTCCATTGAGTGAATGAATCAGTCTGAACATCCCCACTAGCCTGATGACCTTTCTTGTCATCTGATGTAGAAAACAATGGAGCATAGCTGGGTATATATGAGTTGTGAGGTCCATTTCCAAGAGCTTGGGTGCCTGAAATATTTCTTGGGATTAAAGTTGGGGATGATGAATAAGATGGATTGGAATGCTGTTCGTCAATCAGATAAGGGGTATTTGTGAATGCCGGCTGATTTGCCATTTGCTGGAGCTGTTCAATGTACGTCTGGCTATTGAATTCAGTTTGGCTCAGGTCATCGTGTACTGGTTTATTCTCTTTTGAATTGACCGAGAGTCTAGTTGAATGAGGAATATTCGGTGGATTCCCATTGGCACTTGACTCAGAGTCATTTCTTTTCCGATTCCTTATTTCCAAAACTTTGTTGGCAAAATAGCTCATTTGGTGTAATGAATAGATTCAAAGGGTATTTTTTTTTTTGAGAATCAAAGACAAGATGAATTATAGTAATTTGAGGATTCCTTGCAGGACAATTTGATACGGATTTGTGCCTTGCTTATTTCTATAAAAAGTATCGTTCCATTAAACAGTAAAGATCCAAGTCACAATTGTAAAGTCTACATCTTTATCCTGCAGGTTAAATAAGTACCAAGAGGTATTCTATATTGAAACATAAATCTTTTGAATATACAAGTTAGTCGTCTAGCTATAGACATTAACTATTAAGCCTTGTTATTTTTTCAACTTCTTTTTTCTTTTTCTTCTTAGAGTAAAAATGTAGTTAAACATCTTCTTGTTCTATTTCACCATTCTTTACCCATTTGAAACCAGCTCTATGTCGCAAACGCTTCATTCTTATATCACCAAGACCCTTTTTGCGCGGATCTGAATCTCGGCCGTCTACAACCCAACACAAGGCACCCGTATTTCGAAGCATTTTAAGAGTAACCGGGTGTTTCTTGCAGTATCTCTGTTTCCGTTTTCCAAGAATGCCCTGAATACGATCCGAAAGAGGAATCAAGACTGTAGCAGCCTTTGATTCTTTGCTGGTCTGATCCAAGAGTCCAGACTCGTCTTGAATCTTATATTTTTTTCGCCGTGCAAACAAACAGACGATAACGGACACATTGGTTGGTTAGGTGCGCTGCAAGCGTTTTCCAGAGTAGTAGCCGTGACAGGTAGAGAGAGAGAGAGCCTTGTCTACAGATCAAACTCCTCCCCTTCCCCTTTCTCTCTTGTATGTTCCCACTTACCGTAGGTATTTCATCTTGTGGGCTGTAGTTTGTTGAGGGTAAATGGTTATCTTGTAAGGCAGTCTCTATGTCCAATGCCTCTTTTATTTCTGCCGATGCTTCTCCCTCGGTCTCGTTTTCGTTTTTGTTTAATTCTTGCAGAGACTCTTGGGTGGGTTGAACCTCAATATTCTCTTCTTGTTTAAAATCTACCGTTTCATGTATTTCCACACGTTCCATAGCCTTTTCCACGACTGCCACCGATTCTGTCGCTTCGTCGTCCGAATCATTATCAAAGCTTTGGAATCCCAATATACGTTTCCCAAATTGATCTTTTGATGATGCCTTGAACATGTCGTCAATATTGCGTGGGACGATTGAATGCATTGTGATATCGATCAACGACTCGGTCTCGATTGCATTCAGTCTCTCCATTAGATTCTGAGGACGTTTACTAAACTGTTGTGATTGTGCAGATTCTCGATGAGTGGTTGGAGTTCCCACTTTTACTGGTGAGTGCTTTTGATACGAATTATCATCTGTTGGAGACCACAGCTCTTTGAGATTGCTTGCGACGATCTTTGCTTCAGGTGTATCAGCATACATTAGAAATTCTTTTGCTTCATGCCGTTTGGAAGGTGAAGATACAAAGTCGGCATCTACTGCGGTGCGCAAGGGAAGTCTTCGTCGTTTGGATCGGTTGGGTGATGGTGGAATAAGAGCTTGTGAAGCCAGTTGTGTCATTTCGCTTTCTAGTTATCAGCAGACTATAATAAGTAAATGTATTGAATACAATATAATTTTTGTATAAATATATATATGTTGATTACTCGTACATTACTAGGATTCCTTTTGAAGATTGCGTTGAGATAAAGATTATTTAATCTGTCGAAAACTTTTATACTTGCAATTTAATCCACGCTTGGTGTTTCAATGGAACTGAATACAAACAGAATCCCAAAGGTGTCTGATTACCCAGTTTAGAAAATGCAGTAATTTATTGTACAAGGAATAAAAGTTATAATGATTAAACATTCTGCTCTATTAGACTACTTTATCCTCCTCAAAAGCACTGAATTTACAGGCCTTCCATCTTCAATCTCATCAATTATATCCACCATAATTTCCATGTTGCCCATTGCTATGTACAGGTCATGGATCTCATTGACTAATAAGCGGTGTTCCTTGGATGGCTGCTTGTAATCGTATGCTGGATGGTCCACAAACTGAGATATGGCTAGGTAGCCCCCTATTTTTAATAAACCTGGCAGCTGTTTTAGCATGGAGCGTGCAAGGAACCGAATGGTGAGAATGAGATCAAAAGGAGGATGAGGTTCTGGTAAGGTGGCAAAGAATGAATCAACTGGGATGCCTGGGGCCAACCGAGCCTTCTTTCTTTCCAGTTGATCCAAGCCATCGACATCTTGCAAGGAGTTGTCCATCTTGGATTTCCATCTTCCATCTGCCATAACTTTGGCATAGGCCACCGTCAGTCTATCACTCACATTCCAGGCACGCCCCATGGCCTCTGTTTTCTGCACACAAGCCAAAAGGGAGTCAATGGCACAGACTCTCCAGCGATCATTCCGGGATAAAAGCCAAACAATGTCCCGTCCAGCACCACATCCGACATCCAGGCATTTCAGGCTACCAATCAGCCTGGCCTCAATGTCATTGATGTGGTTTGATAGCAAGGGAGATGGACAAAACAATGGCTGGATTGCATCTGGCCTATTGACAGTACCATAATTATCGAGTGCTGTATCCCAGAAGCCGTCCTCGTCCTCGCTGAATACCCAGGTACACTTCCACCCGTTATCCACTAGCCATTGTGAGCAACCCTTGTTGCCAAGTGGCTCTACAACTGCAAAAGGAATCTGTTTTGGTGGTAGTTCGTTGCCACGAGCACACAACTCATCAAGCGGGATGTTTGTAGAGGGTACCAGTCGTCTTTGCTGGTACTCATCACACTGGCGCAGATCAAGACACAGATGATTGCTTTGGGATGCCTTCCATCCGTACAGTCGATCAGTCAATGTGGTCATTATATTGATAGAGTTGTGGACACAGTAAGTGTGGGACGTGGCTTGTTAGGCAAGTTGACTGTCGGCTATTGAATAAAGAGTTTTGCTGTAATCATGTATTCTCGAGATTAACATCATCATCATCATAATGACACTTCGTTTGGGGTCCACTGCGCCTGGTAAACAACGAGGTTAAAGGGATTTTGAGCTGATTACAATTGTTCTACAGACTTTGTAGCCCAAACTACAAAAGGTGAAATCAGATTCCATGACTATATTGATCAGCATTGGGCTATCATGTTTTCGCATCCTGCAGACTTTAGTAAGTTTATGCTTAATCAATTATAAAGTATAAAAATGTTTAAATTTATTTATTTATATATATTAGCCCCTGTTTGCACAACCGAACTAGGGTTGGTTGCTGCTCTACAGGATGAGTTTGATGCTCGCCAAGTCAAGATAATTGGCCTGTCTGCCAATGGTCTTGAGGAACACACCAAATGGATAGCAGACATTAATGAACTCAGTAATGTCCAGCTCCAATTTCCAATTATTGCTGATGCCAATCGTAAAATTTCTGTCTTGTATGATATGCTCGATCAACAGGCAAGTTATTTTTATTACTGTGCCATTATCATGGACTAACTAAATAGACCATTAGGATACCACCAACATTGATAACGGTGGTTTACCATTCACTATCCGTTCAGTATTTATCATTGACCCCAAAAAGACAATTCGGCTGATAATGCAATATCCTGCCTCAACAGGGCGCAATTTTGATGAAATATTGCGCGTTATTGATTCGCTTCAGTTGGGTGATAAGCATCGAATCACGACGCCTGGAAATTGGAAAAAGGGTGATGACGTTATTGTCCATCCTTCAGTCTCAACAGAAGAGGCCAAAAAGATGTTTCCAAAGGGTGTCCGCGTACTTCGTCCTTATTTACGAATGACACCTTCTCCTTTTTAAATAAGCATACACTTGTTTAAATAGATTGTGCCAATTAATATCAAATCAAAATACACCTGGTGGTATATTTGATGAATTTCAAGGCTTATTGGCATTCTAAATGCCATCTTTTGATCCAAAGTTTATCCAATACAATATGACTGTACTGGACTCAAGATACCATGGTTTTCTATTTATTAAGAATGCCAAGAACTGGTTGTCTATAATTATCCATGTTACAAATATGTTTGAAACCATTAATAAAACAAAACAAAAAAAGTTTACAAAAAGATATGGAGAATCCAAAAGGCATTTAGTGTGGAGTCTCTTGGATTAGTAAATTGTACACATTTGACTCCCTAACAACAAAAACCTTTAAATGTTATCGTTTCTGCCTTTATGTCTTTAACTATAAGAACACTATCAAAATACACTACAAAAAATAGCAAAGACTTTTAGATTATGACATATTATTACAAAAATTCTAATATTTTGCATGTCAACAATTCAGGGTTAAATTCCAATAACTTGCGCTCACTTGTTTGATCTATCAAAGCAGAAAAGGGAACCGGCCATTTACAATCGCTATTAAAAAATGGGATTTCTTGTCTGCTATGATATCCCACCTTTATTTATTTTACCCTTACATATATATATATATATATTCAGTATATGCCTAGTCATATTATCCAATTGATCAAGAAAAAATATTAATAGTATGCTATGATTTATATGACTCTACTACCAAAATAGCAGAAAAGTCAATAATTTCATCATAATTCCGTCTCAAACATTAATATTTTATAGGTATAATTGAATCATTCTTTATATTAGTAGTAAAAGTGTACCGGTCACCATATAAGTGAGAATAATTATCGTATTGTAGACTTGGAGACTAAATGACCCATTGGGCCAGACAAAAATAATGCAAGGTCTCCAAGTGTTGTTGAGCGATTACTCTTCATTTCGTTGACTAAATTATATTACTTTCGTTCGTTTATAAGCTTGGTAGTTTCTTTACGCTCATTAGGAGATGTGCTTCCAGTATCTCTCCGTCTTTTGGTTTTATAGACATGTTAATATTTTCAAAAATAACTAGATGTGATACATTTATAAGAGTTCCACCGATTTTAAAATTATAGCCTAAAAACTCCTTTTGTTTCTCAGTGATTCTGCTGCTGTTTTGTTGATACATGGTATGCTTTCAATAAGAAAAACATAATAAGAAATAATAGATATAAAATGTGGCATAAGCCCTCTGAGCCGCATTTTTATTTTTTAAAGTATATACATATATTAGATAGTTTCATTATCAAGTCGAAAATCTTTCGGATTCGATACTTTTGGGAATTACTTTGCTGAAAGATAAAATAAAAGGCTCCTTGTTCATACTCTAGATTGATTTTGAAGAGAGAGAGAGAGAGAGAGTTGATACGCTTTGACTTATACTTTTATGTTTCCACTGTTCAAGATTTCTGCTGATTATTTCCATGAGCCCAATCACACTAGACCAGACACACTCTCAGATCATTATGTATCCTGTTTTTTTTTCACCTTTTATTCTAGACAGTATATAGTTTGTATTGCAATTTAATAGCCAAAGACGCTAGACTCGTATATCTTTGCATGCTGGGAGCAACATAAATGCCGATGCATCACTTCAAATAACTAGATTTCAGTGTTGGCTAACCTCTCTGACACTTTGAGTAAAGACTAGCCAGATTCTTTAATGCTTAATCGATAAAATATGATATATAACTACAAAAAGATAAAGGATATTTATGGTAGTAAGTATTGCATCTTTGCAAACATATATTCCTAAATATATAATTACGGTGGTTGCAATGTTTAAACTAGCTAGCTGATTTTTGATCTCTCGACGCAAAACATCCAAGCCTTGTTCACCAAAGATTCTAGTCCCCTTTTTTCTGTGTGTAACTGTTATTCATGTCTCTCTGTCTTTTTGCATTGTGCTGTATACTGTACGCTGTGCTACTTTATATATTTAACAAATGGGTGATGCATTTACTCCACCATCAAAGGATCCAGCAATTATTATTCTTTTAAATTCAACTGGACTTTATTTTGCTTAGTTATAGTCTCAAGGCTGTTGATTGAATAGATGGTTAATATTGGATCCATAATAAAGGTGTATAAAACAACTCGTGATCTTCAAAAGTTCAAGTGGCTTAATATATAGATATTTAGTGTCAAAGACTGAAATGTTAATTTGATTTATAAAACTTGTCTATAAACGATTAATGAAATTGGTGCTCAACCATAATGTGAAAAATAAATCAGTGCTTACTGCAATTAGAGCCCAAACACAGAACACCATAATCCCATGGCCTATATATTATGGGAACCATGACGATCTTTCTGCCAATATGGAAAAATTTAAATATAATTAGAGGCAAAATGTCTAAAAATCAACTCTTGGTTTACTAAAGTCGTGTAACATGAATTAATATATTTTTAAAACATGAAAATGTATGAAAACCCGATCTGACCAATCAAATCTCAAACTGATGTGATCGCCCAGATAGTTCTGGGCACAGACAAGAGGTGAACACAAAAAAAATCAATTGTATACAGATATATATCTATATAAATATATAGATATATATCCAGTGAATTCAAAGAATGCACTGACTTTAAGCAGATCTGCGTCTTTATTTTAAACCCAAGGCAGCGCATAGCTTGGCTCATATTGCAATAGAAATGAATTCAAGTACATTGAGAATCTCAAAGCACAAAATCCATTTCCGCCAAGGATAAACATGTGTTTTGATTTTATTTTTACTTTTTCACGCTGAGCTTACCGGGTATTTGGTTCGATCACCTTGGCAACCACCTTTATTTATCACCAAGGATACTGGTCAATTGAGCCTCATTATTCAGCCAGCTTTTACAAACATACTTGCCTTTACCTGCAGACATCCGAGGCTAGTCAAGTCAATCGTGGGCTGGGTTGTATAAACAAATAAAACAAGCCATATTTTCGGTAATACCCTAATAGTACCATTTCTATTTATATACTGATTGAGTATTACATTGCAACTACGCCAAGGCACCACACATTATGAAGATATTCACGGGATCTCAGTCAATTATCCCACTCGTCCAGTCTTATTTTCTAGGTATTTTAGGAATATTGTGTAGCATTATCGACGGGTGCTTTGAGAGAACACTCCAGACTCGAAAAAATGGCAAAAGGCCAACGAACATGTATTGAGTGCTGGGACTGTAAAGTGATATATTTTTGTAATACTGTTGTTCTTTTATTGAATAGAATTGATCCTCAATCCTGTCAATATCTTGCAGAACACAGCATTTTAATAAAATACCTCAATTCAAGAATCAAATCGTATTATTATGTTATTCTAATACATGTATAAATAAATGATCTACATTACACATTCTCACTCTATCTGTCTATCTAGAATAATCTGGTGTATTCCAGCTCTTTGAGCTAAACGGCTTATCACCTATTTTATGGTGCTCAAGTGATCCTGTATCCAGAGTCCATTTGGAAACACCAGAATTTTATCTCAATCTTAAACTGCTATCAAAGGAATGCCAGGACTCAACATAGATCAAAGAGTGCTTAAGAATGGTTTGCACCCATCTGTTGTATCTGGCTCACAAACTTTTGGACCACACTCGGTATTGTATCCGCCACATATGCTTTTATCTTGGCTCGTTTCTAGAGTGTTTTTCACATCATATGGGCCTTTATTGGGTTACTCAAGGCTTTTGGACACTTGGTCATCGAATCTCTCGGTTCTTCTGCAGCTTCCAAATGTACTTCAAAATAGACACTATCTCATATTTTAGTTTTTATCGTCCTCTGCCAAACTACACGCAGTAACATGTTACGTTGGGCTTCTAGTACCAAGCACAAAAGTCCTTAAGCAGATGTTGAATGTATTTATATCTATAAATCAAGAAGCAAAAGGGGAAAAAAAAGCCCAAGTTTACTAACCCTGAAACGTATTCTTATATTTACAGAACCTTTAAGTATTTCTGTTAAAACGTCATGTTATTTCTGGCTTCTGTATCCAGGCTTATGTTCAAACAACAACAACAAAAAAAGTTTAGAATGACTAGACTATAAGCATTGGCTGATTACATCACACTATCCCAGCCTCCACTCCTAAAAAACTTGCCCTGGAACTAGCCTAGGAACTAGTCCAGGACAGTCGATCATTCTTATCTTTACGGCTTGAATTCGGCTTTTTAAACTTTAGAAGAAATGATGCCGTTTATCCTGGTATTCTTGTTCTTTACAGACAATGACACCAAAAAAGATCCCACACATAACTCGCGTTACGCAAAACTCTTTAGAGATATTGTATTTGAATAAGGTTTTTACTTTGATATTATTGGACTTGACAAAAAAAAAGGTATGTAAAAGAGATTGTACTATAAATGAGTTTGGTGTTGCAGTAAAGAGTTTTGGACAGTGTGAAAAAAAAAAGGCATCATAAACCTTGATCATTAGGAATTGGAAAAAACTGCCTTTAATTCATTACAGACTTTATACTGTTGGTATATATATATTCTAGAATGATAGCCTGTATACAGTTTTTACCAAAAGAAACCCATTGTCATTTTATCGTCCAAGGTCTTTTAAGTTTGCGATAAGACAAAGTCAAGGTCATTCAATGTCTTTTATGTCTTTTATCCCAATATAAACCATTCATAAATAATCTTGGTATTCTACTATAGATTGCTGTTAAATAAAAAAAAAGTACCAAGGAGATAACCTCTTATATATATATATATATCTTAATAATCGAAAAACAATCATGCCCAAAGGACAGGATAGCAGCATTTAAAAGTAAACAGGTAATGACGATCTAGAGATAAAACATGAATAAATGCTCTGTATAATCAAGGAGAAAGATTTTCAGGGAAACAAGAAACGAACTAAAAAATAAAAGAAAGAAAGTTTATAGCCATCTAACTTTTAGTAGTCTTGTTAGAGACAAATTAACGATAATTTATTATATAATAAATAAATGAATAAAGAGTGTCTGTTGGTTAATATCAAAGAGTCCAATATATGGCCTAATATATCTGGAAATATATAGTGTGAAGAGTAAAGAGGTTTTTGTAAAGACATCTTTTTTCTCAATCAAGTTAAATATTGGGCACACGATTTTGGTTGTGTTGTTTGAAATGAGAATACTTTATTTGTTTCACAACAACAATCTTATCATTTCTAACAACAAGACTTGGTTCTTTGATGGGCAAGCGTATTTCAGATCGCCTACACAAATAGCAGATGATGAGTCTCTATTGGAGAGTTGGGCTATTCAGAATGAAATGATGCGCCAGGCATGGGAGTAATGTGAGTAATGTGAGTTAAGGCAGCGGGTAGTTTTGTAATTGTGATATGGTCTTGATCAATGACATACATCATCCATCGATTGGACACAATAATATAGCCAAGATGGACTAAATAATTCAACACATGCACAAAAAATATATATTATTGAACTCATGTGAGACTATACTCTATTGCTTTGAAAAAGATGGGCTATGAAGTACAAGTTTATTTTACATGCTCTTTTCGCTAGACTAAACCAATAGGCACTACAGAGATATCTAATGGCCTTGAGACTTGTACAAAAGCAATTTAACTAGCACAAAGTAGGTTTACCGTATATTCCCATGAGTTTCTAATGTGGTTTATGGCCCATCAAATGGGCTTTAATGTATGCTAGGTCAAGGTTAAGAAGAACAGATTGGATTTCGGATTCTGTTTTGACATTGCTAGAAGCGATCTTTATTCAGGGCCTTCTTTTGATGACAAGGGTCGTGTGATTGCAAGATAATAGATGAGCTCTCTACAGTGCACAGTAAGATGAGCATCCAGAAAGAGGCTTTGAGTAGCACAGCTCATGCGCTCAAAGGGCTAGGAGACCCAAGAGTCCAGACTGCAAAAAAAAGTATATGTGTGTTTTATAAATACAAATGTATAAATATATATATATTTAAATATAATTAAATATATATAGATAATATATATATTGAATTTTCCGTTTTAAAGAAGCTTGTACATCATGAATCTGGCCATAAAAGTAGCTTTTTGGACATACAAATGAATTTATATATATATATATATTTTGTTCATTAAAAAAAACACAATTTGGTGCCTAGACTATCGTTCTGTTGCCATGGCTCTTGATCTTTATGAATTTTGGATATTTTATAATTCTCTTTTATCAAACCAGAAACATGGGCTGAGATGGGCGGTGTTGTTTAGAAGCGGCTAAAACTGAAAGTGTACGTGTATTTATATATTGCGTGTATGACAAGAATGAGGAGAGTAAAGAAAGATGAATGGTCTGCAAAAGGATGATCTTTTTCAAAGGCGACACAAAAGCTTTTTTTCCTTCATTTGGAACGATTTGTACCATTTTGACAAGAAATATTTATATTCTGGTTCCTGTTATTTTTGTATTTATAATTATAATTTGCCAGTACTCCGCGCAATGGTCGTTCAAGTGGGCATTTTTGGAGTGAAAAACAGGTTAAAGACTTTGTTACACTCTCTGTAAGAGGATCATGACCGGCCAATTGGCTGTGTTCTCATCCATTTCTCCTTGTGAGTTATTCTAGAGTAAAAAGGAAAACATTTGGTCCGGGGAAATACAAGTCAAGAGTACTGAATTGCTTGTGCGATCATTCATTAGGAAGCCATATGCAGAAATTTTAATGGATTTACCTATATAATTTTTGCTTAATTGAGGATTGAGAAACAGATTTGAATAGATCTGGTAAGCTGGGCCAACAAATATGACGGGACTCACAAAATATAATCCAATCTTACTACAACTTCTTTCAATTTTAAAAAAAAGAGAAAAGCTATAAATACCCTCCTTATCTTGCCACAAAGTATCAATTCAACCAAGCTTCCTCTCTCAATTACCACACAGTACACACCATGAAGAACTCTTTGATCTTGTCTCTTTTCGTTGTTGCCGCCGTCACTGTCAGTGCTGCCCCTGGACAGGAAGCCAACATCAATGGCGCTCAGGCCTTGAACGTCAAGCGCCAGGAGTTCACTGTTGGTAAGCCCGTCTGGGTCGCCAACCCCAACGGTGCTGAGATCTACAAGAACATCAAGCGTCAAGAGGATGCTGAAGCTGATGCCACCCCCAGTGAAGCCGAGGCTGATGCCACCCCTACCGAATCTGATGCTGAAGCTACCCCTACCGAGTCTGATGCTGAGGCCACCCCTACCGAGTCTGATGCTGAGGCTACTCCCACCGAGTCTGATGCTGAGGCCACCCCCAGTGCTGAAGAAAGCGAGGTATCTGCCTCTGCCAGCTCTGATGAGGCTGATGTTTCTGCCAGCGCTGTTGATTCCGCTGCTGTCTCTGCAACCTCTGCCGCAGCCATCCCCAGCATTGGCTCTGCTGCCATCTCTGGCTCTGCAGTCTCTTTCTCTGCCCCCACTGTTGCTGCCAGCCAGGCCTCTGCCAGCCATGCCTCTGCTTCTGTCTCTGCCCCTGCCAGCAGCTCCACCCCCAGTGCCGGTAACTTCAATGTTCCCTCTGTCTTGGCCATTGCCATCCCCGCCTTCATGGCCTACTTTGCCCTCTAAATTATCAGCCATGGATGGTTATCCTGTTCCTAGCATCAATAATCTTATTCGCCATAGTTTAGATGCGTAGATAAATGTATATCATTTTATTCCCCCAAAACCACACTTTTACAGCCTATATAATAAATCAACGTAAAATATATATATATATATATTTAAATGCTTATCTTGTGCTCAACAGAAAGTCGCCTGTATATATATATATATCTTTAATACTCACCCATGCAGATAGATGCACACGATGATTTCTCATGTGTGTGTGGGGATAGCTAAGCACTTGTGTATTTTCTGGTTTATTTTGAGCATTGGCTGGGGGCTAATGAGTCTTTTCTGGAGATATATGCAACAATAGAATAATAACAATAGTAATAATAATGATAATAACGATAATAATAATAATAATAATAAAATGTAAAGTGGAATGGGATATACTTTTTTTTATGCTACAGACTATTGATTCCATTCAAAATCATCGCCATTGGCAATACGCAAGTAAAGGTTGGTTAGAACGGCAGCAACCAAGAGACCGGTCAGGATTGCCGGGGCATTTTTCTCAGAGTAGTCGCCAACCTCGCGCTTCTCGACACTGGTGGTGCGGGAATGGTAGTTGTACAGAGCATAGAGCATGACTGCAATAGATATGGCGGTGAAAAAGGTGGCTGAGACTCGGCCAACATGGTCAGAAAAGTTGAGGAGACCAAGTGCCAGGGCTCCCAACAAAAGCGTGAATTGCAGCCAATGCAAAAATGTACGCTCGTTTGCAAAATAGGTCTTGACAGGAGGTGCACGCTGAATGACAGGCTGGCGGGTAGTCGGGGCCTTGTGAGGGGCTGCGTTGCGCACGAACGTGGTCTTGGACTTGCGAAC